>OU015457.1:15000-2415000 GCA_907164795.1 Hemaris fuciformis | reverse complement strand
CGTACGTATATGGACTGATATATCGCACTTATAATACAATAGTGTTATAATTCAAACTGCCTCGTGGTCTCGCGGTACAAGTATGTGCCGTGGGATCTAGAGGTCCTGGGTTCGATTCCCGGCTCGGGCAAAGTGTTATTGGGTTTTTCCATTAGGAAATTCTCAGTAACAGCACGGAGTCTGGAAATGTGCCCGAAAACGGCAATAGGCTCGCCCCCTATTACGTGGGACTGATACATACCTGGCGAAATGTGGCTGCAGAAATGCACCTCTGCCTACCCCTTCGAGGAATACAGGCGTGAGTTTATGTATGTATAATTCAAAATGGAACAATTCTCGGCATTAACAAAAAAAAATAATATTAACTCCACAGAACAGTTGAATAAGACTAGAGAATGTCTGCATGCCGAGCGCGCTGAACTTACGATTAGACTATCATATTTCGGACACGACCGCTTCTTGGTAATTAAGGTTGCATGTAATATCAAGACTTAGTTAAACGTGTGACAACCAATAGCATCGCTTCATATTTGTTTAATTTTTTATGATTGGTCGTATAATCATAGTAGAATGAACACGTGACAGACAAGCGGCGACACTTTCCCCGTACAAAATACTGTCTATTTCCCTTCTAATCTTATTCAGCTGTTCTATGATTTATCCCTTAAACTGATTTAAATATTAATGGATACTCTAGGGGCTTTATTAGTAAATTGTAAGAAGTTATGACTATAAAAAGCACTTTAATTTAAGTTCTTTCACATTCGCCACATTTTCACGAAAAGGACGGTAGATGTCTGTTTCTAAGACCACGTTTCACAATGTGTATTTTACCGGGTATATTGTAGATTTTGGCTACCAGTGTTTTTAAAGTCCCTCTTAGTTAAACTGTCGTCGCTCATAGAACTTATTTTCACACTCCATGCTATTGACAATTTCTATACAAAAATATCTTCTTTTATGGATGCAATAAGCGAAATCAGAGTTTTTTTAATCGCAATTTCAACGTTTCCTTTAAACCAGTGGTCGGCAACCTTTTGGCAGGCAAGGGCCGCAATGTGGCAAAATAAACTAAAGGCGGGCGGCACTTGTGATATTTACTCTATATTCTACGTAATACCTATGTATGGTCATATGGTGGTAGGATATTCGTATCCGCCCGGATGGCGACCACCGTACACAGGGCGTAAAACCCGCCATAGTGGCACATGCAAGTGTGCCGCGTTCCGGGATCAGCCAGTGTATATCCGGTTTTCGGGGGGGCTTCAATCATGGTGAAAGGATGACCGTGCCGGCAATTTTTTTGGCCGGTTTGTCGCGGTCGGTCTTTTGATCGCCATGATTGATAGTCCCCCAAACTTCTTCACAATAAGGTGAAGAGGTATTCGGCCGGCATGATTGTGTCGACCAACGGGAGACCATCATCTCTCGCTGGTCGGACTCCATTGCGCTTACCATCAGGTGCAATGGGGTCACTTTTCCGTGCCAGAATAAAAAAAAAGAAAAAAATAAATAAAATGAAAATGCTAACACTGACATTCACGGGTCGCACGCAAGCGTTGCCGACCGCTGCTTTAAACCAAAACCCTGCGTATGCAAAAACAGAACATTAAAAACAGGTTTAGAAGCCCGCAGCGCCTATTATTAAACATGAATAATATTAATGATTTAAGCGAGCGAGTAAACGGAACAACTTCAATTATTAATTATCATGTCGAGTGTACGTTATAATATGCATGTTATGTTCAATGAAAGTGTTCTTAACGATGTTTTTTCACATAATCGTGGTTATGTCATGCGTTTTGAGATAATCGACATTTACTTTAGTAGTAGGTACACGTTATTGTGTAACGTTATAAAAGTCGTGATGGCCTCGAGGTTTAGGCGCGCGGTCGAGAATCTCGACGAACGCGGGTTCAAACCCCAGGCACACACCTCTGACTTTTCGAAGTTATGTGTGCATTCAAAAGGAATTATCACGTACATTAACAGTGAAGGAAAACATCGTGATGAAACCTGCACACCTAAAAGTTCTGTGGATTTTATTAAGTGTGTCGTCCGCCATCCCGCACTAGGCCAGCGTGGTGGACTAAGGCCTAAACTCTCAGTTATAGAGGAAGCCCGTTCCCAACTGGGACGTAAATGGGCTGATGATGATGATTGACTATCATTTAGCAGTTGAGTCGAATTCATTTTACACTTGCAATTGTTTACATAAGTACTGCAGTGATCGCTAGAAACGCATGTCACTTCCATTACAAAGACAATTTATATTCGTATGCTTTCTAGTTGTTATACAAGTGTATAATATCGCCGTTTTGTCGAGATTATACGGACATTGTGCGTACGTTTAGCCTACTTATTACCTAAACGCAGATTAGATCAGAATGATTGGAGAAGCAAGAGGTGGTTTTCTATTGATTGGTACTCAGCCAATAGGGACTTTCCTATCAAAATAATTCCTTCGCAGATATACCGACGCAAGCTACCACGAAGGGTCAAAATATTGTTAGATTTTTTCTTAGTTTCAATAATGCATCCTCAAAGTGGCCGAACCGATTTTGATTGTACTTTCATTGACTGATTAGTTATAAGTAATTGTAATTAAAATTAATTAACAAGAAACTTTGACTAATCGGAAATTCCAATAATTTCCATTAATATATTAGACAAATACATGAAGTTTCCAGGTAGAAAAATATCAAGTTCTCTATACGACCCACAGCCAGGTACGGGCATCGTCTATATGTGAAAGGTTACGCTTTAGTCCAGCTGACCTAGTGTGCGTTGGAGAACTACACATAAAATTCCTATAAAATAGTTTCTTTACGCAGTTTTATAACTGTGATGATTCATTGTGAATGCACACATAACTTCGAAAAATCAGAAGCGTTTTGACTCGACCGCGCGCCTTCTATAAGGCTGAATATATCTAATCTAATCTATTTTAATCTATTATTAAAAATACTGTAATAATTATTGTATTTTAAGGAATATTATAACCGTAAACGTAGAAGGCCGTATCAAATTTGGTACTTTATGCTTTGGTAAATCCAATCACATCTCAACCAATTCTTAATGAAACAATAACGGATAGCAAGTGACTTTCACCATGTTATTTAATATCGGAGCTTTTATCGTTGCGTAAGGGAGGTTGCGTAATGGACATAGGTTCGTATACACCGGAAGGTACTGGCTCGGAATGCTGTGTACGGAAGAACAGCCAATCCTTATGTCTAGAGACATACATACATAACCTCACGCCTGTATTCCCCGAAGGGGTAGGCAGAGGTGCATTTCTGCACCCACATTTCGCCAGGTATGTATCAGTCCCACGTAATAGGGGGCGAGCTTATTGCCGTTTTTCGGGCACATTTCCAGACTCCGTGCTGCTACTGAGAATTCTCTAATGGAAAAACCCAATAACACTTTGCCCGACCCGGGAATCGAACCCAGGATCTCTAGATCGCACGGCACATACTTGGGCCGCGAGACCACGAGGCAGTCGTATAATGTTTAGAGACTTCATTCAAAAACGTTTTGTTAAACTGACATAACAATTATGACGTTTTGTCGCGAAAACGGCAATAGGCTCGCCCCCTATTACGTGGGACTGATAAATGCCAGGCAAAATGTGGGTGCGGAAATGCAATGCCTACCCCTTTGGCGAATACAGGCGTGAGTTAATGTATGTATGTATGTATATATTTGCATGTGTACATCAACTGAATTTATGTCTCATTTCCGTCCCATGGTTTGTATGTCACTGCCTTGAACAATAAGACCGCCATTATACCTGTTCTTTTTCGCATAACTATATATTTACTGTTTTTTTTTGTAAGCAATGTTTTTACTTTTGTTTTTATTTTTTGTTATTAGTTTTAAAGTTCAAATATTGGATACTTTACCTCGAAGTTCTAATCTTAAAAGAAGGTCCTATTATGGTGATATTTTTTGTATAATACTAGGTAATTAATAAAGTTTAAATAATTTACTAATAAAAGTACCACATACCGTATCGACATGTCGCGCGAAGACGTATGAGGACAGCAACAGGGTTGCACACAGGCGAATCCACTGAAAAGTAGTTAATTCTAATTATTTATATTCATGTTAATCTTGATATAAGCAGTGATGGCCTCGAGGTTTAGGCGCGCGGTCGAGAATTTCGGCGGTCGCAGGATCAAACCCCAGGCACACACCTCTGACTTTTCGAAGTTATGTGTGTATTCACAATGAATTATCACTTGCTTTAACGGTGAAGGAAAACATCGTGATGAAACCTGCACACCTAAAAGTTCTTAGGAATTTCTTAGGTGTGTAGTCCGCCAACCCGCACTAGGCCAGCGTGGTGGACTAAGGCCTAAACCCTCCCAAATGTAGAGGAAGCCCGTGCCCAGCAGTGGGACGTATATGGGTTGATGATGATGATGAATCTTGATATAAAGTATGAAATTAAAAGGTCCAGGATCCACACCAGCCGCTCTGAGCTCCAAGTGTAATAAACTGCGACATGCCCTCTATTACGTAAAATTTATAACGGGAAAACTTTAATCTATCTATTTCTTAGAGGATACATGTGAGTAACAAGATCTTGGACTAAGACTTGGCTCTTGTCCAGCAATGGGACCTATAAAGGCTGGTGATGATGATGATGCAGGAATTGAACCCACATATTGTCTTTTCATAGTCGACTTTCGAGTCAAATTTAGTAATAAACAGTGTAGGGGACAGAATTGACAGAAATATAACACATAATGTAATACATAGATTTAAAACATACATACATAAACTCACGCCTGTATTCCCCGAAGGGGTAGGCAGAGGTGCATTTCTGCACCCACATTTCGCCAGGTATGTATCAGTACAGTAGTTTCTGATACCCACGACACAAGACTTGTATCTTAGTGTGGGATCAGAACTATGTATGTGACTGTTGGGTGTATTTATTTATTTATTTATTTATTAGTACCGCGTAATAGGGGGCGAGCCTATCGCCGTTTTTCGGGCACATTTCAAGACCCCGTGCTGTTACTGAGAATTTCCTAATGGAAAAACTCAATAACATTTTGCCCAACCCGGGAATCGAACCCAGGACCTCTAGATCGCACGGCACATACTTGTACTGCGAGACCACGAGGCAGTAGATTTAAAATTCACCCAGAATAAAGTAAAGAGTATGTTTGTAAGAGGAAGATCTCGGGAAGCGAACCTATTACTATCGGAGTGTTGAAACGAGACTAATGGCATGGAAATTGGCATGTCGCAAATATTTATAAACTGTGCCGGATGTTTAGTATTTACCATTGCAGGAACGCGCGGACGATTTCCGGTTGTCGAACGGACGGCTAAATCTGAAACAAATGGTGGTATTTTACAATCTGTTTGTTAAAGTGTGTCATTTAAGTATGTAATATTTTTATTTATGTATGTATCACCAGCTTGCGAAACGATAGGCCGCGGGTTCGATCCCCGCACCGAGACAAATGTTTGTGTGATCCACAAATATTTGTTTCGGGGCTGGGTGTTTGTGAGACCGAAAAGTCTCTCGTAGTTTCTAATACTCACGACACAGGACATGTATCCTAGTGTGGGTTCAGAACTATGTATGTGACTGTTGGGTGTATTTATTTATTATTTTATAATGTTTATAAGTCCCTTAATTAAATAAAGAGAAAAAAAGATAATTTAATAAACTCATTAAATAACAGGGTTAATAAAGTATCAACTAAAGAATACCTGAAATAATATAGTGGGTAGTAAAAGGCCCTTATAAAGCGATTAATATTCAGTTATACATTTCTCGCAGTTTCATTTGTAACGGCAACGCACCTGTCTCTTAGAGCTTTCGCCCTGCGAACAAGAAAGGGGCGGGAGCGAGTTTTGATAAGCTATATAATAATTATATATTCACCACGTAAGTATATAATCGCAGATTAATGCAGTTATATAAAACCACGTGTATAATTAAGTTCAAGATAATTGCGGTCACTTATTTTGTCATAGAAACAAAAAAGTGTTGTTTATTTTTACAAACATAACATAGATAACAATTAATTGTGCACAATTGAAACAGAAAAATAACGATACAAAAACAAATAAAATACAGTTTTATCGTTAGGACATGGCGTCACGAAAACTTGTTGGAATCACACTGTCTATTAGTATAGAATTAAACAGTTTCCTATGTGTGCCTGTTACTTCATTCAATACTGCTGTAGCAATGCGGATGTTTATTAAGTATAAGTGCCCAATAAACAAAAAGAAAATTGCCTCTAATTAAGTACGACTTAAAATACATATAAAATAAATAAATAAATAAATACACCCAACAGTCACATACATAGTTCTGATCCCACACTAAGATACAAGTCTTGTGTCGTGTGTATTAGAAACTACGAGAGACTTTTCGGTCTCACATACACCCAGACCCGAAACAAATATTTGTGGGTCACACAAACATTTGTCTCGGTGCGGGGATCGAACCCGCGGCCTCTCGTTTCGCAAGCTGGTGTCTAGCCAACTGCGCCACGGGGCTGCCAAACTCTTTAAGCCACGCGTTTAAGTATATTTAAGTGCAAGAGTTTCCTAAACGGTCTAAAAGCGTGCATATATAGACTTATTACCCCTTATCTAATTACCCTTACTAACAGCCCATCTACGTCCCACTGCTGTGCACGGGGCTTCCCTACAACTGAGAGGGTTTAGGCCTTAGTCCACCACGCTGGCCTAGTGCGGGTTGGCGGACCTAAGTTACCTTACCTTATCTTAATAAGTGGCGCAGTTGGCTAGATACCAGCTTGCGAAACGAGAAGCCGCGGGTTCGATCCCCGCACGGAGACAAAGGTTTGTGTGATCCACAAATATGTATGTATACAAATACATATTGTGAGACCGAAAAAGTCTCTCGTAGTTTCTGATACCCACGACACAGGACTTGTAAAGTTGTATCTTAGTGTGGAGTCAGAACTATGTATATGACTGTTGGGTGTATTTATTATTATTTATTATAGATGTTGTCTATTCGTTTTGGTCACTCTTCTTGAATCGGTCTTTTAATCCAATTTTATAATCTAAATACGTAAAAGTTCCGAAAACAAATTAATTCATCCATTATTGTGTAATTTTCGGTACGAAAGCTAATTTAAGTAAGGCTACCAAGATTTTTTAAGCGTTATAAATCACATCGCTTATGGCATGCTCCACAGGGGAAAGTAGAGATCGACCGCCACCAGTTCGCGAATTCCAGCATTGTTCGTACTGGGAACTGTTGCGCAACCAAAATACATTGTCTAAAAACTATTGTATCTTACAATAGAATATATAAATTATGCCGACGTTTTGTTCTGAATGTGTAAGGTTGGGTAAGACACGCGTAGTATCCATCTTTATTTAGCTCGAGGTTTTAAGGTAATAAGAGATAAATTATGAGGTATAGTTAAAAATAGCTTTATTTTTATACATTTTTGTAAAAAATATTTATTAATATTTTCTTTTTTTTCTTTTTCTAGAGATAGAGTAGAATCTAAACATGTGCCTGACAATATTCTAGTAATAATGATAGGATATAAGGACTGATAAAAGTGGCGAAATGTGGGTGCAGTAATGCACCTCTGCCTACCCCTTCGAGGAATACAGGCAAGTTTATGCATGTATGCATGTTAACCAATTACTTCCCAAGCATCAAAACATTGGAAATTTTTGATGAAATGTACCTATACCTAAGTTAAGTTCTTAGTACATTAGAAAAAATATTATGAGAAAAAAAACAAAAAAATACCAATTTTTTCGCGATATATGAAGTCGGATCATAATGCTCTTCCTGGGTCGGCAAAAATTATAATTTAAAAAAAATAATACTTTAAATTCACCTTAACATTTTTTACAGCGAAAAAATATATTAGAAAAATTGTGTGAAATTACATACATTACATGTATCATTAGAAACAATGAAAAAAAGCACCAATAATAAAAAAAATGTTGAAAACTGGAACAGTAGGGAGGAATGGGTTAATACCAATGTGTTAACCGCTTCAGGAAACAAGTATTTAAGCGCTTGTACCTATGTACCAGTGGCGGTACTTCCATAGAAGCCCAAAAGCCCAGATTGCCCTGAAAATTCCGATTAATAATTTTTAAGCTTTAAATGTTTATTCAATAAAAGCATTGTGGCATATAAGTGATGGCCTCGAGGTTTAGGCGCGCGGTCGAGAATCTCGACGGTCGCAGGTTCAAACCCCTGACCTCTGACTTTTCTAAGTTATGTGTGTATTCACACTGAATTATCACTTGCTTTAACGGTGAAGGAAAACATCGTGATGAAACCTGCACACCTAAAAGTTCTTAGGAATTTCTTAGGTGTGTAGTCCACCAACCCGCTCTAGGCCAGCGTGGTGGACTAAGGCCTAAACCCTCTCAAAGTTAGAGGAGGCCCGTGCTCAGCAGTAGGACGTATATGGGCTGATGATGATGATGATGATGATATAAGTGAAAATATCCTGACTCTATAATAAGAAATTATAAACTAGACATTAACATTTAACCTGTAACGCTTTTGAGCTTCTATGGAAGTACCGCCAAGGTATATATGTATTTTACTGCCAACATTTTACATTGCTTAGTAAATTATCTTTCACAACGTGTACTAGGAAATAATAAATCCTTTTCACGCCGCCAAACATTGTAGGAATCCGTCCAGTCGTCACATTGTTGAACAAAAACCGTTCGGATAGTTGGAACATATCGCGGATGTAACTAGAGTCGAAATAATGTTACTTTTCCTACGTTGGATGCGTGCTTGTCGTTCATAAATAAATTCGGTACAATCACCCGAGACTGACTCTGAAAGTCTAAAAGTCGTGTTGGCCTCGAGGTTTTGGCGCGCGGTCGAGAATCTCGACGGTCGCAGGTTCATACCCCTGGCACACACCTCTGACTTTTCCAAGTTATGTGTGTGTTCACAAAGAATTATCACGTACATTAACGGTGAAGGAAAACATCGTGATGAAACCTGCACTCCTAAAAGATCTTAGGAATTTCTTAGGTGTGTAGTCCGTCAACCCGCATCAGGCCAGCGTGGTGGACTAAGGCCTAAACCCTCTCAGCTGTAGAGGAGGCCCGTGCCCAGCAGTGGGACGTATATGGGCTGATGATGAAAAGTCAGAGGTGTGTGCCTGAGGTTTGAACCTGCGACCGCCGAAATTCTCGACTGTGCGCCTAAACCTCGAGGCCATCACTGCTTATCTAATAATAAGGCTACTATCTTTCTTTTATTTGACAGCCCCGTGGCGCAGTTGGCTAGACACCAGCTTGCGAAACGAGAGGCCGCGGATTCGATCCCCGCACCGAGACAAATGTTTGTGTGATCCACAAATATTTGTTTCGGGGCTGGGTGTATGTGAGACCAAAAGTCTCTCGTAGTTTCTGATACCCGCGACACTAGACTTGTATCTTAGTGTGGGGTCAGAACTATGTATGTGACTGTTTGGTGTATTTATTATTTTATTTATCTTCCGCCAGATCGCGTGTGTAACAATTGCACTATAACTATGCAAGATTCTGTTGCAAAAATATGCAAGTGAGGACGATGACATAAATGCGTTCAAGGTTGTAATATTTTTAGTAAAATGTCGTGTATGTGAAAATTATTACGAGACAATAGTTTGTGTATAAAATAAAGTGTCAGGTGCTAATTTTTGTTTCGTGCCTGCGTTGTGAAAAGTCCTAGTTTTTTAGTAGATTTCTATATGCCAACTTGAGTTCAACTTGATTGCAGGAAAACGCTGGATGCAGGCCGCTTTCAACAGAGCGCTTTGGAAGTCTTTGGGGGTGGCCTATGTCCAGCAGTGGACGTCTTTCAGCTGATGATGCTGATGATGAACTTGATTTCAGTATAGATAGCGCGCTTTAAAATTAGATTTATAGAAAATGAAAATTGTACATTAATACACTAACGACCGGGTCCTCGAAAAGGTAAACAGAGAAATATTTCGACACCTCTGTTTTGCTAACTGTGACATCTAAAAGGGGGCAAGCCTTTTTCTGTTTTTCGGCCACATTTCCAGAATTTATGCTACTGATTATTATCTGATATACTTAGAACAAAGTTCCTTAATCGGGAATTAAAATCTGAACTCGGAAATACGAATGCGTGAGTGAGAAAACTCAAGGGACATACCTCTGGGTAATACTTTTGTAAACTTATGTCTGGGATTAAAAGTAGTCTACATTTAATCGTCTGACCAAGGGCCGCCATTTTACCATCGTTTATCCAGATCGCATTAGCGGTTTAGGTGTGAAAGCTTAATAGACAAATTAACTTTCGAATTTACATTTAAATACCACTTTGTAGACATGTAGGCATAATATTCGGCACATTTCGCCAGTATTGCATCAGTCCCACGTAATAAAAGGCGAGTCTAATACTGTTTTTCAGGCACATTACCATTTCCTAATGGAAATACCAAATAACACCTTGCCCGACCCGGGAATCGAAACCCAGGACCTCTAGATCGCACGACACAAACTTGAACCGCGAGACCACGAGGCAGTAGTTTGAATTAATAGAATTCAGTAATGGTTTACTGCTACCAATTTTACAAATTTGCTCTTTGTGTTACATACTTTAAGACCCACTTTCCAAATTGTCCGAAAACTTATTGATTTTCTTTGGCAAGTTATCAAGTAAAAGTTGAAATTGCTATTGTTTTGACAGCAAACTTGGCAACTTGTTTTTTGAATCGATTATGAAAGAATTACTTTGTCCTATTGTATGTTTCACGTCACGAGATCGAATCAGAAATGAGGAGATCCGTAGGAGAACTAAAGTAACCGACATAGCCCAGCGGATTAGCAAGTTGAAGTGGCAATGGGCCGGGCACATACCGCAGAGAACCGATGGCCGATGGGGCCAAAAGGTTCTCGAGTGGAGGCCGCGTACCGGAAAGCGCAGCGTAGGACGTCCACCCACAAGATGGTCCGACGACCTGGTGAAGGTCGCGGGTCGTCGCTGGATGCAGGCTGCCTCCAACAGGTCTATGGAAGTCATTGGGGGAGGCCTATGTTCAGCAGTGGACTTCCTTGGGCTGATAATGATGATGATGATTGTATGTTATACATACAAACTTACATAACCTTACACCTGTATTCCTCAAAGGGGTAGGCGCTGGTGCATTTCTGCACCCACATTTCACCAGGTACGTGTCAGTCCCATGTAATAGGAGTTTATTCGCACCCAAGAACTTTACATCGCAAGGCACATAGTTTGTCTGTTACCCACATTAAAATTATTTGTATTTTACCCCAAATTAAAATAAATGTAATGACTTTCATATGCCTTATGGTCTGACGGTACAAGTATGTGCCGTACGATCTAGAGGTCCTGGGTTCGATTCCCGGGTCGGGCAAAGTGTTATTGGGTTTTTCCATTAGGAAATTCTCAGAAACAGTACGGAGTCCGGAAATGTGCCCGAAAAACGGCAATATGCTCGCCCCCTATTACGTGGGACTGATACATACCTGGCGAAATGTGGGTGCAGAAATGCACCTCTGCCTACCCCTTCGGGGAATACAGGCGTGAGATTATGTATGTATGTATGTAAATAAAAACAAAAGCAAGATGGCTGGCAGCGGTTGGATGAGGAAGGCCGAAGATCGAGCCCAGTGGCGTGCCATAGGCGAGGCCTATGTCCAGCAGTGGACGTAAGAGAGGCTGATGATGGTGATGATGATGATGAAAAACAAAAAAATCTGTACCGCGATGTGGAGATTGCAAGGCGCGCTCTTTCTTCACAAGTATATTAAAATTAAGAGATAACAACTAGAATTGGTTTTAAAATAATATCAACGAAGTACTAGCAGCCATAATAGTAAAATCGAGAGTTACGGACTGTGGTCGCGCTGCATTCGAGATCAGATAAATCACGCTAAACGTGTCGTTTACGCAATTGTCTACATTATGATCTATTTAGTGACAATGAACTTAATATATCGTATGGTAAGGCACGTCATTCTGTGTGACCGCGTCATTTATTTTAAACTAGTTATGGTGATCAAGAAAGAAATGAAAACTATGTGAAATAAACATGGACTTGAGAACCTAAATATTTTTGGATATAGAATAGTCTTATGCTGGTCTAAGATCTTTATCTATCTAGGTACCAAAATTACTTTAAACCTAAATATTTTTAAATAAAAAGTACTCTAATGTCGGCTTTAGACCTTAATCTATTAATGTAATAAAATTCATTTAAATCGATACAACAATTTAGGCGTTAAATCATGCTCACTTTCGCATTTAATTTATCGAAAAAATCAATTAATATTTGTCTCAAGAACCAAAAAGGCGTTTCTTTTTATTATTAGTTAATAATTCATTCAATTATAATTCATAGGTATTTGCATGGGACTCAAACTCGGAGCCACTAAACGTGTATCTCTAAGCTACGGTACTTCAATAACCTCTACAATTTTGAGTAAATGATATTCCGTAGAAAAACTAAGACAATTATGTACTGCTGCCGATAATATCAAAGAATTATTAAATTTTCATTAATAACGAGTTAAATTGATTAGGAAGTTATTTTTCCTTTCGATCGTGTATCATTGTAGTTTACGCATCAACGCGACGTCAAGTTCCGCGTGTATGTAGTCGACAACTATCTTTTTTACTAAACAAACCGCAACGTAAACGACTAAAATATAGACAAAAAATAGCAACACACTTTTTTAAAATTGCAGACTGATCCTTTTTTTCCAAGCAAAGTGACAGTTAACCCACAATTTAAACGTAAGAAAAAAATGGCCAATACTTTTGCTTATAATTTTATAAATTAAGCAAAGAAAATTAACAAATATTTTTACAAAATACCCTATTAAGTAAAACCTAAGCACTCTAATACTTTGCGGAAGTTTTGGATAAAATCTTAAATGGCGCGAAAGTAAATTCAAATGCGTGTTTTTTATTATTATTATTCCAATAGCAATAATATGATTCAACTTACTATATCCGATTAGTAACTTTACACACCACTAATAATTTTCAAAATCACAAAAAAATAAACCCGGCAAAGATCGTAAAAGAATACAGCCAAGTTAGTAAGCGCGTACGTCGCGTTCACGCGTGCTGCAGTGACTGGCTGTACGGAACAGCGATCGCAGCTTTTCGACCTGTAATGGAGTGGGCTCTATTTTACTTTTGATTAGAGAAATTTACGATAATGATTCATAACTTTTGTATTATTAATCTACATGTGCACTTGTTTTTATTGTCGTGTCGCGACTGTTACATAAATGTCTGTTTTTGTTTACATTATACACGCGGTCATTAGTGACACCGCATAACAGAATAATATAGATTTATTTTATTAACCCTCTCAGTTGTAGAGGTGGTCCGTGCCCAGCAGTGGGACGTATATGGGCTGATGATGATGATTTTATTAACTATTGAAGCAATTTATTGTTTATTAAGTTATATTTCTACACTCAAAATTCGTCAACCTACATATAGAAAGCGACATTTTGGTTGTTTTTCTCCTACACATATTTCATACCGCTCGAATAATAATTGCATTTTCCTCCTCCAGGTATCGAATCCTTCACCTCTCGATCGCACGCCACACTTAAGCCACAGAACCAATGAGGGAGTGGTCTACGGTAATAATATGCATCTAATTATAATTATTATAATTAAAGAGAGAAACCGTGAGGAAAATTTATTTATTTTAAATCAGTGTAAATATATTTAATAGCCACTAACTAGTAAGAGAAATAAAGTTTATTTACTACTACAATAAATAATGGTTGTGGTGGTTAAAGTCGTGATGGCCTCGAGGTTTGGGCACGCGGTCGAGAATCTCGACGGTCGCGGGTTCAAACCCCAGGCACACACCTCTGACTTTTCGAAGTTATGTGTGTATTCACAATGAATTATCACGTACTTTAATGGTGAAGGAAAACACCTAAAAGTTCTTAGAAATTTATTAGGTGTGTAGTCTGCCAACCCGCACTAGGCCAGCGTGGTGGACTAAGGCCTAAACCCTCTCAATGGTAGAGGAGGCCCGTGCCCAGCAGTGGGACGTATATGGGCTGATGATGATGACAATAAATAAGGAATTATGTGAAGTCGTGATGGCTTCGGAAGTAAGGCGCGCGGTCGAGACACAAAAACTCGACGGCCGCGGGTTCAAACCTCTGACTTTACAATGTTATATTCATTCGCTTTTTTCTTTTTTCGCCAATTCACAATGCATTATTATGTACTTTAACGGTAAAACAAAACATCGTGACGAAACCTGCTCATTTAAAAAAAAATCTTAGGTGTGTAGTCCGCCAACCCGCACTAGGCCAGCGTGGTGGACTAAGGCCTAAACCCTCTCAGTTGTAGAGCAGGCCCTCGCCCAACAGTGGCACGTATGAATATGGGCTGATGATGATGATGATACTCACTTTAAGATCCACATAAAAGGGTGGAGCCTATAACAGTTTTCGGGCACATTTCCAGACTCCGTGCTGCTACTGAGAGTTTCCTAAATGAAAACCCCAATAAGGCTTTCCCGACCCGAGGAATCTATCCCGGGTCACGTACTCCGAGGTACCAGCAATACACTCAATCTATATAGTGATTATTGAGACGTTAATTGAATTTATAGACGTAGACATTTTGAGTTATCTATCATTAACTAGGTCACTTAGATCAAGCTAGAAAGTGACATGAGCTTCCTGTGGTGCCCTATCAATAATATCCGTACGTATAAAAAATAATGTTAGTTTTGTTTAGAAAGAAAGAAGATGCTCAAAAATTCCAAATTTGTGAGCCGAGACTTTCATGGATGGTCATGAAAGGATGCTATTGGATAATAACGTTACCGCCTTAAAAGTGAATGCAAACGAAAGAGAACAACATTTTCCCATTTTGCACTCAAAACGCTCTATTATTTAGCAGCCACGGACGAGAGGCCGCGGGTTCGATTCCCGCACCGAGACAAATGTTTATGTGATCCACAAGTATTTGTTTCGGGCCTGGGTGTTTATGAGACCGAAAAGTCTCTCGTAGTTTCTGATATCCACGACACAAGACTAGTATCTTAATGTGGGGTCAGAACTATGTATGTGACTGTTGGGTGTATTTATTTATTTTAAAAAAAGCAGTAATTTTCTGATTAAGATGCCATTTTCATAGATCTGGGGGCATGGCAGTGCCGCCGCCAAGTCGAGCAAAAATGCGGCACGGCTGTACTATACTTTTCTCGAAGCAACTCAGGCCATTTTCGACACCCTATAACTTCGTTGTGGATAAAGCTAGAAGCCTAAATTTTCAGTCACCAAGCAGGCATGGTATAAACTCTGTATATTTTCAAATTTCATTTAATTACATAGGAAATTAATGTTTCGATAACAAAGCAATATGCATGGTATACATATGCTATGCATGCCAATGTTTCTTCACGAATATACTTATAATATTTGTAAAATGTATACCTAATGGAGTCATAAATTCAAGCGAAGTCGGGAGTCATGGCTAGTGTTCCCCAGCCTTGGCGTCAACTCAGATTACCTACAATTATATGGAAAAGTACTGGTTTTAAACGTGTAGATTTTATTACACTTTCACAGATGAAAATTTCGCTCCGCTGTTTTAGATCGGGTTACGGCCTCGTTAAGGGCTCTGAGGGGGACAGATGTAGTTTATTAATATTGTAAGAGAGAAATAATATAAGTCGTGATGGCCTCGGGGTTCAAACCCCAGGCACACATCTCTGACTTTTTGAAGTTATGTGTGTATTCATAACGAATTATCACGTACTTTAACGGTGACGGAAAACATCGTGATGAAACCGGCACACCTAAAAGTTCTTAGGTGTGTAGTCCGCCAACCCGCACTAGGCCAGCGTGGTGGACTAAGGCCTAAACCCTCTCAGTTGTAGAGGAGGCCCGTACCCAGTAGTGGGACGTATTTGGGCTGATGATGATGATGATATTATAAAGAGGAAATGTTTGTAACAAATTGGATAAAAAAACACCTAATTGATTTGAATAGTCAAAATAATCTTAATTCAATTAGACTTTTACAATTAGTGCTTTTGAATCGTCAATTTTAAGCTATTGCCGCTTCGGAACGTGTTGTCGCTGTGGAGAAGAAACGGCAAGAAACTCCCTCAGCAACACGAAATTTCATTTATTTTCTTTCATATGTAACAATACATTAACATGATCTTTTAATATTTTTCAAAAATTATTGTACTTTTGTCAAATTCAAAATTATTTATTTTTGAATAATTTATATGGACATAGATGAGATTTTTTATAAAATTAATTAAGAAAATATTATTCCAAATGAAGCAGGGCTTAACCGTTACTAATTTATATTTCATGTTTTATCGTAATTTTTATATCTGAATCTTAATTTATTTTAAAAAACCAACAGTTAGTACTTATTTCTATGCCGCCTCTTTTTAGTTTTGTCTTCCGAACTGAGTAAACATAAACGAAATCTAAGTGATAATAATTATATTTGGTAGTAACACTTGCCGTGGGAAATGATGCATGATGTAACAATCCGCGATAAATCAAGTTCTAGCGTTGAGATGACCATATTAAACTGGTTTATGACCAGCAATTGATATTACACGCAATTAAGAGAAAGTGATGCCTCTTTATAAGTAGTGTCGTGCTAAATTTGCACACTATACACTTTAAAAAGGGAATAAATAATAAAATAAATAAATACACCCAACAGTCACATACATAGTTCTGACCCCATACTAAGACACAAGTCCTGCGTCGTGGGTATCAGAAACTACTAGAGACTTTTCGGTCTCACAAACACCCAGACCCGAATCAAATATTTGTGGATCACACAAATATTTGTCTCGATGATTTCACTTACCTAGATTATATCAGAGTCAAAGTTATATTAGTTTGTCAAGTTTAGCAATTTTCGCCAAAGAACTAATTGCTGCAGAAACGATAGCAACCATCTTATACCATAAGCTAAGATTTTTTTGTTAATAATGAATTTCTGCCTCGGTAGTCCCAACATTTTACTTCGCAACATCGCCAAGAGGTCGGGAAGACTTATGTTTTTTCATTAAAATTAGTACAAAAATGATCACTTATCAGTCTCTCGTCACTTGATGCTCTTTTAAGACAACGTCATGCTTACCATTAGGTATTGCTGCTTTGTGATATCCACATAAAAACAGCAGGTAAGTTGGGTTAGCCTTTGCGTCAAAATAGATCTTTGTACCCTTTTTTAGTTACCTACTAGCTAGGTCTCGGCGATATACGCCGTTATGAAAATATTTTGTTTCTTAAAATGAATATTTAATCTACAAATTAATAATAATTACGATTGAAATTTATATACATACATAACATAACGCCTGTATTCCCCGAAGGGGCAGGCAGAGGTGCATTTCTGCACCCGCACTTCGCCAAGCATGTATCAGTCCCACGTAATAGGGGGCGAGCCTATTGCCGTTTTTCGGACACGATTCCAGACTCCGTGCTGCTAATGATAATTTCCTAATGGAATAACCCAATAACACCTTGCTCGACCCGGGAATCGAACCCATGACCTCTAGATCGCACGGCATATACTTGTGTCGCAAGACCACGAGGCAGGATTGAAATTTTAAGATACATAAGTAAGTGTGTTCTAATCACTAATGTAATGTGTAGGTACATTTAATCTTTATATTTAATTTCACAACTACCATATAATACAATCATTGCAAATATTTAACGGGCCTCCTCTACAACTGAGGGGGTTTAGGCCTTAGTCCACCACGCTGGCCTAGTGCGGGTTGGCGGACTACACACCAAGGAAATTCCTAAGAACTTTTAGGTGTGCAGGTTTTATCACGATGTTTTCACCGTTAAAGCAAGTGATAATTCATTGTGAATACACACACAACTTCGAAAAGTCAGAGGTGTGTGCCTGGGGTATGAACCTGCGAACGCCGAAATTCTCCTCTCAGTTGTAGAGGAGGCCCGTGCCCAGCAGTGGGACGTATTTGGGCTGATGATGATGATGAAATATTGAACAACCTTTCATAATTCATAGTTATTACGGATCGTTTACGACTTATGTAATAACACTTGTGCACAGTTACGTCGTAACAAATCATTCAGTTTGTATGTCACTTGTAATCGAATTTGTAAGACATTTTGCTATAAAATTACTCAGTTTATTAATATTTTATGGTTCTAGGATTGGACGTGCGGTCTATCGAGGCATTCATTACCTATTATGCTATTTAAATATGACGGAATTTTCGTATGGAAATTTTCATTGAGTGTTCTTCTAAAGGATGAGAACCATGAGAAGTCCACCAACAAGCATAAGGCTTCTTTGGGGCTGAGCCTTTTTTTACCGGCAAGTAAGCTTATAAGCAGTGATGGCCTCGAGGTTTAGGCGCGCGGTCGAGAATTTCGGCGGTTGCAGGTTCAAACCCCAGGCACACACCTCTGACTTTTCGAAGTTATGTGTGTATTCACAATGAATTATCACTTGCTTTAACGGTGAAGGAAAACATCGTGATAAAACCTGCACACCTAAAAGTTCTTAGGTATGTAGTCCGCCAACCCGCACTAGGCCAGCGTGGTGGACTAAGGCCTAAACCCTCTCAGTTGTAGAGGAGGCCCGTGCCCAGCAGTGGCACGTATTTGGGCTAATGATTGATTTGATAAGTAAGCTTTTTATGGTTATACTCTTCGCCAGTCCTCGGGGAGTGGGGAAGAGAGCATAACTTCAAGATCATGGATTATGTTCATTCGTTGTCATTAGGGTAGATGTAAGTGCAAGCTAGGTTCCACCCCACAAAAGCCGAGATATGCCACAAACCCCCCGGTGGCTGTTTTCGCGTCAAAATTGGTGAACGGCGTTTACGAAAATCGCCCTTAATGACCCTGCAGCCGTTTATTGCGCCTCTGAAATATAAGTTTCGGTCGTCTCGGAGTTTAAGAGGGCTCTGCTGCTCCGCCGCGTCTATAACAGTACATACATACATAAACTCACGCCTGTATTCCCCGAAGGGGTAGGCAGAGGTACATTTCTGCACCCACATTTCGCCAAGTATGTATCAGTCCCACGTAATAGGGGGCGTACCTATTGCCGTTTTTCGGGCACATTTCCAGACTCCGTGCTGTTACCGAGAATTTCCTAACGGAAAAACCCAATAACACTTTGCCCGACCCGGGAATCGAACCCAGGACCCCTAGATCGCACGGCACATACTTGTGTCGCACGACCACGAGGCAGTCTATAACAGTAATGTCTTTCTAATAATATTACCAAACAAACGCAATTAAAGTGCGCGTACAACGCATAGATTTATTTACTCACTGTCAATTACATAAGGTGTTATTATTATTAAGTTTATTTGATAAATAATATATTGTTACGTAAAACAATGTAGTAATAACCAATTTTGTATTGTAAGCTTATCTTAACCATCAGAATTTGTACTTCATACAACTTTTTGCATTAGTTGAGAGGGTTCAAATTAGTATAGGTAAATAGTAGACCACACCTGCTAGCCTGGAAGGTGATGCTAGATTTTATAAAATAAATAAATGAAATGATAAAATAAGTCTTTATTGCTGTGTAAGAAAGTTTACATTTATTAATAATATTTACAAAAGTGTAGGTAATAAAAAATTGTGCACTAGTTACGATCAGTGTATGTTATAACTTCAGCATGTCTTTCGACAAAGGCCTCCTCTAAAGATTTTCATTTGTATCTATTTTTTGTTATTTTAATCCTTTTAGGATAGCATTAATATACCTAAATATAAGATTCCTTGTGGTGAAAAAATGCAACTTTCTTTCACTGTAAAGTTTTTCCTTCACCTATTCCAGACAAGTCTTTTTATACTTTGGCTGATTCGGAAATTAGGACAGAAACGAGCTCAGGACCTGTAAATTACAAGTCGTAAACATATGCAGCTGATTCAACTAATTTTATATGAATGTTGACCATTAGTACACAATATTCCTTGGAATTAAATCCAAGGCCACCAAAGATATGTCCATAGACATTATTATATCGTAATTATTTATTTGTACCTGCATTGCAATATTCGACAAAACATTTCAGAACGTATATTTAGTTTTTATGACATTGTTGACGTTTTGGTAATGACAGTGACATTAGTGACAACCGCATTTTCTCAGCATTAGATCGCGAAAAATCTATATTTTCTTACCAATTTTAACTGTAATATGTCTGAATAAGCCTTAAAAATATAAATCAAAGATGGATCTGAAGACTAAAAACGAGAAAAATGCTAATATTGCGCCCAATGTCGCTGTTAACGCAGTTTTACAACCAAGTCAAGAATTACCGGCCGAGACACCAATAGTATGCGGATTTGATTGGGAAAATGGCACGGATTACAATAAAATACTTAATTCATACGCTCAATCGGGTTTTCAAGCCACAAACTTCGGAAAAGCGGTGATAGAAATCAATAATATGTTAAAATGTCGCTCTATTCCGCTAACTGAAGAGACATGCGATCCTTATGAAGAAGACATATTTATTAAGAAGAAAACTAATTGTACAATATTCTTAGGCTACACCTCGAACATGATATCCTCTGGATTGAGAGACACTATACGATTTTTAGTGAAAAATAAGCTCGTCGACTGCATCGTAACGACAGCCGGAGGTGTAGAGGAAGATTTTATAAAATGCCTCGCACCTACCTACATAGGTGACTTTAATTTAAGCGGAAAAATGCTGCGATCGCGAGGGATTAATCGAATCGGAAACCTCTTGGTACCAAATGAGAATTATTGTAAATTTGAAGAGTGGGTTACACCATTACTTAATGAAATGCTGGAGGAGCAAATTAAAGATGAAACAGTCTGGAGTCCTTCAAGGATTATAGCAAGATTAGGAGAGAGAATCAATGATGAAAGCTCTGTTTGTTACTGGGCTTGGAGGAACAACATCCCGATATTCAGCCCAGCATTAACAGATGGATCTTTAGGAGATATGATGTATTTCCATTCATTCAAGCATCCCGGACTTATTATTGATATATTAAGCGACCTACGGAGACTGAACACAATGGCTGTAAAAGCCAACAATACCGGTATGATCATCCTAGGAGGAGGCTTAATCAAACACCACATTTGCAATGCAAACTTGATGAGAAATGGTGCAGACTATGCCGTTTATATCAACACAGCCAGTGAGTTTGATGGTAGCGATGCTGGAGCCAGGCCAGATGAGGCTGTATCTTGGGGCAAAATCAGACCAAATGCCAATCCGGTGAAGTTGTATGCTGATGCAACTTTAGTTTTTCCTCTAATTGTTGCTCAGACATTTTCTAAGCATTACTTTAGCAATAAAAAGAATGTGTAAATTATATCGAGTTTTATTTTCCATTTTTATTGTTATATCAATAACTTATTAAATTATAGTGCCATCTCTTGAGAAAGAAAGAACAATCATTCTCGAATAAATATAACGACATCTAGTGGTCATTATTGATACTAATCAAGTTTATCGTTGAGAAACAAAATCATATGTTTAAAGTATTCTATAAAATGTTTTTTTTAAAACCTAAAAAAATATTACATTACATAAAACAACTTTAAGAAATATTAAATGTAAGTTTTAAAACCTCATAAATTGCTATAAACAATATTTCGGAACGAAACCAGTGTGAATGAACTGTCAAATATGCCGTGAAGTTAGCCCCTGTCTGGATTCTATGAAACTATACTAGTGTGTGTTCATGCAACACTGTTTTACACACATGTGTGCTGTCTGTGAAAGCGGCTTTTTGAAGCCGGGGTTTGCTCAATGCTCATCGTTTGTTGAGGCGCCGCGCGGTCGGTCGCCTGGCTGTTTACACCGTGCGTCCTACGACCTCATGCGTCGATTCGTTTTGTAAATTAAAAAAAAATGGACATAAAACATTCTTAATTTGAATTTTTCCATTACTGTGCAAAGTTTATGTGAAAAAATGTGTGTTCGTTCCGTTTTACTTATCCTGCTTATGTCCGGTAAGTCGCATCTTCGCCCTTTGCAGGGCTATTTTTAGTCCTTTGGCGCAGATATTAATGGGAATTTGTTAGAATGTAGAATTTGTTGCATGTTTTAGCTGGAAGGCGGCCCTTTGATGTGACAGAGGGAGCTATGTTTCGTTTGATGTTATTGTAAGCACCGGATGTTTGTTTAGTTTATTTGTTAAATACAATTCCTTTTTACTCGTAATGATTGGAGTTATGTTGACGCTTATATTATCCTTTTAAGTTAAAACTTATGCATAAATTATACGTAAGTTTTAGAAGTTGAGTTTTAGTTATAAATATTCGTTAATAATATTTCATATTTCTTTTCGTACGTAGATTTACGTAAGCAAACCAATAATAAAAGTTTTTTTTTATGCACAACATGATTTATTTGTTTTAAAGTTTTTAGACGAGTCATTCTATAAAACTAAGTTTTAAAATGTCTCTACCCCATAAATCAGGCTTTTAATTGCTCTATATTTAGTTATTTTTAAAATTTTCTTTAAAATCACAAAAATATTGTCATTAACATGCATGCCTATAAATACTTATATCATAACAAAAGTTTTATAATTTTATATTAAACTGTATTTTTTATTAAAACCTGTTTTCATAATATATCTTCTTTAGGTAATACAATAAAAATTGCATAATAAAAACATAAAATAAAAAATAACAACAATTTTTATACAATCAGTGAAACACATGGTTACATTATAAAAATTATACAAGTTTAAAAAGTACACATAAGTTTTCACATACACATAAAAGTTTTGGAATTTAAATTTGCAACTTTTGACTTTGGCATAGAAAAAAATAATAATTATACACTGCTTTTCCAAAGTATTTATATTGTTGTGTGTGTGTTATATGGGTATTATAATGGACAAACTCTTAGACTTGATAATAAGAGATCAATATAAACTAAATAATTTGTTTTTAAACACACTTTGGATAGCCTTTGGCACAATTTATAATTCCCTGCTCATTTCCGGTGAACAGAGATTTCCTGGTATATAAAGTACCCTATGTCCTTAACCAAGGTCCTATCTTTAGTATCTATCACCATATTATAGATCATTCAAATCGGCCCAGCAGCTTAGGCGTTAGCATAACAAACAGACAAGAATTACTATAACATTTTTAATATTATTATGGACTATGAATTCCTTTTGATGCGAAAAATAAAGCTAATAAATTCTATCATAGCGTAATATGTATGCGTAGAACATTATTAAACCACACTATAAGTTAATAGAATGATGTTGTATTCAACTTGAATATTGCTGTTTTTTATACCAGGAAAATGTTAGGTCCCATAAAATACATACATACATAAATTCACGCCTGTATTCCCCGAAGAGGTAGGCAGAGGTGCATTTCTGCACCCACATTTCGCCACGTATGTATCAGTCCCACGTAATAGGGGGCGAGTCTATTGCCCTTATTCGGGCACATTTTCAGACTCCGTGCTGTTACCGAGAATTTCCTAATGGAAAAACCCAATAACACTTTGCCCGACCCGGAAATCGAACCCAGGACCTCTAGATCGTACGGCAAATACTTGTACCGCGAGACCACGACGCAGTCGTCGTCAGGCGGGTGTATTTATTTAATTATAATTTCTAAAAAAGTCAAAGGATTTAGTATCACATAGTCTGCATCAGGAGGGATAGAGCGTTAATAACATGGTCAAATATTTCTATGAAGCGAATATAAATGTTTGGGATTAACAAAGAAACACGTTTCCGCGGAAAAAACGAGGAACGTTATCTAAACTATGGACATTATGTCAGCGATATTCGTTATTATTCGACTACGGCAAAGTCAAAACGAGGGTTATTTTGACAGACTATGTATGTCATGTGGTCCCTCATAGCTAATCAACTACTTAACACTTAAATAACGCGTGACTACGGCTTTTCAAACTTGAATTATGTGTATCTCTGTACACTGATATTTGTGTACTATAGTATCGTATCGTATGACATTATGTCAAATTGCAACGAAGGCATCTTGGTAGAGTCTATGTGTCGATTATCTTACTTCTTCAGTAACGTTGTTTAATCCTGTGTCTCTGAAAATCTTCACACTTTTTTAGCCTCGTTTTTTGTCGTAGTTGGGTTTTATTTATTCACAACCCTGTGGTACACCAGCATTCACGGGCATAGAGTCCGAGCTTGAACCATCTACTACGACTTTTATGCTTCGCTCAGTGAGAAAACTGGTGACCCAGTCGCAAAATCTCTCAGGAAGTCCAAAGGAAGAGAGCTTGGAAAGTAGAGCTCCATGCCAAACCCGATCAAAAGCTTTCGCTATATCTAATCCTACCGCCAAGGCCTCCCCCTTGCTTTCAACTGCTTCTGCCCACCTGTGGGTGAGATACACCAAAAGATCACCAGCTGATCGCCCCTGTCGAAAACCGTATTGACGGTCATTGATCAACTGGTGAGTCTCTAAGTATCGCAGAAGCTGGGTGTTAATGATTGATTCCATAGTTTAAGAAAACAAGGTTTTACATAATTGTAAAGGTGGACTTAATGCCTAAGGCATTCTCTTTGGTTTTAGTTTTTACTTTTTTTTGCGTTTAATATTTTTATTAATATTGAATATTTTTCCTTCTACCCGCAGTTGTTTCATTTGTTTGTTAAGTACAGTGCGACCTCTATAAAAGGTCTTGCAATATTATTCCATACTAACCGTCACAATTATTCTCATAATATACATAATCTCACGACTCTATTTCCTGAAGGAGTTGGCAGAGGTGCGTTTGTGCACTCATATTTTTGCCAGGTATGTATTAGTCCCACGTATAAATAAGCGTACTAGTTCCACGTGTTAGTCTACCAACCCGCACTAGACCAGCGTGGTGGACTAAGGCCTAAACCCTCTCAGTTGTAGAGGCCCGTGCCCAGCAACGGTACGTACATGGGCTGAAGATGATTAGGAAGCGAGCCGTGCTGCTACTGAGAATTTCCTAATAGAGCAATAACACTTTTTCGACTTGGTAATCGAGCCCGAGACCCTTATTTCGCACGGCATAACTTGAAACTACGAGGCGGTCTATAAGATATACTATCATACATCAATGTTCAACTCTCAAATAACCTGTACATATGCAACAAAGATACCCACTCAACCAAGATCATTGCGGTTATCAACGGTTCTGACTCACAAAGCGAAGCTCCGCTACAGTATTCCTTGTGCATTTGATAACTTTTAAATTGACAAAGCAAGGACCGTTGTTAAATGTGTTTCATCATATTATCATATGTCCATATACGTATTACTGTTGGGCACGGGCCTCCTCTACAATTGAGAGGGTTTACGCCTTAGTCCACCACGCTGGCCTAGTGCGGGTTGGCGGACTACACACCTAAGAAATTTCTAAGAACTTTTTTAGGTGTGCAGGTTTCATCACGATGTTTTCCTTCACCGTTAAAGTACGTGATGATTCGTTGTGAATACACACATAACTTGGAAAAGTCAGAGGTGTGTGCCTGGGGTTTGAACCCGCGACCGTCGAGATTCTCGACCGCGTGCACAAACCTCGAGGCCATCACTACTTGAATTGTATCCATTATAATATTAGTCACAGATGGTATGCGTTTGATATTCAAATTACCGACTATCGAATCATCTTGGATCATCGAAAAAAATCCTTAAGATCGTATAACAGTAGTTTGAATATTTGTAACACGATTTATTTGCAGTGGGACGTATATGGGCTGATGATGATGATACAATTCAGTGAATTTTCGCACACACATAAATGTTAGTGTGATGCGCAAATATTTGTTTCGGGTCTAAGTGTTTGTGAGATAGATAAGTTTCTCATAGTTTCTGATACACGATACAAGACTCGTATCTTAGTGTGGGGTCAGAACTATGTATGTGACTGTTGGGTGTATTTTTTTATTTTTTTATTACAATATATAATATCAGTCACATAGTAGGTATGTACATTGTACATACATAGGTTTAAATTCAAATTGACATATCTAAAACTCTTGTGTCGTATCAGAAACAACGAGATGAATTTCGATTGTACAAACACCCATACCGGAAACCAAAATGGGAATCGAAGCCGCGGACTCTCGTATCACATGCTGATGACTAACAACGGAGGCTGTCAAACCTAAAAAATAAATTCTTCCATGGCCGTCTACATAATTAAAATTATTGATATAGATTTCAAAATGAGCTTTCATCTTCAAAACCATTGTGGGATTGTTTTTTGCGCAGCGTCAGGTAGTGGGTTCACAATTCCCCGCCCCCGGCGCCGCAGCGGGACTCGAACCTAATTAAAAACAAAAGACATACTGATTTATGGATTTTCCGAACAAACATATCGACGCGGCAAAAAAGGTCTAATTAGTTTTAATGTAGTAGCATAGTTATTAATTATTATTAAAAAAAAAAATAACTGGCTCTGCTTCGGAGGTGTAAGGCGTGTGGGATCGAAAGGGACCGAGTTCGATTGCCTGGTTGTGCAATGTAAAGCATTGTTGTACTGCAAAAAAAAATAGGGTCACTCAGGGTCTCAAAATGCGCCTTTTATACGATAGTGGACTCATCTCCCGTAACGTGGAAATTAATAGCAAGCGAACCGTAAGTCTACTCTAGTCTTGTCTTAGGTAGTTTATTACAAAGAAAAAATAGCTTTTAGGTTTTATATTATCTAGATTTACTACCAGTTAAATCTACCAAATTATAATTTCACAGATTTTACTTATCTTTCTATAGTTTCTTCGGAAACAAAATACTAACTGTTTTGCAAAAAATATATTTTGTTTGTTTAACAATAAATTTAGTTAAAAGAATAACCACTCACTATAGGTACATATCGTGATGAAACCTGCACACCTAAAAAGTTCTTAGGAATTTCTTAGGTGTGTAGTCCGCCAATCCGCACTAGGCCAGCGTGGTGGACTATGGCCTAAACCCCTCTCAGTTGTAGGGGAGGCCCGTGCCCAGCAGTGGGACGTATATGGGCTGATGATGATAGGTACATACCAGAATTGAATTACACAGGCTGAGTTTTATGGAACTTAAAGTTAGAAATATACAAGCTGCAAGAAATGCTTTCCTTGTCGTGAACATGCATTAAAAAAAAGAAAACAAAAAAGTTGCACATGTCACATTAATATCCTAAATAATGCGCAGACATTAAGGATATATTTTTCCAGACCTCCGCTGTGTTCCCGCGGGAATTATCTTGTAGGATTGTACGTAATAATTACGAAAAAAATATGCAGAAATATATTTCTTTTTTGTTTTAATACGTGAGGCAGACGAACTGCCTCATGGTAAAGTAAATCGTACCATAGATATCTTTTTTTTATATGTTCGCTTCAATAATTTTTGTATAAAGTATAAAATATTTTTAAATGTTTCAACTCATAGATAATCCTAGAATACTATTTGGATGTTAAATTATGAAGTATTTTTTTTTCTACAGAAAAATTTTATTATTTAAAAGTATTTAAATATTGTAAGTAATTCACTTTTAAAAATACTAGCTTTATCTCGCGTCTTTATTCTAATGGATATTTTAATAAGATTTGGTGATATAGTAAAAAAAACTACCTAACGCTTTTTCAGGATAAATAGTAACTATTAACGGTCTCCAGAGTCCCATCTATTGTGCTAATAATAATCAAATTCCTTACAGCCATTTTGTCGTGAATGCGGAATAAGCAAATTCGCTTTTGCATTTACAAAATTAGTAAGAGTTCTCATTAGTATGTGACTATACTACTATACTACTGACTAGTAATGGTCAAAAAAATTCAAGAGAATTCCATTTTCAAAAGTCACGAATCCGATCGCAATCAAATCAAACACAATCGGATACGTCCCGTAAGCAATCACGGGATCAGCTCTAACAAACCCTCAATACGAAGACTTGGAAAAAAGACCAGAACCACCCCCGACGGGGTAAGGGTCGGGCAAGCGGGGGTGTGCAACTATAAAAACCGACGTATTTACGAGTTGGGATTCTCCCCTTAGTTACGGGTCGGGTCGCAATTTGTGGGCGAAAGCGAATTTTTAAAAATGTTTTCTATAATCATCATGATATTCTTAATAAAATATACTTTGTGCCATCAGAAACGCTGGAGTGATGGAATTTTAATAAATTAAACCACATATACACATCACCTCACGCCTGTATTCCCCAAACAGCTAAGCAGAGGTGCATTTCAGCACGCACATTTCGCCAATCATGTTTTTGCCCCACGTAACAATAGGCGAGCCAATTGTCGTTTTTCGGGCACAGTACTGAGATCCTAACGGAAAAACCCTATAATAATTTGTCCGACCCGGGAATCGAACATTGATGTAGATCGCACGGCACATACTTGTACCGCGAGATATCGAGTCAGTCATAAATTAAACCATATAAATATAACATAACTTATTGACGCCATTATAGCAGAGTTCAACTTTCAAAGATGAATTGATAGTAGTATGTGTAGTCTTTCATGAACATTTTTTCAGATAATTATTACATTTTCAGATTACAACAATAACATTGTCATTATGTTATTTTACACAGGAGTAAACAAAGACAAAGTGACCTCTCTGAAACATTTGTCTAGTTTCAATTCACAGCACTTCTGTCCATGTTGCTGTAAATCTCGTAATTGCATTTTGAACTATTGGGTGTAACAGACTATATTGTGCATTTGATTTCAATGATCTTTTGCAGCGCCATTGTTGATGAAAAAAAATCCTAGCTTCCCAATTCTCTGCATGCCTGGTATGGTTACATTAAAAGTTTCTTTCAGTACCTAGTATTCCTTCGAGAAATGCATCGTTCCTCGTTCGTTAAGTCAGCAAGGCGTTAAAAATTCCAGCACAGACTTGCCAGTCCAAAGCGTATGAATATGTATTTGTGAAAACTCATTTGTATGCAACGGAGATAGGTGTCGCTCTTGCCAGCTCCGCAAGTTATTATCAGGTTATACTATGTCGTATTCATTAATAGTTTAGTAGATTTGCTCTGGTTATGTCATCATAATCTGCCCATATACGTCCCACTGCTTTGCACGGGCCTCCTTTACTACTGAGAGGGTTTAGACTTTAGTCCACCATGCTAGTTTTATGCGGGTTGGCGGACTACACACCTAAGAAATTTTTAATAAATTCAGATGTGCAGGTTTTCTCAGGTTAAAGTTAAAGTACGTGATAATTCATTGTGAATACACGAATAACTTTAAAACTTCTGGTTCTGTAATGGCACGTAATACCTGCAAACTATAGTTTAGTTTTTTTAATTAGTCGGTATCAAATGAAAACTGACCGTTTCCTCGTTCGCTCAAGAATCTTTATCACTTAAATTTTTGATTAAAATTGTAGCATGAGTGAGCAGGGTAAATCTGGGTTAGATGTTTTTTCCAGACACCGGACGAAAATATCAGCTTTGGTCTTTTATTTCTCATGGTCATTGACAATGATTTTCTCAGGTCGGCCCCATAATGATAAATCCATTAATGTGGAAACAGCAGACCGGCATTGTAGTTTTGAATGATGAAATGAACTAGTGAACGAAATGACAATACACATTAATTAATACGCTTTTTGGATATTAGTATACTATATATAGGTAAATATACAAATAAATAAAATTGGAGTGTCTGTTTGTGATATTGAAATAACCGTTTTTTGATAAATGTATATGGATGTATACCGGGTACATATTACCAAAACAACGTTTTTAAAATTTTTGTCTGTCTGTCTGTCTGTTTGTTCCGGCTAATCACTGAAATGGCTGGACCGATTTTGACGGGACTTTTATTGGCAGGTAGCTGATGTAATAAGGAGTAACTTAGGCTACTTTTAGTTTATAAATTTTCGCGCGGACGAAGTCGTGGGCACAGCTAGTAGTAAATAAGTAATAATTAAGCATCCTTTCTCCTACACTTGTATATTACCTACTTGTCTAGTGCATAAATATCATGGAATTTTAAAATTACTAGTTGACCAATGACATTTATTCACATTTTTTTTAGCCTAAGTTACTCCTTGTTACATCAGCTATCTGCCAGTGAAAGTCCCGTTAAAATTGGTCCACCCGTTTCAGAGATTAGCCGGAGCAAACAGACGAAAATTGTAAAATAACGTTATTTTGGTATATGTACCGTGTATACATCCATATGCATTTATTAAAAAGCGGTTATTTCAATATTACAAACAGACACTCCAATTTTGTTTATTTGTATATATTTAATATGTCTTATATTACACCAGAATCTTGATACTGATAACGTAGTTCCACTTTGATGGCAATAAAATATTATAAGATAGATCGAAACTCGTAAAATAACTATAACTTTTTTGTTATTTTAATAGATGATTTTATGGAATCTTCGATAACGTGTTCGTAAATTGCGTTGGTAGTTTTTTTAAAAGTGTGTATCAATTTTGAATAACCATAATCAAAAGCCAGTAACTTTTTGGTAATAACTCAAAGACAACGTATATTTGATTTTTTTGAATAATTGTTTTTGATAAACGTGGCTGAATAGTGAATTTGTTCTGTACTGTGTTGAAATATATAATACGCTTACGCTTATATTATTTTACCATCGCAAAAATCCATAAGATAATCGACATCACCATAATCTAAATTGAACTTTATTTTATTACTTATAGAGCCGATATTTGAACGGTGTAACGATTTCTAGCGCCGTGTGTTTTCAAAACGCATAATAGCGAGCTCCGGTTGGATTTTTTTCCTCTATTTTTGAACTTCGAATGAATATTTTTGCATTTTATTTTGACATGTCAGCAACACTGTCTGGTAACAATATTATGTTCATTAAAAAGTTCGTTATTTACACGTTGGTTTAAAAAATAAAAGAAAAAGCAAAGTATTTTTTTAATTTGTTCGAAATTCAAATTTCGCACAGCCCAGCGGTCACGCACTTGAACGAAATCAACACATATGTAACGTACACGCAATTAAAGCGCTGCCGACACGCTAACGAATCGCAGCGACACACTCGACGTGTTTCGAGTGCGGACGTGGGGCGCTTTAAGCGCTTGATGTTAGAACCTCGTTACACGTACCAACATTCAAATATATTAAATGTTTACAGAACGCCGCGGCTCAGTGGTTTGATAGTTTGACTCACTGCGACTTCAATATGGACGAATTGGTTTCAATCAAATCGAGTCCGTCCGCGTCCATTGACAAAACGAAAGGAAATACGTCTGAAGTATTTGCCAGTTTACGTTCGTCAGTTCTCAGTACATCCGGCAATCAAATATTTCTCAAAAATGGAACAGTGGAAAACTTCTCTTTTTTCTCCATAGAAACATTACGCAGTACTACCATCATATCTATAATATGTTTAATTAATTATTTTTATTTATTTTCAGGTGTCGGGCTGATAATTGCCTCAGAAGGTATGTATTAAAACACTCAAAACATGAATACGTTATGTTTATTTTTATGAGCTGGCATAAAATTAAAAAGCCTTGTAATTAAGAGACGTTCGCCATCTTTGTTTTTTTAAAAAGCATAATGACATTCCGCAAATTCCTCATTCGTTAATTTTCAAGTAAGATTAGATAAACTTATAATAAAAAAGTGGTGCTCCACTTGTGAAGTGCATGTCTGAAGTGACACTTCCAAAGCTGGCGATGCCATTTTTTATTATAACTTATAAGCAAGTTTATGAAACGACATTTCTACAGAAAAGTAGACGTGTTTAGGCGGGAATTCTGTAGTTATGGTCTGTGTTTTTTTATACTGTTTACGCAATGGAAACTCTTATGAACAGCCAACGGCGAAAATCTGGAAATGTTTTAAGATTTTAATTTATTTATCACATGATTCAACTAATATACTTTCATATTCATCATCATCATCATCATCGTCATCAGCCCATATACGTCCCACTGCTGGGCACGGGCCTCCTCTACAACTAAGAGGGTTCAGGCTTTAGTCCACCACGCTGGCTTAGTGAGGGTTGGCGGACTAGACAAGACGTTAGAATCATGAAAACATATAGAATTAATCTTCAATACGAAATCTAGTTTTCTGCCCTTTCGTCCTAATAAGGTAAGGTTACATAACCTTATGACGTAACACTGACAAAGGACAAGTACAATGTCAAAGGTTGCCGCCGGTCGAAAGCCCAATGCACGTCGCCGAACAAATTGCCGAGTTTGAACCAAAGACGAAAGGTCATCTAACTCTTAATTGCGAAAGTTTTAATTACTATGTAGGGTAGGCAGTTATTGTATAAATGTATGAAATATTATTTCATTTCATACATATATTGATGCCAGTGTCTCCGAAGGGGTAGGCAAAATTGACAGTTTTTTTTTTAAATAAATATGACGTTACATGTTGCTGAGGGAGTTTGTTGCCGTTTCTTCTCCACGATAACACTCCCGAAGCGGCGATAGATTTAAACTGACGATTCAAAAGTACTCGTAAAAGTCTATTTGAATACAGACTACTTTGATTTTGACGTTAAAAGTTTAGGCAAAGATTTACTTTTGGTGTAGCGATTTTTTTAAATTGAAAAGACTTTATTCCGCTACTGAGAATCTACGAAAAACCCAATAACAGTTTATCTGAAGCAAGAATCAAACCATGGATAAGAAATCCTTATAATTGACAAGTTGAAATAATCGGATAACTTAACAAAATATCTATTTTTATTTTTATTGACAGACCCGTGGCGCAGTTGGCTAGACACCAGCTTGCGAAACGAGAGGCCGCGGGTTCGATCCCCGCACCGAGACAAATGTTTGTGTGATCCACAAATATTTGTTTCGGGTCTGGGTGTTTGTGAGACCGAAAAGTCTCTCGTGGTTTCTGATACCCACGACACAGGACTTGTATCCTAGTGTGGGGTCAGAACTATGTATGTGACTGTTGGGTGTATTTTTTATTTTTTTTTATTATAATATTCCATCGTTCCTGGTTGTCTGGAAGAGATCGCTATAAGCGATAACACGGCCAATTTGACCACCATATTATATTTTTTCCGTAATGTTTTTTCTCTATTTAAATAGTTTACATATATACCTATCTATCTACGTTATGGCCCTGTGGTTAAGCATGCTATCTGCCGATGAAAACTGACTTTGAAAAAATAGGTAATCATATTTATTTAAACGGTGAAAGAAATAGGGAGGAAGCATATACTTGAGGGCTATGTACATTAATTCCGATTCTCGTCAACGTATATTTTTATTGTTTTGGCATCCATTTTAAAGTACTCAATCTAGGGTTCATCATCAGCCCAAATACGTCCCACTGCTGGGCACGGGCCTCCTCTACAACTGAGAGGGTTTAAGCCTTAGTCCACCACGCTGGCCTAGTGCGGGTTGGCGGACTACACACCTAAGAAATTCCTTTTTAGGTGTGCAGGTTTTATCACGATGTTTTCCTTCACCGTTAAAGCAAGTGATAATTCATTGTGAATACACACATAACTTCGAAAAGTCAGAGGTGTGTGCCTGGGGTTTGAACCTGCGACCGTCGAAATTCTCGACCGCGCGCCTAAACCTCAAGGCCATCACTGCTTCAAACAATCAATCTAGGGTTAATAATTATTATCTATAAATGTGGAAGTAAGTTTCGAATATTTGTTTGTTATAGGTCTAAATCGCTGAACCAATTTTGATGGACTTTGGTTAAAAGACATCATATTGAATTTACAGTTGGTATTTTTTAAAATTACGCCAGGCCGCAAGTCTACAATAAAAAGGGGCGCCAAACGCATTTCATTGGAAAATCATCATCAAAATACATGTCTATAATATTGATATCCCCAGCTAGCAACGGATGCGTCAGCGAGCCGGCTATATTGCCAGCGGAACCGGAAATCATTGTTTGGCCCCCGAAATGTTGGCACCGTTTATTTTTGCACTAGCGTTCACTGTGCTTTATAAATATTCAAAATGGCGCATACCGCTGATTGCGAAAAACTTGTGACGCAATGGAAAACACGCAATTATTGAGGCTGAATGAATAAGAGTGTTCATTGAAATCGACTAATAACACCCTTTGTAGAGCTGGCGTGTGGTTTTATAGGATCAGATGTAATCGATTGTTTTCTTCTCTTATTATTTTCGTATAAAACAAATAGATACATCGATTCTCTATTCTTAATATTCTAATTTTGAAAATCTGTCATTTTACACGTGGCTGAATGACACGCCTTTGCCATTTGACAGCCCCGTGGCGCAGTTGGCTAGACACCAGCTTGCGAAACGAGAGGCCGCGGGTTCGATCCCCGCACCGAGACAAATGTTTGTGTGATCCACAAATATTTGTTTCGGGTCTGGGTGTATGTGAGACCAAAAAGTCTCTCGTAGTGTCTGATACCCACGACACAAGACTTGTATCTTAATGTGGGATCAGAACTATGTATGTGACTGTTGGGTGTATTTATTTATTATTTATATTTATTTAAGAAAAACATTAAAAAAAAAATACATAAACATTTCGTAAGGTAGAACCATCCAATTTTCACTCGCATGTGAATCTCAAAAGAGTCTTGACATTTTCGCTTGCTTTGTGTATAGGACTTGGGGGTATGAGAGTCTAGGCTTCGTAGCATTTTCAAGTTGAATTTTTCTTCTTATTGTATAGAGGGTTAATGGCTTATTACACGTTTAGACAACCCTATTTTTTGTAGTTTTTTTTGTCTAAACACATACATCAGTCATTCTTAAGTGTCAGTTGAGAGAGGTGTGAGAAATACTGACTTAAAAATTTGCTTTATCCAACACAGCTGTCTTGATGGATTCGGCTTGGTCGGTAACAAAGAAAAGGTTTACTTACTTATAGGGTAATTATGAAGAAAATACAGCTTTAATTAAACTTCTACTGCTTTTAGTCATATAAAAATACTGCAAGCAATCATTACGTGAAGACGTCACTAAAAATGTCAAGAAGACACTAAAACATAAGAAATGAGCTCCCAAAATAGATTAAAATTTAAATTTTAATAAAATCTAGTCAAATTAACAAAATACAAAAAATGTACAAATGCACAATTAATTTAGTAAAAAAACTCGTTTGAATTAAAGCTATAATATAGGCTTACTACTAGAATTAATTTTTCCATCCGTTTTACGTTAGTCGCATAATTAAACATTGCAGAATAAGTCCATCATATTTATCCATTATTTTTCTCAAAATAAAGTTCTTTTCAATGCTAAGATATAACGGTACTCAAGCTGAAGAGCAGTAGACAATAACCTTGCTAGTCTATGCCTTCGCAATCATCCGCAGCATTGACAACCGTAAAACTTGAATTGCAATGTTGACTTAGCTGAAAACTGAGGGTAGATTGACGTTTCTTGTCACGGATGCATGACGCCATCTGTACATTACTTGAAATGCTTCTAGAAAATGAAAATGTGTGGACTAGATATCTTACCTTTTACCACTACTAAAAATTTTGTTTTTTTTTCTTCTTATCGTTGTCATCAAAAATAATGAGATTTTTTTTATTGAAGGAATATATAAATTATGTTAAATGCATTTCTTGCACTTCTTTCTAAATTGGTATCGCATGCCAAAGCGGTACTTTATACTTACATAAGTTCTTGTTAAATAGTGCACCAAAAATATTTTGATACTAATTAAATCTTGGTATGATTAGACTTGATACTTTACTACTAAAATCAATATAGTTTTCTTTAGGCCTTTGCGGTACACAAATCTTGTATTCCTTGTGACAATGAATATTAAAATCCATTTATTTAGATCTTTTATGTTCACGCTTCATTAACATCGTATATAATAGTTAAGTAAAAAGTTACCCCTCAACTTAGGTGAAGTCTTTATATTTAATCCTTACTAATATTATAAATGCGATTGTAACTCTGTCTGTCTGTCTGTCTCGCTTTCCTGCTAAAACTACTGAACCGATTTAAATGAAATTTGGTACACAGATAGTTTGGAGCCTGAGAAAGAACATAGGCTACTTTTTATTGCGGAAAAGGGGTTTTAAGGGGTTGAAAGGGGGGATGAAAGGTTGTATGGAAGTATTGTCATTTTTAAAGCTAGAAACTTGAAACTGATTTTTTAGGCTGTTGATTAGATATAAATATATATGACATTCAAAGTATGTAAAAAAAATACCTTTAAGGGAGTAAAATAAAAATAGGGGATGAAAGTTTGTATGGAAATTCGTCATTTTTGAAGCTAGAATGATGAAACTTTTTTATATGGCTTTTATTACATCATTACATAATATATATGATATATATATATATACACATAAAAGTTTTTATTTAAATTCCCTTAATATGTTATAAATGAGAAAATAACTATATGACTGTTACGCTTTTACGCCTTAATCATTTGACCGATGTGAACTATTTTTGGTATGGACATAAATGGGACTCTGTGGAATAAAATAGACTACAACTTATTTTCTTTCTGAACCCAACCCTGTGGTCTACGCGGACGGAGTCGCGGGCAAAAGCTAGTGCTAAATAATTTACAGCTCCACTTGTCATTTGAAGACATAATATAAAAATCCCCAATTTAAATCAGCATACCTCTGTTGAACGATGAAACACGAAACCAAAACACACTTGCGCTCATTGTAAATCAGAAGACCCCATTCAACCCATTCAAAACCCAAAACTATAGAAAATGAAAAATGAAAAAAGGTAACGTAAAACGAATTAATATCCGAATTATGATGTCGAACTGGCCAGCAGCCATTCAGCATGAATGTAACCGCAGCTAGATGCATTTAATTACTAGAAAAGTGTGGCCTTTTCATACAATAAAGTGTAAATAAGTGAATGGGCGCGAAGAAAGCGAGTTGTCGGAGTAGCGGCGCTGTTTTCTGTCTCAATGCGAACCAGCGAAGGATTCATCAAGTGGCAATGTTTATTTCGAACATAGGGATGAGGTGGTCGTGACGTAAAGATTATATTTTTCTGTTTCTGGATAATGAATACTTGGATACTCCAGTAAGGGGTCTCTTGTCAAATTTTGAGGGTTTTATGAGCCATTTACTTTGATTTTATTTTTAGTAAAGTCTTTTTATCATCTTGTAGAAGATTATTATAGCAGAAACATAGCAGCATGGTACCAAACAGCCCCGTGGCGCAGTTGGCTAGACACCAGCTTGCGAAACGAGAGGCCCCGGGTTCGATTCCCGCACCGAGACAAATGTTTGTGTGATCCACAAATATTTGTTTCGGGTCTGGGTGTATGTGAGACCGAAAAGTCTCTCGTAGTTTCTGATACTCACGACACAAGACTTGTATCTTAGTGTGGGATCAGAACTATGTATGTGACTGTTGGGTGTATTTATTTATTTAAATTGATATATAAAGTACATCATTTTAATCGATAGCTTTGTTTTCGCGTTTGATTAGGTAATTGAAAATGCGAAACTTGCGTTAATTGAAATTAATTTTCTTCTTTCTCCCACTTTTTTAATATCTAACTTAAAAGTTATAAAACTTACTTAGGTATATACTACGCTATAAATATTGTCGTATCAAAATATAAAGTACATAAAGCATTTTTATATTGTTATACATACATACATAATCTCACGCCTGTATTCCCCAGAGGCAGGCTGCTTCCAATCGGTCCCCGTGGAAATCGTATGTCGTGATGGCCTCGAGGTTTAGGCACGCGGTCGAGAATCTCGATGGTCGCGGGTTCAAACCCCAGGCACACACCTCTGACTTTTCGAAGTTATGTGTGTATTCACAATGAATAATCACGTACTTTAACGGTGAAGGAAAACATCGTGATGAAATCTGCACACCTAAAAGTTCTTAGGAATTTCATAGGTGTGTAGTCCGCCAACCCGCACTAGGCCAGCGTGGTGGACTAAGGCCTAAGCCCAGCAGTGGGACGTATATGGGTTGATGATGATGATGAGAATGCTTTCAATTCTTTAAATCTTGTTATTCTTTCTTGACTAGAAATCGTAACTGTTGATCATAAGTCTTGTGGGATTCTTAATTGAATGCTAATGTCTAACGACTTGGTGTCGAATAGAATAATTGACGTTGTCTAGCTGCTATCTAGCTAGCTAAGATATCTAGACATCTCCTGTCTTTAGTAATGTCTTTTGCTAGGCACTCACTTTGCGAGAATTGACGCCCTAGTCCACCACGGTGTGCTATTGCAGACTGGTACAATGCGGATATTTTTTTGTATGTAAATTTGCAATATTCACAAATATCTCCATAACCCCATCGATAAATCGACAGAACGAAACCGAGCCAATCCCTAGATGATGATCATCGACTAGTGTGGAACACGGTTCGTCGCCTCTCGCCATGAATAGCGGAGCATTCTTTTGTGCCGTCCCCTTCATATTGTATAGGCTGAACAAAGACGGGCATACTCGACGCCCGCTCCACCGTGTCGCTTAATGATTGCGATATTGAGATGTGTTTTGATTGGTAGAAAACATGCCCGGTTGTATGATGGGATTTTGTGGACTCTGCCTCGAGGCTGATAGCCTGGTATTTCCTGCTATAAGTGAGATGCACAAGTGCTTTAGTCATGACGAATAGGACTTAAGAAGAACAATATATTTTCAATAAGTTACAAGTTCTAGATCCATGATATGGAAATGGCGTTATTAAAATCATCATGATTATAATTACCTATTGTTGAATCTAAACCTATAGATAGATCAAATAATTTTAGTTCAACAGAACTGTTGCGTATGATTGGATTAGCGTCCAAGGTTTCCAGATTTATATACTTTTACTAGCTTTTGCCCGCGACTCCGTCCGCGTAGACTACAGGGTTGGGTTCAGAAAGAAAATAAGTTGTAGTCTATTTTATTCCACAGTGTCCCATTTATGTCCATACCAAAAATCGTTCACATCGGTTAAATGATTAAGGCGTGAAAGCGTAACAGTCATATAGTTATTTTCTCATTTATAACATATTAAGGGAATTTAAAAAAAAAACTTTTAATATAATTCTTATATTGTGTATATATATATCATATATATGATGTAATGGTGTAATAAAAGCCATATAAAAAAGTTTTATCATTCTAGCTTCAAAAATGACGAATTTCCATACAAACTTTCATCCCCTATTTTTATTTTACTCCCTTAAAGGTAATTTTTTTACATACTTTGAATGTCATATTTATTTATAGTCTAATCAACAGCCTAAAAAATAAGTTTCAAGTTTCTAGCTTTAAAAATGACAATACTTCCTACAACCTTTCATCCCCCCTTTCAACCCCTTAAAACCCTTTTTCCGCAATAAAAAGTAGCCTATGTTCTTTCTCAGCCTCCAAACTATCTGTGTACCAAATTTCATTTAAATCGGTTCAGTAGTTTTAGCAGGAAAGCGAGACAGACAGACAGACAGAGTTACAATCGCATTTATAATATTAGTAAGGATTAAGAAATTATTTTTCTTGTAATTAGATCTCTCCTTTGCAAATATTTTGTAGAATCAAGTTCCATATGTTATATAATAAGATTAATAAATTTAATTTCTGAAGGCAACTCAAGTTGATAATAAATAATACTTTTTAACAGTCTCAGATCTGTTTATTTGATTTCTAAAGAAAATTTATTATGCTTGGAACTTTTGAATAAGCAAACCCTCTGGTAGTAAGAATTCTCGTGCCTAGGTACGTCTTTTTGTTTATTAATGGCCTCCCTTTTTGGAAATAATGGAAATCATTAATACGGAGATTAAGTGCTTAGCTATTTGGTCAAGCTAGCAATATTCTCATACATTTGACAGCCCCGTGGTGCAGTTGGCTAGACACCAGCTTGCGAAACGAGAGGCCGCGGGTTCGATCATTCGGGTCTGGGTGTTTGTGAGACCGCAAAGTCTCTCGTAGTTTCTGATACCCACGACACAAGACTTGTATCCTAGTGTGGGGTCAGTACTATGTATGTGACTGTTGGGTGTATTTATTTATTTACATACAATAATGAGTACTACAAGCAACGGTTCTTACGCACTAGTTGTGCTTCTTTTACGTCCATACTTCGACTCTTTTGACTTAGGCTTTATGAAATTCGTGTATTTTGTATCTTTATATAATTTCCTGCAGCATATATAATAAGCAGTGATGGCCTCGAGGTTTAGGCGCGCGGTCGAGAATTTCGGCGGTCGCAGGTTCAAACCCCAGGCATACACCTCTGACTTTTCGAAGTTATGTGTGTATTCACAATGAATTATCACTTGCTTTAACGGTGAAGGAAAACATCGTGATAAAACCTGCACACCTACAAGTTCTTAGGAATTTCTTAGGTGTGTCGTCCGCCAACCCGCACTAGGCCAGCGTGGTGGACTAAGGCCTAAACCCTCTCAGTTGTAGAGGAGGCCCGTGCCCAGCAGTGGGACGTATTTGGGCTGATGACGACGACGATATAATTTCCACGGATACTTCTTTCTTTAAATTGCCTGAATACACTCCCTGAGTCGTCTTTCATGTATTCTCTATTCTGAATAGTGCGTCCTATGTGAGACTTCTATCTGCTTCTTCAGCATGGCTTGACTTTATTTATGTATGGATAAAGTAACTATCATCACCAGTGCCGTTACTTCCATAGAAGCCCAAAAGCCCAGGTTTCCTTTCAAAATTCCGAATATTAATCTTTAAGCTTTAAATCTTTATTTAACCAAAGCAATTTGACATGTAAATAAGAATATCCTGACCACATAATAAACAATTATAAACTAGACATTACAATTTAACGAGTAACGCTTTTGGGCTTCTATGGAAGTATCGCCACTGATCATCACCATCCTCTTGTCCTGGTCCAATTCCATTTGGTGTCGGCGCAGTATGTTTTATCCTTCCAAACTTCCCTATCACGTCATGTCTTTATTCACCCCTTTTCTTTCATGTCGCGAAGAAAGTCACTATGTCACAAAATGACCTTCGCTTCTAGTTTAATTGAAATAAAAGCAATTAAATTTTTATCGCGCACAAAAAATATACCAAGAACGCCAAAATGCAGTGTCCGATGTCCGCTCGAATGTTTGCCGCGCTTTTTCCCCCGCCCTTTGTTCCCGCCAGAATGTTCGTGTCGCCAGCTTTTTGTTCCGGATTGATGGCCCATTGTGTTGCCATACGCAAAAATTCCACCGGCTAATAATTGATGTGTGTGCTATGTGATAGTTTTTTTCATGTTTTTTAACCGTTAGAGAATTAGAACAGTTTTGTTCAAATTGTTGGCGTCCCAACGTTTGTTTGGTCGTCTGGACCTTTCATTGGATTTTGTCGAGTTTCCGTGCGCATTGTTTCGGCGAACTTTTTCGTTTGTAAAGATTTTTCTAACTCTTTTTTTTATTTGAATTGTCGTTTTGCGACTGATGTGTCTGATGGCTGTCGTTCAGGTTTTGATCCTTTTCCTTTGATATTTTTTTAGTCTATATACGAGTACTATAGGATTTTAACTAGTTCACGAATTAATAACTTTTAGAGGAGTGATGGCCTCAAAGTTTAGGCGCGCGGTCGAGAATCTCGGCGGTCACGGGTTCAAACCCCAAGCACACACCTGACTTTTCGAAGTTATGTGTGTATTCACAATGAATTATCACTTGCTTTAACGGTGAAGGAAAATATCTTAAGGAAACCAGCACTCCTACAAAGTTCTTAAGAATTTCTTAGGAATGTAGACGCAAACTCGCACTAGGCCAGGGTGGTGACTAAGGCCTAGACCCTCTCGGTTGTACAGGAGGCCCGTGCTCAGCAGTGGGACGTATATAGGCTGATGATGATGATGTAGTATAACAAAACATACAAACAGCTATCTTTAACCCAAGCGATATGACACCAGGACGAGGACGGCATAATGCTGTAGGTATACGCGATCAAAACCCCATTACGATGTGTCCCTCTAGACATTAGCATAACGCGCTCGGAATGTAATACGCTGCCGAAATATGTCCTTCGAGTTTGACCTGGTTGTTTGTTTTAATGTAATTCGGAATTTCGAGACTTTTTTTTTATATATTATTACATACTGTAATTAGGTCTGTATCACATGTTCTAGCTGTGCATTACAGAACAGTTGAATAAGGCTAGAAAGGAAATGTCAGCATGCCGAGCGTGCCGAAACTACGATTAGACTATCATATTATGTTTGACACGGCTTCTTCTGAGTCATTCGGGTTGTAATATCAAGACATTTATAAATGTGTGACAATCAATAGCAGCTCCTCATTTGTGTTTGAATTTTTTATCTTTGGTCGTGTGATCGTAGTAGAAGGAACAAGCAGCGACACTCGTCCCCATACAAAATACTGTCTATTTCCCTTCTAATCTTGTTCAGCTGTTCTGTGGTGTGCGTTGCGAGATGATATTGAGCACAATTAATTTCAAATAAGCAGCGATGGCCTCGAGGTTTAGGCGCGCGGTCGAGAATTTCGGCGGTCGCAGGTTCAAACCCCAGGCACACACCTCTGACTCTTCGAAGTTATGTGTGTATTCACAATGAATTATCACTTGCTTTAACGGTGAAGGAAAACATCGTGATAAAACCTGCACACCTAAAAGTTCTTAGGAATTTCTTAGGTGTGTAGTCCGCCAACCCGCACTAGGCCAGCGTGGTGGACTAAGGCCTAAACCCTCTCAGTTGTAGAGGAGGCCCGTGCCCAGCAGTGGGTCGTATTTGGGCTGATGATGACAATTAATTTCAAGACTAGTTTGTGGTGGCCACGAAACTTCAATGGATAGGTATATATTGAATAACTACCATAAATAAAAACTAAAATGCAAAAGGTCTCTAAAATGTTTTTCAAGCATAATTTTGTGGTGCGAAACATCAAAAGGATGCAAATTTTTTTCAACTTCACACGTGCTCACCTACGCATAATTTAGCGGAATTTGTATTTTTTTTCCAACTTAACACCACAGATGTACCTTAACCGCATTAAAATTTCAGCTGCGAGGCTTTGGTTGCAAGATTTTTTATCCATAAGTCCGCCTCACGAGAATTCTGTTCACTTTATTGCTAAGCTGCAAAATCGGCATTATGATTAGAATAAAAAAAAAAAACAATCATCAGCCCATTGCTGGGCACGGGCCTCCTCTACAACTGAGAGGGTTTAGGCCTTAGTCCATTAAGATTAGAGATAAAGATTATTATTATTGTAATCTTTAATGTTAATTTCCTTAACCAGTGACATTTGTAGTAGAGTGAGGCTGTTTCATCTTAGATATCGGCACCAATGAGACGGCTCGAATGGATTGGATCACACAGAAATTCGACGTGAAACAATGAGATGCGTTTCGTTCAATGAGCAGTATTAGATAGAAGATATGTAGATATAGATAAAAGATAATCTTCAATACTCAATAAATGACTGCCTCGTGGTCTCGCGGTACAAGTATGTGCCGTGCGATCTAGAGGTCCTGGGTTCGATTCCCGGGTCGGGCAAAGTGTTATTGGGTTTTCCATTAGGAAATTCTCGGTAACAGCACGGAGTCTGGAAATGTGCCCGAAAAACGGCAATAGGTTCGCCCCCTATTACGTGGGACTGATACATACCTGGCGAAATGTGGGTGCAGAAATGCACCTCTGCCTACCCCTTCGGGGAATACAGGCGTGAGTTTATGTATGTATAATCCTCAATATCACATAGTGGACTAGTTTAGGATGACCAAAGTTGTTTCCAAACTCTCAGTTGTAGAGGAGTTCTGTACCAGTTTGACGTATATGGGTTGATGATGATGAAACTCTATTTATATGACACTTCACTTGTCATTAGGTGTTAATGCAGTCACTTTGTCATGCTTGGGTATTTTTTTTTATGTAAAATTTTATGTAATAATGTCAATTTCTTTTCTGAAATCTTATCACAAGTTACATGTTAGTAACGTTTTGAAGTCGTGATGGCCTCGAGGTTTAGGCGCGCGGTCGAGAATCTCGACGGTCGCGGGTTCAAACCCCAGGCACACCCCTATGACTTTTAGGAGTTATGTGTGTATTCACAAGAATTATCACGTACTTTAACGGTGAAGAAAACATCGTGATGAAACCTGCACACCTAAAAGTTCTTAGGAATTTCCTAGGTGTGTAGTCTGCCAACCCGCACTAGGCCAGCATGGTGGACTAAGGCCTAAACCCACTCAGTTGTAGAGGCCGGTGCTAAGCAGTGGGACGTATATGGGCCATTGGATGAACATTTTGAAACATAAGGGTAGGAAGCAAAAAACAATTTGAATAGCCCGCGGAAGCTCCTACAAAAGTTTAACACAACAAACATCTTGATACGTAATAACAAACGAAAGAAACTTAAGTATTTCTTATTATATTACATAAAAACTTGCGTTAGGGCCACGGGAGTTGTTAAGGGACGCCTGCGCGACGTATTTGGGTCGCTACGTGACCAGAATGTGAGGTGTTGCCACCCTTATGGTTGTGCAGAAAAATCGAAGAGACAATGGCATTTTTATAGCATATTTGTGCGGGGATATTAGCCATATGTTGAACGCAGGTGTGTAGATAATACTAAGGTATGGAGGGAAACAGCTCCCGTTTAGTTTGTGTTTGTAGATTTTTCAATCTTTTCATTGTTCTCTACAATTAATATTTACTGCCTCGTGGTCTCGCGGTACAAGTATGTGCCGAGCGATCTAGAGGTCCTGGGTTCGATTCCCGGGTCGGGCAAAGTGTTATTGGGTTTTTCCATTAGGAAATTCTCAGTAGCAGCACGGAGTCTGGAATTGTGCCCGAAAAACGGCAATAGGCTCGCCCCCTATTACGTGGGACTGATACATACCTGGCGAAATGTGGGTGCAGAAATGCACCTCTGCCGACCCCTTCGGGGAATACAGGCGTGAGTTTATGTATGTGTATGTATGTAATTAATATTTAAAACATAGTCTTGTCAGGATCAGTGGTACTTCCATGGAAGACATTAATGCCTGTTTCGCTGAAGGATACTAAGGTGTATTTCTATACCGACGATTTACCAGTTGCTAATCCAAAGAAAAAAAATTGTACTGGCACGGGAAACAAATTCGGAACATCTTAATCGCATACTTATGCCAAGAATCCAATAATGCAGAAAGGAAGTTGATTCATCATCAGCCCATATACGTCCCACTGCTGGGCACGGGCCTCCTCTACAACTGAGAGGGTTTAGGCCTTAGTCCACCACGCTGGCCTAGTGCGGGTTGGCGGACTACACATCTAAGAAATTCCTAAGAACTTTTAGGTGTGCAGGTTTTATCACGATGTTTTCCTTCACCGTTAAAGCAAGTGATGATTCATTCTTTCCTCTCGTAAAATTTCATTAAGAATTTTATTTTTCTCGTTAAGATTCATTGTGAATACACACATAACTTCGAAAAGTCAGAGGTGTGTGCCTGGGGTTTGACCCTGAGACCGCCGAAATTCTCGACCGCGCGCCTAAACCTCGAGGCCATCACTGCATGCAAGGAAGTTGATTAATAATGACAAAAGGTTAGGACATAATATGTGCAAAATTTTACCAATTAGTTTTATAATTCCTGCAAAGTTGTCAAAGCGAAAACTTTCACCAACTTTAGAATTTAATTAGTCTTTGAGAGGGAGCAAAACTCCTTTAATAAAAGTACGAAAAACGTCTCCGATAAAAAATATGAAATATGAATCTTAAATCGTTCATTAAAGGAATGAATCGAGTAATGAACCTTTTGTAAAGACAAAAGGATTCAAATTTTAAGTCCTATATAATATTAATTTATTCCTAAACTAAACTGGAGAATCGAAACAGTTTTACTTTAAATGCAAACTTTTTTAAAATAATCGGATTACAAAATAAAGTTGTCTATGCTATATTTTATTATCGTTGAGTAAAATAAAACAAAAAGGGCCGTTCAGTGTGTTGTCGACTCGGAATTCCAAATTCAAAGTAAGATTTTGAAATAAGACAAGTAAAAAATGCCAGTCTTAACGCTTAATTCGATACCATGCAGTAGCAGTGGCGGTACTTCCATAGAAACCCAAAAGCCCAGTTTGCCTTATAAAATTATGATTATTAATCTTTAAGCGTTAAATCTTTATTCAACAAAATCAATTTGACTTATAAATGACCCCACAATAAACAATTATAAACCAGACATTACACAATTAACGCGTAACGCTTTTGGGCTTCTATGGAAGTACCGCCACTGTGCAGTAGGTATACGTCTCATTAAGGGTAAAACAAATCTTACTTGATAATAGATGTAGATTTTTTAGGATACTGAAATAGGTAGATTTTTTCGAGTATTTTTACTAGCACCCTTACAAACTAAATAACATTTTTTTATGATCGTACAAATAAAATAAAAAAGCATCTGTCGAATTAAGGATTAAAGAAGCCTTAATAAAAATACAGTAATAGGCGGGAATATGTGAATTTTTCCACCACCGTCGGTGATGTTGAAACGGTTGAATCGGAACTGAAACGTCCAATAAAACGCTTGAACGCGCCTAGCGTAAGCGCTTCAGGATCAACTGAAGCATTTTACCGTCGACTACGCCTTAAACAATAAAACCCTTTGAGCTTCGTATGTGGTTACTACAAAATTTTGTAATATGCATACATCATCATCAGCCCATATACGTCCCACTGCTGGGCACGGGCCTCCTCTGCCATTGAGAGTGTTTAGGCCCTAGTCCACCACGCTGGCCTAGTGCGGGACTACACACCTAAGAAATTCCTAAGAACTTTTAGGTGTACTGGTTTCATCACGATGTTTTCCTTCACCGTTAAAGTACGTGAAAATTCATTGTGAATACGCACATAACTTAGAAATCAGAGGTGTGTGCCTGGGGTTTGAACCCGCGACCGCCGAGACTCTTGACCGCGCGCCTAAACCTCGAGGCAATCACTAATTTTATGCAATACATATTTGAAATCAATTAGGCTAAGAGACTAGTTTCTAAGGCCGTAAAATTAGAAAAAAAGAGCCGCGTTTATAAATGGAGTAATGTCGCAACGACAATGCGTTTGAGCGTGTAATAAATCGCTATAATTCAATTAGAGTTCGTCGTACTGTCTGCGCGTTGTAAATTATGTTTCTGCACTAAGTGCTGCGGCCATTGTTGTGTTTTTACGACTCCGAGTGGGTGGGGAGGGTATGCGTCTCAATAAAGTCATGTAATTGCTATTTTAAAGATGGCCGCCTTTTGTTGAACTGACATTTGATCTAATCCCATTTGATTGATGACTCGAAAGGTTGCGACAGAAAAGGCAATATTTTTGCCTCCTTTTATTGCTTTCGTATGCTATAACTACATTTAATCAGACGTTTATTTGACGAGTATTCAAAACGAATTATCACGTACTATAACGGTGAAGGAAAACATCGTGAGCAAACCTGCACACCTAAAAGTTCTTAGGAATTTCTTAGGTGTGTAGTCCGGCAACCCGCACTAGGCCAGCGTGGTGGACTAAGGCCTAAACCCTCTCAGTTGTAGAGGAGGCCCGTGCCTAGCAATGGGATGTATATGGGCTTATGATGATGATAATGAATATTTTGACCAGGCGTTTTTTAGCCAACCCAACCGCGATATATTATTCAATATATTAAAATTAATATAAAATACTTTTCATCCAATAAACAGATGGGTCAAGGTCGATCTCATTCGGAACTTAGACTAAAATAATATACAGTAGAACCTCCTTAAGTCGAACCTCGATAAATTGTAAACCTCCAAATCTTGAAAAACTGTTTTGTTCCCTTCCCTTCAAACACCAAAACCTCCATTACTCGAAATCTCAACCCTCTATCAGTCGAAATAATCAGTAAGTCATTCCAAGCCATTTTGATACATATTTTCCGTCCGTAACTCAAACATAGCAATATACTCAAATTGCATTTAAATTGAACTCAACCTCTTTATTACGAATAAAAAGTCGCCTAAGTCAAAATCCTCCATAAGTCAAAAACTCTATAACTCGATTTTTTTGGCGTCTCCCTTGATTTTTGACTTATAGAGGTTCTACTCAGTGGCGGTACTTCCATAGAAGCCCAAAAGCGTTCCACGTTAATTTCGTAATGTCTAGGTTACAATTGTTTATTGTGGGGTCAGGATATTCTCATTTATATGTCAAATTGCTTTTGTTAAATAAAGATTTAAACTTAAATATTACCATTCGTAATTTTGTAAGGCAAATTGGGCTTTTCGGTTTCTATGGAAGTACCGCCACTGAGTAGAACCTCTATAACTCAAAAATCAAGGGAGACGCCAAAAAAATCGAGTTATAGAGTCTTCGACTTATGGAGGACTAGCTTTTGCCCGCGACTCCGTCCGCGTAGACTTCAGGGTTGGGTGCAGAAAGATAATAAGTGAATCTATTAATCGTCTCCCAAGTGCCCAAAATGGCACTTAATGAATTAAAAAAAAATGTGGCCTATGTCCCTTATTATGTTCAGGTTTTTATACATACCAAAAATCATCCAAATCAATCAAATGTTTTAGGCGTGAAAGTATAACACAGCAGTGTTACTTTCGCATTGACAATATATGCTAAACTCAAAGGGTTTCTCTGTGGGGTTCAACGAAATCCTTAGATCAATCTAATTGATGAATTCTCAAGAACCAATTCCTCTTTAACTTGTCCTTTGAGTATCGTCACGTGAATAACATTACTCAACAGTTTTCTTAACACCAAGCGCATTCCATTGCATAGTTTTGAGTGTTTTAGATTTTGAAGCGTGATGATTACCGAGCCTGCCTTCGTTTGTAAATTTTAAACCAGGTACAACCAAGGAGTTTAAAAATAAATTTCTGAACGCACGCATATATTTTTGACAACCAATAAATATGTCACTCCCTTTTTATTACTCATTATTCTACATTTTTAAAATGTAAAATACGCAATTGTTCGAATATTATGGATATATTTTGTCGATTCAAAACCTTTATTTAAATACGTTCATTAATTTGAGGGGACCATTAACCGTATTGACGGGATAAACATAAATTGTTAGACAGGAAATTAGGTAGAACAGTTTATATGAAAAAATGAAATTGTTGTTTTTACCATATACCTCGCATTTTCTTAATTTTTTCGTTCATAAGAACCTTCTCATGACAATAACAGGCACAACAAAAAAATAATTAGTGAAATCGGTTCAGCTGTTCTCGAGATTTGCGCTTAGGACATTCAGCGATTCATTTTTGTATCATAGATATTTATTGTAGTCATGGTTTACTGTTTTTTCGATAATAGCTTACTCATAAAAGATAGATATATGTTGTCGCGGATTTTTTGGTTGGACTAATTATGATTAACATTTCTCTTATTTATATACGTGTAAACTCTACAGTTTTTGCAGCGTACGCCAGAATAGCTCGCAGATAGCAGATTTTCCCGACTTACTTGACAATTATCGTTATATTTTGGACAATTCACACACTATCTTTAAAAATTATAGCCTATGTGTTATTCTAATGTATAAGCTATATTATTGTTAACTTTCATTAAAATCCATTCTGTAGTTTTTGCGTGAAAGAGCAACAGACATCCAGACATCCATACATACAAACTTTCGCGTTTATAATATTAGTAGGATTTTGACTTAGGCGGTTTTTGCCACTGGTTCTACTGTATAACAAGGAGTGACAATTGTCTATTACCCAACATGTGCATAGGCAATACTATTGTAAGACAGACGCCGCGCAAATGCCCGTTGAATGCACAAACAGACATTTCGGCCGGCGCTCCGTATACAAAATGAATTAGCTACCGCCGTGACAGCCGAGACGTTATTATCTACGTGATCGGAATCGAACCCGCTACTGTGCGGTGTTGTGTCGCGATGGTTATAGGTTTATATGGAATGTAGTATAGTTACAGTTGTTTTAAAAGGTTAGTAACGAGATGAAACTAATAAAAAATACCAGTGGCGATACTTCCCTAGAAGCCAAAAAGCGTTACTCGTTAATTTTGTAATGTCTAGTTTATAATTGTTTATTGCGCGGTCAGCGTATTATCATTTATATGTCAAATTGCTTTTGTTAAATAAATATTTAACATTTGACTGCCTCGTGGTCTCGCGGTACAAGTATGTGCCGTGGGATCTAGAGGTCCTGGGTTCGATTCCCGGGTCGGGCAAAGTGTTATTGGGTTTTTCCATTAGGAAATTCTCAGTAACAGCACGGAGTCTGGAAATGTGCCCGAAAAACGGCAATAGGCTCGCCCCCTATTACGTGGGACCGATACATACCTGGCGAAATGTGGGTGCAGAAATGCACCTCTGCCTACCCCTTCGGAAAATACAGGCGTGAGTTTATGTATATAAAGCTTAAAGATTATTATTTGGAATTTTATAAGGCAAACTGGGCTTTTGGGCTTCTTTGGAAGTACCGCCACTGATAAATACACTCTGACCACATTAAGATACAAGTCCTGTGTCTTAGGTATCGGAAACTACAAGAGACTTTTCGGTCTTAGAAACATCCCAACCAAAAACAAATATTTATGAATCACAATATTTGTCTTGGTGCGCGATCCAACCCGCGGCCATGTTAATTTTTTTGCGAATCCTGGTAGTGCATGAATAAAACTGCAATTGATTATAATAAGCAGAGTGCTGTCTTCGAATCTTAAAATTGACAGCCCCGTGGCGCAGTTGGCTAGACACCAGCATGCGATATCCCCGAAACGAGTCATCCACTAATATTTGTTTCGGGTCTGGGTGTTTGTGAGAGCGAAAAGTCTCTCGTGGTTTCTGATACTACGACACAGGACTTGTATCCTAGTGTGGGGTCAGAACTATGTATGCGACTGTTGGGTGTATTTATTATTTATTTAAATATCAGGAGATCCACTTGAAATAGTTTTTCTTAATAAACAGGCACATTAAAGTGGAGTAAACGCAGCCAGATTGTAACTACGGTGCTGTCCAAACAGAGTGGTAGTGGCCAGAGACTTCCAACTTTTGTTACTCGATACCAACCACACTATGACCACGCCATGTAATTCCCATACCAGTAATTACCCTTTCTGACATTCCCATCACGTGATAAGGTAGCCTTTTCCAAAACACGCACCTCAAATATAATTATCAAATAAACAAACTTCTCCCGTTCGCCATTAACTTTTTTACGGCTCTGAGTTAATGAGCGCCGCCACGTCAGCCCATAAAGCGTTATATTTAAGGGGTCCGAATTCCATCAAGCAGCGTCAGTTTACGACTTAAGGGGGTTAGTTTATGACGGGTGGGGTGGGGGGGCTTGAATTTAATTATTTCACAAAATGCCACCCTGTTTAATTGTGGCGTTACATTAATTTGGATTTCATTGCTTTTGATGGAATATCAGGCTATACGTCATCGCTGGTCTTCTCGAAGAAGCGTTAGGTAATAGTTCACCTCGCTGGCCTAGAGCTGGTTGGCGGCATATTTCCTACAGGCTATTTAGGACATACGACAAAATATATTCTATATAAACTCACGCCTGTATTCCCCGAAGGGGTAGGCAGAGGTGCATTTCTGCACCCACATTTCGCCAGGTATGTATGTATCAGTCCCACGTAATAGGGGGCGAGCCTATTGCCGCTTTTCGGGCACATTTCCAGACTCCGTGCTGACTGAGAATTTCCTAATGGAAAACCCAATAACACTTTGCCCGACCCGGGAATCGAACCCAGGACCTCTAGATCGCACGGTACATACTTGTACCGCGGGACGACGAGGCAGTCGAATAAAAATATAATAGTAAAATATAAAAATATAAGTCGAATAAAATAAAATATATTCTATAATGATGATTTATAACGATTTTATGAATTTGCTCATTAAAAAATCCCAGACGGAAGAAGGTTAAGTTTGTGAAATGCTAAGACCCAGGCTTGACCCCCGCACGGCTTAAAAAAAATATTTGTTGGATCTGCAATGACTAACATGAGAGATACATACAGTGTGAGTAGGGTTTTGTGAGCATGAAGTCTTGTCTATTCAGTACATGTGAGATTGGGTATAAATCTAAAATCACGCATAAAATACCTACTCCAAATTATTCTCGCTACTCACTTTTTTGCTTTGATGTAATGAAAGAAATTTCAGTACATTGCACAATTTTATATCCGCAAACACATAGAAATATCGTAAAAATGCAAACAAACAAAATAAAATTGTTCAAACTTTTATCGCCACCAACAGAAAAACATACAATTTAAATGCAAAAACAAAACGAAATCCCTCCAACCGAATCCCAAGTCGACAGTGCTGCCAACATAATAACGATGTAAAGTCAGCACATGCGATCAAAATATCGCTTCCACTACACAACCCAATGAGAATAGTTGGTGCACATCGAAATGAAATGGAGATCTCTAATCTCATAGTATCCAGGCACTCGCAAAGTAACCGTTTTCAAAGCGGCCCATGACGGGGGCGCGGGCCGTAAAATTTTACGACCGGTTGTCATGGCAACGCCGCCATTACGCCGCTCGGTACGCGAAACTGCCGCCAGGGGCGCTAAACCGGTGACCGTTGTGAGTTTTTTTTAAAACGATTTCAGTAAATCCATGTTCGTTACATCGTTATCGTGGTTTTGTTACGCAGTAAAATGAAACTGTGCACATGAATGGGTTTACAAGTTATGTTAGCTTCGTGGGTAATAGGACTCGGCTCGAACCAAAAGTTAGTACTTTTGCCGTACCATCCGACTGTACTTTAGTTTCCCAGTCAACCTATTTACTATTATAATACACAAATACCTAACCTCACGCCCGTATTCCACGAAGGGGTGTATTTCTGCACCCTAATGACCCCGAGTATCAGTTCCACGTAATATAAGACGAGCCTTTTGCCGTTTTTCGGGCACATAATTTCTAGACTCCGTGCTGATACTGAGATTTTTTTTATTGAAAAATTCTATAACACTTGCCTAACCCAGGACCTCTAGATCGCACGGCACATACTAGTGCCGCTAGACCACGAGTCTAATAAAATCATGTATCTTTTAAATTTAATTTAAAAAGAAGAAACACTCCTTGATACACTATAGAATTGCATATTGCTAACAATATCAGGTTACTTTATGTATCTATATTCCTATTTATGAATCTTAAATAACCAAATGGACTCAGTAAACAGACCTTTTTACTCCGAATACAAGCAGTAGGTACTCTGTTACACCCGTAATATTACTCAAAGGAAATTGAGTTTGCCTGGCGTCGGTGAAAAATGCCAACCATTATGACTAGAAGTCTTGAGGTTTATCTGTAATATATTTTGCGGGAGTTCAAGCGTACAGAGACTTTGTTATGTGTTTTACTAAACCTAGCATTGTGTTCAGTCGTAGAATATTTTTATCATGAAAGATTTAACAATTGAATTATAAAGGATAACAGTCAGTATAAACCAATGGCGGTACTTTTATAGAAGCCCAAAAGCGTTACCCGTTATTTGTGTAATGTCTAGTTTGTAATTGTTTATTGTGGAATCAGGATATTCTCATTTATATGTTAAATGGCTTTTGTTAAATAATGATTTAAAGCTTAAATATTATTATTCGGAATTTTGTAATCCAATCTGAGCTTTTGGGCTTCTATGGAAGTCTTCCCACTGCTAATTTGAGATTCCTTCAAAGGGAATTTCGCAGGTGATTGAAACTACTCTCCTAAGAAATTGTAATAAACAGATAAATTATAATAATTGATTAAATATTAACTCTACTATGTCGGTACTTTGAGATTGTCGTTGTCACAATTAGAATGTTAGGGTGGGGCGGTCTCTATATGGGCACACTCAGAGCTAGTAGGACCAAATTGCCGTATCACGTCTTCGGTTGAAAAGACATAGATTTTGTACCATAGTGCTATATAGTATTCAGTAATTATTATTATTATTCAGTAATTGATATTCAGCTCGTGGTCTCGCGGTACAAGTATGTGCCGTGCGATCTAGAGGTCCTGGGTTCGATTCCCGGGTCGGGCAAAGTGTTATTCGGTTTTTCCATTAGGAAATTCTCGGTAACAGCACGGAGTCTGGAAATGTGCCCGAAAAACGGCAATAGGCTCGCCCCCTATTACGTGGGACTGATACATACTTGGCGAAATGTGGGTGCAGAAATGCACCTCTGCCTACCCCTTCGGGGAATACAGGCGTGAGTTTATGTATGATGTAATTGTTGTGTAACATATAATAGTTCTGTTTATAGGTTTGATTCTATAAATATTTACTCCATACATTATTTAAACTAGAACCGCCGACTTTTTATTGACGGATTTTAAATAGATTAAGATATTCATCCATCTCTATCTTTGACCCTGACATCATGGTTTATGGTCTAAGCTAACAGGTCAATGGAAGCGTTTTACTTCATGAACTGATAAAAAACACATAACAGTCGTTATAAGCGGTAGTTTGAGAACACGTTTTCTCCTGCATTGTCGTTTATAGAGTCCAATAAACCATAGATAAGGATTTTACAGTTTTTCTTTTATATTGTTTCACGTAGGACGGCGCGGTGTCGTAAAGTTTTGTGATAATAATCTAATCGATGTTTAAATTTGCTTTTTCACGCGCGTTGTAAAAATGATGTGTAGCACTGACTAATAGGGTCGGCATTATTATGTAGTCAATTTTATAATCGATTTGTTTGTTTTGAATATTTTTTTGCTGTTTATATTGATAACTAATACCTATGTTAGGTGTAAAGGTGAATATTGATACATATTTAAGAACTAGCTTTTGCCCGCGACTCCGTCCGCGTAGACTACAGGGATGGGTTCAGAAAGAAAATAAGTTGTACTCTATTTTACTCCACAGAGTCCCATTTATATCCATATCAAAAATCGTTTACATCGGTCAAATGATTTAGGCGTGAAAGCATAACAAACATATAGTTACATATACATAGTTACAGTCGTCTACACGTCGTTTCATCATTTTAGCTTCAAAAATGACGAATTTCCACACAAGCTTTCACCCCTATTTTTATTTTACCCCCTTAAATGTACATGTATCAAATATCAGCCAGAAACAAACAAACTTTTAATGTCATATTTATTTATATCTAATCAACAGCCTAAAAAAAGTTTCAAGCTTCTAGCTTTAAAAATGACAAAACTTCCATACAACCTTTCATCCCCCATTTCGACCCCTTAAAACCCCTTTTTCCGGGGTAAAAGTAGCCTATGTTCTTTCTCAGGGTCTAAACTATCTGTGTACCAAATTTCATTTAAATCGGTTCAGTAGTTTTAGCAGGAAAGCGAGACAGACAGACAGAGTTACTTTCGCATTTATAATATTATATTAGTATGGATAGTTAGTCATGAGATTTTGTAACAGTTTGACGTTAAAATGTTGTTTCCTTCCGGTGGAATGTCAACTAAGCATAAGAGTTAAGTTTAATTTTCATAGTTACTTAGTTCAATTATTTTTAAGTTCCATTAGTAATTAGTAAAAATTTATGTGACAGTATGTATAATATAACCCTTCAACTGGCTATGTATAATTGTTGATTTATTAGTTTTAAGATTCGTGTTGTGCATATTTTATTTTTTATCTTGTAAATCTAATGTTCTACATTTCTTATTGGATAATATATTTTTTTTTTTTTTTCATTATAAATCCGTTATTAAACGTTATATTTATACAAAAACTGCGATTGTTCAATATTAATTTATTACAAATAGAGTACCTCAATCAGAAGTTTATGCAGTAAAGTACGTTTAAGAATTACAAATATAGCTAAAATATTTTACGTACTAAATCAAGAAAAAAAATTGTGCAGATAATTTATTTTAGAAATTACTATAATATGTTACACCATATACCGATCTAGACCTCCCAGAAGTGTACACGAGCGGCACTACAAGGGACTTCCGCAAGATAACCCTTATCACTTATCACAAAGCTAATATTATTGATTGTCAACAATTATAGTGATAACGGCCTCGTTGCTCATCATATGTGTGCCGTGAAATTATAAAGTAGGTACTGGGTTTGATTCCCTGGTCGGGAACAGTTACTTTTGTGTTCTCGCAGCTTCAAATTTCTAGACCGCTCGCGATCTGTACAAAATACTACTAGATAGTTAGATAGATAGACAACTAATGCTATCTACATACAAGAATCTACATAAATTAAATTATAAACAAAATATGTAGACATTTAGACAATAGGTGGTTTTATCGCTGAGAGCGTCCTCTTCCAATCAACCTTTGGATGGAATGGAATGAAAAGTAAAAACATAGGGGTCCACATAAAAAGATAAAAAAAAAGATTAAACACAAAACCGCAAAAACAAAACAAATATTATTGTTGTGTTTTGTTTAGTAAGCGCGATTAATGAATGTTTGAATTTACGCATAGCAACTACCCTACATAAAGCCTAAATTCAACCATACTGACTTATGCAAGTACGTTACGTTCTGTCATCAATCTGTCTACATCCGGTTATGTAGCATCATTTTGTCGAATATTGAAGGATTATTATAGGAATATGACTGCCTCGTGGTCTTGCGGCACAAGTATGTGCCGTGCGATCTAGAGGTCCTGGGTTCGATCCCCGGGCCGGGCAAAGTGTTATTAGGTTTTTCCATTAGGAAATTCTCAGCAGCAGCACGGAGTCTGGAAATGTGCCCGAAAAACGGCAATAGGTACGCCCCCTATTACGTGGGACTGGTACACACCTGGCGAAATGTGGGTGCAGAAATGCACCTCTGCCTACCCCTTTGTGGAATACAGGCGTGAGGTTATGTATGTATTATAGAAATAGTGTCCTTGCGAGACGTTGTTTTTTTTTTAATTCTCCTCTACATACGTCACGCCTGTTTTCCCCGAAGTGGTAGTCAGAGGTGCATTTCTGCTCCCACTTTTCGCCAGGTATGTCCAACGTAATAGGGGACGAGCATATTGCCGTTTTTCGGGCACATTCCCGTGCTGCAGATAATTTCTTAACGAAAAAAAAAAACAATTCCACGGCCCGATCCGGGACCTCTAGATCGGACGGCACATACTTGCAGCGAGACCACGATTATTTTATTCTCAATTTCGCTTCTTATACTTCCTTAATAATGCCAGTACTGACTATTCCAATACAATTACATCCAGATGGTGCCAAGCTTCGAGCTTCACTCGTCACTCGCCGCGCGCTCCAATAATGTTGAAGTGATAATTGATCCGCCTGTGAACCCGAAGCGGGTGCATTGTCGACTGACGCGCCGCAGGGCCGAGCGGCTTGTTTGTGTACTTTACGGGGACTTTGGATTTGAAGTTTTTTGGGATATTCTCGCAGACATATTTATAAAACAAAATCGCACAACTCAATTGCCAATTTCATGCGGTTCTCGCTAAGACAGTGATTCGTAAGATAAATGTTGGTGTACACATTAATAAATATGATTATTTGTGAGTTAGTTGTCATATTTAATTAAAATATGACTATTGTTGCAAATGTCGGTCAAAAATGCATATTCATGGGAGTAAAAGAAAAACGCTAATTTGTTTTGGAATGCGAATAATCAACGATATACACATACAGGATGTATTCAGACCGTAATCGGAAACTAAAGCAGGTAATAGCTAAGGTGATTACAAACCACATACATTTTATACCTATGGTTGTTAGGAAAATTGTTAAGAAAGAAAATTCTATTTAATTATTGTTTTTTTTTTTACACTAGCACGGCAAAGTGACCCCATTGCACCTGATGGTAAGCGCAATGGAGTCTAGAAAAAGTGCCGACCAGCGAGAGATGATGGTCTCCCGTCGGTCGACACAATCATGCCGGCCGAATACCTCTTCACCTTATTGTGAAGAAGTTTGGGGGGCTAATACCATGGTGATCAAAGGACCGACCGCGACAAACCTGTTATATATTTATATATATAACAGTATATTTTCTGTGTCATCTATATTTATGCACCTATCATGCATCTCTGCACCACCCTAAGGTTGACTGGTAGATAATGCCTTAGGCATTAAGTCCGCCTTTATACGTTATTATGTATATAAAGCATAAATAAATAAATAAATAAATAAAATTCTTCAAAATTGTTTTGTTTTGTCGGGATTTTCTTTAACGCCAGGTGGTTTGTAATCACCTTAGCATTCATTCAACCTTCTGAATACACCCTGTATAGATAACGTGATATACACGTAAACGTAAAAAGACCATGATCAAAAACTTAGACAGGCAATAGCCACGGATATGACAAGCACATTGACGTTTAAAAAAAATAGACAAAAATAAAAATTGACGGTTCTAATCACCACATACATTAATTAATACTCGTGGTTGTTACGTATACGCAAGAGAAGTCACAAATACTCTGCAGATATATTAGAAAAAAATCCACACTAAGCTCAAAATTGTATCCACCATACAGCGAGTAAAAGCGTGCACTCCTTTGATGTAGGCCGCTCGCTGCGCGCGCGCATGTTTACGCACCGTCCGGTCCCAACGCCGAGCACACGTGATGCGTTACATTTGGTATGTTATTACTAAAATATATCTAGCGGTCTAGCCGATGTGTTCTATGAGAGAATAGGTGCTTCAAATGGAGTTAGATTATAAAGAAAAATGGCGTGAAGAAATCTGCGTATATGAATGTTAGAAATAAAGTTTTCTTTATAAATTTCTCAGTAAACTAAGCCAGAGCAAATATGACACCCATATTGCAGGGAATGAATTATCTCCAAGTCCATCAAAGTCCATCAAAATCACTCTCAAGGCAAACGTTGTTGCCGTTGTTGCGGTCGAGAATCTCGACGGTCGCGGGTTCAAACCCCAGGCACACACCTCTGACTTTTCAAAGTTATGTGTGTATTCACAATGAATTATCACTAGCTTTAACGGTGAAGGAAAACATCGTGATGAAACCTGCACACCTAAAAAAAGTTCTTAGGAATTTCTTAGGTGTGTAGTCCGCCAACCCGCACTAGGCCAGCGTGGTGGACTAAGGCCTAAACCCTCTCAATAGTAGAGGAGGCCCGTGCTCAGCAGTGGGACGTATATGGGCTGATGATGATGATGATGATGATGTTTTCATGTCACTGAAAATACTTCAAACTTTAGAAACTAAATAAGCGATGTCATCAATAGAATCAGAATAGCTAACTGTACGAGTATTTATTGCCAATTGTGTGAGCTATTTCATAAGAATTTTAAAATAAGTAAAATTACATTTGAAACTATCGTGTTGTTATAATGAACGAGTAAATATATTTTATAGTATGTTTAAATGATTTTGCTCGAAACACGGCAATAGGCTCGCCACCTATTACGTGGGACCGATACATATCTGGCGAAATGTGGGTATAGAAATGCACCTCTGCCTACCTCATCAGGGAATATAGGCGTGAGTTTATGTATGTATGTATGTTTAAATGAATTATTAAATAAAAACTTTCTCAATATTAAACTACAAACATTTTTAAATTAAAGTTTTTAAAACAAATATACCCACATTGAATTTCCCATCACACATAAACTCACGCCTGTATTCCCCGAAGGGGTAGGCAGAGGTGCATTTCTGCACCCACATTTCGCCAGGTATGTATCAGTCCCACGTAATAGGGGGCGAGCCTATTGCCGTTTTTCGGGCACATTTCCAGACTCCGTGCTGTTACTGAGAATTTCCTAATTGAAAAACCCAATAACACTTTGCCCGACCCGGGAATCGAACCCAGGACCTCTAGATCCCACGGCACATACTTGTACCGCGAGACCACGAGGCAGTCATTGAACACATTGAATTTCAATGAATAATAAAACACGATTAATCGACTATATTATATTAGGCAGTGATGGCCTCGAGGTTTAGGCGCGCGGTCGAGATTTCGGCGGTCGCAGGTTCAAACCCCAGGCACACACCTCTGACTTTTCGAAGTTATGTGTGTATTCACAATGAATTATCACTTGCTTTAACGGTGAAGGAAAACATCGTGATAAAACCTGCACACCTAAAAGTTCTTAGGAATTTCTTAAGTGTGTAGTCCGCCAACCCGCACTAGGCCAGCGTGGTGGACTAAGGCCTAAACCCTCTCAGTTGTAGAGGAGGCCCGTGCCCAGCAGTGGGAGGTATTTGGGCTGATGATGATGATGATGATGAATCGACTATAACAAACTTACATCCTTCTTCGTTCATATTAAACGCGTTCAAATATCGAACGTCAATATCTCGTTAAGCAATAAATCGACTATCTGCCAACATCACTATTTTACCCGCGCTTTAAATATTAAAACCTTAATTCGGGCTGTTGATTGAATATACGATGAATAAGTGACGTTCGACATTGCCGGTAGTTTATTATGTTGGCACATAATAAATAATTCTCCATTCAAATTGACTAGTATGTGTTGCCAACCTTTGAACGTTTCAAGTGCAATTTATTTGTGCGTGAAGTGATAGTTTACAGCCGGAAGCAATAAACGCTAATTTCTAATAAATTCCTTCATACTTCAATAACTGATTATAATGCCCACTGGAAAAAATGTCGTAGTTCAAGTGACATTCAAATTAATACACGTTCTTTATATCTAACAGTAATAAAATTATAATAAGCCAATAGAGCAAGCCAATAGAAAAAAGCAGTGATGGCCTAAAAAAGCAGTGATGGCCTAAAAAAGCAGTGATGGCCTCGAGGTTTAGGCGCGCGGTCGAGAATTTCGGCGGTCGCAGGTTCAAACCCCAGGCACACACCTCTGACTTTTCGAAGTTATGTGTGTATTCACAATGAATTATCACTTGCTTTAACGGTGAAGGAAAACATCGTGATAAAACCTGCACACCTAAAAGTTCTTAGGAATTTCTTAGGTGTGTAGTCCGCCAACCCGCACTAGGCCAGCGTGGCCACTAGGCCACTAAGGCCTAAACCCTCTCAGTTGTAGAGGAGGCCCGTGCCCAGCAGTGGGACGTGTATGGGCTGATGATGAAGTCAATAGACATTTTGAACAAACCATGGTAATAAAATTAATTACTCTTCCGTTTTAATTTACAAATATTATTACAAAATATTAAAATAAATCGTTTGAATGCACCATATTTCATACACAAGAGAGCGGGTTCAATCTCTACACTATTATTAAATTAAAAAATAATCTCAAAAAAATTGTTTCTAGTCTGGGTAATTTTTTTCCCATCAGCCCCGCGGCGCAGTTGGCTAGACACCAGCTTGCGAAACGAGAGGCCGCGGGTTCGATCCCCACACCGAGACAAATATTTGTACATACATATATACATAAACTCACGCCTGTATTCCCCGAGGGGGTAGACAGAGGTGCATTTTTGCACCCACATTTCGCCTGGTATGTATCAGTCCCACGTAATAGGGGGCGAGCCTATTGCCGCTTTTCGGGCACACTTCCAGACTCCGTTCTGTTACTGAGAATTTCCTAATGGAAAAACCCAATAACACTTTGCCCGACCCGGGAATCGAACCCAGGACCTCTAGATCGCACGGCACATTCTTGTACCGCGAGACCACGAGGCAGTCCTTTTTGTGTGATCCACAAATATTTGTTTCGGGTTTGGGTGTTTGTGAGAGCGAAAAGTCTCTCGTAGTTTCTGATACCCACGACACAAGACTCGTATCTTAATGTGGGGTCAGAACTATGAATGTGACTGTTGGGTGTATTTATTATTATTTATTTATTTATCATAGGTCTTAACACACACGACAAGAAGCTTCTATCTTAGTGTAGGTTCAAAACTACGTTGCGATATTTACACCTCTGACTTTTCGAAGTTATGTGTGTATTCACAACGAATAATCACGTACTTTAACGGTGAAGGAAAACATCGTGATGAAACCTGCACACCTAAAAGTTCTTAGGAATTTCTTAGGTGTGTAGTCCGCCAATCCGCACTAGGCCAGCGTGGTGGACTAAGGCCTAAACCCTCTCAATGGTAGAGGAGACTCGTGCCCAGCAGTGGGACGTATATGGGCTGATGATGATGTTATATATGCTTCTTTAACAGGTACACTATTTGTTCCTTCAATTTAAAAAACACCGGGAAACAGTTCTAAGCGTCATTGCCTCTAGGTAACCTAGACAGTTAATATCATCGCTCAATGCGCGGAAGGGTGGATTAGTCCCCCATACCCTGAGGCGAAGGGTTTTTATGCCAACGTGTCAGCATTAAGGGTCCGTAACTTGGTAAAGAATTTAATTACAAACGGATGCATGATCTGGTACATATTCATTGTTGTATCCTCGTAGGGTAACTAGAGGTGTAAGTCAACTGTTCCTATCGCGCGTTGAATGCTTTCTGAGTCAGCATTCTCATAAACTTGCATGCGTGCGTGCGTGCGTGTGCATTTGCTCATGCATGACTACCTTCTTTTTATTTATATGTTCTGTAAAAGACCGCTAATTGTGTTTACGTAGTTTTAACTTTTCAATGTTTTTTTTACCCGTAGTACTTTGTAATAAATAAAATCTACGCTTTGCTAGATGATGTCAACACGTAATAGGAGAGGCACTTTTGCTATTATCTGGATATCTTTTGAGGAAAAATCAATTAAACATTTTAGTAATATTTTAAAGAAAATACATATTTTTATTATGAGGAAAATACTTATATTTATTTGTTATTCAAATTTGATTATAATATACGGTTTTAAAATGTTTATTAAACCATCAGCGAGCTGTTAATTGATGTCGAGAAAAGGCGAAACGAAAAGCAAGTTAAAAATAAATAAGACCGCCAAATTATCTCAAACTAGAAACGTATATTTTATTATTGCCATATAGAACAAGAAAGCAGACTTGTAGTTTTAAAATTGTATATTTATTTGCAGAGATCGGACATCACTCCGGCCATAGACTCCACAATCACAAAGCGAACAGACGACACCGGGCTGCCAACGGTAAATTCATTCATTTTTCATTCATCATCAGCCCATATACGTCCCACTGCTGGGCACGGGCCTCCTCTACAACTGAGAGGGTTTAGGCCTTAGTCCACCACGCTGGCCTAGTGCGGGTTGGCGGACTACACACCCAAGAAATTCCTAAGAACTTTTAGGTGTGCAGGTTTTATCACGATGTTTTCCTTCACCGTTAAAGTACGTGATAATTCAATGTGAATACACACGTAACTTCGAAAAGTCGGAGGTGTGTGCCTGGGGTTTGAACCCGCGACCGTCGAGATTCTCGACCGCGTGCCCAAACCTCGAGGCCATCACGACTTCAACGGTAAATACTTTGACATAATACAGGATGTATTCAGACCGTGATCGGAAACTAAGGCAGGTAATAGCTACGGTGATTGCGAACCCATTGGCGTTAAAAAAAACCCGACAAAAAATAAAAATTTTGGCATTTTCCTAACAATTATAGATATTAAATGGGTGTGGTTGTCAGGGCGCGTTCACATAGACCGTCCGTTTTACAGGTCCGTTTAAACGGATATGTTATTAGCGTATGTAGTTGTACGAGCGAGTTCACACAGAACATAGTATTGCGGATCCAGTAAAAATTAACGGTCCGACAAAATAAACAGCAATCCGTTTTACAGGTCCGTTTAAACGTATATGCTATTAGCGTATGTAGTTGTTTGAACGAGTTCACACATAATATAGTATCACGGATCCAGTAAATAATAAGTCGAGTAGCTTCGGATCTGTTAAAATCCGTCCGTTAAAATGCTGTGTGAATATTATCTCCAGTAGCGACGGATCCGTTGAAATCGGTCCTGTAAATGCTGTGTGCATATTACCTCCAGTAGCGACGGATTCGTTAAAACGGATCCAGTAAAACGGAAGTCCTATGTGAACGCGCCCTAAGGAAAATGTATTTATTTTTTATTTTTTTAATGTCACGGTGTTTGTAATCACCGCAGCTATTATCTGCCTTAGTTTCCGATCACGGTCTTAATAAATATATACACTCTTACATTTATATACATATTGACGACTTGATATAGAACGAGCGTATTGCAGTTTACTTACAAAATCATTACCTAAAAACAGTGGCGTTACTTCCACAGAAGCCCAAAAACCCAGCTTGCCTTACAAAGTTCCGAATAATAATCTTTAATCTTTAAATATTTATTTAACAAAAGCAATTTGACATATAAATGAGAATATCCTGACCCCGCAATAAACAGTTATAAACTGGACATAACGTGTAACACTTTTGGGCTTCTATGGAAGTACCGCCACTGCCTAAAAATTGCCTGACACGAGGATCTAATTTAGGACCTCTCGATCGTATTCCCCACCTGTACCTACTGGCGTTCCACCGAATCACACTTTAAACATCTTATAAAAAACATTATGAAACCTTTAAAGTGACATATTGGTATCTGTGCCTTATAAAAAAAAACATATAAAAATAATTATCGTATATACATACGATAGCAGTGATGGCCTCGAGGTTTAGGCGCGCGGTCGAGAATTTCGACGGTCGCAGGTTCAAACCCCAGGCACACACCTCTGACTTTTCGAAGTTATGTGTGTATTCACAATGAATTATCACTTGCTTTAACGGTGAAGGAAAACATCGTGATAAAACCTGCACACCTAAAAAGTTCTTAGGAATTTCTTAGGTGTGTAGTCCGCCAACCCGCACTAGGCCAGCGTGGTGGACTAAGGCCTAAAGCCTCTCAGTTGTAGAGGAGGCCCGTGCCCAGCAGTGGGACGTATATGGGCTGATTATGTATGTTATGTATGTATATAATTATCGTATATACATACATACATAAACTCACGCCTGTATTCCCTGAAGGGGTAGGCAGAGGTGCATTTCTGCACCCACATTTCGCCATGTATCAGTCCCACGTAATAGAGGGCGAGCCTATTGTCGTTTTTCGGGCACATTTCCAGACTCCGTGCTGCTACTGAGAATTTCCTAATGGAAAAACCCAGTACCACTTTGCCCGACCCGGGAATGGAACCCCGGACCTCTAGATCGCATGGCACATACTTGTACCGCGATACCACGAGGCAGTTATCGTATACATTTTTTATGAATTGCAACTAAGAGTACAATAAAGTGTCAAATAAATAAATAAAAATAATTTAATGCGTTATTAACACCAACAGATGGCGCTCTTCGCTTCGAGCCAGAACCTTACAGCAAGAAACTGGAACTTAATAGCTCGGGCAAAATTCACTGCAAAGTGGCCGGGGGAGTTTCACCCACAGTGCAGTGGTATTTGGTAAGTATCCCTATTGTAATCCAGCGGCCCATTGAACCCTTAAATCGAGCGAAATTTCAAGTACACTCATATTCACGCATTTTTTTTATTAAGTATTAAAAAGAAAATATTATACAATTTTCTTCCGATTCCTATAAGTCTGTAAAAAATATATAAAATAGGTTCAATCATTTAGGCATAAATGACAAATAAATAAGTACACCCAACAGTCTTAAAAAATAGTTCTGACCCCATACTGTGATACGAGTCAAGTGTCGTGGGTATCAGAAACTACGAGAGACTTTTCGCTCTCATAAACACACAGATCCAGAACGAATATTTGTCTGTGTGCGGAAATCGAACCCGCAGCCTCTCGTTTCATAAGCTGGCGTCTCACCAATTGCACCACGGAGCTGTCAAAAAAAGTTTGTAATAATACTGATTCTTTTAAATAACTGTTATCTAACTTCTCTAGAACGAGAAAGACCCTCTGCCAGAAGGAGTGACCTCATCAAACGGTACCCTCATGGTGACGGAAGCGTCGCGACGTCACGCCGGACAATACACCTGCAAGGCTGTAGACGGAAACCACACGATCACATCAAACATTACTCTGGATATTGTCGGTAAGTTTGGTTTAGTGCCACCTAGCGGTACACGGTGGAACTACCTCGCTTTAATCAGTCAGTGCATTGGTTTACATTAATAATTGTTGAAGAGTTTGCCATTTCTTTTATAAATATTTTTTAAGCTATGACTTCCTTCCTTTTTGTCTGTGTAATAAGCGAGTAAATTTTAGTCTTTGCCGTACAAATTAATTAATAAAATACAATATAAATATTCTTCATTGTAAACCAAATAAGAAAACAATATATAAATAAACAGAAATAAAAATTTGATGTTTTAATGTTAGTACAATTTTAATGTTTTTTTTTGTAGGATAGTCGTGTTTTTCTATGTGTTTATATCTTCATCACGGTTATATAAACACACGAAAAAATTGCGATAATATTACCTTCACCTTTCATCACAAAATATCTCAGTTCAGCCAAATTGACTGAATTAACTGCATTCCCAGTTTCGCCGCGAGTGCTGGAGCCAGATGGCCGGACTGTTCAGGCTACTTTAGGCCAAACTGTGGTGCTGAACTGCATAGCGACTGGGGACCCAGTGCCCACCACCCACTGGGACCGAAACCTCACCATACTGCATCGACAAAGTAAGTACATCATTTTTATTACCAACCTTGAGGGTAGATAGACATTATCTACCCCGTGGCGCAGTTGGCTAGATACCAGCTTGCGAAACGAGAGGCCGCGGGTTCGATCCCCGCACCGAGACAAATGTTTGTGTGATCCACAAGTATTTGTTTCGGGTCTGGGTGTTTGTGAGACCGAAAAGTCTCTTGTAGTTTCTGATACCCACGACACAAGACTTGTATCTTAGTGTGGGATCAGAACTATGTATGTGACTGTTGGGTGTATTTATTTATTTATTTATTGGCTTTATTTCATTTACATCGAATGTCAGAAAGTTTGTGAGTAAACTAGTTTGCATCGACTAAGTAAGTACGTAAATTTTTATTACCAATTTTGCGGGTAGATAGACATTATTGGTTTAATTTCATTTTCATCGAATGTCAGTTTGTGAGTAAACTACTTTTTGCTCAATAATCGTGTGTCGTCAGAAAATATCTGACTTTTCTGTCTGATTTCAAAGAAACAAATATGATAATATCAGAATGCAATCAGTTGCTTCGTACTTTAATAGATCATGCATTTCCAGACGGCGTTGATGTTGAAGACAGTGCAAATGCTTCCCTAGCAAGGTAAATATAATTATTTAAAAGTAATGATAATTTTTCGTTCGTCATTTTTATTTTATTGTCGATTAAGATCGATTAAATTATTTTAATTTGTTTTGGTCTCTTATTTTTGTTATTAATCAACTTTTATTTTTGGTAAAATCTCGGCAGCACCAACAATACTCGTATCATTTTTTGATGAATTTGATTTAAGCCTATTTCAATTGTTCAAATAAACACAATTACTATTACTCTTATTCAATAATTTTGATTTAAGATGTCCAGTTTGTTCATAACTTTTTGTTAAATTGTGTATCCACAGACTACTGCTCCTGAAAAACGGTTCGTTAGTGATCAGAAACGTGTCTGAAGAACACGCAGACAGATATGGCTGTACTGCTGGTAGTGCAGCGGGTCTGTCTAGAAACGATCTGCTATTGACTGTGGTTCATCATGGTAAGTCTTGTCTGTTGTTGTTATAGTACTCGTGCCTTCCCAAGGGTAAAGTATTGGCTCGTTACGTCACCAGCAGTCAGGGTAACACGTCCGCTCTCGCCAACGGCACTCACGAGACTGTCCCTAAAACATGTATACAAACACTACAGTTGACCAATTATCTGGTGTGTACTCCTTCAAAGACCGGGCACACACCTCTGACTTTGCGATGTGTGTATTCACAATGAATTATCACTTTAACGGTGAAGGAAAACATCTTTATGAAACCTGCACACCAAAAAAGTTCTTAGGAATTTCTTCGGTGTGTAGTCCGCTAACTCACATTAGGCCAGCGTTGTGGATTAAGTCCTAACCCCACAGTTGTAGAGGAGGCCTGTGCCCAGCAGTGGGACGTATATGGGCTGATGATGATGACTAAGATACAAGTCTTGTGTCGTGGTTATCAGAAACTACAAGACTTTTCAGTCTCTTGTGTCGTTGGTATCAGAAACTACGAGAGACTTTTCAGTCTCACCTCAACTCATAATTATTTGTGGATCATAATAAACTTGATCTCGGTGCGGGAATCGAACGCGCGTATACTCTTCGCAAGCTAACTAGCCAACTGAGCCACAAAGATTAAATCAAGCATTTTCATATCTTAGCAGTGCAAGAATCGAGCGGCGTGGCGGGCAAAGCTGTTGTGGTATCTATATCCGTTGCTGGGGCGTACATGGTCTTGGTCCTGGCGCTCATGGTCTACTGCAGGAGACGCAGGCTGAGGAGGCGACAGAGAGGTAAGTTATTATAAGGCTTCCCTCCTTCCTATAACCCAAGGTTCTTAAAACGAAAGAGCATCTCAGCAGGTATGAGGGCATCGAGTGACAAGATATGGGAGTCTGTCGTCACTTGATGGTCTACTTGAAGTATCGTGTTTACCATCAGGTATTGTCACTTTGTCGTGACAGTATGAACCTTTTTATGTCCTTTTTAAGCCGTTCAAGTATTCGAAAACTAAAACAAAATAAAACAGTGATGGCCTCGACAGTGATGGCCTCGAGGTTTAGGCGCGCGGTTGAGTATTTCGGCGGTCGCAGGTTCAAACCCCAGGCACACACCTCTGACTTTTCGAAGTTATGTGTGTATTCACAATGAATTATCACTTGCTTTAACGGTGAAGGAAAACATCGTGATAAAACCTGCACACCTAAAAGTTCTTAGGAATTTCTTAGGTGTGTAGTCCGCCAACCCGCACTAGGCCACCGTGGTGGACTAAGGCCTAAACCCTCTCAGTTGTAGAGGAGGCCCGTGCCCAGCAGTGGGACGTATTTGGGCTGATGATGAAACAGTTAATGGCTATGAATATTAAGAAACCTTTTTTTTTTCTTTGTTTTTGCGATTTGTTTTGATTTGTTTTGTCAATGTGTTGGAAATCGCCATAACTAATAAATAAATAACTTATTTCTAGTTTAAGCAGTCAGGTAATTGTAATATTGTATAAATCCTTTTTTTGTTTTTGTATAATCCAATTTATCTTTTTCCTTTTTTTATTGTCGTTCACTACTTCAAATTATGTTATAAATATGAATGGAGACGGTTTCGGATTGTGTACAATTTTTTTGACTGTAATTGTTCCGTCAGTTGCCCAAAAAAATAAAATAAATATACATAGGTACACATAACAACATACTAGACATATTATGTACTCATTTCATGCATGCATGCATGACAGCCCCTTGGCGCAGTTGGCTAGACACCAGCTTGCGAAACGAGAGGCCGCGGGTTCGATCCCCGCACCGAGACAAATGTTTGTGTGATCCACAAATATTGGTTTCGGGTCTGGGTGTATGTGAGACCAAAAAGTCTCTCGTAGTTTCTGATACACGACACAAGACTTGTATCTTAGTGTGGGATCAGAACTATGTATGTGACTGTTGGATGTATTTATAATATAATTATTTATAATTTCAATAAAAAACAGCTATAATATAAAAATTGCAAGTGAGAAAACAATTATCATGTGAATGCAGGCGAGAAGATGGAGTTGGAGATGGTGGACGGTCGAGAGAAGCTGGTGGAAGAGTGCGAGGAGATCAAGGCTAATGGAGGACCAGCTCAGAACGGGAGACTGCTGCCGCAGGAGAAAGACAGCGGTAATTACATCCGTTTGACTTGATACAAAAAAACTGATCATTGGTTACGCTGCATGAACGTGTCTTGTGATCTAGAGGTCCAGGGTTCAAAAGTCGGGGAAAATTTTATTGAGTTCCATCAGAAAATTCTAAACACTCAGTTGCCGATATCTATCTCCTTTTTTTGGGAAAATTTATATGTTAACTAGTGACCCATCCCAACTTCGAATGGGCGCAGTGTTGGCAATTTAATCCACTCGTCTTCTCTTAAAACCCAATACACCGCCATCTGTTAGAATCTTATCGAACTAACACTCGGTTGTCAGATAATGAGCAAATAATTCTCAATAAAATAATTTTGCAATTATAAATTGAGATAATTGAAGATTTGAGAGAATTGATAATTGAGATAAATGAAGTCGTGATGGCCTCGAGGTTAGGCACGCGGTCAAGATCCTCGACGGTCACAGGTTCAAACCTCAGGCACACACTTCCAAATTTGCGAGGTTATGTGTGTATTCACAATGAATTATCACGTACTTTAACGGTGAAGGAAAACATCGTGATGAAACCTGCACACCTAAAAATTCTTAGGAATTTCTTAGGTGTGTAGTCGGCCAACCCACACTAGGCCAGCGTGGTGGACTAAGGCCTAAATCCTCTCAGTTGTAGAGGAGCCCCTTCCCCAGCAGTGGGACGTATATGGGCAGTTGATGATGATGATGAAAGATTTCATTTTTAATTATTTTTAAATTGAATAAGACTTCTTTAATTCTATATCCTCAATGTTCTTTTTACATTACAGGTCCAGATAATTCCGAGGTGTCGGGCATCTCTCGCGCCTCCAAAAAATCCGGACAGTACGACCGTCTGTCCGTGCCGCGGAGTTTGATCACCGACCAAATCGTGTTGGGTAAGTTACATTTTTCATATATTATAAGTCGTGATGGCCTCGAGGTTTGGGCACGCGGTCGAAAAACGACGGACAAGGTTTCAAACCCCAGGCACACACCTCTGACTTTTCGAAGTTATGTGTGTATTCACAATGAATTACCACGTACTTTAACGGTGAAGGAAAACATCGTGATGAAACCTGCACACCTAAAAGTTCTAAGGAATTTCTTAGGTGTGTAGTCTGCCAACCCGCACTAGGCCAGCGTGGTGGACTAAGGCCTAAACCCTCTCAGTTGTAGAGGAGGCCTGTGCCGAGCAGTGGGACGTATACGGCTGATGATGATGTACTCCTTAGAAGATTGTTTGAAAGACCTCAAAAGACCGCCATTTCTAAATGGCAATTTGATATAATTTTTTCGTAATTTATGGGCTGATGATGATGACGACGAGGCAGTTAACTCTTCAGCTTTATAATATTAGTAGGTATATATTAATTGATGTTTGTTTGCAGGATGCGGTGAGTTTGGAGAAGTTTCTCTTGCTAAGGTGGACATGTGCCAGATCAAGAAGCTGCGCAACCACGAGGTCTTGGATTCGGAGCCCAAGATGAGACCTGTTCTCGTTAAACTGCTCACTACTAAGGACGAGGTAAGTAATATATTTTATGTTGTTAAATTTCTGTGTCACCCTAATATTGTTGGATCAAAATAGCATTTTCACTAAAAAGAAAAAATAATGACGACAGCCTCGTAGTCTCGCGGTACAAGTAGGTATGTGCCGTGCGATCTAGAGGTCCTGGGTTCGATTCCCGGGTCGGACAAAGTGTTATTGGGTTTTTCCTTTAGGAAATTCTCAATAGCAGCACGGAGTCTGGAATTGTGCCCGAAAAACGGCAATAGGCTCGCCCCCTATTACGTGGGATTGATACATACCTGGCGAAATGTGGGTGTAGAAATGCACCTCTGCCTACCCTATAAGGGAATACAGGCGTGAGTTTATGTATGTATGTATGTGAAAAAATAATACACCCCACATATTACATTTCTGAACGCACTCATAAATATTTGACAACTAATAAATATGTCAATCCCTTTTTATTACTGTCACTATTCTACATTTTTAAAATCTAAAACATATAATAATTTTTTGAAGAATATTCGATCCGAAACATATTAAAACCTTTCTGATCCATTTGACACTTACATTTTACGTAGGCAGCTTCAACGTCTTACTTTTGTGTTACAGTGATGCGAGCGAATCTTAAAATTTCATTCTCATATTTTTTTTCCTAACGCGCCAAAAGAAGTACCCTATACCTACAAAAACCTAATTGTGTGATCTTTTGTTTTCAGGTGCAGCTGACAGAATTCCGTCGGCAACTGGAGTTGTTCAGCCGCATGAAGCACGCCAACATCGTGCGACTGATCGGCCTGTGCAACGACGCCGAGCCACACTGCATGCTGCTCGAACATACCGACTGGGTGAGTGCGGCTCTTATGCAGGGTGTATTCAGACCGTGGTCGGAAACTAAGGCAGGTAATAGCGACGGCGATTACAAACCCATTGGCGTTAAAAAAATCCCCACAAAAAATATATGTCGGGTTGGTCATTAGTACGGGACTTCAACTGACAGCGAAACGCAGTGTGCAGATAGCACGCTTCGACAGAGTCTAGCTCACTTCCGTGCGGAGTCGAAGAGTGGGGGCGTCAAGCGATGTCGACGAGAGGGAGTGGCAGCTTGAACGTCGTCAATTCTCATCGAACCACCGCGCGGACAACAAGTGCCTAGGAACTGTCTCACGTTTCGTTGTACTATAATTTGTCAAGTTTTATTGGAAATATAACCTCTAAATTATGACGTTTTGCTAACAATCATATAGATGTTAATTGGATGTGGTTGTAAGGAAAAGGTTTTTTTTCGGATTTTTTTAATGCCACGGTGTTTGCAATCACCGTGGTTATTGCCTGTCTTAGTTTTCGATTACGGTCTATGTACACCCTCATCATCATCAGCCCAAATACGTCCCACTGCTGGGCACGGGCCTCCTCTACAACTGAGAGGGTTTAGGCCTTAGTCCACCACGCTAGCCTAGTGCGGGTTGGCGGACTACACACCTAAGAAATTCCTAAAAACTTTTTAGGTGTGTAGGTTTTATCACGATGTTTTCCTTCACCGTTAAAGCAAGTGATAATTCATTGTGAATACACACATAACTTCGAAAAGTCAGAGGTGTGTGCCTGGGGTTTGAACCTGCGACCGCCGAAATTCTCGACCGCGCGCCTAAACCTCGAGGCCATCACTGCTTACACCCTGTATAGTTACAATCCCACATTAGGATAAGAGCCCTGTATCGTGGGTATCAGAAACTACTAAAAACAAAGCAAACGTTTGTCTCGCTGCGGGGTCGAACTCGCGGCCTTTCGTTTCGCAAGCTGGAGTCTAGCCAACTGCGCCACGGGGCTTTTAAATATTATATAGATGAGTTTTAAAAAGAGAGAGATTATAATGAGTTGAAAAAAACATTGCATTTAAGTTTAGGTAGATGGGCTGTTGGTTTTCTAATAAATAAATAAAAAAAAAAAATGGTTTTCTAATAATTGATTTCATTTATCAGCCCTTATGCGCCCTACTGATGGGTACGGGCCTCCTCTACAACTGAGAGGGTTAAGGCCATAGTCCACCTCGCTGGCTTAATGCATGTTAGTGGACTACACACCTAAGAAATTGCTAAGAATTTTTTTAGATGTGCAGGTTTCATCACAATGTTTTCCTTCACTTTTAAAATACGAGATAATTCATTGTGAATAGACAAATATAGTAGAATCCGGTTATAACGACGGCCAAGGGACTGGTGATATTACGTCGTACTAAACGAACAGACATTATTTATTTATTTATTATATTAAAACCAAACATATGCTTATACTTACGTCGTTAAAAACGGTTGGTTGTTAAATGCGAAGTCATATTAAACGGTAGTCCGTTTGTAACTGCAACTCCGATAAGTCATCGGTATGTGCCTGGGGTTTGAACCCGCGACCGGCGAGATTCTTGATCACTCTCCTAAACTTCGAGGCCTGCCTTTAAGATAGTTTGTTTAACAGTAAACCTTTCCCCAGGGCGACCTGAAGAAGTTCCTGGTGGCGACGCGCACGGCGGAAGAGTCGGCGGAGTACCTGTCGCGCGTGGGCGGGGCCTCGTCCGCTCCCCCTCCCGCGCCCGCCCCCGCGCCCGTCCCCTCGCCCCCGTCCCGCGGGCCGGCGCCCCCGCTGTCTGGCGCACAAGCCGCGCTGCTGTGCGCACAGCTGGCGCACGCCGCGCACGCACTCGCACAGGACAGACTCACGCACAGGTACACACACACATACACACATACTGAACTAACACAGGTGTAGTACACCCGTTAACACATTGATGAAAAAAAAATACGTGTTCCTAATCACTATACAGGGTGTACTCAGACCGTGATCGGAAACTAAGGCAGGTCATAGCCAGTAGCGGTACTTCCATAGAAGCCCAAACGCGTTATACGTTAATTGTGTAATGTCTACTTTATAATTGCTTATTGCGAGGTCTTTATTTAACAAATTGCTTTTGTTAAATCAAGATTTAAACCTTAAAAATTATTATTCAGAATTTTGAAAGGCAAACTGGCCTTTTGGGCTTCTATAGAAGTACCGCCACTGGTGATAGCTAAGGTCATTAAAAACCATTAATTGCTACTAGACAGGCATGCTCCATCGCCGACCGCATCGTGGCTTAACACCAGGTGAGATCGTGGTCAAATGCCTGCACTAGATTTTTGAATAAAATAAACCCCATGGCGTTAAAGAAAATCTTGACAAAAAATAAAAAGTTTTCCTGATAACCATGGATATTAGATAGTAAATGAATGTAGTTGTTAGGAAAACTTCAAAATTTTCATAAATAAATTTTTCTGGGAAAAAAATATGTTTCTAATATACACTACATAGAATGTTAAAAGACTGTGATCGGAAACTAAGGCAGGTAATACTTACGGTGGTTACAAACACATTGACACTAAAATTAAAAAAATATAATTTCCTGCCTCGTGGTCTCGCGGTACAAACATGTACCGGGCGATCTTGAGTTCCTGGGTTCGATTCCCGGGCCGGGCAAAGTGTTTTTGAGTTTTTCCATTAGGAAATTCTCAGTAGCAGCCCGGGGTCTGGAAATGTGCCCGAAAAACGGCAATAGGCTCGCCCCCTATTACGTGGGACTGATACATACCTGGCGAAATGTGCGTGCAGAAATGCACCTCTGCCTACCCCTTCGGTGAATACAGGCGTGAGTTCATGTATGTATGTAATATGTATGTATGTGTATAATTTCCTAATCACCATACACATTTAATACTTGTGATAGCTAAGTAAAGGTTTTTTTTCGGGATTTTTTTTTATCGTCAATGTGTTTGTAATCACCGTAACTGTTCCTTATCTTATGCATATATATCTTATATCTTTAAATCAGCAATTCTTGTATATATATATAATTGGAATCTCGGAATCGGCTCCAACGATTTTCATAAAATTTAGTATATAGGGGGTTTCGGGGGCGATAAATCGATCTAGCTAGGAATCATTTTTAGAAAATGTCATTTGGAAGAAAAATAACAAAAAGGAGGCGTTTGAGTAGACTCTTCCTGACATCTATTGGCGAATTGGCGAATAATAATACTATTTTTTGTGAGCAACCAATTGCTTTAACGACACAACAGCAGATGGCGCTGTTAAGTAACATTATTCATATTTCATCATTTTATTAGTAATTCGTACTTAAATATAATTTCCAAAAAACACAATTTAAAAAAAAATATCCGAGCAAATCTCGGTCATCCAGGTACTTTTTTTTAATTGGATAATTGAAAAATGAAACTGAAAAAGATTTATTTTTCTTACAGAGACATAGCGGCGCGTAACTGCGTGATAACTTCCAAGCTGCACCTCAAGCTGTCGTATTCGGCGCTCACTCGCGGACCCGATTCCCACGAATACTACAAAATGCACGACCAGGTATCCCACCAACATATTTCTCATACTAGTTTATTAAAACTTCTCTACTAAGATTTTTATATACATTAACTCTACTTTGGAGGCTTTTTTTTTTTTTTTTTTTTTTTTTTTTTTTTTTTTTTTTTTTTTTTGGGCATGGGGAAAATCCTCTTGGATCCCCGCTTGCAGGAACAAGCGGGGTATGCCGGACTCTTACCGGCTAAAAACCCCATGGTGGTCTCCCTCAACACTTTGGAGGTCTTCGGGAACTCAAAAATGAACGCGCCGAAGTACCTCCAGTGCGTAGCTTATGAAGCACACATCGGCCTAGGTAGACTTAGGAACTAGGCAGATTATATTATTGGTCCACGATTACCATGACGATTACCACTTTCGCGTCTTATTCTCTGAGCGGGGTTGGCCCTCTTTCGGATGCGCTCTGCAGTCTCCTTCTTCACCATGACGGTTTCGCAGAAAGTGACAACGGCATTCCAGCTTGAATCTGCCGCCAGCATTGCCGTCACGACTGCTGGTAGGGAGAGATTAGGCCCGATCCGATCCACAAGGATTCGCCGCTCTAATTCCCACGCAGAGCACTGCTCGAGCGTGTGTGTGGCTGAGTCTTCTTCGCCGCTTTCGCAGTGATAGCAATTCGCCGTTGTTTCACGACCGATCTTATTCAGGTAATCACCGAAGCAACCATGCCCGGTGATTACCTGTGTAAGCCGGTAAGTGAGTCGTCCATCTTTACGCTGCATCCAGGCTTCAAAGACCGGCAGGATTGCATCGACGACGCGCTTGTGGACGTAAGGCTCTTCACTAAGTCTCATACGCCATGTCTCGAAAGCGTTAAGATGTTCCTGCCGTCTTATTGCCACCTCAAAAGCCTTTGTCGGGCGACCCCCACTCTCGTGTCGAATAGAACGAATTTTTGCGTATACTGTTGCGTCCCTGTCAGCCAGTATGTCCAAAGGAGGGAATCGCGCTAGGATCGTCGCCGCCTCGAAAGATATCGTACGGTATCCACGTGCGATCCTTATGGCAATCTTCCTTTGGACTCTGTATAGTTTCGCTCTACAGCGACGAACACTTAGTCTTTTCGCCCAGACAGGAGCGCCGTAAAGGGCCATCGAGCGCACTACACCTGCATAAAGACGGCGAACTTCCTCCCTCGGGCCTCCAAGATTCGGTAGTATTCGGTGCATTGCACCTGCTACCCTCTCAATACGAGGAGCTAGGCATTTGAAATGCTCTTCAAAGCCCCAACGACTATCAAGAACAAGCCCCAGGTACCTTAAGAACCGATGCGTTTGTACTTCCGTCTCGCCCACCCGGATCGGTAGGTTGGGGGGAATCTTGCCTCTTTTGTGAAACCAAAGCGCTTCGGTCTTGTGGGGCGCTATTTTGAGACCCAACTCGTTAATCTTGGCAACAACGATTGTCACCGCGTGCTCCGCAAGTTCTATGGTTCTCTGAAATGTGTCCCCGTAAGTTAGGATCAGTGTATCATCTGCGTAGCACACGATATTTACGCAGTCTGGAAGATTAACACGCAGGACTGCATCATATGCAATATTCCATAGAAGTGGACCCAGCACAGATCCTTGTGGAACACCGCAGTTCATCTTCCTTCGGATTAAACATTTATTAGCGTCCACGTATTGAATACACCTATCGTGTAAGTACGCCCCGATAGTAGCTTGCAAATAATGTGGTACTGAATGAAACGTCAATGCTCTTTTGATGGAGTCCCATGGCAGCGAGTTAAAGGCATTGACGATATCCAGGCTTATAGCAAGCGCTACTTTGCCGCTGGATACAGCCTGTTCAGACAAAGAGCGGACGCGAAGGATTGCATCAACTGTTGAACGCCCTTGTCGGAATCCGTATTGGCTGTCAGATAAATCTGGGCCAGCATGCGACAAATGTTCATTAAGACGGGCAGCAATTATTCGTTCAAATAATTTGCCAGCCTCATTTAACAGGCATATGGGACGATAAGCAGAAGGAGAATCTGCAGACCTGCCTTCTTTTTTCAGTAGGACCAACTTAGCCTCCTTCCATGCTTGCGGAAAAGTAGCAGTACGAAAGCAGATGTCAAACAATCGCCTTAATCTGTCCCCCAGTGCAGTCAAAGCCAATACCCAGGCACGACCGGGTATTCCGTCGGGGCCTGGAGCTGTGTTTTGAGTACTTAATCGGCCTAGAGCCTTCTTAAGCTCCGACTCAGTTACTCCAAGTTCGTAAGACCAATCTGAAGGTGATACCTGCGTAACTGAAGAAACTTCAGGGCTTACTGGGAATAAGGTGCTTATTACACTCTCCAGCAAATCGGAATCAAGCGTTTCCGTTAGAGGAGGCATCCATGGGCGGAGCTTACCCAACACCAGCCTATATGGCCGGCCCCATGGATCTCTATCGAGTCCCTCTAACAGTTCATTCCAGGATCTCGATTTCGCAGTCTTTATGGCGGTCTGAAGGGCAACAGTGGCTGATCTGTACTCTCTGTAAGCTCTTTTTATGTCCTCGGTTGTGGCCCGCCTTCTTCTACGGGCTCTAGTGTATTGACGCCGATTACGTAGACAGATAGTGCGTAGTTGAGCAATTTCTGACGACCACCAGTAAACCGATCTTTGATTGGTACTCTTGGTCCGGGGCATGGCTGCATCGCACACACGCGTCATTGCTCTTTGGAACCAAGTTGCCTCAGCATCTGCATTAAGAGAGATTGTTTCGGTACTAGGGGACCAGGCCACAATATTGGCAGCAGCTATAAGCATATCGCGATTTAGTTTTTTGATGGACCAACACCGCGATGGACCCGTAGTTATCTGTGCTGAACTGGCGTCAGGTCGACTTAACGTGACGTTAAAAATTATATGTCGATGATCGGACAATGTAACCAATTCTTCTGCAACGCGCCATCCCGATATCAAGCTAGTTGCAGCGGGTGTCGCCCAGGTTAAATCTACAACGGATTCACCCTGCCATCGTACGCATGTGCTCACTGTCCCTCGATTCATAAGCCTAAGATCGAGTTCAGCCGCCCAATCTTGAATTATCTCTCCCCTGCGGTCATCCCTGCGATTCCCCCAAACTTTTGAATGGGCATTAAAGTCGCCTAGAATGATCGATGGTCGAGAAGAGTTTCTGCGAACACAGTTGCCCACTTCATTTAGGTAGTCTTCGAAATCAGTAATTGGTTTATTTGGTGAGATATAACAGCCCACAACGGCCATACAGCCCCACTTTACAGCAACAAAACCTTGGCCTTGCTCTAGCAACGTGCATAGTGGGGCGCCTTGGTTGTTGCTCCAAAAGATAGCGACGGAACCCTGTGCGTCCGTTAACCATCGAGGATGGTCTGGAATAGCATAAGGCTCCGCTACTACTGTCAAACCAATGGACCATTCCGCAATGGTTTGCATTAGCAGGTTCTGCGCATTGCGGCAGTGGTTCAAATTTCCTTGGAGTATTTTTAGGGCTGGGAATGAGCTATATCCATTGCCTCCAGTGTATCGTTTATCCGATCTTTTAATTTCTCCGCGGTTGTGTCACTATCAGCTGAAGGAGCCTGCTTACTTCTGCTGTTTTTCTGCGTAGGCGGACCACATTTCCTTCCAAGCCTGTGGTCCGATGGGCGCCCCAGGTCAGAGCAAAGTGGACATTTAAGAACCTGAGTTGTACATTGGCTTGCTCTATGACCGACTTCACCACATGCATAGCATCTGTTGCTTCTATCAATATTATTTGAACATTTACTACCCACGTGACCCCTCTCTAGGCAACGGTAACAATGAAGTGGTCTGGCCTCTAGTAGCTCAACCCTAACTAAGCTCCAGCCAATACGCATGCGCTTGGCATCGGTTACCTTTTGAATTGCCTTAAGTGGGCATCTAGCCCAACAAGTCCCCATAGCGGTTGGTGATCGGCGAATTTCACCTACTTTAATATCATCCGTCGAACACTCACCCACTTCCGCAAGTGCTGTTGCAACTTCTTGGGAAGTGGTTGCATCATCTAAGTCCCTAATTCTAATGTCACCAGTTTTAATTGGTCGTCTGATGCGGACGTGTTGATCTGCAAGGACCTCACGCATGCGTGCCGCCAGTTTTTCCGATTGAGATTCACTTTCGGGACCATCAATCATTAAAAGAAGGCCGCCGGTGATGGCTCTTTTAAATCGAACGTTCTCAACACCCAAGTCAGACACTTGGATCTTCGATTTCACCTCCTGTGTTATTTTACTGTAAGTGACGGAGTCGTCAAGCACAGTGACTGAAATAGCTGCAGTGGCGAGCGAATTGCTCGCTTTCCGTTTTTTATTCCTTTTCTTGGATATTTTCTTAGTGTTTGAACGATCGCCTGAGGTTGTAGGTTTACTCTTCTTCGCTGCAACGACATTCCAAGATTCACGAAGTGACGTTACGGTACGTACCTGCGGGCCTTCAACTGGAGGCAGCTCAACTACTGTAGGATGCGATATGCGATTTCTTTTTTTCTTCTTCCCCGAGCTAGGAGTCAACCCTTGCTCCGGTTGTTGCTGGTGTTGCCTTAAAGAATACGATGACTTTCCCAGAGAAGAATTTGTGGCTCCTATTTCATTTTTAAAAGCTTCAAACTGGCTCTTAACAAGAACTCTCATTTGTTCCATCAGCCTTTTTTCTATCTTATCCCATTTGGGTATTTGAGAGTCTACAGTCCCTTGACCACGAGGCGGATCAACGGCAGAAATATGTGAGGTAATGTTCTCCGTTTGACTCCCAAGGTTTTGCTTTCGGAGTTTCACTAGCTCACCGGTGATGTTGGAGAGCTGCGCGCGTAACTCAACAATTTCGGTTTCAAGCCTCGCGCTGTCTGAACTAGAGTTTGACCTGCGTGATAATTCTTCCACAGAGGCTTTTATCCATCGTACGGCCACCTTTAGTTCGTGAGCATACTCGCTTTTGAGGTTACGGGACTTTTCCGTGACTTTCTCTATAGTCTCCAAATGTTGTGTTATACAATCCCCCAACTGTTCTTGTGGTTTTGATTGTACTATATGGCTTAATTTATCCGGACACGGAAGTTTCTTCTTCTTGGTTTTCAAAGAAGTATTTTCTCCTTCAGTTTCCACTTCTGTGGTAAGGTCACCTTCACTTGATTGTTGGGCCGAGATAATTGTCCGCTTTGGCACTGGTTCAGTAGGGGTATTAGTCCTTGGTCTCCCTCGTTTACGCGTGCTCGGCACCTCCGAAGCAGTTGAGGCTAGCGAGATGTATGAGCCGTCAGACTCACCTCCATCACTTTCCGCAACGTTCGCCATAATAGGCGCATTTGGACGCAGAAAGCATCCACTTTCTCCTCGTGTCACTACCGCAGGTATTGACATCACATTATTTTTATCTTTTTTTTGGGTTTGTTGGCTATTCATGTTGTTCCCACGAGTGTGGGGGAAAATAACAGGTCCGCCCAGGCAGAGCCCCCTGTGCCTGGGTAAGCCTAGCGTAACCCGCCTAGAGTTTCGGCCGGTACTCTGGCGGGGGTCGCACTAACGACCGAACCACCCATCGGCCATGCATCCTCTCGCGGTGCGCCGCCGCTTAGGATTCGGGGTAATTTTTTATAGAGGTTTTCTTCCTCACGGCCCGGCCAATTAAGGCAAGACCCTCGGTCCTAGATAAGGCCGCGAGACATGACCACGACACCTTACCTAGAATTACGAGATCGACGGTGAATAGGATTTATCCCAATCTGCCCGACAGCAACATCAGTCACGCCGAGCCCGTCTATAGTCATCCACTATGCTCTCTGCTAATCAGAGGGCATGTGGAAAACTTCATCTCACTGGTTTTGGTCCACGTCGTTTCCGAGACCTCCCATATTGGGAGGCTTCCCCTATCCGCCACCCAGGGGACGCGCCCGATGGGAGACCAGTAACTCCACACGGGCTACTTTGGAGGCTAGTAGATACTAGACTAAGGCCTTAACCGTCTAAGTTTTATATAAAATACAGCAAGACGTGTATCAAAAAGAAACATCGTGAGGAAACCTGCATACCTAAAAGTTATTAGGAATTTCTTAGGTGTTTAGCCCGCCAACCCGCACTAGGCCAGTGTCGTGGACTAAGGCCTAAACCCTCTCAGTTGTAGGGGAGGCCCGTGCCCCATCAATTAGACGTATGTGGGCTGACAAAGTATTTTGACTGAATTAGCTCCATATTATAACGCAGGACATTAGCAGACATTATTAAAAGTTTGTAATTTATATAAAGACAGGGTGAATTTGGGTTATTCTATGGAATATTCGAGTATTTTTCTCGAACTTTCTAGTCGATTCGTAGAGTTTTGAGACTTATTTACCAAGCGGTTCTCAAACCGTCTCGATTGCTTCTAAAATGTCGACATATAAAAATACATACATACATACATAAACTCACGCCTCCATTCCCCGAAGAGGTAGACAGAGGTGCATTTCTGCACCCACATTTCGCCAAGTATGTATCAGTCCCACGTAATAGGGGGCGAGCCTATTGCCGTTTTTCGGGCACATTTCCAGACTTCGTGCTGTTACCGAGAATTTCCTAATGAAAAAACCCAATAACACTTTGCCCGACCCGGGAATCGAACCCAGGAGATCGCACGGCACATACTTGTACCGCGAGACCACGAGGCAGTCATTGAACACATATAAAAAGTGCTGTGATAAATGCATAATGTTTAATCATATCATCATCTGTATGTATTTTCAGGTGATCCCTCTGCGCTGGCTGCCACAAGAGGCTGTGATGGAGGGCGAATACTCCACCAAATCCGATGTGTACATGTTCGCCGCCACTGTGTGGGAGGTAAGTTGCCTCTATGAAGATGTCGTAATTTCTAGGTGTGTAGTCCGCCAACCCGCACTACTAGCCTAGTTGTTTTAATTTAAAACAATTTAAGAGGTGCTCACCCCGCCTCCGACGCGACCTTAGGAATTTGACTTCAAGTTACCTACCCCTTAATCAGTGGCGGTACTTCCATAGAAGCCCAAAAGCCCAGGTTATCTTACAAAATTTCGAATAATAATCTTAAATATTAAATATTTATTCAACAAATGTAATTCGACATATAAATAAAAATATCCTGACCCCACAATAAACAATTATGAACTAGACATTACAAATTAACGTGTAACGCTTTTGGGCTTCTATGGAAGTACCGCCACTGCCCTTAATATTAATTTCAACTAGAGTATTTTAATACGCGTTAGTATATCTTTAGTTTAAAAGTCGTGATGGCCTCGAGGTTTAGGCACGCGGTCAAGAATCTCGATGGTCGCGGGTTCAAACCCCAGGCACACACCTGTGACTTTTCGAAGTTATGTGTGTATTCACAATGAATTATCACGTAGGTACTTAAACGGTGGAGGAAAGCATCGTGATAAAATCTGCACACCTAAAACTTCTCAGGAATTTCTTAGGTGTGTAGTCCGCCAACACGCACTAGGCCAGCGTGGTGGACTATGGTCTAAACCCTCTCAGTTGTAGAGGTGGCCCGTGCCCCTGCAGTGGGACGTATATGGGCTGATGATGAAATAAATAATGTAAGTATTAACCTACCCACAGATCTACACGAAGGCGGAGTTGCCATTCGCGAAGCTGAACGACAACTCGGTGCTGGAGAGGCTGAAGGCAGGCTCGCTGGAGTGGAGCGCGACACCCAACATGCCGCGACCCATGGCGGCGCTGCTGGTCAGTACACACGATACATCATAACCATCATACAGGGTGTATTCAGACCGTGATCGGAAACTAAGGCAGATAATAGCTGCGGGGATTACAAACACCGTGACATTAAAAAAAAACCGACAAAAAAATTAAAAAAATACGTTTTCGTAACAATCATAGATATTAAATGGATGTGGTTGTAAGGAAAACGTTTTTATTTTTATTTTTTGTCGGTTTTTTTTAACTTCAATGAGTTTGTAATCACCTTAGCTATTACCTGCCTTCGTTTCCAATAACGGTCTGAATACACCCTGTATATCAGTGACGGGACCTCCATAGAAGCCCAAAAGCCCAGCTTGCCTTGCAAAAATCCGAATCTTTAAGCTTTAAATCTTCATTTAACAAAAGCAATTTGACATATTAATGAGAATATTCAGACTTCACAATGAACTAGACATAGCACAATTAACGTGTAACGCTTTTGAGCTTCTATGGAAGTACCGGCACTGTCATATATATGCATATTATACAGGGAAGGAAAAGATCGTGAGGAAACCTGCACTCCTAAAAACTTGTTAGGAATTTCTTAGGTGTGTTGTCCGCCTATCCGCACTAGGCCAGCGTGGTGGACTAAGGCCTTCAACCCAACACAAATAGATTGCTTGATTTACCAATCTCAGAATTTGTCGATTATTCTCATTCATCAATGGATTTTTACATTGAAGTATATAAAATTTACGTAAGCATATTATTTAAAATACACCCAACAGTCACAAACATAGTTCTGACCCCACATTAAGATACAAGTCTTGTGTCGTGTGTATTAGAAACTACGAGAGACTTTTCGGTCTCACAAACACCCAGACCCGAAACAAATATTTGTGGATCACACAAACATTTGTCTCGGTGCGGGGATCGAACCCGCGGCCTTTCGTTTCGCAAGCTGGTATCTAGTCAACTGCGCCACGGGGCTGTCAATTTATTAACTTTAAATGCAAAACCAATATTTAGATCGTACATTGCAATACAATAAATACGCCATCTATCGACAATTTCCGTGAATTATGTCAAAGGTTTATTGATCTCAATACTAGATGGCGCTAAACCATTTCTCAACTAAAACACGTTTCGTCCACAGAAACGGTGTTGGAGCAAATCGCCGTCAGAGCGTCCCCACTTCTCCGAAATATGCGAAGAAGTGAACGCCATACTGCAGGACATAACTTCCGAAGACACATCGAGGAAGTCCGTCAAAGGGGACGACGAGTGAAAACCACAGAATCGTGAGGGACTTTGCAATAAATTAAGTTAGTATATTTTGCTTTGTGATTTTGATGTTTTGATCTAATTATTGTAAGGTATTTATGCAAAAGTTGTGTGTACTGGTGGATTTTAGATGACAATGGGACAATTGGGACGGTATGGTACCACTACAGAAAAGGACTTAGGGGCCGTCCATTAATCACGTGATGTTTTTTAACTTTTTATTACCCCCCGTCCCCCTTGGCGATACGTGGTGAGGTTAAGGAAACCCCCCTCGCTCACGCAAAATCACGTGTATTTTTAGTATCTACAAAGAATCTTAAAAGTTTTATAATCTTTTTTTAAGTATAATCTAATTTTATTATGAAATTAAGGATCATGATGAAAATGTCTATACAGAAAGGCTACAGGTTGTTATTTACTGGCTTTTCGGTTTAGAAATCGCGCGTTTGACGAAAAAATAAATACACGTGATATCTTACTACACCACCTCCCCCCCTCCCTAGTGATATTTCGTGATTTTTGCCAACCCCCCCCCCCCCCTTCAAGCCTCAAGTGATTAATGGATAGCCCTTTATCAGTCAGAGTTAGTATTAGAAACTACGAGAGACTTTACGCTCTTACAAAAACCCTAATTGAAATATACATCGATAATACACCCAGAGCGGGGGTCGAATCTATAGCCCTTGTTTTACAAGCTGGTATCTTAACAAAGACACGGAGGCTGTCATATTTGTTTCACAGTTTAGTTTGTTAAGATTTAAACCAGTACACATAATATGTAGATAAGTTGTAGTTATAAGACTAAATTATTGTAACTTAATATTTTCAACATTATCTGTAGAATCTAATGGTATTAACGCAGCAATTATTAACTTTGGTACTAAAATTAGAATCTTACATACATATAATTAAGCCTGTATTTCTCGAAGGGTTAGGCAGAGGTGCATTTCTGCACCCCCATTTTGCCAATTGTGTTTTCGTCCAACGTAAAAAAGGGCGAACTTAATTTCAGACTCAGTGCTGTTACTGAGAATTTCCTAATGGAAAAAACCTTATAACACTTTGCTAGACTCGGGAATCGAACCCGAGACATTTTGATCGAATGGTATATACTTATGCCGCGAGACCACGAGGTTGACGAGTGATTTAATTGATGTTCAAAAAAGGCGTTGTATGAAATATTTCAACTCGTGTAGATGAAAATAGGTGTTTTGTTTTAATATATTATACAGGGTGTATTCAGACCGTGATCGGAAACTAAGGTAGGTAATTGCTGCGGTGATTACAAGCACCGTGACATATAAAAAATCCCGACAAAAAATAACATAAAAATACGTTTTCCTTACAACCACATCCATTTAATATCTATGAATAATAGGATAACGTCAAAACTTTAATTTTTTGTCGGGATTTTTTTAACGCCAATGGGATTGTAATCACCGTCGCTATTACCTGCCTTAGTTTCCGATCACGGTCTGAAAACACGAGTATGTCCGTCATAAAAATTCAATGAAATTACTCAGGTGCCAGTAATTTAACTTAGACCTAGCTTAGATTTAGGCTAACACTAAAATTTTAGCTCCTTTAGTATTTATAACCCTGTATAGCATTTTTCTTATATTTATATTTAAGTGATTAGATATAGTGTCGGGTTTTACGTATTTTTGCCATTTTGTATTCGATTTTTCTGTAGAAAGTAATACGCGAAACCACCGCTAGATGTCGTTGTAATAAACTTTATTTCGATTAGATTCGAAAAGATTCGAAACTACCTTAAAACGATAAAAAAAACTTATTTTACTTAACTAATATAAATGAACATACAAAACCTCGCGCCTATATTCCCTGAGGGGTAGCCAGAGGAGCATTTCTGGACCAATATTTCGCCGGGTATGTATCAGTCCCACGTAATAGGGGGAGATTATTGCCGTTAATGGACTTATCAAAATTGTTTGTTACAATATCCAAATCTTTATGACTTTTAAACCCATAAAAATTAAATCGAATATTCAAAATGGCAGAATTACCTAAAACCAATTAAATTTAAGCTAGTTTTTTATAAGAAATGCCGTAAGCTAACGAAACTGCCACTTGTAAATAATGAGATTAGTTGTAAGACTGACATAGATTTAGACTTAGTTGTAACAGAGCTCGGTCGTCCGAAATTTGTCGAACAATACGTCCTGATCGAATCGAAATTCTAGATTTTAAGTTATTTTTAAGGCTATTATAAAAGGCTGCTATTTTTGTGTGCTCAATATTTCTCTAAAGTTTTTTTGCGGATCAAATTTTTCTATGACCTTTTTTACGTGTTTTTTGTCATTTTTTATCATATTTTTTCGTAATATACAGGGTGTATTCAGACCGTAATTGGAAACTAAGGCATAATAGCTAAGGTCATTACAAAACCCCTGGCGTTAAACAAAATCCCGACAAAAAATAAAAAATAAATTGTAATGACCTTAGCTATTACCTGCCTTAGTTTCCGATTACGGTCTGAATACAACCTGTATAAATAGCATTGGCGAAAAAAAATCTTTTTATTAATTTTACAGCCATGAATATAAAAAAAAGCATTTATTTTATTGGCTCGAAGAAGTTCCGTTACTTCGAATTTGCTTTCGTATTCATTTTATATTTAAAGGTTTGTGCGAAACGGAACGCAAGCTTAGTTGTAAGTGTACATTATAAAGTGACCAGAAATTGCATTTATAGATTAAGTACTAACATTAGAATTTTGTTTTAAAACGTTGTAGTGAAATGAAGAATGTAATCCAACCCAAGCAAAAGGTATAGACTATATTATTGAATCAAGCTATCTTATTTCTTTCGACCTTCTAGAATTCAATTAATACCAGGAATTTCTCTATTGCCTAAAAGAGAATTGTAATCTCTGCTTTTGGTAAGTTGGTTTTAGCATATGGTTAACGAATGTTTTGCAAAAATTAATCCTCTCTCATCCTTATAAAATAAAAGGTGGAAAAAAGTTTAAAATCTGAAAAAATGAAGTAAAGTGTTCCATACAATGTGTTAAAATTAAATGTCTTTAAATCTCATAGATTAAGTATGCTTATCGAAGACTGGATTTCAAACTGTTTATGCAACAGACTAGACTAGATTCTCCTCAAAAGTCGAGATTTATGAATAAAGTCATTCAGTAAATTATAGGAAATTCGCTCAAATTTTAGTAAAAATCTTTCTTCAACGTGTAAAACTAGTTCTTTGTGAAATTAACTCCAATAAAGAATCTTAAAATAAGTTTCAAATATTGTACCAATATATTTCCTTTTATACAATTTTAGTGTCAGGTAAAAAAACACAATCATTGTAGTATAAAATAATATTTTAAATATATTAGTTTTATTCATAAAACTCGATAAATTTTCCAACATGTAACAAATATCTATATGCGAATTGAATCTTGAAATATCCGAACTTTAACGTAGGGTAGGTAATAGTCGATTATAGGTAGCGTTGTGTTTTATCGATATCTTTAGACTAGAGTTGTATTACCTTGTGAACCTTCTTTATGATTGTATTAAGAACGCTAAATTATTTGTTAAGTATTACGTCACTATTTTGTATGTTTCCAGACATTTAACCAGGAATGTACAAAACACGATAAGATTTTTCCAAAACCACGATTTATATATGTTGTATTCAGACCGTGATCGAAAACTAAGGCAGATAATAGGTTACGATGATTACAAACACCGTGACGTTAAAAAACATCCCGACAAAAAATAAAAAATAAATACTAATCCTTACAACCACATCCATTTAATATCTATGATTGTTAGGAAAAACGTCTTTCTTTTAATTTTTTGTCGGGATTTTTTAACACCAATGGGTTTGCAATCACCGTAGCTCTTACCTGCCTTAGTTTCCGATCACGGTCTCAATACACCCTGTATAATTTACTTTTAACGAAATATACATTTACATCCCCATATATTTCTATAATTTTATTAATGATAATTTCTACCGTACTACCTCAGTCTTCCTCATCATCTTCCACATAAATCAGCTCGCCATTTTGAAAATACTTGTTCTACTTAAAACTTGGTATTGAAAAAGTGTATTGATATCGATAAAATTCCATGTGTAGCTTTTTATATGATTCTAGAATACTGTAGTTAACAAATAGGTGGGTTTAAAACCGACGTTAGCTTAAGTTAAATTAGTGCCAGAAATGTAGGCTTAATCTTAACTTAGTTTGTAGAATGCGTTATCCATCGATGGTTAAGTATGAGAGGATTGGAACTATTTAATCTTCGAGTTTTCAATGTATCATGAAGCGTATGAAACTTAATTATTATTTTAAGTGGGGTGATAAGAGATAGTCGATTTTTTAAAGATCTCCAAATTGTTTATAAAATCGATAGTCGATACTAGAGATGGACAACGTACATATGTATTTAGTATAAATAACTTGTCAATTTTGTAACAGAATCTTGTAGCGTTTTATAATTTTTTACCCACCCTTAAAGACTAGCCATTACCGATTTTGGGATTGGCGTACTGTCTGTAAATACCTGAAAATCAGTAGAATTATAGTATGGCAACAATTTTTTGTCGTTTTTTCTATGACAAATGCCAAGTCCCTTTTGAAAGTCGAATTTTAGTTCCTGTATTAAGTATACTTTTGTACTTATATAGTCTGATATTAGGATAAAACTGCAGGATTGGTACTGAAATTTGTTCGGCTAAGGGCGCGTACACATAGGACGTTCGATTTACAGGATCCTTTTTAACGGATCCGTCGCTACTGGAGGCAATATTCACACAGCATATACAGGACCGATTTTAATAAATCCGACGCTACTGGACTTTCGTTCTTTAGTGTATCTAAATTTTTACTTATTTGCGGATGACGTCGTCTACTTTTGATGACCTTCTTACACGATTACGAACCCCGCGCACGCCCGTGCCAAGCCTGGCGCGGTTTCGATCCGATAAAACGGATCAATATTTCCGTTGTGTGTGGGATTTTTTACTAGATCCGCAATACTGTATTCTGTGTGAACTCGCTCATACAACTACATACGCTAATAACATATCCGTTTAAACGGACCTGTAAAACGGACGGTCTATGTGTACGCGCCGTTACGAATAATATTTATATCGACAATACCCATAATTAGATGGTCTTTCGACAAATCATTAATTTGCAGTCCCATGTAAAATGGTCGAAGAGACAAATATATCCCCGAAATTTCAGTATCATGATGTAAGTAATTTTGTATTTAGGTTATGTATGGCTTTTGTTTGTTGTGCTTGTGTTAAAAGTGATGCTTGGTTCTATATATTCTGTGGCTCATTCCGTCTCTGATCAAAAAATATAAACCAATATGATGGATCCCTTAGAACACGTCATTTATCACAATTTTTGTGATTTTTGATCTCACAAATATGCCCAAAAAACTGTGGAACACACAAATATTAAATAAATAAATACACCCAACAGTCACTTATATAGTTCTGATCCCACACTAAGCTCAAGTCTTGTGTGTCAGAAACTACGGGTGAATTTTTGGTCTCACAAACACTCAGACCCGAAACAAATATTTTCGGTTCACACAAACATTTGTCTCGGTGCGGGGATCGAACCCGCGGCCTGTCGTTTAACAAGCTGGTGTCTAGCCAACTGCGCCACAGGGCTGTCAGTGTATTGATGCTTGTATGAGGTTAAGGCTTTCAAGTCACTTGGTCTTAAAATATTTGTGTACTTACTCTTTTGAATTGAAATTGTCTAATTAACAGAAAAAATGTGAAGATGTGATGGAATTTTAAGGGAATGGTTTTTTTATAAGTTTTTTAATCGTATTTATTTTTTTATATAGCATTGTAGCTACTTTTTGTAATATTTAATCGATAAATAATCGAAAGCGTATACAAGTGTATCGATTTTTTTTTACTAATCGGTGTCTCAAATGTGCTAAATGAGTATATTATACATTTTTAGTTACACTATTTATATTTATGTGATATGGACTGATTTTTTTAGATTTTTGTAGCGTACTGGTGTACTCTTTTTACATTGTATCGATATTTTACTCGTTAAGTTATCGATGTCGATAGATAAAAATAAGACAATTTTGAATTCTTAATCAGATTGGCTTAGTCTAAATAATCCCTAAATTAATATTATCGGCCTAGCTATAAATTTGGATGATTGTAGTTTTAAGGCTAAGCTAGCATTTATCGATATTTTGATCTATCGACATCGGTATGGTTGTAAATGATAACATTTTGCATTTTTAATAAACGTAATAATTGATTTATCGTGTTTTATTTCCTTTATTAATAAAGCGAAAGATTTGTAAGGGTACTTATGGGCTGGTTCGACCGGGGCGGTACCATTTACTGGTAGCCCAATTTACTGGTGGTATGCATACAGGTGATGTGCCAAACATGTATGTTTCTTTGGCACATCAAGAGACAAATATAAGACTAATTTTCCTTTTTTGAAGTTATACTTCTTTAGGCGCGTTATGAAAAAATGATGAGAGTGAAATTTTAAGATGCGCGCGCATCTGTGACACAAAATTAACAGTATGAAGTTGTCTGCTTAACCGCTCATTAAGTCTCGAAAAAAAATGTAAGTGTCAAATGGATCAGGAAGGTTTTAATATGTTTCAGATCAAGTATTTTTTCAAAAAAGTTTATGTTTTAGATTTTTAAAATGTAGAATAGTGACAGTAATAAATTAAAACTAAAATTGAAAATAAGAAAATGTCAATTATGTTCTACGCAACTACCAGGACATCATAAATCAGCAAGGACAAAGTACTAGCATTAAAAACTGTATACTCGTATAATCCATTCGAAATTTAAACCACGATGAATTAAAAACAAAACTTATTAATGATAGCATTTCACCTCTCTAGCTTTCTGAATGCCTAGTACCATTAATGAGTCAGCTGGCTTAATAACTCGTCCTTTTGACCGGAAACGACACAAATGCAGATTAAAAAAGTGTGTGTGTACTTATGTACACGCGTTAGAAGTTATACCACACGACTGAAGTAAATCTTATAAATGCGCCCAATTAAATGTATGTAAATTACGAGTGCGTTCAGAAATGTAATATGTTGTGTAAACTAAGAACTATGTATGTGACTGTTGGGCGTACTTATAAGTTTTACTTCAGTCGTGTGGTATAACTTCTAACGCGTGTACATAAGTACACACACACTTTTTATCTTCTTTTCTCTCTTTTTCGAGTTCAGATATTCTAACCAAAAACTCATCATATTTTTGAGACATGAGTTCCACAGAGTTTTTTAACTCAATGTTTTGATCTTTTACAGCAGTGACGGACTGTAAGAGGTCGTCAAAACGCTTTTCCTGCTGTATGGAAAGATTAGAGATCATATCTTTTAGGGAGGAAACAGTGGTTTGAGTGTTATCATCATTATTACTTTTTTCCCTTTTTTTCGTTGCGTTTGTCCGGATGTAGATGTATCCGAGTCAGGAACAGAGGGCTCAGTTGATAATAACTCGGACTCAGCATTGCAAGCGGAACGTTGAGGAGAGGCGGGGGGAGTTCTCTTCAGACGGGGCATTGTTTATAAGTTAGTATACCAGGGCGCCAGAGATCGACAAGATATTTGCACAACAGATTATTTCTACGGAGAGGTCTAACTAATTTGGTCGGAATCGACAAATTAGTAGAAAGTGTGTTACCGTCCAGTATAACAAGAGCTCCCACTAAGTAGTTGCGTGGGCGCAGCTTGATCCTTTTATTTGTCTCTTTATAATTATAGACAAATGTCAGTGGCGATGAAATGAAGCTATCTCATGCGTAGAAAGATAGTGAGATTTTATTGGTTACTCACACAACGCGTAATATGAAGAGTTACGCCCGCTGTTTCCATTTCACTTTGTTGGTTTTTTCTTCTTATAATTTATGCACTCCTAGTATTAAGATGATTAATTTTTGAAATCTTTTATATTTAATTTAATTATAATTCAAAAACGGACTAAGCATTAAACACGTCCGTACTGTACCGAGGTCCAAGGGGAAGGGGACTGAATAATCTATCAGTAAAAACTGACAATACTCATGATGAAATTCAGTCACATCATTTTAAAATGATATTTTTTCCATTACTATAAATCCTTTATAATTGTTATTGGTGTTTCCACTTTTAGCCTTGCTAATACTGTTTAAGTCTGTGTTAGCTAACCAGCCTGTTATAAGTGGCTTATGATATTAGTAAGCCTAAATATAACTTAGTTAAAGCAGACTTAATCAATTTTCTAAGAAACTTTATTTTTGTATTGTGTCGCTTTTCCATACCCAGTAACTTTTCTTGTTAAGCTTTTTACAGCAAAACGCTATTGTTTTTATTGAATAAAATATTTTTGTTGAGTTTCATGTTTTATTTATAAAAAAGGCAAGTTTTGTAATGACTAATTACTGAGTAATATTGCATTATGATTATAATTGGTATGTTTTATGGCAAAAATATGTTAAAAATTCATAGAATTTCATAGGAATTTCTTAAGAGTGTAGTAAGATTAGAAGGGAAATAGCCAGTATTTTGTATGGGGACGAGTGTCGCCGCTTGTCTGTCACCTGTTCATTCTACTACGATCACACGACTAATTATAAAAATTTCAAACAAAAATGAAGGGCTGCTATTTGTTGTCACACATTTATAAAAGTCTCGATATTACACGCTACCCAAATGACTATTGTTTCATCTTTAAATCCATTTCGATTTTTCCTGTTTGCACCTCGTGCAGCTTTTGAATTCTTTACGAGTTATCGCGCACTTTAATAGTGAAGGAAACATCGTGAGGAAACCTGTATACCTAAAAATGTGTAGTCCACCAGCCCGCATTAGGCCAGCGTCCTTGTCTAAGGCCTTACTTAGCTTTGGGTTGATTTATAATTTGTAATGGTCAAAATAAGCATAAATTTTATTAGGCATGCTCTATTTTATAACGAACAAAATGGGAAATTAAAAAAAATACAATGCGAAACGCGATGCTTGTTGTCTACTTGTATATTCACAATTATTTTATACACGTTTGCAAAATTTACATACAATATTTCGAATAAACTGTATACCGAGCCTAAAACAGTTAAACTTGACAATATTTTTGCATTTATTCTATTGTTAACGAGACTCCTTCAGACAATCTATACAAATAGCAAAACTTATCAAAATAAAACGACCAGTTACATTTATTATTAATGGTTTTATTTTGAATATCAATTACACTTTTCTTTTTATTGTTATTTTATAAATTTTACATACCATTTCGCACAATTTAAACTCTAACTCTCATATAATTGTGTATTAACGCATACACTAACTCTGCGATTTTATATAACACGGGAAAGGCGTGGTAATCTGTACTTTAAATAAAAAGTCAATAATGCCTTTAATTTCGACTTCGTTGTTCGTGACCAGTATCCGATACATTCTAAAATTTTAAATAGATATTTTTAAATGAAGAATAACATTTCAGAGTCACTTTTTTGTCTTTTTCAAAGGAACTTTATCGACTTTTCGTGTTCACACGTAGCTATACTTACGTCACAACCACATTTCGCAATTTTTAAACGTATTCCTTAAAAAATAAATCTAATTTAAAAAAAAGTTTTCTAAATTGAGCAAAATCTGAAGTGACAATAAAACGTTATTCGACAAAGGTATTTTATAGTCGATCCCGAAACGACTGGATTGACGTATCCGTGATATTTCTAACTCGCCTTCGGCACATACCAACGAAACGACAAAGCATCTTCAAAAAGGGCGCCATTTTGAAAAATGTACGTATTTAAAAAATATTTTACACTACCGTTCGATTATGCATATTTTGTACAATAGTATTTATTACAATATTGAATGTTTAATTCAATATTTAATTATTTTATTTTGGCACACAAATGGCAAAAAAAAGAATCATTTTGGCTTTTCAACACGTAGGTAACATAAATAGGTATTTCATTTAGGTACAAGCATGATAATTAAAATAATGAATGCTAAACCGTATTTAAAACAATTTATACTACGTTAAATTTAACAATTTCTAAATAAACTTTTTTATATTTCTCAATCAACAACATATTTCTTTTAACAGAGAAAATAATACCATGATACCCTGTCACATGCCGATTCAAACGAGCTAACATATTTTAAATGCATTTAGGCAATGGAAGAACGAAAACTACTGTCAAATAAAAACTTGTATCCCTTAAACTCTATTCTTAAAGTGTAATTAAAGCATCCACTTATGTGATAAACACACATTTTATATATATAATATATGATAAACCTATTTTGTTCTCTAGACCTTAGTTTGGCAACTTTCTAAAATGGCGGATGAGTTACAATCATGTAGGTATCACTAACGGTGTATTTTATTCTAATTTATAACGTTTTGTGAATTGTATTAAGAATTACAGTCATATTAAAATAACAACATGCAAAACGGTTTTTTTTAAGAATTTCGATCGACATTTAAAAAGCAATCTTTACGCCTATCAGTGGAAAGATCGCAATATTGGACCAATCAGATGTTCTTATCAGGCCAGCGTAGTGGACAAAGGTTAAAGCACGGATTAATTAATAATTTCGGACGATAAGCATTTATTTCTTTTATTAACCTTAGTCAAGTATTTAAAGAATGTTTAAATATTTTTTGTTTCACCTTCTCCTTAAACACTAAAACGTACGCGGCTACGCCGGGGATGGCAATAAAATATAAGACATTCGTAATAATTCTGTAAACTCAAAAAAAAAACAAATAAAAGATAGAAAATATTAAAAAATAAGGAGTCTCTAAATTCATTATGAATTGAATCCAACTCTTAATACAAATTCACTAGTTGTAGTTTAAAAAGGTGAAATTTAGTTATCAGTGATTTTCTGTTGTGATATTGACTCAAAACTCAAGATTCATCATTTAAGCGTTTGTAATTTGCTACTATTAAAATATCCATTTTAAGTTAATATGGGATATGTTGTGTAAGAAATTGACAGTCCTATGATCCAAAAATTAGGACTTTCAATCAAGCAAATTTTTATATGATTCTCGAATATTTGTTTCGAGTCTGGATTAATAATACCACTATTTAGATTGAATTGAAAATTCGAATAGAAATATATTCTGAGGATTATTAAAATATATAACATGTTAATTTTGACTTTTAAAAATATATTTTTTACACTGGTAACTAAAATTTCATCATTTTTTTTATTTAAGATATAATTTGCTAGTTGCAATGCAAAATAATAGTTGTCGGTATTACCTCTATGTAAAATTAAAATGATTTGGCCTTTGTGCGTAAAATAGGCAAAAATTACTCATTTACTTCAAATTTCCACCTTTAAGCATTAATTTAATGTAAAAGAAAAGAAACTGTCGCAAAAATGCTGCGCCTCATGAACAGATTGAAAAATAGAAAATATGTTTTCGAGTTTGTTCGTAATTTAGAAAGGTTTTAATGTTGCCAATTAAAGAGATTTCTACCAATTTGAGAAATCCTGAATTATTATAATTACAAATGTGACGGACAGAGACACATAGATAAGATCCTAAAGACAAACTTCCCCTTACGGTGATTTGATGTTGCCAACAAACATATTTTCTACCAATTTGGGAAATATATGAGTGGATTGGTATATTTTACGCACAAAGCCTCATTATACCTACACACGTATCTATAATGTTGATTAGGGCGGAATTACACAAACAACTACATTACCTTATATTTACATTACGAAGCATCTACTACTGGTTAATTTGATCCGATTCTACTGTTATACCGAAATTAGACTCTTGTGATGGGATCTTTCACATTTCTTAGTTTCCTGTAGAAGACAAATAAGATGAACCGATGTTCAGGGTTATTTCTGATTAAAAAATTGAAGAAATAAACTCAAACTTTTTTTGAAGATATACATATGTAGGGCAATTGTTCTTCACTCATTTATGAAGTTTTTTTAGTGAATAACAAATAACTTTAACTTTTTTGAGTGGTATAAAGCCATAGATTAGAACAAATTAATTAACGGCCGAAATAAATAGTTATTCTTAAAGTCTATCTACAGATAGATCGTAATATTGGACCAATCAGATGTCAGTTGGTCTCGTATGTAGATGATTCGACGTAATTTGTTAAATTTGGATCGATCCATAGGAAGAGGTAAGAATTGATCATTGATTACAGCCGTTAATGTTAGGAAACAAATAAATTTTAGATTTTGGCACGACAAATTGATTAAACCTTACATGATGATAAGTTGGTTTCTCCCGAAATATCAAGTGCCAAGAGACTCCCAACTCTCGTCACTCAAGATAATAAAAAACTTGAAAGATTCCACCACTAAATAAACTTTTAAACCTCCAGGTATAACTTTTTAATTCGTTTACATTTTTCACCTTATAGTAAAAAACCATATACTAAACGAAATATTTTTGTCTGTGCGTTCGTTACGAGAATATGTTGTTCTTTGTAAGTGGGATTATGGCGGGTGGTTACGTAGAAATCACTTCTTCGATCGAGTGGATGCTTCGTGAAACTCTTATTTTAATTGCTGATATAACTAATGTGGCATTAAGTGTATGCGAGTTTTGTATAATTAATAAATATGTGTTGGATCTGACCCCTTAATTAAGGCTAAAGAACTGTCAATGTCAGATAACATAAGAAAGGAGAGACGTAGAGAGATATTTAACATTCGGAAAGACTTAACTATTGTAATCTACTTTCAAATCTTTTGTTAAGTAACATAGAATTTTTTTGAGTGCAATTCGGTTCATTGACACATGATTATCAAATAAATATTAATAAAATATAAACTAACAAAATTATTTATTACCTACTTCGAATGTTCTTTAACAAAAGATTCGACAGTAGATTAGTTATTTCAGATAATATTCAAAATCTGAATTTTCAGTTATAAAGTAAAGCATTGACAGCTCTCAAACTATTTGAATATAGAATCAAACGTAGTGTTGCCAGCGCAAAATGATCTGTATCTACTATTTTTAAATCTATATGTCACAGCCTTCGTGTAAAAAAATCATTGGCATCAAATTTGGCAAGACGTTTATCTTAAAGCAGACGACACGGGTGGCTGTAAGGAAGTCCTTATATTATTATAGAGAACATACAGACGAGTGTTGTTTTAACGCTTGAGCAAATTATATCGTAAGGTACAATAAGATAAACTGAGTGTTGACAGCTTCCGAAATGTTCCGGGTCTTTGAATTGACCTTTGTCCAATAACTGACGATTGTAATAAATATAATGTGTAAATCCCTCTCCCTAATTACTATTTATTTAAAAAAGGAGTTTTTGGTTATTAATGTAATATGCTTACATGGGTACATTTTACATAATAATATGTACATAAAAGATAAAGAATACAAGAGTCTTGTATATATATTTTTTTGTAAATTTGCAAAACAAAAATCCTTTAATATAATTATATTGGCTGCATTACATTACCAGCACAGAATTTGAAATTTGAATATCGAGCGCGTTGTAACAGTTATTCAACCAAACGCCCGTCTGTTCTGTTCTCTATGGATCGAATCCTTGTCATAACCATTTTCTACCGAATAACCACTCGCTATGAAATCGCTTCTTGATTACACGAGTATATTTATATTAAAAATACTTTGCGCGTTCACATGTATCACTTAAAATCGACCAAACAATTACATATGTATAAATAAAAAATGGCTACGAAGCGAGCTTAAAACAAATACAATATGTACATAATAAATATTTTGATAGAAAATAAAATGTATATTTTTTTTCCATCTATACTCAGTAATGAGCGTTTTGAGCAATAATAAACCAAACAGTCTCGTTTTTCAAGACTTTGACTCTGTCGCGGCCTCGCACTGAGTCGTAGACTCCAGAGTTATTTATACATACAAACAGAAGGAAGCCTTAACGACTTATACTACAGCCGAATCTCGAACTTAAGCCCATCAGTTCGAGTTTCGCCGTCGAGTCACGTTTTAGTGTCGAGACCGCGACATAGGTAACATAACCTATTTCCAACTACGTACAAGCGATTAGGAAGCCATTTTACTTGTAAAATTTTCGTATTATTTTCTCTAACATAAAAAACACATCTGTACAACGTTTCGACAAAATACATATAATATCTTAATTATATAAATAGGTGTTGATTATTTTCTACTAAAATTTTACTATACTTGCCGTCACAAATGTTACAATTAGTTTGGTCTATCAAGAAAATGTTAGTACATAAACTTTTTTTAACATTACTAAATTCAACATCGAAACATACCTATAAAAATTATCCGTAACAAAATTACCAATTGAAAACGAACTCAAAAGGTTTTCATATTAAAATTATTATATCCTTTTCAGATGAGAAACACGCAACGGTAAGTCCCGAAACACTTTAAAACTCGACATTTTCACTCCACTTCACTAATCAACACCCAAGTTTCACTTAACTATATTTACAACGGCGACACAGTTAGGGTTTAGCAACTTATTTCAGTTTCACCGTTCTTACTACCCTGTTTCAGCATTTTATTTCTATCTTCGTATTTCTTATTGACGACATTCTGCGAGTTGCTTGCTGACGACGATGACGTGTTATCACTATCGGCGTACGGAACATCTGTCATAGGACCGTTGAGGAGACTGCCGGCTGAATTCGATTGTCTCAATGCAGTTTTATCTTCCTTCCGTTCTGGGTCTTTTAGATCATCAATCACTGCTTTTTTGGGGTCAATCTGGATTGTTTTGGATTCTGAAAGCTTGTTTGGAGTAACCACGTTGATGTACGGTGGTACTATGTTCATAGTATTGAGATTGACCGAACCGCTGTTCTTCTTCAACGCGTTTAAGTTTTGTTCTAGTTGTGCTGCGTCGAGGCACAGAGGTTTGGCCTTTGGTGTGTATTTGACTTGGTCTTTGGCCCAAGCGTTAACTCTGGGAGGGTCTGGTGACGCTATTGGGGCAGTCTTTCTCTCTGGTACTAGCGAGTTTTTGTGATTTGTCTTGTCTATGACGTTGATCTCTATGGCTTTGGTTAGAGCGTTTTCAGGCGGTTTTGGCGATGTGGGTGTTATGCTTATTAGTTTCTCAACCTGTAAAATAATTTCAATTTATATCAAATCTATTTTTCTAACTTTATATCTTCTCATAATTAATTGATTTTAGGCAAGACTTTTTTCTTAAAACAGAGTATTTTTACGCACTGGATTTTACTTTATAAAAGTAATCATCGAAGATCAACACAAGTCTAAGTACATATGCTATAATCAAGAATCTTAATATTGTCCTATTTCTCATTTACCTCCTGATCATTCGTCATTTAACATACTCTTCTGTAGATCATTAATTTCATATACGTATGTTCCCTCTTTCCTAACTCTACCAACCACATCATTATCCATTTCCATAGATATAAGAATTTGGTGGGTGGGTTTAGTAGATCCATTCACATCACTCATAACCATAAATTTATTAAGGATCTCTTTGCTACTTACACGTATTCTATAATGTATTAAGAGTTTGTTGGTTACTTACAGCAGGTCCATTATCTGTGGTCTGTTTGGGCGGGTCGGCGGGAGGGTCTGGTCTTCCTGGAGGGTCAGGTCGCTCTGGCTGCTCGGTGAAGGAGGTCTCCCACACAGCCGGCTCCTCTGCCTCCGAACACGACTCCTCGTCAGCAGACGCGCCCTCTACTGAGCTGAGCAATCTGGAACAGTTTAGTTATGTGGCTAGTCGTGACAAAACTTAACAAAATGACTTAGCTCGCATAAAAACTTGGTCAGATAGCTTTGGCCTAGCAGTTAATCCTGCCAAGTGTCAGGCCATAGTTATAGGGAGCCCTAGGTTGATAAGTAGACTGAACTTCAAGTCTATTCCACCTGTAGTTTTTGATAGCTCAGATATTCCTTGGTGTGGTAGTGTTAAAAACCTAGGGCTGCACATAGACTCAACCTTTAGTTGGCGAGCTCAAGTTAACTCCGTATCGCAGAAAGTCACGGGTACTCTTCGTGCTCTCTATCGCTTGAAAAACTTCCTTCCCTCCAGGACCAAAGCGATGCTCGTGCAAGCCTTAATATTTCCAGTAATCGACTATGGTGATGTGTGTTATTTCGATCTGAATGCAGAATATCTCAATAAATATGACCGTCTTCTTAATAACTGCATTCGATTCATTTTTAACCTTCGCAAATTTGATCACGTTTCCTTTTTCCGATCTCAATTAAATTGGTTACCTATCCGACAGCGCCGATCTCTTCGCGCACTCACTACTCTTTTCTCAATTATTAAGTCTTCTACTCCGCCCTCTTATCTGACTTCTCACTTTCAATATCTAGGTAGTAACCACGACAGGAATCTTCGCTCGTCTAACAATCTTTTGCTTTCATGTCCTTCTCACAGCTCAGACTTTCTACATACTTCTTTCTTCATTCAGTGTATCCTTCTATGGAACGCACTCCCCCTAGAAATCAGGATGTTGACAAACCGCTTTTCCTTCAAAGTAAGGGTTCGGCAACTATTTTTGAATCGACTGTCAGAATCATCTTAGTTTGTATATGTATGTATATATATTTATGTATTTATGTATAATATATATTTATATAAGTAGGTTTTACAAATATACTATTTATGTTTATTGGTTATATATTTATATATATATAAGAGTATATATTCTGTATCAACAATATTTATGCACCTACCATGTATCTCTGCACCACCTTAAGGTTGACTGGTAGATAATGCCTTAGGCATTAAGTCCGCCTTTATACGCTATTATGTATAAAAAGCATAAATAAATAAATAAATAAAATATTTATACTTCGTTATTTGGTTAACAGATAATGAAGCAGTTGTTATGTCAATTGGTGGTAAATCAAATGAGTCTGTGCTCTAAGATAGATAAGATAGGCGCAAAACCATATGCTTAGAGCTATGAAAACCCAAAATATGAGTAATCGTCATGAAACCAACTATTGTGACATCAACAATGATGACGTCACACATTCTAAAAACGCTTCAAAGCCCATCCTCCCCCGACAGATATCTCTACATTCACGTTTCACATCTCATAAAATCCCACCGTAATAGGTAACGAGGTTATTTCTAAATTCTGTACCAATTTTCAGTCTGCAATGAATTTCCTATGGAAAATTTGCGTTTTTAATCCTTACCTGACGCAGGAACCACGCGACCCTTTGATTGGAAGCCATGAACTTAGCCTAAGACTTAAGACGAGACATTCAACTTTTTGTTTAGTTATTTTTAATTTTGATAACATGTTTCCATACGCTTTGTATTTTATTATAGAGTTTTCGAAATTCTCGAACAAACAATATCTAAAAGCATATTAAATCCCAACATAGGTAGATATTTACTAACCTGTCGGTAGAGTTAGACGGCAGAAACTTTGTATTGTTCGCGGTCTCTGCGGCGGAGGCAGCGGAGCCGTCGAGTCTTGCGCCCGCGCCGCTCCTCAGTATTTGAATGTTGCCATATTCTTGTGATGCTGTCGTGCACATCACAATGTTACCAGTATATAGTAAAATTACAGTATAGAGTGGTAAATTATAGTACTTAACTGCAAGCCAGTCTTTGTTGTCGCAGTTAAAAAAAATAGGTACTTATACAGGGTGTATTCAGACCGTGATCGCAGGTAATAGCTACGGTGATTACAAATATTTTTTTAATTTTTTGTCGGGATTTTATTTAATGTCACGGTGTTTGTAGTCACCGCAGCTATTGTCTGCTTTAGTTTCCGATCACGGTCTGAATACACCCTGTATAGACGCAAAGATTACGATAGATTATAGGAAACGTGGGACAATAAAGAAATTTGATTTTGCATATCCAGTTAATAATTATTAAAATAGTTTCGGGTGGTGGGTGGTAATCGTAACAAATTCTAACCAGTCAAAACTCTACTTGGACTGAAAATAAGGTTCCGGTGCGGTTACTTTGACATTCCAATATTAAAAACAGAACTTGCTAGACTGGGTCAAATGTTTGTGCATGGTTCAAATATTGGTTAATGCAGGAATTGACTCTTAATTCTCTCTAGTCTTGACAGTCAACTTTTAAACCTCAAAGCTTGATGATAATTATTAATTCAGCTGTCAAAATATTCTCTTCATCTTTATTTATTATGCCTTCACTCCTATACCACTAAACTAATTTTAATAGATTTTAATAGACGGACCATTCGTGTCTCGCTAAACTTCTATTTTTGCGAAAACGTACTCCGTTACAATTTTTTTTTGGGCCAATTTGAAAGTTAATGAAACAAAGTAGCTTGTAAAATATATCTTACCTCTCAGAAGAGGTAGATATTGTAAATCCTCCGTTTCTTCTGGGTCCTGTGTCACCGTTGGCGTTATGCTATGAAGTACAAGCAGACCCGTTGAGCTAAAACAATTCTCTCTATCAGCACGTATTGACTACAACTAATAGGTAAATAAATAAAAAAGCGCTTTTCTTAATATTTTTTTAATGCATTAAGCCTTAAGCCTCTTTTTGTATTGTCTTTGGCTGTAAGCCGTATATGCCTTTGCAGCTTTCAAGGCAAGATGGCCGAGCGATCAGGCAAGCCTTTTCAATTGTCATTTTTTCAAGCAATATGAGTATTAGTATCGATTTGAATGTAATGTATAGAATTTAAGCAAGAAAAATAGTACTATTATTTTTTTGGGAATATAGTCGTAATTATATTTTAATCTTTGCATATAATTTTATATTTAATTAATTTTCAAACTCATTATGATTTTCATTTTATTACTATACCGCTTAGTCTATGAAGCGGTTGTCTAATAAACGTCATAAAGACGGTTATATTGGAAATTAGGGTTTACCAGGTGATTACGTGCTACCTAAGTTCTTTCGGTTAACTTTGCAAGGAAGTGCGAAATTAATAGATTAGACATTTTTTGGAGACCGGCAGTTAAGATAATTTAATCATATTTTAAATTATAACGAAATATTTTGTTACATTTATAATTCAATATTAGTACCTCAAAGAGCGATAAAATAATTATATTAAACATAAATCAAGAGATTGAATCTATTACTTTTTTCATCTCAAAAATTAATATTTTTTATGTATGCATCAGGCACTGACAGCTTCCATTCTGCCAATATTTCGCGCCATATTCGTTTGACATTATTTTTTTTCTAAACCAAAGGTGTGAGTCCTTAACAGCCAGTCTCCAAGGCGAGATGTGTTACCTAGAGATGGTCTGCGCGTTGTCCTGCGGAGACATCGGCACGAGGTAGTCGCAGGCGGGCGCGCGCTGCCAACATGCCACGCTCAGTACACACGCGGGCACAGGAAGATTGGGATAGGCTCCCGATAGATTTATGGGAGATGTTCCGTGGTCTTTTAGTTGTTATTAAGTATTACCAGATCATGGCCTTTTTGGCTGTTGTTTTTTACAGTTCTAATAAATTTTTACTTTAAAAAAAATATTGATTACTGGTTATAGTCATTGGAAGAATAACATTTATCAATCGAATATTATTTTGTTAGAATTATACTTTTATTTATCAGTAATTAATGTTTCTGAAAGCTTTTTCAATGCTCAATAATTAAAATTGTTTATGGCTTTAAGAGCAATGTCTTTGCTTTGTAAAAAGACCACGGAATCATCAGTAGTTTCAAAAAAATTGTTTCATTTATTCCTAATTTAATCTTCCTGTCTCTTATCCTCTTTACTTACTACTCGTGCACACACTGGGCCTTGTAAAACGCTTTTTTCTAATTTTGAATATATAATTATTGAATATGCACTTTGCTTCATATTCTTTATAAGACCCATTAAGTAATTATAGTATGGGTTGCCAGTTTAAAAAAGTATCTAATTTTTTTCTGTATAGTTTAAATACTAATGCAACAAATCTTACAGATTAGTTTCTAGTATCAGACTAATTAATTCTTGGAAAATATTTAGTTTATATTATTGGTAAACATATTCATCATCAGCCCAAATACGTCCCACTGCTGGGCACGGGCCTCCTCTACAACTGAGAGGGTTATGTATTATGAAACAAAACAAGATAGAATTTATTTAAATGATAATTGCAACTCAACACGGCAGTCAATTTCACAAAACCCAGTGCAAAAGGGCAAAGGTAAAAATACAAGAAAATAGATAACAGGTTTAAGATTCGCAATAGCTACTAGCAAGTAAACACTCAACTTTCGAAGTAAACTGTTTAAAATCCAGAGATTCCTTGAAACGTTCGTATAAGCATGATTTGTAATGATGATGTTACTGCGATTGTCACATGCTTTTAATCCAAACGTCCCAATGAATCTCTTAGAAAACTACGGGGATCTATCTCTACGCGAATCTCATTCAGGATTGAGGGTAGTTAGAAAAAAAACTCAGGTAAAATGTAACATGCGGCACTCGGCAAGCTCCGACGCGTCAGTCAAACCACGGTCCTCTAACATCGATACAAAATTAATTCAAAATATAACATATTTAGTTACTTGCTTCTAGTAGCCAGAGCGAAATCATTTTGGGGCGAGTGGAAAAAAAATGTTATTCATTAGTATTTAAGTTCTTTTTACATTTTTAGCTTTGTATTTAGGATTTGGGGCGGTGTGGGTTGAAACCTATTTTTGTTAGTTTGGAAATGATTTCGTTTGTTATATTAATTGGCTTTACTACCACAGCGCCCCATTTCTATAAAATTAGGTTAGATCGGTCACATATAATTATTGTGTTAAATATCATCAATATTAATTCTGATTATACTTTTTGTACATCAACAACAGATTTATTTGAACACTAAAAAATATGTAGTTATTTCAAGCATTACAAGGGGCTCAATGATCTGTTGCTATTTCTTTCACACGCCCACAATTTAACGGCAATAACGTCAATCTTTATATTGGGCATCCTTTTCTAAATATCTTATTTATCTTATTTTTAATAGTAAATACCAAATCTTATTTAATTTGTTTTATTATTTTTAAAATAAATATGCTATCTTTGTATTTAAGAGTAAAAAAAACTTTTTGACTTTTTTAAGTCATGCTCCACTTTTTCAACCCTTTGCTTGGTCTTTTTTTCATATGTAATGTGACCGATCTTAAGAAGAGGCCCTACCTATTTAAGATATATTACAAAAAAACTGTGGAGACGTTGTTCTATAGTATCATATTATGTTTAAGTTTATTTGGGTTTATGCTCAGTGCCTAGTTAATATATTACGCAATATTTTTCTGGGAGTCTGGAAGTTTGTGAACAATATTTAATAATATAATTTCTGATATACTGATGATACTACTGGAATCATAATAATAACGAATATTCTCGTCAAAAAATATCCTTGGCATTTTTAGCCTAGGACCACCAACACTTGGTCCAAGACCGACATTAAACACCCAGACCCAAAAACATTATAAATCATCAAAACACCTACCTATTTCCTGTTACCAAACATATATACAGAACAACGTCTCCACGACTTCAAGTACCAAGAGTAGCTGAGAGGTCTGAGAGGTCCATACCTGGGGTCCGTCGAGCTCGTCGAGCGCGGTGGGGGGGAGCAGTGACCGCACCACCGGCAGCGACGCGCCCACTATCGCAGGGTCCTTCGGAATACGGGGTCTCATATCAATCTACCAGTATCCCTCATCTAGCCTATTTTACACTTATTTAAGCAGTGGCGGTACTTGCATAAAAGCCCAAAAGCCCAGCTTGCCTAACAAAATCTCTATTTAACAAAAGCAATTTGACATATAAATGAGTATATCCTGACCCCACAATAAACAATTATAAACTAGACATTACACAATCAACGTGTAGGTAACGCATTTGGACTTCTATGAAAATACCGACACTGATAGTACATTTCACATAATAATGTCACACATTTAGGCAAGATTTACGTATGTATGTACATTTGATTTTAAAATTTCAGCCAGTTATTTCATTTTGGAGGTTTATTTTTTTACATGGAATAATTAAGTAACAACATACGAGTAATTGTTATTACTACAAGAAAAATTCTGAAATTTCTTATATTTACTATCAAAAAAGGTAACGAAGACATTGAAAAACAATTGAATTTTATCCAAGGTGGCAAATATTCTAATAATAGAAAATATGCGGTAATTAAATATTTTGTCATTTATAGACTTAGTAAAGATAGGTATCTATTTCAAATGCAACTTGCTTTTAACAGTTCGCTCTAGAAGTATTTTACAGCTAATTTTGATATAGATGATGATGATATTAATGATGACGATTATGCTCATTATGATGGTTATGGTAATAACTATGATGATGATAGTGATATTAATGATAATAGCAATGAACCTCACCTGTATGAACCGCTGCAGTCTGTCAAATATCTGTGCAAAAGAGGGTCGCTCGGTGGGCGCCGGGTTCCAACACTCGCACATCAACCGGTAGATCTCGTGCGGACAACCTGAAAGAATTATGTAGTCTATAGTCATCTTCATCTATAAATACACCCAACAGTCACATACATAGTTCTGACCCCATACTACAAGTCTTGTGTCGTGTGTCAGAAACCACGAGAGTCTTTTTGATCTCACAAACACACAGATCCGAAAGATATTTTGGGATCACACAAACATTTGTCTCGGTGCGGGGATCGAAACCACAGTCTCGTTTCACAAGCTGGTATCTAGCCAACTGGACCACAGGCCTGTCAATCTATAGCACTAGGTAACATACGTCTCAATGCTAGGAACGATACTGCAGCTGAAAGAGACTAAGCTTGAAGTGAGTATTAAAAAGTTATATTGGATTTAATATTTTAAGCAGACATCATTTAGTACAAAATTAATAAAAGCTTTATCAAAAAACAAAGGATTAAAATTTTTTCACCCAACTCTGCTAACGTAATAGGATAAGAACATAATACAGTGTAAGCTCTATATAACGACACTGAAGGGACTGTGCATTTTATGGCGTTATAGAGAGTTGTCGTTAATTGGAGAGAAGAAACTCATTGTAAAGGCAAGCTAAACCAATCAAGTCCAATTAATTTTGCGCTTTAGTGAGTTTGTCGTTAAATCGAGTGACGTTACATGGAGTTTACACTGTAACACATTTCACACATATTAGCAGACTTCATACTACTAAGAATTTTACTTGAAAGACCAATAAAATTTTCCCGGTTCAAGAACCAAACCCAGGTTCTCTCTAACACACATCAGTTAAAAACTTGAAGAACCTTGAAGCACAAAATAAAAGGTTCATATTAGTTAGACCCACAGTCCACAACACAACAACAGCTAAATAGAAGAGAACCCATCCAGTGGCGGTACATCCATAGAAGCCCAAAAGCCCAGTCATCATCATCAGCCCAAATACGTCCCACTGCTGGGCACTACAACTGAGAGAGTTTAGTTGGCAGACTACACACCTAAGAAATTCCTAAGAACGTTTTTAGGTGTGCAGGTTTTATCACGATGTTTTCCTTCACCGTTAAAGCAAGTGATAATTCATTGTGAATACACACATAACTTCGAAAAGTCAGAGGTGTGTGCCTGGGGTTTGAACCTGCGACCGCCGAAATTCTCGACCGCGCGCCTAAACCTCGAGGCCATCACTGCTTCAAAGCCCAGTATGCCTTTCAAACTTCTAAATCTAAGCTGTAAATCTTCATCAGCAAAAGCAATTTGTTAAATAAAGACCATACAATGAGCAATAAACCAGACATTACACAATTAACGTGTAACGCTTTTGGGCTTCTATGGAAGTATCGCCACTGAACCCACCGTAAGGTTTCTCCAGCCTCCCCCCTCCGGAGACGAGCTCCATGACCTCTCGATTGGCGCAGCCCGTGTACGGCATCACTCCCAGGGAGAACACCTCCCACAGGAGCACCCCGAACGACCTGCAGACAGGATAATGTCCTTCATTCAAAAACATTAATTACACTTTAAAACTATTTTTTGTATGTACATATGTACATTATAATATGTACTTTACATATTACTGGCTGTGGCACACACTAAATGCAGAAATACAAACTTCGCCTCCTTACAATCCTCACTAATATTATAAATGCGATTGTAACTCTGTCTGTCTGTCTGTCTCGCTTATCTGCTAAAACTACTGAACCGATTTAAATGAAATTTGGTACACAGATAGTTTGGAGCCTGAGAAACAACATAGGCTACTTTTAATTGCGGAAAAGGGGTTGTAAGGGGTTGAAAGGGGGATGAAAGGTTGTATGGAAATTCGTCATTTTTAAAGCTAGAATAACGAATTTTTTTTTATATAGCTTTTATTACATCATTACATCATATATATGATATATATACATACACAATATAAGAATTATATTAAAAGTTTTTTTTTTAAATCCCTTAATAAATGAGAAAATAACTATATGACTGTTACGCTTTCACGCCTTAATCATTTGACCGATGTGAACGATTTTTGGTATGGACATAAATGGGACTCTGTGGAATAAAATAGACTATAACTTATTTTCTTTCTGAACCCAATCCTGTAGTCTACGCGGACGGAGTCGCGGGCAAAAGCTAGTATTAGGATAAATTTAAAACCACCCTATGCACGCTATGTCTTTTACTGGTTTTAAAATATAACATTTTTGGAAAAGTTTAATAGATCAAAAATGATTTTATTTTCCCGCATGTCAGATTCCAAAAATCCTGGCCTAGACCATCTAATCCCAACGAAAAGACTTCATCATACTTACCAAACATCAGTCTTGATGGTGAAAACCCCATCTATATATGCTTCAGGCGGCATCCATTTTATGGGCAGCATGGCCTTTCCCCCCTTCTTGTAGTAGTCTGCGCGATAAATGTCCCGGGCCATGCCGAAATCTGCGATTTTGACCACGCGACCTGGACCTCTGGAGGTCAGGAGACAGTTGCGAGCGGCTATGTCCCTGTGAACGAGGAAGTTGTCTTCAAGCTTTTATTCCTTGCAGCTTTTTTTTTTATGTTTTCGTAAGTACCATCTCTATTACCTGTACTAGTTTTCGACCACGGTCTGTGTACGTTTCTATTTCTGAATTCTAAACACACATATTTCATCAGTGTCAACCGTTTTAGTCCTACATTGTAGTAGTGAGGTTATCGGCGTTTTTTTTTTTTTTTTTATTATCTTAGGGAAACATACAATAAATTTCCTCTTAAAAGACTAAATTTTAAAACAAATACATATATCAAATCAGTTTCCACTTATAAAAAAGATCTTACAGGCAACGGCGACACTACAAACAACTAATTAACATTTACATATAATTTAAAGGAAGATTAATTTACAAAATTTTAATATTACTAATGATTGTTGTGGAAGCAAATAATAATAATAATAAACAAAAAGATAATACAATTACTACATTATAATAAGTTTCTAAGTATCTTTCTGTAAGAATTATATTTTTCATTAAAAATATCTATATCCTGAAATCTCTCGTTGTATTTGCGACATAAGGTAATAGCATCAGTAGTTGACCACTTAAGGACACAGAAATTTCTTTTTTAATGCCTAACTTTAATCATCATTCGAATTCAATGAGTGTTTTGTTTTGTTAACTCTGTGCAAGTCTTTTAACGAAATGAGCTAGTATTTTTTCTTGTACAATGGTTGCATTCAAGTAAAAAAATGAAAATAAAACTTAATATAAGAGATTTAGTAGTTGACCACCTAAAAACTAGTAGTTGACCATGTTTTGCATCAGTAGTTGACCATTCAGATTTTTTAATTATTTGTTAAATAAGAAGGCAAATTAAGACAACTTTGCGTTTTATTTGAAATATAATAACAATAACATCCCCCGCTCGTTAATAAATGTTCTGGCCATTTCCACAATCGACCATTTGCTTTCATCGATGATATTGTAGCTGTTTTTTTTTATAGCTTTAAGTACTTTTCCGGGATAAAAGTTATTATCGTACTTCATCATCATCATCATCATCAGCCCATATACGTCCCACTGTTGGGCACGGGCCTACTCTACAATTGAGAGGGTTTAGGCCTTAGTCCATCACGCTGGCTTAGTGCGGGTTGGCGGACTACACACCTAAGAAATTCCTAAGAACTTTTAGGTGTGCAGGTTTCATCGCGATGTTTTCCTTCACCGTTAAAGTGCGTGATAATTCTTTATCAATACACACATATGCAACTTCGAAAAGTCAGTCATGTGTGCCTGGGGTTTGAACCTGCGACCGTCGAGATTCTCGACCGCGTGCCTAAACCTCAAGGCCGTACTTAAATATGACAAATTCACCATTTACTTTTTGCCGAGGCTTTTGTCAGATTCTTAATCAGACAACAGTAGTTGAAAGTTTACGCATATTTTCAAGCATATCGTTAGGACCTATGATGTCAAATTGATCTAGAGTGGTTTCAAAAATGTCATCAGCAATGCTAATTGCTGGTGATCCTGGGATCGTCACTAGCACTAGTTCGTCACCAACAGTAATATGTACCGCAGTTGCTGATGGTTCCATTGTGGTTTCCAAAACACCATCATTATTGTGAGAGGATTTTTTTTTCAGCCGTTCTTATGGGTGTTTTATGAAGACGAACGACATTTACTGCTGAGAGCATTGCAGCTTCAGTATAATTTAGGAATGTACCCCTTTTCCCAGACATCTACAAGGTGAAAATTTGGTTTTAGTAACTGATCGTACCTTACAATAAAGGTGGTCAACTACTAAATAAAATTAAGTTATTGTAAAAGTAAATAAAATAGTTAATTCTAATTGATGATGTCCTTCATATATTTTTCCGTACAGTACATTTACATGATACAGAAATTCATCAGAAGTTGACCATCCTGGTCAATTACTAGAAAATCATGCTAAAACGGAATCAGTAGTGGACCACCCCCACATCTCAATCTTGTAAACAAATTTTCGTATTTTAAATACCCTGTTACCTCAATTAATCCCTAACGAATAAGAAAAGCAAAACACTTATCATCAACAAGGTAACAAAGTTGTTAATATTTAACTTCAAACTTTTTCAATCCTTAAGAAAATTATGACAAAAAAACGAATAATAGATTTACGGTGCGTCAATCAACAAACAACTGGAGGCTATTTTTAATATTTGAAAATAATGGAGTCGTAGTTTGCGCGCTTCGTAGACCACATGACAGCACTGACTACTCAATATGGAATTAGTTTAAAAATATGCCGCGAATTCTTATTTTATCTGTTTATGTGCATTGGTGGTCAACTACAGGTACATGGTCAACTACTAGTGCCATTACCTTACTCGATTCAAAAATGTGTTGCTGCAATATTTAGACTTACAAGTAAGTACATGAAAAAGGACTTGTTTGCGTGAGCTTAACCGAGGACACTTAAATCGTATGTTTTTTGGGTACATTTAATGACTACTGAGACCCACCTAATGGAAAACCCTAATACTCTCTCTAAACTGCCACGGGATAAACAAAACAGTCATGAATTGCTTGCTTGCTTACTTGTATCTAAGCTAGAATTGCAAATTACCTGTGTATGAAGCGCTTGGTCTCGAGGTATCGGCAGCCCTTGCTGACGTCGAGCGAGCACAGCAGCAGGTCCTTCATAGTAAGCACGGACGCGCGCTCGGGCTTCGGTCTGTTCTCGCGCAGGAAGTTCTTCAGGTCTCCGCCGGCCAACAGCTCCAGCACGATGAACCTGGAGGAGAAAATTGGAATCTTCATTGGAAAAGGGCAACACTAGAGTTTATTACCCTTTCTTTGGTGATGCCTTCCGAAGAGGGTGGTAAACTAAATTGAATTTGTCATGTATTTGACTTTTCTTATAGATTCAATAAAAAATAGTGTTATTACTCATGCGGGGAAAGTAGTATCATTGCGCACGCTTTTGGGGTCGAATTAATTAATTGCGCACTTCACAATTACAGTACAGTAAACTTCTCGCACGCAAATTCAGTGACAGTGACAGTCGAAGTGTCAATATCAAAAAAGTGAGGTTGGTATTTAAATAAAAATAATTTATACTCCTAAGATACTACTTTCCTCGCATATATACGTAATAAAAAATAGTATGTGCAACGCGTGCAAAGTTGTCGACTCGCTTCGCTCGTGCGCTCAACATCGCTCTCGTGGGCAATCGACAATTTTTCACACTAGTTGCACAATATACTATTCATTTCATCTCAAATGAAACCATTCCTAATTTAGATGGTATTGGCTACGATAGGAATTTAAAATGTTATCCTTCTAAGGTCACTTACATCTGGCATCTCTATATTGAGATGTATGGAGTTTACATGGTCTTTCTACATAGACGTCACCGTTTCTCGCTGAGATATCAGACAACCTGGCATCATTTTAACAACTGTTGAAAATACAATTTTCTCAATAACCGACCAAAAATCTGACGGCACTAAACGTACCATCAGGAAATAACTTTGTTACTTAACCTTGACAATGCAGAATAATCAAGTGATAACAAATTCGGCAAATTCTCTATTCGCTTGTTACAATCACGCCTGCTGTGTTGCCTCTTCACGCTAATCTTAAAAGACCCAGGATAAACAAAAAAGTCAAATATAATTTCAATAAGGTCTTTCACTCACCTAGGATGCCTATCAAAGCAAACACCAATCAGGTGCACGATGTTGGCGTGGTTGAACTTGGCCATGATGGCGGCCTCCATCAGAAAGTCGGCTTCGGCTTGGCCGGTAGAGAGTTCCGGTAGAGTCTTCACTGCAACCGGCATTTCCGCAGCGTCGGCGGAACGGTGCCGGTAGAGACCTTGGTATACCTCACCGAAGGCACCTTGGCCTAAGGCCCTGAAAAAAAGAATTAAAGGTGTTTCCAAGTTGTTTTCGCGGAGAGTGTCATCTGTTCTCCTACTTACATTCACCTGATATATTCCTTCCATAAGTCTTTTGTATCTATTTTCTCCACATCTACACCCAAAAACATGTCCCCTTCTATCCTAGACTTTTGTGATATGTCTAGCATGTGATTATTAGCCTTCAAGGGCAATTCCGCATAAACCTCAATAAATATTTAGGTAATAAATAGGTTCCAACTGAATTTTGACAACTAAGCGTTTAATTAAGGCCTGATCCCTCTCAGTTGTAGAGGAGGCCCGTGCCCAGCCGTAGGACGTATATGAGCTGGTGATGAACCCCCTTCATCCATTTAGTAATTAGGTACAAACCAGAGTCGGTACTTCCATAGGCGCCCAAAAGCGTTACACGTTAATTGTGTAATGTCTAGTTTACAATTGTTTATTGTGGGGTCAGTATATTCTCATTTATATGTCGAATTGTCTTTGTTAAATAAAGATTTAAAACTTAAAGATTATTATTCGGAAATTTGTAATGCATACTGGGCTTTTGGCATTACAAATTAACGTGTAACGCTTTTGGGCTTCTATGGAAGTACCGCCACTGGCACAATCATACAACCAGCCATTCTACGTTAAACACACTGAACGCTGAGTGCTAGGACTGGTGGACTGACTTGACGAGGCGCAGGCTCTCGCGCGAGACCTGCGGCAGGCCGCGCACGTCGATGCCCTGCGGCAGGAAGCCCTCGCTGCCGTAGTGCGGGTTGAAGGCCATGTGCAGCGCGCCGTCGGGCGCCGCGCGCAGCCGCTGCAGCTGCACCTCCTGCTCCATGATGCGCTTCTGCCGCACCTCCGCCTCCTTCTTGCGCTGGTACGTGTTGTCTGCGCACAGATTACTCATTATAGGGAGAACGTTTCCTATACATCAAAACTATTAATTATATTACTTGCTTTAACGGTGAAGGAAAACATCGTGATAAAACCTGCACATCTAATTAGGAATTTCTTAGGTGTGTAATCCGCCAACCCGCAATAGGCCAGCGTGGTGGACTAAGGCCTAAAGTTGTAGAGGAGGCCAGTGCCCAGAAGTGGGACGTGTTTGGGCTGATGATAATGATGACTATTCGTAGCTGACATAACAGTTCCTACTTTAAGTTCCATTTATTTATCCCTTCAACAGCTTCAAAGGCCTCTCCCAAATACTTTCAAAGCGCTCTGTCGGAAGCGGCGTGCATGCAGCGGCGTACTACTCACATAGGTATAGACAAACGCAGAGCACGGCCAGCGCGCAGATGAACACGACCACAGACAGCACGATGATCACCACCCACGAGATGCGCGGCCACGAGTCTTCCACTAAAGAGAAACACGCACATACATAAATAACTTCACGCTTATCTTCACGCCTATATTTGGAGGATCCAAAGGAGTAGGCAGAGGTGCATTTCAATTCGATATCGACAATTTCATATCGACAACATATTTTGCCGTTTTTCTGACGTATTTCTTCTTCTTTTTTGATATTATTTATAATTGTAATTGTGTTAACAATAAATTCTTTTTTATTTCTTTCTGCTAAGAATTTTCCAAAAGGAAAACCCCTTTTTTTCCCCTTTCGGGAACCCAACCCTGGACGTCTAGATGGCACAGCACTCGATTCTCCCGCAAGACTATGAAATGAATTTATATGAGCGAATGGTAGATTGATACTGACGTATACACTTGGTGGGGTCATGCTGGTCCGTTGTCCAGGTGGAGGGGCAGTAGCACTTCACATCACTCCTGTACTCGTTCAGCGCCACGCAACTGTAGTCGCAGCCGCAGTCCTGCAAAATTATTACAACTGACAACTATGTACAACTCATTGAAGAACTATTTACAAGCCGATTTATGTGAATGACGATCAATTCACAGTTAATCGATTATTATACAATTGATTTTATGAGAATCGATTTATCGATCTTATGTTATTATTTTAATAACCTGTCTAGGTATACCTAAATCAAAAAATTTAGAGATATTTCATGGTTTTATCACAGTATGGAAATTAGTTATCGCCTCAATATGATTCAATCAATGTTATAAATTTAAGTAATAAATGCCACTATAGTAATACTAATTACTAAGGCCTAAACCCTCAGTTGTAGAGGAGGCTCCTGCCCAGCAGTAAGACGTATATGGGCTGATGATGATTAGTAATAAGAATTGCTATAATTCGTTATCAATTGACACTATATAGAATAGAATTTACCCCAGACCTAGGGATGATCGATATTCATCGATGTTGAATAAACATCGATGTTTTGACTTCGATATCATCGATATATCGATGTTATAAGAATAAAACATCGAAACGACGAATCGTCAATTATTCTTTAGGGCGCCATCTAGTGTTCGCAAGACAAGCCGTACGAACTGATATTTTTGTGCATTTCTCAAAGAAAAAAAAAGAAACTGACAACTAAAGACATTAACAATAACATTAAATATCAATTCAACTGCGAGTGCGAGACAACATTTAACATTATCATTTTCCGACATCCCTACCAAAAACATCGATGTTTTAAGACATCGATGTTTTTCAATCGATGTTTATCGTACATCGATACTTCTGGTTCGATCATGTTTTTCTAACATCGATCATCCCTCATTCAGACCCCAGTTTTATAACTTTACCATACCCTTAGAAAATAGTGGACGGTCCTTATAATACCGATACTATTATCCCCATTAAATAAAAAAAAACTGTTATCCCAGGTTACCTGTATGACTGGTATGATGAGGACCTCGCCAGGCCCAGTCCGCGAGGCCACGGACACATCGCTATAGTCCCGGATGGCCCGGGTCCCTTCGATGTAGGACCAGCCTCCTCCACCATGCTCTCCTTCGTTTGTATTTCCCCCTGGAATTGAAGGATAGTTGAGATAATATAGACAATCTCGTCGATATTGTTATGAGATAATGGAACAAGTGATGGCCTCGAGGTTTAGGCGCGCGGTCGAGAATCTCAACGGTCGCGGGTTCAAACCCCAGGCACCCACCTCTGACGTTTCGAAGTTATGTGTGTATTCACAAAGAATTATCACGTACTTTAACGGTGAAGGAAAACATCGTGAGGAAACCTGCACACCTAAAAGTTCTTAGGAAGTGTATAGTCCGCCAACCCGCACTAGGCCAGCGTGGTGCACTAAGGCCTAAACCCTCTTAGTTGTAGAAAAGGCCTGTGCCCAGCAGTTGGATGTATATGGGCTGATGATGATGATAATGATGATGGAACAAGTTGTCTTCATTTGATAGGCAGAGGTTACAGAGCGGCATAGGTAGAGATTACAGAATAGAATACTACATACTACAGTTCAAAAACATCTCTTTCTCTTCCTCAACTGATTAATCTCTTCATATCATACAAGTCTTTTACGAGATCTCTTTATTTGTTTTTTCCGCAATTAATCCCCAACTGTCATTGAGTGCCTCGTGGACTAGCAGCACAAGTGTGCTTTACAATCAAGCGGTTCCAGATATGATTTCCGGATCAGACAAAAGTATTGTTTTTTTTATTTTTTATTCTGGCACGGCAAAGTGACTCCACTGTACCTGATGGTAAGCACAGTGGAGTCCAAAAAAATAATACCGACCAGCGAGAAACGATTTGGTCACCCGCTGGTCGACACAATCATGCCGGCCCGCACAAATTCTACTTCACGCTTCGCTTAAAGGATCCAGGATCATAGGAAGGAAGGAACACGTGAGCCGGCAAACCATTCCACAGCTTGATGGTGCGGCAAAAGTAAGAGTTAGCGAACTTTTTAGTTCGAGCCGCGGTTGTTGTGACCATAAAGCTGTGGCTTCGCATGCCCGCACGCGTGGTTCTGGTGAGGAAAGGAGAGGATGATAACCTCTACATCGTATTCCATCCTCGCCACCTTACTTACGAGATAAAAAGTCAATAGTATATAATTTAGTAGTAACAACTTACCAAGCCATCCGCCTCCCCCTCCACCCCGTAGGCATCCTCCCCCTCCGCCTCCGAAGCCTCCGTGCGCCTGTCCCACGCACGCCTGTCCCCCCGCGGCGCCCTCCTTCACCGCAGCCCCCCGCACCAGCTCGAAGCCAGGAGTGGAAGGACCCGCGCGCGGCACCCAACCGCCACCAGCCCCTGATGATTAAGGGTATTTAGAAGAATAGTACTTCTGAGCCATTGGTACAATGTTCATTGTTTTAGACCTGGATAATTAGAGAGTAATGAAATACTTACGACTTCTCACATCTTCTGAACTACACTTAAGTATGGTTTTAATTATTCTTTTAAATTATATTTATAGCATTTTATTTGTCGTAAGTAGCCAAATATGTCTCCGTAATTGCCGGATAATTTGTCAGAAAATATCTTTAGACTGAAATTTGCTTGTATAACAGTTGAGATGAGCTAAGCCTTAGTCCATTACTTCAAAAGTCAAATACGAGCTATGCATATTTAAAGGTAGTCCGGCAAACCACAAGCCTTATGACTTACATCGTAGCAGGCAATAATTGCCTAATTTTAGATTTTTTGAAATATGACGGTAGATTTACTTTGTCATCTCATAATAATGAGATAATTTCGCTTATTTTACTTTTTTTTTTAAATATGTGGGTAGATTTACTTTCTCATCTCAAGATACTTGCTAGTAAATGTGACAATTTTGCCGGCATCACTCACCCGAAGTCCTTCCGGGGTGTCCGTACATGTACCCCGACTCCGGAGTGGCGTTGGTGTGGGGTCTGCCGTGCTGCGAGCCGTCGTCTTTGAACGCCCCTACGGATAGACCACCCCCTCCCCCAGCCGCCACTAGGGGGTACGCCTCACCCTCTTTATCCAACTGAAAAGAATTAATACACATATCTTATATAAATGTAGTATGTACATACAGGCTGTATTCAGACCGTGATCGGAAACTAAGGCAGGTAATAACTACTGTGATTACGAATCCATTAGCTTTAAAAATCCCGACAAAAAATAAACTGTGAGAGACATTTCGGTACCAAAATGCCCAGAAACAAAATCGTGGATCATTAATTTGTATCGGCGCGGTAATCGAACTCGCAGTCTTGTTTCGCAAATACGCTGAAAATGCTAACATGATCATTATTTTCCTATTATATTTGCCTCATTAGTTCCACTGAAAAAGTGTTTGCCTTGTGATTAGGACTTCCCAGGCTCGATTGCCGGGCCGGACAATTTTTCGTTAAAATATAAAAATACCCGCTGAACGCCAGTAGACAACACTTAGCAAAACATTATTATGATGATTTTCTACCTACCCTCAACAGACACAAACGTGAAACTACCCACTTACCAGGAACACATAAGTGGCTCCCCCTCCCCCGCCCCCGCCGTCAGTGACCTGCGTGTTTCTGACCTCGTGGGTCTTGCTCGTATACACCGCTGAGGTCTCGTTATTCTTACGGGAACACATCTGACTCTCTTGCGCTGACAGAGTCTGTTGAATACAATAAAATAAAATACTGTACAATATAATAATAGGTTATATAGTAAATAGTAGTTAATTTGCATCTATATTATATTTTTTTTGTACACACTGCCCTCCCGTGAAATCCCTTCAGAATTCCAACCAGAAACAAGAAACCATCCTAAGGTTGAATCCTTGAAAAAATCCACAAACAATTCTCAGTAACAGAACGAAGTCTAGAAAGATGCCCGAAATGCATAAGCTCGCCACCTATACGTGGGACTGATACATACCTGGCGAAATGTGGGTGCAGAAATGCACCTCTGTCTACTCCATCGCGGAATACAGGCGTGAGGTTATGTACTACGATTATGTGTTTTAGACAATCTTGTGTAAAATTTCATACAGGCAACTACACTATTGATAGGTTACAACTGGCATGGCCAATAAAGATCCGAAGCATTAGAATATAGACCTAGAGAGTCCATTACTATCACCAGTTGCCATCATAATTCGGACCTGTTGTTTTGGCCCTATCCCACCACACACCCTGCTGTAACTCCTGTGCTCCAGGATCAACAGCACGCACAGTATTGACGCAGAGCAATGAAGCTCAGCGAATCATTATTTGTCATGATCCCGCAACGAAATTAATCAGAAAAAAGATAAAAAGGAGGAGTTGAAAACAAAGAGTTGTCTACTTCTATTTATTCTGGCCTTTTACCAACCTCACACTGTGGGAGGTTTCTCACCTTTTTGCAGGCGTTGGTCCCCTGCTGTCCGATCAGCATGTAGATCTGTTCGCTCTGGTGCAGCTCGAACAGACCCCGCGCGGTGGCCCCGTGGGAGACCCCCGCCCATGCTGACCCCATGCCCCCACTCGCGCCCGTTGCTATTATCCTGGGGGTTTAAGGATATAGTAGAGAGGACATATTCTTTATGTATCACATTTTTATATGAAAAACGATTTCAAAATAAAATATTAATTGGTGTTACTAGTTTCTTATTTTAGGACGAACAAAACTAGAAATCTTTTCTCTTTATAGCAACAACACTTTTTTCGTTAAATTTCATACATTTTTAATTAAACTGGTTAATACCTTGTTTCTTTCTATTGAGTTTTTGCTGAGGGGTTCTTCTATAATTTACATTTTATCTCCCAACGCTACACAATAATGCCTCAGAATAATTTACCCACAAATAGAAAGGCATACAATACAACCTTTTCATAAAGCCACTTCGGTATTAAATTCATCAATATCAATTTAGACATAGCCATACAAGCTTTCACATTTACATGATTAATATTATACCTAGAGCTCCAGATTGAATTTCCTTTGCGGTTTAAGTGCTAAATTTTCATTACGGCCAAACTTTCAAAGTCAAAGTCAAAGTCACTCAGTCGCAAGTTAAGTAATATTAGTATTTATTTTTTCTCTTTCTTTTTATATACACTGCCCTCCAAATAAATCCCTTCAGAAAGTCCATCCTATGGTTGCCTTGAAAACATCGCCATGTGCGATAAGGCCGCCGCTTGTACCCTTCCATGTATGTTTTTTTAAATGTTTAATAAGCGTACAATAAGGTGTTAAATAAATTACTACGACTTACGTGTACAATCCTTCAGCAGGCACCTCCCAGACCTGAATCCCCTCGTATGGCGGAGTACTGACCACGGAGACAGCTACCGGAGTATTATTGTAGGCGGCGTCGCACATCGTCTGGTTGGGACCGAACCGACCGGTCGCACCGCACGTTGTGAACCGATAGACTGCAGACAATGCAATGCCAACATTATTGTAACGACTGAAGATGGTTGATGAAAGGTTTCAGTGTTTGAGCTAATGTGGCTTGGAGATCATTAAGTCTAAAAGTGTTATTGAGTATTTTTAGTAAGAAATTCTCGGTAGCAGCACGGAGTCTGGAAATGACCCGTAAAATCGACAACAGGCTCGTCTCCTATTACGTGGGTCTTCAATTAATTAGCGAAACGTGATTGCCTAAATACATCTCTGGCTATCCTTTCGAATATACAGGCATGAGCTATGTAATGCGGTTGTTTTAAAATATTGTAGGTCTATATTGATATTGAAGTCGTGATGTCTTCAAGATTTAGGCACACGGTCGAGAATCTAGACGCACCTCTGAATTTTTGAAGTTATGTGTGTATTCACAAAGAATTATCACGTACTTTAACGGCGAAGGAAAACATCGTGATGAAACCTGCACACCTTTAAGTTCTTAGGAATTTCTTAGGTGTGTAGTCCGCCAAGCCGCGCTAGGCCAGCGTGGTGGACTAAGGCCTAAATCCTCTCAGTTGCAGAGGAGGCCCTTGCCCAGTAGTGGCACGTATAAGGGCTGATGATGATGATGATAAATACTTACAAATCTTATCAACAAACGAATTGTGTGGGGTAGTCTTCTCCTCAAAGATGGGGTCGTAGTAGTTATAGCTCCCCAACTCGTCGGGGTCTATGTTGAGGCCAAAACATTCCGGGGCCATCGAGAAGTCGTCGATGGCCGAGTCCGAGTATATTCGCATGCCCATTCGAGTCTTGAATTGCAGGTAGTATCTACAGAAAGCATTTTTAGCTTTAGCGTATTTTTTTAATGACTCTTTTTTTTCAAATAAAAGGAGACTGAGTTACTGGTTATAACATTAGCTATCTGTCAGAGAAAAAATTATGAAAATCGGTCCAGCCGTTTTAGAGCTAAGACGGAAAAAATACAGATAGACACATGTTTTTGTATAATTCCTGTTTGAATTATCACTAAAATACATTTAGTGGGTTTTGGCGAATATTATTTCTATTGAACTTATTATTTACCTTCTAGTTATGTTAGGAAGAAATATGGTGGCCCTATACCACTTCTCGCCTTTGTCTTTGGTAGAGAACCATAGAGAAGTAGTGATGTTCCCGCGGTTCGTCAGCTCCACCACGTCCACACTAAGCGAACCGTAGTTTCGCCCGTTTTGTTGGTAGTAGAATCTTATCTGTTGGAAAACAGTTATTTAGTTTTCGAATTGAGAATAATCGTTTTTAGAAGGTGGATTTATAGAAGGTGGAAGGTGGAGGGGAAAAAATGGCGATTAAGGCTTTTATGTAGATATGGTGAACTTTAAAAGAAACTATAATTCTTTGACTAACTAACTATATTAAAAAAGAAAAAAAGGACAAAAAAAAAACAGAAAAAAAGACTGAAAATATGGACATAATCGTATAGTATCGTATCGTATATCGTATATATGAGCAACAGCATAATATATAACATTTACATATATGTAGTCAAAGTACAAAAAGTACTTCTAACTTATATTGACGGACCTAGGTATCAGATTGTGCTTTTTAGCCTAAATACATATTTAAATAAATCGCTTACCATACAACAATTATAATATCTTGACGTCAAGTTCCCATGCACCTTGGGGGGTGGGTTGAACACTACAGTCCTCATAACAGCTGTTGAAGCAAAATCAGCCTTTTCCTTATTCGGCCCAGTGACATTCATATTCACGAAGAAGTAGTAGCCCACGCACTGGGACAGCGTGTAGTTCATATGTGCTGGGAATAGTGGGGGTATGATCACTGTGGGGTGAGGGACGAGGGGCCCGCAAGTGTGGTCGTAGTTCGGCCCTGTCTTGTCCGTTGGTGTGGGCCCGCTATGCCTCGACCACTTTAATATTGGCCTGTGGGGATACAACGAAATGGTTTAAGCAGTCATATATTTTTAGTTTTTCGAGAATTAATTTTTTAATCATATTAGGAAGTAAATAGGAGGCAGAATAAAAGTAGAGGGCATTCCCTAGCTATTTACGTTACAAAACATATAATTATCTATCTATATGACTGATTAACATCAATAACAATAACAATTAAGTTTTAAGAGTCTTATAAAAAATTCATTATAAACAATTAAATAATTCAACTATTACTTAATCATGCTTTGTCCTGCTCTATTGATTGATCTGTGACGTAGGAGGAAACGAGACGGAACAATTTTAAGTAGTTAACTAACGTTTATAAGTAATAGATAATGTTAAATTTTTGTTAATTAACTTATTTTCTATATATCATTATTGTGTTTTACTCAAATACAATCAATATATTTATTTTATTTTATTTGGGAAATACACAGAACAATCACAATCAAAAATATAAAATACAATCCAAAAAAAAAAACACTTATATTTAAGAAACATTTACCTATAAGTGGAAATTGTTTTGGATTGTGTTTTTTATTATTTATTATTTCTAATATTTCTTTTAATGTGATCTTTTTACGGATGCATGGCCGCAAGTAAAGTATAATTTTCCAAAATATAGTGAAAGTATAGTATACTTTCATTTACCTGGCGAAATGTGGGTGCAGAAATGCACCTCTGCCTACCCCTTCGGGGAATACAGGCGTGAGTTTATGTATGTATGTATGTATATAGTATACTTTTTGCTATAGTTATGTTTTTTTTATGCGATATATTTTATTTTTAATTTGTATTATGAAGATGAATTAAGTTTCTTCATTATGTGCAAGTGGTGTTAACCCAATGGTGGTACTTCCATAGAAGCCCAAACGCCTTGCTAGCCTTACAAAATTCCGAATAATAATCTTTAAATCTTATATCCTGTAATAATAATTAATATCCTGACCGCCACAATAAACAATTATAAACTAGACGTTACACATAACTCTTTTGGGCTTCTATGGAGGTACCGCCACATCGTATATATAGAAGTAAATTAAATAAATTTATCTAATGAAAAAAATACTCACTGAGGAACATCGACGAAGCCACAGGCGTCGTGTTCAAAATTACAGTACGAACCGTACGGCATTTTATCTGTAACAAATAAACGCATGAAACTCGATAGCAGAGGCGGAGTGAGGCGTGGGCGACGGGGGCCCCCGCCCACCGACTTAAGGAAGCTTTGAGGTATTTTAGATATTTATTTATTTTTTGGAGTTACAGTGGCGGGTGTGTAGTGGGATAGGCCCAAAAACATCACGCTGTTTAATAATGAAAGAAAATATAACAAAACGAACAAAACTAAGTATGTGTCCATAAAAGGCATTTCTTGGGTATGCGATGTCTAATAACCCGGGCCGGCGGGGTGGACTATGGCCTAGAAATAGTGAAAATAGGAAACTCACCACAATTTTGCTGCTCGTCGCTACCATCATCACAATCCTTGACGAGATCACACACTTGATGGAGTTTGATGCAGGAATCTCTCTGTAGGAGGAAATCAAATTTATGTATTAATTTTTAATTAAAAATGGCTATAAAACGACAATAAGACCGCCATTTTTTTTTATCGTAAGGTTTTATAAGTAATTAAATTTTTGTCAGTTTATATGACATTTATTACATGACTTTATTACATTATAGATACATGAAAACCTGAATAAAAACCCAATAACACTTTGCAAGACCAGGGAATAGAAAACGGGACCTCTAGATCAGGGTTTCTCAAATTTTTGGTTTCACGAACCCCTGTTAAAGTTTCTAGGTGACAGCGAACCCCTTAGGTAAATGTTAAAAATAGCAAAAACTGTTTCCTGAACTCGGTGTTAAATTTAAAGAATTTGAAGAATGACTGAATGAATATTCTAATTATCCATAACATTTTTCAAATGTTAACTTAAATGTGCACGAAATATGCGTCTAAAACGCGGGAATAAATAGAAAGTATTGTATATTATTACATCCGCCCGCCATTTTGAAAACAGATATCATTAATTGTGATTGAAGCAAAAATTTCTACGTTCATTTTTTCCATTACGAAAATCGACATTTATGTAAAGACTTAGGCGCTTGTGGGCGTCAGTGGGCGAATATATATCAGCATTATTCCGTTTTAAAATGTCGCGCGACCACATAACCTCAAATTTGTGTAGGGGCAATTAAAACACAATAGAAATGAGATAAAAATTCTTAGGGACAAAATAAATTTGGGGCTGTAGAATTTAACTAGCCTAAGAACGACAAATAATAGATTACTTCTTAAAGAAAAAGGGGATAGGATTTTCCGTGTCCTAACATACAAAAATGAATCCCTGTATTTTAAACGCATGGCTTATCAGTTGCATTTATGTAAGTCCCAAGTAATAGGGGGCGAGGATCCTAATGGAAAAATTCAATAGCCATCTGCCGACCCGGGAACAGAGCCCGGAACCTAGATCACACGATATACGACATGCGAGACCACGACCCAGTATTACCAACATCATCATCAGCCCAAATACGTCCCACTGCTGGACACGGGCCTCCTCTACAACTGAGAGGGTTTAGCCCTTAGTCCACCACGCTGGCCTAGTGCGGGTTGGCGGACTACACACCTAAGAAATTCCTAAGAACTTTTAGGTATGCAGGTTTTATCACGATTTTTTTCTTCACCGTTAAAGCAAGTGATAATTCATTGTGAATACACACATAACTTCGAAAAGTCAGAGGTGTGTGCCTGGGGTTTGAACCTGCGACCGCCGAAATTCTCGACCGCGCGCCTAAACCTCGAGGCCATCACTGCTTATTACCAACATAAAATATATTATCTATTCTAATATTATACATTTAAAAGACTTTTTGTATGTTTGTAACGAATAAACTCAAAAAACTCCTTAATTATTTTTTTTTGTTAAGGACATACCGCTTTCTGTTACTTCCCTAACGATTCGCCATCTGGCCGGCATAAATGGGGCCTAGATGAGTGATGTTACTACTTACCAACACCCTGCACTTTCCATCCTTTTTTCCTTACAGTATCATCATCATCATCAGCCTATATACGTTGCTGAATACGGGCCTCCTCTACAACTGAGAGGGTTTAGGCCTTAGTCCACTCTGGCCTAGTGCGGGTTGGCTTGGGTTGGTTCCTTACAGTTAGGGTTGCCAACTATACTGTTTTAAACAGTATTATACTGTTTTTCACTACATTATACTTTTTACTGTTGAACAAAAATAAAGTATACAAAATACTGTTTTCAGGATCAGAATGCTTAGCACTAAAGTGTTAGACTTAGACGCTCACATAATTATTTTTATTTAGTCAGATACGGTTTAAAAAAGACAGTAAATTAATAAGTTGTGCGAGAATCTCTAAAAAATATGTATATAAAACAATAAATAAATAAAATACTGTTCATTTTTCTAAAATACTGTTAACTTGTAATTCTTCTTAGCAGTGATGGCCTCGAGGTTTAGGCGCGCGGTCGAGAATTTCAGCGGTCGCAGGTTCAAACCCCAGGCACACACCTCTGACTTTTCGAAGTTATGTGTGTATTCACAATGAATTATCACTTGCTTTAACGGTGAAGGAAAACATCGTGATAAAACCTGCACACCTAAAAGTTCTTAGGAATTTCTTAGGTGTGTAGTCCGCCAACCCGCACTAGGCCAGCGTGGTGGACTAAGGCCTAAACCCTCTCAGTTGTAGAGGAGGCCCGTGCCCAGCAGTGGGACGTATTTGGGCTGATGATGATGATGATTCATCTTAGACCTAAATATACTTTATTTCTTGTAAAAAAAGTTGGCAACCCTACTTACAGTATAACTGCCAAAAATATTTCCTCATACTTACATTCATAATATTGCACTTCAGCTGGCCAGGCACACACTCCCCGTTGTAAACCGGAGGTTCGGGCACACACTCCAGCATGCGAATGTTGTCGATCGCTATGTGAGGGAGTGTCTGCGAGAGGCTCACGTAATTCGGCCTGGTGATCTCTATGATGATGCGGACTTCTTGCTGCATTTTGCCGATCATAAACCTCATTGGGTGCCAGCTGGGGAAAGAGGTTGTATTAATGAGATCACTAATAAGATTATAGTTGAAAATGGGTGTGACAGACTGACAAATAAATAAATAATTACACCCAACAGTCGCATACATAGTTCTGACCCCACATTAAGATACCAGTCTTGAAATGAAATGAAAAAATATTTATTGAATCTATAAAATGTCAACTACATCACTTAGATTCAGTCATTTCAAAATTACCACCCTGTTCGGTAGGCAGTCATCACTAGAGAAGAACGGGTAAGAAACTCTAGTGTTGCTCTTTTCCATTATTGTGTCGTGGGTATCAGAAACTACGAGAGACTTTTCTCTCAAACACCCAGACCCGAAACAAATATTTGTGGCTCACACAAACATTTGTCCCGGTGCGGGGATCGAACCCGCGGCCTCTCGTTTCGCAAGCTGGTGTCTAGCCAACTGCGCCACGGGGCTGTTAATACTTAGAAATGATCTGAATAGGGTTCCGTATTTGCCTTTTTAGGTACGGATCCCAATATATAGATAAATACATCCAAAATTAACTGCTAACGCCAGATTAAGATGCAAATTTTATGTCCTATCAGAATCTAAGAAAAGTTTTTCGCTCTCACCTAAGGACAAAAGAAAAATATCTGTGGATCACACGCAATGAGAGCCAAGAATTTATCACATTTCTTTCCACTATCACTGGGAATTTCCGAAAATTGTCCGTTCTAGTAATCAAAGTCGGCACCTCTCCATGTGAGGTCCCAACTCGAGCCAGGGAGACAACCAGTAAGATATTCTTCATAACATCATATCATATCATACATAAATAAATATAAATTAACCCAAAGCTCCAAGTGTAACTTAAACCATTATAAAAACATCAAATATATACAAATTGATATCTAATATAAAATGTGCACAAAATAAATAAAATAAAAATAAAATGACGACCGATCGAGTAAATAATTCGAGCAAATAAATAATAAGAAGGCAATTTTTATTTGGCAGGTCATATAATATAATTATGTTATCCTTACTGGACCAAATACATGCCCACTGAGTTGGACTCGCTGGATCTACTCAGGTGTGGGTCGCGCCGCGTAAATTCCAGTAGTAAAGTGAGCCCGCTGAGTTTGTTTCGCCGGGTCTTCTCAGTCAGGGTCGCGTTTGGATCCGGTGGTACCATTAAAATAATACGTGACGTTTCGGAAATACACAAGGTCCATCTCGTTATTTACTTTAAAATAATAATAATAAGATATTATGTATTTCCTGATGAAAACTAAAAATAAATTATAAAAAAAACCGTAAATATTTTTGTACAAATTATATAAAATGAACCATAGTTAAATTATAATGTAATAATAAAAGATTTTTCTTTTCTGTATTGACTTGTCATAAGTGCTATTTGATTGCCTACGTGACTAAATAAAGCAATTTCATTTCATTTCATTTCAATAAAATAGATTAGCTCCATAATAAAATAGCCATTAAAAATAACTTACACTTCAAAATTATTTCCCGCCACCTCTTGTAGGATCCATTGTACTTCTGATGTGGTTGCTTCGGAGACGAGCCTGATGCTAGCATTCTGCATCTTGCTCTGGTGTAGCTTAGCTTCAAACTGCCAGAAAGAGAGAAAAGATGTTACAAAAAACTGCGGAACACCGACGGATGCAGGAAACTAGAAGTGCTGCAGAAAACTTTGGGTAGATTGTTCAGCAATGGATGCCTTTTGACTGATAACACTGGTCAACAAAAAAAAATATTTTTTATTGCCGCGGTTTGAAACTTGTATTTTTCCATACCTTAACATGAGATTAGTTTAAATACATTCATAAAAAAAAATTAAACACCCACTTTCTAAGAAAAAAGAGATTATTTGAAATTTATTTGTAGGCTGAGGTGGTGAGCGGTCTTCAGTATAAGGAATCGGTTTAGTTACAGATTCCACAACATGATATGTAATTTTACTTCTTGTTTTATAAGGATATCCCTTCAGTTTCCTTAAACAAAAATAACAATAATTCTCATGATCTTTTGTTCCCTCCAAATTACAGGTTTAGAAAAAGGCATTAATCGGTGGGTACCATTAAACCACCCTCTCAAATAACATATACATTTCTTAAATAATAAAAAAAACTTGGTGTCCAAGGTTAATTAATATTCTCAGAAATCTTGAAACTAAAATACAAATTGTAAATGTTATATAGTAACGGCGTAGGACGTTCTCGATTGGAACTTGAATTAAACTCCCCACAAACAAAATAGAAGAGATCCGATGAATTGAAACACTTTCGATTCATAATGCAAACTTGTATATACATATATGTATTTACTATTTAGTACACTTCTTCAAAACCGAAACGTATTCAAATTGACAAAAGCACTTCACAATTTAAACAACAACACTTTGGAATAAACACTAGAAACTGCACGTCGTCTTAGCAATACTCGTATTACGTAATGGTACGTGTTAAAGTAATATAAAAAAATTAAACATCAATGAACGAACAATAACGAGTTGAAAATATACAGGTTTAAGGATATATCGTGTACTACCAACAACAATATTGTCTTTGTAAGTAAGATGTTGCAATACTCTTTTTCGATATACCCTCACAAAATTAAGCCAAATATATTGTACATATATGTAATTGTACATATTTATATATTTCGATGTAAGTAATAGATATTTTTTATTATTTTTCCGTTAATATTTATACATAAAAGTTACCGAAAAAGTACTTACAATTGTATTAACGGCAAAAAGTCATGTTGACCAGTGTAATGATGATATAATTCAAAAGCTTGATTTAATATTGTAGAGGGGAATAGAAATACAAATCTTATGTATTAAATATTGTAATAATATATTATTAGAAGTAGGAAAAAAATCTTTTTTTTCCTTTTCTTTAGGCAAGGCGCGGTTTGTGCCATCTGCCAGTGCCAAAGTTTAGAGCTTGAATAGCGTTGCCAGGTTCAATTTTATATTCGAGTAAGTTCCTTCAAAGAAAAAGGGCGGGAACCTCCCAAACTGAAAGGCGTGTCCCCTGTCCCTCCCACATACAATCCTTAATCCCTTCATAAGAATAGCGAACAGAGGATCAAGCACCACTTGTCGATACCGTACATGGCGTATCCAATTCACCTCTCGCCTTCCTCCTCCCTGTCCTGCTGTATCCGTGGGAGCGTCCTACTCGGATCAGGAGGCTCCTCCATCCTCTCGCCAATAAACACCAGGAAAGACTTACCAGATACAGCAAGACAGGGAAGAAAAAAGGGAAAAATAAATCAAACACACCACACACAACATCGACAAGCAACACTTAATCCCAACGGGGACTGAATAAATTCATCGACTTGGTATCATAATATGGATCTCACAACTTTTTACGGCAGAAGAACTGAGTTGCGAGACTTGGGTTTTTTTACAAGTTTTGTTTTTTATGGGATATTGTTGGACAATTCACGAAAATCCAAAAAAAAAGTATAGCTATAATAGTATATAACAATTGGATGAGGTTAGGTCTTTATCCAAAAACTATTATTTCTTATCTCCATATTTCTTTACCTTGCAGAACTCCCAAAGACCCCGGAATGGCGGCGATTTTATGACCATATTCTCCATAGTTGGATCCACTGGTAAGTACAGGAAATGACCTGAAACAAATTATTTATAATTTTTAGTCGTAGAATATTAACATTTTATAAAATCAAAAACTAGAAAATTTTATCTGTTTTTTATAACATAAAAATTAAGACGATTTTTTTATGTATGTATAGGTAGTTATTTGACGCCAAAAACACAAGGCAGAGAATTCAAAATATTCAGTCAACTTTTATATTTTCTTTACATTACTTTTTTTTTTTTTTTTTTTTTTTTTTTTTTTTTTTTTTTTTTTTTTTTTTTTTTTTTTCTCGGGTAGTTATCAAGTGAAGTTCGTTAATTTGTGCTCTCTCGAAATAAAATAAGAAAAACGGTTTATAGTTGTGATATTATTTAATGTAATACTTAAAAGTTCACCACTTGCCGGTCTACTATTTCCTACTGCGTTTGCCTTATTACACTGCACTTGATCTCACTTTAACTTTTTCTCACTTTACACATCCTGATCATGGAGTCCATCAAGGAAACGCTGACTGAGATGATGGATTTGTTCCACAAAAGGATGGCAGATTTCGATGCAGAACTGCAGAAGTCGTCGAACGCCTCATCTTCTACGTCCAATCTTGTGGCTGATTTTGCATCATTCAGGACTTTTATCACGAATGTCCTGAACAATCTTCAGCAACAGGTTCAGATCCTCGCACGTGATATTGATAACCTCGAGATGAGAGGGCGGAGAAAGATGTTGCTGCTTCATGGCTTGAAGGAGGTGAATAAAGAAGACACATCACTCACGCTGGTCAATTTCCTTAAGGACCGTCTCCAACTTAGTAACTTCACGCCGAACGACATTAAAAGGTGCCATAGACTGGGGCGCGCTACTGACACTCATAAGCCTCGGCCGGTCCTGTGCAAGTTTTACGACATTGCAGTCCGAGACAAAGTCTGGTACGCCAAGACGAAATTAAAGGGCTCGGGCGTTACCATGTCAGAATTCCTGACGAAGTCACGGCACGACTTGTTCATGGCAGCTCGGGAGAAATTCGGCGTCAAGAAATGTTGGACCCAAGAAGGCAGCGTGTTTGTTATTCGTCCGGATGGCGCACGGCTGCGTATTAATACTCTGCAAGACTTGAATCTCGTAGATCCGGAGGACAAAGCCAAAAACATCGGAGTTCCTACTAGGACGACTAAATCTAAGCGCGTAACTAGCGGTAAAAAATGATTTCAATTAATATTGTCTCCCTTGTGACTACTGGTTGGGTAATACATACGTTTGTTTACTAAGTTTATAGCTTGAGATAAGTACCCTATTTTTGTTTATATTTCGAACTGTCAGTTGTTGTGGTCGGTTGTTAAATATTATTATCAATTGTCATTTTATAATATTTCGCGTTCCAAACATAATTTTAATACTTGTAGCATGTCAGTGTTGTGCTATTGTGCTACAAAATTTTTAATGTTTATTTTTTTTTCCATTTCTATGTTTATTTTACGTTGTTTTTTATTTTATGTATATAATTCACTGGTTTATGTTATTACCCATCAGTTATGTTTTTTTTTTAAATACTTTTATTACTTTTATTTATTTAAAGCTAGTTTTTGATTTTATTTGTTGGAAATGTTTTTGTAATGTGGAATCACACCGGCAGGTGAGACCTATAGAAGGTTATAACTTAGTACGTTTAACTTAGGTTAAGTTTGTTACTTTTTAATATATATTTTTTTAATATACAAATATATGTCCACGTCTGACCATAATAGTGAATCTGATGAATACTTTTCAGTGTGTAGTGACGATGCTAGTTTTATCAGTATGCCATCCCTCACCGATACGCTTACAACTCAATTCTCTAGTGTTCCTAAGAATTTTAATGTCGTGCATATTAACGCTCAGAGTATTCCGGCTCATTTTCCTGATATGTTAGCTAGCTTTGACTGTATGAATCTTCACGCCATTCTTGTATCCGAATCGTGGCTCAAGCCATGTCTGCCATGTAATTCCTACTCTCTGCCAGGCTTTCAACTTTTCAGGAACGATCGGGCTGTTGGTAATGGTGGCGGGGTTGCTGTGTATTTACGAAATGGGCTTCGTTGCTCCGTCGTGCATACTTCGCCTCAACCTCCGCCGTCTAACGGTGGCGAGCATTTGTTCCTGGAAGTTGAACTCCATCATTCGAAAATTCTTCTTGGTGTCTATTACTGTCCCTCCCTACGTATTGATTACTTTTCCTCTCTTGAAACTATCCTTGTTAATCTCACTCCCTCATACAGTCACACCATAATCATGGGAGACTTCAATACTTGCCTTCTTAAAAAAGATCATCGCGCTTCATCTTTATGTTATACCTTGAATTCTTGCAACCTATCTATCCTACCTCTCAGCGCTACTCATCACTTTCCAAATTCCACTCCCTCTTTACTCGACCTTATTCTTGTTTCTTCTCCTCATCTTGTTGAATCCCATGGCCAGTGTTCGGCTGATGCGTTTTCTTACCACGACCTGATTTACCTATCCTATAAGATCCGTCTTCCTAAAGTAAGAGGCAAGGTTCTGATGCAGCGTTGTTTTCGGGGAATGAATTCTGATGAGCTTCGTAAGGATGCTGCTAATATTGACTGGGATCCTCTTCTCATATCGAACTCTATGGATAAGAAAGTGGAATATTTAACAAGTAATATTATTAGCCTATATGACATTCATGCTCCTGTCCGTCCAGTAAAAGTTAAGCACCTACCTTCTCCTTGGCTTACGGATGAAATTAAAGCTGTAATACGTAAGAAAGTAGCCGCTAAGTCTAAATTTAAATGCCGACCTACTCCTCAAAACTGGGAAAATTATGTAGTTATCCGTAATCAGTGTAATAAGATGTGTAGGAACGCTCAACGCCGACATGTCCATGATTCTGTTGAGAATGGTGATCCAGCAAAAGTTTGGAAATTTCTTCGTTCCATGGGTGTTGGAAAATCTCGCTCGCATTCCAGTCCGTGTACTTTAAATATTCAATTACTAAATTCTCATTTTACTAAAGTGCCTCACTTTGACAGGGCTATTAAAAATATAACTATAAGTAATCTTTCATCGCTTCCAACACCAAACTATCCTCAATTTGTCTTTAGTCAATTCTCCGATTGTGATGTTAAAAAGAGCATATTGTCGATTTCCTCCAATGCAGTCGGCAACGTTTGCATCAGCCGCAGTATGGTACTCCCCATCCTCGATGAAATCCTTCCTATTATTACCCATATCCTTAACTTTTCAATCTCCAATTCCGTCTTCCCGTCCTTTTGGAAAGACGCAGAAGTCATACCGCTACCCAAACGTCCCAATCCCGTATCCTTCACGGAATATAGACCCATCTCCATCCTACCATTCCTCTCCAAGATCCTTGAAAACCTGGTTTATTTACAGCTTAATTCCTTTCTTAACATGAATAAACTCCTGAATCCTTTCCAGTCTGGGTTTCGGCCTGGACACAGTACTACTACTGCGCTGGTGCATATCACGGATGACATCCGAGCAGCCATGGATAACGGAAAATTAACATTACTTGCTTTGCTTGATTTCAGTAATGCTTTTAACTCTGTTGACCATGAAGTGTTGCTGAGTACTTTGAGTTCTTTTAACATATCTCCAACGGCAATTGACTGGTTTCATAGTTACCTGATGGGGCGTCGGCAGCGCATTCGTTTAGATGACTCTGTCTCGTCATGGAGTAATACGACTGCTGGTGTCCCTCAGGGCGGCGTTTTATCTCCTTTACTCTTCGCGTTATTCATTAACTCTATCTCCGATCAACTTATTTCCTCCTACCATCTATACGCTGATGACTTACAGATATATTACCATGCCCCCGTTGACAGGGTGAACGAAGCGATCAGCTCTATTAACAAGGATCTTACGAGCATAAGCAATTGGAGTAAGTTGCATGGGCTTAAATTAAATCCCTCAAAGACCCAAGTCATTATTATCGGCAGCTCCAGAATAGTTTCCAGGATTAATTTCGAATTGTTGCCCCAAATTCTTTTTGATGGTTGTACTATACCTTACAGCGATAAAGTAAAAAATTTGGGCATACTTCTCGATAAAAAATTATCCTGGGGCTCTCAGCTCCAAGAAGTCAGCCGCAAACTTTTTGCTGCAGCGGGGTCCCTAAGAAGACTTCGGAATTTTCTACCTATTCCCACGAAAATTGCACTTGCACAGTCCCTTCTCTTTCCTCTCCTTGATTATGGTGATGCTAGCTATCTCGATCTCACCGAAGCCCAGTTTGAAAAACTTGAGCGACTCCAGAATTTTTGTATTAGATTCATATTTGGACTTCGCAAATATGACCACGTCTCTGAATTTCGAATAAAACTCAAGTGGCTATCTATGCGTCTTCGCCGGAATACTCGTATTCTTTGTCTTCTTTATCGTATTCTTTTTCTTCCTACTTCACCTAGTTACCTTAAGCAACGATTTCACTTTCTAAGCGGCACCCATTCACGACCTCTTAGATCGCTAGAGAATTTGACGCTGGAAATTCCCAAGCATAGTACCTCTTTTCTTGGCAATTCATTTACAGTGCATGCCGCTCGCTTGTGGAACGATCTCCCTTTATCTATAAGACAAGCTCAGTCACTGACTACTTTTAAAAGTAGTCTCAAAGCACATTACACTAAATCTAATTCTAATTGATCCGATACCATCAAATATATTTGTATATTTTGATACCATAATTTTTATTTTTTTTTTTGTTTTTTCTTATTCTTGTTACTCCATGGCCACCCATTTATTTTTGTAAACTACTATTTCCTGGGTTGTCTGGAAGAGATCGCTAATAGCGATAAGACCGCCCTTTGTGGCACTTTTAGAATTTATTTTAGTTTTATTATATGTTATTCTTGTTTTTGTGGTGTCCAATAAAGAATATTAAATAAAAATAAATAAAAATTACTTATAAAGCATTAAAATTTATCTCGATTTTAAATTAGCTGTCAGAATTAGTCTTCATACCACTTCTATTTTATTTGCAAAGCTTTTAAGTGTCGTTTTTATGCGTTTTCAAAGTAAGCTACATGTTATCTACGTAAATAAGTAAAAGTACATTAGAACGAGAGCGCAGTCGTCTATTTCTGGACGGCGCGTCTCGGCGATCCGAAATAATTGCTTAGAAAATACTGGAGTGAATAACAACGCATGCTGGGTCGTATGAAACTTTGAAACATGGTAACAAATATAAATGGTAAATTACATAAATACATGGTAAATATTTGTTTCGGGTCTGGGTGTTTGTGAGACCGAAAAGTCTCTTAATTTCTGATACCCACGACACAAGACTCGTATCTTAGTGTAGGGTCAGAACTATGTATGTGACTGTTGGTTGTATTTATTTAATATAACATTTAACCAATAAATAATATAGAATAATACTAGAAGTATGAAATTTCTCAAAAATATCAGCAATGCATTATTGCTTTGCCTATTTTATCGCTGTATCATCTGTCAAATAATTTTATTTGTTGTAATAAGAACTTTGGTATTTTTTTGTATACATCACTCCCAATTATATTTTTTATTTTTTTGTGTTTAGTGTACAATAAAGTGTTAAATAAATAAATTATTATTTTAATTATCGCTAATAACCATTCGATCTACGGTCCATTTTGTGATAAATACACCGATTATTTTGTAAATTCTAAACTATTTATTTATAACATTTTTTGTAGGTCGTTATATTCGCATCACTAGTATCGTTATATTCCATCACTAGTATTAAGAATAGTCTTGCTGAATTGCACCGGAAGGCACATCACGCCACCAACGTAGTCTAAACACATAGTCAGCACAGATAACAGAGGTTGGTGTTAACGCCTCATGTACTTATAAGTTAGTTATAATTCAGTCTTAATTAATACTTTGAGTAATAAACTCGTCTTCAAATATTAATTCGTGTCTTTGAAAATACTCCCTCGCGCTCCCGAAACTTATCTAGGTATATCATAAATAAATATTATTGATATACACATACATACATACATCTACATAAACTCACGCCTGTATTCCCCGAAGGGGTAGGCAGAGGTGCATTTCTGCACCCACATTTCGCCAGGTATGTATCAGTCCCACGTAATAGGGGGCGAGCCTATTGCCGTTTTTCGGGCAAATTTCCAGACTCCGTGCTGTTACTGAGAATTTCCTAATGGAAAAACCCAATAACAATTTGCCCGACCCGGGAATCGAACCCAGGACCTCTAGATCGCACGGCACATACTTGTACCGCGCGACCACGAGGCAGTCATAAGTAAGTTAGTTATAATTCAGTCTTAATTAATACTTGGAGTAAAAAAATCGTCTTCAAATATTAATTCGTGTTTTTAAAAAGACTCCCTCGCGCTCTCGAAACTTATCTAGGTAAATAAATATTATTGATATTAAATAATATTTATTTATGTCAATGGTAGTCTTCATTTTCGATCACGATCTTTATACAGCCTGTATGAAACGTATATACACACACATGTGTATACGAGTATACATACATACAATATATATAAATAAAAAAAGCATCTTCTTCCTTACGTCACAATTTTGCTTCCCAATACCCTTTTTCAATATGCTCTTTTGAACACCTATTGAAAGACGCATGTGGGCTGAATCTGTATCCCCTCGTTAAATCCTTAGTAATTGGGCTCTTATAAAAAAAAGGTTATATTTTCAAAAGCAATACGACATTAAAAGTCAAGTTATATATAACAAACACCTACAAGGTACGCCTGAAGGCCCATTAGCGCCGATTGTGCGCTTGCCTCCAGACTCCTCGCTAGTGCTACTACTGAGAAATTGAAAATAACCTATGGAAAAACCCAGCTACACTTCCCCTAAACCGGGACATGTAGATACTCGTGCCAAGAATCCATAAAGTAGCTAAAATCTATAGAAGAAAGAATATTATATGTCTATCAGTAATTAAATATTCTCATAGCTTAAAATCTTTTGGTGAAGCTATCTTGTTGTTAGTTGTGTTTTTAGATAAATTCCGAAAAATCCATATTGTAGAGCCTATTAATTGTACATTTCTCTAGTTAATAGTGTTATTGGATTTATCCATTAGGAAATACTCGGTGGCAGCACGAAGTCTGGAAATGTGCCCGGAAATCGGCAATAGGTTCTCTGCCTATTACGTGGGACTGATACCAGTGGCGGTACTTCCATAGAAGCCCAAAAGCGTTACACGTTCATAATTGTAAGTCAGGATATTCTCATTTATATAAATACACCCAACAGTCACATACATAGTTCTGACCCCACACTAGGATACAAGTCCTGTGTCGTGGGTATCAGAGACTACGAGAGACTTTTTCGGTCTCACAAACACCCAGACCCGAAACAAATATTTGTGGATCACACAAACATTTGTCTCGGTGCGGGGATCGAACCCGCGGCCTCTCGTTTCGCAAGCTGGTGTCTAGCCAACTGCGCCACGGGGCTGTCAAAATATATCAAATTGCTTTAAAGATTTAAAGCTTAAAGATTATTATTCGGAATTTTGTAAGGTAAGCTGAGCTTCTGTGGAAGTACCGCCACTAAACTGATAAATTTGGGGTGTAGAAGTGCACCTGTACCTACCCGTTCGGGGGAAACAGCCGTGAAGTTACATATGTGCATGTATTTCTGTACTTTGATATCATTTTCGTATTGCAATATATTTATTTCGGCGACGCCGGCTGGCTCATACCGCCCAATTATGTAGTTAGCTGCTGACTGTGTTTTATTACCGACATCCGTTCACACTCCTCTCGCGTCTGACCCTCATAAACGGGACCTCAGATTTGTACCTCAATTTATATATAGCATTTAGAATTTTTACGTTTATACAAATACTTGTCTCAAGGTGATTTTGAGTCAGAAACTCTGGCAGTTTCTGATTTTCTAAAACAGGGTTTCTCAAAGTGGGGTTCGCCATTCGACGGCAGGGGGTTCGCGACAAGATTTACGTACGACTTGATGCCTAGCAGGCACGTCTGGCACACGTGGCTACTGGCTACAACATACTTTATGTGAAAGTAGGTTTTCACACCTGGTCATGATAAAAACTAAATACAGAAATCGACTTGATACCGAGTCAGAATTAAGGTTAAAATTTTCCAAAAAAATATTTAGGTTTGATTAGTTATTTCAGACTTAAGGGGTTCGCTGTCACCTAGAAACTTTATCGCTGTCAACTGGAATCTTTAAACAGGAGTTCGTGAAACCAAAAGTTTGACAAACCCTGTTCTAAAAGATTTCATAAGAATTATTTGTGACTGTTGGTGTATATTTTTTCCATAATGGCAAAGAGACAAAACCTAATGGTGAAACGTAGGCAGTAGTAGTGTGGAACGTCCTGAAGCACGATGGTCCGACAACTTGAGAAAAATGGCGGGTAACGGATGAGGGCTGCTCAACACTGGGATGTTTGGCACTTTCTTGGGGAGGCCTACGTTCAGCAGTGGACGGCGATAGACTGAGTATATAATGGTGAGGGCGTTTCTATCAAAACTGCGCGTCAAATGGTGAGGATTGCGAGCTTTCGTCACTCGACAGACCCAACATCTTCCATACATACAATCACTCTTGTATTTCCCGAAGACATTTCAGCACCCAAAATTTACAAAGTATCACTCTCACGTGAAAGGTGACGAGTCTATTGCCGCTTTACGAGCACAATTCAAGACTCCGGGCTGCTACTGAGAATTGCCTAATGAAAAAATCCAATAAGAAAGAAAGGAAAATCGTTTATTGTCACTGAACATGCCAAAAAACATCTAGACATTAAAATGAAAAGTAAAAAAACGTGGTTGACGTCAGGCAATGCCGGTGACCCCGACATACGCTTCCCGCCCCCCTACCCCAGGGCTGGCGGGAAGTAGAGCCATAATCAGCTTTCCCCTCGAGAAAAAAAATTATGCTTCGCTGGGGCGTGAACCTCAACGGAACGGTTTTCGTTTGTTATCTAGAGTTACACTTTGAATCTCTTATGTCTATTTTAATATTCTATTAAAGATCATATTCCTAAGAAGACAAGGACTTAATTCAACACGTATTAGGTACACGTGTACTTCACGAGACAATGACAGTTTACAATTAATTATTGCTTGAAATATTACTTCGAAATGGTGTATTTCATTTCGAAATTAGTATATCGATACGTGTATAAGATGACGGTTATTTCCAGTATCCAGACTGCCAATGTTAATTCAAATCAATCGATTAATCGATACATCGTATTTCTCCAACTTAGAAATTCGCCTGCATTCAATAGCGCACTGAAAACGTGACAGCACTAGATGGAAATCGATTATATAAATAGCTTTTCTATATTGTGACGTAGAAATGCTGCTTACATTTCCTGATTAATAATAGTGTATTGAGCTCACTTAACGTTAGCAATTCAGTGAAGAAATTAATTAATACACCCAACAGTTGATTACATTCCGGCTCTACAATAAATTTATATGTGATATAGGTAGTTTAAAAGGAAGCTAACCTTTTCTTCATCATCAGCCCATATACGTCCCACTGCTGGGCACGGGCCTCCTCTACCATTGAGAGGGTTTAGGCCTTAGTCCACCACGCTGGCCTAGTGCGGGTTGGCGGACTACACACCTAAGAAATTCCTAAGAACTTTTAGGTGTGCAGGTTTCATCACGATGTTTTCCTTCACCGTTAAAGTACGTGATTATTCATTGTGAATACACATATAACTTCGAAAAGTCAGAGGTGTGTGCCTGGGGTTTGAACCCGCGACCATCGAGATTCTCGACCGCGTACCTAAACCTCGAGGCCATCACGACTTACCTTAAACTTTAAACCTTTTCTTAGTGTTTCATATCTATATTAGCTCGTAAACGTCTCACTACTCGGCTGAGGTCTGTTCTTATTTTGAAAGAAGTTATAATAAATAAATAAATATACCCAGCAGTCCATGATACATAGTTCTGACCCCACACTAACATACAAGTCTTGTGTCGTGGGTATCAGAAACTTCGTGAGGCTTTTCGGTCTCACAAACACCCAGACCCGAAACAAATACTTGTGGATCACACAAACATTTGTCTCGACGCGGAGATCGAACCCGCGGCCTCTCGTTCGCACGCTGTTATCTAGCCAACTGCGCCACGGGGCTGTCACAAATGTGGGTGCAGAAATGCACTCTTGCCTTCGGGGAATACGGGTGTGAGGTTAGTGCAGATCAGTTACTTCAAATACCTTTTTTTTTTTGGCCCTATCCCACCACACACCCGCCACTGTAGCTCCTGTGCTCCAGGATCAACAGCGGCACGCACAGTATTGACGCTGAGCAATGAAGCTCAGCGGATCTAAGGGGACCTAAATTTGTCATAATCCCGCAACGAAGTTAATCAGAAAGACAAAATAAAGGAGGAGTTGGAAAACAAAGAGTTGTCCACTTCCCTCCATAGCAAAGCGGGTGACAAAAACATTGAGCTGTGAGGTTTTACTCTCACATAAAAAAAAGAAAGACAATTACAATTAGTCAAATTAGACGCAATTAACGCACCACGGATAAATAACTACTTACATATATGAGATTTATTGGGTAAATTGGACCTAAGGTGTGAGCTGTTATGTACACTTCCAATAATAGGCATGGCAAAAACGCCGAAAAGCACGGAAGTTCTTCCTAGATTCAACGAGGTCTGTATAATAAACAACACCAGAAGTTACATGCATACTATTGAGCATAATGTTACGCTCATCCGACCAAAGATTGCACTCCCAACTCACTTCAAATACCTATGAAATTTCTTGTAATCAGCTGATGACGTAGTTGAGTGGCTTGTGAAACGAAAGGCCACCAGTTAAAGACAAATGTTTGTGTGGCCCATGAATATTTGTTTCGGGTCTGGGTGTTTGTAAGACCGAGAAGTCTCTCGTAGTTTGTGATACCCACGACACAAGACTTGTATCTTAGTGTGGGGTCAGAACTATGCATGTGACTGTTAGGTGTATTTATTTATTTATGTTTTCGCAATTTAAAAAGTACGTACAACTCAAAAACAGAGGTGTTTGCAATAAAACCCTCGATCTATGGTCATTGATGATAACGACGGTGATGAGATCATGTGATGTACTTAAGGCGATCACGCACTTAGGTTATATTATACAGGGTTTTTTCAGACCGTAAAACTAAGGCAGATAATGCTACGATGATTACAAACACCGTGAAATTTAAACAAATCCTGACAAAAAATATAAAAAATACATAAAAACGTATTATAAATAAACGTATTATAAATAAATATAAATATAAACGCATTCGAGAACCTTGAGGTCGTCAGAGGAATTGAAATTGAGAATGGCTGTGCATACAACAAATTTCATGGACAAGTCTTTCATGGTCCAGGCTGTTCGATTGTGGAATGCCCTACCACCTGCCATAAGACGAGCGGAAACAATTCACTCATTCAAAAGGCAAGTGAAAGATCACTACCTTTCTCTCTAATCTATATTTTCTCCACTCATTTGTTTATATGCTATACATTATATATGTATGTATATATTTGTACATATATGTTTATTTAATATATTTTGTTTTATATTGCATATGTTTATTTATGTATTTAAGTGTAAGTAAGTATATGTGTAAAAATATGATGATAATTTTTATTTACTCAAAGTTATTAGTATTATTTATTTAAGTTTTTTTTTTTTTTACTTCCTTCTTTGCACTTTATTCTACCCGCTTTATTTTTCCTCTTTTATTATCCATCCTAAGGTTGCCTGTAAGAAATTGCCTAGAGCGATAAGGCCGCCTCTTGTCTAATTTTTAATAGATAAGTTTCTTTATAATATTTTGTACACACAAGGAAGTGTAAATACATAAAATACGTTTTCCTTACAACCATCCATTTAATGTCTATATGTTAATGGAAAAACCAAAATTTTTATTTTTGGACGGGATTTTTTTAACGCCAATGGGTTTGTAATAACCATAGCTATTACCTGCCTTAGTTTCCGATCACGGTCTGAATACACCCTGTATATTTTAATTTGAAAAATGCCGGATGGAACTGTTCTTTAAGACACGAAAGCAACTAATTAGAACTAACGAGGTGTGAAAGCCAGTCGTTATTAAAATGCCGGCCTGCACAATTGCTTCTTAACGCAATAATGAAACGCACCAATTCATATGACAATTAAAACTAACAAAGGACACTAAAAATAGAAACTTGGAGAATTTAGCCGACGTTAGTGCAGGGGAGAAAGGGTTTCATGATTCGTTGGTCTCGCAACGTATACTCGTGGTCCCGGGTTCAATGCAGTGGTTAGTGTTATTTACATACATACATAAACTCACGCCTGTATTCCCCGAAGGGGTAGGCAGAGGTGCATTTCTGCACCCACATTTCGCCAGGTATGTATCAGTCTCCATCTCACATTTCCAGACTCCGCGCTGTTACTGAGAATTTCCTAATGGAAAAACCCAATAACACTTTGCCCGACCCGGGAATCGAACCCAGGACCTCTAGATCCCACGGCACATACTTGTACCGCGAGACCACGAGGCAGTCGTTAGTGTTATTTGTTTGGACATTTTAAGTAGCATATAACTAAAATAAGTTTAATCATCAGCCCATATAGTCCCACTGCTGGGCACGCGCCTCCTTCAACTGAGAGGGTTTAGGCCTTTGTCAATCAAGCTGGCCTAGAGCAGGTTGGCGGGCTACACACCTAAAAAATTCCTAAGAACTTTTAGGCGTGCAGGTTTCCTACGACGTTTTCATTCACCGTTAAAGTACGTGATAATTTAATGTGATTACATAAAATAGGTTTCCTTAAATCAAATTTTAAGCATGTCTAGCGGAACGTGGGTATAAATACACCTTTTTGATAATACCTAAAGGCATGTCTATACATAATTATCAAAGGCTAAAAAATATACAACTCCCTTAGTCTTTGAGAAATACAGGCTTGGTTATATATGTATATAATTGTAGATATATCAAAGGTCAAAGTTCATGATCAAACAGAATATGCAAGTCGTTGAAATAAGTCGTAAATGCCTAACATTAACACCCACAATGGCTTAAAATTGTAGGTGTTGTATTTTAGAATGGAGAAGAAATATCCTTTAACTAATCATGCACAAAAACGTATAAAGACTATCAAATATACTCTCATAATTAGCCTCACTAACATCAAGTTTTGTGTCAATCAGAAACTGTTAGAGACTTGCTTATAAATCTAGAAACAATTCTTTGTGGATCAGACAAATAATTCTCAGTGAGGAAACCGAGCATGCGCTCTTGAATTTCACAAACTGGAAATCCAGCTGCGTCCCCGAGGCTTTCAAATAAAATAATGACACTGCAGGCCGAGAAAGCAATATAAATCTTTGTATTATTGATAATTTTACTTTATATCGTTTAAAAATGTCTTGTATTATTTATTTTATTTCTTTGGGAAACACACAGGTCAATTACAGTCAAAAATATAAAGTAAAAATATAGTAGAAAATCCAAAACAGTTTCCACTAATAGTAATTTAGTTCTATGAAGAGCAAATAAAATTAAGTCAATGATCTTAAAAAGTAACAGCTATATTCTTTAATTTTTAGTACACAGGTTGATCTAGTGATTCATTGCAAAGCACCAATAACCTCAACTGTAAGTATTTTTCAATCGCTTTGTTTTTTTTAATAGAATTATAATATTTTCAACAAGTTCTATTTCCATGATAACTAATATAATAAATGTGAAAGTATCTCTGTGCTTATTACGCTTGCAGCTTACACCATTAGAGGAATACCAATAAAAATCTTATTCAAAATTTTGGTGTCGAAAAGGTCCATCCATCCGTCCATCTTGGGAAAGGATAATAAGGATCCTATTTTTTTTATAGTGTATTGTGTTTGTATTTAACCTTTTATTAGACACCGCGCAGTATAGGTACTTCTCGTCAAAATAACAGTAATTTGGCTTGAAAATTTAATCTAATGGATGTAGATTTTTCAGTATACTGAACTAGTAGATTGTTTCGAACAAAATTTGTGATGACCTTACGAATAAAATTAAAAAAATGGTCTATCGAATTAAGTGTTAAAAATCACAGTATTAAATAATACGAACATAATCATGATGAAATTAGCAGTCAAAGCAACAGATGATAATAATATGAGTTTGAAGATTCAATGGTTTATCGAGGTAATAAGAGCAATATCCGTAATGATAAACGAGTGGCGAGTTTTCTATTAGGAAATTCTCAGTAACAGGACGGAGTCTGAAAATATGGCCGATAATGAGGTTCGCCACCATTTGCAACTAAAACATTTGGTGAAAAGTAGGTGCAGAAATACACCAACACCTTAGATGTATGTTTGTGGACGAGAAACAATTGGTATCTCAATTTAACACATTTCAGAGTACCTTACTTCTTTACATTTATCCTACTTCCAAAACAGTTGTCTGTTTTCTACATTCCTTCTTGCTTAATATTTATTTATTTATTTATTTATGCTTTTTATACATTAAGTATAGAGGCGGACTTAATGCCAAAATTAATGCAAAAAATAATGCAAAAAATATTCTTGTTGATGATGACATATACCATACAATAATATTGTGTATTCAATTTTCTGAATTGGAATTGGACATCGTACCTATCTTGATAGCACTCATCAATTCTTATAATACACAAAAAAAAACATGCAAGTATAAACAGACAAAGATTTTTATCAGCCTGATCAAAATTTATTTAAATCTTGATACTTGCAAAGCCACAAGTATTTGCTAGTAAATAAAATTTACATCTTTATAAACACTGATATTATCTATGGAACGTTTTGTATAAAAATAAATCTTGGTACTTGTAAATAAAGCGTTCGCTATTTATATATATTCGACATAAAGATCGTCTTTGACAATCTTTATGCTGAATATATGTACCAGGTACCTATATGACTTACTAATATATAACCATCAACGGCATGAAATTTGTAGCATTCATACTAAACATAAAAAAGCAGTCCTACATGACCTAATTTGAGATAGAATTAGTAGTAGAAACCAAGAATGGTTGAAGCTTTTAGAATCCGCTTTAACATCGACCGTGCAACACCACAGACAACAAAAATAAAAACGCATTCCAAAACAAAAGTATATTTCAAGCGAAATCCTTCATGCGCCTCACCTCCGGGATTGTCATCGGCGTCTGTGCTAGGGCCTGAGAATTTAAGCCCTCTCGTGGTAGTGTTTAGGGCCATGACGTCGGCGGCGCTCATGACCCTAAACCCTAACCCGTGGCTAGAAACCGTTTTATTCCATTGCCACATACATAGATCCACTTGGGATGCGTTCCCAAGCTCGAAGTTGCAGAACACGCCAGCTGCTTGTGACATAAAATTGTTCTTATTAATCGCTTCATACATCGGCCCGTTCGGCCGCAACGACTTGATCTTATCCGTCAAAGTGTAGGAGTCGTTGTCGGGCTGGATTTTCTGGCTAATCTGTACGCCTTCATTGTCGTTCAACATGCCGTCTTGCTGCTTCAGACGGCGCCTGTTCTTCCTCTCTTCCGTCCTGTTCATGAGCGCGGACAACCGATCCCACGGCCCGTAAGATTTGCCGGGGCTCGCCGATCTCAAATTCTGTTCTTTTTCCGCCGCCATGGCTTTCTTCGCTTTATCTTCTGCTTTGACTTCATGTCGGTTGTCGCCGAACGCGAGCGCGACCAACGTACATATCACAAAGATTTTCGCCAACGCCATTAGTTCGCGCACGTATTTAGATGGTCGCCGATGCACGGTACCGCATCATCCCGCGCCACCGGTAAGAACATTCGTCACAGTCCACAAATGAAGGACACCTCCTATTATCCTATAGAGGTAATATGTCGGGTGCTCGGTCGCGGCGCGTTGTAGAGTCTGATGAAATTTGCGGAATCACCGAGGTCCGCACACATATTGCGATGTACATATTAACGCTAACACATTATTTGGACGGTCGCGGCACGTCCCGCGAGGCACCCGCCCGCTCAACCCTGGAAAATCGCGACCGCACCAACTACGTACACTCACTAGATCCACGACTCCGTACGAACACAGATTGATTATTTATGGCTTCCAAAACACAAAACACGTATAAAATTATTGTATAACGCAAATACAATATACTAATTTAAAAATTTAGAGCACTGGTAATGCATTTTTAACTTCGATATAACGAGGTACGTATCGCTGTGTCGACACCCGTGCGCAGCGCCGTCGCGGGGATATGCGGAACTACACGCCCGCGGAACGAAAATAATCATTACTTTTCGCGAGATGCGATCTTGGAACAGCGTCTGGCTGGATGCTGCGCAGGTATCAGCCCGCGCCTCCCTACGCGTTCCCGGGCTTTTCGCGCAGGATGTCGACGCGCCGCGCGGCGGAAATTGCATTGGCTCAAATTAGGATCACTGCTCACGTCAACTTCGCGCCATTGGTGTGCGCTATCTTTGCCCCAACGTGATTGGTGGATACAGAATTGCCGGGATATCTAGCCAATAGTAACCGAAACCGGATATGAAGTGAAGAAAATTTCCTCAGAAAATTGTTTACGCGAACGGCGGGCGGTCGTAATTTTTTGCCGACTACCGGATATTAGATTGGTGTTTTTATCGACTCCGTGGCTTTTCATTTAGATACAGAAATAGAACTCCAATCTAATCTCAGTGAGACATTGCTGCGACATTCTTTTTTCTACTGCAAAACAACATTGGCTTTCAAACAACATTGGAAATTCATGCAGTAGCGCATTGTTTATCTTATTAAATATATATTGTGACTCTAAATAACTAGCGATGACAATTATTTGTTCATTAAGATATTTCTTATCGTCATATCACAAAGGATGTAAATTAATGTAGGGAATGATAAATTAAAATTAATTTGTAAGCGGTCAGTGACAGAGGTTGTAGGACGCGTGCGTGGTGCGTTTAGAATCGTTATAAATACAGAATTATTTATACGTCATTGAAAGCAATTGAACTCTGTGTTATAAGTTAAAATATTATCATAGAATGATTTAAGTTCACGATTAAAAGTACAAAATATTTTTTCATACATTAATATTTATTATAAGTGCACAATGACAGGTGACAAAAATAAATCACACTAGCTTCCGAACGCTCTCAGTACCACTCCTAATCGTGTGAGTGTACAATATTTTGAGCGTCAAATCATAGTTTTTTTTTTAATTATCTAAGAATTAGTGCAGTAAATAACAGTACCGATGTACAAATAACACGACAGTATGCGTGAGTCACGGGTGTCGTTAAAACTAATGTGATAAAACGGCGATCATCTATTGTTTACGTTATAAGGTAAGTGGTAACAGTTTCTGTGCCCTTAATTTTCCTGGCTTGAAAAAAAATTTAGTTGTGTATTTTTTAAAATGTTAAATTAAAGTAGGTGTGAAAACCTTTAAAAGTGCGGAGACTGGGCAATTATTCACATTGTCTTTCAAAATAAAAAAAATCTCGTACGTTTTTTACCTTTTTTATAAATACAGCCTCCGTCATGTTATTTTTATTTCTAAACATGTGATGTCTTTGTTCTTTCGATATTATTTAATTTAAAAAGTTTGTAATGTATGAATATTGAAAAGCATAATTGCACTGCTCTAGTTTTTGAACGTTTTCTATAATGTTTAAATTACGTTTTGCGGAATTTAAAAGTCTACCTTGTATAAATTTCTGTCATTAAAATAGCAAAAGAAGATATTAATTTTGAATACTATAGTCGCAAAAAGGATACAATTACAAACTAATCTGACATTTATCCTTTTTTGACGTGGAGAATATTATTTCCTTGGACTAGACCAGCAATATTGTCCAAACCAGTCTGTTTCATAATTTTTTTCTCAATTTCTAAAATATTAAGTAATGACTAAATTGAGTTACCTTAGCATATAGAGTGGATAAACCAATGTGTTATGGAGTGAATAAGTAAAGGAGAATAACATAAAACAGATTTTACATTTGCACTTATCATCAGGTGCATATATAACATAAAATACTGGCTTTAATATTGTCAGAACTCTCTCAGTTGTAGAGGATGCCCGTGTCCTACCGTGGGACGTATATGGGCCGATGATGATGAATATTGTCAGAGACTCCCTTGCACTGTAATAGATGATAATATTCTATTTTTGCTTTTTTGATATCGGTTCTTAGATTGTATGTAATTGTCAACACCAACATTCATCTTATAGAATAGAGGGCAGCTAATAAGCTTTACAACTGCCTTGTGACCTTTCAACACAGGTTTGTCCGCACAATTAAGAGATCCTGGGTTGGGCAAAGTATTATTGGGTTTTATCTTTAGGAAATTCTGTGGAGTCTGGAAATGTGTCTGAAAGACGGCAACAGGGTGGATAAGGGGCCATTATGTAGGACTTAAACATACTTGGAGAAATGTGGGTGCAGAAATGCGTTTCTGCCCATCCCTTCGGGCAATACAGTGATGTGGTTATGTATGTGTGTGCAATATTTCAGAAAAAAAATACTGAAGTTTCTCATCTAGTACCATTTTCCCTTTTCTGTAGCAGGCTATGCACCCACAAAACATTTGATTGGTTTACATATGATCGAATAACAATTTCCTTGTATAAATGAGTCAGGCTGCAACTCATACAAAAAGTCTTTACAAATAACAAAAATCTGATTATGTCAAAAGATTAAAAATTCTTGTAACTAATATTAATATAAATGCTTATTGGCCAAATCATGACTCAATATGATGGGTTTTGTCGAATTAGTGATGATTTTAGCATTGTTCAATTGTTTGTGCATATAAACAGTTCTCTCTATGATTAATTTAAAATTTACCTTAAATTTATTTAAAAAAGTCACGTGGACCAGATTGTCCATCCATCTTGCTGCAGGCCAGCCAACACTGCATGCTCTACCTCGGCCATCTCTTAGTCACTGCCTTACTCCACCTCCCATCAACCCACCTGGCCAACTCCCATTTAAGTTTTGCAATTGAAGTCCCAATGTCATGAACTTTGGTTTAACAACAGATCTCCAAATTTCAAACACAATTGAATCTAATATTGTATCAACATTTTTAATCACACCAAGTAGCCATTGAAATTCAAAGGTAGCCAGTATATCCATACCAAACAACATCCAAATTATTCCCACAGCTTTAAAGTTTTTTGTTGTCAATAAATTAAATGCAAATCTTTGTTCTTTCTAATGTTAGTAAATGTACATCTGGTTTTTTTCCTCAAATAAATTATTTGTAAAGTATACATATATGTTTCATCTTGTTATGAAAACATCATGCATATTTTTTATAACATTGTCCTGATAAAAGGTTGAACATATATGTATATCCAACCTTAAATATTTAAGGATGAAGAACTTAGGAGCTAAGTTTTATTGTTAACCAATGGATCAAATGAATATATCGCCTTCGTTTTATATCACTACCTGCAATTGGGATAGGGCTTCAATTTATACCAATGTTAGGACAAGATGTTCATTGAAAAAACGATTTACTTCTTTTAGTCATCATCAGCCCTGTGACGGGACTTCCATAGAAGCCCAAAAACATTAAACGTTAATTTTGTAATATCAAGTTTATATTTGGTTATTATGGGGTCTTTATTTAACAAATTACTCTAGTTAAATAACAATTTCAAGCTTAAATTTTTTTATTTGGAATTTTAAAAGGCAGACTGGGCTTTTGGGCTTCTATGGAAGTACCGCCACTGCGTCAGCCCATAGATGTCCAACTGCTAGGCACAGGCCTCCTCTACAACTGAGAGGGCTTAGGCCTTGCTCTACATCGCTGGCCTAGTATGAGCTGGTTCTTTTAGTAGAGATTTGTTATTACATTTACATCTATTGATATATTGTTTGTATTGACTGCACTAGGCCGTTTTAGTGTACCTAAAGTCTTATTAGCAGTGATGGCCTCGAGGTTTAGGCGCGTGGTCGAGAATTTCGACGGTCGCAGGTTCAAACCCCAGGCACACACCTCTGACTTTTCGAAGTTATGTGTGTATTCACAAAGAATTATCACTTGCTTTAACGGTGAAGGAAAACATCGTGATGAAACCTGCACATCTAAAAGTTCGTAGGAATTTCTTAGGTGTGTAGTCCGCCAACCCGCACTAGGCCAGCGTGGTGGACTAAGGCCTAAACCCTCTCAGTTGTAGAGGAGGCCCGTGCCCAGCAGTGGGACGTATATGGGCTGATGATGATGATGATGAAGTCTTATTCCTTTCAATATAAAGACCAACACTTGGCAGTGTTATCTTTATGAGGTGATATAGACTTTAATGTAAATATTTTCTTATCATAAATTGGCCTATTTACTATTGTCATAAAATGTAAATCCATTTTATTTCCATTTGAAGATTATTGATTAGAAGAATGAATTTATTGTTTGTGGAAATTCCGGTAATCAGCCATCGCTTCATAATCTAATCTTGCTTATTAAGAAAAGATTTAATCATTCGCACAAATATTTGTGCTATCATTGTGCAATTTTCGTGCAATGGATTAAACAGCATTACTTTGATCTTCAAGGCTAGAGCAATTGGCACCTGTTGGCTAGAATTGAGAATGGCCAGACGCTATTTGTTAGAAATACACACTTCTATTGATAGTGGAAATAAATTCGTATTTGTACGGATTCTGCATACGCACACCCGTAAGGCCTCATTCGCACGAGAGTTTTTTTAACGCACGTTAAAAAAGCGTTCAAATACTTATAACAAATGCATTCCCAAGTAGGTAGGTACATACATATATGTTCACACGACAGCCTTTTTTAAATCACGACGTTTTTTATCGAGCAGTGTTGCATTTTAAATTTTGGGCGTTGGAAATAGAACATATTTTGCAACTTCATACTGCATTTGGTGTATTTGAACGGTTTTTTAACGTCCGTTAAAAAAACTCTCGTGCGAATGAGGCCTAATAGTAACAGTCGCGAAGTTTTCATTAATTTGTCTAATTTCTGTCGAAAAAGTGTCATGTCGTCGACTAGCAGAAACGATTAAGACTATCAAGAATCGATACATTTATATATTCTTACATACCTACTTATCTACATACAAATATGTATGTAAAAAAAGCTAGCTGTCAAGCTGCCTTCTCTTTAAAACTAGGTGTTAAATGTCGATGTCTCTGATCACAGAACAGTTGAATAAGACTAGAAAGGAAATGTCAGCATGCCGAGCGTGCTGAACCTCCGATTAGACCATCATATGTTTGACACGGCCGCTTCTTAGTAATTCGGGTAGCGTGTAATATCAAGGCTTTTATAAATGTGTCACAAACAATAGCAGCCCTTCATTTTTGTTTGAAATTTTTACCATTGGTCGTGTGATTGTAGTAGCACTCGTCCCCATACAAAATACTGTCTATTTCCCCTCCAATCTTATTCAGCTGTTCTATGTCTCTGATCATTCTGTGAAACACTTGAACGCAGCCGGCTTGTTGACTAAAAAGTTTTTATGTCTCTCTGTCATATACTCATTAGGGTGAGATCCCCCATGTCTAAAACGATCCAATTTCTTCCCCACAACCCCCTGAAATAGTGCACAAGCCCATTCCTAACTGTAAAACAAAATACATACATACATAAACTCACGCCTGTATTCCCCGAAGGGGTAGGCAGAGCTGCATTTCTGCACCCATATTTCGCCAAGTATGTATCAGTCCCACGTAATAGGGAGCGAGCCTATTGCCGTTTTTCGGGCACATTTCCAGACTCCGTGCTGTTACCGAGAATTTCCTAATGGAAAAACCCAATAACACTTTGCCCGACCCGGGAATCGAACCCAGGACCTCCAGATCGCACGGCACATACATGTACCGCGAGACCACGAGGCAGTCAAAAAATGTAAAACAAAATAAATTTAATAATATCAAAGGTTAGATTCTATTCAAGAAATCGCAGCTAGCAATAAGATTGCCTGTTGTAGCTATTATTTTTTATCATAGTTGTATATCTCATATATTTACTTGTATAATGTACAAAAAAGTATATTAAATAAATAAGTAATATTTTTTCTGCTGATTTGCCATAATACCTATTTAATTGCCTTCGTCATTAAACACGATAATTTAATTATACCTTCATATCGTTAGTATATAATACAAATAGACTTTTAATTTTTTTTACAATATAAAGACTTATCCCATCACGTTCTAATGCTTTAAGCGGTAGAGCCATTCAATAAACAGGTGGGATTGCAGTATGAACAGGTAGGTTCGCCCGCGGTAGACCCATTGGCCCACAAAGGAGCACAAACTTGAGCCGCGAGACCACGAGGCAGTCAGTATATCGAAATGAAATAAAATAATATTGAATCTATAAAATTCAATCGAGTACACACATACATTCATACATTACCTCGCGCCTGTAATCTCATAATGGGTAACTAGAGGTGCATTTCTGCACCCACATTTCGGCAGGTATGTGTCAGTCCCACGTATTAGGGGGCGAGCCTATTGCCGTTTTTCGGGCATATTTCCCAATTACATTTCGCCCGACCCGAAAGTCAATTAGTATAGTATATATGGTAAGTCTCCTTTTTTTTCTCGTGGTGCTATTGGCTTGAAACCATCTAGTGAAACGAGAGACCGTAGGTTCGTTCTCCGTAACGGGAAAAATGTTTGTGTCATCCACAAATAATTGCCTCCGATCTGGGTGTTTGTAAGACCGAAAATTCTCTAGTAGTTTCTGATACCAACAAGACTTGTATCTTAGTGTAGTGTCAGAACTATGAATGTGACTGTTGGGTGTTTTTTTTATTTTTATTTTTTTATTTTAGTATTAACTTTTATATATAATACTAAATATAAGTCGTGATGGCCTCGAGGTTTAGGCACGCGGTCGAGAATCTCGACGGTCGCGGGTTCAAATCCCAGGCACACACCTATGACTTTTGGAAGTTATGTGGTATATATTCACAATGAATTAATTATCAAGTACTATAACGGTGAAGGGAAACATCGTGAGGAAACCTGCACACGTAAAAGTTCTTAGAAATTTCTTAGGTGTGTAGTCCGCCAACCCGCACTAGGCCAGCGTGGTGGACTAAGGCCTAAACCGTCTCAGTTGTAGAGGAGGCCCATGCCCAGCAGTGGGAGTTGGGACGTATATGGGCTGATGATGATGATAATTAAATTTTAAATGTATAATGGCATAGGATCCAAGCTGGAAATTGTCTAATCTATCTATCTTTTGTGTAAAACTACAGCATGAAACGGAATGAAGACAAGATTTAGAATGTGCATATTAAATATGCCGACATGAAATCTTACTTGACCCAGTAACCTGTCTTTACAAACGCATGTCGGTCCATTTAAAGCGAAAGGCATATTTATCTCCAATTAAAATTACGAAGAGACTTACATGGCTGTTTTACTTGTGGGTAGACAGAGAATACAGTTCCCATTTCGTGGAACATCTTTTTTGATGTGCAAATTTAACTTCTTCCAATTTCATTAATCTCTTTAGTTATTCTTTGGACAGCCCCGTGGCGCAGTTGGCTAGACACCAGCTTGCGAAACGAGAGGCCGCGGGTTCGATCCCCGCACCGAGACAAATGTTTGTGTGATCCACAAATATTTGTTTCGGGTCTGGGTGTATGTGAGACCGAAAAGTCTCTCGTAGTTTCTGATACCCACGACACAAGACTTGTATCTTAGTGTTTTTTTTTTTTTAGTTTTATCTAATGTGTACAATAAAGTTATAATATATATCTATTTCATTTGCCTGATCATCCGCGCGTGCTGTTACGCGTTCGAACTGGGTATTAGGCGTCGAAAGTTGTTTGGCTAGTACTAGTTTAAGTCGATAGAGCCCTGCAAGGTTGTTTCGGCCTTTCCCTACTCGATCTACACATTTCATGCTTACATTCGTCCAGCCCAATCGTTTTTTAACATTATCCTGGGCATTCCTGGGACCTTTAATCGTAGCGTGAAGCAGCATCTCAGCAGGCTTGAGGGTACCTAGGGATGGGAGTTGGTAGACTCTCATATCTTAATGTTTTGTATGGCCTGTGCTTATGTGTTGTCACTTTGCCGTGAATATAAAACATACACCAATGCAGGTATACCCAAGTGACGAATGCCCACGATCCGCCTGTTATATTATACATCCCACAAAATAGGCGAGCCATTTGACGTTTATAGGATACGAGCTGTCGGGTCCAACTCCGTTCGCGCGAAGTTTTGAATTTCGTACTTATTTAGGGAACACTGCGTTTTTCGGAGACAATAAGTATCCTATATACTTTGCCAAGATGTGCACCAAGCCGCACTAGGCCAGCGTGGTGGACTAAGGCCTAAACCCTCTCAGTTGTAGAGGATGCCCGTGCTCAGCAGTGGGACATATATGGGCTGCTGATGATGATACTTTCCCTATACTGTCTATTTCCATACAAAAAACACTTAAATCGGTCCAAGGGTTAAGGTGTGAATGAAACAGATAGAATTACTATCGCATCTATAATATTGTGAAATTTTCGAATTTAAAAACATAAAAACCTTGACCTTTATACTATGTAAATTTATCCCACAAAAACAAATAGACAATGTAGCATATAATTTTATTTAACTTAACTAAAACATTATGAATGAATAGACGTAGGTTTTTTTGTTAAAACAACTTTTGTATGTCCTTGTGCGGCGTTCACATGATTCATGCTGATACCAATGTAATAGCTTTAATTTAATAATGTCCATTTAAAAATGACTATCTCGAGTAAAAACAGCTGCTGGAGCTAATACGTCCCACTGCTGGGCACGGGCCTCCGCTACAACGGAGAAGGTTTAGGCTGGCCCAGTGTGAGTTGGCGGACTACACACCTAAGAAATTACTAAAGACTTTTACGTGATACGTTTGTACGTGATAATTCATTGTGAATACACACATAACTTCGAAAAGTCAGAGGTATGTGCCTGGGTTTGAACCTATTACCATATTATACATCAATTATGTTTGGATTTAAACATGCCTTGTGGTCTCGCGGTACAGGAATGTGCCGTGCTATATAAAGATCCCGGGTCGGGCAAAGTGTTATTGGGTTTTTCCATTAGGAAATTCTCAGTAGCAGCACAGAGTCTGGAATTGTGCCCGAAAAGTGGCAATAGCCTCGCCGCCTATTACGTGTGATTACATACCTGGTGAAATGTGTTTGCAGGAATGCACTCCTGCCTTCGCGGAATACGGGTGTGAGGTTATGTATGTATGTGGTTTTAACTGTCGCAGTTTTAACCCTTCCTATTTTCCACAGAGAACATGTACTGACAATGTCTGGCGGCAACCAGTCGAAGAACAAGGCGCGCTCTTCCAAGCGCCAGGAGGGGTGGGAGGAGGCCGGGGGGGAGTTCTACCAGGAGCTCTATCCTGGCGGCGAGCAGGAACTCTTCGACAACCTCCAGAGGGCAGATGCTGCGAAATTGGCGACCCTGCTGCCTTCCAAACAGGCTAGGAACAGTGAGGAAACTTTTTGCCTTGATTTACTTAGAAAATTATCATGTGAGAAATAAGATCAGACTTAGCTGTCAGTGATGGCAAACTCCTCTAGGGATCTAACCGTGTTTATACTTAGCTGATCACACCTTCAGTCTCCGCATGCAGTTACGCTAGTATTACCGAACGGGTAGGCAGAAGAGAAGAGAAAAAGCCCATATTTCTTTATGGACAGCCCCGTGGCGCAGATGGCTAGACACCAGCTTGCGAAACGAGAGGCCGCGGGTTGGATCCCCGCACCGAGACAAATGTTTGTGTGATCCACAAATATTTGTTTCGGGTCTGGGTGTTTGTGAGACCGAAAAGTCTCTCGTAGTCTCTGATAGCCACGACACAGGACTTGTATCCTAGTGTGGGGTCAGAACTATGTATGTGACTGTTGAGTGTATTTATTTATTATTTATTTATTTAAAACTTTAATGTACACATTATTAAAAAAACAATAGAGTACATTACGTTAGATTAGTACAAAAGGCTGTCTTATCGCGCAAGGCGATCTCTTACATGTCTGTAAGAGATCAGTTTTTACCAAGAATGGAGATGTAAGAAAAGGGATAAAGGTATGACTAAGTCGTAAGTGTACAAGTATTTACAAAAAAGAAAAAGAAAAGAAAAAAAAACTTATATATGCTGATATACTTTTTTCTATTCTAGAAAATTTATTTATTTGGAATATATAAAGATAAATTATTGAATTATAAATAGCGGTCTCATTGTTCAAGGCATAATTGAAGTTAAATGCAGGTTTTTATTGTTCGTCTAATTTTAGACTGAATTACGCCTGATAATAATTATTACTTCTATAATATACGTCGCAATAGTTAACTGATAAGGGAACAAACAAATATTCCTTACAACATTGTCTCATGACAAAAGCTTAATGTTGAATACAATGCTGTCTTAATAGGACATCGTACAATGGGAATTATTTGAAAACACTCAATGTATATTAAAATAGAAAATTAATTCAAAATTCACACTATCTCTTTCGCATTCCTTTTAGAAAACATTTTTAAAATTATTTCTAAACCCTCTCAGTTGTATAGAAGGCCCGTGTCCAGCAATGGACGTATATGGGCTGAAGATGATGATGATAATACACATAAAAAACTATTAATGAGGTGCATGTCAAAACAGATGTTTTTACAAGCAATCGGAGTGAGCTCGCAAAATGTTTGTTATATGTTATTTGCTATACCTAATTTAATTGTGTTAGATTAATTTATTAGTAGTAGTGTGATTGTTATTATGTTTTGTTTTGTTTTATTTTGTATAAATTTGTGTTATAGTAGCCAGTTCGAATTGGGTACCTAAACCTGTAATGACTGTGTGTGTTGAATTAATAAATAAATAAATAAAAAATAACTTCGAACGGTCAAAAGTGCAACCGCCGAGATTCTCAACCATGTGCCTAAACCTCGAGGCTATTTTCCACTTGGCCCATAAAACTAAATAAATTATTTCAGCTACGACGGTGAAACGCGCGAGGTCCCAAAATGAGCGGCGACAGTCGACGTACGCCCGTACCACGCAGAGCAGGGACATTCATCTCTCGATGTTGCCAGACTTATCAGGTGAGAATATCCTTTTTATGGCAACCCTAAATTAGGATCTTCGTGTCAGCAACGGACAAATATTGGTAGATCATGTAAAATTGGTCTAAGCTGAGATTGAACCAACCATTGAAGCTACAAATGCTAAATCCTTAATCTCGAACTCGATTGTTTAATAAATCTTGAATTTCTTCAACCATATCTTGACTGCAGTATTTTGTATTTTGAACCCTATGCCTGTTTTCAAACTCAGTGCTGTTACTTATAATAATATTAAGTAATGGAAAACTCATAACACTTTGCCCGACTTGAGATTAGAACTCGGGACTCATCGCACAACTCATGTTCCTTCCGCAGTCAACGTGGCAGTCTTACGCAGTTTGAATATCAAGATTTTTTTTAAAGTAGCATTCACAGACTGATTTTAAAGTGACTACGATAAGCAAAGCACAAATCAGTTAATTAAAATCTAATTTATGACTGATAAGTGAAATTAAATTCCAAAGATAAACACCTTGATTGTAAAATGTAGATCTACCCTCAAAATTAGGTATTCGCGTTGTTATCATTAATTTATTCAGATAAACAGTGCAAAACGATTCTAGATGAATTGGTTTACATTTTTCTCATTATTTTTGGGTTAATTTTTTTACCAACAATTCTTACCACTCGAAATCCTCACGTCGGCTTGCTGCGATCTTCACACTACGCTTAAAGGACCCTGGATAATAGGAAACGGTCCACGAGATACAACCACGAACTTCATCTACTGAAGCTAATTATAGCTATTAATGGCGATATTTACTTTGCAGAAAATCTCTCCAATGAAGAACGCACTTGGGACGAAATTATGCAGATCAAGGCTATGCCAGTGCCTATGAACCAGAAGAGAGAACTGAAAGCCAGATTACAGGTAAGTCTATACAGATTACGTCATCATTGGCCCAGATGCTTATCTCGTCATGGATGAGGGGGATTAACGCGCTGGCCTAAGACATGTCACATATTTCAATCAATCTATTCATCTTGGAATATTCGCACTTGTTGCGTGTTTAAACTCAACAAGTGTCAATCGTAGACTCAACAACATTATGCCTACGATTTCGTATTATTTAGGTTATATATTTTGTAGATTTAGAATAGGATGCAGGAAGAAATTAAAGAAACAGTCGATAGACTAATTGTTTTTAAGTACTACACCAGGAATTGAAGTATAAAGAGTATCATAGTCTTCACGAGTCTATCTATGCCAACTGTACCTTTCAACAAAACGTATTAATGCCAAAAATATCCCAAAAGGTTCCATTGTTCTTACCAGAATGTTTTCATTACAGAATGCAACAAAACTCCGCCTTCAAGGCCTGGAACAGCTACACTGGCGGCAAAGGAAAGTGTTGCATCGCTTCAAAATCAGGTTTTCCGAACTGGTGGGCAAGCTGGAACTCTGGCAAACTGCCATGAGGGAGATAGAAGGGAAGTTCGGCACCGGGGTGGTATCATACTTTCTGTTTTTAAGATGGTTATTCGTCTTAAACCTAGCCATTTCTATGTTGATCATACTATTTCTAATCCTACCAAAGACACTTCTAGTCGAAGATGTAAATGAATGTGATGATTTAGACCTTAATTCCACTTACTGTTGTTCCATGGCATATTTTGAAAAGAACCTTACTGAAACCAATGTGTTTTTAGACGTTATTCAAGGCACGGGGTTGATGGAACGAACAATACTTTTCTACGGCGTGTATAGTGATCAAATATACAGTTATTACATTAAGAATTTGTTTGATACAAAATTGTTTTACAATATGCCCATGGCTTACATATTAGTGCCAATCTCGTGGGTTCTGCTATCTTTGATAGCTATAGTAAATACAGCAGCTAGGGGCTTCAAAGAAAGATTGGTGGAGAACGAAGGACAGTTCTACAAGTATTGCAACTTGGTGTTTGGTGGTTGGGATTTCTGCATACACAATGACAAATCAGCGAAGATTAAGCATAAAGCGTTGCACGACGAGCTGAAAGGATGTCTCCACGAAGAGAAGTTTAAGGAAGAGAAGCAGTCGAGAAGTAGAGAAAGCCAAATTCTTCTCCATCTCAAACGGTTACTCATAAACCTGATAGTACTTGTAATTTTGATAGCATCAGGAGTATTAATATACTATACATACCACTATGCTGTAGATAGACTTAACCAAGATCAGATGGCTGGAAATAGGACGAATACAGCCAGACTAACCCTAGGTCTTTATAGAAACAGCATGTCGTTCGGTCGAGTCGAGAATATGCTTTTAGAATTCCTGCCGCTCATTTGCATAGTCGTGTTGAATTTGATTGTCCCAGAGATTTTCAATTACCTAATCAAGTATGAGAACTACACACCAGCTTACACCATCATAGTAACGTTGTTAAGAACAGTCCTGCTAAGACTGTCATCCTTAGGTGTTCTGATAAGCCAAATGTATATATATGTGTCGTCTAACGGTTTCGTATGTTCGTATACTAATGAGGATTCGACGAAGTTGGAGTGTTGGGAGACCTACGTAGGTCAGCAATTGTACAAATTGATTTTAACGGATTTCGCAGTACAATTCGTGGCCACTTTCTTTATTAATCTGCCGCGTGCGTTCATAGCCAGGCATAGTAACAATAAATGCTTCAAAATCATCGGAGAGCAGGACTTTTATCTACCAAAGCACGTTTTAGACATAGTTTACATACAAACCATAGTATGGATGGGGTCATTCTTCTGTCCTTTCCTACCAATAATCGGCACTATGTTTTATTTCCTCATATTTTACGTGAAAAAGTTCACATGTCTTATAAACTGCACGCCTTCGCCTGTTGTATATAAAGCTTCCAAATCAAAGAGTCTGTTCATGTCAGTACTGTTGTTAGGATTCGTCATATCGATAGGTCCGGTCGCGTATTCAATAGCCGAGTTGCTGCCATCTTTTAACTGTGGCCCTTTCAGAGGTCAGAAGTCGGTTTGGCATTACGTCGTGTTGACATTTGAAGGGTTTCCGTCTATATTGCGCGAGATGATATTCTTTTTAGGCACATCGACGTTCGCAGTGCCTGCTTTCGCTGTTTTGTTGTTTTTCCTGTATTATTACTGGGCTGTAGCCACAGCCAATAGGCATATGGTGGCTGTATTGAAAAATCAGCTGGTTTTAGAAGGACATGATAAACAGTTTCTCTTGAATAGATTAAGCGCTTTCATTAGGCAGCACCAGAAACGGTGTGAGAGGCGTAATAGAGCAAGTTTCGCTGATGACGATTCTTCAATACGTCAAAGTTCGAGATAAAATAACGTTTAAGTGTAAATATATACATAAATATTTGAGTCAGTGGTGTTATGTTTAGTATTGAAATTGATTTTTAAGTAAAAAGTTTCAAATTATGAAAACATTTTTTTTTTCCAGACTACTAAATTTTGTCTATGGAAACTTCTTTATTAACTATAACACCACTGGCCGATGGGCAAAGTTACAAATCGAAAGCAACGTTATAACAATTCTAAATTTTAATATGCGCTTCTTTACTTAAATCGATCTAAAGCGATATTTTTGCTTTTCGTTCACCGAATGAGATTGTAGGTGGCACAATAGGTGACGTCATTAATCGTCGCCATTTTTGTACTGTGAGCACTGGCGTTTTGACGTCAGACGACAGGATATATGACTGCATTCTGGTTAAAACAGCAACCATTACAGCTAACTATGAAAGAACGAATTTGCAGTATTCTAAATTATCACACCTATTCGCAATGTATTACGTCATTATCATCGGTCTCACTTTTGAGAACGGACCTCCTCTACAACTGAGTGCTTAGGCCTTAGTCCACCACGTTGAACTTGTGTGGGTTGGCGGACTACACACCTAAGAAATTCCTAAGAACTTTTAGGTTTCCAGGTTTCCTCACGATGTTTTCTCTCACCTTTAAAGTCATAATTCAATACCCATATACATCCCACTGCTGGGCATGGGCCTCCTCTACAATTGAGAGGGTTTACGCCTTAGTCAACCACGCTGGACTAGTGCGGGTTGGCAGACTACACAGGCAAGAAATTCCTAAGACCTTTTAGATGTGCAGGTCACGATGTTTTCCTTCACCATTAAAGTACGTGATAATTATTTGTGAATACACATAACTTCAAAAAGTCAGAGGTGTGTGTCTGGGTGTGAACCCGCGACCTAGATTCTCGCCGGCGCGCTTAAATCTAGAGGCCATCACTAAGTATTACGGAACACAGCCCAATTATATTGCAGAATCACAGAGCCTTATCCTAAAATGTCGACAGCTCATGACGTCATTTATTTCCTTAGAACAGGTGCGGTGTTCACTTTGAATGTAGTGTAAAATGTACCTTTACCCCGTCCAATATATAATATTTAATTTTCTTGTATAATGGAAAAAAAATCGACAATCTTCATGTATCTTTCGAAGTATGCAACTTCAGTATACATTGCGTTGTCATAAATAATTGTATTTATCTATTGAAAATTCGACAATCTTCGAGAAGCTTTCGAAGTATGCAACTTCAGTATACTGCAATATTATATATTGTCGTATTTATCTATTTAAAATTAGACAATCTTCGTGTATCGTTCGAAGTATGCAACTTCACTATACATTGCGTTGTCATAAATTGTTGTACCTATTTATCTATTTAAAATAATTCGTAATTTTTTAGTGAGTAGATTTTTTATTATTATGATGATTAAATTACGGTGTATTGTATTGGTAAGCGTTACCTTAACGCAGAATAAGTTAAAATTGTGGCAATTTGAATATTTTGTGTATATAATATAAAATTTGTATTAATATTTCTTGCCAATGAATTTTAAAAAGAAAAAAAATATCGTGCTGTTAAGTTTTTTATAATTTTATTGTGAAATTTTAAAAGATTATAAATTGGCTGTGCCGTGTAAGGTACACATATTAAAAAAAAATAAGCTCCAAAAAATTATTTAATTCAAAAATATCCGACAAAAAGTTTTATACGACAAATATATGTATCCTGCCTAAATGGTGCCAAAATTTTCGAAATTTATAATAATCAACTAGTGTGCTATTAGACATCGCGGCTTTGATTCCCGACCGGGGAAAATATTTAACGTTTTATTTCAGTTGATTGATTTGTAACTTTGCCTACGTATTGTTATTGCGCTCAAATTACAACTTCTATTTATTTCGGAGACATTTAAACCGGTATACGACTTCCGTCGCTATAACCGGTTTTAATATGTTCTATATACAAATAAGAGATGCCATAATTACTCATATTTACTTCCGCGTAATTTTCACACTCATAACTAATATTTTTGGCATTTTTAGATGAATTTGCATTTTTTTTTAAATTTTTTACGCAAGCTATAATCTACATGAAAAAATAATTTTTTAAACTTTTATTCCTGACATCTAATTTTTTTGAACATTATCTCTTCAAAACGTCTTTAAAATTTGCTTAATTAATCGACAGATAAGCGCAATCAATATACACGTTTTGTGCTTACTATTTTTATCTTATTGTCCTCTCCTTTTTGGACTCATACCCTCATTTTAGCAAAATACCATACACATACATACATAAACTCACGCCTATATTCCCCGAAGGGGTAGGCAGAGGTGCATTTCTGCACCCACATTTCGCCAGGTATGTATTAGTCCCACGTAATAGGGGGCGAGCCCATTGCCGTTTTTCGGGAACAATTCCAGACTCCGTGCTGCTACTGAGAATTTCCTAATGGAAAACCCCAATAACACTTTGCCCGACCCGGGAATCGAACCCAGGACCTCTAGATCGCACGGCCCATCCTTGTGCCGCGAGACCACGAGGCAGTGAGGCAGCAAAATACCGACTTTTAAATATGGCTATTTAATCCTTTTTTAATATTACGTGTAAAAATTAAACAATTTATTTTGGTCACCAACCCTCAATTTCAAATGACAAAAATCAGTATTTTAAATTTCTAACATCACAATTCACATTATCACAACGCTGGCTATAAACTTGCAATTAACAATAACGTTAAATCAGTAATGAAAACACTACATAAGTAAATTCACAGAACAGCTGAATAAGGTTAGAAGGGAAATAGCCAGTATTTTGTATGGGGACGAGTGTCGCCGCTTGTCTGTCACCTGTTCATTCTACTACGATCACACGACCAATGGTAAAAATTTCAAACAAAAATGGAGAGCTGCTATTGGTTGTCACACGTATACAAAAGTTCTGATATTACACGCTATCCTAATTACTAAGAAGCGGCCGTGTCAAACATATGATAGTCTAATCGTAGGTTCGGCACGCTCGGCATGCTGACATTTCCTTTCTAGTTTTATTGAATTGTTCTGTGAGTAAATAATATATATTTTATTAAAACTGAAAAAGGATCATCCAAATTTTGTAAGAACGATAAATTCTAAATTAAGTATATGATTGCTCAACTCTTTTTGATAATAATCTTTTGTATATCTTTTTTTGACGTGTATTTTTCTTGTGTACTTAAAATGTTGGATTTAAAGCTGAAGCACTGTATTAAAAAGCGACGGAAGACGATAAAACTAACGTGTATTCAGTCAAATAAAATTAGTGTTCTATGACTAGAATCATACTATAGAACAACCGACGCGACGCCATGCATATAGAGGCCATTAGGCCTCGACACGTCGCGTTACGTTTTAAAAGTGTGTTTCGGCCTTTACGATTGGGCAAGTTAGGTGGCGTTGCAGTCGGTGACAGTAATTTTTTCAGTTATTGACAAGACCTAATGATGAGCTTAGACAGAGAAATGAGAGATTCCGATCGTTCCTGACAAATCTCAAACAGTATTCCATTTTCCATATTTTCTTAACGTAGCACAAAAGAAAAGTGATAATATCTCCTTTATAGAAAAATAATAAATCACGTACCGCAACATTCTAAATAATCTAATTGACTGAAAATACTACGTAAATCTAATTTATTGTTTTCAAGTAAAAACAAAGATATCATAAAAGTAGTTTAGTAAACCACGTAACCCGTATGAGAAGAATATATTTTGTATTTTTTCTACGTCAGTAAATTGAGACGTCAGTAAAAATATGGCGTCAGTGAAATAAATTAACGCCAACAAGTGTTTTAGCTCATTTTACGTACAATTTTACTTACATTCCGTTTATTTTTTGAATACATTTTTATAGCTTTGGGTTGAGACCGAAAAGTCTCGTAGTTTCTGATACAATACAAATTTTGTACCTTATGGTGTCAGACCTATGTATTGTTTTTTTTAATAAATACACCCAACAGTCACACACATAGTTCTGATCCCACACTAGGATACAAGTCCTGTGTCGTGGGAATCAGAAACTACGAGAGACTTTTCGGTCTCACAAACACCCAGACCCGAAACAAATATTTGAGGATCACACAAACATTTGTCTCGGTGCGGGGATCGAACCCGCGGCCTCTCGCTTCGCAGTCCGGTGTCTAGCCAACTGCGCCACGGGGCTGTCATATGTATGTATGTGACTGTTGGGTGTATTTATTTATTTATATGATGTAGAAACATCACGATTAAACTTCTGCCATAGAATAATTGACACAAATTAATTTACAATTATTTTATAGTGCCACAAAAAGTGGGTGTTTATGAAAAAAACAGTTTTTGATTTTTGAGGAGAAACACTCTAACTTAAAACTATTAGCAAAGCAACAAAAGTATTCATTCAGCCAAAGTAATATTGAAATAACTGTACAATGATTTTTTAAAAGCAGTTTACTCCAAAGGTCTTGTCATACCTTTAAAATATTTTTTATTAAATGTTTTGCAAGTAATCATACTGCTAATTCTACTACTTGTAGTTTATAGATGCATTATGATGCATCTAATAATAATAATAATTCTGTAATTTCTTGTATCCAATCAAATAGGATATAAAAATACAATGAAATTTACATTTTTTTTTTTTTTTTAAGAGACACCAATATTACATGCAATTTATGACTTATTACTTTATTTTAACAGGCATACGTTAAATTGTCGTCTTTGACCTTGTAGTTTAACTGGGACAATATTAATTTTAAGTGATTTTTTAAACTTATACCTTCCAAAATGAGCATTTTATGATCCTAGGCCATAGTATATAGCATTTATATAATCCATAGATTATAGAAGTCTCACAAATATCAGGTATTATCTAGCAAAAGTTTGTCTAAGTTTTACCAAAATACTAATTGTTTTAAAATCCTGACGATGCTGCGGTAATAATGTGTAAGATTTTTTAAAATGATATGTAGTTGAATATCGATGGAATATTCCGTTTCATTTCCATTATTATACTTAAAACTAGCTAATTATTTCATTAATATATACATCATTTTAGTTACCTAGAAACTGTGTATCCATAACTTTATAAATTATTTTATATTATCTGTGTCCTTTAGCTGAATAATGTCAAAACCATGTATAAGAATAAGAAATGGGTAAATAACATGATACATGTATTTTCACAATATTAATTCCATACTACAAACATAATTATTATATTTGGTTTTTGGCTTAAAAAAATGACTCTATTGTCGCTGGTTCTTGTCTATTGTCAGATTTCTCGAGGCTCTCTGTACCTATATCGTGTAAATAGCATTTATTAATAATAAGTAATAATTGTTAGGTGATCTCGAAAATATAATGATTATATGTTGTGTTAGTATATAAATCGATTAAAATGTTTTTTACCATGTTTTTATCATACACTTTGGGGTGTATTATATATTATAACGTGAGCTCAGACCGTGCGGTTTTAAGATTCAAAATGGCGCCTTGAAATTAATGGCGGGAATTTTAAACCCAATATGACTAATTTCATGTATTAATCCTGATATTTTCGTAGCAAATTGTAGTGTATAGTTTTACTAATTATTTATTGCAATAGTTTTTAGAGAATTTTTTTTAATGTGAATTGTTTTTGGACGCCATTTTGGAAAGTCTCGAGCTATTACTTAAGTATAAAAAGTAACATCATTCTTTCAAATTACGAACGTTACACACTGCCATACAAATGTCTAAAGTGTATACATAATTATAATATATCAAAATAAATTATTGTACACTCCGTTTTGTTTTCTTTGCTTTTTCCAACAGGTATTTAAATCCACCCAGATAAGGACCACCATCATTATCAGCCCATATACGTCCTACTGCTGGGCACGGGCCTCCTCTACAACTGAGAGGGTTTAGGCCTTAGTCCACCACGCTGGCCTAGTGCGGGTTGGCGGACTACACACCTTATAAATTCCTAAGAACTTTTTAGGTGAGCAGGTTTCATCAAGATGTTTTCCTTCACCGTTAAAGTACGTGATAATTCATTGTGAATATAAATATCTTCGAAAAGTCAGAGGTAAGTGCCTGGGATTTGAACCCGCGATCGTCAAGATTCTCGACCGCGTGCCTAAACTTCGAGGCCATCACGACTTTTAAGGACCACCATAATGCCACAATATGGTCGTTAGAATCGTGAAAACTGAACTAAAACCACACCAACTATTGGAAACAGAATCTTACATTAAACCGACGTAAAACTGTTGCGTTTTCTCCGGTGATGGAGCTCGCCGCACATCCAATAAATTAGTAATAGTACTTTACTTTACTAATCCACACTTTTTTTCATCTCTTTTTCATTCACTTTTATCATCTGTAAATTAGGGTTATAACTGGCATTTAAAGTAACGTTTACAGCATCCAAGTTTTTCCCAGTCAATTGGGAAAATTCTGGAATAAAAACAATAAAAAAACCATTTATCAACAACATTTATTTGGTACACAAAGTACAAAACTAAATTATCTGTCCGATATATTTAAATTATTCTTCGCATCACTCCATATTGAGCTTGCGTTTTCATATAACTAACTACAATACAATCCTAATTAAAAACTGCATCAAAAACAGTCCAGTTATCTTACAATACATACACATAGCCATAGAGAATGGAGTGACAGAGAAAGCGATAGTAGTATTATTAGCTGTCTCTTTCTAGAAGTTATGTCGACGTCAGAATTTTAAATCCAAGTCCATGACTCAATATGCGACCTGCATATCGATAACCTAAAACATTTCCCATCAAAACGTCTTATTTGTTATTTAATGAACTTTCTTATTATTATTAGTTATAACTATGAAATTAATATGAAGAGCAAGACAATTTAAATCCTTTAACTGTCATCCTACAACACTAAAGTTAAAAAAAACGCGTAAAATGGAGGGTAGTTTCACCGTTTGCCTATTATGTGGGTAGATTTTAGTGCCGTGTGCGTTACAAAACGCGAGGACTGCCTTGTGCCTTTGATTGTTTTTTTTTACATACATACATACATAAACTCACGCCTGTATTCCCCGAAGGGGTAGGCAGAGGTGCATTTCTGCACCCACATTTCGCCAGGTATGTATCAGTCCCACGTAATAGGGGGCGAGCCTATTGCCGTTTTTCGGGCACATTTCCAGACTCCGTGCTGTTACTGAGAATTTCCTAATGGAAAAACCCAATAACACTTTGCCCGACCCGGGAATCGAACCCAGGACCTCTAGATCGCACGGCACATACTTGTACCGCGAGGCCACGAAGCAGTCATTTTTTTTATAAATCAACATATATATTGAACATAATATAATATATGGACTAAGGCCTAAACCCTCTCAGTTGTAAAGGAGGCCCGCGCCCAGCAGTGGGACGTATAACGGCTGATGATGATATCATGTATATTATCAAAGTTATAATGGCCTCTATCGTTGAAATTACTCTTCAATCCATTCTCTTTCTATGTATTCTTATGATAATTTGCACAAAATCTTGATTTGGTATATCGCCATATTTAGACAATCAATTTTCAGCTTACGTGATGTAGAAAGACTTGATAAAACGACATAAGGTAAAGTCACCAGTCATGGACAGTATAAGCGATTTTTTTTAATGTTTGCTTTGTGATTTCTTCATTTTTCAATTTACATTGTTATGGATTTGGAGGTAAATGACTAACACTTCTTTTAATGAGTATTCAATGTTTAATTTCAGTTTAGTACTCAGCCCAATAAAATATCATCAATAAACCATACACCTACTTAGTCACCAGTAATGGACAGTAATAATCCAGTGTTGGACACCCAATCATGGACATTATCCAATTATGAACAGCCATCAATGGACAGTAATAATCCAGTAAAGGAAAAAAGATATTCTTTATTATTTGAATAAAATCAACCTTAAAATATTATCAATATCAGTCTTTTATATCAAGAGATGCTCCAAAGCCAACTTTAACTAAAATAATAGATAATTTTACACATTATTATGTTATAACAATTAGGTGATAATAAGGCACAAACTTAATTTAAATGTCTATCACTAGGTACTATTATTAAAGTTGTGATGACCTCGTGGCTTAGGCACGCGGTCGAGAACCTCGATGGTCTCGGGTTCAAACCCCAGGCACACACCTCTTACTTTTCAAAGTTATTTGTGTATTCACAAAAAAATTATCACTTACTTTAACGGCAAAGGAAAATATCGTGATGAAACCTGCAAACCTAAAGAATCTTAGGATTTTTTTAAGTGTGCAGTCCATCAAACCGCACTAGGCCAGCGGGGTGTACTAAGGCCTAAACCCTATCAGTTTTAGAGGAGGCCCGTGCCCAGCAGTGGGACGTATATGGACTGATGGTGATTCTGACTATTATTAAAAAATCTGTATCAAAAATCACGTTATTTTCCCTCGTAAAGGCTTTGTGACGAAAAGACTCGACGAATTTGTTTTAAAACGCTGCCCAATCCAGCTCTATTCTTCTTTGGGTCTCCATCTCGAAGTTGCTCCTTCCTTCTTGTATTATTGTACTGAGGTAAATGTACTCGTGAACAACTTCGAGAGTTACTCCGTCTAGCGCAATCGATTCCGGAATAGCCTGCCGATTAAATATAAACTTGGTTTTATCCAAGTTCACCGGGAGACCGATGCGTGCTGAAGAATTAGCCACATCAGACAGCATTTGTTGTACATCTTCAACAGTTTCAGCCACCATGATGATAGCGTCTGCAAATCTCAGGTGTAAGATGTACTCCCCCACAGCGGGCCGCCCTGCTCGCCGGGTTCGGGACCGAACTCGTGGTGGGCAGGATTCGGCGACTTGGCCTCCAGGTGGCCCTGCACAAGACTGAGGCTCTGTGTTTTCACTGACCTCGGTCTAGGCCACCGCCGGAGGCGCACTTGACGGTGGAGGGCGTGCGGATTCCCATCGGCTCCCAGATTAAGTACTTAGGTCTGATTCTGGATAGTCGGTGGAAATTCCGTGCGCACTTTGAGATGCTGTCGTCGAAGTTGGTCCGGGCAGCGGGCGCTCTCGGCGCCTGTTGCCCAACATTGATGGTCCTGGCTTCCCTTGTCGAAGCCTTTATGCTGGAGTCGTGCGGTCCATGGCCCTGTACGGGTGTCCCGTGTGGGCCACTTCTCTCGGCGCTCGCTGCGTCGTCCGCAGCGTATGGTGGCGCAGCGAATCATTAAAGGATACCGCAGGATTTCGCACGAGGCGGCCTGTGTTTAGACGGATACTCTACCCTGGGAGCTGGACGCCCAGGCCCTCTCGTCAGTGTTCTTCTGGCGGGAGGAGGCGTTCCGGCGATCCGGACAGAGACCGGCCCCAAGAGAGGTCGAGGCCATTTTGGCCTCCCTCCGCAGCGCCGCCGTGGTGGAGTGGAGTTCCAGGCTGGAGAGTCCAAGTGCGGGCGTGGCGACCGTCGCGGCAGTGCGTCCTGTCCTCCAGCAGTGGATGGACAGGCGCCACGGTGCGCCGACCTTCCGATTGACCTACCTGTGTCGTATCGTTGGAGTGGAGGAGTCCGCCGTGTGCCACCATTGTGGCAACTGCCGTGAGGACACGGCCCAGCACACGCTTGAGGAGTGCCCAGCCTGGGACGAGGAGCGCAGCGCTCTCATAGCGGTCGTAGGGAGCGACCTCTCGCTGCCGACTGTGGTCGCCGCCATGGTCGGCAGCCGGAGGTCATGGAAAGCTATGCTCTCCTTCTGCGAAATAACACGTTCGCAGAAGGAGAGTGCGGAGCGGGATCGGGAGCAGACCGATCCCGCTCGTCGCAACAGGCGACGTAGGAGGCGCCGGGTGAACATCTAGCCCGGCGCCCAGAGGCCACACAGGGCCGCCGTCCCTACCTTGGCGGCCCCCGAGGACTAACTTTCATTTTGGTGTGCCTTTTGGCACCGCGCAGAGGCGGTCCCGGTTCAATCCATAGCTGTGGCTTCAGGGTATTCGGGGGCCGTCTCGCTGAATGCGCTGATGGTGGCCGTCGCGGGGTTTTTAGTCGGTGTTGCGGCGCAATTATTTTTGGTAGGGACCCGGCCCAGCGGCCGCCCGCAACAACCACGGGCGGTAACATCTATGCTGGGTCGGAAGGCGCCGGTGAGTCCGACACACCCTCGCCCCTCCGGGGGTGGGATGGTCCGTAAATGGATTTTCCCCGCGGAAAAAAAAGGTGTAAGATGTACTCGCCGTTAACATTTACACCACATCCTTTCCAGTTCAGTGTCTTAAACATATCGTCCAATGCATTTGTGAATAAATTTGGGGAAATAACGTCCCCTTGTCTCACTCCTCGATGCATTGGAATTGCTTTAGATTGCTGCTTTTCTAGGTGCCATTTCTATGTTGAAAATAAATTTGTTAATATTAGAAATACGTTGAACCAATTACGGACACCTAATCATGGACAGAATGTCTACTACTGGATAGACTAATAATTTATTTCAGATTTCAAGAGAAACATGAAAATATTCCAAAACAAACGTACATTACATGAAAAAAATAAATAATTAAGAATTTCACTTTATGGACACTCTGTCCATGATTGGGTGTACGTGCTTGAAAAATATCCAGTCATGGACATCGCTAATTTTAGGATTAAAATGACGATGACATTTTGGGTTATATTATAAAAGTAATGTATTACTATTGATAAATCACTAAGTAATATAAATTTCAGCAACGACGATACACCTGACCCAAAATAAAATGTTAAGTGTACTTACTTGCAACGCGATTCTTATAAGAAATTACGATTCGCGACACCAAATGACACCGCGTAACTAACAACATTTATGGCCGAAATTATAATGGGCGTCGGCTGTTAAAAACGGTTTGTATGACAGCCAAGATATTGACACAATTGATCTGCGTTGGCAATTGAATAAAAATACTGTGCGTTTGCTTAATTTTAGAGGTATATTTGAAAAATGTCCATCATTGGTCCGCGTCCATAATAGGCGCCATTACCTTATTATGTACATAATAAACTTGAGTTCAATATTGGCAGTGACTAATTATTATTTGGTCTACATTGAAATATTTTCTCCCAGTACAAGGTCGCAGGTTCGTTCCTCGCACCGAAAATTATCTGTAGATCTAATCTGTCTAAAGAGTTTCATGGTAAGAAAAAACTTTTTGTTGGAGCCGGGGTAGTAGTAACCTGAAAATTGTGCTCTAAAGTCAAACATGGCGAAAACCGAATCAAAATTATGTTAATAAACTAATGACTATTCTCTAATAACTGTTCTTGCAATAGAAAACTAATATGTAAAGGGAAACAGTCATGAACACGTGGTATTCTACAAACACATTTTTTGAGTTACTATTTTAGTACAAAGATAGATAGTTCCTGTTTTGTTATAAAAAAAAAATCTTGTATATGTATAATTAAAAGAACTATTTTTCTTTTGTTTTTTGGAAATTATCTTTTGGACGCTATGACATACGGCCTTACCTATAAACGTCAATTAATTTCACTACTACTTAAACATACTTTGTCTCGTTTCTCTAACAACACATGTCAATCAATAGGGCATCATCATCAGCCCATATACGTCCCGCTGCTGGGCACGTGCCTCCTCTACAACTGAGAGGGTTTAGGCCTTAGTCCACCACGCTGGCCTAGTGCGGGTAGGCGGGCTACACACCTAAGAAATTCCTACGAACTTTTAGGTGTGCAGGTTTCATCGCGATTTTTTCCTTCACCGTTTAAGTACGTGATAATTATTTGTGAATACACACATAACTTCGAAAAGTCAGAGGTGTATGCCTGGCGTTTGAACCCGCGGTCGTCGAGATTCTCGACCGCGTGCCTAAACCTCGAGGCCATCATGACAAAGCAGGATTCAATAGTAGTTAGATTAAATAAAGTTTACAAGGCCCGAAATCTTTTGATTCAATGTCGCAAAATCCTTTAGAAAATAATTAGTTCAAGTTAAAAATTAAGCGCGATCACGACTGTCCCCATAATTACACATAAATAAACATTTACTCCGCGTTAAAATTCTCTCTCACTGTACATTTATACCCTGTTGGTCGCGCTTTACTTCTAAATGTCCGCAGTCGGTGAGCTGAAATTGAAGAATTAGCTGTAATAAATACAAATACATATAAATATAATTTTATGAGAATCCTTTCACAATTGGATCCATTTATTATTATCAAATCAATGTAGTGACGGCCTCGAGGCTTAAACATGCGGTCGAGAATCTCGGCGGTCGCAGGTTCAAACCCCAGGCACACACCTCTAACTTTTCAAAGTTATGCGTGTGAAGGAAAACATCATGAGGAAACCAGCGTACCTAAAAGTTCTTAAGGATTTATTTGGTGTGAAGTCCGTCAAACAGCTAGGCCAACGTGGCGGACTAAGGCCTAAACCCTCTCAGTTGCAGTGGAGGTCCGTGCCCAATAGTGAGACGTATATGGGCTGATGATGATGATGATGATAAGTAATCAAATTTGAATTTTAGGTGCATTTGTGCACCCATGTTTTGCCAATTGTATTTAAGGTCCCAAGGTATAGATTTAGAATAATAAATGTACCCTTTTGACTCTTTTTCGTTTATATTTCCCAACCTCTACTGACAACATGCCAATCAACTCTGGAATCTAACCCGGAACTTCCAGCTCGAACGGAAAGCGCTGTACAGCGGGACCTCTTTAATATTCCTCTTATTCCATAGATATAAAAATGAATGTTTGTCTGTATGACATCGAACTCTTCATAAACGGCTGGACCGATTGGGATGAAAATATTTGTGTGTGTTTGAGGGGATTCGAGAATGGTTTAGATTCACCATGACCTGATACATGGACCGACAACGACGTCGGTATGTCAAACGGCTGCACCGATTCGGATGAAATGTTCTATGTACATTCCAATGGGTCCCTGGATGATTTCAAAACGCAATTCAACCCGGTAGGTGGCGCTCGCTTAAAGCTTTTCCGGGCAGGACAACGTCTGCCGAGACCACTAGTATTCCATAGAAGATCATTCAAAAAGACTTACGTTTAGTTAACAGCAGCGTGATGGTCGAAGTCCCCCTTGTCGAGATGGCGCTGCGGCACCTTGGCGGGCCCAGGCTCGTACACCAGCATCGACACGCGCTCCGGAGATGTCTTGTTGCGTTGCATGTCTACCAATTATTTATTTTATTTATTTATGCTTTTTATACAGTTTGTATAAAGGCGGACATAATGCCTTAGGCATTCTCTTACAGTCGACCTTTGGGTGATGCAGAGATAAAAGAAGTAGGTGCATAAATAACGAACTGGTGGAGATACATACATACATATATACTAACATATTAAGAACAACAAGAAAATAGGAATACACATATAGAATCATACTCATATACATACGTACATATTACATATATAAACATAAATACATAGAAGATTAATTGATATTTATTTACAGCGACCTGTACCTTCTGGCACAAGTATTTATTTTGACAGCCCCGTGGCGCAGTTGGCTAGATACCAGCTTGCGAAACGAGAGGCCGCGAGTTCAATCCCCGTACCGAGACAAATGTTTGTGTGATCCACAAGTATTTGTTTCGGGTCTGGGTGTTTGTGAGGCCGAAAAGTGTCTCGTAGTTTCTGATACCCACGACACAAGACTTGTATCTTTGTGTGGGGTCACAACTATGTATGTGACTGTTAGGTGTATTTATTATTATTATTATTTATTTAATACTTCGAAGGTCGGTACGTAATTCTTGAAATATTCGTTTGGTTTTAGTTCAGCTGTGAACAGCGAGCCGTACCGATAAGTATGGCGATTAGCCAGTAAGCAGGAGGCGGGAAGAACAGTCGGTGAGTTAATTGTTACTAGTATTATTATTTTTGATTATCATACATTATGTTTGTGCATTGCTACATATCTTTGCTTAAATAGAAGCAACGGCTATAATCTGACAGTCGACAGCTATTGAGCATTGATGGATAATCCAAAAACCCTGACAATGTGTATACTCACAGCGTAAGCTGAGCCGTCGCTTGTGCTGTCCCGATAGCTCCAGCTGCCTCCGCACGAGCTCCGAGGCGGAGGCCGGGCGCTCCGCCCGCGCGCTCTGCGGCAGCGTGGCCGCTTGCAGCGTCACGTCAGAGTACGCAGTCTTGTTTAAGTCTGCGGAACAATACACATTTGTCTAAAAGGATACAACTCACCAAAGTTTTTAAAAAAATATTTACATACATACATAAACTCACGCCTGTATTCCCCGAAGGGGTAGGCAGGGGTGCATTTCTGGTGCACCCACATTTCGCCAGGTATGTATCAGTCCCACGTAATAGGGGGCGAGCCTATTGCCGTTTTTCGCGCACATTTCCAGACTCCGTGCTGTTACTGAAAATTTCCTAATGGAAATACCCAATAACACTTTGCCCGACCCGGGAATCGAACCCAGGACCTCTAGATCGCACGGCACATATTTGTACCGCGTGACCACGAGACAGTCTAAAAAAAAGAAACATCACATTTTTACATTCTCCAACGCTCAATCTAGAACAGGCGTCGTTAATCGATGGAAATCCATATTTATCATCTGGTATATGTGACTTCTGGCCAAGAATATCCTCTACTATTGAGGGATTAGGATTAAATCCACCACAGGAGAAGGGAGTCGTGTCACCAAGAAATTCCTTATAGAAATCTATTGGTTTTTCTTACAATTTCCATCAAAAAAAATTCAATTCGAACGTTTCAAAGGATCGACAATTAAACATGTACTCTCCCTTCGCTGATATACATTAATTCACCTAATCACCTAGAAAGGTAACACCAAAACATCCCTCTCGTGTTTTTCCGGGAGATAGTGGACGAGTAGACCAAGGTCGATTATGAAACCAAAAAAATAATAGTAGAATGAAACGCATTAGAAAAGGAAGAAAATAACTAAAAAACCGCCTTCAAAAAAACCTATTCCAAAACAAATTAAAATGCACTAAAAAGTAAAAAAATAATTGCGTATCTTCTATTACTTAATTATAATCAACTTACTATTTCTCTACATCAATATATAGGTACGATCTATGTGTTTACGACGCAAGAAGCTAGGTAGGTTCTTCTATATCTATCCACTATCTATCCACTTCAAATCTAACTCAACACATACCTATGAATAACAAACAATGATAAAAATATTTTTTAATGTTCTCCTATGTAAAATTAAATGAAAAATATTAGACTACTTAAAAGTCAATCAAATTATTACGATAATATAATGTAGTTTTAATTATTGTTATTCTTGGAGGCGGTGTAAGTAGGGTAGATTGATATAATAGAAGTAGCAACAGAAACGTATAAAAAACTAGCTGAGCCGACGAACTTCGATCCGCGTAACAGTCGTTTCTTTATTTTTTTTTGTAGCCTAAGTTACTCCTTATAACATCAGCTATCTGTCACGGAAAGTCTCGTTAAAATTGGTCCACCCGTTTCAGAGACTAGCCGGAACAAACAGACAGACAGACAAAAATTGTAAAAAAGCGTTATTTTGTATACCGTGTATACATCCATATGCATTTATTAAAAAGCAGTTATTTCCATATTACAAACAGACACTCCAATTTTATTTATTTGTAGTATAGATGTATAGATTACCTCGCTCAGTCAACACAATCTCCCTATGCATCTGCGACAGTTCGGCGTCGTTCACTAGGACCCTGTGCTTCGTGTCTACCGGCCCGTCCCAGGTTCGATTCCTGTCCACTACGTATGACGGTATTTCCACTTCAGCCTTGTCGTCTTCTTGGATCGAAGAGTTCTTGCTCGGCGGTTCAGTCTAGATGCAAAATGCGATATGTAAGAAAACAAAAAAACATTTTCTAACTTACATTCAATTCTGGCCTCGAGGTTTGGTCATGCGGTCGAGAAACGCGGCGGTCGCATGTTCAGACCCAGATACACACCTTTGACTTTTCAAAGTTATGTGTGTATTCACAATGAATTATCACGTACATCAACGATGAAAGAAAACATCGTGAGGAAACCTGCACACCTGAAAGTTCTTAGGAATTTCTTAGGTGTGTAGTCCACCAACCCGCACTAGGCCAACATGGTGGACTAGGGCCTAAATCCTCTCAGTTATAGAGGAGGCCCGTGCCCAGCAGTGGGACATTATGGGCTGATGATGCTGATATTTTACGTCGGGCTTACGTTCCATAGAAGTTGGCACTAAGGCCTTTACTTTCGGTCTCGGATGGGTCTGATCCCTTCTGGGGTCAGGGCTGTGTCGAGAAGGAGGGACAAAAAGGGTAAATATATTTGACTCCTAAAATATGTACCACGTAGATAAGTCCTATATATTACATCCAAGGTTGATTTTGTGATATGTTTTTCTGGAGCTTTCTATTGCATATGTTAATGCCTACATGCGTGTTGGTATTTCATAATAAAAAAATATTTAGAAATGCTTTTTACTCAAACCACGTTATCAAAACATTTTATCGCGGTCATTTGAGTACAAACTCATTAAAATAACACAGTTGTTGATTATTTAGTTTAATGTTATGCTTTATACATACTCTCACGAATGTACCCCAGAAGGGGAAGGCAAAGATATTTCTACACATTTAATTTCGTTAATGTTTTTTAAGTCGTAATAGATGGTGACACTATAGCCGTTTTCAGTGACATTTTAGGAAGCTGTGATGCTACTGAAAATTCACTAAAGAACAAACTCAACAATGGTGCAACCTGGCAATCAAACCCGGGACCTCTCGATTACACCTCGCAATCTTTTGCCTTGGGACAAACAAACTAATAAGATATTAAAATGTTTGTTTAAAATAGCTGTTTCTATATTTAAACATCATCGAATATATAAATCTAGATACTACGTAAAATTTACCATAGGACCTAAAAATCTAACATTTGAACCAATCTAATATACCCAAACTGACCTTAATACGTTTCTTGAAAGTGGGGCTGGACTGGGGTCGCATCTTAAAGTCTATGTGCTGATTGGCGCCGCTCTTATTCCTCACAATCGGAGACAGTTTTCTAAACTCACTGCGCGGCTCCAGCTCTATCCTCACTGTCTCAGTGGCCGAACTGTTACTGGCTCGTCCGAAAAGCGGAGACAGTTTCGGCTTGGTCCCACTAGTCATTTCAGAATCAACACTTTCTATAGTTATCGTTGAGTCCACGCTCGTTTCTTTCTGACACGCCGCTTTGACTACAATCACGTCATTACTGCCTTTCTGGAACTCGAAATTCGGGTTTTCAAAGCCGGTCTGAGTTGCCGAGTCGTCGCTGTTGAATATTTGCGAGTTCGTGTTCGAGGCTTTGTTCAGCATCCGCTTGCGTCTCTCCAAGTCTGCGTGTATGTCTGTCTGCACGCGCAAATTGATGTCACCGTAGCGTCGGATTATGTAGTTTAGCAGCCAATGGTAGCCTTTTCGCAAGCCGGGGTCCAATTTCAGCTTTTTCGACTTGGGGTCGGCGAACGCGCTGTAGGATTCTACTAGAGTTGGACATCTGTATCTGAGGGGAGGAAATACATATATAACCTTCATTCCCATATTTTAAATTCAAGAAAACATTGTTTATTATACACTTGATTGTAATAATATTTATGACCTGTTGTATGTTTAAATTAAATTACATTAGCTATCGATTGTTTTAGTCATTTCAATTCTTTTGACGCAGGTGTTACTACAATACATATTGCAATGTAAAAAAATCCCAGAATCCTCGCATTATTATTTATGTGTGTATTTGCAATGACTTATAACTGAATTTACCGGTGGATACCACGTTAGGAAAACAGCAAACCAATGACAATACCCCCCTAATAGTAAATACATACATAAACTCACGCCTGTATTCGCTTATAGGGTAGGCAGAGGTACATATCAACAGCTACACCCACATTTCGCCACGTACGTCAGCCCGACGTAATAGGGGGCGAGCCTTTTGCCGTTTTTCGGGCGCATTTGCAGACTCCGTGCTGCTACTGAGAATTTTCTAATGGAAAATCCCCTAATAATATCTCACAAAAATACTTACTTATTGACAAGCGGTTCAATATTCAATTTATCGACCACATCGATGTCGTCTAACGCTCCAGACTTGTCCTGTTTGTTCGCTAGCACCAACACAGGTTTACCTGCAACAATTCGCTTCATACTAACTCTTGTGTTGTGTTTGACAATGGTAATTCTGTTTCAATTATTGAAATTTGTTAATTGTATGTTCCGGATAAACTAGGGTTGCCAACTTTTTTTACAAGAAATAAAGTACTCTAAGGAAATTCGATCAGAAGTGAGTTTTTTAAAGGAAAATATTATACACGTATTTACAATTTCATTAATTACATTTACTCAATATCAAAGTAACTTAACATTCAACGATTCCGACACAAAACTAACGCTAAATAATCCAGATTACAATTTACAATAAAAGAGCAAAAACCAACAGAACGACCATTATCCTAACCAACGACAATTGTGTCCGACTGACGCGACGGAAGGAGCGCAACCAAAGGAGGTCCGCCAACACTCGACACCGTCCTATATAGAGTTACTCCTCCACTATTCTTATGTATTCTAACAGTACCTATATTTAGGTCTAAGAAGAATATTGAACAGTATTTTAGAAAAATGAACAGTATTTATTTATTGTTTTATTTACATATTTTTTAGAGATTCTCGCACAACTTATTAATTTACTGTCTTTTTTTAAACTGTATCTGACTAAATAAAAATAATTATGTGAGCGTCTACGTCTAACACTTTAGTGGTAAGCATTCTGATCCTGAAAACAGTATTTTGTATACTTTATTTTTGTTAAACAGTAAATAGTATAATGTAGTGAAAAACAGTATAATACTGTTTAAAACAGTACAGTTGGCAACCCTAGGATAAACTCAAAAACTACTGGATCGATTTGGATTGTTTTTGGCATTTCTTAAACCTTCTGAATTTGGAAATACTTAAATCGAGTAATGAGTTGAAATAACTGAATACACCCAACAGTCACATACATAGTTGTGACAAAGACAAAAGTCTTGTGTCGTGTATCACAAACTACGATTTTTCTGTCTCACAAACACCTGTACCCAAAACAAATATTTGTGGATCACACAAACGTTTGACTGGGTGCGGTATGGACCCCACGGTTTCTAGTTTCAAAAAGTGGTGTACAAAAACTGCGCTACGGGCTTATCAATTGGAAATGAGCCGGTTAAACGAAAATAGAGACTATAAACAGCTGGCAAAAGGCTCGTAATGGCATTAAAATAATAATGCTCATGCAAGCGTAAATGATTTAATAAGCTTATCGTAAAAATATTGGAAACGTAATTCAAACGGTTGCGAACTGTAACATCGGCGTTATCGATAATATAACACACACTCGTGTGTGTAATTTAGCACTTTACATAAATTCAAGCCTGTACTGTAATGTGAAGGCAGAAATCAGTGGCGGTACTTCCATAACAGCCCAAAAGCCCAGCTTGTCTTACAGAATTCCGAAAGAAAGAAAAAGGGGGAAAGATATGACAGCTATTAGGGATGTTTGCAAATAGAATTGGGAGCAGGGCAAGAGAATGATAATTTTTCTCAAGAGAAATCCCAGTCAGCCTGGATATGGTTAAAGTGATGCTTACGGGTTGAAACCAAGTAGGCATCCCTTGTTTTTGCTGTCAATCAGAGGGCATAATTATTGTCATGTCTATGTATGGAATCGATTCATCAATTTGCTTGAGCCTTATCACTATACAAGTGCAATATATTTCATTAATGTACATATTATTATTATTTATAATACACTTTTGACAACCCCGTGGCACAGTAGGCTAGAAACCAGCTTGCGAAACGAGAGGCCGCGGGTTCGATCCCCGCACCGAGACAAATGTTTGTGTGATACACAAATATTTGTTGCGGGTCTGGGTGTTTGTGAGACCGAAAAGTGTCACGTACGAGTAGTTTCTGATACCCACGACACAAGACTCGTATCTTAGTGTGGGGTCAGAACTATGTACCTATGTGACTGTTGGGTGTAATTATTATTATAATTTAACTTCTATTAAACACTCTTTTATTAAACCTGTTTTACCTTTTCCATGCATTACCGAGCTTGACTGGTAGAGAATGGTATTGTCATTAAGTCTGTCTGTATACAGTATGTACTTACATTAAGTTTAATACTTAATAATAAAATACAAGTTTCGTATTGTGGGTATCGAAACCAACAAGAGACTTTTCGGTTTCAAAGCTTCCTAACTAATGTGTCTGCTTCTCTTCTTTAATGCTAGAAGCGAGCTGTTTTATTTGCTTTTCGATGTGAAATTCTTAATAGAAACATGAAGTCTAGAAAAGTGCTCAGTAAAAAACATTGAGTTCGCATTTATTATGCGGACACAGTAGGCCAAACGAAACTGTGGAATTACGGCTTTTTTTGTCGAGGGGAAAGTTGATTATGGCTCTACCTTCCGCCAGCCCTGGGGAAAGGGGGCAGGAAGCGTACGTTTGGGTCACCGGCCTTCCAGCCCAGCGCGTGGCGACGTCACGTCCACGCAGATGTTAGTGCCGGGCTGGTCCCTAACCAAACCCTTACCTACACTGGCATACCGACCAAAACCCCCCGGTGGCCATCTCCGCGCCTAGTGGGGCGACCACGGTACGTGGGCTAGAAGCACCCACCGTAATTCCGCAGCCGGTGCGCCTCCGGGACGTTATTGTCTCGGCCGTCTCTGAGTTGTAGAGGGCGCAGTTGCACCCCCACTAGCTTGCTTCGGGCGCCCCGGTTGTGGGTGGGCGCCCGCGACGGACACAGGCCACAGTGCCGGCGCGCCTCTCGGGGTCACTTTCAGTGAGGACGCGCAGCGCGCCCAGCGACCCCAAAGGCCGCTTTGAGTCTCCTTTTGCGACCGGCAGGGGATACCGTGGTGGGATTCTAACGCCCCCTTGCCACAGCGCAGAGAATTACACCTCTGTCTATCCTTTCAGTGATATAGTATAATTATATGTATGTATGTTAAATGTATTCCTTTATTACTTAGGACAGAAATGGTACTTTATGCTTAAAAGATCTTATAGCCAAATGCCACTAAAGATAAGCGCCATCTTTCCATCTCATTTCAAAAATATCTATGTCTGATCTCCTGCTTTCATCTATATCTAGCCAGCAAGTGAAAGGTCATTATAACATACAGCCAAAGCACACTCACCTAAGTTGCCATGGTAATAAAAAATAAACATTACCTGATATTTTATCGTGCGATAAAACTTCCTCGAGCACCGTTCTGCATTCATCCAGGCGTGAAAAATCACTTGAATCGATCACAAAAATCACTCCATGAACTTCGCTATAATACTGCGACCATATTTGTCGAAAATGCGGGCCTCCGCCCAAATCGTATATCGTTACCGGCGTATCTTTATGCACAAGATTCACAGCTTTAAACCCGACAGTGGGCAGGACCTTGTCATCTTTATCCCCAGCTAAATTATTCACCGTTTTGGTTTTTCCCGCGTTGTCTAACCCTATAAGTATGAGGACGATATGTCGGTTAATATTTTTTCTTCGGAACACGCGCGGCCAACAGTTACCCATTATTATAAATGTTTTTCGCGACACATAACTTTACTAACTTCAAATGTGTCTTAAATGTCCATTTGTAAACAAAAAAGTCTTGTTGACACAACTGTTGCCACTGACGATTGTGCGGCCAGTGTCAATTTAGAATCAGTGCGTTCTCTTTATTATTTTTGTTTTATTTTGATCCCAAGTCATAATATTTATTTTATTCTATATATTTTATTGTAAATTCTAAAAGTATATACAATAAAAAATGAGAAAAAGAAATATTTACAACAGGCGGTGTTATCGCTAGCTGCGATCTCTTCCAAACAACCTACGGTGCTGGAACGAAAAATGTAGTTGTGGCAGTTATTCTACAATTTTGTTATATTTATTATTTTATTCTTATTAATAATTTAAAACACTATTTATAAAGATTTTAAGTAGTTTTTTTAGGTTTTCGTGGTGTATAGCACCAAAATAGGACACTGGTGGTAACACGCCAAGGTAACAGCTGTTATCGTTTCTAATTTACATTATAAATGAATGCTTAAGGGTCACAGGTGGTCTGATAACACAAGAAATGGATTTATTATCGTGATCGTACATATTTAAACACTAGCCTACGAAGTCACAAGTATCAAAATAACGAGTAGGGTTATCAGGTTTTTCTATTAGAAAATTCTCAGCAATAGGCTCGCAGTCGTACCCTATTACGTCATCATCATCAGCCCATATACGTCCCACTGCTGGGCACGGGCCTCCTCTACAACTGAGAGGGATTAGGCCTTAGTCCACCACGCTAGCCTAGTGCAGGTTGGCGGACTACACACCTAAGAAATTCCTAACAACTTTTAGGTGTGCAGGTTTCATCATGAAGTTTTCCTTCACCGTTAAAGTAGGTCCGTGATAATTCTTTGTGAATACACACATAACTTGGAAAAGTCAGAGGGGTGTGCCTGCGGTTTGAACCCGCGACCGCGCGCTAAAACCTCGAGGCCATCACGACTTCATTCCCTATTACGTGGTCTTTACAAACAGCCGCGGAAACTTGGCTGAAGAACTGCACCCCTGCCTACCCCTAAGGAGAATCCAGGCGTGAGGCTATGTATGTATAAGAATTAATTAGTCCCTAGAAAATTTATTGATTGATTGGATGGATTACATTGAGTTTTGAGATTACATTCAAAGAAGCAAATGAAACATACATATAAAAATACATATTTAGCCATTTTATTGTCAGAAAAATAATATTCGCAATAAATACAGGTACAATTTCGACGAACAATTATTTACAAAGCTATGAGTTTCGAATACAAAATGCGCGTTATTGACGCCATGTTTAGTGTGGCCACACTGGGCGCCATATTGTTTTGTTACCACGTGAAAAATACACTTCAAAATGGTAGATTTATCATTTATTAGGATATTTGTCAATTTTAGTGCATGATGGGTAGCCTATATTTAAGCACCTTATTTATGACTGTGACCTTATTTTCAAACAAAGCTTTAAAAAAAAAAGCTAAAGTGATTTTCAAGAAAAATACTTTTAATTGTTTGTCATGTTAATTTCTTTGCTCTTATTTCGACTACCACAATCGATGACTTTTAACATAATTTATAACCTTTTATATTATTGTGGTCATCATAATCCAAATAAACAATTAGACGATTTAAATACGAAAAATTGTGACGGAATCTTGTCAAAATTATCTGAATCTAGCCACGATGGTGTCTCCTGTTTTCACTGAAAAATAAGCTAGATCTTTCATAAGATTGTCCAGACATATTTCTGCGCCGTCCATTTTGTCGTCTAGGATATAGAGCGTCGGTGTGCCATTGTAACCAGCTTTCGAGAACAACCTCTGCGACAGTGTTACCAGTTTCTGAACGGCCATTGTGGATGGAAACTTTTTCTTAAAAGACTTTCCGTGTTCGTCCCGTAACGTGATTTCTAATAGGTGCGACGTGAGCGTTTTCGTTTTCGACTGTGCTACCAAAAGGCTGTCTTCTGGGATTCCGTATTCTGTGAAGAAAAAAAAAAGGCAATTACAAGATAAAAAAAATACACGGGGTACGTGTTTAAATCCCAGTTCTTACTCTGTCTTGCCAAATTTATGCGCATAAACACAATGAATTACAGCATTACAGAAAACCTACACATAAGCCCTCACTGCAGATGAATCTATAGTTGTATATTGCATGATAAAGAAATGAAAGGTCCAAACTTATCAATTTATTATATTCAAATAAAGTCCGAGATTTAAACACAAATAAATATCGAAGGCACAGTAGGGTAGACGTAGCACAAGCACAAGCACAGTTCAAAGTTTATTAGAGGAAGAAATAGAGTGATAGAACAGTTCAGAGTAAGAAATAGAAATAACAGCGTACAAAATAAATACTTAGACGTAAGAGATCGCGACAACAAATTTATCGAGCAAGAAAGCGTGCGCTCCGCGTCAGAGTGGTTAACGACTGACTGTCCCAGTGCACGGCCGGCAGCGGGCGCGTGGAATCTTCCATGCCCCGCACCGCCCCGCGCGGCCGGTGAGTGCCGTTATCTTGCCGTGCGCTAGTGCTGTCGGCGTGTCGGTAAACGCTAAACTACCGACTATCGATATCGACATCGACCAACCGATAAATATGTGTGTAAATATAATGTTAAGATTTTCTATAAATAAATTACTTGCAAATATTATTTGTAAATATGTTATGTGTAACTGTGAATGTGTGTATATATTTTATAGACATAAATACCGATTAAATAAATGTAATAAATGTGGAAGTAGCCTACAAATCGATACCACACTATAAAGTTCCCTGCTAGACTATCCCCCCCCCCCCCCAACTTCTATGCCCTCATTTATCTGGCTATAACTAGAGCCCTCACTGCGGATGAGTGGAAATCGATAGTGTCACTTACTGTTGACGAGTTGCTGGAACCGCGAGTGTTGCAGGTGGAAGTCCCGCTGCGCGTGCGCGTCCGTCTGCGCGCGCTTCCACTCGGCGCCGTACCGCTTCATGTAGTCGTACTCCGCGCCGCGACGCAGCTCGGGAGTGATCTGCGACCCGTTCAGTTCCTGGGGACGGGAGGCGCTTATTCATTTCTTATCTTTTTGAAGTGAAACTTCTTTGGAATCGTTGTGATTTCAAACCGGATGCAACGGAAAAAACGACAGGTAAGAGACACTAGTACAATAATTAGTGAGCCAGAGCGAGAGAGCTAATGTCGGTTTGTATGTATATTGCCCACTTGCTTGTATTTGAGCATTTAACGTGAGTTAGTATATTTTTAGGGTTCCGTACGTAAGGAGGCAAAGGTGTTGTGATGTTAAGTGGTCAACACCGCCCATGATCAACCACAATACTAGAGGAATTATCGGTGCGTTGCCGGCCTTTTAGGAAAATATAGTTAAATCAATTTTATTTTGTTTTTTCTATAGTTATTTATACACATCATCATCATCAGCCCATATACGCCCCACTGCTGGGCACGGGCCTCCTCTACAACTGAAAGGGTTTAGGCTTTAGTCCACCACGCTGGCCTAGTGCGGGTTGGCGGACTACACACCTAAGAACTTTTAGGTGTGCAGGTTTCATCACGATGTTTTCCTTCACCGTTAAAGTACATGATAATTCATTGTGAATACACACATAACTTCGAAAATTCAGAGGTGTGTGCCTGGGGTTTGAACCCGCGACCGTCGAAATTCTGGACCGCGTGCCTAAACCTCGACGCCATCACGACTGCGATATTTCACTAGGTCGCTCAATACATGTTTATAAAACAATAATTGTCTCACCTTTAAAGTACCAATTTTGGCGATGATGAGTTGTGATCCAGTGTCATAGTCCTCTGAGTCCTGCACGGGGTTCTTGAGGAAGTACAGCTTGCGCAGAGACCGCAGCTTGTTCAGCTCGCTCAGGGACCGCCACTGAAATTAAGCAGCAGACAACATTTTAAATACACATACATAAACTCACGCCTGTATTCCCCGAAGGGGTAGGCAGAGGTGCATTTCTGCACCCACATTTCGCCAGGTATGTATCAGTCCCACGTAATAGGGGGCGAGCCTATTGCCGTTTTTCGGCCACAATTTCAGACTCCGTGCTGCTACTGAGAATTTCCTAATGGAAAAACCCAATAACACTTTGCCCGACCCGGGAATCGAACCCAGGACCTCTAGATCACTCGGCACATACTTGTACCGCGAGACAACGAGGATGTATAAAGGATTTTATACAGGATGTATTCAGACCGTGAACTAAGACAGGCAATAACCACGTTTTTTTTTTATACTGGCACGGCAAAGTGACCCCATTGCACCTGGTGGTAAGCGTAATGGAGAGATGATGATCTCCCGTTGGTCGACACTATCATGCCGGCCGAATACCTCTTCACCATTCTTGTGAAGAAGTATGGGGGACTAATGCCATGGTGATCAAAGGACCGACCACGACAAACCGGCCAAAAAATGCCGGCACGGTCATCCTTCCACCATGATTGAAGCCCCCCCGAAAACCGGATTACAAATACCGTGATTATAAAAACAAACCGACAAAAAATAAAAAAAATACGTTTCCCTTACAACTACATGCAATAAACAATTGCAAACTGGACATTACACAATTAACATGTAACGCTTTGGGGCTTCTATGGTAGTACCGCCACTGCTGCATGTACATGACCGCAGTTGGCCTCTGGCGTAGGCCAGAATTAAAGAGAAATTAAAGAGCAGTCTTTATGTATATTATATTTTATACTATCAGTGGGATCCAAGATGAATTAAAAAAAAACCTATATCCTTCTCTAAAGTTTAACATAGGGACCGTTGAAGTATTGCGTAAGCAAATTTTTCACAATTTAATAACCCCCCCGTCCCCCATGTCAGCAAAAGTAAGCAAATATCCTACTCCCCCCTCCTATGGTTTCGTAAACATTAGTACATATATTTTTTTATTTATTCTGGTTACTTTTTGATTCAAGAAATTGGGAGACAAAATTGTAGAAAATTACGTATTGCTTAGGTAATCACTACCCAGAACCCCCCACCCCATGTCATCAAAAATAAGCATAGCGAAGATCCCCCCACTCCCGTTTAGCGCTTACGTAATTAAATGGCCCCATATCTCCATACCAAACATCATCCGAATTAGACTAGAGGTTTAGACATAAATGGGTTATACAGACAAAGTTCCTTAAGAATTGACAATATTTTTATGGAATATAATAATGCAAGAACAACAAGGCGCCGGGCGAGGACGGAATCACTTCAGAGCTTCTGAAAGCGGGCGGAACGCCGGTACTTAAAGTCCTTCAGAGGCTCTTCAATTCCGTTCTCCTCGAGGGCTCAACGCCAGAGGCATGGAGCAGGAGCGTGGTGGTACTGTTCTTCAAAAAAGGTGATAACACTTTGCTGAAGAATTACAGGCCCATCTCGCTCCTGAGCCATGTCTATAAGTTGTTTTCGAGGGTCATCACAAATCGTCTCGAAGGCAGGTTTGATGACTTCCAGCCTCCCGAACAAGCCGGTTTCCGAAAAGGCTTTAGCACCATAGACCACATCCATACGCTTCGGCAAGTTATACAAAAAACCGAGGAATATAACTTGCCGCTTTGTTTAGCGTTTGTGGACTATGAGAAAGCCTTTGATTCGATCGAGACCTGGGCTGTGCTAGAGTCTCTCCAGCGGTGCCACATTGACTGTCGGTACATCGAGGTGTTGAAAAGCATATACAGCAACGCCACCATGTCGGTCCGAGTACAAGATCAGAGCACGAAGGCTATTCCACTACAGAGAGGCGTGAGACAGGGAGATGTCATATCTCCGAAACTGTTCACTGCCGCGCTGGAAAACGCCTTCAAGCTCTTGCAGTGGAAAGGATTCGGCATCAACATCAACGGCGAGTATATCACACACCTTCGGTTTGCCGACGATATTGTCGTCTTGGCAGAATCGCTGGAAGACCTTAGCACTATGCTCGAAGACCTCAATCGAGTCTCTCAACAGGTGGGTCTTAAAATGAACATGGACAAGACGAAGATCATGTCGAATGTCCATGTTGTGCCCACCCCGATCGCAGTTGGGGGCTCGACTCTCGAAGTTGTAGACGAATATGTCTATTTGGGACAAGTGGTCCGGTTAGGCAGGTCCAACTTCGAGAGAGAGGTCAATCGTCGAATCCAACTCGGTTGGGCAGCGTTCGGGAAACTACGCGACGTCTTCTCGTCCAAAATACCTCAGTGCCTGAAGACGAAAGTCTTCGATAGTTGTGTGTTACCAGTGATGACATACGGCACTGAGACGTGGCCTCTCACTATGGGCCTCATTAGACGGCTCAGAGTCACTCAACGAGCTATGGAGAGGGCTATGCTCGGGGTTTCCCTACGAGATCGAATCAGAAATGAGGAGATCCGTAGGAGAACTAAAGTAACCGACATAGCCCAGCGGATTAGCAAGTTGAAGTGGCAATGGGCCGGGCACATAGCGCGGAGAACTGATGGCCGATGGGGCCAAAAAGTTCTCGAGTGGAGGCCACGTACCGGAAAGCGCAGCGTGGGACGTCCTCCGACAAGATGGTCAGACGACCTGGTGAAGGTCGCGGGACGTCGCTGGATGCAGGCTGCTTCCAACAGGTCCCTGTGGAAGTCATTGGGAGAGGCCTATGTCCAGCAGTGGACTTCGATTGGCTGATGGATTGGATTGGAATAATGCAAGATGTCACACTTCACACAAGCTTTCCTTGAAAAAATTTTGGTCGAAAATACTGAAGAAAATTGGCATAATTTACACACACAAAAGAGACACAGCAAAACTACTATTTTGAAAAATAAATTATTGCTACGTTTTTCAAAGAATTTTCTATAAGATAACATATAAAACATAGCACAGACAATGCCAATTATCATATTTCCCTGTTTTCCATATACTATACACTAAATTTAATCATATATTCATAAACGCCTTACACCAAATACAAAAAAACACTCACATCATTTATCCTATTCCGGCTGAGGAACAAAACTTCAAGATTCTCAAACGCATCCACCTTTTCACCTCCAGGCACATCGTTGACCCTTATCTCTCCAATTATGCAGTCGTTCAAGCTCAGGGTATGGAGGTTCTTCAGCATTCCGAGGTTCATCACTTCTCTCCAAGAGTCTATAGGGTTTCCATCCAATCTCAACACGGTGAGAGACCTGAGTGTCACTGCTGGCATCGTGATCCTCTGGATTCTGTTGTAGGCTGCTATTATCTCCCCCACTTTAGGCCACAAGTGGGACAAGGACAGGAGATCAGGCCATTCATAATCGCAAACAGATACATTTATCTTTTCCAGTTTAGCAAAATTTATTGATAGTTGAGACATTGTTTCTTCGGGAATGTCAATTGCCATACGATTCTTGCTGTAATTTTAAAAAGTAAAATTAATCAGGTACATACTGGACACATTCAGTCTCTGATTCAATCAGAAGCAGGAATCCAAAAGAGGGATCTTTCAATCTGAATATTGGATAACTCTAGGGTTATGAAGCACCATAGTCAAAAACATTTGTTTTTATGGTGTCTTTGTGAACTGTCTTTGAAAAAGAAATTTTACCTGTTATTAATTTTAAGCAAACACGAGTTAAAAGTACTTTGCGTTGTAACCATTATTATTAGCTATACATATGTCCATTATAGGGCCATCAAGTCGTGATGGCCTCGAGGTTTGGGCATGCGGTCGACAATCTCGACGGTCGCAGGTTCAAACCTCAGAAACACACCTCTGACTTTTCGAAGATATGTGTGTATTCACAAAGAATTATCACGTACTTTAACGGTGAAGGAAAACATCGTGATGAAACCTGCACACCTAAAAGTTCTTAGGAATTTCTTAGGTGTGTAGTCCGCCAACCCGCACTAGGCCAGCGTGGTGGACTAAGGCCTAAACCCTCTCAGTTGTAGAGGAGGCCCGTGCCCAGCAGTGGGACTTATTTGGGCTGATGATGATGATGATTGAAATTTAAAACATCAAATAGTATTATTAATATAATTTGACAGCCCCGTAACGCAGTTGGTTAACTACCAGCTTGCGAAACGACAGGCCGCGGGTTCGATCCCGGCACCGAGGCAAATGTTTGTGTGGTCCATGAATATTTATTTCGAGGCTGGGTGTCTGTCGTAGTTTCTGCTACACTACACAAGATGTTTGTCTAAGAGTGGTATCAGAACTACGTATGTGTCTGTTGGGAGTATTTATTTATATCTTTATCAGCTCATGTACATAAGCCCCACTGGACACGGGCCTCCTCTATAACTGAGAGGGTTTAGGCCTTAGTCCACCACGCTGGCCTAGTGCGGGTTGTTTTTATATACACTCAACAGTCACATACATAGTTCTGACCCCACACTAAGATACAAGTCTTGTGTCGTGGGTATCAGAAACTACGAGAGACTTTTCGGTCTCACATACACCCAGACCCGAAACAAATATTTGTGGATCACACAAACATTTGTCTCGGTGCGGGGATCGAACCCGCGGCCTCTCGTTTCGCAGCTGGTGTCTAGCCAACTGCGCCACGGGGCTGTCAAATAATATTAATAATACTATTTGATATTTTAAATTTCATTATATTTGTTTATTATTATTTGCGATAAGTTTTTACCTAACATCGAGCTCCCTGAGGTCTGGCAGTTGTGCAGACAGCTGTATGACCTCCCGCCAGTTGCAGAACAGGTTGCGCGACACGTCGAGGCTACGCACGTTGGGGCACAGCGACGCCACGTCACCAGCGGCCGACACGTTCTGGTCGTGAACGCACACTTCCAGCAGACGGTCGAATTTTCTACAAATAAGAAATAAATTTTTGACTGCCTCGTGGTCTCGCGGTACAAGTATGTGCCGTGCGATCTAGAGGTCCTGGGTTCGATTCCCGGGTCGGGCAAAGTGTTATTGGGTTTTTCCATTAGGCGGTAACAGCACGGAGTTTGGAAATGTGCCCGAAAAACGGCAATAGGCTCGCCCCATATTACGTGGGACTGATACATACTTGGCGAAATGTGGGTGCAGAAATGCACCTCTGGGGAATACAGGCGTGAGTTTATGTATGTAGGTATGTAGAAATAAATTTATGTTTCTCATGATGGTGATGGTTCTATCATGGCCTGAAGTTGTTTATCAAGCTATGGAACTGGATATTTAATTAAGGTCGTCTCAAACTTTTCACCGGCCGTGTATATCAAGCAGTGACGGTAATTCCATAGAAGACCAAAATGTTACATGTTAATTGTGTAATGTCTTGGTTATAATCGTTTATTGTGTAGTCAGTATATTCTTATTTATATTTCAAATTACTTTTGTTAAATAAAGATTCATAGCTAAAAGATTATTATTATCTGAATTTTGTAAGGCATGCTGGGGTTTTGGGCTTCAATGGAAGTACCGCCACTGATATCAAAGGTGGCACAAGGCCTTTTCTTCTTCTCTTTTCACATTAAATATTTTCCATATATGCAGCTGTAAAATCTTAAAATCTAAAAGCATTGGTTAAAAATGACTCACTGTTTCTGGTGGATCTTCTCAAATCCAACCATTTCAATAAACGGTGCTCCCATTTCTCTCTTCCACTCATTGATTACCGTCCTGCGATGAGCTGCTACCGTTTCATCCTAAAATGTTTACATTAGAACAAATATATATCTTGTAGATATATCCTACAATAAAATAAAGTTATGGACTAAGGCTTGATGGCTATCCAATGTAGAGGATTCTTGTAGCCAAGTGTGGTATGTGGGTTGATAATTTTAAAAACATGTCTGACTGCTGAGATGCATTTACTTTGATAAGGAAATAAGTTATGTCTAAGCATGAACACATATTTTGTGCAAATTGGTAAGTTTTCTCATGGTAATGTCTTTAATGTATAATATTTGTATTTTAAAATATTCAAGTTCATATGGCAGTCTTTATACAATCCAAAAAATTATGATTTTTCATATTTAAAAAAATAAAATAGGATGCGACACAGGTCGCATACCAATGACATTTACTGAACAACATATCCACTGTACAATGTCCCAAAGGCGACAGATTGCAGTGACATAAGAGATAAAAAAATATATTTAAAAAACATAATATAACTGAAAATTGTAAAAGCTAATTTTAATATTCACTAACTTAATGATTTAAAGTACCTACTTATCACATAAAAACCATTTGATTTTTAATTGTAAGATTATTAGACAGTAATACAGAATTATACAGAGTAGAGTGGCCATAGAGAGGCCGGAATGGAGACGACTGGAGGAGGCCTTTGCCAAGTGGCAAACGGACACACAGAGGTGGAAGAAAATGGATATATGAGTGATTGTACATTAATGTGTCCGAAGAAAAGGCTTAAATAAATACAGAATGACTTGCATTACATTATCAAATTTGAAGAGACAATTTAAATGAAAAGCAGTTTGTATTGAATAAATCTGCTTTTTAACCAGATGGTAAATATTAGAAGCATACTATAAAAGATGTACAAGTGAAGCATTTATTGGTTTTATTACATTTAAATACTGCATCAATGCACATGGTGTTCACAGGCAGTGTTGATCACTTAACTTCAGGTGGCTCACTAGCTTGTTTGCCTCCTATCCCAGAAAAAAAATTGTGCTAAACACCAGTGGCAGTACTTCCATAGAAGCCTAAAAGCCCAGCTTGCCTTACAAAATTCCGAATATTTAAGTGCTAAATCTTTATTTAACAAAAGCAATTTGACATATAAATGAGAATATCCTAAGTCACAATAAAAAAAAAGTGTGTGTGTGTACTTATGTACACGCGTTAGAAGTTATACTTCATACATAAATATATATTTTCTTACATAATATAATAATATATTATAAAATAATAGTTTAATAACTTCATGGTGTCGGTTTTTCATGACAGTGTGCGCGCGCATCGTAATAACTTCAATTATTACTGTCACTATTCTACATTCTTAAAATTTAAAACAAACTTTTTCTGAATAACTTTTTGGTGTCGGTGTGCGCGCGCATCGTAAAAAATCACTCTCATCATTTTTCCCTAACGCGCCAAAAGAAGTATAACTTCAAAAATACATTCTAGACATTACCCAATTAACGTGAAACGCTTTTGGACTTCTATGGAAGTATCGCCACTGATAAACAATAATACATTCACAGATAATTGTGCCAAATTGGGGCAGTTGAGTAAAGTCGAGAATTGATGTCAATATTGCTCATATAAAGAGGCCTGTATCAATGAACCTCTATACACTGATGGTAATGAAATAAATTAAAATTTACTGTTGCATAATATATTCTTAAAATTTAAAAAAATTGTGTATTAAAGTACAATAAATTCTTTGATTGATAAAAAGGGGTCACCAAAATAGTTTAATAATTGTTAAATAATAAATTACATTTCAAGAACATATTTTTCAACGTAAGAATGACTCACGTAAACAATGCTAACTTGAAACCTTGGACAAACTTTTTGTGTGGGTGTGATGACCTAACTTAGCAAAATATTGACTGCAAATGCTTTTTAGTTAATTTTTATTTACCTCTCGATCCCCATAGTATTTTCTTATAGCGTCCGCGCATGTTTTGAACGGCGTTATCTTGTTGGGGCGTATGAATGAGCCCGCACCAGGTTTCGAAGCTTTGAAGTATTGAATCCCGTCTAAACAGCCGTCGTGTTTTCCCCTGCCTGAGTCGTCCCACTCAACACCATACCATATACCCTTATACCCTTGCACTTCACCAATATATTTCACTGTAGCGAAATCATCATTGCATTTAACTCTGCTGCCAATGTGTACCTGAATCTCACAATCTTCGGTACCATTGCGACTGTCCATGGCACCGTTACAAAATTTTGGCAATAAATTAACAGGCATTGCGCCCACCATTATTTTTGTGTTTTCGAAAAAAGAACTGTTTATCAAAAGTAAAACAGGCTGACTTTTTCCCGAAAAACTATAATGTCATTTGTCAAAAAGTTTTATGTCAATTGTCAAGCCTCTAACAATGAATAGTGATGCCCAGAAACAATATAGAAAGTGACAATTTAAATTAACAGTACTATAGTCGATGAATATCCGAATATAGCATAACTGAAATAAAGTTTGTGTTTGTGAACTGTACGTACCTATGTTTTCTGTAATAAGGTTTGAAAATAAAATTGTATAGCAAATGACAAAAGTAAAAACAATATCTAGCATAATATAAGGTTTAAAAACAAGATTTAGGTCAGTAGTAGCGTAATGCACTAAATAATATTCAGAGTTACAATTGTTTAATAATAACAAGCTACTACAATATTTATTTACCCTCCGCATGAATTGGGTAAATAGTTTATTCCAAAGCAATTATTCCAAAATTCTTTAAATGAATAATTTCTTGCATGTTCTAGAATAACTATGAATAGTAATAAGTTTACGATACGCCGTATAGATGGCATTGCTTGTGCTAATTCAAAGTTTTATCTGCGAAGTGATTGGTGATGTACAAGAAAAGGATATTACGCGTCCAAGTATGGAAGTCATGCCGCCTATGGACTCAAAATCTTGAATGTATATTGTTGTTCCGATTCGCACATGCAGGACTAAGCTATCTGACATACAGTTGCCATATTGCGCCCGCGTATGGTATCACAGCTGTCGACAGACTGATTCGAGAGTATGTTTCGGACAGTTGGGTAGACGAATTCGTACCCGCCCGGTTCAACGATCCATTTATTTTCACTCGTTACTCCGGCGCGGCGCTAGCGTCATCTCGCTCGCGGCTTCCCGATTCGGGAATCGGGACGTAAAAAAGTGTTTTTTTTTTGACAAAAATGGCTACCGAACGTAGTATCCCGGACGTTTACGCTAGTCGATAATGTGTATATTGTCATTTATTTTAAGTGAAAAATGCATTTTATAAGTGAACAATTGTGACGTGCTGTGTATCTGTGTATACGGATTGATCTCAACAAAGGATACTAACTTCAAGATGAGGTATGTATTGAGTTCAACGCACCATCCTTTAGTTAGCAAAACAAATAAATAATTACTATAAGTAACGTGCACGCGTCGATCTATTTATGTTCCGGGAATATTTATTGCTCCATCAGGTTGCTTTTTTGTTCCCGAGATAGTTTTCTTTCGCCGCTATTGTAACGTAAACAGACCACGGGCGTGCGGTTACGGTTCATCGATTAGTTGCCTACAATGTTAATTAAACCATTTTTATGAATGACAATGTAATTACTGGCTGATTATACATGCACCGAAGTTCATAGACGAGTATTAACTAGAGGAAAAAAATGATTTTCAAATAAAGAACATTGATTTTTTCCCTCGTATTGTTGCCCCCACACGGCGTATTTTCGTGTTATTTTCGTCGTGTATTTACAAGCTTTTGTCTGACCTTGTGTGTATGTGTGGCAATTTGTTAAATTGGGGCAAGTCGTAGTCCTTTTGGGACTGTGTGCGTTGCGTTTCGTGGAAATGGGGTGGCCCGAGACCCCCCTTGTAGGGTGTTTGTAATAACGTTAGTGCATATGACTAATAAAAGCACCCCTCCCTTTATTACTTCGCGCGAATATATTTCAACGGAATTACGAAACATTATCAGATAATATTTTTATCTGACATAGATAAGTCTGGCAGTGCCATGATTAATATCTTGCTAAGTGAATGAACTTTAAATATTTTAATACCTACTGTGATTTAATAATTTATGGTAGATTATGTTATATACCTAACCATTTCATATATATTTAATAAGCACAAGATTTTACAGAGAAGAAAACAGACAATACCTAAAAAAATAATTAAAAGTGTTTTCTTAAAACTCATTTTCCTCAAATTCAATATAATAATTTATTCAAGTTGAACATACCCTTATTAATAAAATCAGCTGTTTTTACCACTTCTAACATCCGAAAATATACAATTCATGTACTATAATTAATATCAAATTTAACAACCCATTCTTTACTTGCATCCTCTATCCTTATTTATAAAGGGCCCATGCTCAGCACTGGGACATATATGGGCTGCGGATGAATGTCTCTTAGAAACTTCCAAAATACAATGGACTGTAATGAATTTAGCTTGTTATTGAGGATGCAGGAAGAACTAATCAAAACATTCAAGTTTTCCTCAATTAATTTGTATCCAAGAAATTAGTATTATTGGTATAGATTTCCTGGAAACTATTAATTTAATCCTGACTATATGCAGTCATATATTATTCTGATTAGAACCGTCTAGACTTAGAATACATAAATAAACATTTTTAAGGTAAATGGAACACATTATTTTTTAAGTGTTGCATTATATTAGTGTATAGAACAATATTTATTAAACATTTTCAATTTGTTTCTACAGAAATTCCCTGTTTCTATTTTGCAAAAAAAAAGGTACTGGTAGTCAGAATACCAATTTAACCCCCTATTTCTTTTGCTATATTGTGTCTTGTAATAATGATCACTCTTTGACTTCTACTGTAATATATCTCATATATGGACTAAGGCCTAAACCCCTCCAAATATAGAGGAGGCCCATGCCCAGCAGTGGCACATATATGGGCTGATGATGATGATACTTCTGTAATAATCATTATCTAAATGAATGTTTAAGGGACATACTTCCACACTTTATGTAATTGAATACTAATTTGGTGTCTCAAAAAACCACCGTGGACTCAACATCAAATATTTATTTAAAATCATAATTTAACAAATTACATTTCATTATGAACCAACCTGCATTAGGCCAGCGTGGTGAACTAAGGCCTAACCCCTCACAGTTGTAGAGGAGGCCCATGCCCAGCAGTGGCACATATATGGGCTGATGATGATGATGATTTGTATTTGCTTAGAAGTATGTTAAAAATACTATAATGTACCTACATTCATAAGCAAACTTTATGGTTATAAATTTACTGTTTTAAGTGTAAATGCAATTCGGTCCAAATTATAAATTGGCATAAAAACCATAATTGTACTTATTTGTTTGTCCTGCATCATAAATAATATCGCGATTTAATTTATGCTGTATATTGACATGGTTGAATAAAATTGATAGATTTTATATATTGTGGAATGAAGTTTGTATTTCAAAGTATTGGTTATTGGATTTATAACAGTCTCATTGTTCTTGCAAGTTGCAGCCTATACTTGCGCGTGTGAAATAGACGTCCCGGCCTTGATTCTCAATCCAGAAGGAAAATAGACCATTTGTCTACCATTTATCAATATTTTCCTTCAGTTAGCGATCGCTTGGCAAAAACTTGGCTCGAGATTGATCATTACGTGTCGCAATTTCTAACTGGTCACGGCAATTTTCGTAGCAATTTTTTCTCATTTAAGTTGGTTGATTCTCCTATGTGCCAATGTTCAACACACGATTGCGATTATGAACAGTCCGCCCATCATATCCTTTGGGAGTGCAATCTTTAGTCGGATAAGCGTAACATTATGCTCAATAGTATGCATGTAACTTCTGGTGTTGTTGTTTATTATACAGACCTCGTTGAATCTAGGAAGAACTTCCGTGCTTTTCAGCGTTTTTGCCATGCCTATTATTGGAAGTGTATGTAACAGCTTGCACCTTAGGTCCAATTTACTCAATAAATCAAATATATGTAAGTATGGTGTAACGCACCATTGTGTAACGCACCATTGCGTCTAATTTGACTAACTCTAATTGTCTTTCATTTTTTATGTGAGAGTGAAACCTCATACCTCAATGTTTTTGTCACCCGCTTTGCTGTGGAGGGAAGGGGACAACTCTTTGTTTCCAACTCCTCCTTTATTTTGTCTTTCTGATTAACTTCGTTGCGGGATTATGACAAAGTTAGGTTCCCTTAGATCCGCTGAGCTTCATTGCTCAGCGTCAATACTGTGCGTGCCGCTGTTGATCCTGGAGCACAGGAGTTACAGTGGCGGGTGTGTGGTGGGATAGACCATTTGTCTCGCATTAAATTCTCAAAAAGAGCACAGAGTCAAAATGAAACGGGGTAATCGCACAGTTCCTTAGATCTACGAATTATTGCTGGCGAAACTTTAATGCCTAGTACATTACGTACGTTTTAGTCTACCCTTTTGGGGATACAACCGTAACTCTAGTTAGCTGTGCTTCGCGGTTTCACTTATATCTAGTTTTATTTTCCAGTTTGCAATATTTCTATATACGAAAATTTTGGATCTAGATCATTTTAGGCGTACTGGCGTAATCGAGTTGCAACTATCGCATGTACAACACTAGTAAGGATTATCTCACCAGTCGATATAATTAAGCTAGCTTATTCAAAACCGGATGTCCTTTGCACAACTCGACATAAAAATGATTCACTATGGCCAGTTTTACAATTTTTCTTTGTATCAGAAACATAAAGTGATTCACTTTGGTTGTAAAATCATAAATGTTCGGTGGATACTAATATCTTTTCATCAGAAAATTGTTCTTCGGATATCTAGTTAAGAAAAACGCAAGATCATTGGACCATATCCGTTTTCTAATAAATATTTAACATAAATTCAAAAAAATATGTTAATATATCTAAAGTGAAAACTTCTTTAATATTAAAGAATCGATTATATAATCGTGATTGGAAAATCGATGAAACCGATAAGCGAAACTAAAAAGAGTCGAACACAAAGGAGAAAGCGATAGTAGCAAAGAGACTATTATTGAAGTCTTCGAGAAATAGGGTAGACTACATCGAAGTTGTCAAAACGTAATCAATAATTAGTTTTATAATTACCTAGTCATTTTCAAATACTGAAATTTGAGATTGAAGATGGTTGGTCTGTTTCGTGAGTCCTGAAACATTAGTATTAAAACAAGAGGTTATAATTCTTCATTCTCAGGTAGGAAAAAAGTTATTAAAAATTTTCTTTAAGGAACATACTAGAGTTGGGAAATGTGCGCGAAAAACGGCAACAGACTCGCCTCCTAACATTAGTAGACATATTCACATACATACATAAACTCACGCCTGTATTCCCCGAAGGGGTAGGCAGAGGTGCATTTCTGCACCCTCATTTGCCAAGTATATCAGTCCCACGTAATAGGGGCCGAGCCTATTGCCGTTTTTCGGGCACATTTCCAGACTCCGTGCTGTTACCGAGAATTTCCTAATGGAAAAACCCAATAACACTTTGCCCGACCCGGGAATCGAACCCAGGACCTCTAGATCGCACGGCACATACTTGTACCGCGTGACCACGAGGCATTCATCTACCTATTCAAATTACAAGATTAACAAAATAAATGAAGAGTCGAAATTAAATGATGAATTGAAATGAATGATGTCGAATTCTAGTTTTCATCGTAAACATGAATAATTTTTAGTTTAATTTTGAACTAAATGATAAATCCACGCACAAAATCTCCATGCATTGGTTTAAAGCTAATTAGCGGTTAACCTATTTTGATCCGGGATAAATTAAACATTAAACAACAAATTTAAACATTATTGGTTTTGAATCAGTAAGCCCTGCGTTAAATCATAAAGGAATAGTCAAATACGAGTACTATTAATTTGTTTAATTGAATATTTAATACCTACAAGATATTACGTTAAGATTTTATAATATCAATGCTTATTCAAGATTCTTCTCTTCTAGAAGATTGTGACACCGTTACGCGTTTATCACAAAAGGGTAGGCAGGTACCAAAACGGAGAACTCAAGGCGTTTTCCTTCGTATAAAAAACACAGTCGTGCTATTTACATATTCCACCTAATATGGAAATAATTTATCGTTTTTCGGACACATTTCAAGAATTTTTCATTACCAACTCAATAGCACTTCCCGACCTAGTCTAGACGTATCTCTAGATTCGTCGAAACACACCTGCGCCGCGAGACCACGAGGCCGTGTCGTCATGTCTTTGTATATGAGTAGGCTAAGGTAGACAGCTGACATTTAACAACTGAAGCGTATAGCTAAAATAATTACACGGGTCAACATGAAATTTGACTTTGATTGCAAAGCATTAAATTTCGGTAGTTTAGGTCGTAATAAGACGGAAAAAATATATATGGCATGAAAAACTTTGCTTTTGTGCTTAGAAGACTGATTGAACGAAATTTTTAAAAATCTCGGATTTTAATTTTTGATTGAAAATAAAACTATTGAAATAAAAATGTTTATTATTTTTATTAAGTTTTACTATCAAATTAGCTTACAGAAAAGTGGAAAATAACTTAAAAGTGCACACTTTTACTTTTTCTTTTATGTTCATAGCTACTTTCTCTCAATAAACCCCAAATATAGTCGCCCATCATGTTTTCATTGTATTGGCCTTGATAGCGTTGTTCAAAATTCATGATGTCCTGATGGAAACGTTCTCCTTGCTCTTCGGAATAGGCTCCCATATTATTTTTAAATTTATCCAAATGAGCATGCAGCATATGTACTTTTAATGACATCCTGCAGCCCATGGCCTTAAAATTTGTAACCTACCAACTAACTAACCAACTAACTCAACCAACTTTTCGTAGTTTTCAGCTTTATTATTTCCTAAAAATCCAGAAACTACTGCTTTAAAACTGTTCCATCTTGCTTTTTGAGTACGATTCAGCAACGTTGGAAATTTTTCATCGGCGAAAATCTGTCTTATTTGCGGACCAACAAAAACCCCAGCTTACAATAACTACAAGCAACATGTGGAGCCCATGGCTTATCTTGATTCCGTACAGGACAGTCAAAATATGCTTCATAGGCTTCACAGAGAACGTGAGATGTCTTTAGTTCATATTTCACGTCTCGAACTTTAATAAATTGACCACATATAAAACAAAATGCATCAGCATCGTATTTGCACTTTCGTGACGACATTTTAAGTTATTCTGGGCTTGTAAATAACACCTGATGGTTGTTTATCACTCGGGTGCCATCTAGCGGCACAGTGTAAACGTTAATACCCCACTCTCACCGCGCGGTCTTTTTAAAAATATTAAAATCAATTAAAATTTATGAAAAAATTTAAAAATGAGTATTATTATTATAACTATCACAAAAGCAAACTTTATACCGAAAAAAGGTATTTTCTTTTCGTTTTTGTGCATAACTAACTGGAAAATAATAGTATAAACTTTAGGACAAAGAACGAATTTTTTTTGTAGAGTCGTGTTATTTAGCTTGGCTTGGCAATTAGCATTGCGCTCCTATTAATCGCGATATCATGAATTTGGGGCATTTAATGCGATAATGCCTTAGCTGGAATATGTAGTATTTGTTTTTTTATAAAGTCAATGGCAATAATATCACCTAAGGAAACAGCAGTGATGGCCTCGAGGTTTAGGCGCGCGGTCGAGAATTTCGGCGGTCGCAGGTTCAAACCCCAGGCACACACCTCTGACATTTCGAAGTTATGTGTGTATTCACAAACAATTATCACTTGCTTTAACGGCGAAGGAAAACATCGTGATAAAAGTTGTTAGGAATTTCTTAGCTGTGTAGTCCGCCAACCCGCACTAGACCAGCGTGGTGGACTAAGGCCTAAACCCTCTTAGTTGTAGAGGAGGCCCGTGCCCAGCAGTGGGACGTATTTGGGCTGATGATGATGAAGGAAACAGCTGTTGAATGCCGTAATAAAAACATAAAGGAAATATGTTTCGGGAGTAGTGCGGTCCTCAAAATATATGACTTACGGTTTTCAATCAAGTCACATTTAGCAAGTCAATTTTCAAAATTAATTCATTAATATCTTTGGACCATAAATCGTTCAAGGTTTAGCTAAGCTGTAGCTAGTGTTTAGCAAATGTAGTAGCTGGATTAGGCGGCGTCGGGGTGCTCGGATACGGGCACGTGGCCACAGCGCCTGATGATGCGTGTGGATGATGTGCCAGATGTGATGGATGCAGGCGTGAGCGCAATAATAAGCACAAGCGATTTAAAGCGTTTATTCACAGCACAGTAGGTACATATACAGTAAAAGTCACGACACAAGAAGATAATGTTCACACACACAATATAGTCAGCTCCAACTCGCTTGAGACGCCAGACGCTCGCTATTTACTGTGCCACGCTTTATGTATTACGCTCGCTTTTCATTATTAGTTTCTGTGTTCTTCTATACTCTTCATCTATCGCTCATCATCCTTCTGTACTGTCTTGTGTGGTGTCAATAAACTGTTACGTGATCTTGGACTTATTCTTTCAACGACCCGGCTATCCACATCGGACACACGATACTGTCATCTACCACGACACTCACTACAAAGGGATTAAGTGTCATTATAGTTAATCTATACTACTATATCGTCCAATACTTACCCACTGCTGGGCACGCCTGATCCAGTGGCGGGACTTCCATAGAAGCCCAAACGCGTTAAACGTTAATTATGTAATGTCTAGTTTATAATTGCTCATTGTTGGGTCTTTTTTGTAACAAATTGCTTTTATTAAATAAAGATTTAAAGCTTAAAAATTGTTATTCGGAATTTGAAAGACAAACTGGGCTTCTGGGCTTCTATAGAAGTACCGCCACTGGCCTGATCTGAGAGGAAATCTATACTAATAAAAGATAATGATATTCATAGCTTTTCTAAAACGGCTCTGGAGAGGGATAAAATGCACCCAGACGGAGCTAGGGCGCTAGTTATTCATAAGATGACTAATGCGATTGCCGCGTAAAGCCACCCCTATGTGGGGTTGAAATTATATTAACCCTATAATATCCTGGATTTATTCCGTAGTACTTATTCCGTCTTCCCCTTGTGCTGATTGGGATTAAGTACGCGATGGCCGATGCGTTAAACTTTTTACCTACCTACATTGGTTTACTTGGACAAGTGACAATATTATTTGGACTGTTCCGGAATCGAAAACCTATAGTACTACTTTTAAAAGTTTTGGTGTTTATCTAGTGGAATTTTCTGTGTCCCCCTTTTTAAACCATTGTCCACCATGATGATGCTTCTAAAGATTACTAAATAGAAAAACTTTATAACACTTCCCCAGAACCGGGAATCGAACCAGGGACCTCTTGATTACACGACGCACATTCTATATACTTAATGACTAATTCGTGATGGTCTCGAGGTTTAGGCGCGCGGTCGAGAATTTCGGCGGTCGCAGGTTCAAACCCCAGGCACACACCTCTGACTTTTCGAAGTTATGTGTGTATTCACAATGAATTATCACTTGCTTTAACGATGAAGGAAAACATCGTGATAAAACCTGCACTCCTAAAAGTTCTTAGGAATTTCTTAGGTGTGTAGTCCGCCAACCCGCACTAGGCCAGCGTGGTGGACTAAGGCCTAAACCCTCTCAGTTGTAGAGGAGGCCCGTGCCCAGCAGTGGGACGTATTTGGGCTGATGACGATGAATTTCGATGAACTTCAGTAAAATTGATTAACAATATGTAAAAGTACTTTGCAATTATCAACTTTAATAAAATTAGCTTTAAAACCCAACAATCCGAACTAGCGTCATATAATTATCGCGCAACAGATATGTGGCATTTATATGTAGTCATATTACTGGAATTTCTTGTTTCACGATCTTGTGCAAGTAATTGTTGGTTGCGTTGGCTTATGTAAGGTACTACTTGTGTCTTTAGGCTCGCTTTCAGGAGTGTTTCTCTTGCAAGCTTTATTATACGTTTCCTTCAAGTATAACCCAAAAAAGATATCATTGTCAGTTCATATTTATACTTTTAAAACACTGGTTCAAATCAGTTGTCTAATTCACTTATGCTCAAATGCTATGTTTTTTTTTATATATTTATTTTTTATACTCTTGTTTTTTGTTTTTTTTTTGTTTTTTACTTGTGTTATATTTAATTTAGGTTAAGATTTCATGCAAGTCGTGTTTTAGATATATATATGCGGAAACATTTTATTAGTCCTTAAGCAAATTATGTATAATTATAACTAGATTTATAAGTGACTGTTTGTTTCCCGAATAAAATAAAATAAAAATATATTTCCCATTAGGCACAGGCCTCCTCTACAGCTGAGAAGGGTTAGGCCTTAGTCTACCACGCAGGCCTAGTGCGGTTACCGGACAACAAACCTAAGAAATTTTAGGAGTGCAGATTCAGAAAGAAACACTCGTCAGTCGATACCCACGGCTCGTGATATTGAGTAAAGTTGAAATAAAAATGGAGACTGGACGAAAAAGTAGCCAGAATTGTTTTTCGTGTCCATCAATTTATTTAAAAATATTGACTAGATTTTTTTTCAAGTCTGGCAGTTATGGGATTGGATTTTCCTTGTAATTTTAAAATGTCCTAAAAATTACACTATGGGTGACCAATGAATGACTTTATGATGATGATTTTATTTGGAAGTCGTGACTAAGTACATGTATATGACTGTTGTGATTTGGAAAGTTTTATTTAAAATAATACATTTGAAGGAAAACTAGTTTTTTTTGTTACAGTGAACATTCCTATCAGTAAGGCTAAAAGTATTTTTAACGGCTTCATTTGAAAATGTAAAATGTGTCTCGTTTTCTCTTACTTCATGTATATATCTTCATATATATATCTATAAGTAAATTTAAACTTTAAAACTATGTTCTTAGCATTTTATTTAGATTCACGAACCTTTATATCATTTATTTGTATTTTACTGTAAAATTTAGTTTGCTACCTAGTTCGGAAGACAGTCATTAGTAGAGAAGAACGGGCAAGAAACTCTAGTGTTGCTCTTTTCAATCAAGAATTAGTGTACAATATTGGTACGATGATTCATCATCATCATCAGTCCATATACGTCCCACTGTTGGGCAAAATTATCAAGTATCTCTAAATCTGAAAGGGTTTTAGGCCTTAGTCTACTACGCTGATATAATGATTACTATTTCCGAATCAGCTCATTATGTAATCACAAACTCCATACTAGGAATGAAAAGGTTAATAATTACTAAAGAGCCGTCCAAGTTGTAACATGTATCTGCTTCAAAGTCTGCGTTAAATAAATCACAACATAAACATTTTAATATGGCCCAGTTACGAACGAAATAATTTTTTCAATACTTGTTTGGTTTCCTATACTCGACGTGTGCGTTGCAACACCTGACGCCTTGACATGTTAATCTTAATCTCTGTACTACGTCGTAGTATTCATAATCAGTTCGTCTTATACTATTAACTATGATTAATAAATTTAAACTCGTGATGAAACCTGCACACCTAAAAAAAATCTTAGGAATTTCTTAGGTGTGTAGTCCGCCAACCTGCACTAAGCCAGCGTGGTAGACTAAGGCCTAAACCCTCTTAATTGTGGACGAGGCCCGTGCACAGCAGTGGGACGTGTATGGGGTGATGATGATGATGAAGAATAAATTAACCTGTGTCATGATTCTAAACTAATATAAAAGTCTTGTGTTGTAGGTATTAAGTAGAGAGACTATTATTTTGGTCTCTATTAGGTCTGGGTCCAAAATAATAATTACTGTTAAGTTATCTCGTTAGTCCCGCTTCATTAATGTGTACCTATAGTGATATCGAGAGGGTTTTTCCGTTAGGAAATTCTCGGTAAAACCGATGTTAGCAAGTTCGAATATGTTTCCGACGGCAAAAACTTGCTCCAAAAAACCCATCTCAACCTACCCCTATAGTACAGGCGTAAGTGTATCTAGTTTTACAAGGCGATAGATTGCAAGGCATTTGAAAGTTCGACAGAGAATCGATAGTTTGGTCCCCCGAGAGACGAAAGGGCAGGGGGCGTTTTTGAATGCCATCGCCCATTGTTATTTCATGTAGTGATTTTGTTCCCTCGCTAAAGTAATTTATAGAATTCGGTGTAATTTCTATGAATTTTTTATAGGCTCTTGTGGTCTTTCTTGTCGTTATCTGCTAAGGCAACAGTTTTAGTATCATTAAAGAAATAAAGTAAATTGATCAGAAATGGAAATAAGTAAATTGATCAGACGTTTTGTTGCTACAGTTTGTATCGTTATGACATATAGGGTGGAGTTGCCTAAATCGGACCGGCTCCTAATTTGTACCACTTCAAAATTTACCAAACCGTAATGTTTAGTTTTAAATTGGCAAAACTAAAAAGCAGTGCTAACAACATAACGCAATCGCTGCCATTTTGGATTCGATAATATAACAGAGTGAAGTGTAGTAAACAAAAATAATTATAACGGCCTTTAGATCTTATATTATTGATGTTTACCTAAGGATATCTTGGCGCAACGGTAAGTAAATCGTAGTTATTATATATGTTTTTGGAAAGTATGCATATTAATGTCCTTTTCTGAGACTATAGTTTTATGTTTAGGATTTCGAGGTTATGATGCCGGCATGCATAAAAATAAAACTTAGTGTTGCTTAATTTGTACCAGGTAGGGTAATCCTAAAATGTACCGGTACAATTTAGTACTTGGGTGTATGGTGGTTCTTCAACTCGATTGTTAACTAGATTAAAATATTTTCAGATGTCTAGAGATGATGAAAACTAATATAAATGGACGCAAGATGATTTAGAAAAAGCCTTAGACCATGGGCACACCAACTGCGTTTCGAAACGAAATTGGACAAGAGCTTGTGTCGCATTTGTTAAACATGGAAAAGCATATGTTTGGACTCACAATAAAGTGTGTTAGAATACTGACTTATAGTCTCAGTCACAGATTGTTAGTTCTTCAGTCCTTCACCCCACAACAAAGAATAGTACAAATATACCAGCTTCTTGGATCTCATTTTGGTCGTAAAGTACAATTTAGGATACCTATGGTACAATTAAGGAAACCAGTTTCCTAAATTGTACTTTTTGAGACTTTTTTAAAACTATAATTATTTTAATTTTATTTATATTTCCTCATTTTCTAGAAATAAAATATTAACACCAATAGAACAACCGTTTTATTTCTAATAATATAATCCTCTTAAGTTTTATATTTTTTGTGACAGCTTGTAAAGTTCGTTAGCTGGTACAATATAGGCAACCTTACCCTATGAGGTTCAATTTAAATAATGACAATTTAAAAAAATGCGTTTTTTTTTATTTGTTATTAAAAAGACATTTGGGATTTTCTTGCCGTTTCTTCTCCACAGCGATAACACGTTTCGAAGTGGCAATAGTTTAGTTTAGTTAGGTTGAAAAAAGATAATTTTGACTTTGACAACTTTACTCTACGACCAAAATGCGTGAGGCGGTAGTTCAGTTCAAGTTCTCTGCGTTTTGTTGGTCTTCACATACCTAAGATAATAATTGCATGTCATCAATCTATATACTAATATAAAGCTGAAGAGTTGTTTTGCTTGATCGCGCTATTCTCAGGAACTACTGGTCCTATTGAAAAAAAAAACTTTCAGTGCTAGATAGCCCATTTATCGAGGAAAGCTATGGGGCCTATAGTATAGGCTATATGTCATCACGCTACGATCAATAGGAATGGAGCAGCAAAGGAAAATGTGGCAGAAACGGGGAAAGAACATTCCATTTATAGTCTAATGTTGCGTATACGGAGTTGCGGTATATAACCCCTCTAGTAATATTATAAAGAAGAAAGGTTTTTATGTTTGTAATGAAGAAACTCAAAACGTTCCAAACAGATTTAAATGATTTTTGATACGGAGATATATGGGATCTTTGTAAGTAATATATAATTTTTATTCCCAAAAAATGTGGTGTTGATAGGAGGTGAGCGCGGAATCCAAGACCGCGTTCGGGCGGAGCTGGCCCCCTCTAGTCAAACATAAAAATATAGCCTGTTTGTCCCTATCCCATCACACACCCTGCTGTAACTCCTGTGCTCCAGGACCAACAGCACGCACAGTATTGGCGCCGAGCAATGAAGCTCAGCGGATCTAAGGGGACCTAATTTGTCATGATCCCGCAACGAAATTAATCAGAAATAATATGCAGGAGGAGTTGGAAAAATATAGCCTTTAAATAAGGGTATAGAACTATAGAGGTACACCGCCGCCTACTCTAGATGCAAGAGAGTACTTATAAAAAACATGATATAAGATCTGCAGTACCTCGTAGGATGATTATGTCATAATTCAAGATATGGGCATCGTATTTTATAGAGTAGTAAAGGTGTGCCGCATGCATTATTCATAATATAACGGCCGTGCGCAAATTCAACGACATCCCATTCTGCTAATGGACTTGGTGACTTTATGAAGAATATTTACATGACAATATAAATAATTACAATAGTATTAACGGTAATGCAATATCTTATGGGTCAAGTAGTAAAGACTCTGGTTGAAGTTGTATCTATTTATCTTTTATGTGAGGCTACAATGAACAATCTTATAGTTCAATATTTTGTCTACAGCTTTTCTGTGGAGGGAAGTGGACAAATATTTGTTTCAAAATCCTCCTTTATATGTTTTTTTTTGTGATTAACATCGTAGCGGGATCATGACAAGTTAGGTTCCCTTAGATTCGCAGAGCTTCAGTGTTCGGTGTCAACACGGTCGTGGCTGTGTGTGGTGTGATAGGACCAAAGAAGACTCTTTGACCTCGCAAAGCTCAGACTTTTTTTTTATAACAAAAAACTGTTTGTTGTATAGGCATATTTAAAATTGAGAAAACAATGATGACCTGTAAAAGTAATTCGCTAATGTTTCGGGACTCAGTGTTTGTGAGTTTCAATACCCACGACAGCATAGCTGTGCTACGTGATTGTTGGGTGTATTTTTTTAGTTTATATCGATTTTTACCAGCCGTAAAATGTAGATAAGGTCTAGTAATCTTCGCAATTCAAGAATCTTCAATTTATTGAGCAAGGCTTCTAGAATATCCAAAACTACTAATATTTTTCCTACATCTCTGTTTTATTTTGTGATTTATTTCGATGGGGGGGGGGGGGGGGGGGGGGTTAAATTCAAGCTTAATGCTATCCTACATCTCTTGGTGTCGTTTCTGTCAATGTGTACAAGGGTTGCTGTGGTATTCCATAGACACCTGTAACAGTACATAAATTTTCATTATATGATATTTTGATGCACACAATTAGCCGTAGAATTAATGGTCACTTCCACCACCGGGAACGGACGGATGTGTCACAATTGGGCACAATTAGCGTGTTTGCATTATCCGCGGACGAATCATTTACCTGTCAACCTTCATGGAACGTACGGTTGAAAAAACGCAGCGTTTTTACTATCATTCTAGAATTTGTTTTATTAGTCAGTCTTCCACGCGATCAAGAAATCCCGAATTCGAAATGTTCCACGTCTTACTCGCTCAACTATTTTTGATGAATTGTGTTACAAAGATTGATGTGTATTTATGCCCTGAAAATTATTAGGGTTTTTTTCGTATCGTAATCGTTTAACAGAATCCTTTTTACGCGACCGAAGCCACGAGTGAAATAAGAATTGTGTAAATAAGATTTTTTTTTTAAAGCGTGGGGTGCATAGTGTCAATAGTTATAGAAATATTGACAGATATCACTAGAAGGATTATCATTTTGATAATCTCTTTAAAGGCACCCCACGCTTTTTTACAACATTTTTTTTTCCTTAATTTACACTATTATCAAAACAATAGACTATCGGAATCGTATCTACAATTTCTCAACATTCAATCGCAATGTCTTAACCACTACACCTATCGGTAGATAATAGTATCGGTTTCAAATAATGGTAGCAATCACAAACAATTGCCTCATGATTGCATTCAAAATTATTCAGCAATGATATTGTCAGTACTCGTTTAGCATATCGTTATAACTCATAAGGGTTTCATGTCCCTGTGGGTAGAATGCAATTTCGCGATAGGAATGCAATATAGTTTTATTGACTGCCTCATGATTTAGTGGATCTAGTATGTGCCGTGCGATCTAGAGGTTCTGAGTCCGATTTCCGGCACGGGCAGTGTTTCTGTGTTTTCCATTAGGAAATTCTCAGTAGCAGCACAGTCTAGAAATGTACCTGAAAAACGGCAATAGTCTCGCCATCTATTACGTCGGACTGATACATACCTGGCGAAATGTGGGTGCAGAAATGCACCTCTGCCTACCCCTTCAGGGAATACAACCGTGAGGTTATTTATGTATGTATGTACTAACGAAATGCAGAAGTATTGCTTAATATCGGTTTTCTGTAAGTTCAAGTTTACAGTAGTCTAAGTTGATTATGCTATAAAAGCAGTGATGGCCTCGAGGTTTAGGCGTGCGGTCGAGAATTTCGGCGGTCGCAGGTTCAAACCCCAGGCACACACCTCTGACTTTTCGAAGTTATGTGTGTATTCACAATGAATTATCACTTGCTTTAACGGTGAAGGAAAACATCGTGATAAAACCTGCACACCTAAAAGTTCTTAGGAATTTCTTAGGTGTGTAGTCCGCCAACCCGCACTAGGCCAGCGTGGTGGACTAAGGCCTAAACCCTCTCAGTTGTAGAGGAGGCCCGTGCCCAGCAGTGGGACGTATATGGGCTGATGATGAAGTTGACTATACAATTATTAATACAATTTTAAAAGGATGATGAATTATGAATCTATCCACTGACCGTCTAGTTTGATTAGTGTTACTTTGAATACCATTGCCCTGGTTCCAAGTCAAACTGAATATGTGGGTCTAGGCACAATAATAACAGGCTAATTTTCCAGTTCGTAATACTAGACAATCTGAGACCTTGTGCCATCTACGTTATTAGAGGATGAAGCAATGAACTTCCGGCTTGGCCTGAATATCGTTCTGATGTAATTGTGGCTAAAATTGACATTATTATCAAGAGAGCACAGATTTAGAGAGATAGATATCTTTCGTCACTTGATTATCTATTTGGATAACAGCGTGCTTACTAGCAGGTAAGGTGTTGTAACTTTGCCGTTCCAGTAAAATAATAAATAAATAAATGTATACACCCAACAGTACATAGTTCTGACCCCACACTAAAATACAAGTATTGTGACGTGGGTATCAGAAACTACGAGAGACTTTACGGTGTCGCAAACACCCAGACATGGTACAAATATTTGTGGGTCACACAAACAGTTGCCTCGGTGCGGGGACCGAAAAGTTAAAAATAAATTGTTAATTACGTACCTACAATATCGATTTTTTAAATAGAAAATGAAAGAATTTACGGCACAGTGAAAACGTTACATGAAATAAAATAAATTCGACACTACACATACTTTTCTATGTCGGTAATATTTATATGTATATTTCTTCATATTTTTACCGAACTACCTGCAGCTTTCAAAAAAAAAAAAAAAAACATCACGGATAGGAATGTTCCCAATTAGCTAGAAATTCTTGGTGTAATTGCTATGTGTATTAATTTAATTAAAAGTTTTACTAAATAGGTAACTACTAGTTTGCTTCGTTTCTCTATTATACAACAAGCAACACAATCTCAACGAGCAACAATAAATACTTGGGTTATTGTGCAACATGTGTGCACGTTTGTACACTACCGGAAGATCTCATTGTCGGCTGCGTGTCGTCCTCGTTACGTAACAGCGCGTTATCACTATAACATTCTTTTAGCCGTTTGTCGTCCTTAGTTTAAATTTGGAATTGATTAGTTTGAAATAATTCGAATGAATGCCGGTAGATGTCACCTTTTTAAACGGTAAACGTTTTGTGTAGTAAAAAATTAGACTTTAATATAGATATGTCAAAAATGGGAATCGTGATGGTCTCAAGATTTAGGCACGCGATCGAGAATCTCGATGGTCGCGGGTTCAAACCCCAGGCACACACCTCTGACTTTTCGAAGTTATGTGTGTATTCAAATGAATTATCACTTGCTTTAACGGTGAAGGAAAATATAGTGATGAAACATGCACACCTAAAGGGTGTGTAGTCCGCAAACCCGCACTAAGCCAGCTTGGTGGACTAAGGCCCAAACCCTCTGGAACGTATATGGGCTGATGATCATGATGATGATGATGATGTCAAAAATCGTCGGGTTAGTTTTAGCGGTTAAATAATAATGATTTGACAGACAAACAATTAATGCAACTTCCTCAAGTGACCATATATTCAGCCCTCCTAAAGTATTTTTACAATGAAACGATACCCAAGGCTATTTTACTTCCAATTAAAATAGTTGAAATACATAAATTGCGTGGAAATCACAATGAGAAATTATATTTTTCCGTACACCATTGTCTTTTCTAGATCATCCCCAGTGAAATTGAAGAGAGCTCCGTTCTCATTCATAGAATTAATATGTGTCGAGTATTGGATTTTCAAAAATAGGTCAATAGCTTCAGATATTCGAGCTAACAAACAAACCTTTATATCAAAGTAAACAACGCAGTATTGCACAGTTATTTAATTAGGGTTCCGTGTGTTATGTTTCATGTTCTCGGTGTTTTGTTTCCGCGGGTTCAAACCCCAGGCACACGCCTCTGACTTTTCGTAGTTATGTGTGTATTCACAATGATTTGTCACTTGCTTTAACGGTGAAGGAAAACATCGTGAGGAAACCTGCACAATTAAAAAGTTCCTAGGAATTTCTTAGGTGTTTAATCAGCCAACCCGCACTAGTCCAGCGTGCTGGACTAAGGCATAAACCCTCTCAGTTGTAGAGGAGGCCCGTGCCCAGCAGTGGGACGTATATGGGCTGATGATGATGATGTGTTATGTTTGGCTTGCTGAGGGTAGAATAATTTTATTTGACCGGATAACTACCGTACTTAAGGTAAAGTCTGCCATGATGACCTGCAATAGTAATTCCCCGTTCTAGGATCATTCTAGGTGCGTCTGCGTTATTAATATACAGGTTTAATTAATTATGTCAAGCGTTATTATTTTGTGAAATAAAATAATATTTATTGAATCTATAAAATGTCAAATATTAGATTCATTTCAAAATTTAATTTACTACTCTGTTCGGAAGGCAGTCATCACTAGATAAGAACGGGTAAGAAACTCAAGTGTTGTGTAGTGTGCTAATATTGATACAAAAACAATTTTTTCCGAATTAGAGCAGCTTGTTCATTTGTGAATGGATTTAAATATAACAATACATTTTAAATTATAAAATATGCCAACCTATACTACCTACCTAACTAATTATAAAATATGCTACCGCGACCGGATGTCCAAGCTACCTGTTGTTGAGAGCCCAGAGAGTTTTTCGTTTAATAAATTCTCATCAGCAGCATGACAATAATAATAGCCTAATAATTATGTCCCCTATTACGTCTGGTTGGAGAAACTTAGCTGTAGAAATATACCCCTGTCTCTTCGGGAATACAGAACAGCTGAAACTTGCTAGTATGCACTGTGTTTTTTATTTTAGCGCGGTACCCCCGGGCGAGACTCCGATTTTTCTTAATCGAGTTATATTTATTACGAACTCGAGTTTCTTTGATCGAGTCTTTTTTATGGCACGTTGAATAGTTTTGCGTAAGGTCTGTTTGGTTTAAAAAGTAGGTCATTTAAAATTGTTACTGTAATTACTTGGCTACTGTTCCGCAATAGATGAGTAGATATTTGTGAAGTAAATTTTTGTATGCTTCGTGCATTCCGGACTGACTCGTGGACTTGCGGCTCAAGTATGTGCCGTGCGATCTAGAGATCCCCGGTTCGACTCTCGGGTCCGGCAAAGTGTTATTGGGTTTTTCCATTAAGAAATTTATCAGTAGCAGCACGTAGACTGGAAATGTGCCTGAGAAACGGCAATAGGCTCGCCCCCTTTTAAGTGGGACGGATGCATAACTTGCAAAATGTAGGTGGAAAAAAGGCGGAATAAAGGGATAAATGCGTGAAGATATGTGTGTATGTATGTAAATTTTATATGCTTGTGCTAGGGCTACGGTATCTTCTTGCATAACGACCACCATTAACGTTAAACTTGACATAGTATCACGTATCGAGTTCAGGAATTCGCTTGTATTTCGATCTGTCCGGCAAAAAATTGTCGACTGGCAAGATAGCTCGCATTAAGCCAGCATAACAAGATAGTTCTGTTAATATTCATAGTTTTTGTTTTATTTCTTTTAATTCGTTGCAAAAGTCAATTTGGGGTTCTACAGCAATTACCTAGTTTCTAGGTTTTACGTGCTATTTTCGAACCTTGTGTTACAGGAGTTGCAGTAGCGGGTTTTTCTAAAGTAGTCTTATTATTAATTTTGATCTTATTTCACTAAAGGTAGTTATATCAGTCTTATCCATATCCTTCACCCCGTGTCATGTCCATCATATTTCAGAGTATCATATTATTATTTCCTATCAATAATATTAAACAAAATAAATATTTATATTCAATGAATAACAAATGTCTAACCATAGATATTACGATGATAACGCTTATAAACTGACGTAACAATTGTACTGATGTTATCTATGCCACGTAATTACTGACGTAGGTTTTATTGTGGTCTATTTAGTCTATGGAGACCTTGGCTGCACTGTGGTATAACTTTATTTACAGTAAGGTTGTTTCAATGTTTGTTAATTTTTTTGGAACCATTATGTCCAATTGGTTTGACAGCTCCGTGGCGTTAGCTACACACCAGCTTGCGAAACGAGAGGCCACGGGTTCGATCCCCGCACCGAGACTAATGTTTGATCCACAAATATTTCTTTCGTGCCTGAGTGTTTGGAGACCGAAAAGGCTCTCGTAGTTTCCGTAGAAGACACAAGACTCGTGTCTTAGTGTGGGGTCAGAACTATGTATATGACTGTAGGGTGTATTTATTATTAATTTAATACTTTGTCGGAAGTGATGGCCTCAAGGTTGACACTATTTGGGTACAGGACAGCACTAACATGTCATTTAATATTTTTAATTTTTTTTCTTTTCATGACGATGCAAATATACGTACATTAAGTACGGGTGATAGACTTTTGAACAGCAAATAAAATAAGGACTATATCCTTTTTTTACGCGTTTAAAATGTCCTTGCTGGTTGTCTAAATTATGCCGGACAATTTTAATGTGGAAATACACTAAATGGTTCAAGTACGCACGAATGGTCGACTTTTAAAGGGTAAAAAAATAATACTTAACTTTAGGTTGACATTATAGCCAGACAATTTTAACGCGGATATACACTGGTTCAAGGAAGTGTCACATTCGGAAAAGTATGTACTACCCAAATTTTTTTTATGTACCCATAAATCAGCCATCTTTGGTCACGTCACAGAGGTCATTGAGCCCGCAATTAATTGGCAGTCAATCCCCTGGGATGATACGTGACCACACGCGCGATGTACGAACATCAAGTGTTGTTTGCATACTGTATTCGTCCTGTGCCTAAAGCGGGAACAATTGAGTGATGGACCGGGCCGTACTTCCGGTACTATTGTTGTTTGTGACGTGGACCGTGGGTGTTTGAGTTCGATTACGGCGTTGGGATGTTGTGATAACTTAAATTTTCTGATGACGTAAGTCTTCTCGAGTTTGAACCCAAAATATAACTTTGGTCTAAGACTTATGACAGTCAGAGCAGTTAATTTGAAGTCATCCAGTAAAACTTAATAGTTTTTATCAATAAATTTCTCCAATGGGATAGAGATCCGTCGTAATGGGCTGAGGTGTAAGGAAAATTCAGCTTCGTCTAAGCACGTTTTTTATGTTCTTTTCTCAAGGTCTTTTTTCTTAACTTTAACAACCAACTTAAACTAAAAATAGAAAACAGTTTTTAATTTCTTTAAAGAATGTTAAAAGTCGATTAACGAAATTATTGATCATCATCAACCCATATGCGTCCCACTGCTGGGCATGGGCCTCCTCAACAACTGAGAGGGTTTACGCCTTAATCCGTCACGCTGGCCTAGGGCGGGTTGGCGGACTACACACCTAAGAAATACCTAAGAACTTTTAGGTGTGCAGGTTTCATCACTCGATGTTTTCCTTCACCGTTAAAGTACGTGATAATTCTTTATGAATTATATGTATATGTCCGTATTTACAATTTATAACCAAATATTTTTTTTATGACGGTTAAAATTATCTAAATTGGACCATTAGTTTTTAAATGAAAGCGTAATTTTAAATTTATTATAATGCGAGTATCGTGTTTTTTGATTGATGGCTACACTTCCTTATTTCCTTCTTGTGACATTAAATGTATTCCGTTCATTGGATTGTGGTACCTTGCAAAGTTACCATAAGAATTTGCACGTGGGCGTGCCGATTGTGGGAAATTTTGACAAATTTTGTCAAACCGGCTGTGGACGAATAACCCAACAAATTATTATAGGTATACTTTAAGCGTACAAAAGTGATTTTTTTTTGATAAATATCCACCTGGACCACTTTGGGAATTACTGGTTAGACCATATTTTAGCTAGCCGTTAACAGACTTAAGAAAATCCTTGAGATTAGTTGACTTACGTGAGAAATTTCCTATGTTCATCTGAGAGTATGCAAGTTTACGAGGTATGTTTATTCAAGTAAGGAAACCGATCGTCCTGACTACCACTCGCAAGAATGCAATATTATGACTAAGTTGCACTGTCCGTCCGGCGTGACGCATTCGTGTGAAATAAAAACACTCGAGAGAAGGGCGGCATGGCTTTAAATAAACGTAGTGTCTGTATTCACTACGTGTGATCGATCGCAATAATGTCCGTTTGAAACAGTGCATTTTGATAACAATTATGCAATCAAATCGTAATACATGTTACATACATGACTACAAAAAGTCAAAGGTATGGATGGGCCTGAAAATTGAACTTGTGATTGTCGAGATGATGCCTCTGTTAATCCACACTAACATGTATGTTTGTATTATTATATGTCTGTAATGAAGTAATCTAAAAGGTACTTAGCCGATTGGAAAGATTTTTTGATTTGGACATAAATGAGACCTTAGAAAAAGAATGTAAGGCATTTTTTATCACAAAAAATGTAGTGCTACTGTTTGTTAGCATTCTATATTGCACCCAATTGTTGCTGGTATCTACCGCTAGCCTTATCTTATAATAAAAAATGACTTCAAGCTCAGTATAAGAATCGATTAATCGATATAACTAAAATTACCCGTTAAGTTGCCACAGAATCGAGACTCGTTCATTTCTCATCGCGCAAATGTCTTCGTGACTCGAGTATTTTTGAGTTATTGAGCGACTGACCTTTGCAAAGTCTTTGTCCGTCAACACTGGAAGAACCCCTTTCCATTCACGCGTTTGAGAAATGATGTTCTTTCCGTTATTCGTCTTTTGTTCGCTTTTTTGTTGTGGTCTATTGGGTTTCGAAGGATGGATTAGATTTTTAGAATCAGTTGGTTTATTTGTTTTTGTATTTTTTGTTGTAAGATTAGTTCGTTTTGTTTTATTTTGTGCATAGGCTGAAGAAGGTAATTAATTATACAAGCCGTATACATTATGTGGGTTTAACGGTGCTTCGCAAATACGAGATGTGAGAAGAAGTAACAAGAAAATCAGGTCTTTTCATCGTCGTTACTTTTTCTATATAACAGATTTTAAGTATTTCATATTATCAACGAAATAAATCTTCATTAAAAAGAAGCTAAGAGTAGCTTCTCGCACGCCACAAAAGGCATTCGTTCCCGAGTATGACGCGTGTGCCAGACATCGGCCTCCTTATAAAATATAGAATATTCTCTCGAATATCAACCACTATAAGGACTCAGTCAAGTGTGACGCTTTTCGATATTATATACTCCACTTAGACATGTATTAATTTATCATCCTACGTGTTCAGACTTTTGAGCTCTGAATGCTTTTGAATGAAGCAATTTTTTTTTACTTCAATTTGAATGGTTAATTTACATTGAAGAAACTAGTTCAGCATCTACATATACAAATTGAAAATAAGATTAAATATATAGCAAAAATACAAACAAAATATAACAATAGCACAAAAAAACGGGTGGCACTCCGGAGTGCCGGCAAAAGTGAAAACTTCAACAATAACGTTGTGTATTTTTGAATATTTTGCAATGGTAGGGAATAATATCGCAAAAAATGTTTTATTTATCAGTATAAAAGTACTATCATTGACGTGGTAAAATACAATATTTATTGCGCTATCGTACACAAACATGACAATTTATATTACATAATGCGTCTTACGCATTTTCAATCAGGGTCACGTGATCTGACGCGAGTTCAACATTTTTTACCTATCCCAAAAAAGTGTTTTCACTTCTAATATCGAAAAAAAAACCTGACTAAAACTATCTCAGGAAAGAAGAATCGTATCTCGCTACCTGATATTAATATTGTATCGTGCTTATCATTTTGTCGCTGTGCTGTACCAGTGGAGTAGATAAATCATTAATTCTGAATAAACCGGATCAGTTACATTGAGTGATCACGAATGAATGCAACCATTAAACGACGCGTTGGACCGGCAAACGAGCCTAGCTTTATTAATTGCTAGTTATTTTCATTTGTCGGCTTTTATGCTGGTTTTTAAATAGTGTAGTGGTGAACGGACGAGCGTACTGTGGGATTTTCACTTTGATTCCATTTCCTAAATTAGTTTTTTCTTTTAAAAGTTTTTAGGAATTACTTGGGTGTGTAGTCAGGCAACCCGCACTAGGCCAGCGTGGTGGATAGATGCCTAAATCCTCTCAGTTGTAGAAGAGGCCCGTGCTCAGCATCATCATCATCATCATCAGCCCATATACGTCCCACTGCTGGGCACGGGCCTCCTCTACAACTAAGAGGGTTTAGGCCTTAGTCCACCACGCTGGCCTAGTGCGGGTTGGCGGACTACACACCTAGGAAATTCCTAAGAACTTTTAGGTGTGCAGGTTTTATCACGATGTTTTCCTTCACCGTTAAAGCAAGTGATAATTCATTGTGAATACACACATAACTTCGAAAAGTCAGAGGTGTGTGCCTGGGGTTTGAACCTGCGACCGCCGAAATTCTCGACCGCGCACCTTAACCTCGAGGCCATCACTGCTTCTCAGTGCTCAGCAGTGGAACGTATATCGACTGATGATGATGAGTTTTTTCATAGGTAGCTATAAAGTCGATTATAAGGTTACGTATAATATCACTTCACGTTTAAAGTGATGTCATTAAACTATGTAGTCTTATTTTATAGTGCTGAATTGTTATCATTCTACTCAAACAGAAACCTCAATTTCGAATATTTAGTATCACTAGGGATTGGCTCCAATTTCGTCTAAGCGTAAGTTTCTAATAAAATCCATTTATAACCAACACTTTTTAACTTTATCTACTACACACAAAACTACAAATGTTTCCTTTTAACAGTCTTTAATTAGCATAGATGAAACTTAACATGTATGCATTGCGAGTACGGACTGAGAACATTTTATTTTTATCTAAAACCTTACTCTTGTACAGACAAGCAACCGCATGTTAGTACGCTACTTAAAAAAGTGTAATTACCGCGAGAGGTTGGCGCGGAGGTGGGAGGGGGCGGGAGGGTCTAACCCAGTTTGAGAGTGCAGTAAGAAATTTCCGCCAAAGCAGATTATCTCGAGCACGACGCGTCACGGCTGGCCAATTTTTTCGCTGACTACCCCGTTCAACGCTCGATGCGAGACAATCATGTGGGGTACGCGGGGGAAGCGGTAGCGGGTTCAATCCTTGATAAATAAATAAAAACACCCAACAGTCGCATACATAGTTCTGACCCTACACTAAGATACGAGCCTTGTGTCGTGGCTATCAGAAATTACGAGACACTTTTCTATTTGTGGATCACATCCATTTGTCTCGGTGCGGGAATTGAACCGGCAGCCTCTCGTTTCGCGAGCTGGTTGCTAACCAACTGCCACGAGATTGAAAAAACATGAATTTAAAATACTGTAATTACTTTTCCCCCCGTTTGGATATATCAGCCCAAACGAATGTATAGGTCTCATCTCATAAACGAGTGTTGGGCCTTAGTCCACAATCTAGTGTACTTTTGAAATGAGAAGTTTCGTGTCTAATATTAGGACCTAAACCGTCCTATAATAAATAAATAAATAAATACACCCAACAGTCACATACATAGTTCTAACCCCACACTAAGATACAAGTCTTGTGTCGTGGGTATCAGAAACTACGAGAGACTTTTCGGTCTCACTAACACCCAGACCCGAAACAAATACTTGTGGACCACACAAACATTTGTCTCGGTGCGGGGATCGAACCCGCGGCCTCTCGCTTCGCAAGCTGGTATCTAGCCAACTACGCCACGGGGCATGAGATATTGTACCTAATCTCGTAATTAAATGATCTATTTATAAAGCTGACGCCATTAGCATTCATAACAAGGCTTGAAGACATTATTGAATCACATAACATGAAATCAAAGAAGGTAAATAATCATTATTTATAACATCCAATATTCATTCAGTACGTGCGTGATTTACTAATAATGGTATGATGTGATCTGAGATTTACATCAACGGCTCGGTTATTTAGATAACATTATGTGTTGTATGTTTCTTATCTATATAAAACAGTAATAGATGAATTGCATGTATCTTTTTTCCAAGATCTCATTTATATCATAAATTATCTAAATTTGTTTAGTGGTTAAAACGTCAAAGAGTTACAGACAGAGTTGTTTCACATATGTACGCACTCACGGCTGATTTCCCTAAGGGTTAGGCAGTGATGCTTTTCCGCATCCCTATTTTGCCAATCTTGTTTTTAAGTCCCACTGCTATTACTACTGAGAAATTGTCAATGACACTGGCTGAGCCCCGGATCGGGAATCAACCCAGATCGCATGGCACACACTTGAAACACGAGCAGTCATTCAGTTTTAGTTAAAACTAATTATTAATCAATGGTTGATTGATGAATATTTTGATCAGACTATTATATGTTACCCAACCCGCACTAGGCCAGCGTGGTGAACTCCAACCCGCACTCGACCAGCGTGGTGGACTAAGCCCTAAACCCTCTCGGTTGTAGAGGAGGCCCGTGCCCAGCAGTGGGACGTATATGGGCTGATGATGATGATGATGATTATATGTTACATTATCAATCATTTTCTTGCTCATGTAGCCAAATTATTTCCCGCTGTTGCTCGTGCCTCAGTCCACGCATTTACAGTTAGGGGCCGTGACCACATTATGATTTAACGATTCCATCCGTCGGGACGTTATTGTGCGATCATCGGCATTAGCGCGGCGAATGAGCAAAATTTAAGTGCAGCCGGGTTGTATTGGCCAATATTTGTTCTATCACAAATATTTGTTTGTGAAAAGTCTCAGTTTTAGTTGCAGACTTTAACCCCGGGACAACTTTTTGCAGTGATGTGTGTATTCTCAATGAATTGTCTTGTTTATTCGCTCAGCGTGTTTTACCGACTGTGTTATGGCGAATGCTCTGAAGAGATTTTTAATATTATCCTAATCCATAACAGAACCACTCTGGCTTGCAAAGTTATTGTTCAACCTTGAATATTTGGAATAGTTAGCCAGCTTACGTAATCTTAACACCTGGATGCAAGGACAAAACCTGCACACCTATAATTTCTTAGGCATTTCTTAGGTGTGTAGTCCGTCAACCTGCAATAAGCCAGCGTGTACTAAGGCCTAAACCCTCTCACTTGTAGTGGAGGCCCCACAGCAATGAGACGTATATGGGCTGATTTAGATGATCAGACAGGGTGTTTTCATTTAGGTATTGACAATACAAAAGAAACGTCGTAGACACATGTTAGATCTCAGAGATTTTGTCAGCTATTTCTCAGGTATAAAGTGACATAGTGTAAACAATGTCTAGTCTAGTCACTGTAATATTTAAAACATCGAAACTTCTACCAGTCTGAGGCCATGTGAACTAAGTTGAAGTGCATTGATGGCAATTTGTATGCAAGCTCCCATCATACCCTAACACCTGTGCATAAGCAGCTGCTGCTGTAACGTGAAACCGCGCCTTCTGCCGCCAATCGCGCGGAAGACTAGTAAAGCCATATAATTTAGGCTTGTTTGGTCGTTTAAATGTGGCCAATTATATACGAATTTACATATTAATAGCGGATATGATTTGTCATAATCATCTTTAGCTACATCTGTGACGCAGTTTGGAGATTTTGGAGGTCACGATACTTTTTCTTCCAATATATTGTGGTTTAAAATGATTTGCTTCTTTTTGATATGTAGCCTGCCTTAGCTTCCAGGAATACAGGCGCGATTATGCGCACACTCCTAGTTTATGATGTCTGTGACTCGTATCTTATTTATTATTTATTTTTTTGAAACTTTTTGTACAATTTTTTTTACAAATGTTTGTGTGATCCACAAATATTTGTTTCGGGTCTGGGTGTTTGTGAGACCGAAGAGTCTCGTAGTTTCTTATACCCCCGACACAAGACTCGTATCTTAATGTGGGGTCAGAACTATGTATATGACTGTTGGGTGTATTTTTTATTATTATTTACACATGAGATTAAAATTACGGAGTAGTAGACTAAATTGGTACAATAGGCGGTCTTATCGCACAAGGCGATCTCTTACATACAACCAGGGATGGAGATTTAGGAAGAGAAATGAAATTAGTGTGGTTAGAACCATTCAAAAAGTGTCGTTTTGTTTGCACCCCATTCCTGAAAATTGTTTTATCTGACTTCCCGTGGACCCTTTCGCACTTTTGTGAAACTGTCACAAAGAGGTCCGATTTATTTATTGCCCTCAACCACAGTGTTCACAAAGTGTAGAAAGGAAATAATTTTGAATATACAATGATTTATTACATTCTTTTGTTATTTTATATAGTAGAGAGGGAGTGAAATGAACTGTATAGTTTTAATTTCAAAAAAATTGCTTAATTTGTAGTAAAGTTGTAGAACTGCTATGTAGACAGATAAGTTGGCGTTACAAATGTCACTGACTATCTTTCGCATTGTGAATTTGTTTTAAATACAAAAAAACTATTTGAACCAGCTCTTTAACTGTTGATTGAGAAAAAATATTGAGGGCCATGTATCTTTGTTAGTATTTATTCATTTCTAACCAACTCAACAGTTTTTCTACGTTTTCTAACATTCCATCCAAAGATTGTCTGGAGGAGATAGCTCTCAGAGATAAGACCGCCTATTGTTTACGCTTTTAATAATTTTATTTATTCCTGTATGTGGGTAGCAATAAAAAGTTGTCTGTAACACCTATTACAAGACATACATACATAACCTCACGCCTGTATTCCCTGAAGGGGTAGGCAGGGTTGCAAAATCCAATAACACTGGCCGACCCGGGAATCGAACCCAGGACCTCTAGATCATAAGGCACACTTGTGCCGCGAGACCACGAGGCAGTCATCTTTCAAGATGGTCTTCCTTATACAATAGGGTGACAAATTAATTACATTATTATATTGTCAAGTTGTATTTTTTTATGACTACAATATCCGTCCGTATAATGAACAGTTCAAAAGGCATTAATATCAGTGTGCCACGCAAGTATATCGTGTTCTGTAATGTCACTCCATTACCATTTAATAATAAAAATAGTTTAAATAATATTGTAGACCAATCAATTCCGATTGTGACGGTTACTTTTACATAAAAAAACTATCGCCAACTTGCATTGAACTCGGATTCAAATGACTCACTTGTGTCTGTTACGATTCACTAGTGTTTTGTCGTAATAGTCTGTTAAAATTACACCTAACGCCATCTATGCGTTGACAGCTGAACTAGTTAGTTTAGAATCAATATTTTAAGCGTTTTTAATAGCGTTAATTATATTTATGAGTTATATTGTTACCATTAAATTGACGTAAAAAAGAAGAAACTATTAATGTTCATTAATTATAATCAATTTATTTATAGTGTTGTTTATCGTAACATTTTGATGCACTTTTATTTAAATTTATAAAGGACATGTAAAATAAAAAGTTTGTACTATAAGTTTGCTGTCCGCCTTAGGTTTTATCTTCATACCGAGATAAATGATTGTGTTATGGAAATTCTTTTTCCAAGGGTTTTGTGGAGCCAAGAACCGCGTGGTTTCTGATAATAACGAGACATGTGATTTGGAAGTGCTTCGATTGTCTTGCCCCATAAATTGTGGCGTTTGACTGAGCGGTCTTAGTTTCGAGAACCTTTTAATATACACGATATTATTAATATTTCGAGGGTATTGCTCTAGGAAATTCTCAGTACCTAAACGGAATCTAAACGCTAAAGTTTACCCCATGTTAGGTGCTATTTAATAGTTATACATACATATTTCTTGCCCGTTCTTCTCTAGTGATGACTGCCTTCCGACAAGGGTGGTAAATTTTGAAATGACTGAATCTAAGTGATGTATTTGACATTTTATAGATTCAATAAATATTATTTCATTTCATATATCTATGCCTATCTCGTCGGGTACAGGTATGGCATCAAATGAATAAAACAAATGAATTGGGTCGTGAAAATGCTTCGAAGTTTGACAGCTGTGTGACGTCCCCAGAGTAATACCACATGTTGGCCATTTTAATATCGTAAATCGACATTTAATGGGATTGAAAAATATGGATGTTAACACTTGAAACACGGAGCGGGGAGCGGCAAGTAGGCCATCCGATCGGCCCATTTCGCCGCATTGCACCGGTTAATATCCGGCTCGGCAGTGAGTTAAATGCGCCGTGAAAACTGTGCCTTATTGAGTTATTTGAGTTGATACGTGAGTCATAAGTTGTAGACGTTCTTCGTATTGATAAAGGGTAGTTGAAATCTTGCCGGTCGCGGGCTCCAATCGCACTTCTATGTTTTTTTTTTTAATTTATGTGTTCAAAATTTAAGTTGAAGAAAAACATTTTTAAAAAGAGGAAAGCGCCATATTTTTTTCTTCTATTTAGGCTTCCTTCCAGCTCGGCGCGGCACAAACGTGTACATTCTCAGGGGCCAGTGATAATTAGATTTCCTATCGCATTTTGATACTAAATTCAATATTTTCTATGTTCCTTCCAAAATAGATGCTTTGGAAACCTGATGCACTTACAATTTCTAATTTTGATGGCTGTATTTATATAACTTAAACTAGCTGACCCGGCGAACTTCGTTCCGCCTAAGTCGATTTTTTTTCTTCTTTTTTTATTCATTTTTTTAGCCTAAGTTACTCCTTATTACATCAGCTATCCGCCAGTGAAAATCACGTTAAAATTGGTCCACCCGTTTCAGAGATAAGCCGGAACAAATAGACAGACATACAAAAATTGTAAAAAGCGTTATTTTGGTATATATATATGTACCGTGTATACCTGTGTATATCCATATGGATTTATTAAAAATCGGTTATTTCAAAACTACAAACAGACACTCCAGTTTTATTTATTTGCAGATTACTTACAATGCCTCGATTGCTTCCATTTTATTCCAGTTTCAGAACTATGTATGTGATTGTTGGGTATTATTTTATTTATTTATTTTAATTAAAAATATCCTTGAAATATTTACAAAAATAAAAACATTTACTTCTACACCCAAATTCTTACCCAGAAAGCATGACGTTTACATCCCCAAAAAACTCATTACCACGACTAAATAAAAATAAAAAACCCGCAATTATCCCGCAGGACTCAATGTAGGTCGCGTTTTGAGTCGTTCAGTCGAGGCTCAAAGCCGAGCCTGTAATTGGTAAGGCTCCAGGCTAGTCGCTGCGGAACGGTGAATTTTTTACATGACTACATTGTGTTTACAAGGAGACGCTTTGGTTTCGCTCCGAGTGTAGCGAGCAATGTATACGGTACTATAAAAAATCACGAAGATATGGGGTAAAGATTTTATTACTGACAAATTAAAGTTTTCTTGTGTGCCGAGTCAGAATAGTAGAGCGTTCTCCCATACGACTTCCAAGTTTATATTATGACCTGGTGTAGGGCGATGAATGAAATACATAATTTATACATACATAACATAACGTCACGTCTGTATTCCCCGAAGGGGTAGACAGAGGTGCATTTCTGCACCCACATTTGGCCAGGTATGTATCAGTCCCACGTAATAGGGGGCGAGCCTGTTGCCGTTTTTCGGGCACATTTCCAGACACCGTGCTGTTACTGAGAATTTTCTAATGGAAAAACCCAAACCCGCCTGATCTCTAGATCGCACGGCACATACTTGTGTCGCGAGACCACGAGGCAGTCAAATAAATACATAAATGTATCAAATATAAAACTCACTTTCCATAACTGACTGCCTCGTGGTATCGCGGCACAGGTATGTGCCGTGCGATCTAGAGGTCCTAGGTTCGATTCCCGGGTCGGGCAAAGTGTTATTGGGTTTTTCCATTAGGAAAATCTCAGTAGCAGCACGGAGTCTGGAATTGTGCCCGAAAAACGGCAATAGGCTCGCCCCCTATTACGTGGGACTGATACATACCTGGCGAAATGTGGGTGCAGAAATGCACCTCTGCCTACCGCTTCAGGGAATACAGGCGTGAGGTTATGTATGTATGTATGTACTTTCCATAACTATTGGTTTAAATAGCCGGTCCAATTGGTGTAAAAATATATTTCTGCATAATGTGTAAATTGTTATTAAAAAATGCGCAAGAAAATAGAGTTTGATTTATGTTCATTATATCTACAATGCATTTATACAAATAATTTCGTAAAGTAGAGATTTACTTGGATTCGAACCTGCGATTGTCGAAGCTGATCATACGCTTAATCCTCTAGACATCATTCAAGACATAAATTTAAAAATCTTAAAGATATTTTGGCTTAAAATATATATTCAAACCGAATGTTGCTAGATCGTACCTAAATATGCACTGAATCAGATTTCCTTCAAATATTCAGACGGGCCGGTATATTTCTGGGCCATGTGGCCGCGATTTGTTTGGCTGGTGGTCGAAATTCGTATGAAATATGCTAGGCGTTGTTTTGTTAATGTAAATATTTTCATTGTAGAGTTCAAAGACCGATGTAAATACACCAAAACTAAAGATTCATCATCATCAGCCCATATACGTCCCACTGCTGGGCACGGGCCTACTCTACAACTGAGAGAGTTTAGGCCGTAGTCCACCACGTTGGCCTAGTGCGCATTGGCGGACTACACATCTAAGAAATTCCTAAGAACTTTTAGGTGTGCAGGTTTCATCATGATGTATTACTTCACCGTTAAAATACGTGATAAGGTGAAAGGTGTGCCTGGGGTTTGAAGTCGCGACCGTCGAGATTCTCGACTGCCTAAACCTCGAGGTCATCACGACTTAAACTAAAACTAAAGATATAGATAAAAGCGGGTTTTCTTAGTTTTTTGATATTTTTTTTAATAATATACTTTATTTAAATGATTTTTTTTATGTTTCAGGTAATGTATTAACACTTGCTGTCGAATATTTCTCCGTGGTTGTGTGAGTAATTTAATAATAGCTTCGTTAGAAACGAAAGTATATCTTAATAGAGAGATAGACAATTATATTGGTGGTTGCTGGTTTGAGACGTACGTTACGTTCAGAAGCGGTAATAGCTTCAAATTGACGATTCAAAAGAACTTCGAAAAGTCTATTTAAATAAATAGTATTTGGACTTTGACTTTTTAATCCTCGGTATCACCTTTGAAAGTTATCTATGTAAATATAAAAAAATCATCATCATCAGCCCATATACGTCCCATTGCTGGGCATGGGCCTCCTCTACAACTGAGAGGGTGAGGGTTCCTCTACAAGTGTAAATTTGCTGACGCAATACTTGAAAGGTCCCTAAGTAACATATATGTATATGTATTACACCTGGCTAGCTATGTCTTACAATCAGGTGCACGAAAACAACTTAGGGCGCGTTCACATAGAACGTCCGTTTTTAACGGATCCGTCGCTACTGGAGATAATATTCACACAGCATTTACAGGACCGATTTTAACGGATCCGTCGCTACTGGAGGCAATATTCACACAGCATTTACAAGACCGATTTTAACGGATCCGTCGCTACTGGAGGTAATATTCACACAGCATTTACAGGACCGATTTCAACGGATCCGTCGCTACTGGAGGTAATATTCACACAGCATTTTAACGGACGGATTTTAACAGATCCGAAGCTACTCGACTTATTATTTACTGGACCGTTATTTTTTACTGGATTCGGAATACTGTATTCTGTGTGAACTCGCTCATACAACTACATACGCTAATAACATATACGTTTAAACGGACCTGTAAAACGGATTGCTGCTTATTTTGTCGGACCGTTATTTTTTACTGGATCCGCAATACTGTGTTCTGTGTGAACTCGTTCATACAACTACATACGCTAATAACATATCCGTTTAAACGGACCAGTAAAACGGACGGTCTATGTGAACGCGCCCTTAGATAAAACCACGGATTCAAATCAGTACAAAACCCCATTACGTAATGATTTACAACATAATTTCAACTAATTTATACGATTGCGCGTCCACCACCTGTCTGGTGTAATAATTAAGTGCAGCTTTACTCGGGAATCGAATTCCGATACTCTATGTTATAAAATGTATTGCGACGGAGCCTTGCACCTGTGCACCTGTGCCGCGTAACTTCTAATTAACCGGGCCATAGATTATTTAATAGAGTGGTTGTTGAAATTGCGCGCCAGTTTATGCCTTTACATATACGAAGTGTTTGGAGTGGAATGGTAAAATAATCGTGAAGGCAATTAAATACCAATTATGATAAGTTAGTTTAATAGAAAAGTTATGAGATTTGTTTTTCGCTTTCAATTTTTAACGTTAGCATCAAGCTCAGCTTGAGAGGAGATAAGGCTTCTCCAGCATGCTGTTCTTGTGTAGTATTGTGGTTTTCTCATACCTAAGAAAACTCTAATGGAGAATTACTAAAACTCTAGTGATTAAACTTAAATAAAAATGAATGTACTATGATCAATGTAGAAAAGACAAAATTGTGCGGTTGGATCTTAGGGGGCATTCTATAGTTTATGTAATTTACATAAAAATCTAGTTAACCCTGTCTAGAATTGGACTCAAGACGACTGAAAAATTAATATTGAAACGTTTTTAAGAATACAATTATGTATTTAAAATCAGAATATACATAGAGTAATGTGTGTATTTACAATAAATTATCACTTACTTTTACGGCAAAGGAAATCATCGTAGGAAACCTGCACACCTAAAAGTTCTTAAGATTTTTTTAGGTGTGTAGTCCGCCAACTTGCACGAGGCCAGCGTGGCGGACTAAGGCCTAAACCCTCTCAGTTGTAGAGGAGGGCCGTGTCCAGCAGTAGGACGTATATGGGCTGATGATGGTGAATTCCGAAACACGACACACGTGCCTACATCAACGTAGTGTTTTGTTCGGTAGTCGTTATCCAAACGGATACATGTATCCTCGCACTTAACAACAAACATAAACGTGATTATAGCAGATATTCCCAAGATTAAACACTAATTTAAGACATTTATAATTATCAAAGTTTCTGCTCAAGTTGTTTGTTCGCTAATCCTAATTTAAGTCTAAACTCAGGTCTGAGTCGTACTTACCGTTTGTTGGTTTAATATTACTGCTAACTTTCGTAATATTCGAAGAGTTAAATAATTTTATAGTCACATTAAAGGGATTGTATTATATTTATTTTATTATATTCATAAAGTTAGTACCAATCTTATAAAAAAATTGTTTATATTTTGACTAGTACCTACCCATTTATTAGCTACATACATTCATTTCCTTAGTACTAGATATCATAACTAAGACTTTTTAAATAATTTGGCTTAATATATAAGGGGATGTTTCCATTAGGATATTCTGACTGAGAAGGTCTTTGAAAAATATAAATACGCTTGCAATCTATACCATGGGCCTAAAGAAACATAGCTGGCCATGGATGGGTGTATATAGATCCCGAAACAAAGCACCTGCTTCGAGGTTGACGGGCATTAGTATAATATGTGTGTCGGTTACCATAATTTTCTGTTATTCTTATTCTTCTTAAATTCAAAACAAATTTTCGTGAACATTTAAAATCCTTTAGTCATTATTAAACAAATCTAATGAAGCCTGTATATCCGGAAAGGTAGTTAGTTATCCGGAAGCAACGTTTTGCAAGTCCTACTTCACAGGAAGCTCGTTTGCCGGGTACATTTCCTGATTGAGTTTCCACTGAGAATAACGAAATCTCTAAATAACTTTAACCAACCTGGGAATTTAATCTGGGACTTCCCGATCACATGATAACCAAATAGATATATAAGAGATTACTAAATACGTTTGGAAGCGGCGGTGGCTTACTTAAACTGACGATTCAAAATACTTGTATAAGTTTTTTAAATAAAGATTATTTGGACTTTGAATTTTAAAAAGGTGTTTGTTATTATATATCCAATCAAATATATAATAATTTGGATTGTTAGGTTTTAACAGCTTAACCTTTACAGATAAAAATGTATCTTTTATAAATAACAGGCTACTTTTTTGTATTACTGTTCTTATGCGTAATTGTATAATTTTATTTCTCTGCGTTAGTTTAACCTTGTGCATTTCTTAGAAACATTGTGAAATGTGACATAATGTGCACTAAACACTTCCGTGTGATATAATAAACATAATTAATTCGAATAGAATGCTCTGTTATGATTTGTATGCGTAAACAACTTAAGCGGTATATTGAGATTAAATCCTGATATGTATGTTTATGAATCTCGATAAAGATAGCTGTATCTAAGACTTGAAATAATTAACTGATTCCCCAGTTCTTAAAAGGATATAGATTTATATGTTTAAGTATAGCATAGATCATATTGTTTTTGCTTTCTATCACGAGCGGCAAAATAGCAAGGAGATATAATGATAAGATCATTGAGGTATAAATACATAGAATGTCCATTTAAGAAAATTTAGGTGTGCAGGTTTCATCACGATGTTTTTCTTCACCGTTAAAGTACGTGATAATTCATTGTGAATACACACATAACTTCGAAAAGTCAGAGGTGTGTGCCTGGGGTTTGAACCCGCGACCGTCGAGATTCTCGATCGCGTGCCTAAACCTCGAGGCCATCACGACATACGATTTCCACGGGGACCTATTGGAAGCAGCCTGCCTCTGGGGAATACAGGCGTGAGATTAAGTATATATGTATAACAGAAGTGAATTTCTACTCAGTTTCACGACATACATCTCTGCCTAACCCGTGGACTATAGACTCCTACGTATCTGGTGTCAATAGGTCACAGTATAAAACGCCTGTAGGCATAATAAAACGAGGGTCGCGCATCTACACATTTTTATGATCTATCCAATTATGATGTAATAGCATAGTTTGTCCAGATAGCGTCCCATTATCAAGTCGTTCACCTAAATACGTGGAGATTTTACTTCATAGCCATTTTGAACTCTATGTCAATAGACACAAGACCTATAGATGTGAAAGTAAGCTTATTGTTTTTTAACGATCCCTTAATTATGGGGTTTAAATAAGAGGTAAATATGTGAGGTTTTTGAACTTAATTTTTAAATGGTCTCTGATAAGGATTGTCAAGTGTTTTGGTCGTTACTGCACGAATATAAAGCCAGACGCTGAGCGCCCTACAAATAAAAAAAAATAATTATGATGGGTGCGATCTAGAGGTCTCAGGTTCGATTCCCCGGTCGAGCAGAATTTTATTGCCATTCCCAATAGCAATATGGAATCTGAAAATATATACTGCTGCATTAATGTGGTAAGTATAAAATAGCTTAGTGTCAATTTCAGTGCCTATATAGGCATGAGAATCTTTTGAACTATTCATCAGTTCCTAGACATCAATGCAGTCTGATATTACAAGCCTTGACAGATGCCACCGGTCTCGTAGAAACTCGAGCAAAAAATCTAGACGTCTAGTTTCCAACCATGTTGGGACAAGACTGGTACGTATCGGCTGTACGTCGAATGTGTACATAAATATCACATGTCAGTAGCAACCGCCGCAGATTCATCTCAATAAAACGGACGTGTCCATATAATGTAAACACTGGGCATAGATTAACAAAATGTGCAGTGTGGACACTTTTTAGCACGCTTTTATTATCTTTAATTATGCCTACGAATAATTCTAGTATGGAAATGTATTCGTATTCACCGGAAGGTAATCAAGTGACCGATATCATATCTTATCTTTAAGTAAATAGTCATGTGGCGAAGATTGTGTTTGGGATTTTTAGTAATGCGTATAGTAAGAGTAAGGTCTTAAATAAATGCTTCATTATAAAAGTAAAATTATCTTAAAGCTATTAGACTGAGTATCATATTTTGCTACTTTAGTTTAACATTTATTGAAAATGTAAGAATATAAAAAAAAAGTGTGTTGTGTGTACTTAGGTACACGCGTTAGAAGTTATACCACACGACTGAAGTAAAACTTATAAATACGCCCAACAGTCACATACATAGTTCTTAGTTTACACAACATATAACATTTCTGAACGCACTAATAAATATGTCAATCCCTTTTTATTACTGTCACTATTCTATATTTTATAATCTAAAACATATAAGCTTTTTTGAAAGATTTTCGATCCGAAACATATTAAAACCTTTCTAGTATATTTTGAACGTCTATTGAAGCGACGGAATTCCTGAGTTCATTGCAATTTTTCAGAGTACAATAAAGTCAATACAAGACTTTTGAAAGTTCACGAAACTAGTTTATAATACATTCTACAGAGTAAGGGTAACATTTACGATAAAACTGGTTTGAATGGATAATCTCTTTTTAAAGACCTCCTTTGAAAACGCCGTAATCATTCCTATTCACTCAGAACACAGCATTAACCCAGTCGGTCTCATCACCCAGTCACTTTTGTACAGAATTGCAAAGCACTCGTAAATATGGCTTTAATTAAAAATTCAAAAAGTGGAGCAGTGCTGAGTATAGTGCTTCAGACTTGCATAGTCCGCAGCGATGCTGTGAGCCCATCCTGTGCACGGACCAATAAATATTCACGAAATTAATTTGCATCTCCCATGTTGCCCAAAATATAATGAATGGTGTAAACAAAGTTTTGTCGTTGAACCAGTAATGGACAAAGCGTCTGTACAGAGAATTAAAATGTTAATTTTTTAATTTACTTGACGTTGGTTTTCGTATCTTTTTACAAAATAAATTACTTTTAAGAGCAGTGAAATGAAGGCTACAATTATTACTTGCGAAAAAATCATACATGCGACGTCACTTTTTTATTACTTACGTAAATTTTATCTAGTAATTATTTATTAAATAATCAAAGATTATTTTTCAGTGCAGTAATTCCAAACAGCAGTCTGAAGTTTACAGCCAGCTAACAAGGTTTAATTTAGCTATAATTCAGTACAATGAAATCAAGACCCATAAACAGCAGACAATAGAAACTAGACGAAAGGTGAAAAGTCGGTTGAGTACGGCATCGCGAGACAAATCCATGAAAAAGCATTTGTTCATTCTCTCGAAAGAGTCTCTTCAAATATTTCTCCGCCGGGCGAAGATTTATGCTCGGTTTGCCTTGGTTGCGGACATTTTTTCCCAGATTGTGTTTTTTAGAAATGTTGAAATGGTTTGTATGAATTTTGTTTAAGTGCTCTCCGTGTATTTTTAGTGACTGTATGAATAGTACTGTGGAACGCTTAATTTATATTGTAATGGTGGCTAATTGTTTTTTAAGTTACGATATTTATATGTAACTTATATTCTACTGATATCAATTGCCCTGGCGAGTACTTGATAACATTGGCTGTACTATAACTGTATTTCTGAATTTTAAAGTTGTCCAAGGATATAAACTGCTATTTTATTGACATTATCGTTTAAGTCATAACAGCCGGTCACAATAAAATTGTGTATGTGTTAGGTAGAACTGTTTAATTTCAAACTCAGCCAATGAGGACTCTATCCCGACAGAATTAACCCATGCGAGGCATTAAAAAAAATTCCCCAAACAAATTGGCCCCGTTTTACAACTAAGCCGATGAAATCCAGGACCGAACCCTTTCAAAAGTGTGCCAACACGAAAGCTTTTAATGCTTTTAAAAAGTTTACTACGTATGAAACTGAAAATGAAATTCCACACGCGAATGCCCGCTGCCGGCGATTGCGGCGTGTCAACAACTCTAAAACGCTACCGTATTTTTTTTGTTGGAAACCATCATCTGAGTACTGGCGCTTTTGCCACATTTAACTGTAGCTATGCTTCATGGAGGCCTTTTCACAAAGTTTCGATGGATGAATGTCGTTTTTGCTTAAAAATGACATGGGAAATAAAATGTAGTTTTTGTAAAAGGGACTGTATAATTATTGCTATTTTAATAGATAGTTTATTGAGTTCAACTAATAATGTGCTTTAGCATTTCATAAATACTAAAAGAAATCGTAAAAGTAAGCAAAAATAACCTATATAAAACATGTAAACGCGTTTCAAAATTCTAAAGTATTGATTTATAACAATACAATTGATGACGGAATTATTGAATTATGTGTTCTATGGGAAGTAAAATAATAGTTCTGTCTCTCAGAGCCACAAAACTTGTATCCACAAATCACTCGCCATCCACAAATCACAGTATAAACAACTCTATACTAAACATTACGAACAATAATCGACGTTGAATAAACAAACCTGCATCCGTCCCTTTCACTCGCATACAACTGTCGCTTTCTTACGCGATGTTTATAATTTTCCCGCGCGATGTTAGTGTCGCGACGGCTGCGCGCGCATGTGGACGTGATCGATCGATTATATAATCGATTACAAGTGTAAATGATATTATTGTTTTTATTGAACAATGCATTCATTTAAGGCGGTATTGCGTTGAATTGACGGGTTCTTTGCCAAGTGATTGTGTGTGATAATTGTGACGTTCAATTTGGTTTGTTCCTTTTTTAAATTTATTCAAAGGAAGTTTTGTGAGTGTGGTTATTTGTCTCGTTTTTAAATCATCGATTTACAAACGGAAGAAGGTTTTAAACTTAAAGAAAGTTTTTTTACCAATGATTTCTATATCTTTTTTAGCGGATATCGGGCGCAATTTTATATAAACAAGTGCGAGTCGGACTCATGAACGAAGGGTTTCGTACCAATATTTATAAAAAACGGCAAAAAAATTATGTCTGTTGTATGGTAGGCGGGAGCACCCTTAAATATTTATTTATTCTGCTTTTTAGTATTTGTTGTTATAGCGGCAACAGAAATAGGTACAACAAATATACCTGTCAAAATTTCAACTGTCTATCTATCACGGCTCATGAGATTCAGCCTGGTGACAGACAGACGAACAGACGGACAGCGAATTCTTAGTAATAGGGTCCCGTTTTACCCTTTAGGTACGGAAACCTAAAAAGGATCTTATGCCCTCCTTTAAGGTTTTATCTTTATACAAAAAAGTCATGCAATTTTGTCTTGTGATTAGCTTGAAGGCGTAACTAACATACAGTCACTAAAGCATTTATAATATTAATCTGGATTAAACGAAAACTAAATGATTCAAGTAAAAGAAAATTGCTCTTATTTACTGCTTAATATCAATTCCTTATACAAAACTAGGGCAATGATCAGCATAGGACTAAGGAGATGGAATTCTGCCCAAACTTATTTTAGAAGTCGTGTGTATTAATTAGAAATAATTGAAAATAAAAACGGTAAAGGAAACTTATATTTTCGAGTGCTCTGCACAATAAATGTTTGGAAAAGTTCACAAAGATTAAATTCATAGAAAATTTAATAAGGCTTCCTCTTCTCAACCGTAGATGCGACTCAAGCAGTGCTTTATATATATTTTTTAAAGGAAACATGTTTATTACTGCTGTGCGATCTAAAGGTCCTGGATTTGAGTTCCGTGCCGGACACAGTGTTATTACTTATTAAGTGATTCCATTAGGAAATTCTTAGTAGCATCACGGAGTCTGGTAATATGCTCGATAAACGGCAATGGCTCGACCCCTGAATACGTCGGACTACAACTCTGCCTACCCCCTCGGGGAATGCAGGCGTGAGGTTATTATGTATATAAAATATTATTGCCAACGTTATCAACGTTTTTACTTAAAATTTCCGCTTGAAATCGCTCCTTTCTACGAATTGTATATACATATGTATATTCGTGTATACAGCCAATACGTTTAAGAATTTATTATTTACTAGCTTTTTCCCGCGACTCCGTCCGCGTAGACTACATGGTTGGGTTCAGAAAGAAAATAAGTTGTAGTCTATTTAACTCCACAGAGTCCCATTTATGTCCATATCAAAAATCGTTCACATCGGTCAAATGATTTAGGCGTGAAAGCATAACAGACATAATATAGTTACATATACATAGTTACAGTCGTCTACACGTCGTTTCATCATTCTAGCTTCAAAAATGACGAATTTCCACACAAACGTTCACCCCTATTTTTATTTTACCCCCTTAAAAGTAATTATTTTACAAACCTTTAACGATATATTTATTTATATCTAATTAACAGCCTAAAAAATAAGTTTCAAGCTTCTAGCTTTAAAAATGACAATACTTCCATACAACCTTTCATCCCCCCTTTCAACCCCTTAAAACGCCTTTTCCGGGATAAAAAGTAGCCTATGTCCTTTCTCAGGGTCTAAACTATCTGTGTACCAAATTTCATTTAAATCGGTTCAGTAGTTTTAGCAGGAAAGCGAGACAGACAGACAGACAGAGTTACTTTCGCATTTATAATATTAGTAAGGATTTCCTGATTAAAATATTATACTTACCGTCAGGCATATTAATTATTTCATTGCCGCCGAATTCCTTGCATAAGTAGCGAAAAAAGGATGTCATGGGCGCATGTGGCTTTACCGGCACGTGAACATTGTACCTACTTTCTTAGACGCGAGGTTTTACAACCAGCGGGCGCGGGTTCGAACTCTGTACCGAGACAAAAGTGTGTGTGATCCGCAAATAATATAGCCTTTAGTAGTTTCTGATACCCACGTCAAAAGACTTGTATCTTAGGCTTAGTCATCATCAGCCCATATACGTTCCGCTACAACTGAGAGGGTTTAGGCCTTAGTCCACAACGCAGGCCTAGTGCGGGTTGGCGGACTACACACCTAAGAAATTCCTAAGAACTTTTAGGTGTCCAGGTTTCCTCATGATGTTTTCCTTTACCGTTAAAGTAAGTGATAATTCAATATGAATACACACATGACTTCGAAATGTGATGTGTGTGCCTGCGGTTTGAACCCGCGAGCGCCGATATTCTCGCGTGCCTAAACCTCGAAGCCATCACTACTTGCTGTATCTTAATAAGAGGTCAGAACTATGTATGTGAATTTTAGGTGTGTTTGTGTATCAAAACGTTCAAAATCATGCGTTCGATTCGGTCACTGTAACCACGGTAATACTATCATACAGTAGTTTAACTCGGCCGCATTTTTGAAATAAATACCTACAGCCGCGCGGTACGTAAACATGCGATAGGGCTGCGAACCTGCAGAATTTTAATTCAATCTTCCTACTTTGGCTTTCTATCTATTTTTGTGATTGTAAATATTTTTTATTTTTATTTAAACAAATAAAATATTTTGTGAATGGAGTAGGAAGTGTTCAATAAAAATGCATGTTATTTTTTGATTGGAAGATTTCATGCAACCAAAAACAGCACAATATATAAACACAATATATACTTGTCATATTAAATAGGCACTTGCACTTATTTTGTATAAAAATCGCGCGATTACTGCTTAAAAAACATCACCGCCCGTTGGTCACTGCGGCACATTCGCGACTGCCTGCATGCCTTGCGCATGCCGCGATCGAGGCGCGTAGGTATAACTCGCGTTTCGCCCGTTTGTATGAAGTTAAACTATTGTATGACAGTATTACCGTGCTGTAACCGTGTCTTATGACGAGAGATCAGAGTCCCTCGCAACTTTATGCTCGTATTTTCCGTTCAGAATGTCAAGGAATCCAGAAAACTGCAATAATCCTTTATCACGTGCTTAAAATACAGTCGGTTTGTTTCCGTGCGAATATTATCATCAGCCCATATACGTCACACTACTGGGCACGGGCCTCCTCTACCATTGAGAGGGTTTAGGCCTTAGTCCACTACGCTGGCCTAGTGCGGGTTGGCAGACTACGCACCTAAGAAATTCCTAAGAACTTTTAGGTGTGCAGGTTTCATCACGATGTTTTCCTTCACCGTTAAAGTACGTGATGATTCATTGTGAATACACACATAACTTCGAAAAGTCAGAGGTGTGTGCCTGGGGTTTGAACCCGCGACCGTCGAGATTCTCGACCGTGTGCCTAAACCTCGAGGCCATCCGTGCGAATAAAATAACGCTAAAACCAAATAGGATTCGAAGTATTCGCCATAAGGATATATAGATTACAGTGCGGCGGTTATCCCGACCGGGACCGCCATGATTATAGACTGTCGGTTGAAATTAATTTAATTATCATATGTAATCGTAAATAACTAGTGAATTGCGAGGACCGGTAGTTAAGTGGTTACAAATAGTCGTGGATTCAGAAAATACACACGTTTGAATACTTAAAGTAATTTTCATTAACTTTTATTACGTTAAAGATAGAAGTCTGGTCTTAGTCAATCATGCTGGCCTAGTTTTGGTACCCGGTCGCAGCGCCACCTACTTTCCAAACCATCCAACCTCTAGTTAAAATAAGCGTACAAATGACTCTAGTTTATCGTTACAAGATTCATCAAAAACGATTCAGTTGTTAAGATATGATCACGTTTTGCACTTTGGTATTTATATGAGTTAAGACATTAATTTCTTAACTTATCATAGCTAAAGTCTGTATAGCTATTGAAAATATATTGAGCTTTCAATTTTATGACCTCAAACTGTAACTGTTAATATATCATGTTTATACAAGTGTTTCAATGAAAATTTTAAACGAGAAAATCGAGCCAGTGTGCGATGTAGTTCATTTTTTATCGATATAACGGTACGAAGAATAAAAAATACTTTGTACCGTACAGTGATCATCATCAGCTTATATACGTCCAACTGCTGGGCACGGGCCTTCTCTATAACTGAGAGGGTTAAGGCCTTAGTGTGGACTAACGCTGGAGGCTGGCCCAGCGCGGGTTGGCAGACTCCACACTTAAGAAATTCCTAAGAACTTGTTAGTATGCTGCTTTTATCACGATGTTTCCCTTCACCGTTAAAGTACGTGATAATTATGTAAAAACACAGTTTTAAATTGGCTCTTAAAACTTAGTTACGATGAAACAGAAAAACAATTAGTAGTAATACACTAAGATAATTGCACCCTCATTCACATACGCTCACACTCACACAAACACAAACTCATATACGATTCATACATTCACACACTTTTATATTTAATTAGATCTAATTTTAGAAATTAGTTTGTTACTAGATTTTTATTTTAACTCATAATTTTATATTGTTTGCAAACTTAATTTTCTTTATTATTGTTTTTCACTTTTAGTATATCTATTTTATAATTTTTAACTATACTCAACCTGTACAAATGGAAGGTTGCTGGTGGTTAAAGTTCAGGGTTACCTTTTTTAAGTACCGGCGCTCAATTTATAGTCTTTAAGTTAGTTCATAAGATAGCTCATAGTTCGTTGTTTTTGTCAGAAATTTTGCTTAAATAAATAAATAAAAAAATTCTTTGTGAATACACACAAAACTTCCACGTTCTATTGAATAAAAAATATATGAAACCAGTAATTTCTTCAGTCTTATTATATTAGTATGCATATAGCGTTCTCTAGTATGACCAGTTTGATATACATTAATCTGACTTTTAGACCTAATTAACCGTTTAATATATAAACAAACACGCGAGGCGTTATCACAAAACCATTATTAACATTATGCGGTAAATTAAAATATGTTAAGTAAACAAGTCGGTGTTTGCACTGAGACTGTTGTTATGATCCAATTAAATAATATGTATTAGATTATAGTTGTAGGAATATTAGTAGGGGATTTTGCGGGTATTTCTAAATTAGGGGTCTTTGTATAGTGTTAAAATCTACGAGACATTTTAAAGTATGAAAGTGATCCTTTATATCCCTTTATTATGCACCTAGACTGCCTTGGTGGTCCTGGGGGATAAGTGAGTGAGTGATCTCTAGGTTCGGGTTCAACTTTCGGATCGGACAATTTTTTTTTGAGATTTCTGATAATTTCCCTTCGTTTTTGTGTAATTATGTAGGTACATAATAAGTGAACGATAAGTTCAATTCATTTTAATGATCTATTACAGCTAGAGCATCTTTGCATGGCATAAGCGAAACGGTTGATTGCAAAAATATAGATTTAAATTGATTAGTTATTTCGTCACTATAAAAAAAGTTTTTGTGTATATTAATAGACTTTTCGAAAGCATAAAGACCTATGACACATGAGAAATAAAGACTTCTTGAGTTGAACTTTAGACTTCTCTTGAAAATTTTCTCGAAAAGTCTATGAATCTATACTAAGGCGAGGAGGTAGACCAAGACCTACCTCCAAGCTCGTGCCCAGTGTTCGACAGTTTAACTTTTGGTTTCACGAACCCCTGTTAGAGTTTCCAGGTGACGGCGAACCCCTGAAGTCTTAAGTTACTAATTTTTTCGTACCACAGCGCTAGCTGCCTCAAGCTCGCTTGTATTTTTTTTTTTATTTATTTATTTATAATATTTAAAATAACGACAAGAAAATTTAGAAACAAGAAAAGTTAGAATAAGCGTTGACGCCTGCAAGAGTATTGTAACTGTGTCGCAGACAACAAGCACCCTTCTAGTTCACAAAAACGAGTCCAAAACAAAATAACAAATATTAAGGACATATTGTACGATTAATAACATAAGAATTTTTAGAATAACACAATTAACCCCCCCCCCCCCCCCCCCAAATAATAATAAAATTGTCTGTTGAAAAAACTAAGATTTTTATTTCAAAAGAAATATCTTTTAAATATTAATGTGATGGATTAGCTTGTTTCTTGTCGCAAATGGAGTAAATTTTAGAAGTAATTTTTGGAAAATTTTAACCTTAATTCTGACTCGGTATCAAGTCGATTTCTGTATTAAGTTTTTATCAGGACCAGGTGTGAAAACCCACTGTCACATAAGTATGTTGTAGCCACTATGTGTGCCGCACGTGCCTGCTAGGCATCAAGTCACCATTACGTAAATCTTGTCGCGAACCCCCTGCCGTCGAATGGCGAACCTCTAGGGGTTCGCGAACCCCACTTTGAGAAACCCTGGTTTAACCCATTTGTGGCCAAACAAAAACTACAAGAACAAATTTAGAAATTTCTTTATTTAATCATAGTTGGGAATACAAATAAGTGAAGGAATGTCAAAAAACTTAAAAAATATTTATTATCTTGAAATTATAGGGGTGTACCCAAATTGGCACAGTGGCCACTTAAGAGTGAAAATGTGTACAAGCCCATCGGCTCCTATTATGACAGACAACTCAACGAACACGTTTAGAAAGCTTTTCTGGAACATGGTCGGTGCTGTCTAGTTATACCCCTCGATGTTGGATGATAACTGGCGAGCAATATGATGATAAAATGATTGTCTAAGATAAAATCTAGCTATACTTCGAAGAACAAATAACTAATCCATCGCATCTTTTTTAGACTGAACATGTGGGCCACGCATTTTATAAGGCCATATCAATCATGTACCCACCATTAAGAAAACCAACAGTAAGAGAACCCACCACCATTCTTTGCCATGGATCGAAATTCTATAAAACGATATTTATTGGCCCATTTCCAGCGAATCAAAAGTATCTCATTGTTTTTATCAAATTTATATTTAAATTCAGCTCTTGATTGTTTCATCATCTACTTCACATGTTCACGGATGGTACCAGTAGCATGGTAATATAAATGACTTAAACCCATGCAAACCATGGAACGAACCTCTTCGTCGAAAAACTTTTCAAATATTTGAACTGGTGTCAGGTCTTTTAACGTTTCTTTCATACAATTCTCGTTTAATATCGGTAATTCGATGTTAGATAAGTCTGAGAATAAGGAGTACACGTTCGCCAAGGAAATCAACAAAACAATCAGCACTGACTCATTTTGAGCAATCGTAGGTACTACAGGTGCACTAGCGGTGGTTAGAATATCATTGAGTCTAATACGAGCTCTCTTCGCAGCAAGCGGTTCATCATCACTGCCAGCAGTTCATCATCACTGCTATCCTCAGACTCAGAAAGAGCACCTATGTTAAGAGTAAATACCTCGATTTCTCCTGGAACATCATTCGGCAATGTTCAAGAAATTTATCCATCATCAAAACCCCCTTCTTTGTCAGTAATGACACTTCTGTTCCGGTGGAATCATAGGCAAATTATACTCCAAGCCATTGTCACTATCTTCGAGGATTGTATTTACCGCTTTCTCTAAACCACGGTAGTTATTACTGACGCTATAACGTCGTTGGCGGTTCATCAAATAATCTCCAAAACTAAATTTTCTTAGTACACTTGTAGCCAGTGTACCCAAATTGGCACAGTAATGTTTTGGGTGCTATAAAATGGTAAAAAATTAATTGTTTTTTTTTTAAATGTGTTTATAAGATAGATTATTTATTGTATTTCAAGAGTAATAACCATTTACGATAATATACTTAATGTGTAAAATATCATAATTACAAATAGTTACTTCCCTCGACAGGTCCTTCAAAAGCAATATTCGATCAAATTTTGCAATAAATCTATAAAATGTAACTGAATTCTTCAATATTATACGTAATCACCACACTTTCAACTCTCCAATAATGTAAGAATTTATTAACTAACATCAATACTTTTTTTATCTACCCTCAAAAATTAAGTGTTCCCAAATTGGCACGGCGGTCAAGAATGGGTTAAGCAATCCCTTATGGAGTGGGGGACTAGCGACAATTGGCCGACCCGCCGTACATCAATTCGGTCAATTGGCAGTGAGTTTTTTGCCGCGCGCAGAATTGTGTCTCAATGTCTTGTTGTCACATGTTTTGTTTAATTGTATTGTGCCTGAATAGGTAGGCAGATACCTACACTACCGACAAAAAGTTTGGAAGCACTTTTAATACTCTCAATTACTTTAGAAATAATATAAGATATAGTATTATTTAATTAAGAATGATTAGGTACTTAATTAAAACAACAATTAAACTATGAAACAAAACCATATTATTATTACTAAAATAATATTATATTTTATTACAACATCGATAAAATTTGTTATTATCAATTTGCTATTTGTTTTTACAAAAATTATAGGTGCTTACAAACTTTTTGTCGGTAGTGTATGTGTTTCTACGTTCACATTTTACCGGGCTTAAGTTGCACAAAAGCAGATTTTAGACTAGATGCTGCTACTGAATACATACATACATAAACTCATGCCTGTATTCCCTGATGGGGTAGGCAGAGGTGCATTTCTGCACCCACATTCCGCCAAGTATGTATCAGTCCCACGTAATAGGGGGCGAGCCTATTGCCGTTTTTCGGGCACATTTCCAGACTCCGTGCTGCTACTATGAATTTCCTAATGGAAAAACCAATAACACTTTTCCCGATCCGGGAATTGAACCTAGGATCTTGATCGCACGGCACATAGTTGTACCGCGAGACCACGAGGCAGTCTGAATACCGATTATATATTAGTAGAAAACGTCGACAAATATTGCCTGAAATATCAAACAGGGATCTCATTCATACGGGCAATTTTTTCCCCCAGGATCAACGAAGCAGCAAAATTAGTTAATAGATCTAACACAGTTGACGAAATGAGGTCGCAGCCCTGCCTATGTGCGTTTGTATGTGTGTACCTGAAAACGTAATCATAAATTATGTTAATATATTAGCTGAGATGGAAAACAGAGTGTTTTGCTTAGATATTCCATGTAGACAAGCTTCCGCTCTAATTTAATCAACATGCAGTACACCCGATTGAAGCAGTGATGGCCTCGAGGTTTAGGCGCACGGTCGAGAATCTCGGCCCGTGCCCAGCTGTGGGACGTATATGGGCTGATGATGAATATAATAAACGTTCGTTCTTTTATTTCATTTTCTTTCTTTACCTGGCAGGACTATTGCCGTTTCCAGGCAATAGAATTTAGTTTTTAAAATAAAAATCCATGTTTTTATTTTACTTGCAGTCAATCATAATTTTTGATGATGAATCGTTATAATTCATTATCTATACGGTAATTCTCTATTTCGGTAAACTCCTCTTTATTTTACAGTTAATTAGACAAAAAAGTAACCTATGTTTCTTCCTAAAATGGATGTCAATACCATTAAAACCAGTTAAATAGCTTTTGAGTTTATTTGTATAAAAACACAAACTTTTATAATAGTATAGATACTCCCAATCTACTCAACAGAATAACAGTAAAACCGCAGAAAAAACCGAGGCAGTGGTTCAAGTGGTATCCGAGTGTCGTACTGCCACGTACAACGGTACGCCGCACAATCGCTTTCCCACGGATGTAAACTAATTGCTGTGAACTTTACAGCCCATAGTCACTGACGGGGTCTGTCAAGATCTGTTTGTTTCGCCGGGTCTTCTCAGTCAGGGTCGCGTTTGGATCCGGTGGTAGCATTAAAATAATACGTAACGATTCGGAAATACACAAGGTCCATCTCGTTATTTACTTTAAAATAATAATAAGAAGATATTATGTATTTCCTGATGAAAACTAAAAATAAATTATAAAAAAACCGTAAATATTTTTATACAAATTATATAAAATGAACCATAGTTGAATTATAATGTAATAATAAAAGATTTTTCTTTTCTGTATTGACTTGTCATAAGTGCTATTTGATTGCCTACGTGACCAAAAATAAAGCAATTTCATTTCATTTCATAAGATTGTAATAATAAATAAATAATAAATAAATAAATACACCAAACAGTCACATACATAGTTCTGATCCCACACTAAGATACAAGTCTTGTGTCGTGGGTATCAGAAACTACGAGAGACTTTTTGGTCTCACATACACCCAGACCCGAAACAAATATTTGTGGGTCACACAAACATTTGTCTCGGTGCGGGGATCGAACCCGCGGCCTCTCGTTTCGCAAGCTGGTGTCTAGCTAACTGCGCCACGGGGCTGTAAAGTAGACTTAAACCGTGATTTTGGGGGCATGCCCATGAGAGCCCCGTGGCGCGGTTGGCTAGATACCAGCTTGCGAAACGAGAGGTGATCCACAAATATTTTTCGGGTCTGGGTGTTTGTGAGAGCGAAAAGCCTCTCGTAGTTTCTGATACCCACGACTCAGGATGTGTATCCTAGTGGGGTCAGAACTATGTATGTGACTGTTGGGTGTATTTACTGTGAATGCAATGTCATGTTAAGATTGCATTTGTAAAAGAAATACTGATGGTAAGTGCAGAGGTATTTTGCCATTTCTAATTGAAGACTGCGTTGTTAGTGTTTACTGCAAACCACAAAGTTCGATATCTAGATCGAGTAGTGATATAGTTTTAGATGTCATCATTAGTTTTATTATTTACAACGTTATTATAAAATATCCACAGACCAGTGGCGGTACTTCTATAGAAGCCCAAAAGCGTTACATGTTAATAGTGTAATGTCTAGTTTATAATGTTTATTGTGGGGTCAGGATATTCTCATTTATATGTCAAATTGCTTTTGTTACATAAATGTTTAAAACTTAAAGAATACTATTTCGAATTTTAGGAATTTCTATGGAAGTACCGCCACTGTCACAGACCAGCATGGCTATAGTTGTACTAAAAATGTGTGTTACTATCGAGAACCACGAAGACGTTGTCACGGTTATGTAAATATCGTAGTTATTGAGACTATTGTATAGAACTAATCGTCGGTCATGGGCATTACCGCCACGACTGGGGCTAACGAACGTGTGAACTGAAATGTAAAAAAGTTTAAAGATAAATTACTTTTAAACTTGAAATAATAGTTTCGGATGACTTTGAAATTCTCAATAGCAGTACGGAGTCTCGAAATGTGCTCGAAAAACGTCCATAAGCTCGCCTTTCTATTACGTGGGACTGACACATACATGGCGAAATGTGGGTACGGATTGTGCTTCATGTTCTAGGCACATATCTATGACTTTCCTAATCACTTATCAAGTCCGGAGGTTAAATCATTATGGGCAAACCAGCATTGAGGGTTCTCCAACTCGTACTAAGTCAGCGTGGTAGTTTTAGGCCCAATCAAACCATGCAATGGATACTTAGGTAGTTATATAACGTTATATAAAAACCTTTTTTCTCTGCACAATATCTTCAAAACGCGAATAGCATAGGAATCGAGACATCCTTGTTATCCAGCATAAAAATGTTACATAGAGAAAAAAAATCGTTTATTTGTTACTGATAGAATAAGAAACTTTTTATTGCATAGTTTTTTTATAAAATTGCGCTCGAGCGATGCGGGGTCCAACCTAGCGGTCCAATAAAATAATATTACTCGCGCACTAGGTCTGTGTCAGAAGGGACGTTATCACTCGCCGGCTGTGGTCACATCTGACCGCAAACTTTATGTAGAAATCGAGTACATGTGCACCAAGCATGATAGAAAATATGTGTGCATTGGTTTCACGTGTATTCCTTTTAATGGTAGTACAAAATATCTAAAGTTTAGAGGGGTTAGGTTACCACCACTAGACCACCCGCACTAGGCCAGCGTGGTAAACTAAAGCCTTAAACCCTCTCAGTTGTAGAAGGCCCGTACCCAGCATTGGGACGTATATGGGCTAATGATGATGTAGTCTTGAGTCTAAAATATGAGACTTCGAGACTGAAAGTTGGCGAGTCCAATGTCAAAGAAACTTACAAAAATATTTTGAAATTTGAGTGTATGGCATAGTCAAGATCTATCTATCTTCTAGTATAAATTTACTTCTTATAAATTTAAAATTACACTTTTCGCTACAATATCCTTTAAGCTCAGGGTGGAGTAGCAATTAAGCAAGCCGACATAATTATAATTAGCTGGCCGTGTGATGCTCACGTTTCGTGTTGCACATTTAGTTCTGTCCTTAGTGAAAGGTGCAGTTTGTCGCTTAGTAGACAAATAAAATGACCTCTCATGACTTAAAAACTCCTATTAGACAGTCTCTGGAGTTGCTTGTAAGCCAGCCTATTAAACATGGACAGCCATTTTTTTCATGATGTTCATATATATGAATCGAGTTTTGAGATCGCAAAATTTCTTGATTTTTAACGACGTAAGACTTGATATATTTACGTCAATGCTATACGTGTGGCTATTGAGTAGATTTACTTATTATAATTTCTCATGACATTGCCTTCAAATATAATACATTACATAATACATTACGAACAATAAAAAAGCTTTTAAACCCACTCACTGTAACAGCAATAATCCACGCAAACTGTTGAAAGGTTTTAAACAACAATGAATCATAAAATTAACGGATTCATTAGGCGCCAACGCCATTCGTCGTGTGTGGGTAGTTCTAATTTTTCTTACAAAACCAGGTTGCGGCCGTCATTCACGCGTTGGCGGCCGCAGCGATAACACGCCCCTATATGGCGCAGAGAGAAATAAAACTTTATTTATTGACGTCTTTAACCTGTTCAGTACCATTTTTATCTCTGAAGATGTTTTATGCATTCAAATTAGTTTTATTGAGTTTACGAGCGTTTGTTTTATTTGGTGTTGTTAATTGCTTTGACACATCGAAATAGTTTTTTTAACTCTTGATATGAAATCAAGAGTTTCTGAATATTTCCATTCTTGATGAAATTATTTCGCTCACAATGTTTATAAAACATGATAAATTTGTGGGTACGTAAATGAACTGCTCTGATTCAAATCAAAAATAATTAATTCTGTACCATACACATATTATGGTTTTTATAAAGCTGGCTTACGTCGACTGGGAAGTGATCCTAGTCGTTTCTTGCCAGACTGTATTTACCATAAGGTGTTGTGTTGTCTTTGCCGTTTTTTTTTTAAATAACCTTGATTAAGACGAAAGCACAGTCAGCCAGCGTATATAACCTGTCCAATTATTTAATAGCCGTGAGAGACCATACATACATGCGATAAGAAAGTAAAAATGATGGTTTTGATAATTTGCTTGTATTGCAACCGGTTTGAGCCCTTTCACCTATCAGTTGAGTAATTAGAGAAACCGAACAAGTAGTGGGATTTTGTAGAAACTGACAGATAGATTCTTTTGTAATATGTATATACACGCCTGTTACCGTTGAGGAGTAAGCGATGGTGAGAGGGTTTTCTGGTTTGCCTTCTTTTATTTTTATTATGTTTTGGGATTTTCTTGCTGGTTCCGTGATATAAGGTTAAGCGTGTGATCGAGAGGTCCCGGGTTTAATTTTGTGTAGGGCAATATGTTTATGAATTAGGAATTTCTCAGTAACAGCACATAGTCTAGAAATGTGTCCGAAAATAGCAAAAGCTTCCCGCCTATTTAATAGCTTCGTTTTTCGCCCAATTTCGATTTCGTTTTCAAATTGTATTTTTAATTAAGTGACCACCTTCTTCTATGGAAGTACCGCCACTGCCATCTACCATAAGTTATTAGGCCATGTATAAAAACTAGGGCAGCATGGCCATGTGCCTGTCGCAAGGTGCATTTAAAAAATCCCATTAAATATAGAAAGGCCGGGTACTCGCGCGCGCACGTGACGGCTCGCCGCGAATGGGAACCGTGACTGTAGGACTGACGAGAAAACATTACTCTATGCCTATGGTGTAAGGCAGTGGCGGTAGTTCCATAGAAGCCGAAAAGCGTTACACGTTAATTGTGTGATGTATAGTCTTTATTGTTTATTGTGGGGTCAGGATATTCTCATTTATATCTAATAGCTTTTGTTAATTAAAGATTTAAAGCTTAAAGATTATTCGGAATTTTGTAAGACAAGCTGGGCTTTTGTTGGGCTTTTATGGAAGTACCGCCACTAGTGTAAGGAACAGGTTTTTGGGAAGTAGTATAAAATAAACTATTTATCTTCGCACTCGAATTTTGGCTCATAATGGTGATATTAGTTTTTTTGTCTCCATATTTGACGACATTTGATTGAGAAATTTTACTTATGTTCATACATCCCACTGCTGGGCACGAGCCTCCTCTACAATTGAGAGGGTTTAGGCCTTAGTCCACCACGCTGGCCTAGTGCGGGTTGGCGGACAACACACCCTAAGAAATTCCTATTAAAGAAAATAAATAAAATTGGAGTGTCTGTTTGTAAAATTGAAATAACCGCTTTTTACATGTAGGTACATATACCAAAATAACATTTCTTAAAATTTTTGTCTGTCTGTCTCTCTGTTGATCTGTTTGTTCTGGCTAATCTCTGAAACGGGTGGACCAATTTTAACGGGACATTCACTGGCACATAGCTGATGTAATAAGGAGTAACTTAGGCAAAAAAATAATAATAATTAAGAATTGGCTGTTAGGCGGAATGAAGTTCGCCGGGTCAGCTAGTAATATAATATGTGGCTCTTAGGTGCATTTCTTTAATATCAACAAAATACATTGAATTACCGATGTTTCTCATCGACAATAACAAATCGAACGCTACAAGCTTCCCTCTTGCGCCGCAAAATAGTTCCGCTTCAATGCACCAAATAGATTTTCTGTTCCCCCTATCAGCTCCAACGACCTTATTGCATAGGAATAAAGGTTATTTTCGCACGAATCCATCCGAATAACAATCGTAGCTATTGTAGTAGACGAATGGAATCTCTTTTGTGTTTTCAGTGTATCTTTGTTACTGAAAGAAAATTGTGTCTTGATTACGGAACAATGTGGGTTTTTAATGATTTTATACGATGATTTTTAAGTGAAAGATCTATGCCGTAAATTGGACTGCGGTACGATTCCCGGTTTGGGCACAGTATTGAGTTTTTCCATTAGGAAATTTTCAGTAGCAGCACATAGTCTGATAATGACCCTGAAAAACTGACATGCATAGTTCTGACCCCACGTATATAAGTCTTGTGTCGTGTATCAGAAGTTACGTGACACATTTCGGTCTCACAAACACCCAAACCCTAAACAAATATTTGTTGATCACACAAACATTTATGTCCGGGCGAGGATCGAACCCGCGGCCACTCGCTTCGTAAGCTGGTGTCTAGCCAACTGCGCCACGGGGCTCTCTACTCACACAACACACTATAAGCATTTTGTATTTGCGGATACCATTTGTACCTATCTCTGGCCCTAAAGTATTCACTGTCCGTCCGTGCAATTTGCTTTCCATTGGAGGTTAATGGCGGTACACTGCCCCAATCGCGGCAATCAACCGTCATTACATTCACTCGTGAATAATTTGCCAACAGATGAAAGTAGCTGAATTCCTCTTACGCAGTTCTGGTTTGTTAGACGTCTTGAAACAAATTTATCCTGATAAAAATATCATCATCAGTCGAATAACAGAGGTTAGGCCTTAAACTTTAGCTTAGTGCGGATTGTGGACTACACACCTTAGTAATTCATAAGAATTTGTAGACGTGCAGGTTTACTCACGATGTTTTCCTTCACCGTTAAAATTCGTGATTATTGGAAATACTCACATAACTTCGAAAAGTGGGAAGTGTGTGCCTGTATGAACCCGCGATCGCTTAGATTCGACCACGCGCCTAAACCTCAAGGCCATAAAGAATACATACATAAATACACCACTTTTAGTATTTAATGGTGTATTCTACGTCCGTTGTGACTTAATTCCCGCTTATGGAATGCCAGACATTTCCAAAATCAATACTGCTGACCAACAGGGGATTGTACCCAAGACCTTGAGCTCATGGCACTTATGTCGTTAAACCAACAAGTCTAATCTAAAGTAAGATCTAAAGTTTGTTATACATGTGCAATAACTAACTAAATTGTATCTCTTTATCTACACATTTCTCGTCTTCCCTCAATCCTCACTGGTCACGACCTAGCCTTATAAACTCCTTCATCAACATCCATTTTAGCAAGACCTGACCTCCAACACACAAATCTCCCGCCCAAAGGCCATGTGAACTGGCCGCTGCAGAGGTTAAAAACCCTCAACTAATCTAAAAACGACAATTACTCGGGAAGTGCGTTAGGTGGTTCGCAGGAAGCGGGCAATCTCACTGCTTGCCCCCCATTGGCCCACAATTAACCACGCCGTGTATAAAACCCAGTGTCATTGAGTAGGGCTGGTAGGTCCGTCAAAGTACGTACACCAGATTGTTGGTACTATGTAAACAAAATATTATTGATCGATATGGTTTTGCTGGTCTGGTTAGTCGTGATGGCCTCGAGGCTTAGGCACGCGGTCGAGAATCTCAACGGTCGCGGATTCAAACCCCAGGCACACACCTCCGACTTTTCGAATTTATGTGTGTATTCACAATGAATTATCACGTACTTTAACGGTGAAGGAAAACATCGTGATGAAACCTGCACACCTAAAAGTTCTAATGAATTTCTTAGTTGTGTAGTCCGCCAACCCGCATTAGGCCAGCGAGGTGGACTAAGGCCTGATGATGATGCTCAAACACCCATAGGTGTGATCTATTTATTTATGCTTTAGTATAAAGTCGGACTTACTGCCTTAGGCATTCTCTGACAACCTTAGGTGATGCAGAGATATAAAAAAGTAGACGCATAAATAAAGTTTTGATATAAACAATATAAAATGGATCACTAACAATGTTATTTCTTTTTTAAAGCTGCCGAAATTTCAATTTAAAAGCCGAGCGAGATGTAACCAACCTAATTTCTTGGGGAGTGCATTCCATTTGTGAAAGGATTGTATAAAAAAGAAAGAAAGATTGCTACGATTAAAATATCTAGAAATATATGCAGTCATTGTTTTTTCCAAAAAAAAATATACATTTTGTACACATAGTAACACATAGCAAAACACCCAGACTATGGATATAGATACAGACATATAGTCACACCTTTATCCCCAAAAGAATCATTTCTGCACCCAAGTTCCAATTGTATTTTTCCACATTATAAGCGACAAGTCTTCTGGCGGTTTGTTTCGAAACGAGGCAGTCTTTCCAATATATAAAACTTTACTAAAATTTATATTAGTGAGCTGAATAGTATAATCAATTTTTTTAATGAAACAAAAATCTTTATAATTATTGCTCTGCCGAACTATGATGAACTATGATACATCTAGTATTTATAAATTCCGCTTTGTTAATTTACAAACTGTGACAGCCCTAAGCTTGGCATTCTGTGGTCGGAACTTCGTTCGGAGTTTCACCAAGTTTGATCCAGTTTTGTGATTGTAAATCTCCGTTTGAAATGGACGTAATAGTTAATGAGGTAGTAGCTTGTTATAGACCACGCTGTAAGGAGAGGTCGCGAGTTCGATTTTTGCACCGAGACAAATGTTCCTGTGAACCACAAATATTTGTTTCGGGTTGTCTTTGTGAAAGCGAAATATTTTTGTAGTTTTCGATATTCATGACACAAGACTTGATCGTATTAAGGGATCAGCTCTATATTTGAACTGTTGGGTGTATTTAATTGCATAATACGTTTGTGTTAATATTTTTCTCGTGTTTGTGTATTCACAATGAATTATCACTTACTTTAACGGTGAGGGAAAACATCATGATGAAACCTGCACACGTAAGAGTTCTTAGGAATTTCTTAGGTGTGTAGTCCGCCAACCTGCACTAAGCCATCATGGTGGACTAAGGCCTAAACCCTCTCAATTTTAGAGGAGGGTCGTGCCTAGCGGTGGGACGTATATGGGCTGATGATGAATAAATGATGATTTTTTTTTTGTACTAACACATACCTGCCTGGACGCCTCCGTGCTGCTCCTGAGAATATCCTAATGGAAAAATCCAAATAAACTTTGCCCGACCTTAAACCCCAGACCGACGAATAAGTATGTAGACTAAAAGATGTATTATCTTGTCAGACTTAATATTTTTGAAGTTGTACTTCTTTAGGCGCGTTATGAAAAAATTATGAGAGTGCAATTTTAAGATGCGCGCGCATCACTGTAACAAAATTAAGACGTCGAAGCTGCCTATGTGCTCCAATATAATTGACAGATTGAAGCTGCCTATGTTAAATGTAAGTGTCAAATGGATCAGAGAGGTTTTAATATGTTTCGGATCGGATATTTTTCAAAAAAAGTTTATATGTTTTAGATTTTAAAAATGTAGAATAGTGACAGTAATAAAAAGGGATTTATTAGTTGTCAAATTTTAATGAGTGCGTTCAGAAATGTAATATGTTGTGTAACTATGTATGTGACTGTTGGGCGTATTTATAAGTTTTACTTCAGTCGTGTGGTATAACTTCTAACGCGAGTACATAAGTACACACACACTTTTTTATTCAAAGGAATAACTTTCGCCAACTCCCAACAGTGACAAAGTTGGAGACAAATTGAGCAGTATATGAGTTACAGAATAATTTTATCGTAACGGGAATACAAATGCTGACGGAAGTCAGTGTGGCAATTGTCGATAACCGAGCTGTGTATGTCCGCCTAGCGTATTTATTGCGTCAATTGTATATAACTACGCTTGTGCTCGTAGAGCTTGGGCAGAGACAGCTGCCGCAAAATGTTTTTTGAGGTGTTCTTCCCGCATGAGGTCCGCCAGTAGAGGGAAGGAGGGGGGCGATAGCGGTGGGCGATTATGAGATATACTAATGAAATCATTCGATTATGAAGATGTCTCGAGATATCTCGATTATGACTATTAGTAATTACTAATTAGTATTCTAAGTCGTGATGGCCTTGAGGTTTAGGTACGCGGTCGAGAATTTCGACGGTCGCGGGTTCAAACCCCAGGCACACACCTCTGACTTTACGAAGTTATGTGTGTATTCACAATGAATTATCACGTACTTTAACGGTGAAGGAAAACATCGTGATGAAACCTGCACACCTAAAAAGTTTTTAGGAATTTCTTAGGTGTGTAGTTCGCCAACCCGCCAACACCTCTCAATGGTAGAGGAGGCCCGTGCCCAGTAGTGGGACGTATATGGGCTGATGATGATGATGATGATTCTAATTTAAAAAAACAAAACAAGAGCCACTCTCGGGCCTCGACTTGGGTAAGTAATTTTCTAAAAAAAAAAAATAAGACCTACTCGAGTCTCCACGAGATTAGTAGTTCAAATTAGTATAATTAGTTACTAATTTCATAATCGATTATCAACATTAGTATTAGTAGCATCATTCGATTATCAAAATCATTCATAACCGCCCACCTCTAGGGGGCGAGTACATTTATTTATTACTTTTTACTTTTGATGATGTACATCATAAAATAAGATTCCACTTGCAATAAATACACCCAACAGTCGCGTACATAGTTCTGACCCCACACTAGGATAAAGGCGAAATGTGGGTGCAGTAATGCACCTCCGCCTACCCCTCCGGGATAACAGGCGTGAGGTTATGTATGTATGCGTGATACTTTTAGGTGTGCAGATTGCCTTTGTGTGTTAAACTCCTTTTGAGCGCACAGCCGTTTTATCGTACTATTAAGTCATTCTATGATGGTCCCTATCAAAACCCATGCTCCAATTATTTTGACTAATCACTTATCGATACCACGTCACTTTTCTTATAAACATGAGTCATCAGATATATATGAAAGAAACAGCAAAACACGTCATTATAATAAATTTCTCAATAACACAGGAAGTGTATAGATTCTTGGAAATCACCTGAGTAACAGTTTTATTTGTGTCATAATTCAGTTTATGAGACTTGTGGCAACATCAGTTCATATTTCAACACTGGGCAGAGTAATCATCATCATCATCAGCCCAAATACGTCCCACTGCTGGGCACGGGCCTCCTCTACAATTGAGAGGGTTTAGGCCTTAGTCCACCACGCTGGCCTAGTGCGGGTTGGCGGACTACACACCTAACAAATTCCTAAGAACTTTTAGGTGTGCAGGTTTTATCACGATGTTTTCCTTCACCGTTAAAGCAAGTGATAATTCATTGTGAATACACACATAACTTCGAAAAGTCACAGGTGTGTGCCTGGGGTTTGAACCTGCGACCGCCGAAATTCTCGACCGCGCGCCTAAACCTCGGGGCCATCACTGCTTTTTAATAATAATATTGACTGACAATTTTGGACTTAGTCCACCATGCTTATCTAATGCAGATTTATAAGCCTATATCTCCCTGATAGTAGTGATGGCCTCGAGGCTTAATCACGCGGTCGAGAATCTCGGTGGTCGCAGGTTCAAACCCCAAGCACACACCTCTGACTTTTCGAAGTTATGTGTGCATTCACAAAGAATTATCACGTACTTTAACGGTGAAGGAAAACATCGTGAGGAAACCTGCACACCTAAAAGTTCTTAGGAATTTCTTAGGTTTGTAGTCCGCCAACCCGCACTAGGCCAGCGTGGTGAACCAAAACCTAAACCTGTAGATGAGCACCGTGCCTAGCAGGGGGACGTATATAGACTAATGACGATTATCAATATAGGTATATATAAAATGCTACTCGGTCTTCTAGCCTGTCCCAGCCATGTTACATACTGATAACAAACAACGTATATGACGCACTACGGTCCACAAATCAACGCAATTATGCGTCGTGCAATATACTCCCGCCAATTACAGCCGACAGTTATGTGCCAAATGGTTACGGACAGAAAAATTAAAACGAACAATTCAATCTGAGCTAATTGCTGTTGGGATGACGGATCTCTTAGCAAATTAAAAAAAAATTAATTGTCTGTGAAAAGTTGCAATTGGGAATCGTATTGTTTTTATTAATTCGTAATGTTAATAAATACTTCCTTATAAAGCAGGAGTTGGAAAACAGAGAGTTGTCCACTTCCCGCCACAGCAAAGCGGGTGACAAAACAGTAGACGACTCTTTGTTTCCCAACTCCTCCATTATTTTTCTTTCTAATTAATTTCGTTGCGGGATTATGTCAAATTGAGGTCCCCTTAGATTGGCTGAGCTTCATTGCTCGGCGTCGATACCGTGCGTGCCGCTGTTGATCCTGAAGCACAGGAGTTACAGTGGCGGGTGTGGGGTGAGATAGGAAAAAATACTTCCTTAATAAATATTTTCGTCATCAGCACATATACGTCCCACTGTTGGGCAGGGCCTCCTCCACAACTGAGAGGGATAAGGTTCCTTCACTGACAAAGGTGAGGCGTAGTATGTATGTTTAGTCAAAACAAACATCGGGGTCTTTGCCACAATTACTCAGCACTAAGAGCGAATCAAGAACAATTAATTCCGAGCAACAATTACATAAATCTATCGTGATGTCATACTCTCGCTAGTTTACTAGAAGGGTTGGCAGATCAATATGCATTAGAAATACTATTAGATTTAATTTGTGACGTCAGTTTTTAAAGCGGGAATTTTTACTGCGTACGAGGTATTGGGCGCCATCAAGAGCTCTATGTTCTTTCCGAAGGCCCTATCTATCTCCAAACCACTATTTAAATTGGTCCAGCGGTTTAGACGTGAAAGCGTAACAGACAGAGTAATTTTCGCGGTTATAATAATTATTAAAGTCGTGATGGCCTCGAGGTTTGGGCACGCGGTCGAGGATCTCGACGGTCGCGGGCTTAAGCTCAGGGCACACACCTCTGACTTTTCGAAGTTATGTATATGAATTATCACGTACTTTAACGGTGAAGGAAAACATCAAACCTGCACACCTAAAAGTTCTTAGGAATTTCTTGGGTGTGTAGTCCGCCAACCCGCACTAGGCCATCGTAATGGACTAAGGCCTAAACCCTTTCATTTGTAGAGGATGCCTGTGGGACGTGTATGGGCTCATGATGATGATGATGAATAATTAAAGTATAGATTATGAAATAAAGTACGTAAGTGTTGGTTAATTTGCTTTGATTTTCTATATCGATAAAATAATGTGTTATTCACAATTATTAAAAATCTCTGATACAGCGAAAAAATACTGTAAATCCATTTTCTTATATTTCTCAAATAGCAACACTGAACTCTATTTCTCGCTCCCTATAATGCGCAGTGTGACGGCACGGAAATCTGGTATGCGTGCAGTGATGGATGCTCCAGGAAGACGGGAAGAATGCGCCATAAAAACCGGGAATCGATCCCGAACTAAAGGGACGCGCGAGTTCATACAAGTTTTTTTACTTCGCTCCTCTAGCGCTTACTTCTATTTCTATACACATTGCTGCCGTTTCGAATCCTACACTGGCGCAGGTTTAGAAAAGAGTGGTTGACTTGGTCTTACGTCCTATCACAATTGTAAATTGATAAATTTAGGTAACTAATTTAGATGAAATTGAAATGAAATGAAATTACTTTATTTGGTCACGTAGGCAATCAAATAGCACTTATGACAAGTCAATACAGAAAAGAAAAATCTTTTATAATTACATTATAATTCAAGTATGGTTCATTTTATATAAAATAAAATATTTACGGTTTTTTTTTTATAATTGATTTTTAGTTTTCATCAGGAAATACATAATATCTTATTATTATTATTTTAAAGTAATTGAGATTGCAGATGCATTGAGATTCGATCTCTCGAGTACGCCTTACAAATCATACTTAGTCTAAGTAGCTTGAACTACGTGATACTCAGTGGCGGTACTTCCATAGAATCCCAAAAGCGTTACACGTTAATTGTGTAATGTCTAGTTTATAATTGTGTATTGTGGGGTCAGGATATTCTCATTTATATGTTAAATTGCTTTTGTCATATAAATATAAGCTTAAATATTATTATTCGGAGTTTTGAAGGGCAAACTGAGCTTTTGGGCTTCTATGGAAGTACCGCCACTAATGAAACTAAACCTTTTTATACGTATTATATAGGCATATATTCTATATATTATATAGAAATACTAGCCTAAACATTACTAGTCAAACAAAGTCTCTGCATGAAATTATCTAAAGAAGAATTGAGTTGGAATACGGGAACACAATCGTAATGTATGTACCATATTATATTGTTTCCACCAATACATTGGAATTTTTTGATGGAATGTATAAATTAAGTTCATAATTCATTAAGAAAAAGTTATATGAGAAAAAAAAATAGTATATTTTTCGCGATATACGAAGTCGGATCATAATGCTCTTCATTAGTCGACAAAAATTACTAATTTGAATAATTACCATTTAAATCGTGATGAAGTCGTGATGGCCTTAAGGTTTAGGCACGCGGTCGAGAATTTCGGCGGTCGCAGGTTCAAAACCCAGGCACACACCTCTGACTTTTCGAACTTATGTGTGTATTCACAATGAGTTATCCCTTGCTTTAACGGTGAAGGAAAATATCGTGATAAAACCTGCACACCTAAAAGTTCTTAGGAATTTCTTAGGTGTGCAGTCCGCCAACCCGCACTAGGCCAGCGTGGTGGACTAAGGCCTAAACCCTCTCAGTTGTAGAGGAGGCCCGTGCCCAGCACTGGGACGTATATGGGCTGATGATGTACTCTATAAGCAGACGTCTATTATTTGACAATTTACATTGCTTGTTAATAAACTTTACCCTTAGCAAATATTTATATTGGAAATCTGTACTTGAACCCTGAACTATTGATAACTGCGTCTACAATCCACTAACTTTTAACCTAGATATTAAAACGCACATACAAATTTTCCACACGAAAATGACACTTAAATCAACGCATTAAAGTCTATTATCTGTAAAATTTTGCAGACGAACATCCTTAACCTAAGCCATTGTAAAATAATCCTTATATCTTAAAAATAGAGTTCAATGTAAAAGCAAAAGTAATATGATGTTTAATCGTTCAGAGCTAAGGTGATATAAACTCTATGTCGTTGTAATAAAGTTGCAAATAGCGGGTAGGTAATAATGTTTTGAGTTTGATCAATCAATGTCCCTGTTTTAGATTACACGGCCATCCTCGCAGATAAAGTTTAAAATTAATATATATGTACATATATATATTTTATCTCGGTACTGTCAGTTATATGAAGTGTAATGTGACTATATTTGGTTAAAAAGGGGAAGATTTTCTAATGTCCTCTTCAAATATGTCCTCAATTGCATTTTGCTTGTATCTGATTCAAAAATATTCACTAGTATTTTAAATGTGGTATGTTAATTACAAAATCACGCAAAAACGGCTGAACGTATTCGGATAAAATTTAGCACGCAAATAGTTCATCATCATCATCATCATCAGCCCATATACGTCCCACTGCTGGGCACGAGCCTCCTCTACAACTGAGAGGGTTTAGGCCTTAGTCCACCACGCTGGCCTAGTGCGGGTTGGCGGACTACACACCTAAGAAGTTTCTAAGAACTTTTAGGTGTGCAGGTTTTATCACGATGTTTTCCTTCACCGTTAAAGCAAGTGATAATTCATTGTGAATACACACATAACTTCGAAAAGTCAGAGGTGTGTGCCTGGGGTTTGAACCTGCGACCGCCGAAATTCTCGACCGCGCGCCTAAACCTCGAGGCCAACACTGCTTCCAATAGTTCACTACTTGGATTAAATAAATAAATACACCCAACAGTCTCATACATAGTTCTGATCCCACACTAGGATACAAGTCCTGTGTCGTGGGTATCAGACTACGAGATTTTTTGTACTTACAAACACCGAGACCCGAAACAAATATTTGTGGATCACATTTGTCTCCGTGTAGGGATCGAACCCGCGGCCTCTCGTTTCGCAAGCTAGTGTCTAGTCAACTGCACTACGGGACTGTCAATTGTCACACAAGGTACTATTTATCCCTAAAATTTGTCATTTCCTGTGAACTTTTCACACATTCGTGTTAACATTTCCCTGCCTTCACGTTGCAGTTCTCATCCCTATTCTTCTAAGCTAGACGTCCGATCCATAAATATAATAAGGACGCCCACGTCGCCGCACTTCCGGCGTTTATTATGCAGTACGACTTGCTTCCCGATATCCCTGTCAATAAATAACTAGAGGTTTCATTAAAAATATTCCCAGTCCCGTTATACCGCATTAATTATTGCTCGGGAATGTTAGGATTCTATGTCAAGTATCGACGGAAATCGCTAAGAAAATATGCAGAAATATATATCATGTTATTTACCGAAGGCAGAGGTGTTTTTCTACGGCAAAATTACAAGTTTTGAAGGCCTAAAAATGGATAATTTCATTTTACCAGTTATATTTTTAGATTTGTTGTTTGATAAAGAATTTCCTTTCGGAATGTTAATGTATAGTTTTATTTTTTTATAAGACAAACGGAAAAAAACAGAAGGCCGTCCAAACAGATTGGCTGGAGAAACAATCTCTTTTCATCTATTGAAATTATTATTATGCCGACCTTTAATAGTAGGATACATGCTGGCTAATTCCAGAACAGATTCAAACCCCAGGCACACACCTCTGACTTTTCGAAGTTATGTGTGTATTCACAATGAATTATCACTTGCTTTAACGGTGAAGGAAATCCTGATTAGGGATGTTACGGATATGATATTTCGGATCTGGATACGGATACGGATATAGGAATAAAATTATATCGGTTTCGGATACGGTTACGGATATGTAATTATTTCGGATTATCCGTAAATTTCGGATAGTTTCGGTTACGGATATTAGATTTAAGTAAAATATAACTGTTTTCGACACTTTTGTAAAGGTGTCAGCTGTTTGGATGTTTTTGGTTTTTGTTGTATAATTTGTTTCAACAATAAGTGTTCTTTGTACTTATCACAGTGTTTTGATTTGAGATGAAATTTCGGTGAAGTAGTGCTACTTAACACAAGACTTTCTTAAATTAAGTATCGACTCTTAAATAAGAAACTAATTAGTTATGAAAGAGGTTAAGTTATGACTACAAATAACAAACAAACTGCAAGATTCACGTGGCGCGTAAACGGTGAAACAAAAACCTGTCGAAAGTCGAAACGTGTCGTTTTTTTTTAGACTCCACCCTTATACACAACTATCCGAAATTATTCGAAACTTTTATAACGGATACGGTTACGGTTACGGATATATTTTTTTTCGGATATCCGATAGTTTCGGTTACGGTTACGGATCTCCATAACATCCCTGATCCTGATAAAACCCTGCACACCTAAAAAGTTCTTAGGAATTTCTTAGGTATGTAGTCCACCAACCCGCACTAGACCAAGGTGGATTAAGGTCTAAACCCTCTCAATTGTAGAGGAGGCCCGTGCCTAGCTGTGGGACGTATATGTGCTTATGATAATTATGAGTATAAACTAGCAGGTATACGGAAGATTCAAAAGCTTCCAATCCGAGCGTAATACAGTAAAAACTACCGTTGCCCCACTGGTATCATGTAACCGTTACACTACAAAAAATAACATAATTAGCAACCTGTCACAGTAATTAACGAATGCCAGGACATAAAAGTAATAATTGCTGCGTGTAAAGGAACGTAATGCGCCACAGAGGCCGACTACCTTCAACTAATTAATTCATAATAAAAATGCTATATCACCTTTTTGGTAATTACTCGTTTGCACAAAAGGCGGGAATCGTCATTAAGATAATTTTTAGGTTAATTTTAACGTTCGAAAATTTGTTTCGCGGGAAACAATTTGTTGGTAATTGAATAATTAGTTTATGAAGGATGTGGGTAATGTTATTTAGTTTCTGTTAATCAGTTTGATTTTATTGCTAGCTTCTGTTCTCGACTTTGGATGTCAGAATGTTTGAATCATGTATCTGAAAATATTTACTTTTTTTTTAATTTAGTGCAAGCATTTGACCACGATCACACCTGGTGTTAAGCGACGATGCGGTCGACGATGGAGCATGCCTGTCTAGTAGCAGCCTATTCACATTTGATTTAAATTTGTCCAGATTGTATCGTACGGGAAACACTTCTTAAGCTCTGTCTGCAAAGTTTGTATGACTATTGACGACTTCGTTAATCCCGCGGCGTACATTCGTTTAGTTTAAGTTCGATGCCCAGATCGGTTAAAGTTTTATTGGGATTTTAGATGGGTGTAAAAATTCACCTCTGCTTAAATAGGCCTCCGACTATTTCGTACATGAAACGAAACGCAACTGTATTACTTCAAAACGATTTTATTTGAGACATTGGTACCTCTGTTGCTGATATTAGCCTGATTGTATTTTTTTATCAATGGCTTAATACGAATCTTAAAGTCAATGACTTTCATATAAGTATGTACTTTAACTTAATGACGGTACTTCCATAGAAGCCCAAAAGCTCAGTTTGCCTTACAAAATTCTAAATATTAATCTTTAAGTTTTAAGCCTTTATTTAACAAAAGCAATTTGACATATAAATGATAATATCCTGACCCCACAATAAACAATTATAAACTAGACATAAAAATTAACGTGTAACGCTTTTAAGCTTCTATGGAAGTACCGCCACCGCTTTAACTAACACGTTAACTTTAACTAGTCCATACATGCCGCACCCGTTTAACTATTTTGCAATTAAGTGAACGGTTATTTATACTTCATATACGTAATACTAGACAAATATATCACATACAAACATTAGTCCATTATTCTTATATTTTCTTCTATGGGGATCGAACCCGCAACCTTTCTCGACATGTTAAATATCTCCTGAGTCTCGCAATCAACGCTGTCGTCAAACTTATGTAAACAAAAGGATAAAATTAAAAATAGGAAAATTATAAAGGGAAATCCATATAACTTCCAAAAACTATTAATGACATGTAAACTTTTTTGTTTTTTGTAAACATTTTATACTCAATTTAAAATGTCTCCACAAATACTAAAATCTTATGGCTACAATCGGAAAATCTTAAAACATAAAAAATAGTATTTAATCAACATTGATTATCATGATGATGTAAAATGTGAATCATTGTAAAACAAAAAAATATTGTTAATTTCACTGTAATTATTCACTTAGGTACTATAACCAATTAAAAATCATTAGAAAATCCCCATGCAGAACTGAAAGTGTGGTCCTACGCAAGATGCGCGTGCGCAGTCCCGCGTTGATAATTTCGTCAAGCCGCGTCAGTCAGTCAGCGCTCGCCGTGGCGTGCGCACGTGATGTCGCTTTACGTAATTTAATTTTTACATTCAAATTATAGTTAACGTAATTATAAATTATCGAAGTGAATTTATGCAAAGAGCCCGTCGATAGTGTTTATGTGATAACAACCGATCTGTGATAAAAACATTCCAAAAATGAGACGTTCGAAGCTGAACATTGACCCCGATTTGGGGGACTTGGAGGAGATGCTAGCCAACGTCCAAACACAGCTGGAGAAGGAGATCGACATGGAGAAAGAAGCCAGGATGCCGTCAATCACGAACGTGCAAGAATCACCGCGAATGGTGAAAAGGACATCATCATTCAACAGGGTCGACGGTTTCCGAGGCAAGCCTCCGAAGTCTGGAGACTATAACACCAATAACTCGCTAAATTATGACGAGGAGAAGAGTGAATATAGTCAACCGAATATAAACGGGCACCTGAGAGGCTCCCAGTCCAGTCTGAAGTCAGATGAGTTGGGATCGCAGAGCTCATTCCAGTCGTTCCGGTCTGAGCCGGTGCAGAGGATGTCTGTGATGAGCCTGCCTGATAAGCGAGGGTCTACGGCATCCTTAAATGGAAGAGCCAGGACAGCGACACTGCCCAGAGGATATGGATCCACCAAGGAAAAGAATTGGGAGGATTATTGGGCGCAGTAAGTTTTTTTAGACTATTGAAATTATTGTTGCTCTTGTGTGATAAATAGCAAGGTATGATGGAAAGGTCCTGGGTTCGATTCCCTGGTTGAGTAATGTGTTATTGGGTTTTATGGTTTGTTTCTTGAGTAGTATGGTGGTACTTACGTGTGTCTGGGTACATGCAAGCGAAATGAGCGTATAGAAATAACAAAAATATGTGTTTACCCTTTCAGAGATAGAAGTGCGAATTTGGTTAAAACAGTTAGCTATTGAAGCCAGAAATATCTAAAAGCGTTGTTATTTTATGTTATCCTGGATGAATAATTGTTATATATAATTTTCCTCGTGACATATCAAACAATATGTTTAATAGTGGTATTCAAACACATGCAATTAAATAAACCCAGCGTGAATTTAAATTGTATAATTAAGGCTTCATAGGGAATTAAGTTTTAATACATAGCACAATCACAAGCTTCTGTAAAGTGCTCAAATTATGATCTATCTTCCATTTAAGTCGCTTATTATGGGTTACCAATCACATTTCCAGACTCCGTGTTGCTACTAAGAATTTACTAACAAAAAACTCGAAAATTCTATAAACTACTTGGATATCACAACCGGGACTTCTCTGTCACACGTGCCCATTTATTTCCCGAAGGTAGCGAAATATTTAAGACAATTCGTATGCAATTTTATAACTTAGAGAATTCATATGTTATTGAAGTCATCAATGTAACATAGCATAGTAATTGTTATCTCGTTCGAATCATCTAATGCTGACACATTTCACATCTCAATCTCTCGAAGGTCACTCCGAGATGTTGATAAGATAAGCATTCCCTTCTGTGCAATAGAAAATTATATAGCGATCATCGAACTTTAGGTGGAATAAGGTATTAGAAGTATAAAATACATATGGCTATTTTGAATACTGTGTAGATTATAGGTCACTTTAGATGCTTAGGTAAAACATTGAGCTAAGAAAAAAAAGAGATAAGTAATGGAGTGAAAAAAGAAAGAAATATAATATGACTGCCTCGTGGTCTCGTGGTACAAGTATGTGCCGAGCGATCTAGAGGTCCTGGGTTCGATTCCCGGGTCGGGCAAAGTGTTATTGGGTTTTTCCATTAGAAAATTCTCGGTAACAGCACGGAGTCTGGAAATGTTCCCGAAAAACGGCAATAAGTTCGCCCCCTATTACGTGGGACTGATGCATACTTGGCGAAATGTGGGTGCAGAAATGCACCTCTGCCTACCTCTTCGGGGAATACAGGCGTGAGTTTATGTATGTATGTAAAGAAACGTACGAGTAATTATTGCACGTTGACATCGCAACAGCAAGGTATTCAATCCAGCAGCTCCGACATGACGTAAATCATGGCACAACGCTGATTTTTAGGTAAAAGGCTAGTTTATAGACAATTAAAGTGATAAATAAATTAAAAATGGAATATTAAATGTGTCTGAAAATTACCTACTATAGAGGAAGAAGAAAGAATTATTTTTTTGCTAAACCCAAGGTGTAATGCAAGCGTGCTGCGTTCCGAAATCAGGCTATTTATATTCGATACGAAAACCAACATAACATTGTCAACTGGTAATCGTATTTTGAAAGTAGGCGGTCAAGTTAGACCTGACTGTACTTACCATCAGATGCTAGCCAAGAAAAGTAAGCTTAACTAAGAATCTTTGGAACTTACTTATAAACTGCTTTGCTAAGTCGCGATCAAGTTATATAGGTACCGCAACGCGCTCAATCTTCTAAGCTGGGGCTTCTCAATTTCTAGGGAGTATGGAAACTTATTTTATTTTATAAGAATATTCCTTTAAACCGTGTAAATTGAGTTGGGAATTTCAACGCTTTAAAATACGATTTAAGTCTCCTACTATAGTTCTTGACGCGTCATAGGTGCTGTATTATTGCCTACATGATAAATAAATATATACACCCAACAGTCACATACATAGTTCTAACCCCACATTAAGATACGAGTCTTGTGTCGTGGGTATCAGAAAGTACGACAGGCTTTTCGATCTCACAAACACCCAGACCTCTCAGTTGTAGAGGAGGCCCGTGCCCAGCAGTGGGACGTATATGGGCTGATGATGATGATAATGAAACACCCAGACCCGAAACAAATATTTGTGAATAAAAAAAAAACCCTGTTCTAGTTAAAAACTTAAAAAATAAATAATATCTTTAAGTCACTGCAACAAAGCAAAGGATTATCCGTTGTGCCATAAACCCAGGTGCATTACAAAGTAGGGCTTACAATTTTACGAATAACTGTAATTTATTTTACGATCGCATACTTTCACTCCAGTAGAAACAATCAGGCCGCCCCGATTGTTACCGATGACCATAAACCCTATAGACAATAAACCGTAGTCCTTAAATGAGGTTTTATTGATGCATTGTTAATTATAATCCCCTATTTTTTCACGTGTTCATTTCCATATCGAATGTTCTCGAAATTTAAATTTGGAATTATATTTGATTTTAAAAAGACTTTCCGTAATAATACCTTAAATTTATTTATTGTTTATAATATTATTGTAAGTTTATTTATATCCAACTATCGAGTAGGAAATATAAATTAATTTTATAAATTAAATTATTTTCGCATGTATTTTGGTTTATTACGCATAAATTTATGGCATGAAGTGATTATATTATCTGACGTAATTCAATATATTTTGTTTATTAATAGCTACGTATTCAAATTCATTATAACCAATTATTCACAGTATTTAGTTCGTAATTAGCGTCGGTCAATATACGAGTACTATATCTCAATTTGTCTATTAAATCAATTAGCGATAGTTTGTAGAAACAACGAGCTATAGTCGAAGAAGCTTTGCGTATACGTTCGCTAACTTTCGAACCAAATACTAGTGTTTGAAAAGACTTATTTGTAACTTACATACATACAATACAACTGTATTCCCCGAAGGGGGTAGGCAGAGGTTAATTTCTGCACCTACATTTCGCCAATCGTGTTTTTATCATACGTAATACAAAGCCAATCTATTGTCGTTTTTTTGGGCAATTTTTTAGACTCCTAGCTGCTACTGAGTATTTCAACACTGCCCAAACTAAAAAGCGAATCCAGGTTAGTTAATTCGCATGGCACATGCAATTATTTCCTCATCTTATGCACCAAAATACTTATCCTTCTTTGGAACGCACTCCCTCTCGAAATCAGGATGTTGACAAGTCGCTTATCGTTTAAATTAAGGGTTCGACAACTATTCTTAAAACAATTGTCAGAAGCTCCATAGTATGTATTATATGTGTATGTATTTATATTTTATACTTATGTAAATAGCATTATAGTATATCTATATGTATTTTATGTATACATGTTTATGTAATGGTCCATTTAAATATATTTGTTTATTTTACTTTTTATTATAATTATAATATATACATATGTATATATTTTTAATCATGACAATTTATATTTTATGCACCTATTCATTAATATTTTTCTCTGCATCACCCCAAGGTTGACTGTTAGATAATGCCTTAGGCATTAAGTCCGCCTTTATACAATGTATATAAAGCATAAATAAATAAAAAAGGCCAAGAAAGCAAGTCATCAGTGATACTAAAAATCCCGGAGAAGGCAAATGTACACTAACAATATTTAGTTCCAAAACTAGCTTTTGGCATATCGAATGGTTAAACAGATGGATCGCATGCCATACGCTCGTTAACAAACGTGTATTTGAAAACAAATTCCTTTGCATTGTAACAACGGCGGTTCTCTAATACTAAACGCATCCTTCCTCAGAAAACAGTTATGTATAATAACTAATATCCTGCGTTTCTTATCTTGTATGGGTTGTACTTTCTTCGATACATACATGCTCGTTGTCACCTAAGGCATCAAGTCCGCCTTTATACTAAAACATAAATAAATAGATCACACCTATGGGTGTGTGACCATCATCATCATCATCAACCCATAAAGGTCCAGTGGAACCTAAAAAATAAAAAAAAACCTGCAAACTAAAAGTTCTTAGGTGTATAGTCCGCCATCTTCAGCCCATATACGTCCCACTGCTGGGCACGGGCCTCCTTCTACAACTGAGATGGTTTAGGCCTTAGTCCACCACGCTGGCCTAGTGCGGGTTGGCGGACTACACACCTAGGAAATTCCTAAGAACTTTTAGGTGTGCAGGTTTCATCATGATGTTTTCCTTCACCGTTAATGTCAGTGATAACTCATTATAAATACTCGTACATACATAACTTCGAAAAGACAGAGTTATGTGCCTCGGGTTTGAACCCGCGACCGTCGAGATTCTCGACCGCGTGCCTAAACCTCGAGGCCAACACGACTTACATACATACTATGAGACAGAATTAAGTTACCACTGAAATGTGCCAAATAGGAAGGCAGTGGTGTTAATAACACGTTGTAACTGAAGACCCATTAAACCAACAAAGTTATGCTATATTGTACGTATGGACGCGTCGTGATGGCCTCGAGGTTTAGGCACGCGGTCGAGAATCTCGACGATCGCGCGCTCAAACCCCAGGCACACACCTCTGACTTTTCATAGTTATGTGTGTATTCACAAAGAATTATCACGTACTTTAACGACGAAGGAAAATATCGTGATGAAACCTGCACACCTAAAAGTTCTTAGGACTAGTCCAGCGTGGTGGGCTAAGGCCTAAACCCTCTCAGTTGTAGAGGAGGCCCGAGCCCAGCAGTGGGGCGTATATGGGCCGATGATGATGATTATGTGCTTACCATCAAGTACGGTATACTCACTTTGCCATGCCAGTATAAATAGGAAAACATACTCACTATACGTCTCCGATTTGCAAGCTTGTTTGTTGTGTTAGAGCAGCGCCGCGGGAGGAGTTTAATTATATCGCTTATGCATGAGTCAGCTGGACTTAACCACGACACTATCATGAAGAAAGAAGACTAAGCTTTTAACACAGCTAAGAGAAACAAAGTAATATTGAAAATAAATCAACATAAATATTTTGGAAAATACAACCTATGTATGCCTGACGCTATGCTAAAATACAAGTTTTCTGTCGTCGGTATCAGAAACTACGGTAAAAATTCTCGGTCACAAACATCCGAATCCGAAACAAATGATCGTCCATTACAAAGTCAAAGTCAAAATAACATTTTTGTCAAATAGACTTTTACAAGTGCTTTTGAATCGTCACTATTACCAGTTTTTTTTTAACATGTCATTTTTTTTATAAAAAAAATAATTGAATTATTCACAAACGTTGAACAGATTGAACCCGGGTCATCTCGCTTGACAAGCTGATATCTAGCCAAGTAGGTTAGTTAGCTTGTGAAACGGGAGCCCGTGGGTCAATCCCAACTTAGAGGCATTTTTTTGTGTGATTCATAAATATTTGAGTCGAGACCAAAAGTACCAAGACCATAAAGTCTTTTGTACTTTCTAGTACCCATGACGCAAAGCCTATTTTTGCGTGTGAATGTTAAGCATATATCATTTGAAAGAAACCTAACCTAGTCATTTTTCCAACCGTTTAAAAAGTTGCATCTGCAAAACCAGACCACGCAACGAAGTCTCGAGTGAAATCTCTGAATACTCGCAAAACAGTTTTAATAAACAAAAGATGGTTGCCACATGTCGGCTGGTAAACAATGGCTTCGGACGGACGTACAAAAACACGCATTCACTAACGGTTATGAATTGAAGCGTCTCCCGTTTTGTGTGTTTTCGTCGGCACGATTTTAATGTGTGGTTTTGAAACTATCTACACTCTTACGCTTCAAATAACTATTAGGTTCAACTTCAACTTCGACTTTGGTTTCGTGTTCTGAAGCGGCTGTAGCTTATTTAGATTCAAAAGTACTGGTAAAAGTCCACTTGAATAACGATTAGTTTGACTTTGAAGTAGAGAATGCAACAGTTATTAAGTCCAACTATATTTACTGTGTAAAGTGTACAGGAAGAAGTAAATACACAAACGCCAGAAGGATAGGTAGGGGTTCATTTCCGCACCATCGTTTCGCAAGTTGAGTTTTAAAACCGAAGTAATAGGAGGCGGGTTTTTTGCCGTTTTTCGGGCACAATCGCACACTGCCATCTGCTATTGAGAATTCTTTACAACTGAGAGGGTTAAGGCCTTAGTACACCACGCTGGCCTAGTGCGGGTTGGCGGACTACACGAAATTCCTAAGAACTTTTAGGTGTGCAGGTTTCATCACGATGTTTTCCTTCACTGTTAAAATACGATATAATTCATTGTGAATACACTCATAACTTCGAAAATTCAGAGGTATATCTATCTACCTTTCTATCTTAATAACGCATAGCTCGACTTGGGAATCCAACCCAGGACCACGGCACTTCTATCCCGAGACCTTGGCAATATAAAGTATATTTTTTCCCTGATGCATAATTCACTGTGACGTGTGACGTGAATTCCTGACGAATATAAATGGCAAAAATACTAGAAATACATCCCTTCTGACCTTTTGGGGGTATATGCGTGAATGTATGTATAGCGTTGCAAACACAGTAATTAAAACAGAGTCTCGTTTGTATGTAATACGAATTATCTTAGCACCTTTCGATTTGCCAACCGGCCATACCCGTTGCTATCCGATTTAATCTTTCCGTTGCGCCATCTACGTTTTGAAACAAAATATGCAAAAATTGCATATTGTTTATTAACAACCGCAAACCTTAATTACTTTTGGTAATATTATTAATATCTATACAAATAAATAAAATTGGAGTGTTTGTTTCTAATATTGAAATAACCGCTTTTTAATAAATTCATATGGATGTATAGGTACGGTATATATACTAAAATATATTTTTTTACAATTTTTGTCTGTCTGTCTGTCTGTTTGTTCCGGCTAATCTCAGAAACAGGTGGACCAATTTTAACGGGACTTTCACTGGCAGATAGCTGATGTAATATGGAGTAACTTAGGCTACTTTTAGTTCATAAATTTTCTTATTAAAAATAAATTTTCCGCGCGGACGAAGTCGCGGGCACAGCTAGTATTTTATATAATTACTGAGTTATAATAACTGAGTTATTGGTGGGTAAATTCATATATGCCTATAACTTACGTACGTATGGCGGTACTTCCATAGAAGCCCAAAAGCCCAGCTTACCTTACAAAATTCCGAATAATAATCTTTAAGCTTTAAATCTTTATTTAACAAAAACAATTTGACATATAAACGAGAATATCCTGAGCCCACAATAAACAATTATAAACTAGACATTACACAATTAACGTGTAACTCTTTTGGACTTCTATGATAGTACCGCCACTGGTATGTACATTAGGATTCAACATTGACTAAACCCATGGTTTCGCGGCACCACCACCAGTATGTGCCGAGCAATTCGGCGGACCTGGGTCCGATTCCCGGGTCGGCCAAAGTGTAATTGTTTTAAGAAATTCTCAGTGGAAGCACGGAGTCCGGAAATGTGCTCGGAAAACGGCAATAGATTCGTCCCCTGTTAACTGGGACTGATACATATCTGGCGAAATGTGGGTGCAGAATTTCACCTCTGCTATCCCTTCGGAGAATACAGGTTATTTAAGAATACACGAACACGCTCGATAATTTGTAGATTCGAAGCGCAATCGAATTAGTCTCAACACACCACGCGTCCAAACCGCTGTGCTCAACCTATTACGATTAACACTAATCTTTCCTATTAAGGCGTCGAATCTGTTACAAAAATCCTTCAAGAGTACAATCTCCCACTCGTTTCGACCTTACCGGCCCACGCGAACCTTACGTAACAACTGCGTCCATCAGTCTACATTATGCTTTCACGCGCGTCGATCAAGACTGGCCGGCATAATTGTGTCAATTGACGGTCGTAACAGTATTTGGCTTTGAACTGCTTACATCGTCCTGCGAAATAAGGCGATCAAAAGGTTCAGGGTTTGGTACCCAGGTCAGGCGTAGTATTGGTTAAGTAGCTGCACGGAGTCTTAAAATATGTAAAACAGCTGTCGAAATATCTTTAGAAATATTTATTTATTTATGCTTTATTGTACAACAAAAAAAGGCCTAAACTCTCTCAGTTGTAGAGGAGGGCTTTGCCCAGCAGTGGGACGAATATGGGCCGATGATGATGATGACATTACAATTATTATTGTATATATTTTACGATTGAAAACTAGCTTAATGTACAATAAGTGTTATATAAATAAGATAGTGTCACAAATGGCGGCCTTATCGCTATCGGCGATTGCTTTCAGCCAACTGTTAGATGGACTGGACTGACTGTAGTGATCAGAGTTAGTGGTCATAATTTATAAATATGTATGTTGAAATTCGTTATAAATGATATACGCAAAATGGTAATAAAATACATACATACATAAACTCATGCCTGCCTGATTTCATTTCGCCAGGTATGTATCAGTCCCACATGATAGGGGGCGAGCCTATTGCCGTTTTTCGGGCACATTCCCAGACTCCGTGCCGCTACTGAGAATTTCCTAATGGAAAAACCCAATAACACTTCGGACCCGGGAATCCAACCCAGGACCTCTAGATCGCATATACTTGTGCCGCTAGACTACGAGGCAGTAAAATATAAAATAATAATAAATAATTACAGCTCTGTCTACCCCTTCGGGAGTACAGACGCGTTATGTATGTTAGCCAAACGACAATATAGTCAATGTGCGAAATGGTCACTTGAGTGTCATTGGGGTTTTCGTGTTTATTTCCTGCCGACCCCATGCGGGCATGCAATTATTCATTACATCAATGTCAAACGTTTTCCTTCGATACTCATGAATGGATTATCCTATCGAATTTGTTTTGTGAGTTTTTATGCTTGGTTTCCTTGTAAAGGCAAAGAAGACATTTTTAGCAATACTGTTATAAGCAAAATCATTTGTATTCTGCTTACCAAGTTGCAGCAGAAAGTAAAAACGTTTTGAGTGACTTTATATAGTCTAATACACCAACAAACATTCAGGTCAGTATCCAGGAAAGGGTATTTAAAAGTATATTTTTTTTTTACTCAATTTGTCAGCTGTTTAAATCAAATGCATCGCAGATTTTCGACACATTTCCAAATTTCATGCTAGTTTTAAGTGAAAACTTCTATAGCGACGCTGTGCACTTTTTTTATTGGGATGGGTAAATAATTTTGATCTCGCGTCTGTCCTGTCGTGACCCTGATCGGAAATGCGTAAGATTATGTAATAAATGTTTGTGTACAATAGCGAAATAAATATTGTATTTTACCACGTAAATGATAGTACTTTTATATTGATAAAGTAATTCGTACGAAATGATTCCCAATATATTCAAAATTGCAAAATGTTATTGTTGAAGTTTTCACTTCTGCCGACACTCCCGCAGTGCCGCCCGTTTTTTTAATCTTCTAGGAAAACCTTCTATACCTGCTCTCTACTATATGTACATATGTACTTTGTGTGTACAAGCGTGTTTCCTTCGAGTTTTCCTTGCAAAACGTACGCCCTTCCAGCAATGTCACTAGTCAGACGGCCTAGACGACCTTCGTGTCCCTAGCTCCTGGAATATTGTGTATTGCGATTTGATTTACGAAAGTTTTGAGAGGTTATTTCTTCCTATTAATAATAGAAAGTTTTAGTAAAGTACCAATTACGTATTATTTATATTATTTTACCTACATATATAAACTTCATAAAATGCCTCTCGGGGGATTAAATTCATTGCGGAATTCTTCTTTATTAACTTCATTTACTCATTTAGTTATTAGTCCGCTTTTTGCCCTGATAATTTATTTACCCCAAATGGTAGTTTTCTTGATCCAAACTGATTAAATCTCTGTGGAGTTTTAATGTATTTTCTTGAAGGCAATAAATATGCACGCATTTACTCAAAATCAACAAAAAAAGTTTTAAATTGATTAAAACCCGATAATGACAAAAGTTGTCTCCATTCTAAGGTAAAAGTCTTATATCGTGGAAATGAATAAATTTGCACAAACCATCTAACCTGAGGTGGCACTTATTGATCGTATCTTATGACCTACTGCACCACAGAACCAAATAATAAAGTTTGTAAGTGATCAGCGCGGGGATTTCTACTCAAAGAAAGAAACTCAGATATATTTGATTTGAAAAAAGAGTAAAAAGGCATAAGTACCTTGATTTTATTTATCTGACCTTGTTGGTGCAGAGGTTCTATGTTTGATACTCGCGTTGGACAGTTATTGGATTTCCTCATTAAGTTATTCTTAGTAGCAGAACAGAAATTGGAAATGTACATGAAAAGTTGCATTAGAGTCTTAGCTATTTCTTTTGGGTTTTAAAGCGTCTTTATTTACATACAAGGAGTGGGGACAAGCTTAGCCCGAGCGCAATTTTGAATTCTGTGCTCATCCTTCGCGAAACTACACTTTTCCGGGATAAAAAGTCGCCTATATTACTTCCCTCAACTTTGTCCATCACAGAAATCATTCAAATCGGTCGAGTAGTTTTTAAGTAAAAACGTAACAAAGCAACAACAAAAATGAAATATTTTTATATGTAATAATAGTATAGATTAAGACTGACGCCGCGGAAGCTGACATTACTCAATCGAGTTACAATAGTAAGGTCCCCGGTTCGACGCGTGGGCTGGGAATAAAAGTGCGTGGGACGTCGCCTAGGGTCGAAATTACGTAAACCGTTTGCGTAATTTCGGACGCCCTGCGTCTCAAAGGCATGCTACCTACTTACTTTTATATATCATATGTTTGTTTGTTTGCCACCAGCTTGCGAAACTAGAGGCACCGAGACAATTTTTTGGTGATCTACAAATTTTTGATTCGGGTCTTGGAATTTGTGGGACAGACAAGTCTCTCGTAGTTCCTGATACATGACACAAGACATTAGTGTTGGGTCAGGACTATATATGTGACTGTTGGGTGTATTTATTATTATTTTTATTAAAGTTTTTCTTAATCATTAAGTATTGTTCCTACCTTCCATTAACTGATGGTCTTCTGTTACAGCGAGCAATCAATAAGCAGCGCCCGTGCGTCGGTGATGCTGTACGACGACAGCCTGCGGCGCTGGGTGCCGTCCGGGACCAGCTCCGGCCTGTCCAAGGTTCACATCTACCACCACACGCAACACAACACCTTCCGCGTCGTCGGCAGGAAGCTCAACGACCATGAGGTTGGTATCTGGTAGAATATATGTATTGTTTAATAGTCAACCATGAAATATTTTCTAAGTCGTGATAGCCTCGGAAGTTTGGGCACGCGGTCGAGAATCTTGACGGTCGCGGGTTCAAATTCTAGACACACACCTCTGACTTTTTGAAGTTATGTGTGTATTCACAATGAATAGTACTTTAACCGCGAAGGAAAACATTGTGATGAAACCTGCACACCTAAAAGTTCTTAGGAATTTCTTAGGTGTGTAGTCCGCCAACCCGCACTAGGCCAGCGTGGTAAGGCCTAAACCCTCTCAGTTGTAGAGGAGGCCCGTGCCCAGCAGTGGGACCTATATGGGCTGATGATAAAGTTATATTCTGGGTGTCTGTTTTGACTAAGTTCTGTTTATCTTTAATTGCTTCCTGAAACTTTTTAAAGGGAAGCTCTAGTACCTTTGGGAGTTTGTTATAAAAGCGTATACTTTAAAAAATACCCTATCTGATACTTCCAGGTGGTGATAAACTGCGGGATAGTCCGCGGCCTCAAGTACAACCAGGCGACGGCGACGTTTCACCAGTGGCGTGACGCTCGCCACGTCTACGGACTTAACTTCTCCTGCCGCGAGGATGCTGATAGCTTCGCGCGCGCCATGATGCACACGCTTGAGGTACCAGTTCAATTCCCGACTGTTCAATTAAACAAGGACGTTAAATGAAATGATTAAGTTATTGAATGCAGTGGGAGTATCCATAGAAGGCCAAAAGCCCAGCCTGCCTTACAAAATTCCGAATAATAATATTTAAGCTTTAAATTTTCAATTAACAGAAGCAATTTGACATATAAATGAGAATATCTTGACCCCACAATAAACATTTATAAACTAAACATCACAAAATTAACGTTTAACGATTTTGGGCTTCTATAAAAGTACCGCCACTAATGAATGCACAAAATGCCAGATGGAATTTGTTATTTCTTAATATAATTCGACAGTTAGGAAGTCAGTTTTTTATTGTTTGTATCCTATGAAAATAAGTGCATCTACGGCAGTATCGTTGTGTGAAGAAAATGCGCCTAGAAAAGCTTGCCATACATCACCTCACGTCTGTATGGACAGCCCCGTGACGCAGTTGCCTAGATACCAGCTTGCTAAACGAGAGGCCGCGGGTTCGATCCCCGCACCGAGACAAATGTTTGTCTGATCCACAAATATTTGGTTCTGGTCTGAGTGTGAGACCGTAAAGTGTCTCTTAGTTTCTGATACACGACACAGGACTTGTATCTTAGTGTGGGGTCAGAACTATGTATGTGACTGTTGGGTGTATTTATTTATCTAATATAATTCGACTGTTGGGAAGTCAGTTATTGTTTGTATTCTATGAAGTAGTGATGACCTCGAAGTTTGAACTCGTAGTCGAGAATTTCGGCGGTCGCGGGTTCAAATCCCAGGCACACCTCGGTTTTTCGAAGTTATGTGTGTTTCACAATGAATTATCACTAGGCCAGCGTGGTAAGGCCTAAACCCTCTCAGTTACAGAGGAGGCCAGTGCCCAACAGTGGGACGTATAAATTCTGATGATGATGACGATTCTATGAAAATAAGTGCATCAACGGCAGTCTCGTTGTGTGACGAGAAGACGCCTTAGAAAGGCTTGCCATACATAACCTCACACCTGTATTCCCCCAAAGGGGTAGGTAGGGGTGCATTTCTGTACCCACATTTCGCCAGTATGTATCGGTCCCTTAATATACATGACCAATGGCCGTTTTTCGCGTACATTTCCAAATTCCGCGCATACAAATAAAAAAATACTTAATCAATACCCATTCAAAGTAAGGTATAACATATATATAGTCATCATCAGCCCAAATACGTCCCACTGCTGGGCACGGGCCTCCTCTACAACTGAGAGGGTTTAGGCCTTAGTCCACCACGCTGGCCTAGTGCGGGTTGGCGGACTACACACCTAAGAAATTCCTAAGAACTTTTAGGTGTACAGGTTTTATCACGATGTTTTCCTTCACCGTTAAAGCAAGTGATAATTCATTGTGAATACACACATAACTTCGAAAAGTCAGAGGTGTGTGCCTGGGGTTTGAACCCGCGACCGCCGAAATTCTCAACAGCGCGCCTAAACCTCGAGGCCATCACTCACTCACATAACATATACATATCGTCGTGGAATCAGCAACACCACTAAGCACGTTTTTCACAACTTTTCAGGAGAGAAAAAAACGATTTTTTCGTCCATCAAGAAGGCCTAATTGACCGGAGTTTTTCTCGATATCTATGATGAATGACATTATCTGTTTGCTCAATGAAAAAATGCATGTAAAATTTGAATTTATAAAATTGAAAATACGAATCCAACGATACCAATAACTCGATAAAAATCGAGCTCGGTGGTGTTGCTGATTCCTCGACGAAATAGATAATAATAGATTGACAGGAAACCATACATCCATAACATGTTATAAAACCTAAACGCGCATGACAAATGGGCGATAACGCATATAAGTTATGTTATTCGCTTATTCGATATATTAAAACTTCATTACTAATATGAGTCATATTATATGAAAGTCAAGATGGCCTCGAGGTTTAGGCACACGGTCGAGAATCTCGACGGTCGCGGGTTCAAACCCCAGGCAGACCTATGACTTTACGAAGTTATGTGTGTATTCACAAATAATTATCACGTACTTTAACGGTTAAGGAAAACATCGTGATGAAACCTGCACACCGTAAAGTTGTTAGGAATTTCTTAGGTGTGTAGTCCGCCAACCCGCACTAGGCCAGCGTGGTGGACTAAGGCCTAAACCCTCTCAGTTGTATGACTGCCTTCCGAACAGGGTGGTAAACATAATTTTGAAATGACTGAATCTAAGTGATGTATTTGACATTCTATAGATTCAATAATTATTATTTTATTTCATTTCAAACAATTGGCGAAATGTGAGTGCAGTAGCTATTACCTGCCTTAGTTTCCGATCACGGTCTGAATACACCTGTATATTTCACTCCACAGATCCTAGCCAACAAGCCGAGCGCGAACTCCGCCCCGCCTCCCCCGCAGCCCCCCAACCCGCCGGTGCCGTACAACGGACACAACAACGCGCACAACTACGACGAAGACATGGGGTATAGGTATATGTTGTTAATTGTTATTTTTATGTTGGCACAACGAAATTTTATCAAAATTTAATATAGGACTATTTCGGTCGGATCGCTGGTTAATAGAGGCCGGCAAAGTCGCATTCTACAATCGTAATCGCAAATAAAGTACAAAATGTATGGAGTCGACATAATGTATTATACAGCCACAGCTTTGTGGTCACAACATCCGCGGCTCGAACCAAAAAGTTCGCCAACTCTTACCTTTGCCGCACCATCAAGCTGTGGAATAGTTTGCCGGCTCACGTGTTCCTTCCTTCCTATGATCCTGGATCCTTTAAGCGAAGCGTGAAGAAGCATTTGTGCAGGCCGGCATGATTGTGTCGACCAGCGTGTGACCATATCGTTCCTCGCTGGTCGGTATTAATTTTTTGGACTCCACTGTGCTTACCATCAGGTACAGTGGAGTCACTTTGCCGTGCCAGTTAAAAAAAAAAGGTGTATTTAGACCGTGATCGGAAACTAAGGCAGGAAATAGCTAAGGCCATAACAAACCCCCTGGCGTTAAAAAAAATCCTGACAAAAAATCACGATCACGGTCTGAATACACCTTGTATATGTCAATTACATTTTAATCATCTTTATTAGCAAAACTTAAGACTTCATAAAGAAAATTTTCCTCGGTTTTTGATATTTTTTCATTAACGTGCGTGACATGTAGCGTATGGCCTCGATAAATGGACTTTTCAACACTAAAAGAATTTTGAAAATCGGTTCAGTGGATCCAAAGATTGTCCCCTACAACCTCAAAACCTCGCAAAACTTATCTCCTTATTTAAGTATAGATTACGATTGTCAAATGTGACTAGGGTTGCCAACTTTTTTTACAGGAAATAAAGTATATTTAGGTCTAAGAAGAATATTGGACAGTATTTTAGAAAAATGAACAGTATTTTATTTATTTATTGTTTTATATACATATTTTTTAGAGATTCTCGCACAACTTATTAATTTACTGTCTTTTTTAAACTGTATCTGACTAAATAAAAATAATTATGTGAGCGTCTAAGTCTAATACTTTAGTGCTAAGCATTCTGATCCTGAAAACAGTATTTTGTATACTTTATTTTTTTCAACAGTAAAAAGTATAATGTAGTGAAAAACAGTATAATACTGTTTAAAACAGTACAGTTGGCAACCCTAAATGTGACCCTTATAGAGCCTCAGAATAGATGTAATTTGTCTAAGCACTGGGCATTATTATGTCGACTGGTAAGGGATTATCCTAGTTATCTCGCCAGTCGACGCTAATTGCACCGGACTGCACTTAACATCAGGTGCCAGCAGACCGCGCTGGCCGCTTTGCCATGCGTGTATAGAAAAGTAACAACAATGAATTGGCTATAAATCGCCTCTGTTTTGTTTATTTTGTAGTATTTTTATAATATACAACCAATAGACTAAATCCATCAAATTACCCAGACATCAATCCTCTTAAAAATATTGTATATTTAAAAAAACAATTGAGTTGTCGTCTTTGGAGTAAGCTAAAATATCCTCGCGATTTTGTTTATAATTAGTCATTATTTTTAATCTGTAATCTGAATTTTAAAATAAAACTGTAAGCCATGAGAAAGAAAATACTGTGTAAAAGAAAATATAGTGCTCGGCATTTTATCTGATGATAATTGCTTCACAGAACAATGACACGCGAAGACGCGGCGATGCTGCAGCAGCCGCAATATCACGCGCCACAGCATCAGCCTCAACATCAGCCGCAACATCAGCCACAACTTCAGCCCCAGCATCAGCCACATCAGCCGCCGCACCAACAGTACCACCCGCCGAGCCAGTACCACGCGCCCCACCCTCATCATCAGGTAATAATGGTATCGTCATCATCATCAGCCCATATACGTCCCACTGGTGGGCACTAGCCTCCTCTACAACTGAGAGGATTTAGGCCTCAGTCCACGTCACTGGCCTAGTGCGGGTTGGCGGACTACACTCCTAAGAAATTGCTAAGAAACTTAAGGTGTATAGGTTTTATCAAGATGTTTTCCTTCACCGTTAATGTACGTGATAATTCATTGTGAATGCACACATAACTTCGAAAAGTCAGAGGTATGTGCCTGGGGGTTTGAACCCGCAACCGTCGAGATTCTCGACCGCGTGTCTAAACCTCAAGGCCATCACGACTTATAATAATGGTGTACTTAATAAGATTTAAGTCAGATATTAGGCAGATGTTTACTTGGAGTTATACCGGTTGGTTTCTTTAGATTGGTTGGTCTTTAGAATCATCTTTGAAAAGATTATAGAATCTTATATCTCTTGGGAATATCAACAAAGGTTTGGCCACTCTTAAGGTCTTTTTACATCATTATTTAATACAATTTTGACCCAATTTGTTGTATTATACGTTAAAATTAAACAAACCTATATATTAAGTCGTTTATTAACCATTATATTGTTACATATTCAGTTAATACCACCGTTTCCCGCTAGATGTTGCTATTAACAAATTGTATCTCACTTCTTATTAATCAATAAGAACAAAATGTTTCGTTATGGGTGGGTAGTTCAAAAGGAATATATGAAGTGAGATACAATTTGTTAATAGCAGCATCTAGCGGGAAATGTTGGAATCACATGATTGATTGTAATGTGAACGCCGTGCATGTGAGTAGGCCCCGCAGCCGACGCCGCCCGCGCCGCCGCCGCACGGCGTGCACCACACGCTGCCGCACCAGCCCAGCCAGCCCACGCCGGGGCACCATCGCACCAACAGGTAGATATTCTACTACCCTTCATACTTTACCCAAGATTAGTTCAAAATCAAGGAAAGGAGCCGTATTTTCATTGACAGCCCCATGGCGCAGTTGGCTAGACATCAGCTTTCGAAACCAGAGGGTTCGATCCCCATCATTCATCATTCTCAGCCCACATGCACCCACTGCTGGGTATAGGCCTCCCCCAATTCTCGCCATCTCTCTCGGTCCTGGGCTACTCTCATCCAAAGCTTTCCGGTTAACCGGACTATTTTCGATCCCCACACCGAGACAAATGTTTGTGTGATCCGCAAATATTTGTTTCGGCTTTGTGTGTTTGTGAGACCGAAAAATCTGTATTAGTTTCTGATACCCACGACACAAGACTCGTATCTTATTGTGGGGTCAGAACTATGAATGTGACTGTTAGGTGTATTTATTATTATTTATTTTATTTATTAACTGCCATGCAAATGCTTTAGCTCGAACGGAGTGGTTCAGTTCCTTCAAGAAAACCTTCATAGCTTCAAGTTCTCCAAAAGAGTTCTCCAAATGGAATTTCTTTGATACGTGAAGTTCGCCATAGACCAGTTTGGTGGACCAAAGCCCAATTCCTCTCAGTTGCAGACCACTAGTGAGACCCACATGGGCTGATATAAATATGAGGTATATGTGTATGTTTCAGCGCGCCGATGCCGCCCAACATGTGTTTGTCTGCGGCGACCGCGGCGCCCCCCGCGCCCCCGCCAGTGCCCCCGCACCAGAACCTGCCTGCGCCCAACAATGTAAGTATTTGGACTACCATCAAACTGTCTTGTGATCCACAAATATTTGTTTCGGGTCTGGGTGTTTGTGAGACCGAAAAGGCTCTCGTAGTTTCTGATACCCACGACACAGGACTTGTATCTTAGTGTGGGGTCAGAACTATGTATGTAACTGCTAGGTGTATTTATTTTATCTTTAGCCAGCTATCCCGATTATATTATTGGTCCTATAGTTCTTTAAACTTCTTTTTATATATTTTTTCTATATTTTCGTCAACACAACTTTTTTTTCGAAATTTCTTAAGTTTATTATTGAAATATTAATAGGTATCTTCAACTAACTCTTGCGCAATTTTCTCTAGTCTCTTCGACTGTGTAAATAAAATATTTTTTAATTTCATGGTGACGTAATTTTTACTCCAAATATATCGGGTATTAAATTAATACAATTTTATATTACAAATTAAGAGCAAATTATAAAAGTATTTTTTTACATAAAAACTTCACTGTATTCTGCATTGCCTCAGTTTATTTCATTTGGATTAATAAAAAATATGTTTTAGGGCCCGATGGCTCCACCAACTCCACCGGCAGCCCCTCAACCGCCGCCCATGGTAAGGAATATTTAATACATTAATTAAATGGAGTTCAAAGGATTATGGTTAAAGTTAAGATGGACCTTCCCCTTAAAAGCTGTATCAAAACACTTCAAAATAGCATAAAGGATTAGTAAATAAAACTTAATCAATTGGAGATAGATCGGAGATTTCGTTAAAATATTTATCGTCTTCTTCATAAACATTGAATAAGTGTATGTATGTATGTATGTACCTCTTTTTTATTTATGCTTCTACTTTAATGGGGCCTCTAGTTCAATGTTTTTTGATTTACAAAGACGGTTCCTTTTTGGCTCTACTTTTTATACATAAAACAATCTGCCTAAATATGTTACAAAATTCTGTTAAAAATTTCTTTATCTACAATATAGTATCCAGTCTTAATTAATGTTTTTCGATATCCATAAAGTGGATACGCCACATTAATGAAAATATCCACACCTTTTCATATTTATACATATGTATTTCAGCAACAGCAGCAAGCCCCGCAGCCGCCCCCCGCGCCTGCCCCCGCTGTGTCCGGCCCCCCTCCCCCGCCGCTGCCCCCGTCCGGCGGTGGTGGTGGTGTCGGCGCCCCCCCTCCAGCGCCCCCCGCGGCTGTGTGCTCGCCCCCTCCCCCGCCGCCGCCGCCTGCGCCCCCACAGCCAGACCCCACCGGACTGGCTGCTCAGCTGCAGCAGGCCAGGCTCAAGAGACAGGCAAAGGTTAGTATTTTACATGCTTAGTTAGCTTCATATGTTAGTATTTAACGGAAAGGACCAATGACAATTCGATATTATTATTTATTTTTTTTTAACTAAAAAACCGTATTTGATGGTTAGAACGATGCTGTGTAAATCGGGCACTAAGAAGTATTTTTGTCACCAGGTATCTTCAAGTTGGTTTGCTATATGTTATTATATCATCGACTCACAAGTATATTGAGCCTTTACTTTTATTAAAAAATAGTGAAAACCTAGAATATTACTCATACTACTATGTGCTCTAACATGGCTCACGTAGCCGATTTTATTTACAAAGGTGCGCGCACACTGCGGACACGTTAGAGCACCATTTGTATAATTATAAGTGATAGCCACTGGTGGTCGGGCTTTCAGGTGATCACGCTTAGCATCCTGCTCAGTACGCCGATACAATTCAAAGCTATGACCTTTGTTTTGGATGCGCGATCTCCACTCATCACGATCTGATGCTAATTCTTCCCAATGGGAAGGATCTATGTCGCATGCCCTCATGTGGCGCTTGAGCACATCTTTGTACCGCAAGAGTTGCCCGCCATGCTTTCGCTTGCCTTCCTGCAATTCACCGTAAAAGATGCGCTTAACAACCCTCTCCTCGGACATGCGCCTCACATGGCCGCACCAACGAAAAAACCTCATAAAACAAACTTTAAATATGCTGTTACGTATTAATAAGTTTATTATTGCTGTGAGGACTTAAGATTAGAGTCAAAAAAAACCTATCTATTCATTTCAAGTGTTTGATATTTTCATTAATTACCTAACATACATGACTGCTCCTTATATCTTTAAAATTAATTATTATTTTTTTGTTTATACTAAACCATTGCAAGAACAACAAGATTGCATTATCATAAATCATATTACTGCGTATTACAGCAAGCTTCAGCCGCGCCGGCAGCAGGCGTGGCGGCGGGCGGCGCGAGTGTCGCGGGCGGCGCGGGCGGGTCGGAGGGCGCTTCGCCCCCGGGCGGCGCGGAGCACTCGGGCTCGTCGTCCTCCTCCGGCGGGAGCGCGCGCCCCACGCTGCACTGCATGATGAACGAGATGGCGCGCACGCTCGCTCGCCGCCGCGCACATCTTGACCGCGCTGAGGTACCCACCACCGTCACCATCGTCATCATCATCATCATTATCATCATCATCAACGTCATTTTAGACAGCCCCGTGGCGCAGTTGGCTAGACACCAGATTGCGAAACGAGAGGCCGCGGGTCCGATCCCCGCACCGAGACAAATGTTTGTTTGGGGTCTGGGTGTTTGTGAGACCGAAAAGTCTCTCGTAGTTTCTGATACCCACCACACTGGACCTATATCCTAGTGCGGGGTCTAAACTATGTATGTGACTGTTGGGTGTATTTATTTATTTAATAATAAAACCTACATGATTGCAGGAGTCGTCAGCCGACAGCTCCGTGAATTCTACGCCGATGAAGACGTGGGAGCGCAGCGCCACGCTGCCGCACCGCCTGCCCGCCGCCTGCAACGGTAACGCACGTGAGTCGCACGCTTCGTACGCTTCATACACACTACACTACACTATACTACACTGCACTACACTACACTGCACTGCATTACACTAAACTACACTGCACTGCACTACACTACAATCACGGAACTACATCTTCATCAGCCCATATACGTCCCACGGCTCCACGGGCTTCCACTACAACTGAAAGGGTTAAGAACTTAGAAATTCCTAATAACTTTTAGGTGTGCAGGTTTGTTTCCTCACGATGTTTTCCATCGCCGTTAAAGCACGCGATAATTCATTGTGAATACACACATAACTTCGAAAAGTCAGATGTGTGTGCCTGGGGTTTGAACCCGCGACCATCACTATTATATAAACTCACTTCATTACGATTCTCTCTATCTCCTTCTAAATTTTCCGTTGTGAGTCAAAGACAAGTCAAAGAGATTCCCTGACCTCACCGCTCGGTGTCATTTCTGTGTGTCAATCCTGGTGTACAGAAGTTGCAGTGATGGGCGATGGGACAGTTTCTTCACTTTGTTACTAGCTTCACTCCGGTTGAGTGTGCCAACTTCACTCTAGTAAAATATTAATATTTTTTCAACACAAGCCTACGAGCTTGCAAGTATATCTCTATAAACAAACCACCTGTGTTTCTCAACGTCTCTTTTACGTCCCAACAAAAAATCATGATAATCGATTAAGTAATAATTAAGTTTATCCGTAATCTTCCTACTTTACAATATTAGAGTAGTTACATATTTACACGTAAACTGTAAACTGGTCGTACTGTCGTGTCGCCATTTGTATTGAGCGTGGAAGCTTTCGATCACGTTATGCTCTGTCGTAAAAGGCCATTAAAAAGGAAGCCCTGCCAAAACCATGTATAAACATATTTTACAAGCAATATTTTTATTTTATTCTTTTTATTTTCGCATCGCTCATTGTCACACAAAATATCTTAAAGCTACGCCTTAAAATATGGTATTTATTTTATCTTTAATATATAATGGATTTTGCTGTAAGCTTGTTAATATATGAAAAAGGAGGAATTTATTTTGTTCTAGAATATTTTAATGATTCCATAGTAAAAAAACAGCTATCATCATTGGATCTTCCATAAAGTTTTTTGTAATTGATGGGTAGATATTTTTTCGAGGCACGAGTATTTAATACTGCTTCTGGTGTTGATAGATTAACCCTTAATTAGACACCGTGCAGTATTTAACCTGAAAATGTCCATAATAATGGATATAGATTTTTCAGGACACTGAAATATGTTTCGAGTACTTTTTCAGACCAAATAAAAAAAAAGTGATGATAATACAAATAAAATTAAAAAAATAGTCTCTCGAATGAAGGGTTAAACTGAGTTATGTGTAATTATGAATTGTTTTCAACAAGAAAATAAATAAGAATTGCATTAGAATGCTTAATGAGCAGCTACTGTTGTGTTTGCAGCGAGTGTGGAGTCCCCGGCGCAGCAGCAGCCGCAGTCGCCGCGCTCCGTACGGAAGAGGTTCGGCTCCGCCAGCGAGGAAACCATTCTCAAGGTACTACAATCCTTACTAATATTATAAATGCGAAAGTAACTCTGTCTGTATGTCTGTCAGTCGCGCTTTCCTGCTAAAACTACTGAACCGATTTAAATGAAATTTGGTACACAGATAATTTAGACCCTGAGAAAGGATATAGGCTACTTTTTATCCCGGAAAAGGGGCTTTAAGGGGTTGAAAGGTTGTATGAAAGTGTTGTCATTTTTAAAGCTAGAAGCTTGAAACTTATTTTTTATGCTGTTGATTAGATATAAATAAATATGACATTAAAAGTTTGTAAAAAAATGTACCTTTAAGGGGGTAATATAAAAATAGGGGTGAAAGTTTGTATGGAAAATCGTCATTTTTGAAGCTAGAATGATGAAACGACGTGTAGACGACTGTAACTATGTATATGTTACTATATGTCTGTTATGCTTTCACGCCTAAATCATTTGACCGATGTAAACGATTTTTGATATGGACATAAATGGGACTCTGTGGAGTAAAATAGACTACAACTTATTTTCTTTCTGAACCCAACCATGTAGTCTACGCGGACGGAGTCGCGGGCAAAAGCTAGTACTATATAATATAGTACAATACAAAAAATACAATAAAACCTCTGTAAGTCGAACATCAAAGGAGACACCAAAAACTATAGAGTTTTCGACTTATGGAGGATTTTACTTAGCCAGTTATTTATTCGAAATAAAGAGGTGGAGCTTAATTTTTATACGATTTGAGTTAGATATTTTGATATGTTCAAGGTACAGAGGTCCAGTTTAATTTTTCGAGTTACAGAGGGAAAATATGTACCAAAATGGCTTGGAGGGACTACCGATTATTATTTCGAGTAATGGAGGTTTTAGTGTTTGAAGGGAAGGGAACAAAAAATTTTTTTTTAATTTTGAGGTTTTCAACTTATCAAGGTTCGACTTAACGAGGTTCTACATATTCTTTAACATCAAATTTAAAATCACTTTTCCAATTTTCGGCCTCATTCAAGCATTATCAGGTTAGCCATTTGAAGATATAATTCATTTACTTAGTATATCTTTGACTATTTATTGAATGAGTCGAGTCCAGTTACGGTTCTATGTCCATATATTGGAGTCTATGCCTTGTGTATATATCTTTGACTATCCTAAATATCTTAACTCCACCCTGAAATCCCTAATAGTTTTTGTTTTTAACGAGAGGAAAGCGCCTTAAGCTCCTTGTGGTACCTCGGTGGAGGCCAAAAAAGGTATGTCGGGGTCACCGGCCTTCCAACTCAACTGACTGAGCTTCATTGCTCGCAGTCAATACTGTTCGTGCTGTTGATCCTGGAGCACAGGAGATGCAGTGGCGGGTGTGTGGGGGGATAGAGCCAAAAAAGTACTGGGTTATTAATAAGAAGCAGTGATGACCTCGAGGTTTAGGCGCGCAGTCGAGAATCTCGGCGGTCGCGGGTTCAAACCCCAGGCACACACCTCTGACTTTTCGGAGTTATGTGTGTATTCACAATGAATTATCACTTGCTTTAACGATGAATGAAAACATCGTGATAAAACCTGCACACCTAAAAGTTCTTAGGAATTTCTTAGGTGTGTAGTCCGCCAACCCGCACTAGGCCAGCGTGGTGGACTAAGGCCTAAACCCTCTCAGTTGTAGAGGAGGCCCGTGCCCAGCAGTGGGACGTATATGGGCTGATGATGATGATGATGATAATGTGTTTCCAGCAAGTGAACGGCGGCGGCGAGGCCGTGTGTTCTGGCGCGGAGTGGGAGGCGTTCAAACAGGAGCTGCTGCGGGAGGTGCGCACGCAGATACACGCCATGAAGAGAGAAATCATCGACGGTACCGCACTCATTATATACGAAAATATACGCGATACATGATCAATTTGACGTCCCCGTGAAAAACGGGAGGCTGCGGGCTCGGTCCCCGCACCGGCCAATGTTTGTGATCCACAAATGTTTCGAGTCTGGGTGTTTGTGAGATCGAACAGTCACTCGTAGTTTGATTGTAGTATGATTTGTTGTGTATCGATTACAGGCGGGTTAGTCAGCAAAAAAAGTAAAGATTTGTAGTAACAGTAATAAAAATTATTAAATTTTTTGAATGGCAGTAATTTTAAAAAACGTGACATAGATTTTTAATTAGCCACTGCCTGCCCTTTTGCCCGATATCGTTGACGTTGATTTATGCGACACCTGTATCTAACCCTATGTAAGCTAAATAACGATGTTTGTTACTAATTAACTTCAGAATGTCCCAACGGATGTTAAAGTTTTTTTTTTGTTTTTATATGGAACGGCAAAGTGACCCCATTGCACCTGATGGTAAGCGCAATGGAGTCCAGAAAAAGTGCCGACCAGCGAGAGATGATGGTCTCCTGTTGGTCGACACAATCATGCCGGCCGAATACCTCTTCAACTTATTGTGAAGAAGTTTGGGGGACTAATACCATGGTGATCAAAGGACCGACCGCGACAATCCGGCCATAAAATGCCGGCACGGTCATCCTTTCACCATGATTGAAGCCCCCCCGAAAACCGGATATACACTGGCTGATCCCGGAACGCGGCACACTTGCATGTGCCACTATGGCGGGTTTTACGCCCTGTGTACGGTGGTCGCTATCCGGGCGGATACGAATATCCTACTACCAGCAGAAAGATATATAACATGCATAATATAGTCATAATTTTCTTGAGCCTCGTTATCCCTAAAAAATAATTTTTACTGAAATTAATCTACTGGTCAAAGACCCTATCCCCTACAATTGTGAAGATTAAGGCGTTAGTCCTCCATGCTGGCCTAGTGTAGACCCAGAATGTAACATATGACTTTATTTTTTGTGATTTAATGTTGTGTTCTTATCGATATCCATTACAATTGCAGCGATGAAGGCGGAGCTGTCGCGCAGGTAAGCGCCGCCCAGACCTAGTCCCGCAGCCAGTGTCCAGTCTCCTGACCACGCACAGAGCCGCTTCACGTCTCTTATCGATTGTCTCACTCGATTGTATCGATTAGTAATCGACTGAAATAGTCGCCTATAAATGTTCCATTATGTATAATTTCTCTTGTATTTCTATTGCTTGTTCGTTTGAACAAGACGACTTCGTATTGTGTTTTTGAGAGCTTTTTCTATGCACTGCCATTTATTACATGACGTGGTCGATTTTAAGCGCTTGTTGATTAAATCTCAGTGATCGGCAGTAAAATTACTCAACGGTTACTGAGTTGTGATCAATGCATATTACTGATCGGTGATCTTTGTACTGTGCTGACTTCTCAGTACTCAAGTGCTCACTAGTCAATGTGATTAGTATTTAGCGATCCTCGTTCTTTGCTGACTGTTCAGTATTTATTGAGTGCAGTGATAAAATTAGTCAGCACAACTGCTCACTATTTAGTACTTATTAACGATAAACGTTTAAGTACTCAACGAGGAAATTGCTGACTCGCCAGTAACTAGTAACTGATCGATGATGGTACTACGCGATCAGTTACTGACGGCTTAGGGAATAAAGATCACTGTTCAGTAAAAAGTGGCCAGTGCTCAGGCAACAACGGCACATGGCGACAATGTCGCGCGTCACGCGACGCGTGCAACACTTGTGTAACAACACGCGCACCAATATCCAAGCATAAAACAAGTTGTGTTTTTTTAATTTTATACTTAAATAAAAATATTTATTCGGATACGTATTAATGTGTAGAATTAAGATCTCGCTATTGCATATTGTAATTGATTGTTTCTTTTTTATATTGTCAAAATTACCAGTTAACAAATTTATTATGCCGGCCAATATGACTTTTGATAAAATTCTATGTGTCAGTTTAAGGCCTAAAAATCATGTTTTTTTTTAAATAATAATAGGTGATGAATTTTCAGGTATGAATTTTATAATCCACATGTTGACAATTGCTATTGGTACTGAGCCGTCAGCTTATGAGCCTTTAAGCTGACAACATACAAAAATATGTGAAATTTTAAGAAATTTTTATTTCAGTGTTACTTGATTCAAGTAAATTTTTGGAAAAACATTTATAGTATGCAAAAATTTGGCCTATTTTAACGACATAAAAAATGTATGGCCTATTTATTGTTTTTTTGTTGTTGAGAAAACGGCGCCAGAGTACGAATACCAAAAAGTGAAGATGTAAAAGAGAAACAATCAACAACTAATAAAGGTTAAACTATGTAATATGTGTAAGATTAGTGTTAATCAATATTTATTGACATAACAAACATTTCCGCTCCGTATGCAACCTCATCGCCCCACAGTTGGGCCACATCTGCCCACTACTGAGACGGAAGCCCAAACAAGTCTGAAATATGAGAAAGAGACTCGAAAACATCGAAATTCACCCGGTATTCCGATTATTTGATACTAATATATACTTTTTCGGTTGTATACGGATCGGGGTATCCTACGCTACTGTATAGCATAAGATATAACATATGCGTACTTTGCCGGGTAACCAAACGGACAGGACACCCCAAAATTTCCATATAGATAAAGTCTTCCATAACAAATTGGTATATTTAGTGTGGCTCAGCTATAGTATTTTTTTTTGTTTCTCGATAATGTTTTTTGTCAAATAGAACTATATTTGCTTGCACTAATTAGGACGCATACGACTTTTATATTTCGTTTACAATTGTGGTATAAATTATAGTAACTTCAAAACACTTTTTTACCTTTTCTAAAATAAGAATGTAAGCGTGATTTAATTCTATTATATACTCTTTTCATAGACCCAATACATTGCAATATTTCATTTACAATTGATTTTAATGTGGCGTTTTAACGATTTAGTATCGAAATATCGATTTTCAAATAGTCGATGTTCCCGCAACTAGTCTTGGAACGATTTTAATCGACTGATATGCTAAATAATTTGCTTCCATAATGGGTGTCCGACACTGTCACAGATGTCACATAGTAGGCCAAATTAGTGTAAGCGCTTTATATATCGCTCTTGTATTTAGTACCACAAAATGTCGTGGTGTAAGACTGACAGACATTTAACCACAATTTTTTAATAATAATATACTGTAATCTACTATTTCGGTAGTTTGTCGCGTTTGGACTTGGTTGGCTTGTATGGCCTTTCTTGGCCACTTTGGCCTTTTGAAAAGGCCAACCAAATTTTAAACATCCAGAGTGATTTTAATTATTAATTTACTAAGCAGTGAGTCTTACACCAAGATACTCAACCTTATCAAACACCCGGCAAAGTCTACATTAAAATAACGAAGAAATAAATATAAAATCGACTAAAAGTACATGTTGTCAGTAGTACATCGTCTCAGTTTTGTTTTTGGCTTGAAACGGAATTTGAAAATACATAAAAGTGCGACAATAGTAATTAAGACTAAAAATAATTCCCCGAGCTCTTACTAAGTGTAGTGACTTATCGATAAATCGACTATCGATTATACTTATTCATGTAACGATAATAGAAATGGGAAATATGTGGTAAAATTTAAATATTAACGATTTTGTAGTTGTGTACAAGTTTAGCCGATTATATCTCGTGTCATACTAGAAGGAGCTCGATGTTGTCCAAATACGTTTTGATTTTTTTTTATCATTAAAAAATCATGAAATCATTCCATTTACAGATCTGGTCTGAAATGGCCTATTTTTATTACTAGGAACAACTTTTTGACAATTTTTTTAAATATTTTTTGCGCAAGCAACCAATCCTTTATTTGGGATTTAAAAAGATTTTTAACACTATAGTATTGAATATTGGATTTTTGTTTAAGTTCTGGTGCTCAAAATAATTTATTCCAAAAACTCGATGTAGTTGTCGACTGAATACTGCTGCATTTACAAAATAATATATATTTTTTGTTTTTTTTTCCTCGATTATGTTACTATGCGGTTGACGTGATAATTCGACTAACAAGACAATTTATCGATTGAAACAACAATATGATTTTTTATAAGCAGTACATTTAAACTATGACGTATTTTAAGCAAGGTATGACGTCACCGCATAGAATCAATAAAACCAATAAATGATTTTAACGAAAAACACGATATTTAGTGATACTTTATATGTAAGATAAACGCTTAGTATTAAAAAAACGATTTATAATATTAACAATGGACATTCGCGTATTACCAAATTTAAGTTTAATGTTTTCGTGTATTGGTCTCATTTATGAGTATTCATAAGTTTGTATTTATGTGAGATATATGATAATATAGCTGCCTACTTCACGCATATACTGACCATAGAGTCTCTATTAAGTATCCAGAGACAATTTCCATATAATGCTCTATTATTTTCCTCTGCCAAAATATATATTTGTTGTGTATTGTAATAATCGATTATTGTAGACAGATAATATTAATACACTGAACTGTATAAGTTAGTTTAATCGATAAGAATCGATTTAATATGAATCGACTAATTTAATCTATAATTTTTATAAATGCTGTTAACCTCTGACTCTTGTTTATGGACATCGCTTGAGAACTTTTGTGTTGTCAGTTAAAAAATAATAGTAATCTCATGCGACGCATACTTTGTACATAAAATCTTATTTTCAAACTGCATGGACTCAAGTCCTTAAAGGTTTAGTTTATAGCGCGCATTGTAATAGTCGAACGAAATGACGGATTTGTATTAATTTGTGCCATCTTGAAACGGAAGCGAAATTTTGGTTTTCAGACTTTTTGTGCTTGTTTAATTCATTTGTCGCTGTTGTGAGTTAATGTGAGAAATACAATTGATCTGATTATATCTTGAAACGTACAATAATTAATTATTGTTCTTCCTTTTATATTAAACAAGTTTGTATAAAAAAGTACACGTTTTTTAAACTCTTAAAATAGTTTGTATATTAAACAAATATTTGTCTCTACAGAGACATAAGATATCTTAGCTGACATTCTCAATTTCATACTTAAACTCATAACGCAAGAATAATTTGGTGTGGTTTTCCACATTGACTCACAAACCGATATACCAGCTGAACGGATCACAGTATCGTGTCTAGATTAGGTTACCAAGTGTTTGAGTTCGTAACGACTATTATACCATTGTAATGATTACAGCAGTCATTATTGTAAATACAATTTTGGTAACAAATTATATTTTTTTTTGTGATCGTACGACTTTTGTTTTATTGCCAAAGTGTTTTGCTCCTTTTCTGCCTTTGTTGCTGCATTAAAAAAAAACTGAAAAGCTGAGAAATACAATATGGCTTATTGAAGTTATACTTCTTTAGGCGCGTTATGAAAAAAAAAAGTGTGTGTGTACTTATGTACACGCGTTAGAAGTTATACCACATGACTGAAGTAAAACTTATAAATACGCCCAACAGTCACATACATAGTTCTTAGTTTACACAACATATTACATTTGCGAACGCACTCGTAATTTACATACATTTAATTGGGCGCATTTATAAGTTTTACTTCAGTCGTGTGGTATAACTTCTAACGCGTGTACATAAGTACACACACACTTTTTAAAAAAAATGTAGAATAGTGACAGTAATAAATTAAAACTAAAATTGAAAATAAGAAAATGTCAATTATGTTCTACGCAACTACCAGGACATCATAAATCAGCAAGCACAAAGTACTAGCATTAAAAACTGTATACTCGTATAATGCATTCGAAATTTAAACCACGATGAATTAAAAACAAAACTTATTAATGATAGCATTTCACCTCTCTAGCTTTCTGAATGCCTAGTACCATTAATGAGTCAGCTGGCTTAATAACTCGTCCTTTTGACCGGAAACGACACAAATGCAGATTAAAAATAAAACTAAAATTGAAAATAAGAAAATGTCAATTATGTTCTACGCAACTACCAGGACATCATAAATCAGCAAGGACAAAGTACTAGCATTAAAAACTGTATACTCGTATAATGCATTCGAAATTTAAACCACGATGAATTAAAAACAAAACTTATTAATGATAGCATTTCACCTCTCTAGCTTTCTGAATGCCTAGTACCATTAATGAGTCAGCTGGCTTAATAACTCGTCCTTTTGACCGGAAACGACACAAATGCAGATTAAAAATAAAACTAAAATTGAAAATAAGAAAATGTCAATTATGTTCTACGCAACTACCAGGACATCATAAATCAGCAAGCACAAAGTACTAGCATTAAAAACTATACTCGTATAATCCATTCGAAATTTAAACCACGATGAATTAAAAACAAAACTTATTAATGATAGCATTTCACCTCTCTAGCTTTCTGAATGCCTAGTACCATTAATGAGTCAGCTGGCTTAATTTATTTTAATTTAATCTGATTTTACTTTTAAAATTCTGCCACGTCACGTGCCGTCAAGACCGAGTCGTGACGTCAGAATTAATTATAATTTTAATTTCCTTAATTTAAATTTATTACTTATATGATATGTACGTCACGCATGGTCAGGCTTAAATCGTTTTTAGTAATATAACTCGCCCCCCCCCCCCCTCCCTCAATTTTAATCGTAGGATACCCGAGTTTGGTATCATTGGAACCGGCGTGACGTAAGCTATCGATCCATTGGAATCGGGAATTTCGTTCATCCTAATTTTAAGATTAAGTTAAAAACTTATTATATTATTTAAGAAAATATATATTTATGTATGAAGTATAACTTCTAACGCGTGTACATAAGTACACACACACACTTTTTTTTTGGTTATAGCATTAATCAATAAGATTGCAGTACCTACATATTGTATGAGTACTAGGATATCAGAAATTGCTGCGAGAAGGCGCAGAACTACCCCCATTTAATTTATTTTTCAAAACCAAAAAGTTTAAATGTTGGATTTCTATGGGATTATTAAAAAAAAATCTCTCAGAACTTTTTTTATATTTCAAACTGCACGCAAACGATGTCGCGGACAATCTTAATCACTTTTAAAGGTAAGAAAATAACAGTTTTGAAAAAAAGGCATTTTTTATTTTAAAAAAAAAGAGGAAAAAATTATATTACACAGAACACAATTGCGCAACATTTATAAATAAATATGTGTCTATAAACATACATAACCACATAAAATTATTATGCGTAACATTCTTAGTATACAAAATGATTATACTTACACAAAAATTTGTCATGTTTTAATATTTATATATATTTATATATATTTTTATATATAAATCACTTCGTTAAAATATAAAAATGTGCGCTACAAATATTTTGGCCACACTAATTATAATAAGTACATCAAAACATTCGAGAAAATTCTGTGAACATGTAAATCTGTCAAAATAACCCACAACAGTCAGATTGCGGTGTTGCCAACTTGTAAAATCTACAATATAATTTAATTTTTGTACAATGGTTTCCTTTGATGAAATAAATAATGTATTTCTTTTGAAATTACGAACTAAGAATCTGAGATCAACTTTCTCTGAGTGAAGCACCTCTATATATAGACTTTAAAACCAAAATATTCGTAGCGGGTTCAAAATACATCTACAATATTTGTCAGTCACTCACTAAGAAACAAAAAATAACAACTCACTTAAATTATGACAATCCTTAACCTAGATTGGAGATGGCGTTGTGTTAAAAAATTTAGCACCATTATCTATTGAATTCATAGATTTTTTTTTACTTGTAATATTATTATTTATGGATTTTGTAAGACACCTTGTTATTAGCACATTTCATTGTTCATAAAATTGTCTTAGGCACGATAATAAACAGCCTCTCTCCAACCTAGATTAAAAAACAGGTGGTCACTGGAAATTATGGCCGTATATATCTAATGTAACGTTGAAAGCTTAAGCACGTGGTTTTATATATTTTTATTGCACATACGACATTCAAGATCACGACTTGTGCACCAAGCACTTATACAACTAAAATAAATAGTCACTTCAGAGGGTTGCCAACAATTGGTACATGGTAACTATGGTTTCCGTTATCAAAGAAAATGAGGTAGAATTTTTATTCCGTCAAAAACCCCCCTTTTCTTGTCTGACATGATTTTTTAAGCTGGTATGGGCAATAACAGCTTTCATTGGGCTCTAGCGATACCTAAATCTAATTCTAAATTGTACGCCAGCATGTGACATAAGCGGTAGAATTTTAAAAATTTCATCATGGTAACATTTTTAGAACCTCTACGTCGTTCCTTATAATCTATGGTTTAATAAATATATTTGTATAAAAGCCTACGAATTGTATATCGTATTTATAGCTGATTACAATTGTACTCGGAGAGTTTTAAATATTTAAAAGTTATGAGAATGATTTGTGCATCGAAGCTTCGCCATTATTTTTTTCATCACAACATCCTTATGTTCTTGTCAGTGTATGGAGATGAGATGTAGGTCCTGAAATATAAAAAAAATATATAAATATATTTCACATTTAAAAAAACTAGCACCTTACCTTGAAACATACTTTTTTTAAACATCAAGCTCGTATTAGGTTAAAAAAGAAAAAAAAAAAAAATAATTGTTTATACAAAAATACGACAAAAAAAACGTCATGCCAACATTAAAACTACAATCGAAACTGCCAAGGTGAAGGAAAAACGACTACTTCAATCGTAAAAGAAATACTGAAGATAATGTTATTAAAGCCATCAATAAATAGCGTGCGGTACATAGATTATTATACACAGGCCTTAACAGTAAAGGTCTTTTAAGTTTTTTAACAATCACTATTATAATACTTGGCTTAGGGTAATTGATGAAAACCATTATTTTTTTATATTTTTTTTTCGATTGCAGTTGATCTTTAAGAAAAAAAAAATATTACGTTTCAGTATACGTCATAACAGAAACAAAAAAAAACAACAGGCAGTGGAAGATTTTTAAAAATCCTTACTTATGAAATACACGTGTCACAGTCATCTAAAACCATGCAAAGCTTACAAAAAAAAACATCAACTAATCTAGCTACAAATATTACTTTACTGTATTTTAAAAGACCTTGAACGTGGAAAATTCTCGAAATATTTTTTTTGGATTTTTTATTTTTTTATAATGTAACTTGCAGTCTTCTCGCTTAGCTTGACTTATTCAGTTAGCACAGGGAGCATGGATCTAAAAGGAGAGTACATATTGTTAATTCAATATTAACAATTATTTTATTATCCCTAAATAATCTTTGTAAATAATAAATTTAATAATGAGGTTTATAAAATATTTTATTCTATAAATACATAATGATTAGGCGTTTCTTAAACATTTTTTGTAAAGAAAAAATGTTTTGATTTGGCGGGTTTCGTTCAAAATAAAACGTACATACATATGTATGTATGTATATAATATATTTAGCAAAAGTTCGCAGTCTATTCCTTGCTTTAAAAACATTCTTGTAAATACAAGATAATAATTTACCTTTGGCTTACATCAATTTCTTCATTTAAAAAACACCTATTTTTACTCTAATATAATTTAAACCCAGACTGCCTCGTGGTCTCGCGGTACAAGTACGTGCCGTGCGATCTAGGGGTCCTGGGTTCGATTCCCGGGTCGGGCAAAGTGTTATTGGGTTTTTCCATTAGGAAATTCTCAGTAACAGCACGGAGTCTGGAAGTGTGCCCGAAAAGCGGCAATAGGCTCGCCCCCTATTACGTGTGACTAATACATACCGGGCGAAATGTGGGTGCAGAAATGCACCTCTGCCTACCCCTTCGGGGAATACAGGCGTGAGTTTATGTATGTGATGTATGTGTATTTAAACCCATAAAGTAACCTTTTATATCGTTATTGTTATGAAAACACATGGTAATTTGAACAGAAAATGTGGAAAAGCATCGCAAGCTGAAAGCTTTGAAAAGAAGCTGGATTTCAAAAGATGGTATGGTTGAAATATCGATACCATGGTGATTGTACAATGTATAGCTTCGTAGCCAAGATGGTGGAGAAAAGACGAAACATGAAAGTTTTTATGTTTTATCGATTTAAAGATGAGAAAACCTTAATGTATTTTTTCATACTGAGCTCTTCAAATTATTTAGACAGTACTCATTTTGAAAGATAGATAGATGATAGAAAATCATAGATTCTCGGCCAATGTGACAATATGAATGAATCTCTCAATAAAAGGCTGTAGTTAAAATTACACGGTTTAAATCGTTCTCAGTTGTAGAGGAGACCCGTGCCCAGCAGTGGGACGTATTTGGGCTGATGATGATGAAATCGGAGAGCAGATAATTATATAAGATAAGTGGTTAATATATAACGATATACGAGTATTACTATTATATCATAGATGAGAAATACATATGATAGCCCTTTTCAATATGTCAACTGGTTTAAGACAGAGGAGTAAAGACTAACTTAATCGACCACTGCTTATTCGATAGTGGTAAGGCATTTTAAGACAGGATTTTATATATTGAGGAAACAGCACGAACAATTTTAGGGTTTTATAAATGCTATATTCAGGATGTGATGAAAATAATTCAAAAAGAAATTATGGCGAGAAGTGTAAAAAAAGAAAAAAAGAAAAACACCAATATTTTTTAACTTTATAACTTTTTATAACTTTCATGCTTCGATAGAATTATAGAATCAAAATAAAGCTAAAAGCTTTATATTTTGAAAACGAAATGTATAATACATTATGGTTGTGTTACAAATGGTTGACTGAAGCAGAGTTGCACGATTTGAATAGAAATACAAAATAAAAATTCTGTTTTTTTGATCCCTGACATTTGACTTTATATTTTAATGGAATCTAATACATAACTTTAGTGGAATTGTTGAGCAGTCTTTATTAAATGACCTGAACATAAAACTATCATTTTAAGTCGATAACCCAGAATATCCACATATAGGAAAAATAATTTTCATATAAATTTTGATTTTTATATACTTTTTAATAATTGATTTCATATTGGATCAGTAAGCAAATCTTTAGACCATTAACTAATAGTCCCCCAAATTGTATAAAAAGAAAGCCCGGGCCTTAAAATATGATATAAAAAGGCTTATGAAGACAGACATGATAGTACAAGTTGTAATACTTCGCATAATTTATGTATGTGATAAAAATGATAATAAAACTAAAGAAGTACCTTCCATTTCCAAAGCTATGGGAATGAGACCTTGGCAGCGTTGAAATTAAAAATACATATAAGCGATACAGCCGGAATGAGTCTAGTCTTACTTGTGGCAGTTTGCCTGACTTTTTGGGAATTGCAAAAAAATCTGGCAAACTTGAGCGTCTTTTTCCATTTTTGGGGTAAAATATTTGACGATGGGGTAACTTTACTTCTAAAATTAGTAGTGATTTAAAACACTGAATTCAGTATAGTCTTTATAAAATAGAAATATGATTGCCATTAGGAAAAAAAACACTCTAAAATCATAAAATTAGCTTCGAATATAGCGAAAAAAAAACTTTTATTTCTTATTTTAGAACTACTATATTACACAGTGACTTTATAGGAAATATATTTGTAATACAAAAATTTTTATTAATTTTAGCATTTTGAAGAAAATAAAAAGCCACTATGTTTTGTGTAAGGGAATTGCTACCGATATATAATTTGATGATGATACCTGCAATAATTTCAATGAAAAATTATTATTTTAGTTAGTTTATTTATATCTATTATGGAAAATATCAAGAAATTACTTGTTAATTATTTTTTATGTTTTTGCTAAGTTAAAAGATTAATTATTGAGATTATTTGATTAATAATACTAAAGAAAGCTAAATTGATGAATGAAGCGAATGAATTCAAGTTTTATTTTTTATTTAAGGCTTTGGAAGCATTTCTCTTACACATATTTCTTGAATGATATCAAAAGGAAGCTTAAACTAAATTTTGAAAACGACTTTATGATCTTTTTTATAAGAAAATCTCATAAAAAAGTTGAAATATAATTTTTGCTTTGTATTCACAGCAAATCATTACTTAAATATATTTTATTAAATATTTCAGACACATTGAATTGGTGAAAATATCAAGACTAGCAGGGAATTAGTAATAAAATAGTAATTAAATTATGTTTTATCAATGCATTGCCTAAAAAGATTTTCTTGGCAAAAAGTTCAGTCTGTCAGTCTGTACATGGCATTATTGACAAATATAAAAAATCCAAGTTTTATTTTATTTTGAAACAATTCTTAATTTTTCGATAAATATAATGATCATTATATAAATTTAATATATTTCCAAAAATGCCAAACATAACGCTAGCTTAAGTCATGTGCTTACATATGCATTCGAAAACTATTAATATTTTTTTCAAAATAATGGACTTTAACAAAAAAAATAAAAGAGGTGAGACTTATAAAGGTTTTGTTTCCAATTTTAATAGTGGAAAGACATGAACGAAACATATATAAGCACACATATTTATGTATTGACGTCTAAATAGTTAATATATCTATAGTATTGTGTATTTTGTATGATTGTAATCAATTAAACTAGCAAATCAACAGTGTCTAAGTTTTGTATGATTAAAGTTTTTGCATCTGATTTATTAAAACTTAAAAAAAATCAAATGCAAAATATCAGGAAGCTAGTATAAAATGATATTTAATAGAAAACAAACATTGTTAAAAGTTTTCTTTATATGTTTTTTTTTTTAATCAAAAAGGTAGTAAGCAAAAACCTGGCTTTTTGTGCACGATTGCCTTTGCCTACAAATACTAGCTTAGAAGGCACTGAGAGCACGTTGATCTTCACTATTTTTAAAACTACTTGTATTAACATTTTAGTGGCTTTTTAAAAAAAAGCGAGTGTAAGCTTGCTGTTGACTTATTTAGTCTTTTTAAAAGTTACTATTAACGAATTCGAAAAGATCACCTTTAGTTGATTGATACATACTAGAAAAGTAAAAATAATCAATCAAAACATTCAAGAAAATAGCCTCACTACGCCTAACGATCACTCAGAAAATATAAAAATTGGGGTAAATTTTAAATTATAATCTTTGCCACGCCAAAGTTTTAAGAACCAGCAGAAAAATTACAAAATGGAGGTAATCTACAAAATCTTAACGTTCGCTTGTATAAGAATAGAAAAAATGAGGTGTTTTTTTAAATAATTAATCTATAAAAAAGGGATAATCTATAAAACTTGCGTTCACTTATAAAAAATAATGAAAACTGGGAATACTAAAAAATTCTAGAAAAATTACAAAAAAATCTACGAAACCTAACTTTCACTTCTACAAAAACGAATTGGGGTAAATTCTACAAAAACACATTTAACACCCAAAGAGTTTAAATAACCTTTAGGAAAATTGGTGTAAACTACAAAAACTAAGTAGACCCGGAAATAACCGTTAGGAAAATTGAGGTAATCTACATAAACTAAGTAGATCCTGAAACAACCTTTAGGAAAATTGGGGTAATCTACAAAAAGTAAGGGTGCCGGGTATCCGGAGTGACACTTACAGCTCCATGTTGTGCACGGTGGACTTGGGGCAGGTGGCGGTCACCTTCACGTGGCAGTGCTTGTGGCACTTCAGCGTGCAGTCGCGGCATTCGTAGCCCTGCTTGCCGAGCCGGCGGGCCACTGTCTTGCCGCAAACCTCGCAGACCGTGCCACTGGAAATAGCGACGTGGGGGGGTAAATATCGACGGTAGTGCATGACTAAATAAAGTAAAAAGTACATACATAGCCTCACGCCTATATTCCTCGTAGGGGTAGGCTGAGGTGCATTTCTGCACCCACATTTCGCCACGTATATATAATATATTCGTCCCACGTAATAGGGGGCGGGTTTTCGGGCACATTTCCAGACTCCGTGTTGCTATTAAGAATTTCCTAATGGAAAAACCCAATGACACTGCCCGGCCCAGGAATCGAACCCAGGACCTCTATATCGCACGACACATCCTTGTGCCGCGAGACCACGAGGCAGTCAAAATTAAAATAAAAAAGTAATTAAGTATTCACAATGAATTATCACATACTTTAACGGTGAAGGAAAACATCGTGAGGAAACCTGCACACTTAAAAGTTCTTAGGTGTATAGTCCATTAATCCGCACTATGTCAGCGTGGTGGACTAAGGCCTAATCCCTCTCAGTTGTAAAGAAGGCCCGTGCCCAGCAGTGGAACCTAAATGAGCTAATCATGTAAATTCACTGCTCTAATTTGGAAAGTTTCGGTTATAAGTAATTGAAGATGAAATAAAATGTTCTAAGGCTTCATCATCATTATCAGCCTAAAGAAGTCCACTGCTGAACATAGGCCTCCCCCAATGACTTCCATAGTGACCTGTTGGAGGCAGCCTGCATCCAGCGACGACCCGCGACCTTCACCAGGTCGTCCGACCATCTTGTGGGTGGACGTCCTACGCTGCGCTTTCCGGTACGCTAAGACTTCACATGGTTGATAATAATTCGACTGTTAAACGAAATAAATACCGTCCCATACTATCATATATATTTTCACGCTATGACCAATAGGAGAGGAGCAGTAATGAAGAATGTGGCAAAAACCGAGAAATTTTAATTTTAGAATCAACACTTACCCGGTTAGATGCTTAGCTATAAAAGTGTGTTCATTGTAGATGTGCAGCTTGATGCCCTTCCGCCGCCACCGCGAGCGCTGGGCGATGGCCAGCGGCACCAGGTAGTGCTTCTTGATGCCCGCCTCGATGGTCTCCAGGACCAGGGTCGAGGCCTCGTGGATGAACGTCCTCGCGGACGCGGTACTGAACCCGGACGCTTCGCTGAGAGAGGACCTTTTGGTGTCAGTTCAGTTTGCACCATGGGGTAGTGAATGGGGTAATGTTACCATTTAGGAGTAGGGATGCAGGAGATTAAAATAATTGGGGTATTTTTGTGAATTTTTTGAGGAAAAAGGGACATTGGGGTAAGAAGTTGGGGTAACAGGATGCAAGTGGAAAAACCATTAATAGTTTTATTGAGTAGGTTGGATAGGTCAGGTCACAACAAAAACACAAGAATTGAAATTTAAGCAGGGTTCAAAGAGGATATTTTTGGTAAAAAAAAATATATCACAAAATAAATAGGAACACACGAAAAACATTATATAGAAAGTATATGAAATCACAATGGTATGTAATGAAAGCAATAGTCAAAATGCATGCATTAGATACAGCCATTTTAGTATGAGAAAATACCAGTGTTACCAGATTGCAGAGTGCCATTACCCCCAGCGTGAGTGTTGACAGATGAAAAAAAGAAGAAAAATATACGATTAGTGCTGATGTTACCATCTAAATAAAATCCGTAAAATATAATCTATGGCAAGATTGCATTATTTAAGTTAAATAAGCGGTGAAGTTAGTAAATAAATAATTTAAATAATGCCAATTGTATTCTTTATTAGAAATAATGTAGTCTTGCCATGCTAACTCCATTGGACTCAGTCCAACATCCAAAGCGCCAATCACCTACTGTCTCTCTTCAAATTACGCAATCCTAGCTTAGTGTTACCAGCTTATAGCATGTTTTCTACGCCAAAACCTTGAAAAAGCTCCGGTTTTCTTTTGTTAAATTTGGACAGAAAATTTATGTTACTTGAATTTTTTCCCCTTTCTTTGTATTCAGTATTTTTTTGTATTCAATAGGGTATTTCTTACAAAAGGGCTCGGAAATGACAAAGAATCAATTGTACTCGCTTTTAATTAAAAAGAGATATTTCTTTGTACAATTAAATTTACAAAAACACTATAAAACATTACTGTACAAAACAGGACAACAGAATTGACTCATTAACTATATTTGTGATGTCGGCGTTGAACCGAAAGTAGGTGTGTGTTGACTAGCTTATCGTAGGTATGTTTGTTGGTGTTGAACCCACCTTCTGGAAGTCCTGGATTCATCCCCCGACTGGGCAGGGGACGCGCCGGCGGAGTACACGTTTCTATTTGGGACGGATAAGGCTTTTTCTGGAAATATATTAAAGTTGTTATTAATTTACTTTATTTGATAGTTAGATTTTATTTCGGTGAGAATATTCTTGAATTAAATAAACTTGCCATTTGTATGTACTATTTACTAGTATTTATTTGTTTTTGTGTTCTTTACCCTTTTCTTTTTTGATGTATGATATTTAACAGACTGATGGCCGAATACTGAAACGCTACCTATTCTGAGGGCGACTTATATTTAAGTTGCTGTTATAATTTAAGCGGTATATACTTAAAAAAATGTCATGTAAAAGAACTTTTTGTGGTAATGTTGCCATTTATCTTATATCTTTAAATGAGCAATTCTTGTATATATATAGATATATAATTGGAATCTCGGAATCGGCTCCAACGATTTTCATAAAATTTAGTATATAGGGGGTTTCGGGGGCGATAAATCGATCTAGCTAGGAATCATTTTTAGAAAATGTCATTTGGAAGAAAAATAACAAAAAGGAGGCGTTTGAGTAGACTCTTCCTGACATCTATTGGCGAATTGGCGAATAATAATACTATTTTTTGTGAGCAACTAATTGCTTTAACGACACAACAGCAGATGGCGTTGTTAAGTAACATTATTCATATTTCATCATTTTATTAGTAATTCTTACTTAAATATAATTTCCAAAAAAACACAATTTTAAAAATTAAAAAAAAAATCCGAGCAAAGCTCGGTCATCCAGGTACTGGAAATTTAAATGGGCATTAGTTAATCACAGTCTTAAAACCGATAAATGTTTCAGTTTACCGCTTAAACAGCCACTTAAATATAAGTCGCCCTCAGATTAAGTAGCGTTTCAGTATTCGGCCATAATAGGCTTAGATAAATCGACTCCCAATAACATTTTTTTAAATTACGCTTTTTAAATACTTAAATTTGCCAGATTCGAAACGACAGGCAGTAGGTTCGATTCATACACTGAGACTAATGCTTATGTGACCGAAATATTCATCGTAGTTTCTGATACCCACGAAGACTCGTATCTTGTGGGGTCAGACCTATGTATATGCCTCGAAGTCTCTCAAGGCCGGTCTGTTGACGTTGTTGGTGACGAGGTCTGTCGGCGGTACGCACCGTGCATGTTCCTCTCGGCGCTGATGCTGCGCACGCGGCTCTGGTTCTCCAGCTCGGAGTCGGTGAGCTCCAGAGACTGGCCGCGGGTGCGGGACCGACCTAGTCTGGAAAATGAGTTGACGTTCAGTAACAAAATGTAGGACGCCCTCTGGCTAGGCTGGGGTGACGATATCCGCAAGGTGGCTGGCAGCGGTTGGATGTGGAGAGCCCAAGATCGAGCCCAGTGGCATGCCATAGGAGAAGCCTATGTCCAATAGTGGACGTGAAAAGGGCAGTTGATGATGATGATTTAGATGAAAATTTTAACCTGTGAAAGCCACATCAAAACTGTTACAAATTTAGTAGCAAATAATGTTTACGATATAACTGGGAGTGCTCTGGATGCATAGTGGAAACATTACTATCTTTTTAGTTAGTACACACTTTAATATTTGCAATGGTTTATGCCTCAAAATAGTTCAATAATCTTGCTTTATTTCTTTACAGAACGTCGCCACAATCTCATTTTTACTGCTTAAAACTGTTTATAACCATTATAAGGAAATGAATCTGCATATACATAATTTCACGCCTGTATTCCCCGAAGGAGAAGCAGAGGTGCTTTTCTGCCCCCACATTTCGCCAGGTATGTATCCGTCCTACGTAATGGGCGGTGAGTCTATTGCTGTTTATCGTGCACCATTCTAGACTCCATGCTGCTACTGAGAATTTCCTAATGGAAAAAATCGAATAACACTTTTTCCCGCCCGAGAATCGAACCCGGGACCTCTAGAAAATCAGATAGGAATAATAGGATATAAATGTTATAAATCAATCTTCAGTTATATTCAAATGGTTTTTCCAAGGTCATCTAATCCTAGGTGTCTTCAAAGCTTAGGTACCTTCTCTTAATGGTTCCGAAGAAGTCTCGTCTTCTCTTCCTGGGCGCTGGCTCTGGGGGCAGTTCGTTTTGGTTGTTCACGTAGTCACCTTGCTGAAATTAAAACAAGAATACACAATGTAGTACCCAAATTAATGAACTTCACGAAGAATGTATGTATATTGTATAGATATATTCAGTCTTAGAAATATTACGTAATGGTTCTGTATCAAATGAAAATAAATTGTGAAAATATATAAGCATTTACAATAAACATACTTTAAATTATTTTTCATATTTTAAGAAGGATAAAAATACCAATATTCCGGCTGTAAATAATAAAAATGAGAACAAACAAATCCCTTCATAACGCCTATTCTATGGTTGCGTTGATAAGATCGCCATTTGCGATAAGGCCGCCATTTCTACCTATTTCTATTATTATAGATATTTTTTATGATTCACACTTGTTTCTGAGTGTACAACAAAGTGTTATAAATAAAAATAAATAAATAAAAAGATGTTGCAGTGCTAATACTAAAAAGTGTGCTATAAAAATATTATATAAAAAAAACAGTTAATATATTAGTAAAAAAACACACAACGCCATACCATGTCTACATTATCCCCATTGGTTTTCGCGCCATTTTCCTTAATCCTTACGCTTTTGCCGGGCGACTGGTTGGGGCTAGGCGCCACTTTCTCCTTGACATGGTCGTCTATATAGTCTATGGGCTGCTCCGACGGCGGGCTGTCTATGGCGTCCGCGCGTTCCACCTCGATGAACTTGCCCGAGTCGGTTAATTCAACCTTGGATATTTTTGGTTTGTTAGTGTGGCAACACTCGGGGAAAGCTGATGCGATTAGATCACTTCTATTGGGATGCTTTGGGCGACATTTTTGACAGTTGTATATTATAACAAAAGTTGATTTTTTTTATTACACTTTCACGACTCAATAAGACAATTAACCATAAAATTTATCATAATTTCTAGGGTATAAAATGAATATGTAAAAACCGATGACGTTTAAAGAAAAAAAATTACTGTATTTAAATTAAAGTTTTACAAAAATACAATATCAATTTAACCGCTAAATCATAACAATCTAGATGAACAAATAAATCTATGAAGTATTATTATTTATCCCAATTTTTCTGCGAGTATTGGAAAGAAGATAAGCTAAATAATTTAGCAATATGGCCGAACTGTCAAAAATGTCATTTCACATAGACTTTCGCATGCTTTGACACGTTCATCGAATCTATTTACAGACAACTACTTTAAAAACAAAAGTGTTTATAAAATTATCTAATAATTAGGATTTAGGGTACATTTTTGTATGTATGTGTTAAAAATTCTTACCTTTATTGACTTCTTGGGCTCCTAATTGGTGTTATGTCACGGAAAACGCAGGCAATGGAAAAAAACGTTAGACGTCACACTTATGTACAAAATGATTTTGGACCTCAATTAAGAACTTTGATTAGTTTAACTAATCAATGTCTTTGATTAAGATTTCTTATTAAGAATACAGAGTGGTCGAAATTTGTCTAACTTGATTAAAAAAAAAGTAAATTTATGGATTCAGAACTACATTTGGAACTATCAAAGCATTTTTTGTGGCCGGTGACGGCTTCGAATCCTATCCATACATTTTTTTGTATTTTTAATCAATCATTATACACTTTACGCAAAATTTATTATTTTAAATAGTTAGGTAAATTTGCGGAAACCGGTATACCCAAGAGTCCCCAAAAAGGACTATTTAAGATATTCAAATACAATCAACTCTCACACGGCCTGCACGGTGGACTAAGACCTCACCTTCCTGAGTAGAAGGCCCCTTCGTAGCTATATGTTACCAATACAAAAATATTACCTTCAACAACTCTGTACTCAAGTTACATGTGAATATCAAACACAAACAGCTAAAGTCACTCGTGGTCACTCACCCGCTGCACCGAGTGTATGATGAGGGTGGACTTGTTGGCGGCGCTGGTGGGGCTCATCTCCAGCTCCCTGAGTGCTGATTCCGTCAGCTGCTGATTTTCGTGGCCTGTGAACGTGTTTTTGATAGGTTATTTCATATTAACCTGTATCTTGAGACTTGAAGCATGCATGGGTGTAAATACTAATTGTCTATTGTAGTCCTCCCCCAAAGTTCGATTCCCGGGTCGGGCAAAGTGTTATTGGGTTTTTCCATAGGAAACTCTCAGTAGCAGCACGGAGTCTGGAATTGTGCCTGAAAAACGGCAATAGACTCGCCCCCTATTACGTGGGACTGATACATACCTGGCGAAATATTGGTGCAGAAATGCACCTCTGTCTACCCTTTGGGGGAATACAGGCGTGAGGTTATGTATGTATGTATTGTATCTAAAGTCTAGTAACAAATGGACTATAATCTTAAATAAATTACAGCTAACAGTCTACTTTTGACCTCATAAAGTAAACATCTTCCGCAACTTTCTGCCACGATCAAGGCAAATTCTCTATATTTTCCTCAAAAACCCATAAGTCTGTTTGTAGTAAGACATTGGTGCCACATCTTTTACAACCATCTATTTTTACTGCACTCTAATTTGCTTCATGTAATCTAATCTACTTTATTGAGGGTAGAATATTTCAATCTGCTGCAATTTTGCAAACATTACTAATAGATGGCGCTATCAAATAGAATCCACTGAATATACACAACTTCAGAACAGTGACGGTACTTCCATAGAAGCCCAAAAGACCAGCTAGCCTTACAAAATTCCGAATAATATAATCTTTAAATGTTTATTTAACAAAAGCAATTTGACATATAAATGAGAATATCCCCACTCCATAATAAACAATTATAAACTAGACTGCCTCGTGGTCTCGCGGTACAAGTATGTGCCGTGCGATCTAGAGGCCCTGGGTTCGATTTCCGGGTCGGGCAGTGTTATTGGGTTTTTCCATTAGGAAATTCTCGGTAACAGTACGGAGTCTGGAAATGGTCCCGAAAAATAGCAAGAGGCTCGCCCCCTATTACGTGGGACTGATACATACTTAGCGAAATGTGGGTGCAGAAATGCACCTCTGCCTACCCCTTCGGGGAATACAGGCGTGAGTTTATGTATGTATGTAAACTAGACATTACACAATTGACGTGTAACGCTTTTGGGCTTCTATGGAAGTACCGCCACTGGTTCAGAAGTACTTAGGTACTTGGTAAGCCAAGGAATACCTTACCGTTCTGTTTGAAAATAGTCTTGGTTGTAGTGGTGAGTTGTCCCTGTGACGAGACGGTGCGGAGACTCTCCTTGATCTTCACGGGCCGGGAGCCCAGCTCCGGGATGTCGGGACCGTCGATGAACAGAAACTGGGAGCACAAAAGGGAATAATAAAGATCATACAGTAGAAACTCGATTAACCGGACTAATTGTTGTCGTTATGCATTCGGATAAACGAAAATTCGGATAATCGAATGTATGAAAAGAACAGGTTGTGTATATGTAGTACATAATATTATGTGTTCATTAAAACCACAAATATATATCAACGAAAATCAATAAAAAAAAATCGTTTACAAAAATGATCTTCGATGAATTCAAACCCCAGGCAAACATCTCTGAATTTTCGAAGTTATGTATTCACAATGAATCACCACTTCAACGGTGAAGGAAAACATCGTGATGAAACCTGCACACCTAAAAGTTCTTAGGAAATTCTTATGTGCGTAGTTCACCAAGACGCATTAGGTCAGCGGTGGACTAAGACTACCCCTCTCAGTTGTAGAGGAGGCCCGTGCCCAGTAGTAGAACATATATGGGCTGATAATGAAAAGACATCAAGTGAATGGTTAACTTCGTTGCGGGATTATGACAAATTTAGGTCCCCTTAGATCCGCTGAGCTTCATTGCTCAGCGTCAATACTGTGCGTGCCGCTGTTGATCCTGGAGCACAGGAGTTACAGTGGCGGGTGTGTGGTGGGCGAGGATCTAAAAGAATGGTTTCCCACCATACCTCGACAGTGAGTGTCCCGCTGACGTCATGTTCCTCCATGGGCCTGGTCTGCAGCGCGATCTGCTGGCGCTGGGACGGAGCCGCCAGCAGCTCGTCTATACCCACCAGACCTAGACCTAGGAACCTGCAATAGAAAATTTACTTCGATATATTGGTAAACTTCGTGCAGAGAGAAGGTAGACTGGGAAGTAGCGAGATTCTCAAACATTTGTTTCAGGTTTTTTTTTATACTGGCACGGCAAAGTGACCCCATTGCACCTGATGGTAAGTGTAATGGAGTCCAGAAAAAGTGCCGACCAGCGAGAGATGATGATCTCCCGTTGGTCGACGCAATCATGCCGGCCGAAAACCTCTTCACCTATCTTGTGAGAAGTTTGGAGGACTAATACCATGGTAAACAAAGGACCGACCGCGAGAAACCGGCCAAAAAATGCCGGCACGGTCATCCTTTCACCATGATTGAAGCCCCACCGAAAACCGGATATACACTGGCTGATCGCGGAACGCGGCACACTTGCATGTGCCACTATGGCGGGTTTTACGCCCTGTGTACGGTGGTCGCTATCCGGGCGGATACGAATTTCCTACCACCACGAGGTCCACCATCCTACGGGTCTTTTGGGGCCCCAAAATTCTTGGTATGTTAAAAAATACGATGGTTAGTTTGTTCGTTACACTCTGAAGATTAACCCTATGAATCAATTGTAATAAATTTTCGTACATAAGACAGATGACACTGAAGAGGATTATGAGCTCTTTTTTGTTCCTCGGAAACAACTAATGTGTTCTTGAAGGATTGCTAAACTACGATCTACAGTTCCACCAGGTATTATTTTAATCACATTTTTATTCTTCTGGCGGCAATACACAAAAAATAGTGGGCAAACGAAATACAAACCTGTGGTGTGCAGCAGCGCCACCTGGCGACGGTGGTCCCGTGCGGTCGTACACTTCGAACAGGAGTTCTGCTGTTTGGGGAGATAGCTCACTGCAACACACAGAGTTGTTTGATTAGCAGCCATCAAGGAACAGTAGCAGTGATGGCCTCGAGGTTTAGGCGCGCGGTCGAGAATTTCGGCGGTCGCAGGTTCAAACCCCAGGCACACACCTCTGACTTTTCGAAGTTATGTGTGTATTCACAATTAATTATCACTTGCTTTAACGGTGAAGGAAAACATCGTGATAAAACCTACACACCTAAAAAGTTTTTGGGAATTTCTTAGGTGTGTAGTCCGCCAACCCGCACTAGGCCAGCGTGGTGGACTAAGGCCTAAACCCTCTCAGTTGTAGAGGAGGCCCGTGCCCAGCAGTGGGACGTATTTGGGCTGATGATGATGATGAATGAGGGAATAGTGGTCAACATACCTCATATCCCTGGCTAAATAAGAGTGAACACCCTATTAACCAAAGAAAAGAAAAAAAAGAAAAAAATATTTTTGCTTTTTTCTGCTTTTACCCATACATCACATCGTTGGATACTAGCCTAGTTAGCTAGCTATTGATGATGAAGAATTAATCCCTGTATCAACCAAGTCTTCGAAGCACCATGGCTCGTTGACAACGTTCCATAAAGATATAACTATCTCAGCAGGACATAGAGTAACGAGAGATGAAGAGTCTTTCTCTCCTTGATACTCTATTTGAACAGCATTGTGCTTATCGGCTATGGTGTTGTCACTTTGCCGTGACAAAAAACAATCATCATCATCATCAGCCGAAAGGCGTCGACTGCTGGACATAGGCCTCCCACAGACATCCAAAGTGCTCAGTCTGAAGCGGCCTGCATCCAGCGGTTTTCAGCAATTTTCGCTAAATCATCGGTCCACCTTGCGGGTGGACGTCCAACGTTGCGCTTGCCGGTAAACAGTACTTTACTACTAACAGTCAGGTGCATTTAGATGGGGCTTGGTATCATTATGCGATATTAAGTGCTATTAGGCGCACCTAGATGAAGTTAGATACAATTTCGCGATTGATTGATGAGATGATGAGACTTTCGAAGACATAAATGACCTCCGGTGGTGACCCTCTACAACAATTAGAGTAATTCTGATTTATGGATCCACTTATCTTGTTTCTGCACCCAACCCTTAAGTCTACGCGGACGGAGTCGCGGGCAAAAGCTAGTAAGCTATAAAATAAACTTACAACAAGAAATGTTCTTCCCACTGCGGGCTGGTGGTGTCCTTCTTGAACGCTGTCTGGTTCCTCTGTGGCGGCTCGTCCATTTCCACCACGCAGTATGGTGCTATACAGCCCGTCTTTCCTATGAAAATAATTTAGCTTTCTAATTATTACTGTGACTAATTGTATCAGGGATTAAGTGTCGAAAGTTGGTAGACACAATTTCGGCGAAATAATTATAGTCTCTCATATAGTAGGGGATTCTTGCCATGCGTGGTAAAATTTGAAACCCTCTCAGTTGTAGAGGAGTCCCGTGCCCTGCAGTGGGACGTATATGGGCTGACAATGTGGAAAATACCTCATGATTTTCTTTACTGTTATAATGAATTCTAGATAAAACTGCTATCAGTTCAATCAATATAATCCTTACTAATATCCTTACTAATATTATAAATGCGAAAGTAACTCTGTCTGTCTGTCTGTCTGTCTCGCTTTCCCGCGAAAACTACTGAACCGATTTAAATGAAATTGGGTACACAGATAGTTTAGACCCTGAGAAAGGACATAGGCTACTTTTTATCCCGGAAAAGGGGTTTTAAGGGGTTGAAAGGGGCGATGAAAGGTTGTATGGAAGTATAGTCATTTTTAAAGCTAGAAGCTTGAAACTTATTTTTTAGGCTGTTGATTAGATATTTAATAATTGATGTGCCTCCGGAAAACATACAGCATTGCTTTGAAGAATACGTGCATACTTACGCGTAAACTGCGGACTTCCGGTGCACCAAGTCAACCGGTTCTTACAATCTAAGTGACGGTAGTTTTTTCCCCACCAGCTAGAACCTACCTTTGGAGGGAGGTGCTGCCATTTCTTAGTTCATAGCGTTGTGTACTTTCGCCGAGTGCGGACGAAATTACTTTGTTTATCGTCTTGTTAAAAAATAGAAAAATACATAGTGTTAATTTTTGTGTGATAAGAAATAAATGCAAAAAGTTCAGTTTAAAATTTAATAAAAATACGTTAAGTCGGAAAATGGGATCGATACGGGATCGACAAGGCCAATCAACCAAAATTCAAATTCTGGCATCCGAGAGGGAAACAGAACAAGAAAAAGGCGACTTCTCTAGTTCTGAAAGTTCTTCGTGCAGCGAGGATGGGTCACCACGTAAAAAACGAAGGCGTGTCGCACAGGTAACGGTTGATCCTAGAATCGACGCGTCATATGACCAGGTTAGTTTCCTCACTAATATTATTATGCAACAATATCACGCCCAAAATTTTAACTAGGACAATAATATCACGGAACAGCATGACCAAAATACAAAAAACTCAACGAATTTACCTAAGTATATGTGATATAGTAGTGATGGTCTCGAGGTTTATGCATGCGGTCGAGAATCTCGGCGGTCGCGGGTTCGAGCCCCGGCACGCACCTCTGACTTTTCGAAGTTATGTGTGTATGCACAGTGAATTGTCGATTGCTTTAACGATGAAGGAAAACATCGTAAGGAAACCGCACACCTAAAAGTTCTTAGGAATTTCTTGGGTGTGTGTGATTCGCTAGGCCGCAATGGGCCAGCGTAGCCGTAGACTTGAACCTCTCAGTTGCGGAGGAGACCCGTGCCCGGCTGTGAGACGTAAATGGGTTGATGATTAAATTAGACCTTAATAAGGGAAATGATCTTTTGGCCCACACCGAGGAAATACGAGTAATTGAGGGTATTACCAATGCATTGTTAAATATAAGAGAATTGCTACAATCTGGGTTACAAGATATCATTGATTGGGCCCACAAATGTCCACATGAGTTTAATTCAGATTAATTTTTCAATAAACTTACTGAAGTTTTTAGCAATTCTCCTCAGGCATACAGATTGTCAGAGCAGACTTGGCAAATTGTTTTAGGCAAACGAAACCGATAAAAGTTTTCAAAGTGCTATTGCTAATATACGAGTACCTACCTCCTAATCTGCCTCGTGGTCTCGCGGTACAAGTATGTGCCGAGCGATCTAGAGGTCCTGGGTTCGATTCCCGGGTCGGGCAAAGTGTTATTGGGTTTTTCCATTAGGAAATTCTGAGTAGCAGCACGGAGTCTGGAATTGTGCCCGAATAACGGCAATAGGCTCGCCACCTATTACGTGGGACTAATACATACCTGGCGAAATGTGGGTGCAGAAATGCACCTCTGCCTACCCCTTCGGGGAATACAGGCGTGAGTTATGTTTTGTTTGTTCTACTTCCTAATGAGGAATTCTTGTTCGATAAAGGAAATTAGCTGCTCTCATTCAATGCCTCGGAGGTCCAAGTTTATGGTTGTCATCTTCAAACCAAATATAAAAATAGATAAATTACCGCCAAAAAAGAAATATCATGAAGCACTTTTGCTTGTGTAGACGAAAGGAATAATGCAAATAAAGCAGTTTTGGAACGAAATCGGCACCAGCTTTGCCTCGAATTATCCAGGGTCTCGTGGATCAAAACGTACTCGAACGATTACACAGAAAAAGTCTGAGTTTCATCTCAAAGCCTTATGTCCGACGAAAGGCGATGGCTATGTCCGAAGAAAGGCGATGTCCGATATTCGACCTATGACAATTGGAGAATTTCATAAAAAAGAAACGTTTCCGCTTGGTTTCACACGTTTCTGTGTAAGATTTTGTGCAACTGAACGATTTGGCCGTAAAACTAGATGCTTCGTGCCAATAGCAAAATCACACCGGCTGTTTTATTTTTTTTTGAGAATCGGTCAACAAGACCAAGATGATACACCAATTTTTTTTGGTCTAGCCTCGGCGGCGCATCTGTTTCCTCATTAAGTTGGTCGTGTTGGGTCGCGGAGACCCTTCGCGCGAAAGGATGTCGAGTGCTAGTGTATCTAGACGACTTCCTTCTGGTCAATCAAGACCATTCCAAGTTATGCTCTCAGGCTGCGGAAGCCGTGAGGCACTTGGAACATCTGGGTTTGGATAATCAATTAGCAGAAATCTGTTTCTGGAACCAACCCAGGACTTGGAATATCTTGGTATTTGCTGGCAAACGGTAAAGAAAATCATATCGCTACCTTTGAAAAGCGAGAAGATTCCCAAGGAGAACTTAGATTGATGCTCTCAAAAAGCCGGATGAGTCTTCGTAAATAACAAAGCATGTTGGACGTTTAAATTTTGTCAGTTTAGTCATGCCTCGGGGTAGATTACACAGTCGCAACGCCCAGTGTTTTAGAGGCACCTCGAAAAAAGCCAACCAAATCATCGAAAACAAGATATTCCAAGAAACTTGTGTTAGAAGAGATGAAATGGTGGCGCGGAGCTACCAATCACTCTTCACCAATACACAAAATACTCATTTCCGAGCGGCGGACGCTTCGGATCTGGGTGAGGGTGCTCATTCCTATGGAACCCTAATGACACACACCGACACATGGACACCTTGACAAAAACGGTGACACTGCAACTAGAAAGAATTATACGCGGTCACAGCAGCAATCAAAGCAAAAGCGAACGATTTAGTGAGTTCACATGTGTTAATACAATCGAATAATCGAACCTTGATAGCCTACGAGTATATTCGAAAAGAGACAGGTACAAGTTCACTAACCTTACTGTATCTAACTTTCAACCTATAACGGTTGACAGTTAAATAAAAAATAACCATTTGACAGCCCGTGGCGCGGTTGGCTAGACACCAGCTTGCTAAACGTTCCCCGCACTGGGACAAATTTTCGTGTGATCCACAAATATTTATTTTCGGGTCTGGGTGTTTGTGAAGCCGAGAAGGCCACTCGTGGTCTCTGATACTAGCGACAGAGGGCTTGTATCCTGGTATGGGGTCAGAGCTATGTTTGTGACTTATGGGTGTGTTTATTTACCTGCTCATTATCTACCAAGGAAGTATAATATAATAGCAGACAGGCTATTGCGAGGAAAACAGCCTGCAGAATAGCATCTTCTGACCCAAGCTATTTTTGAAGTCTTTAAATAGTGAGATCAACCCGAAATATATCTATTCGCAATTTGAGATTGCTCCAGAGATCAATCAGTAGGTATTTCCTCCTCCTAACCTTACACTTGAACAGTGCGAAGAGAACATCATACTAATAGCTCCCGATTGGCTTCCAGCCTTTTGTTTTCAAGACCTGATAGGTAGAACCCATGTTCAATCACACTAACTTCACATCTTGGAGGAAACCCTGGTAGATGTAACAACTGCCTCCTCCACAAGGAGATATTTCAATCTTGAATGTTTTGAAAATTGGGGTGGGGTCCCGAAATTAAAGACTGAGAAAGAGAATAGAAGGAACTTTTCAAAAGTAGTTGGGAGACAATCCACTTTGTCCAGTTCTAAGAAGATGGATAACATGGTGTTTTCAACACTTAAATTGCTAAATTTTAATGTTTCTGTTTTATATATTTTTTCCAGAAAAAGTTACATAACGAAATACTGTTTACAAATCATCAGTTTTAACCTTTTGTGATATACAGAATAAGATTTTTTTTTCTTTAATTTATTAGAAAGCAATTGGGTTGGCTAAACGGAAAGAACCACAACGGTTCTCAGGGATTTTTAAGAATTCATGAACTTACTCTACTTAAGACATCAAATCAGAAATTCTTTGATAATGGGGAATAACTTAATTTTATACCGCAATCTTGATTAAACACACATGCTCAGTCATACCATAAATTTTCTTGGAGGCTTTCTAAACACTGCGATATTAACAAATGTCCAGTGTTTTTTGATAACATCAGTAATACAAAAAAAAAAAAAAAAAAAACAAAGGTACAAAAAGTACAAACTAACATAGACAACCTTTTAATTACACTATCAAATAAATGCTGTCTCCCGTACTGTAATTGAAAATGGGTACGCACGTTTCTGAAATATAGTTAAGATCATGCACCTCCTGGAAGTTGTAGGTCGACTATAGCATCCCTTGAGTAGGTAAGAGAATTAGCGATTGATGGTATAGATTTTATCTCGTGGTAACTGGATATCCTCCACAATTTTCTTTAATCATTATAGTCGTGAAGTTAATATAACTAGTCAAAATAGACAAGTATTTAATTCTTTCAATTCGATCAGTTAAAACTTTAATATTATGGCATTTTATTTAACTACGTATGTAGTTAAATAATTATGTATACAGTAAATTTTTGATTGCCATTTTTGTCTGTCTTCAATCAATTTAAAAAATGATAATAATAATTAAATTAATTCTAATATCCGATTAACCATTCTTTAAGAATACCATCATAGCGTTGTGCTTGTGCTAATCACCAGCAGATAACAAACACGTCTTCAAAGCAATGCTGTATGTTTTCCGGAGGCACATCAATATAACGGTTTTACATAACAATAAAACCGATATTATGTGCCGAGAAGGAAAACATACAGCATTGCAGGAAGTTCTTCCTGGTGAAGACTATGAACTAAGAAATGGCAGCACCTCCCTCCAAAGGTAGGTTCTAGCTGGTGGGGAAAAAACTACCGTCACTTAGATTGTAAGAACCGGTTGACTTGGTGCACCGGAAGTCCGCAGTTTACGCGTAAGTATGCACGTATTCTTCAAAGCAATGCTGTATGTTTTCCTTCTCGGCACATAATATCGGTTTTATTGTTATGTAAAACCGTTATAATATGACATTAAAAGTTTGTAAAAAAAAATACCTTTAAGGAGGTAAAATAAAAATAGGGGTAAAAGTTTGTGTGGAAATTCATCATTTTTGAAGCTAGAATGATGAAACGACGTGTAGACGACTGTAACTATGTATAATTATGTAACTATATGTCTGTAATGCTTTCACGCCTAAATCATTTGACCGATGTAAACGATTTTTGATATGGACATAAATGGGACTCTGTGGAGTAAAATAGACTACAACTTATTTTCTTTCTGAACCCAACCCTGTAGTCTACGCGGACGGAGTCGCGAGCAAAAGCTAGTAGGTAATATATATGATTTTCTTGTTGATTCAGTTTTATAAAAATGCATTGGGCAAAATATGTACCAATCAGAAGGTTTTGAAAACATGACGACTTGGCTATGCTGTCGTCATTGCAAGAGTTCATAAGTTTTGCTATATCCGGTTACCAAAACCTTGTATAATTATTATTCTGGTATACTGTTCTAACCATCAGACACCAAACCAGTAACTTTGTCCTGACAGTAAAAAAACATTGAAAGAACTCCTCACCTCCTATATCCTTAGCGCCAACCACCTTGACCAGCAGTCTTTTGTCTCCGAGAAGACCTGGACTGGCCATCGTCGAGTTCGGAGTTGAGGTGTACATCTGGCGGTCTTGCTGCAACTGAATAACAGTGACTTCAAAACCAAAACCGCTTCGTTACCATTAGTATACACTGGATCGACCGGGGTAGTTCTACTGACGAAAAGAAAAGTGGAGTTCGGTTAGAAAGATTGCCAGAAATCCAAAAATAAATAAATGCACCCAACAGTCACATACATAGTTCTAACCCCACATTAAGATTCAAGTCTTGTGTCGTGGGTATCAGAAACTATGAGAGACTTTTCGCTCTCACAAACAACCAGACCCGAAACAAATACTTGTGGATCACACAAACATTTGTCTCGGTGCGGGGATCGAACCCGCGGCCTCTCGTTTCGCAAGCTGGTATCTAGCCTACTGCGCCACGGGACTGGCAAAATGCGGATTGATTTGCACTTATTTATTGATTAGGGAATGTAAATATTTCTCTTTGGTATCTATTGCTCATTTAAGACTGAAAGGGCTGATTAAGGGTCGCTAAGCGTTCTTAAGACGGGCAAAATAAAAAGTTTCCGCGATTTTAGATGTAGACAAAGCACGGATCTTCGTATATTTAGGCACGCTTCCAAAAGCGGCTTAAGTGGTAAGAAAATTAGGTTAATAACGCCGCTCTTAATACATAGCATTTCAACTGCTACCCTTTTCATTAAGAAAACGTCAGTTTGAAGGTACATTAAACGCTATTTTATTTTGATTTAATGGTAATTGAACCTGTTCTTTCTAATCGGACAGTCTCGTGGCGCAGTTGGCTAGAACAAACTTGAGAAACGTGAGGCCGCGGGTTCGATCCCCACACCAAGACAAATGTTTGTGTGATCCACAAATATTTGTTTCGGGTCTGGGTGTTGTGAGAGCGAAAAGTCTCTCGTAGTTTCTGATACCCACGACACAAGACTCGTTACTTAGTGGGGTCAGAGAACTATGTATGTGACTGTTGGGTGTATTTATTTGTACTTGCACAGAAATAAAAATGTAGTGGAATGAACGGTCCTTTAACACGCCTTACAAGTTTAAGCTCCTAGGTGTTCAACCAATTCATCTATCTCAGCAGACCGGCATGAGGGTATCGAGCGAAGAGATGAATTTCTCGGATCTTGCTCCAGTTAGACAGCATCTTGCTTACCATCATATACGGTTTTGAAGATTGAGATTTTGGATACGAGTTACCACATACAGGCCAGAAGCTGTCAAGCGCCCACAACAGTCCCAAGAGAAGTCTCACCATTTCAGACTTGTAATATGTGCTAACTCGCATTAGGCCAGCATTTAACTAAAGCCAAAACCCTGTGAGTTGTAGAGGAGGCCCGTGCCTAGCAGTGGTACTGATGATGATTGGGTAAGAATTTCTCAATGCAACTTACCATGGAATCGTAATGGAGTGGCAGTCGTGGTGAAGTGTCAACATGTCTGCGGAGTCTTGGGCAGGTGGGGTACGGAGACAGGTTGAACCGCATGTTCGTATTGCGGAGAGCGCTCACCACAATGTCACTGGAATGAAACAGAATTTACCGTTAATCCACTGACTTACACACAGCGGTCTACACACTTATGAATTTTGACAGCCCCGTGGCGCAGTTGGCTAAACACCAGCTTGCGAAACGAGAGGCCGCGGGTTCGATCCCCGCACCGAGACAAATGTTTGTGTGACCCACAAATATTTGTTTCGGGTCTGGGTGTATGTGAGACCGAAAAGTCTCTCGCAGTTTCTAATACCCACGACACAAGACTTGCATCTTAGTGTGGGATCAGAACTATGTATGTGACCGTTGGGTGTATTTATTTATTTATTTATTCTAAGTATTTATTAGGTGTGCAGGTTTCTTCACGATAAGATCGACCCGAGCCGTCTGCTTAAAGACGAGGCTTTGCTAAGGAAAAAGAAATTAATATAATTTAACAAAACTTAGTTTTAAATGGATAACAACCCAGCAATACACACAACAGCAATAAAGTAAATTAATTAAAACTAATTTAAAGTTTTTATTAAAAGAACCACTTTGTCAATATATACAATATCTAGGTACCAAATAATAATTATAATTATGATCCCTGAGTGCAATCAAGCAACATAAATACAAATTAACAGTGGTTGTGGTTATTACAGAGAAAAAACAATTAATTACTCCAACTTAAGCATATTTAAAGCATTTGTATTAATGACTAAAATGTACTCTGCTAAAAGTTAATTTAATGAGCATAGTTTATATATTAATATTCAAAGTCAAAGTCAAATTATCTTTATTCAAATAGACTTCTACAAGTTCTTTAGAATCGTCAATTTTACACTTTTTTATATTTTTTAAACTATTGCCGCTTCGAAACGTGTTATCGCTGTGGAGGAGAAACGGCAAGAAACTCCCTCAGAAACACGACATGTCATTTTTTATTAAATAACAATAAATGTGTTTTTTAATTACATTATTTAAATTTTACATTGTAAATGTCATAACGATACAAACTATAGCAACAAAACAAAACTCCGATCAATTTACATTACTCCCAGGGCTTATTATAGGCTTATATTAAACAATAAAATCACTAAATTAAGTAATTTATTAAATGTACTATATTTTGACCTTGCATATCAAGGACCTTCTCAATGTCACAACTTTTTACAAGTAAACTTGTAAACACATAACGTTCTTGAAATAATATATATAGATTCACTTTTAGCAAAAACAGTTCTACTACCTTAATGAGTGTTGGGGAATAAAATTGAAAGTAAAAACGACTTAACACTGTGATAATAATAATCTTGTGCACCCAACCACGTTCTACGTCGTAGGTGGAACATCAATCTTCTTCTGGTTTTTTGGTCGCTAATTCTTCAAATGCTATGCTAGTACTTCAAGTTAATCCGTGTCGATGGACCATGTTCGGGAATTAAAGGAATTTTGAAATTAAAAGACGTGCGGGGCACGGGATCTGACGGTACACTGAATATATTTTATTATTTATAAAAAATTGACGCGGTGCGGTGCGTTGCTATTAAAAATCTATCAGGAACTTTTTTTTTCTTTATTTAAAGAGCTTAATCTAGCTTAAGACTATGTCGCTCTATACAGCTTCAAACATACTAAATTCTACGTCTTAATCCTACTTAAGCTAATTTAATAAGAATCGTAATTTCTTTAAATAAGGGGCATGTTATGTGTGTATTCACAATGAATTATCACGTACTTTAACGGTGAAGGAAAACATCGTGATGAAACCTGCACACCTAAGAGTTCTTAGGAATTTCTTAGGTGTGTAGTCCGCCAACCCGCACTAGGCCAGCGTGGTGGACTAAGACCTAAACCCTCTCAGTTGTAGAGGAGGCCCGTTCTCAGCAGTGGGACGTATATGGACTGATGATGATGATGATGATGAAGAACAAAATGGCGATGTTGTTTTCCCCATCATAAAAATAAATTTGTTTAATGGAACATGTCCAGACCGAAGACACATTGCTAATACAGTATCCTATCAGGAACTTATACACAGCGATTGCACTCTCCGCAATGAGGGCTTTTTAGCAACGCACTGGAGTTACTCTGGCGTGTTCATTTTTGAGGTCCCGGAGTATCTCCTCAGTGTAGATGAAGATGCACATGGGGTTTTTATTTATTTATTTATTTATTTATGCTTTTTACACATTGCGTATAAAGGCGGACTTAATGCCTAAGGCATTCTCTAACAGTCAACCTTTGGGTGATGCAGAGATAAAAGGTAGGTGCATAAACAGTAAAAGGGTGAAATAATATACAACAATAATAATAAATGGAACAACTATATATATTAACATAAGTACACAGATAAGTAAATAATTATAGGTAATTACAGATACACATACAATATATAAAAACATATATGCAATATATAATATATACATACATACATAAATACATAAAAAGTGGGGAAAAAATAATCAAACATCACACGTATTGTTTAGTTCATTACAAAACAGCTGCCGAACTTTCATTTTAAATGCCAAGCGAGTTGTAACCGACCTAATTTCGGGGGCGACCTAATTTTTAGCCGGTAAAAATCCGGCATAACCCCGTCTACCTTAACAGCCGGGCATCCAAGAGGATTTTCCCCATGAAAAAAAAAGGTTACTTTACGATATTACACTGTATTGAACGTTATGCGTTCATCATCATCAGCCCATACACGTCCCACTGCTGGGCACGGGTCTCCTCTACAACTGAGAGGGTTTAGGCCTTAGAATTATTCCACCACGCTGGCCTAGTGCGGATTGGCGGACTACACACCTAAGAAATTCCTAAGAACTTTTTAGGTGTGCAGGTTTTATCACGATGTTTCCTTCACCGTTAAAGTACGTGATAATTCAATGTGAATACACACATAACTTCGAAAAGTCAGAGGTGTGTGCCTGGGGTTTGATCCCGCGACCGTCGAGATTCTCGACCGCGTGCCCAAACCTCGAGGCCATCACGACTTTATTCCTTTCAAATCCATAGCGACTCGACAAATTTTGACGAAGTTTTCATAAAATTGTGATATGGTTGTCTTTTCTTGGCACTTTAAATTACTTTACTGTTACATAAAAGTATGGAGTTGTTAAGAAGTGTAAAAGCAGTGATGGCCTCGAGGTTTAGGCGCGCGGTCGAGAATTTCGACGGTCGCAGGTTCAAACCCCAGGCGCACACCTCTGACTTTTCGAAGTTATGTGTGTATTCACAATGAATTATCACTTGCTATAACGGTGAAGGAAAACATCGTGATAAAACCTGCACACCTAAAAAGTTCTTAGGAATTTCTTAGATGTGTAGTCCGCCAACCCGCACTAGGCCAGCGTGGTGGATTAAGTCTAAGACCTAAACCCTCTCAGTCGTAGAGGAGGCCCGTGCCCAGCAGTGGGACGTATTTGGGCTGATAATGATGAAGTTGTTAATTGTATTGATTTCACTATAATTATGTGGGCGACCCTACAATAAGTTTACAAAATCTATATTTACTTGTCAAGCCAGACAAAACTATCTGAAGATGAATCAACGATTTTATATAGATTTTCGTGTAGGCACTTGATTGACGGCTGATAAATGTTAGGTATTAGGTTTTTATCTATTGTTCATTCGGCTTGAGCGTTTAATAGCTTCATGCCAATAGATTAGCATGGTGTATTAACTTAGCGATGATGTCGGCTAAGTGAAGTTAGGAATCTATGTATGCACGGATAAACATACATATATGTATGTACATAAATACATGGTGTATTCAGAGTTCAGACCGTGATCGGAAACTAAGGCAGATAGTAGCTGCGGTGATTACAAACACGGTGACAATAAAATAATCCTAACAAAAAAATGCGTTTTCCTTACAACCGCAACCATTTAAAATCTATGAATGTTAGAAAAACGTCAAAATTTTATTAATTTTTTATTGATTTTTTTAACGCCAATGGGTTTGTACACCGTAGTAGGTAGCCTACTTTAATTTCCAATCACGGTCTGAATACATCTGCATACTTACACCCACTTCATTAAAAATTTAAATAATGTAATTAAAAAAAAGACATTTATTGCTATTAAAAAAAATGACATGTCGTGTTGCTGAGGGAGTTTCTTGCCGTTTCTTCTCCACAGCTATAACACGTTTCGAAGCGGCAATAGTTAAAAAAATTATTAAGAAGTGTAAAATTGACGATTCAAAAGAACTTGTAGAAGTCTATTTGAATAAAGATAATTTGACTTTGACTTTGATAGGCAGTGGTTATACCTACAATAACTTATCGTTGTAATGACCGAGAGGGTTTTGGTTCGATTTCCGGGTAGGGCAAATTAATATTTTGGTTTTTCAGTTGGAACTTTCAAGGAATTAAAAGACGTTCTAATCACCGTGATGCTGTTTAGTATGATCAAACAGAATAACCCTACATAACTTTGCCAGACCCGGGAATCGAACCCACGATTTTTCGTTAGCACACACCATTTAATGTTGCGAGACTAACTAGACTGTTTATTTTTATCTGACTGCTCCCGTGGTATTTCTTTAGCATATTAAGTCCAAAAACCCGCATTAGGCCAGCTTAGTGGACTAAGTCCTGGCCGTTACATACGTAACATATGAGCTGATAAATACTAACCTGACCAGTTGTTGCAGGTTCGATTCCGTGGCGTTGGGCCGGAGAGGTCCCACAGGGGCCAAAGCTACCTTGACCTCAGGCCATCCGTCGAACTTCAGCTCCCCTGTCAGCTTCTCAGTCACACACACCACGTTGAGTCGAGCGCGGAATCTGTAAAAAGGGGCGATTAAATTGCAACATTTTTAACAGTTGTAGAGGAGCCCGTGCCCAGCAGTGGGACGTATATAGGCTTTATTGTTAGATAGTATAGGTTTTTTGCATCATCATCATCATCAGCAGCCTTTCTTACGTCCACTGCTGGACATAGGCCTCTCCTATGGCACGCCACTGGGCTCGATCTTCGGCCCTCCTCATCCAACCGCTGCCAGCCACCTTGCGAATATCGTCACACCACCTAGCCAGAGGGCGCCCTACACTACGTTTGCCGAGTCGCGGTCTCCACTCCAGAACCCGATAATCCATACTATTAATATTATAAATGCGATTGTAACTCTGTCTGTCTGTCTGTCTGGCTGTCTCGCTTTCCTGCTAAAACTACTGAACTGATTTAAATTAAATTTGGTACACAGATAGTTTAGAGTCTGAGAAAGAACATAGGCTACTTTTTATTGCGGAAAAGGGGTTTTAAGGGGTTGAAAGGGGGGATGAAAGTTTGTATGGAAGTATTGTCGTTTTCAAAGCTAAAAGCTTGAAAGTTATTTTTTAGGCTACTGATTAGATATAAATAAATATGACATTTAAAGTTTGTAATAAAATACCTATAAGGGGGAAAAAAAATAGGGGATGAAAGTTTATGTGGAAATTCGTCATTTTCGAAGCTAGAACTACGAAACTTTTTTAATTGGCTTTTATTACATATATATAGGGAATAGGGGATGAAAGGTTGTACGAAAATTTGTTTGCGTGGTGGGATAATGCCTAAGTCAGCTTACCCAAACGGGCATACACGTAAGGGCTGTGTCATGTAAGGCATGTAAATATTGATTTTTTTACGCTTTGCTTTGATTACGTTCATTAGTTAAATTAAGTATAATATTGTATGTTATAAATTCGAACATAACTATATGTCTGTTACGCTGTTACGCCTAAACCATTTTACCGATGTGAATGATTTTTGGTATAGACATAAATGGGACTCTGTGGAGTAAAATAGACTACAGCTTATTTTCTTTCTGAACCAAACCATGTAGTCTACGCGGACGGAGTCGCGGGCAAAAGCTAGTAATAATAATAATATGATAATGCATATTATGGTTGAAAGCACAGAGCTATGTAGGGATATAATGGTTAAGAACACGTTAGATATCTTGCGCGTCATTTTCAGACATTGATGATTCCAAAAGCCTTACTTTATGTTTAACCTTCCAATATATAATCATCAGCCCATTAACGTCCCACTGCTGGGCACCGGCCTCCTCTATTACTAAGAGGGTTTAGGCCTTAGTCCACCACGCTGGCCTAGTGCGGGTTGGCGGACTACACACCTAAGAAATTCCTAACAACTTTTAGGTGTGCAGGTTTCATCACGATGTGTTCCTTCACCGTTAAAGTACGTGATAATTCATTGTGAATACACACATAACTTCGAAAAGTCAGAGGAGTGTGCCTGGGGTTTGAACCCACGACTGTCGAGATTCTCGACCGCGTGCCAAAACCTCGAGGCCATCACGACCTCTAATATATAATATTTTTGTATATCTTTATCACATGAACGTCAGGTGTTTGAACGACAATCTTGTGTGATGATTCATCATCATCAGCCCATATACGTCCCACTGCTGGGCACGGGCCTCCCCTACAACTGAGAGGGTTTTAGGCCTATGTGTTATGATTAGGCGCTTAGAAAAGTGTGCAATGTAGATCATAGTATTATTAGCGCTTTTGATGTTAAGAAATTGACAACGAATTTTCTTTGCCATAATGTCGTGGCAATTCATATGCTAATGGTTCTTAGAAAGGGCCGGCAACGTTAGAATTGAAAGAAAACTGTAATTGGCTGATGAAAACTGACTTATGGTTTGTTATTGAACTCGTGACATCTAGATTTTAAGGCACACACTTGTGCCCCGAGCCTACAATACATTCAAAATTGAACTCAAAAGTGCTTCAATTTTAATATTATGCATTAATGACAGTGTTTTATGTGTAGTCATTTGATATAGTACGAGTAAAAGGTATTTTTACATACATACATACATACATTCCCCCTGTATTCCCCGAAGGTGTAGGCAGAGGTGCATATCTGCACCCACATTACGCCAGTATGTAACAGTCCCACGTAATAGGGGGCCAGCCTATTGCCGTTTTTCGGGCACATTTCCAGACTCCGTGCTGCTACTGAGAATTTCCTAATGGAAAACCCAATAACACTTTGCCCGACCCGGGAATCGAACCCAGGACCTCTAGATCGCACGGCTTATACCTGTGCCGCGAGACCACGAGGCAGTCGGTATTTAAGGTATTTTTAGTTATGTTAAATATTACGAATCCATAACTGACCTGTTGACGTTGACTCTGTAGTGAGACACCTCCACCTTCTCCCCACGCTGGCTGAAGGCCTTCACCTGGAACGCGGGAGTCGCCTCGCAGTCACATGTGATCGTCTGGAAATAAATAACATACATACATACATAAACTCACGCCTGTCTCCCGTTAGGGTAGGCAGAGACTATAGAGCGCCAAATGCCACGGTCCAAACACACCACTTTCGCTTCCTCCACTGACATTATCCTCTTCATGCATGCACGTCGGTTTCGAGGACTCTTTATATTGCCCTTTTATTTACTGAAAAAGGGCAAAGGGAAATAAATAAATACAACCAAAAGTCATATACATAGTTCTGACTCCACACTAAGATACAAGTCCTGTGTCGTGGGTATCAGAAACTACGAGAGACTTTTCGCTCTCACAAACACCCAGACCAGTAACAAATATTTGTGTATTGCACAAACATTTGTCTCGGTGCGGGGATCGAACCCGCAGCCTCTCGTTTCGCAAGCTGGTATCTAGCCAACTGCGCCACTGGGCTGTCTGGGGCTTTTTGAAAGCATTATATTGTCCACTTGCTTATGGGAAACCAGGAGATGCGATTTGAATATTTGATCTGCATAAAGTATATCCATTAATTTATTCAGAGCAATATAAAGCATAGTTACTGATCGCGGGTTCAAACCCCAGACACACACCCCCCACTTATCGAAGTTATGTATGTCACAATGAATTATCACGTACTTTAACGATGAAGGAAAACATCGTGAGGAAACCTGCACACTTATTTTTTTGTTACACGAGGAAATCCCTTTGCGGATCGTCCCCGAGCATGAGGCTCGGAGGTATGTCGGACTCACCGTTCCAGTATTTGAATATTAGATTTTGCTATTTGTCAAATACTGGGACGACCTACCGACTAAAACCGAGTGATATTCCTCCTGCTTCTTTATGCAGGGGGCACGGTATACGCGTGTGCATTAGACCGTACCCACCTAGAGGTTGGCCCTAAGAGGCACTCCGCGTTCCGAACATTGTCAACTGATCAACAAAACCTGCACACCTAAAAGTTTTTAGGAATTTCTAAGATATGTAGTCCGCCAACCCGCACTACTACTAAGACTAAGGCCTAAACCCTCTCAGTTGTAGATGGGGCCCTTGCCCAGCATGTGTAAGGAAAAGTATTGTTTTTTAAAATTGACATTATTTTTCGAAATTACAATAACAAAAATGATTGGTAAGTACTCTAGTGTCTAAACTACAACTAATTTTGAAAAGAATAACAACTAATCTTGACGATTTTCGGTACAGTCATATTTGGAAACTTAAAGAACAGCTGAATAAGATTAGTAGGGAAATAAACAGTATTTTGTATGGGGACGAGTGTCGCCGCTTGTCTGTCACCTGTTCCTTCTACTGCGATCACACGACCAATGATAAAAATTTCAAATAAAAATGAAGGGCTGCTATTGGCTCTCACACATTTGTAAGTCTTGATATTACACGCTACCCGAATTACTAAGAAGCGGCCGTGTCAAACATATGATAGTCTAATCGTAGGTTCGGCACGCTCGGCATGCTGACATTTCCTTTCTAGTATTATTCAACTGTGTGGTTCAAATGGTCGCGATGTAGTTAATGCAATCACAACATCCGCTGACAAATGAATTGATCCAATTGAAACGAGTCACAGCGCCCTATTTATTTGTTATTCTAATATAGGTTTATTTGCTGAGTCTTTTTATATTTAGCTATTCATAAGGCGAAGTTATTGTATCGAAAAATGTGATACGAACAAATACTTTATTTGAAATCATCATCATCACCAGACTATATACGTTCCACTGCTGACAGGGGCCTCCTCTACAACTGAGAAGATTCAGGCCTTAGTCCACAACACTGGCCTATTAGCGGACTACACACCTAAGCAATTTCTATGAACTTTAAGTTGTGCAGGCTTTATCACGATGTTTCCTTCACCGTTGAAGTACGTGATAATTCTTTGTGAATGCACACATAGCTTCGAAAAGTCAGAGGTGTGTGCCTGGGGTTTAAAATTTTAATTGGCTAATAATGCAGCCACCACTGGAACTCCACCCGCCTCTGTAACTCCTGTGCTTCAGGATCAACAGCACGCACTGTATTGACGCCGAGCACTGAAGCTCAGCGATTCGAAGGAACCTTAATTTGCCTTTAACTCGCAACAAAATTAATCAGAAAAATAAGTATATAAAAGCGAAATTGGAAACAGAGTTGTCCACTTTTTTTATTTATTTATTGTAACTCTTTTTATTAGGTCTTACGGTTAGTTTTAAGGGAACGTGTTAAGTAGCTGTCGCGTCACGTCGGTGCAAATTACTTAGATATTCGATGTTGCATGTTTTAGCTTGCACTTTAATTATTCGAAGTAACTCATTTATAGTAAACCCATGCAAGTTTTTAGTGTGACTAAGTATTGAATGCGATAAATATAACTCTTGTCATTTACTACTGTTTTTACTGCATTAAAATGCTCGCACACACGTCACAAAAACTGTAAGAGATACACTTTCAGATTTTCAGAGGGAAGTGTTTCCTGCATGCCGCAAATTCAGCAGATTGTGCTCCTTCTGATTACCATCTATTTCGACCTATGCAACACATACTTGCAGATCAGCACTTATCCAAAAATCGTATGTATCAAAAAATGGATCGATGAATTGATCGCTTCAAAAAATGATATTTTTTTATATTATGGAATCCATTTGTTGCCCGAAAAATGACAAAAGGTTGTAGCTAGCAATGGAGCATATTTGATTAAAATTAATTTATCTTTTTTATAATACAAAAGTATTTCGTTTTTAATATATCCCTCAAAATTAACCGGAAGACCTAATATAAAAAAGTTATATGGGCTGTTTGTTTTTTAAATGAATAAATAGTTTTATCGACTTTGTACATTGATACATAACCTTACGCCTGTATTCCGCGAAGGGGTAGGCAGAGGTGCGTTTCGGCACTGACATTTCGCCAGTATCAGTGACACTTCCATAAAAGCCCAAAAGCCCAGCATGCCTAACAAAATTCCAAATAATTTTCTTTATTTAACAAAAACAATTTGACATATATATAAGAATATACAGACCCCACAATAAAAAAAATATAACATAGACATTACACAATTAACATGTAACGCTTTTGGGCTTCTATGGAAGTACCGACACTGCCCAGTATGTATCAGTCCCACGTAACAAGGGGCGAGCTTACTGTCGTTTTTCAGCTACATTTCTAAACTCCGTGCTGCTACTGAGAATTTCTTAATAGAAAAACCCAATAACACTTTGCCCGACCCGGGAATCGAACCCGGGACATCCAGATCGCATGGCACATACTTGTGCCGCGAGATCACGACGCATGTTATTTACTTTGTCGTGATAAAGTCACTTACCACATCGTCCTTGGAGTCGCATTCACAGAACACATTGGAAATGCTGGGCGGGTGACTGTCCAGCGCTCGTACCACCTCCACGCCGATGCCATGCTGGAACAAATAACAATACATTAAATCTTTATATATAAAAATTACGTGTCGCGTTGTTTGTCTGCGATGAACTCCACAAACTACTGAACCGATTTTAAGTTTTTTTTAAATGTGTGTTTTGTTCCAACTTAACAGATAGGACAGTTTATATCTCAGTTTATAATTGCAACATTATTTTATTGCGAATTATTTGCTTATTATAAGACAGAGTAATAATTATCTGTTAGTTCGATAAGATTCTAACAGATGGCGGTGTATTGGGTTTTGATAAAAACGAGAAGACGAGTGGAATAAAATTGAAAAAAGAGCACTACGCCCATGCCATGCTAGAATAAATAACAATATATACCTATAATATATTTTTTGGAGACTAATCCATCATCATAATAAAAATATATATAATACAACGTCGTAAAAACAATTTGTATCTATTTTACTTTGTCTATAGTTATATCAATACATATTATAATTGCAAAAATAACTCTGTCTGGTACGCTATAACGAGAGGAAAGCGCCTTAAGCTCCCTATTCGGTAACTCGGGGAGGCCGAAAAGAATATGTCGGGGTCACCGGCCTTGCAACTCAACGCGTGGAACTATTGTTCGCTTGGCTGAGTTGGTCCCTAACCAAAATCCTATGCCGGCAAACCGACTAAAACCTCTCGATGACCGTCTTGCGCATTTTGGGCGGTACGTACTCATATATTTATATACAGGGCGAGCGCCCCTAATTGTTTCCCGCTGCCGCCCAGCGCTCTGTCCAAATGTGGACTCTTCTGCGATAGAGGGATTTCAGGTGTCCTCCACTTGGCCCTATTTTGGACGCTCATTTGGTGTGAGCGTCCGCGACATTCACGAGACCATGCGCTCTGCCGCACATCTCGGGATCGTACATCTTCTGTAAGAGCGCACTCCCACGTAGTACGTCTAACAATCCCGATAACCCCTATTAGTCGCCTCTTACGACAGGCAGGGGAGCGGTATTCTTACGCCCCCGAACCACAGGGCGGACGCTATGGATAGGTCAAGGACCTATCCTAGGAAAAGGGCCTAAAAAAAGGATATGTATAAGATACCAAATTTTATTAACTAATATATTAAGTAATATTAATATTAAAAAGACAATATATTTGTGTTTTTGTTTAAAATGAATAAACTCAAAACTACTTGACCAATTTGAGTAACTTCTGTCGTTGAGAAAGATGTGATATTTCTATGCCAACTGTGATTTTAATCCCACGTAATAGAGGGTGAGCATATTCCTGCAATTAGGGCATATCTCTACACTCAATGCTGTTACGTAAAATCTCCTAATGAAACAATCGAATGACACTAGGCCCAACCCAGGAATCAAATCCGGAACACCCACTTGAACCACGACATCAATATTTGTTATCAATAGAAGCAGCAAGCTAATACATTAAATTACAACCTTATTTAGTTTATTATATTAAAAAAAACCATTTCGGTTATTTTATTCCAGAAAAATCTAGACATACGCAGCGACCGATAAACATATTAATCAATAAAGATGGCGGACACACGATGACATGTGTCAAACTGACATAACTGTCACAGACATCGATGGATGGCGTGATAAGAATATTTTTAATTCATTACTTTATGTTACTACGAGCGGCAAAATATTCAATAATATTGACAGTATTATCTGATATCTGTCTGTTAATGTTTTTTAAAAACGAATAGTTGTGCCTTTTAAATGTAATATCGTTTTTTTATGTGGATGCTTTATTTTATTAAGTTTTTTCTGAAATTGGGAAGGCTTAAGTTACCTCCTTTTAACATTCCCTATTTAGTATGTACGTACCGGTAAAATTACGTCAAGATCGGTCGAGGTGTTTTTGCAATTACAAAACGAAACATTTAGAATGTTTTTCTCTCAAAAGCCCCCCGTAAAATTAATATTATGCGTTTAGTAAAATCTATGAATATTAAATGACCATTTAGACATTCAAAAGTCGTGATGGCCTCGAGGTTTAGACACGCGGTCGAAAATCTCGACGGCCGCGGGTTCAAACCAGGCACACACCTCTGACTTTTCGAAGTTATGTGTATAATATATTCACAAAGAATTATCACGTACTTTAACGATGAAGGAAAAAATCGCGATGAAACCTGCACACCTAAAAGTTCTTAGGAATTTCTTAGGTGTGTAGTCCGCCAACCCGCACTGGACCAGCGTGATGGACTAAGGCCTAAACCTTCTCAGTTGTAGAGGAGGTCCGTGCCCAGCAGTGGGAAGTATATGGGCTGATGATGATTTAGACATTTCAATCGCACATCACAATTCAATTTATACACTTCGATCTGTATCCAGCCTTCATAATTATGGCGGCATGCATTTTAGATTTATAATTTCTGCCACAGAATAGCCTTTACCATTTCAAAAGCCCGCAAATCACCGAGACTAAATGTCGAAGATATAAAAACTTCGTACACGACCGCCATTTTGCGCAACCAGCCGTTACAAGATGGCCGCTTACACAATACGTGCAATAAACTTACGTATACTTATATCGATTGCGTCGTCCAATTGCTTTTAATATGTCGAAAGTAAAATCGATAAATGTCGTGACCAAACGGAATAGCTAAGCCCTATGATTGTCTGCTATTGAATTTACGATACTAGAGTTGTAAATATAAGCTTCTAAAAGACTGATCAGTGGTTATCAGTGAATAATAGTCATCATCATCATCAGTCTATATACGTCTCGCTGCTGGGCACGGGTCCACCACGCTGGCCTAGTGCGGGTTGGCGGACTGTAATAATAGTAACACTTTGTGTGTGTGCATGCGTGTGTGCGTCCTTGTGTATGTGCTTGTGTGTGTGTGGGTGGACGAAATGTCCTTAACACGTTGAACGCCATGACAAACACCATGTGTCCGACAGCATACTTTTCCCCGGGGCCGCAACAATGTTATCAAGAATTGTCCAAGGAAATAGCGATGTAGGTAAATAATAAATAAAATAAATAAATACACCCAACAGTCACATACATAGTTCTGACCCCACATTAAGATACGGGTCTTGTGCCGTGGGTATCAGAAACTACGAAAGACTTTTCGGTCTCACAAACACCCAGACCCGAAACAAATATTTGTGGATCACACAAACATTTGTCTCGGTGCGGGGATCGAACCCGCGGCCTCTCGTTTCGCAAGCTGGTGTCTAGCCAACGGCGCCACGGGGCTGTCAGGTACTCATTATTTTTGCGCCAATTGGCCAGGCTGTACTGTGGGGCCGCGCGGGTCACGTGCCTTAGTAAAAAGAGCCAAAACAGTGCCCGTGGGTCGCCTAGAAGCTTCTGTGTGATCGAGCGACGGCGGACACACGGAGTCCGACGCGGTCCCCTGGACCCGACGTATTGGCGGTCACAAGGTGTCCGCCGCGGCCCACTAGGCTATACATGATTTTTTAGTTGGCGTTTAACCTTTTAATTCAAGAATTGTGAGCCAAAGCCATCCCTTTCATGGACAGGGCAATGCCCTAAAACCATTATACCACCGAGTGGGCGAAGGACCGAAATAAAATATATTACTCACGCTAAAATACATATGTAATAAATGCTATCGGAATATTAGTTGGCCGTTCATATAGTATGCCAGAGTTTCAGTTAACTCTGCTGTTTTACGATCCGAAGATGTCATGTAAAAGTGACTGCAATGGCGCCTTATGGTGCTTAAATAGGTCGCGGGTTCGATACCTATAGGGAGACAAATGACTGTTATCCACAAGTATATGATGAAGTATATGATGCTTAACATGGCAATAAGCATGTCAATAGTGGCAATATGGCAATCGCCGGTGTTTTTTTGAAGCCTCACGTAATCAATAAACCCTAGGACCAGCTCATTGCCGTTTTTCGACCACATTTCCTAATGGGAAAACTAAATTATCATCATCATCAGCCCAGAGAGAGGGTTTAGGCCTTAGTCCACCACGCTGGCCTAGTGCAGGTCGGTGGACTACACACCTAAGAAATTCCTAAGAACTTTTAGGTGCGCAGGTTTCATCACGATGTTTTCCTTCACCGTTAAAGTACGTGATAATTCTTTGTGAATACACACATAACTTCGAAAAGTTACGTAATCTATGAATCCTAAGATCAGCTCATTACCGCTTTTCGAGCAAATTTACTAATGGAAAAACGAAATAGCACTGTCCAACCCGGGAATCAAACCCGGGACCTCTACATCGCAGTGCAAACGCTAAAACAGTATTCCAAAGCTATTCTTAAATCTTTCCAGGACAACTTTTTTTCTTTCCTTAAGCTACGATAGAACTTATACTGACTATAAAATTATCTTTATCATTTGACATTCTGAAAATCGATAGGCGTGAGAACGTTTGTCGCGGTCACGTCCGAAGGTCACAAGGTCTCGTGACATTGACATGGCGATAAACACTCCAATTAGTCTGAGTGTTTTGCTCCCTATAGGGTTTCAGCTGGGCGAAGCAAAGGTCAAGAGCAACTTGGGATTTATACATAAATACTAGCTTTTGCCCGCGACTCCGTCCGCGTAGACTACAGGGTTGGGTTCAGAATGAAAATAAGTTATAGTCTATTTTACTCCACAGAGTCCCATTTATGTCCATATCAAAAATCGTTAACATAGGTCAAATGATTTAGGCGTGAAAGCATAACTGACATATAGTTATATATCCATATGTACAATGTACATAGTAACAGTCGTCTACGCGTCGTTTCATCATTCTCGCTTCAAAAATCACGAATTTCCACACAAACTTTCACCCCTATTTTTATTTTACCCCCTTAAACATTACATAGTATAGTACATTTTTTTATAAACTTTTAATGTCATATTTATTTATATCTAATCAACAGCCTAAAAAATAAGTTCCAAGCTTCTAGCTTTCAAAATGACAATACTTCCATACAACCTTTCATCCCCCCTTTCAACCCCTTAAAACCCTTTTACCGGGATAAAAAAAGTAGCCTATGTCCTTTCTCAGGGTCTAAACTATCTGTGTGCCAAATTGTATTTAAATCGGTTCAGTAGTTTTAGCAGGAAAGCGAGACAGACAGACAGAGTTACTTTCGCATTTATAATATTAGTAAGGATTAACGCCTGATACGCACAGGAGTAGGCAGAGACGTGAGTGCCACAGGCTACGACGCTGACATGAAGTCAACATCCATAAATCTCCTACACATACGTTGGTTATGGGTATTCCTAACGTCGCTGTTGCGAAGAACACATCTGGAGTTAAATGTTCTTAGCGGACGCGCTTTTTCGACTCTTCGAAATCCGCTCGATATATTCTTTTGATAAGTCGTCTTTTAATCATTCTCCCCACACGTCTAAAGTGGCGGTAATTCCATAGAAGCCCAAAAGTCCTTGCCTTACAAAATTTCGAATCTTTAAACCTTCTCAATGGTAGAGGAGGTCCGTGCCCAGCAGTAGGACGTATAATGGGCTGATGATGATTATACTTTAAATCATTATTTAACAGAACAGAAAGACAATTAGAATATACTGACCCCATAATAAACAATTAAGCAGTGATGGCCTCGAGGTATAGGCGCGCGGTCGAGAATTTCGGCGGTCGCAGGTTCAAACCCCAGGCACACACCTCTGACTTTTCGAAGTTATGTGTGTATTCACAATGAATTATCACTTGCTTTAACGGTGAAGGAAAACATCGTGATAAAACCTGCACACCTAAAAGTTCTTAGGAATTTCTTAGGTGTGTAGTCCGCCAACCCGCGCTTGGCCGGCGTGGTGGACTAAGGTTTAAACCCTCTCAGTTGTAGAGGAGGCCCGTGCCCAGCAGTGGGACGTATATGGGCTGATGATGAATGAACGAATGAATAATAAACAATTAAATACTACACATGAGCCAATTCACGTGTACCGCTTTTGGGCTTCTATGGAAGTACTGCCACTGGTCCAAACCACTTTAGACCAAAAAGTCTAACGTAGTTTCTGATACAGCACAATCTTTGTATTCGATTTCTTTACATTTGTATTTTAAAAGTATTTCTTCGACGACCTAAATTTATATTCAACGGCTATTCCCCTTTCTTACTATTCGCTAGCGTGCGCGTCCTCTACCGCAATGCGGATGACGAGAAAATAGTGCCACATAAGCAACAAAGGGCTTGAAAACAAAGACATATCAAAAACCAATTTTTTTCAGTACAAAAATTGCGGTTATGAACAAATTGTGTTGTCAGCGAGCAAATATGGCACAAATATGCCAGATTTAGAGATGGTTCATGTTAATAGGATCCAGGAATACGTGAGCTGATAGATGAGAACACCAGTAATAAAGGGTCTAGAACGTTCCAGAGGTCATCACAGCACAGGTGTCTATTTTCAATCATCTTCTAGAAACCACGAGATTTGAATGGTTGTAAACTTAGGCCTACGTTAGTAGACGCCTTAAAGTACAGATGATGATAAAGTATTAAAATTTGTATTTTTATAATAGGGCGTCAAAATAACCATCAGACACCTAATGGTGAGTTCAATATTGAAATCATCCACTGGTGAGAAATGATATATGTTGTCAATCTAGACTCTAGATACTTATGCCAGCACATTCGTGACCAATCATATTTCTGATTTGGTACATCCTCCCGCTACCGCAAGTCACTATGATCGTGGCGCAGTAGGCTAGACACCATATTGTAAAATAAGAACTTGCTGGTTCGATCTCGGACCAGACAAATGTTTGTGTGATCCACAAATATTTGCTTCGGGTCTGGGTGCTTATGAGACCGAAAAGTCTCTAGTAGTTTCTAATCATCATCATCATCATCATCAGCCCATATACGTCCCACTGCTGAGCACGGGCCTCCTCTACAACTGAGAGGGTGTAGGCCTTAGTCCACCACGCTGGCCTAGTGCGGGTTGGCAGACTACACACCTAAGAAATTCCTAAGAACTTTAAGGTGTGCAGGTTTTATCACGATGTTTTCCTTCACCGTTAAAGCAAGTGATAATTCATTGTGAATACACACATAACTTCGAAAAGTCAGAGGTGTGTGCCTGGGGTTTGAACCTGCGACCGCCGAAATTCTCGACCGCGCGCCTAAACCTCGAGGCCATCACTGCTTAGTTTCTAATACCTATCTTCTATTCTATCTTAGTGTGGGGCCAGATCTATGTATAGAATGGTGTATAATATCTATTTTTTACCTACGTGCTAACATCAATGATCTAACTTCCACAAACATCATGGTTGTTCAGAGCATTCCGTAGTAATTATCTCCAAATATGATTAACACATGACCTACCGACCTAATGAGATCACTTTTCAATGGACCAAAATTATCACCAATTAACATGTTTGTAAGGAAAACAATGATGGCCACGAAGCGATAAATTTACAAGGTCGTGGGAATATGTACCCCTAGATTCTGGCTACCCGTCATTCATTGAAAGCAGTGCGCTCAAATTTGCAACAATTGGCATTTGCGATTATATATCAAACACCAGTCGATATAATTAAGACAATGACTCGATAAACTCGATTCCGTAATGAAGTCTACGACTGTTAACTACAGTCTCTTGGGTTTCCTGGTAGAGTATCATCTTCATCAGCCTACTCGTATAATATATACGTCCCATTAAAGATATTTTAATAAATAGCGTTTAGATCTATTTTGAGAAAAAAAAATGTATATTAAAAAATATATATAAATAGACTGCCTCGTGGTCTCGCGGTACAAATATGTGCCGTACAATCACGGGGTCCCGGGTTCAAATCCCGGGTCGGGCAAAGTGTTATTTTTTATTTATTTTATTTTTATTTATTTATTAATCATATTTAAAATAACAACAAGAAAATTCAGAAACAAGAAAGTTAGAATAAGCGTTGACGCCTGCAAGAGTATTGTACCTAACTGTGTCGCAGACATGAAGCACCCTTCTAGTTCACAAAACGAATCCAAAACAAAATAACAAATATTAAGGACATATTGTACGATTAATAACATAATAATTTTTAGAATAACATAATCGAAATACAATTAATAACATAATCGAAAGACAATTAATAACATAATAACATTTAGTAAAACAAAATCGAATTATAAATTTAACTACTAAATAGGTATGTGAGAAAAAGAGAAAAGTTGTACAATTAATAAAATAAAATAATAACATTTAGAACAATAAAACATAAATAATTACAAATTTCTTAGATACTAATTAGGTATGTAAGTGTAAGAGAATGTGTGTGTGTATGTGTGAGTGTGTGTGTGGATGTATGTACAATAATTAAGTATATATTAAGTCTTCTGTTTCTTCATAGGTTAAAGACTGGAAGGGTTATTAAACTGAGAGGGTTTAGACCTTGGTCCACCATGCTGGCCTAAAACCTACCACCAAAAAAATTAAGCTACGGCATTTTTTCCTCATCGAACTAAACATGTTTGCTTCACGTGGGTTATCTGTGAGACCGTAGTAATACTTGGTAAAACCAGGCATTTCTTGATCGATATAATCTAGATTGACGCGCCAAGCTAAAAGACCCGACATTAACTGGAAAAACTGGTAGGTGATCTTAAGGTTTCCCTTCTGGTTTTAAAAATCTGGACCATCAACTTGTTTACAAACCGACCAGGATATTGAGTTGCAATTAATATAATTTAATAGTTTCTATTCGAAGTCTCAGTTGTAGAGGAGGCCCGTGCCCTGCAGTGGGACGGATTTGGGCTGATGATGATGATGATTCGAAGTCTATAATTTCTTTTTTCTTTTTTTTTTAAAGGTTCTCGAATGGAGGCCACTTAGCGGAAAGCGCAGCGCAGGACGTTCACCTACAAGGTGGTCGGACGACCTAGTAAAGGTCGTGAGACGTTGCTGGTTGCAGGCTGCTTCTAACAGGTCCCTGTGGAAGTAATTAGGAGAGGCCTATGTTCAGCAGTGAACCTCTTTTGGCTGATAGATAGATAGATAGATAAAAATATCTTTAAAACCTGGGAATTGTCGAGCCCTAACGTAGTCCAAATACGACATGACGATCAGGTGAAGGAGACTGACATTGATAGAGCATAGGTACGGAGACGTGTTTGTCGCCTCTGCCAATAACCTCTGGTTATTATTTGGCAAATATAATCTGGCAGGGGGCCAAGCCGCGTGGCCTCGCCGGATTGTTTTGAGATGCGAGCAGGAAAGATCAATACAGACTGGGCGTGGTGTGCGATGACCTGGAGCTGGTAGGACTATCGCTTCTGGAGATACTAAAGGTCCTTTATAGGTTAAACAGTTCCTATAAGTAGTAGACGGTGTTTCAAGGAATATAGAATGAAAGGATGCCATTCATCAAAGAAGTATAACAAACCCTAACTAATTGCCCCGCCCTGGTGAATCGTACTTGTGATTCGCCACGTTTTCCTATATAGAATCATGAGTATGTTGGATGTTAAAAACAATAATTCGGCTCTGCAAAGATCGTTAAATGTTGAACTGACAATTATAAAAGTGATAATTTAAAATGAAACAAGTTGTCCGCTGCATTCGATTTGAAATGCAGAAGAAAACTATACTTTTGAAATTCCGTACTAACAAACGAGGCTGCATCTACTATTCATAGGGCAAAGATAGCAAGGAAATTCGCCTCTGCCTATCTCTACGAAAACAACTACGGGGTTTAAGTCTGATATGTGGGATATTCCATCACGACCCCGCCTTTGATAGACTTAGTAACTATCACATCATCAGCCCATACATTTACGTCCCACTGCTAGGCACGGGCCTCCTCTACAACAGAGGGTTTAGGCCTTAGTCCACCACGCTGGCCTAGTGCGGATTGGCGGTACACACCTAATAAACTCCTAAGAACTTTTAGGTGTGCAGGTTTCCTCACGATGTTTCCTTCACAACTATCCTATTTTTTACAATACAATCTAAGCTAGAATAGGTAAAATAGTAGTTTACAGTCATATCAGAGGAAATTGAGTACAAATCCAATTGACCTGAATTAAAGCGTGGATTGAACACAGGCGATTTATCAACATGAAATACCATAACAGAAAATTAGAGGCCATTTCAGCGGGTCACGTATTTTTTATTATCACATAAAATGAAACAACCGGACAACGCTGCTATGAAAAGGTTATAAACCAAATATTTTACTTATTTTTATAAAGTAAAATCGGTATTACGCTGTTCTTTATTTATGCTTTATATTATTCTATAATAATAATAAAAAAGGAAGATTTGATTGTTACTAAGGATAAATTCAAACCTACTTCAACGATTAAAATACCTTTTTGGCATGGACATAGTTAAATAAAAAAGAAGTCAAAATTCGTATGGTCCCTATCCCACCACACACCCGCCACTGTAACTCCTGTGCTCCAGGATCAACAGGGGCACGCACAGTATTGGCGCCGAGCAGTGAAGCTCAGCAAATCTAAGGGGACCTAAATTTGTTATAATCCCGCAACAAAGTTAATCAGAAAGACTAATAAAGGAGGAGTTGGAAAACAAAGAATTGTCCACTTCCCTCTACAGCAGAGCGGGTGACAAAACATTGAGCTATGAAGCTTCACCCTCACATAAAAATAAAGACAATTACAATTAGTGAAATTAGACGCAATTAACGCACCACGGGTAAATAACTATATGAGATTTATTGAATAAATTGGACCTAATGAGCGAGCTGTTATGTAGATTTCCAATAATGGGCATGGCAAAAACGCTGAAAAGCACGGAAAGATTTTTCACGGAAAAAACGTATGTTACATTTTTGTATAAAGTTGCATTTTCTTTATAAATCACTGCCTATTTAGGTAAAAAAAACATAAAATTACAATGAGTAGTTTTTGAGACTGATGCGGCGGGTGGCATGTTTTATCATAATATGCAAAAATGAGTATTTATTTCATCATTATCCTCATCTTCTCATATACTTCCCACTGCTGGGCACGGACCTCCTCTACAACTGAGAGGGTTTAGGCCTTAGTCCACCACGCTGGCCTAGTGCGGGTAGGCGGACTACGCACTACTGCTACTACACTACTACTGATGATCTCAAAAAGATCGCTGGAAGCCTCTGGATGCAGGCCGCTTCTGACAGAGTGCTTTGGAAGTCTTTGGGGGAGGCCTATGTCTAGCAGTGGACGTCTTTCGGCTGATGATGATACATTTTTGCAGACCTCCTCTGAAACCGCAATGCCCGACCCGAGAATCGAACCGAATTGCGAATACGTCACGAGATTAAAGAGACAGACGTTGATTTATAATTAGTGTGAGATCGCCATTTATTTCAATCAAGGTGCCTCCGACATTCAGGGCACCTTTGACCTAAATAGGCGTGCGTCGAGACGGCGACACAATGTATGAATCTGACGGAGCGTTAATAATCGTTTGAACATGATCTTGATTATGGAAATTGGTTTCATATATACATATAAATGAATGAAGTCGTGATGGCCTCGAGGTTTAGGAACGCGGTCGAGAATCTCGACGGTCGCGGGTTCAAACCCCAGGCACACACCTCTTAGTTTTCGAAGTTATGTGTGTATTCACAATGAATTATCACGTACTTTAACGGTGAAGGAAAACATCGTGATGAAACCTGCACACCTTAAAGTTGTTAGGAAATTCTTATGTGTGTAGTCCGCCAGCCTGCACTATGCCAGCGTGGTGGTTTAAGCCTAAACCCTCTCAGTAGAGGAGGCTCGTGCCCAGCAGTGGGACGTATATGGGCTGATGTTGATGACATACATATATGTATGTTATACAGAGTGTAAACAGACCGTGAACGTAAACTAAGAAGGAAAAAGGTGAGAAACACATTGATGCTAAAAAATAGCAAAAAAGAAATTAAATATTTGTACATACATACATTCATAACCTCACGCCTATATTCCCTGAAGGGGTAGGCAGTGGTGCATTTCTGCACCCACATTTGTTTAACAAAAACAATTTGACATATAAATGAGAATATCCCACAATAAACAATTATAAACTAGACATTACACAATTAACGTATAAGTCCGCCTTTATACATTCATTGTAAGTATGTATATAAAGTATAAATAAATAAATAAATAAATGGAGAAACAAAACACATCTGTTGGCAGCCAACTAAAAATAACAAAAATCTATTCATAGAAATATATGGAGCTATCATAGTTTTGCAGTTCGGTTTTTGGACGATAATTTTGTGTTGTAATATCCATTGTGTGAAGTGTGATCGTGGGTACCGGCTTCGATGCTTGGGTCGGACAGTGTTTTGCCAATACGAGCGACACGAAACATGATTGGCGAAAAGTGTGTGCAAAAATTCACCTCAGGCTAGGTAATACCTCCGGTAATGCCGGCGCGAGTTTTTGTGTTTTTTTTTATTTATTTCAAGAAATATATACAAAGAAACGGATCAGTTTTTGAAATTAATTCATATTTGAAGGAAAAACCTTATTGTTTGATTAATTATTATTTGAAAATACTCCGATAGCGTTCAATTTAAAAATAGCTAATAAAAATTAATCCGATTATTTTTTTTGCTATTGCCTTCTAATTGATATAAAACCATGCTATACTTCCATAGAAGCCTTAAAGCTCAACTTGCCTTACAAAATTGCGAATAATATCAAGTAATTTGACATATAAATGAGAATATCCTGACCCTACAATAAACAATTATAAACTAGACATTACAAATTAACGTGTAACGCTTTTGGGCTTCTATGGAAGTACCGACACTGAAATCATTGTCTACCAAACATTGTATCCAAATAGATGTTGCACAGTTTTTTTAATACCACCTCACTCAATGACATGAGTGAAGCTACACTCACACAGACAAAAAAGTAGCGCGTATTCAAAAACGTTTTGAATGAATCATACAACTTTTAATAAATTGTATTTATTATAAATAAGTATGCATCATTTGTGTGTCACTAAGCATAGATATTATTCTGATTCGTTGTTATTAAGACATCAATTTGCGAGGGCGATCGACGGTACAATTCGATTGTTGCGTCTATCCGACATCGTGCGCCGGGTCGAGGAGACTGATTGCTGGCACATGCGTCATACTCGTGAACGGGTGCTGTTTGTGCAGACTGGTCTACCTGCTTTGCTTAATTATATTTATCAACTTTTATTTTAGTGGAACATTAGTATCTCCATTCTACGACATAGATTATTGAGTGCAAAAAACTACTAAATATAGTGGAATATGTTATCTAATCCATATCTTGTTGAGAAGACCCTCTTATCAATATTTTTATGTGTCGCTCTCGTAAGTGTTATCTTTGGCATGATTTTGCAATCGCTTTATTTATTTACATTACATACTATTTGACAGCCCCGTAGCGCAGTTGGCTAGACACCAGCTTGCGAAACGAGACCGCGGGTTCGATCCCCGCACCGAGACAAATGTTTGTGTGATCCACAAGTATTTGTTTGTGAGACCGAAAAGTCTATCGTAGTATATGATACCCACGACACAGGACTTGTATCCTAGTGTGGGGTCAGGACTATATATGTGACTGTTGCGTGTATTTCTTTATTTATTTATTTACACTTTCTTGTATATATACAAAATAATATAAAGTATTATTTAATATGTAATGAGTCCGAGTCTTTCCGAGTCTTCTCATTATTACTAACTGCATTCGTTTTAATATGCATTTTATCGATCGACGTTAAACCATAGTATAATTTTTATGGATCACAAACATCGTCAGAAGAAATTACGGGTAAAAATGTGTACACATCCGACTGCAGGACCATTTACCTCATTACCAAATTTTATCGAAATTGTTTTACCCGATTAGATTCGGAAACACAAAAAAATTACTTTCGCATTCATCATCATCAGCCCACGTACGTCCTAGTACTGGGCACGGGCCTCCTTTACAGCTGAGAGGGTTTAGGCCTTGGTCCACCACGCTGGGCTATTGCGGGTAGGCGGACTACGCACCTAAGAAATTCCTAAGAACTTTTAGATGCGCAGGTTTCATCACGATGTTTTCTTTCACCGTTAAAGCTAGTGATAATTCATTGTGAATACACACATGGAAAAGTCAGAGGTGCGTGCCTGGGGTTTGAAACCGCGACTGCCGAAATTCTACACCGCGCGCCTAATTCTTGAGGCCATCACTACTCCTCTTCACTTTGCAATTTGTATGTTATTTTAAATTAATATACAATTTATTATAAATCATTGCTATTATTTAAACTAGTACAATCTTATCACAAGTTATTTGAGTCCGTGACTCATGCGGTCACGGTTCGCGCTTATATCGCTATATTTACTGCAGTTAATTTGCAGTTCAATCGTAAACAATGTAAATAACCGAGTGTTATCGGAGAACGAGAAGTCCCTAGTTCGATTTACAGCTCAATAAGTTGAACTGGCCATCATTACTCATCAGTACTCATTTAACGGTGAAGGAAAACATCGTGAGGAAACATGCACAGCTAAAAGTTCTTAGGAATTTCTTAGGAGTGTAGTCTGCCAATCTGCACTAGGCCAGCGTGGTGGAATATGGCCTTAACTCAGTTGTAGAGGAGGCCCGTGCCCAGCTGTGGGACGTATATGGGTTGAATATGAAGATGAAATCCCTTTAAAAATGAATTTATGAATGTTTATATTTGTATTGTGTGTTTAAATGTGCGACTTTAACTCGAGAGGTTCCGGATTCGATTCCCCAACCAAGGAAATTGTCTTTGGGGTGATCTTGAATAATATAGGTAATCAACATCATCAGCCCAAATACGTCCCACTGCTGGACACGGGCCTCCTCTACAACTGAGAGGGTTTAGGCCTTAGTCCACCACGCTGGCCTAGTGCGGGTTGGCGGACTACACACCTAAGAAATTCCTAAGAACTTTTAGGTGTGCAGGTTTCATCACGACGTTTTCCTTCACCGTTAAAGCAAGTGATAATTCATTGTGAATACACACATAACTTAGAAAAGTCAGAGGTGTGTGCCTGGGGTTTGAACCCGCGACCGCCGAAATTCTCGACCGCGCGCCTAAACCTCGAGGCCATCACTGCTGCTGCCAATATAGGTAACCCCGTATTACATTGAACATTGCTACCGACACATCGCACCAGTAATGCAATAAACTTTGTACTCAAAATATGTCGAACTAACTTATCTTTTATTTATAATAAAAATAATTGATAATATGTCATCATTAAATTAATAAAGCAACTAATAACGCAACTATACAAGCAAGTATTTTAGTTTAGTCTGTACACTTCGACTACCTTTCATTTCTCTTGCTACATCTCCATCCTTGGTTGCCTGTAAGAGATCGCCTTGTGCGATAAGGCCGCCCATTGTACTTTTCCACTCTACTGTACTCCTTAGTTTTAGTGTTATGTGTACAATGAAGTTTTAAATAAATAAATAATAAGTATTCATTTTAATCAAAAATAAATACACCCAACAGTCACATACATAGTTCTGACCCCACACTAGGATACAAGTCCTGTGTCGTGGGTATCAGAAACTACGAGAGACTTTCCGGTCTCACAAACACCCAGACCCGAAACAAATAATAGATAGTTAATATTTTTTTGTTAATTCTGAAAATTCTATTTTGAATCACTATTATATGAGTTGTTGACCCAAAAGTCGAACTAAACGGTTTGACAGATCGTTTTTGGTGAGAGTCGCCAAGATTTGGAACGACCTGCCTGGGTCTATTTTTCCCGATAAGTTGAACTCTGGAGCCTTTAAGAGTAGAGTGAACAGGCTTCTTTTGGATGGGCGTGTACCACCCTAGTCTTCATCTACACTTTCCATCAGGTGAGATGGAAGACAAACGCCTATTCCATTTAAACTATAAAAAAAATAAAAAAAAAATTGTGCGGCACGGTAATATGCATTTCTGCCTATCCCTGTAACAACTAAAAATCGAGTGCGCAACCATTAAAATACCATTGTACGAACGCATTATTTTTAGCGTGTAAACATGCTGGCGACTCGTGTGCCGCCCGTCACAGCTGTTGGACGGAAATAATATCCGTAACTTTGTCAAAAGATGGACAGATGGGTCGAGTATACGTTTTATTGACATAGAAACGATTTAGGTGTGTTGTTTTGTACATATACTATGTTATCACTATCATCGTCAGCCCATATACGTCCCACTGCTGGACACGGGCCTCCTCTACAACTGAGGGGGTTTAGGCCTTAGTCCGCCACGCTGGCCTAGTGCGGGATGGCGGACTACACACCCAAGAAGTTCCTAATTACTTCCTATGAACTTTTAGGTGTGCATTTTTCATCACGATGTTTTCCATCATCGTTAAAGTACGTGATAATTCTCTGCGTGTGTGTGGCGGACTACACACCCAAGAAGTTCCAAAGTACTTCCTAAGAATTTTTAAGTGTGCAATTTTCATCACGATGTTTTCCATCATCGTTAAAGTACGTGATAATTCTTTGTATGTGTGTTATCACTATTACTCACACTCATATCCGCGAAACGATAGGCAGAGATATTTCTGTACTCATGTTCCGTCAGCTGTGTTTTAGGCAAAGAGGGGGAGTCTAATGTCGTTTGTCTGTGCTGCTACTGAGAAAGACTTGAGTGGAAAAACTGATAAAAATTTGTGCGGCCTAGGATCGAATTCAATTGCAAGGTACGTACTTATACCGCGGGACTAACTATTAAAAAAGAATGTATGGATTTATTGATGTTTGTCACTTAATCATGCGAGAAGGGCTGAACAGATCTGGATAAAATTTGGCATGTAGATAGATTGGAGTCTGGAATAACTTATACGAGACTTTTATCTTATAAAACGTATGTGTTTACGTAATTCGCCTTCGGTGAACCGTTAGACACAGCCAGAATCATTAATGAGAAAGTAACTCTGTCTATTACGCTTTCTTTTCGAAACTACTGGATCAATTTGAACGATTTTTGGTTTTAAGAAAGTCTGAACCTTGATAATTTTACGCCTTTGAAACTGTGCTCCACGGTAGAGCCTCCACCGCTAGTAAAAATATAAAAATCACTTAAGATCCGCGGTTGCTACCGGTCCCGATTTCGCCGGGACACTGGCGATAATACCGAATTTGTAACTAATATTCGCACGAAAAGAAAAACAATTTTTTAATATTGCCCACCGTGTACATACATGACATTGTTGTTTTTTTTTTAAATAAATAAAGGCTGAAAGGCTACTCTATTAATAAAATTAATATTAATGTAATATATATCTGACGAACAAAAATAGTAAATTTAAAACACTACCCTTAATCGAACTAAGAGTGTCTCCGACAACAGACGCGATATCGTCGAGGAATCAGCAACACCACCAAACTCGTTTTTCACAACTTTTCAGGAGAGCGAAAAAAAAAACGATTTTTTTCCTCCATCAAGGCCTAATTGATTGAAGTTTTTCTCGATATCTATGATGAATGACATTATCTGTATTCTCAAAGAAAAATTGTATGTAAAATTTGAATTTATAAAATTGAAAATACGAATCCAACGATGGTATCGTTACTTGATAAAATCGAGCTCGGTGGTGTTGCTGATTCCTCGACAATATATCCCTATATTCCCCTCCAAAAGGTGACAAGCTGACATAGTCACAATAGTCATAGATAAATATTAAATGAGATGTGTCACGCATACGGCGCTGAGGAAGTAGGAGCCCTGACTGATTTCTAGGCATGATCAACAGCGATGACATAATTTCATTGTTTTATTTACCGGTGGAATATTTGGATGTAGCGAGGATTTAGCGCTTAACTTTGACATATTCGATTTTGTAATAAAAATCCTGGTTTATACACCTAGTCACTCATACATATATTCCTGATGGGGTAGGCACATAAGGACTATGGAGTGAATTGAGTATCAAGTGGGATGGGGGGGTATAAAATTGTAATAAATCTGTTACGTAATACTTGAACGGCCCCTAAGTCATTGTGAATACGAACAAAACTTCGAAAAGTCAGAGGTGTGAGCCTCGAGGCCATTACTACTTCTATTTTACCTGTAGAAGGACATAATATATTTCTATAGCTATGCTAGTAAAAAAGACTGCGTATTTTAGACCCTCATAATTCTGCACTACAAATTGTTATACCCTGCATTGCAACGCCACTGCAGTGTTTCGTGCTCTGGCCTAATTTTCATTTGTTTACGACCGCCCTAAATCGCCTCCAGCGCTTAAAATTCCCACCACCGCACACTGCGGAAAACCAATTTGATGTAGATAAACACAGTTATACTACAATTTGACACGGCTTTTGTGCCGAAATTTTGATTTTATAACAGCGTCGGGGTCTTGAGGCACGTGCTATGTGCCGTGCGATGTAGAGGGTCCATTAGGTTTCAGTACCTTTTTGTAGATTATGTAAATGTAAATTTCTCAAAACACATACATAACCTCACGTCTGTATTCCCCGAAGGGGTAGGCAGAGGTGCATTATTGCACCCACATTTCGCCAACCGCCAAGTATGTATCAGTCCCACATAATAGGGGGCGAGCCTATTGCCGTTTTTCGGGCACAATTCTAGACTCCGTGCTGCTACTGAGAATTTCCTAACGGAAAAACTCAATAACACTTTGCCCGACCCGGGAATCGAACCCAGGATCTCTAGATCGCACGGCACATACTTGTGCCGCGAGACCACGAGGCAGTCAAATAGTTTTCTCAAAATAAAACTTCTGTAATACTGTTCCCAACCTAAATACCGAACTGGAGACCTCTAGATCGCATGCTGCATTATTTTATTTTTATTTTATTTATCACACTTTATTGTACACCACAACACATACAGAAACATGAATTAGGAATAAAATAGGTAAGAAAAAGAGTGGAACAAATGGCGGTCTTATCGCTAAATGCGATTTCTTCCAGACAACCGTAGGATGGACTGGAAAGTATAAGAAAAACAGAGCGGGTAATAATAATATCTACTTATATATAAAATAATATATGTGACGTACAATTTTAATACGAATAAACTAAACACGAACTACATACGAATAATATAAAAAGAAAACAACAATACAAATACATATGAAATATACTACTATGTATACATAAATACATATATCACAAAACAAATAGGTAACCATTATTTGTACCGATTGTGTTCACCTGTGGGACGCAGTGATATAGATAGACATCGCTACTTAGTTACGTGTGGTTTGTACCGTTGCCAAGATTGTTTATTATCCAATAAATCTTGTTGAGTTTGTCTTCATTTTGTTGTACGTCATAAAGTTACAGCAACTGTGGAATAACTTTAGTTTTACGAATAAGAAGTTAGGTTTTATTTGCACTTCACAGTCCTGACCACGACCCGATCTAGGGGGATCAAGAATGGAATCCGGGCAAAGTTTCCTGGGATTTTCCATTAAGAAATTCTCAGTAGCAGCACGAATTCTGGAAATGTGCCCGAAAACTGCAATAGGCTCGCCCCCTGTGACGTGGGGCTGATACATACCTGGCGAAATTGAGTGTAGAAATGCACAAATGGAAGACAAGACGGAAATGTCAGCCCCGTGGCGCAGTTGGCTAGACACTAGCTTGCAAAACGAGAGGCTGCGGGTTCGATCCCCGCACCGAGACAAATGTTTTTATGATAAGTGTTTGTTTTTGGTCTGGGTGTTTGTGAGACCGAAAAGTCTCTCGTAGTTTCTGATACACAAGACTCGTATCTTAATGTGGGGTCAGAACTATGTATGTGACTGTTGGGTGTATTTATTTACCTTTGCCTACCCCTTTGGGTATACATTGATGAGGTTATATATGCATGTGTGTACATATATATGTCAGTTGAAACCGTAATGTTGGTTTATGACTAAAGATAATCTTCTCAGTCCATCAGCATTGAATACTGGCATTAACAAATTAGACCTGTCAATTAACATCAAATCGTTTATCGCCACGCTCAATGTATAATAATAATAGATACAGTTGTATTTTATTCAATGGCAGTTGTCTTATATGTATTAATAACACAAAACAGTTGAATAAGACTAGAAAGGAAATGTCAGCATGCCGAGCGTGCGGAACCTACGATTACACTATCATATGTTTGACACGGCCGTTTCTTAGTAATTCGGGTAGCGTGTAATATCAAGACTTTTATAAATGTGTGGCAACCAATGCCAGCCCTTCATTTTTGTTTGAAATTTTTATCATTGGTCGTGTGATCGCAGTAGAATGAACAAGTAACAGACAAGCGGCGACACTGGTCTCCATACAAAATACCTACTGTCTATTTCCCTTCTTATCTTATTCAGCTGTTCTGTGATTAGTAGCTTGCCATGCATAGTAACATTTCACAAATATATTGTACTTTTAGGGCAATGCTTGGTGAGTCGCACAGGATTGCCATAAGCGGTCGAAAAGTCAAGGATTTAAATCCTGGATTGGGCGAAGTTTTAGTTATGTTTTTCACTAGAAAACGCAGGGATTCGGGAAAAGTGTTTTTGAAACAACAATAAGCCTTTTTGGATATAGTAATTGACTACGTGTGTATGTAAAAATAAGTCTCTGCCTTCCGCTATGCGAAATCAGATGTACCACAGACGAAAAATATCATTTTTTTAGTATTATATTTAGTCCGCCAACCCTCTCAGTAGTAGAGGAGGCCCGTGCCCAGCAGTGGGACGTATATGGACCGATGATGAAGTAAAGTATGTATTTAGACACCAAATAAAGAAAAGGCTGTTGTTTTGACATAAATAGGCACATAATTTTTATTTATTTGTATTGAAAAAAATATTAAAAATACAAGTGTCATTTGGTACTAGGTTCAAGGACTGTAAACAAACAGCCACGCTCCATGACGTAATATATTTAAAAAAAGATTACACAAACATTAAAAATAAACCAGACACAAGGTTGTAGCAACGTACAGCCAGTGGCAACAGTTTTCGATGCGGTAAGGTCGACCGGATACCCTAAATTGTTTAAAAACTTTTAACTTGACCTGATACCTTGCAAGTTGGATAATGGACCAATAATTGGTAGCTTTATAAAGCTTTTTTACAACTGAGACCACTACGTCCACTACGCTGGCCTAATACGGGGTGGCGGACTACACACCTAAGAAATTCCTAAGAACTCTTAGGTGTGCAGGTTTTATAACGATGTTTTCCTTCACCGTTAAAGTACGTGATAATTCATTGTGAATACATACATAATTTCGAAAAGTCAGAGGTGTGTGCCTGGGGTTTGAACCCGCGACCGTCGAGATATTCGACCGCGTGCCTAAACCTCGAGGCCATCACGACTCGCAAGTTGGATAATGGAACAATAATAGGTAACTGTACAAAGCTTTTTTTAACTGGTATGGCACAGTGACAAAGTACTTCATGGCAAGATGTTGTCCAAACAGAGCATTAAGTAACAAGAGCCGACTGTACACCGTACGCCTTTCACTCGAAGCTAACACAACTCAAAAAAAATAAAAATATTAACATATTTCGACATCTTTGAATATTTTTATTGGAAATTGCACCAATAACTACCACACAGCTTTGAAATGCCCTTAGTATCCTCGTGCGCCTGAACAAAACAAGTTTTATTCTGCAAACTACATATTTAAATCTATTCTTTAATTGATAAGATTCTTAAATAAAATCAACAATGTCAGCTTAAACGTATTAAATAATTTAAAAAAATATTAAATAATTTGGGTAACAAAAAACCAGAGTTAGGTTTAAAAAACCAACATGAATATTTAACTAAAAAAAGTAATGTCTGCTATTATGTCCAGATATTTCAGGTTTGGTTTGTCTAAATAAAAAGCCTAGTTTCAATAGCATCTGGCACGTCCACTCGGTCCGATATCAGAGGTAGTAGTCAACCGGTTTGAGTGGAGAACAGTGCTTATATTATAATTTATTTTAACGTCTACCTTACAATTTATAATTAATATTACCACTGCGCTACATCTGCCATATAAGACAAAATACAATTTTGGCGGGAAACCTTTCAGCCATCTTTTAGTGTTTCACAAACAAGTTTACAAATCTTTTATAGACATAGTCGACGAAATGCGTAGAAAACCTTGAACTAATTAGATTTAAGGGACTTCCGTCTAAAGTATTACCGTTGTTTTTTTGTAATCCATTTAGTAAACATAAGCTGGTAAAATAGTGAGTAGATTACTTAAAAATGTTTACATGATTCTTCTATACAGGATGTATTCAGACCGTGATCGGATGTAAGGCAGGTAATAGCTTCGGTGATTACAAGCCCATTGGCGTTAAAAAAATCCCGACAAAAATAAAAAAATACGTTTTCCTAACAATCATGGATATTAAATGGATGTGGTTGTAAGGAAAACGTATTTTTTGTCGGTTTTTTTTTAAATGTCACGGTGTTTGTAATCACAACAGCTATTATCTGTCATAGTTTCTGAATACATCCTGTATATTGTTGTGTACCAGTATAATAATAATCAATGAAATATCCGGGTGTTTACAAGAAAATTTCCGATATCTGATATACGATCTTAAACATGAACATGAAGTTATATGAATGAGTTTTATCATACTAGCACGAAGTGACAACAGCGCACCTGATGGTATGCACGACGATGATGATGATGATGATGATGCTATCGAAATAGAGCATTGAGTGTAAGGAGACTATATCTTGTCACATGTTGCATACAAAAACATTTGGATGTACGAAACAAATTCCTTAGGCCATTACGGAAGGAAGGAATAAAAATGCATCGACGTTCACGCTTCCCGCCAAACGCACATAACCTAAAATCTTTCCCGCATCATTAACCTCGTTGCTACGTGACGATATATATTTTTGTTTTTCCGTTACACGTTTGACAGGAAATTCCGACACAACAAAGTATATCTGCCATAGAAAATACTTTTTTGTGTTGCTTTCATAGTTTTTTTTTTTCAAATACGCCTAAAGCTTTGAACTTATAATATTGACAATTGTTTTTTATTCAATCATATAAAATGAAAACAAGTTTGGTAACAACAAAAATCTAATTAGGTATTCACTATTTTTTCTATTACCTGCAAAAAGCTGAATAGTTTAACATATATATAGATTTTTTTTAATAGTTTTTATATATGCCAGGAACGAGATACTATTTTTTCCCGCATCTACAATATACAATCTACACGTCCTGAATACAATTCCCGATTCAAGCTGTTTTAAGGGATTCATCAGTCGAAATGTGGTTATATAGACCTCTACCTACACTTTAGAGTATGCAGGCTTAAGTGTGTGATCATCCATAATTTACTTTCAACCCATTACTTCCCAGGCATCAAAAACATTGGAATTGTTTGATAAAATGTTTAAATTCTTAGTACTTTAAGAAAAAATCATATGAGCAATAAAAAAAAATCACGATATATGAAGTCGGATTATAATGTCCTTCCTGAGTCGACAAAAATTAACAATTTGAAAAAAATACATTAAAATCACCTTGACATTTTTACAGCGAAAAAAAAATTTTTATTGGAAAAATAGTAAAAAAATTACGAATTTCATCAGAAATAATACTAATTACAACCCTGACAACTAAATTTTTTTATAGTGTCCTAAAATAGGACAGTGGGGAGGAATTGGTTAATCACGCCCTTAGCAAAGGCGTAAATTACGTTCAGCCACGTCTTTTTATTTATTTTCTTAATCTAATAAACTGTCTGGGATTTTATATTAAAAAATAGTAGATCACAGATGCTGCGTTATCTCGCAGCGAGGCCACTCAGCCGGATAATTTAAACCGAACGTTGATAAACATAATAGACTAAGACAAGATTGCTATGCATGTGAAACGACGGGTTAAATGATGCGTTAAATAATCAAAGTACCGTCATTTTCTGCATCAGATTTGTGCCTTTACTGGTAGACTTTTTACTTCGCTAGACTTGATTTGGTGCATGTAATCTTTATTATATTAAAAATTGCCTCGTGGTCTCGCGGTACAAGTATGTGCCGTGCGATCTAGAGGTCCTGGGTTCGATTCCCGGGTCGGGCAAAGTGTTATTGGGTTTTTCCATTAGGAAATTCTCAGTAACAGCACGGAGTCTGGAAATGTGCCCGAAAAACGGCAATAGGCTTGCCCCCTATTACGTGGGACTGATACATACCTGGCGAAATGTGGGTGCAGAAATGCACCTCTGCCTACCCCTTCGGGGAATACAGGCGTGAGTTAATGTATGTGTATGTATGTATGTTTAGTTGATAATCAGCTTGCCTCGGCGGTATTTCCAATCAGATACGACTTAGGGGCCTTCAAGAAGAGAGCCTATATTTTCCTCAAAGGCCGGCAACACACCGATGATTCCTATGGTATTATGGGTGTTCATGGGCGGTGCTGACCACTTAACATCAGGTTCAGGCTCACTTGCTCGTTTGCCTCATTTTTACATAAAAAAAAAAATTATATAAGGTTTTCTCTATGTTTTTATTTTTGTTATTTTTTTATATTCTGTATTGTTTCCGCGTTTAATAATTAACGATCGAAAAGTCGCCGGTTCGATTCTCGGGTCGGACAATGTTAGTTGGGGCTCTTTATTGGGAAAACCTTAATAGCAGCATGGTTTGTGGAGATGGCTTGGAAAAAAATTAGCTCTTATTAATTAACTAGCTTTTGCCCGCGACTCCGTCCGCATAGACTTCAGGGTTGGGTGCAGAATGATAATAAGTAAATCTATTAAACGTCTCCCAAGTGCCCAAATTACACTTAATGAATTTAAAAAAAAGTAACCTATGTCCCTTTTTATGTTTCCGTTTTTATCCATAACAAAAATCATCCAAATAACTCAAATATTTTAGGCGTGAAAGTATAACACAGTAGTGTTACTTTCGCATTGACAATATATGCTAAAATCAAAGGGTATATCCGTTGGGATCAATGAAATCATTATTTAGATTACGAAGCGTGATGACTACCGAGCCCGCTTTCGTTTATAAATTGTAAACCAGGTAAAACCAAGGAGTTTAAAAATAAATTTCTGAACGCACGCATAAATATTTGACAACTAACAAATATGTCACTCCCTTTTCATTACTGATTATTCTACATTTTAAAATTTAAAATGTAAAATGCGCAATTGTTCGAATATTGTGGATATATGTTGTCGATTCAAAACCTTTATTTAAATACGTTCATTAATATGAGGGGACCATTAACCGTACTGGCGGGATAACCATAAAATGTTTGACGTACGTGACGCGTACGCCAAAATAGCCCGCAGATAGCAGATTTTTCCCGACTTACTTGACAATTATCGTTATATTTTGGACAATTCACACACTATCTTTAAAAAGTATAGCCTATGTGTTATTCTGATGTATAAGCTATATTATTGTAAACTTTCATTACAATCCATTCGGTAGTTTTTGCGTGAAAGAGCAACAAATATCCAGACATCCAGACATCCAGACATCCAGACATCCATACATTATTACAAACTTTCGCGTTTATAATATTAGTAAGATAATAATAATAATTGGTCGTAGACCCCGCCATCTGCGGGTATTTTATTTTTATATTTTTAAATGTATTTTTTTTATAAAACTTTATATTTAAAAATGTAAAAAATAAGTTAAAATAAATGAAGTAAAATAATAAATACACCCAACAGTCACATACATAGTTCTGACCCCACACTAGGACACAAGTCCTGTGTCGTGGGTATCAGAAACTACGAGAGACTTTTTCGGTCTCACAAACACCCAGACCCGAAACAAATATTTGTGGATCACACAAACATTTGTCTCGGTGCGGGGATCGAACCCGCGGCCTCTCGTTTCGCAAGCTGGTGTCTAGCCAACTGCGCCACGGGGCTGTCAAATTAAGCGGCAAAAACCAGATGGCGAAATGTAAAAGAAAGTGAAGACATTTAGATATACAACTGCCCACATATCTGATCACATTTTCAGTGCAATAAGAAAATCTGAATTTTAATTACAGTTTCAAACTTAACAACTTAGTAATTTCGTGGTTGAGTAATGGCAAAGCAATTATTCTACCGATTTCTCATAGGCATGCCGCATTATGTATATTTTATTGATACTTCATTTTGTTTTTCATTAATTTACATAAAACTTAATAATAAACTCATGTTTCTATATATAATAAGTATATTTCTAAATATGAAACGTTTTCTGTACCTGACAGTTAAAAAACTTGAAAATTGTTTGTTAACGCAAAAATCAGAAACTACTGAACCAATTTGGATTAGTTTTGGTATCATCATCATCAGCCCAAATACGTCTCACTGCTGGGCACGGGCCTCCTCTACAACTGAGAGGGTTTAGGCCTTAGTCCACCACGCTGGCCTAGTGCGGGTTGGCGGACTACACACCTGAGGAATTCCTAAGAACTTTTAGGTGTGCAGGTTTTGTCACGATGTTTTCCTTCACCGTTAAAGCAAGTGATAATTCATTATGAATACACACATAATTTCGAAAAGTCAGAGGTGCGTGCCTGGGGTTTGAACGTGCGACCGCCGAAATTCTCGACCGCGCGCCTAAACCTCGAGGCCATCACTGCTTTGGTATGAACGTAGATAGAATGTTATGAAAAAACATTGGCTTTTTTACTATACTTATAAAGAGAAAAGATTTCTAATTTGTTCGTTGGAAATTAACTTAAAAATTACTCGATAGATTTCAATGAATTTGTATATGGTCATAGATGGACAAGTCGAGAATCTCGACGGTCACGGGTTCAAACGCCAGGCACACACCTCTGACTTTTCCAAGTTATGTGTGTATTTACAATGAATTATCACATCCTTTAACGGTGAAGGAAAACATCGTGATGAAACCTGCACACCTAAAAGTTCTTAGGAATTTCTTGGGTGTGTAGTCCCCCAACCCGCATTTGGCCAGCGAGGTGGACTAAGGCCTAACCCCTCTCAGTTGTAGAGGAAGCCCGTGCCCATCAGTGGGACGTATATGGGCTGATGATGAATGATAGATGGAACCTTAGTAATATAGGTCATTTTTTATCCCGAAAAAAGTGTTGTTCCCGTGGGATGAGCAAATGAGATTCTAAATTCCACCGGGTGGAGTTGGGCCCAACCGCAAGTTGATTTAAATAAATGATATGTCTTTATAAATGTGCACGATTGCCAAAAGATGCGATCAATATATCGCAATGACATTGATTCTGTGTCTGTAAAAACATGTTTTTGTTGGGAGTACCAAAAATTACGTACGTCACATATTTTGTGGTTTGTTAATCATTCTTTACTGATATTAAAAAGAATAAATATTTCAATTTTTGTTTGTTTGTTGCGATTTAAAAACTCTTTTTAGTATGGACATAAATGGGATTTTGGGACGTAATGTAGGCTTCTTATTATTCCGGATAAAGTAGTAATATCATTCAGATTAAAATGTGTATGTTGATCCATGTAATATCAATCCGTATGTAATTTTTCATCTAATTTCCCTCACATCAATTTATAATCTAAATCTTTTCAATTTCAGTAAAATATACATGAGCCTTTTCCATATTAGTGATGTCCTAAAGATACATAAAGAGCACAAACAACAAAAATACACGTCGACAATAATGTAGTTTGAGAGACGAAGATATATTGGTATGAAAATCATCATCATCTTTATCATCTTTCTACTGCTATGGGACACATCCGTGATCATATCAATAAAAATACATAAACCTAATTAAGTTACCTAAATTCCAGTGGCGGTACTTCCATAGAAGCCCAAAAGTACAAGCCTTACAATACTCAGAATAATCTTTAAGCCTTAAATCTTTATTACCAAAAGCAAGTTGACATATAAATGATAATATCCTGACCCCACAATAAAAAAATATAAACTAGACATTACACAATTAACGTGTAACGCTTTTGGGCTTCTATGGAAGTACAGCCACTGCTGTATTCCACATGTACATCATCAGCCCATATACGTCCCACTGCTGGGCACGGGCCTCCTCTACAACTGAGAGGGTTTAGGTCTTAGTCCACCACGCTGGCCTAGTGCGGGTTGGCGGACTACACACGTAAGAAATTCTTAAGAACTTTTAGGTGTGCAGGTTTCATCACGATGTTTTTCCTTCACCGTTAAAGTACGTGATAAATCCGAGGTGTGTGCCTGGGATTTGAACCCGCGACCGTCGAAATTCTCGACCGCGTGCCTAAACCTCGAGGCCATCACGGCTTATTCCACATGTAATATAACTTATATTAGAAATTAATAATGTCTTTAAAATCCCACGAAATATATTATATATCTTTGATTTCTATGATAAGTATTATAGGTTTTAATATATGACAGACAGTATACCACACGTAAACCTAAACCTTGACCTCCTAATTTTAAATAGTAAAACATCGCGGTCGAAGTGTTTCCGATGAGATCACTATTTCTAAACGCAACGGGTTTGGATGACTTTCATTAAGAATTTTATATATTTCGTATAATTTTAGAATATGCACTTAAATTGTATTTTACTCCCAATAATTAACACAATAAACGAAACAGCTGAAGAATGCGGAAGGACGACGCGTAAAAAGATCGCTTAAATTATAACTCCTTTACAGTTGGTTTTATCGTTCTATTTTAACTAAGTTGTAGGTCTTTCGGTGCTGAGTTTTTCTACAGAAGCTAATATAACATAAATTTTGAGTCCATTACTACACATAGACTTAACAACTATAGACAACAGAAACACGGAAATATAAATTGATGAGACTCACCTCCTCGACGGATTTTTTGGAGAACTCGTTCATTGAAACAATCCATTGCTGCACAATATCATTCACAATAACAAGGTCATTATATAACCAGGTCAGTAAATCGTTTACCCACTGCACACTGGCCGCGTCGGCTCCCGTACAAGTTGGTATCACCACACTGTGATGCTTCTTCTGGGTCAGCTGCTCAGGACCTGGGGACATGCGGCCCAACCGACGCTTGTTCGGAGGCGTGGCGGGCACGAAGCCAGTAGGTTTGCTCGGCTTGAACGACGAGCTCTTAACCTTAGCGCTGGTAGCCAGCACGCTATCAGAGCTCGTGATGATCTCACTCGTCGTCTTCTTCGGCTGTTCTTTCGGCTTCTCCTCCACTGGTTGCTTGGAGAACCTGCCGTACGCCCACTTGGCGATGCCCAGGAGGACGATGGAGAACAAAATCCATATGAAGATCAGCATGACGAGGTTGTCCATGGCTGTGTCCATATAATCGAAGCTACAGATGAGGTCATCAACTGCTTCGGCCAGGTCCGCCATAGCTTTCCATGGTGATCGCAGCCAGGTGTAGGCGTGGGACCCCGACGCCTCGCTCTCCGACACTGAAGACTGGGACATGTTGTTGCTATTTTGAATTGCTCTATTTTTGGCGCCTAGCTGCGTCTCTCTCGCTCCCGTGTTCACTTATTCATAAGTTCGTTCGTTCGTGTTTAATCGCTGTTTCTGATAGATGTCGTGTTCGTCGTGGTTATACGCACTGACATATCGATGTTCTGAAACAAATAATTTAATTGTTAGGCAAAATTAAACTCGCAGATTTATAATGGTGATTGAATGTGTCTGAATAAAAATATTTTAAAGGTTGTTGCAGTTGTTTCATAAACTAAATGAATTCCTATAATTGTTTTCCTTATTCTATACAAATAAAAAAAAATGGAGTGTTCTGTTTTTTCTGTTTGTAATATTGAAATAACCGCTTTTTAATAAATGTATATGGATGTATACACGGTATATATACCAAGATAACTTTTTTTACAATTTTTGTATGTCTGTCTGTTTGTTTCGGCTAATCTCTGAAACAGGTGGACCAATTTTAACGGGCCTTTCACTGGCAGATAGCTGATGTAATAAGGAATAACTTAGGCAAAAAAAGACTGTTAGGCGGAACGAAGTTCGCCGGGTCAGCTATTAATAATATATTAATTTAAAGTTGTTTTCAATGTCGATAACTCAATTTTAAAAGATACATTTATGTTAAAAATCTGAATCTGTTAGAATGTACTAAAGTATTGATTATAATAATTTAATATTTAATTCGTGGTCTGTTTAATTCGACTGCCTCGTGGTCTCGCGGTACAAGTATGTGCCGTGCGATCTGGAGGTCCTGGGTTCGACTCCCGGGTCGGGAAAAGTGTTATTGGGTTTTTTCATTAGGAAATTCTCTGTAGCAGCCCGGAGTCTGGAATTGTGCCCGAAAACGGCAATAGGCTCGCCCCCTATTACGTGGGACTGATACATACTTGGCGAAATGTGGGTGCCGATATGCACCTCTGCCTACCCCTTCGGGGAATACAGGCGTGAGGTTATGTATGTAGGTATGTAGTTACAGATAACCTTATAACCGTCAGTTTAACTGCGTGTAGTTGCTAGTTAGTGTCATGTACGTACAGGAAAATATCGTATAAACACAAGTAACAATTGCGGAAACAAGCAATTGTTCTGTAAACATAATAATTTACTTGAGTATATATTTCTGTGTGCCGCGTGGTCTCGCGGTAACTGTCATGTGATATGGAGGTTCTGGGATCGATTCTCGGCTCGGATAACGAGTTATTCGGGTTTTTCATTAGGAAGCTAACTGTAGCAACGTAGGTTCTGATTTATGATTTTTAGAAATTAATAACGGTAATATGCTAGCCTCGGTAATATGGCCTCGAGGTTTAGGTCGAGAATCTCGGCGGTCGCGGGTTCAAACCCCAAGCACACACCTCTGACTTTTCGAAGTTATTAATTATGAGTAGTATTATTAATTATAAGTTATTCATAATGACTTATCACTTAATTAACGGTGAAGGAAAACATCGTAATGTCTGCACACCTAAAAGTTCTTAGGAATTTCTTAAGTGCGTTCGTCAGCCCACGTCAACCCATATAAGTCCCACTGTTGGGCACGGGCCTCCTCTACCATTAAGAGGGTTTAGGCCTTAGTCCACTACGCTGGCCTAGTGCGGGTTGGCGGACATTGATTTTATCAATAAAATGATTTTAAAACCAAAAATGCATTTAGCAGCACCTATGACTATTTACATAGCAATTATGCGATAGAGTTTAACAATGACACGTAATAACTGTCTGGCGATACAGCGACCTTGCGGGTGACATCATCGCGGCCACAAATTTAAACATGAGCTTAATTGTAATTTAATTAACATCAACTCGGGTTTTAATCCAATTAGCTAGTTCTGGATTTGGACTGCCTCTAGTCCATCCGACATAATGTTCGTTTTAAATAAATAAATACACCCAACAGTCACATACATAGTTCTGACCCCACACTAAGATACGAGTCTTGTGTCGTGTATAAGAAATTACTAGACTTTTCGGTCTCACAAACACCCAGAGCCGAAACAAATGTCTTTGGAAAAAGCATTGATAGCAAAGATTATAGAATTATCTCCTGGGAACAATTAATAAGTAGTGATGGCCTCGAGGATTAGGCGCGCGGTCGAGAATTTCAGCGGTGCAGGTTCAAACCCCAGGCACACACCTCTGACTTTTCGAAGTTATATGTGTATTAACAATGAATAACACGTAGATAGATAGTAAAGTTCTTAGCAATTTCTTAGATGTTTAGTCCGCCTACCAGCACTAGGCCAGTGAGGTGGTCTAAGGCCTCCCTCTCAGTTGTAGAGGAGGCCCGTGCCCAGCAGTGGGACGTATATGGGCTGATAATGATACCTATGTAAGAAATCAATTAAAGATAAGCTTTACAAAAAAGCATACTATAAAATTTCAGATTTTATTGAAGATAATAAGCCCTGGAAGTCATGTAAAATTTTAATAATGTAATGAAAAACAAAAGACATTTATTGCTATTTTTTAAAGAAAAAAATATAACATGTCGTGTTGCTGAGGGAGTTTCTTGCAGTTTCCTTTCCACAGCTATAACACGTTTCGAGGCGGCAATAGTTTAAAAAATATAAAAAAGTGTAAAATTGACGATTCTAAAGAACTTGTAAAAGTCTATTTGACATACATACATAAACTCACGCCTGTATTCCCCGAAGGGGTAGGCAGAGGTGCATTTCTGCACCCACATTTCGCCAGGTATGTATCAGTCCCACGTAATAGGGGGCGAGCCTATTGCCGTTTTTCGGGCACACTTCCAGACTCCGTGCTGCTACTGAGAATTTCCTAATGGAAACACCCAATAACACTTTGCCCGACCCGGGAATCGAACCCAGGACCTCTAGATCGCACGGCACATACTTGTACCGCGAGACCACGAGGCAGTCTCTATACTCTATTTGAATAAAGATAATTTGACTTTGACTTTGTACTCCTTCAAGGTACTGGCTTTATTGTATGTGTTTACATAGCTAAAAATATATTTTTATATCACAAACCTTTGAGATTGATTAATAAAAATCAATAAGATATGAATATTAATTTGATCATGCATATAAATATGTTTATTCATGAATAATTTCGGGTTATTTGTTAATTATACAAAAATCCGTCTCGTCTAGATTGAATGTAAAAATAACTTTATTTTTATCTGGTTGCGTCATACCACGGTTATAGATATAAATTTAAATGCAAAGTTTTCGTATATTTTTAGGTTTTTTGTTATAAGTACTCGAAACCTGGGTTTCTCAAAGTGGGGTACGCGAACCCCTAGGGGTTCGCCATTTGGCGGCTCTTTAGCCATAGAACAGTTGGAGACTAGAAAGGAAATGTCAGCATGCCGAGCGTGCCGAACCTACGATTAGACTATCATATGTTTGACACACACGCTTCTTAGTAATTCGGGTAGCGTGTAATATCAAGACTTTTATAAGTGTGTGACAACCAATAGCAGCCCTTCATTTTTGTTTGAAATTTTTATCATTGGTCGTGTGATCGAAGTAGTATGAACAGGTGACAGACAAGCGACAACACTCGTCCCCATACAAAATACTGTCTATTTCCCTTCCATTCTTATTCAGCTGTTCTGTGTCTTTGGCCTTCCTGCTTGTCCACCCTTCAACTTTCATAAACAGAACTCAAGTATTTCATAAAATTTCCCATTCAACAGCGTGCATATTTCGGGGGGGCTTCAATCATGGTGAAAGGATGACCGTGGCGGCATTTTTTGGCCGGTTTCTCGAGGTCGGTCCTTTGTTCACCATGCTATTAGTCCCCCAAACTTCTTCACAAGATAGGTGAAGAGGTTTTCGGCCGGCATGATTGCGTCGACCAACGGGAGATCATCATCTCTCGCTGGTCGGCACTTTTTCTGGACTCCATTACACTTACCATCAGGTGCAATGGGGTCACTTTGCCGTGCCAGTATAAAAAAAAAACACGACAAAAATAACATTGAAATACTCGAAGTAAATACTTGAACGTATGTTACGGGCAATATCTTGAGAAAACATTGTTTTGTTTGTTTATTATTACTAACTTAGGACCGCGACTTTGTACACGTGGACTTAAGGAAAAACACACAATTACGACTGTATTTTATAGTGGTAGGCAGAGACTATTGAGGGCCGCAAGATACGGTTCTGACTAAGGTTGCCAACCGTACTTATATACATACGAGTATAGTATTAATTCGTCGAGAATAGTAGTAATAAGTCGTGATGGCCTCGAGGTTTGGGCGCGCGGTCGAGAATCTCGACGGTCGCGGGTTCAAACCCCAGGCACACACCTCTGACTTTTCCAAGTTATGTGTGTATTCACAATGAATTATCACGTACTTTAACGGTGAAGGAAAACATCGTGAAGAAACCTGCACACCTAAAAAAGTCTTTGGAATTTCTTAGGTGTGTAGTCCGCCAACCCGCACTAGGCCAGCGTGGTGGACTAAGGCCTAAACCCTCTCAATGGTAGAGGAGGCCCGTGCCCAGCAGTGGAACGTATATGGGCTGATGATGATGATGATAGTATTAATTGTATTGTGTACTCATCAGTTCCTTTACATCCCACTGCTGGCCACGGGCCTCCTCTACAACTGAGATGGTTGAGGCCTTAGTCTAACACGTTGGCCTAGTGCGGGTTGGCGGACTACGTACCAGAGAAGTTCCTAAAAACTTTCAGGTGTGCAGGTTTCCTCACGATGTTTTCCTTCGCCTTTAAAGTAAGTGGGTCATTTTGAATTATCACTTGGGGTATCACCCCCCATTGCACGGGGTTTAAAACACAATTATTATAAAATGCCTCGTGGTCTCGCGGCACAAGTACGTGCCGTGCGATCTAGAGGTCCCGGGTTCGGTTCCCGGGTCGGGCAAAGTGTTATTGGGTTTTTCCATTACGAAATTCTCAGTAACAGCACGGAGTCTGGAAATGTGCCCGAAAAGCCGCAATAGGCTACCCAATAACGTGGGACTGAAACTGGCAAAATGTGGGTTCAGAAATGCACCTCTGCCTACCCCTTCGGGGAATACAGGCGTGAGTTTATGTATGTACTCGTATGTTATTATAACGCAGTGAACGCATTTCAGTCTACCCTTCAAGTCTTCAAGCGTGAGTGTGTAGTATTTTTTTACACTTAATTATTCCGTGCATGTGTCGTGACGTGAGCGTTACGTGTCGTCAGTTAACAGTAACCTCTAATTATAATGTTTGAGTCATCGCTATTGGGTAAAACGTGGGACGTGATGGTATGTGGGTTTGAATCCTGACTGATTTTAATTGGGCAATTGTAAAGTTCATTGGTGCATTGTATTATCAATTGCCTCGTGGTCTCGCGGTACAAGTATGCTGTACGATCTAGAAGTCCTGGGTTCGATTCCCGGGTCGGGCAGTGTTATTGGTTGGCGAAATATGGGCACAGAAATAACATACTCCTTCGGGTAATACGGGCATTAGGTTATGCATGTATTTATGTAGTGGGTATATTTGAGGAATCGAACCTTAAACTTCTGATTATATAATATACTACCACTAGACTCGAAGCGAGAATTCATTTACATATAAGTTTAATATTCAGAGATCGGATACAAGTCGACCTCTGACCCAAGTAGGTCGCTTTAAATAGACGTGATGTAACATAATAGGTCCCACGAATATGTGGTGTTGGCTTGTGGGATTTATATTTAACTTGTGTGGGATTTAAATACTAAATGTATTGTCTTTAACTCAAGTTATTGATTAATTAACTCTAACCAATGTACCAATGGGTCGGTTAAAGTGGGGTTTGTACCATTCGCCGAAAAAAATTGGCGAAACGTAGATATACTCGTAAATATGCATTTCTGCTTACCCCACCTGGGATGCAGACATTATTTATTTATTATTTTTATATAGTTTGTATAAAGGCGGACATATTGCCTGAGGTATTCTCTGACAGTCGACATTGGGGTGATGCAGAGATAAAAAAGTAGGGCATTAGTTCATATGTTAATAATAATAAATAAATAAATACACCCAACAGTCACATACATAGTTCTGATCCCACACTAAGATACGAGTCTTGTGTCGTGGGTATCAGAAACGACGAGAGACTTTTCGGTCTCACATACACCCAGACCCGAAACAAATATTTGTGGATCACACAAACATTTGTCTTGGTGCGGGGATCGAACCCGCGGCCTCTCGTTTCGCAAGCTGGTGTCTAGCCAACTGCGCCACGAGGCTGTAGTATAGTACATTATGTCAATAAATTAAACCACATACATAACTAGAAAATATATGCATGTCTTTTTTGTTATAGAAATGAAAAAAAGATAAGTAAAGTACATGTACAAACACAAGTACGTTTTAAATTGGTTGTTTTAACATCTACAACTTAAAGTAAAAAACCTATTACTGCACTTATAGCCAAAACATCTGAGTAGACTCGTCTGATGTCATTCCGCGTGGGAGTTTGTTATTGCGCCCGGAGGCACACTGTTTACGGACGGAACTGCAATCTTACAGCTTATTTACTGATGAATGACCTAAGGGGTAAGCAGAGGGATATCTAGACCAGTGGCGGTACTTCCATAGAAGCCGAAAAGCCCAGCTTGCCTTACAAAATTCCGAATAATAATCTTAAAGCTTTAAATGTTTAGTTAACAGGAGCAATTTGCCATATCCTGACCCCACAATAAACAATTGTATTAACTAGACATTACACAATTAACGTGTAACGCTTTTGGGCTTCTATGGAAGTCACCGCCACGGATCTAGACCTATGTATCGCCAAAAAATAGCGGTCAGAATATTGACATTCAAATGTCAAATCCGCAGACTTAGCTATTAATAATTTTAAAACGGAAACCTTTAATAACACTTTTACCAGACCGGGTATCGAATGCGCTTAATCTCGATCTCCTCGCTCTCTTGTCTTGAAGATACGTTCTACAATCAGCTTGAGTGTAAAATGCCGACATAATTTTGTCGATCCCTTAGTGATATTCTTGTTCGTTCGAGTCTATACATTATTTAGTTTGCAATCACTTGTATGTTTGTTACTTAACTGCTTCGAGGTTCGAGGGTTTAATTCCCGGGTCGGGCAAAATGTTATTGGGTTTTTCCATTAATAAATTCTCAGTAACAGCACGGAGTCCGGAATTTGTGCCCGAAAAACGGCAATAGCGTTGCCCCCTATTACGTGGGACTGATACATACCTGGCGAAATGTGTGTGCAGAAATGCACCTCTGCCTACCCCTTCGGGGAATACAGGCGTTGGGTTATGTATGTATCATAACTTGTATAAGCGGTTCCGAAATTATTACTTTTCCTATAATAAGAGCAACCTTCACCATTGGCATACATTTTAAAAGGCTCTCATGATTCGAACCGACGACCTCGCGACAAGGCCATAGATTTACTCATCAAGCTATTAATATTAAATATGGTATGTTCATGTCTGCCTTGGTCCAGCGACATGTTAACCGAAAGGCCCTGGGTTCGACACCGAAAGCAATATTGAGGCTATGCTAAAGAGATGTAAATAAAAATGATCACGTCTTTTGTACATACATACATACATACATAAACTCACGCCTGTATTCCCCGAAGAGGTAGGCAGAGGTGCATTTCTGCACCCACATTTCGCCAAGTATGTATCAGTCCCACGTAATAGGGGGCGAGCCTATTGCCGTTTTTCGGACACATTTCCAGACTCCGTGCTGTTACCGAGAATTTCCTAATGGAAAAACCCAATACACTTTGCCCGACCCGGGAATCGAACCCAGGACCTCTAGATCGCACGGCACATACTTGTACCGCGAGACCACGAAGCAGTCGTCTTTTGTGTTTTTGTTATTTCCAAAATTTCATTTTTCCGAACTAGAAAGCAGCCTCTAACTTTTCTAGGGATCAATTTACGCCTGTGCCAAAAGTCAACAAAACCAACTCAGCAGTTTAGTCGTAAAACCGTGACAAACAAACACATATTCAATTTTATAAGTATAACTTTAGAAATGACGAATGCATTTGGAGACCTTGACCTATAGTAAAAGTTAGGAACAATTATCAATTAATATTCAAAACGCGTTTTGTATTGGAAATGCATGTTTGACTAACAGTGCTTGATGTCGCGGGTTCAAATCCAAAACAACATATTTTCTCAATATCTTATCCATAATTTGTATTTTAGTTCCTTGTACACTGATGTTTTTAATTATTATGCGTGTTTTTTATTTAAATTATGTCCGTAATTCATATGTTGTAAGTATATAGCTACTTTTAGCAATGTTAGTATGGCCTACAAATATTTACTCAGATCTGGGTTTGGGTGTAATGGAACACGCGATGGAGCAGAAATCCCAAAGGCATTCTTAATGGTATTCTTTTGAAAATTTTCAACACTGTTTATTTACATAAAAATCAAATAACTAATTAATTATTGACAGCCCCGTGACGCAGTTGGCTAGACACCAGCTTGCGAAACGAGAGGCCGCGGGTTCGATCCCCGCACCGAGACAAATGTTTGTGTGATCCACAAATATTTGTTTCGGGTCTGGGTGTTTGTGAGATCGAAAAGTCTCTCGTAGTTTCTAATACCCACGACACAAGACTTGTATCTTAGTGTAGGATCAGAACTATGTATGTGACTGTTGGGTATTAAAAAAAAAAATACATCAACTAAATTTTAGTCAAGGGAAAGATAAATAGGAACATAGATATAACTATTAGATTTGATAAATGTTTGAGTTGATAAAATAAATTTATCAACGATACTTTACCAAACTACCCAATAAAAACTCCAATGTAACACAAACGCAAAAGGATTCTATTAATAAAATAACCATAGCGATTAACCGACAAACCTCGCCTTTTTGTGTGTTCACAAAGGCCGAAATACTAGTTTTTTTAAAGATCCTAATCTGTCACATCATGTTCCAAATTCAAATTGAGAAAACAAAACTTGTCTATGCTCCTGTCAGGCTGTTAATCACGTTCCTTTATCAAACGATTAAATTTGTAACAATTACCTCATATTCCGACTAGAGTTGCACACACACACGTCCACACGCCGCGGCAACCACGACAAAACTGAATTAATGAACTTATTTGCACTTGTAGGGTAGGGTTGCCTAAAGTTATGTGTCATATCTACGGCCGTGATTTCTGCTAAACGTTGATGTAATTCCGTAGGTTTATTTTTGTACCGACGTCATTAACACTCGAACTAGACTGTGTACTATCAAGTCGATTCAGAATGTGTTTCGCGTGTGCCTTGGGATGAGAGAATGGGTGTCTAGTGTTAACGCAATTTCGGACTTCTAATTTAAAGATTTTTTTTTGTGAAACAGCGTTAATCGTATGGAGTAACATGTAATGTTACAGAAATAGAAAAACTATTATTTCATTTCGTACCAACACACCAAGATAAATGTCTAAGTCCCATGCTTAATCACTCATTCGTATCAAAAAATTAGTGTGATCGATGAGGTACAATCGAAGATTCGATTCCCGAATCGGCAAAGTAATGTGTTCGATAAATGACAATATAACGTTATTTAACGTAGGCGTTTAAAAACGTAGACACCAGCTTGCGAAACGAGAGGCTGCGGGTTCGATCCCCGCACCGAGACAAATGTTTGTGTGATCCTCAAATATTTGTTTCGGGTCTGGGTGTTTGTGAGACCGAAAAGTCTCTCGTAGTTTCTGATACCCACGACACAGGACTTGTATCCTAGTGTGGGGTCAGAACTATGTATGTGACTGTTGGGTGTATTTATTTATTTATTATTATTATTACTACTACGGGGATACGGGCGTGAATGCGTGTTAAAAAGGAAAGGTTAGCGCGGTTATCGAATCCGCGACCTCTCATTCAATAAACAAATGACTAAATTTACTCCAAAAAAAAACTAAATAATTTTGGCGTTGCTAACAGCCCTAGCGTTAATGTATGCCCCAGCTGATGATTTGGTTCACAATGATCAGAGAGAGACGGAAGGTGTTTAGAGCGAGATGGAAGATGTTTATGTTCCGTTTCTTTTCCACTTACGTTACGGTTTTGAAGGTTATCTTATTAACTTTTAGGTGAATGAGTTCAGTCTGTATATACCTAAGTGCAAATATATAACAGATTGGAGCAAAAGATTTAACTGTAGGATAGTAAAACCAGTCGCGGTACTTCCATAGAAGCCCAAAAGCCCAGTTTGTCTTACAAAACTCCGAATAATAATCTTTAAACTTTAAATCTTTATTTAACGAAAGCCATTTCACATAATATAATTTAGAATATCTTGACCCACAATAAACAATAATAAACTAGACATTACAAAATTAACGTGTAACGCTTTTGTGCTTCTATGGAAGTACCGCCGCTGAATAAAACTTTTGTGTTTATGACAGAGAAGAACAGATATGATTGAGCTTCGCTTACTAGAAGAATTTGTCAGCCGATCATCAGCTGAAGTATAAAGGATCCTTATAATGATATAAAAGGTGGAAATAAATAAATACACCTTAATAGTTCTGATAATTCAATGTCAATACATATGTACATAACTTCAAAAGGTCAGAGGTGTGTGTCTGGGGTCTGAACCCGCGACCGCGGAGATTCTCTACCGCACGTCTCAAGCTCGAGGCCATCACAACTTTTCTATTCACAAAATTGTGTGTATTCACAATGAATCATCACGTTCTTTGACGGTGAAGGAAAACATCGTGAGAAAACCTTCACACCTAAAAGTTCTTTGGAATTTCTTAGGTGTGTAGTCCGCCAACCCGCACTAGGCCAGCGTGTTGGACTAAGGCCTAACCCTCATCGAAATAGAATGTCCGTGCTCAGCAATAAAACTTAAATCGCTTGATATGCATAAAAACAGACATATTTATGCAGTGACGTATATCCAAGTTAATTTATTCTGTTTATTTGTGGTATAAAAACCACTTTTAAAATATGGCCCGCAAGTTCTTTGTACTATGTAGTGCCAGACGGCTGGGCTTAATAGGGTACAGTCACGCAGCTAAAATAATTCTAAACCTAGATTTATATTGGTCTATAACATCGACGCGGTGGTGTCGGCATAAATATTAAATACACCCAATAACCACATATATAGTTCAGACCCCACACTAAGATACAAGTCTTGTGTCGTGTATCAGAAATTACGAGAGACTTTTCGGTCCCACAAAAACCCAGACCCGAAACAAATATTTGTGGATCACACTAACATTTGTCTCGGTGCTAGGATCGAACCCGCGGCCTCGCGTTTGGTGCTGGTGTCTAGCCATATCTAGCCAACCGCTCTACGGCGCTGTCAATTCGTGTTCGATTCCCGAATGGAGTGGGAAGTTCTCAGGAGCATGAAATTAGCAAATTTGCCTATATTTGTTACCTAGTAATAATCTCGAATGATTTTAAATAGAAGTATATTAGGCACGTAAATAACAGACCGAGTCAATGACACAACTGACTAGATTAGGCGGCCCTCAACAATAATGATATCAATATCCAACAATTCAGGTCCCTTATTCTTCTTCTTCTTCGCCTGACGTTTTCCCGTTACTAGTCGGGGTCGGCTCTCCTTATTCTTCTTCTCCAGAGTCGTCTGTTCTGCGTCGTGGTGGGGTCCACTTTCTCTTCCTTGAGGTTTTTCGTAGAGCGATTCATAATGTAATTCAAGTCATTGACATAATACCCACCCCAGCTTAAGTAACACATGTCATGACATTTTGGATACAAGAAAGTTGATACAAAAATGCTTTAGGTAACTTTGGTTTGTTTTTTAGTTGTAAGGTAGGGCGTTATAAATTTCTATTATAACAAGCATATTAATAAACCAAGAAGAAATAATAAAATTATTGCCATTACAATAAAGGATATAAAATAAATGACGAGAAGCCGCCATTTTAGTTCCAACAGACAATATGGCGCTCCGTAAGCATTATTTTATTAGTATTGGTTTATCGGTAATTCCATGGTTTTATAGCAGATTTTATATATCAATTTTATATATCAATAAGTCGAAGATCTGCTGCTATGCGGTCTGGTAAGTTAATCGCTTGGATATGCTGCTGAAAACAGAGACAGGCTGGCAAATTTATGGCTATAATTGCCACAACGTCTCATAGTTATGGCCTCGAGGTTTAGGAGCGCGGTCGAGAAACTCGGCGGTCGCAGGTTCAAACCCCAGGCACACACCTCTGACTTTTCGAAGTTATGCTACAAGCGACATGGGCCCAAAAAGACTACCTTCATGCTTCACTAGAGCTCATTAGTAGACTACAAATATCAAAGAAATTCATAAAAATCATATGTCATGTCAAGTACGTGATGATTAATTGTGAATTTCATCATCATCGTCATCAGCCCATATACGTCCCACTGCTGGGCACGGGCCTCCTCTACAACTGAGAGGGTTTAGGCCTTAGTCCACCACGCTGGCCTAGTGCGGGTTGGCAGACTACACACCTAAGAAATTCCTAAGAACTTTTAGTTGTGCAGGTTACATCACGATGTTTAACTTCATCGTTAAAGTACGTGATATCTCTTTATTAATTATGTGAGTTATGTGTGTAAGTTCGAAAAGTCAGAGGTGTGTGTCTGAGGTTTGAACCCGCGACCGTTGTGATCCTCGACCGCGTACCTAAACCTCGAGGCCATCAAGACTTACTGTTATAATTGTGTATTTATAACTTAGAAAAGTGAGAGATTTGACAGCCCCGTGGCGCAGTTGGCTAGACACCAGCTTGCGAAACGAGAGGCCGCGGGCTCGATCCCCGCACCGAGACAAATATCTGTGTGATCCACAAATATTTGTTTCGGGTCTGGGTGTATGTGAGACCAAAAAGTCTCTCGTAGTCTCTGATACACGACACAAGACTTGTATCTTAGTGTGGGTTCAGAACTATGTATGTGACTGTTTGGTGTATTTATATATTTTTAACTAGCTGACTCGGCGAACTTTGTTCCGCTTAACAGCCGATTCTTTAATGTTGTTTTTTAAGCCTAAGTTATTCCTTATTGCATCAGCTATCTGCCAATGAAAGTCCTGTTAAAATTGGTCCACCCGTTTCAGAGATTAGCCGGAACAAACAGACAGACAAAAATTGTAAAAAACGTTATTTTGGTATATGTACCGTGTATATACCCATATGCATTTATTAAAAAGCGGTTATTTCAATATTACAAACAAACACTCCAATTTTATTTATTTGTATAGATTCCATAAGTGTTCTAAATATATGTCATATTTTGAAGTACGTGATTATTAATTGTGAAATTATAACTAAGAAAAGTCAGAGATTTGAACCCACAACCGCGAAGATCGCGATCAATGAGTCATAGGATCTCATCAAAAGTCAACAACTTTATTACTCATCGCTAACACGAAGCTAGAAGGATGCATTAGTATAAGCTAACTACGCTAATAAGCCCTTGATATCGGCCCATTTTAAACCTGTTACTGTGAGTCATGGTTCAGTTGGTATGGAGCGCGCTTTTGGATCGCAAGGTCGTTGGTTCTCGTATGTAAACATTCAAAGGTACGTAGTAAATAGTATGTGTAGATTAACACTTAAATTAGCAAGAGTGAAATATTGTGGGTTCGATTCCCGTGTTGGGCATAGGGGATTTTTAATTAAGATTTTTTTTGAAGCTTGAGAAATGTATGTAATAAACTATTACTTATATGTAGGTTCGCCCTTATTGAGTAGTACTAAAATAAGTATATAAATTATGTAAATATATTATTTCCGTATATTACTTATTCGAAGACCGATATACTTATATCGTAGACCCTTTTGTAGGCCCAAAATTCCTCGGTTAAGAAACACTGATCTAAAAGTTCTTTTAAAGATATCGCCGACAGCCAAAAGACAAGCGTTACATAATAAAATTAAATTATTTCATTTATTTATACATAAAAAATAATTAAATGTGAACTAAATTGCAGTAATATTATTATTTCAATTTTAATTTAGTCTTTTAAGAAATATGTCTATTAGTCGAACTTGACGTGTTATCTATTCAATAATTATACTTTGTGACTACTAACCCTATTTCCATACAAATTACGTAATAAAAACGATAGTACCATCCAGTCGCACAATGGGCCAATAAACTAACCTAACCTCACCTCTGATTACGTAATTATGACATCAACCGGCAAAAAAGGCGCGAAGCGATGACGTCACCGCAATGGCGGGCGGGCTGGCCGTAGTACTATACCCGGAAAAAATATGCATGAACGTTTTTGTGGTTATAAATAAATTATGGTGTTTTTGCTTTTTTAAATTGGGTATTATGCCTATTCTTATAGTTAAATTGTTTTTGTTGATGTAATTAGGAAAAAAATATGTACTTTTGGTCTGTTTTGATTAAAAAGTAGAAATAAATAATTTATGCGGGCAGAAATTTAGTTCCTTGCCCTTTACGCTAATTAGAAAACAAAACAATTCAAAGAAAAAATGGCTGAATTTAAACAATGTACTTTGACATTTACGTCCTCAAAATAATTTTATATCATGCATCATATTGTTTTAAAATATTTATTGTTTAAACGGAACAAAATATCTTTTGACACGTCAAATCATCACGATACGATTTATATATTAATTCCCTAGAGAAATTAACTTTAGAATAAAAGTATTAAGTTAACCTTACAAGTAGGTCAAATACGTTAAGAAGGAAACCGTACAAAAACTTGTAGCCAGCAGCTCGGATTTGCTTATATACATGCGATTGCCCTAATCCCAGACAAAGGCATACTTTGTCAATAATAAGATTAGTTTCAGTTATTACCATTAAAAAGTCTCAGTAGAAACGTAAAAAAGGTAGTAGGTTCGCTCCCTATTACGTGGGAATTAAAACAGCTGGCGAATCGTGTGTAGAAATAGGCATCTGCCTACCTCTATGAGGGCGTGGGTGTATATAATATAAGTATTTTTAATAGCACTAGTAAATACTTATCTATTTATTTTTTGTTCCATGTATCTATTTAGACATTAAGTCCACCTTTACAAATTGTAAGAATTGTGAATAAATAAAATAAGAACGTGGTTTTAAAAAGGTTAAGAGATTGTATATGAAGTCCGGATTTTTTAAGATGGAAGGAGAAAGGAAAGTTCAATTGCCTGACAGTCTTACGAAACTATAGTACCTACTAAGCTATTAGTTCACGTCGATTTGCGTTCAACGATTTTAAATCATTGTTTCCACATACGTAAAATGACCTTGTAGATAATGCAAGAATGGTAAGCATTCTCCATATTTGCCTTCGCAGCTATTCGAAAGTCGCTAATCGTGACAAATGATAGTGAAATTTAATCGATTACCAATCGAATGAATCTGATGCATCGATGAATATTTTCATAGATGATACTGTTTGGATTACTGGCTTTCTTGTTCAACACCGTGACGTACTATTTTTAAAAAGAAATGTAATTCTAAATTCAATTATGCCTTTTTTTAAATTAAAATATTGGCGGGATGAACAATGTGATTAACAATGATTAGGCTTTATGTAAGAGTTTCCCTGGTCTTTCTATAAGCCGGAAAAAATATGTGTGTTAAGGTAAATGAGAAAATATACGAATGGTAACTATTTTTTTTAATGAAAGCATTTATAATCATATAATTTATTTTGTGTTCTACATTCATGTAAATTTAAGCAATAAGTTTCCGCGAAATTAATCCATTTTGTTTGATAATCGCGTAAGATCTGAAATATGGTTCAATTAACGCAGTAAAGTGAATAGATAATCGTTCGTCATTATCACATTTGTTCAAATCATTAGCCCCTTTTACACACTAATTGCGTAAGAGCTTAAACAGTCCATTAGAGCCGTTATCGGCTTCACAATGGCGTTTCCCGCCATTGTCCGTCGAAAATGTTTTGTAAGATCCGACGCCATGACAGCATCGATGGCACTTTGGAGGATCGATGGCCGCCATCTTTAGAAAAATAAATGGGTCTCGAATGGGTAAGCAGAACATTTCTACACGCACATTTTACCGAAAATAGGGGGCGAGTATAATGGCGTCTATCGGGTACATTTCCAGACTGAAAATTTCCTTATAGAGAAGTCCAATATCCTTAAATTGAACCAAGGACTTCTAGATCAAAATACACACACTTATATCGCAAGATCACAGGGCAAAAATTAAGATTTTATTTTTACATACATACATACATAACCTCACGCCTGTATTCCCCGAAGGGGTAGGCAGAGGTGCATTTCCGCACCCACATTTCGCCAGCTATGTATCAGTCTCACGTAATAGGGGGCGAGCCTATTGCCGTTTTTCGGGCACAATTCCAGACTCCGTGCTTATTACTAAGAATTTCCTAATGGAAAAACCCAATAACACTGTCCGACCCGGGAATCGAACCCAGGACCTCCATATCGCACGGCACATACTTGTGCCGCGAGATCTCGAGGCAGATTTTATTTTTAATTTTTTGTAACAATTTTAACACTTTTTTTGTTACATGAAATGAGTTTAATCTTTATCTGTACCCTTAATCTAGAGATGATGCAATCCGTAAGATTAGCGTGTGATAACTTTGTTGCCGAAATAATGTCACATCTTGCAGTCATAGATATGAAAGTATAGAAAGATTGTAATAGACATATATTTTTTTCTTTGTTTTTTTAAGAGGGTTTAGTCACAGAGTGATTATGTCACCCGAATTGTTAACTAAAATTTCAATAATAATCTAAAACCTTATTTACAATGTTATATAGCAGCAGATTAAAGATGTGATGTCTCATAAATACGATTCTGAGTTCGTTTGCTCTGTTAGGCAAAGGAGAATTGAGTTTGTTTTTGTTTGAAATTTTGAAAGGACCGAATCTAAGTGATGTATTTGACATTTTATAGATTTAATAAATAATATTTCATTTTATTTTATGTCACTTCATAAGGAAAAAATAGAAAGAAAGATCCTTAAAAAAATACCTTGGAGAAAAGTGCAATTTTTATTTATTTATTCTGGCACGGTAATTTGCAGGGTAGTTAACAATTCAGACATTAGTATGTATCCCATTGCTGAGTACGACTTGTTTAAGACCTTAAAGATACTCATGTACAAGATGTTGACCTGTTTTATGATGTCATGCGGATTATTGAGTATTTTATTATATTGGTAATTTAATAAATTTTATGTCTAAATTGTATAAAAGTGTTTGAGAATATACTGTAAGCTTACGTAGTATTTTTAATAAAATAAAAATTGAAACCAGTGGCAGTACTTCCATAGAAGCCCAAAAGCTAATTGTGTAATGTCTAGTTTATAATTGTTTATTGCGGGGTCAGTATACTTTCATTGATATGTCAATTTGCTTTTGTTGAATAAAGATTTAAAACTTACGTACCGCCATTGATTGAAACATATTGACAGCCACGTAGCGCAATTGGCTAAACACCATCTTGCGAAACGAAAGGCCACGGGTGCGATCCCTGCACCGAGACAAATGTTTGCGTGATCTACAAATATTTGTATCGGTTCTGGGTATTTGTGAGAGCGAAAAGTCTCTCGTAGTTTCTGATACCTACGACTCAGGATTTGTATCTTACAATTAGTGTGGCGTTAGAACTATTTATGACTGATGGGTGTATTTATTAATGTTATTTTAGAAAATTGGGAAACGTAGGAGAATGCTAGCAACACTGACGTTTAAGGTAAGGGGGGTAAGGTACGTGGCGGGGAGGGTTTAATTGTATACATATTTTTACCTAAGGCGACCTAACAGAGACGTAATGACAAAGCTATAAACGCGAGTAAAAACTACTTTTTTACAACTACAGCCATTATTTATATCCCAAGGCCGCGTAACGTGTTTACCGCCGTAATAGCATTAGCATAGACAATTTGTATTTAATTATGGTTGAATTTCGAGGCAAAGGAATAATTGTATGAGGATTAACGGAAATAACATAATTGGGCTTTATACTTGTAATTATTGATATCGTCGTCCACTGAATGTAGGCCTTCTTAAATAAGTGCCAACCAGCCCTCATCCCTCCGCTACTAAATATCATCATCAGTCCATATGTTCCATTGCTGGGCAAGGGCCTCCTCTACAACTGAGAGGGTTTAGGCCTTAGTCCACCACGCTGGACTAATGCGGGTTGGTGGACTACACACCTAAGAAATTCCTAAGAACTCTTAGTTATGTAGGTTTTATCAAGATTTTTGTCTTCGCCGTTAAAGTGCGTGATAATTCATTGTGAATACACACATAACTTCGAAAAGTCAGAGATGTGTGCCTGGAGTTTGAGCCCGCGACCGCCGACATTCTCAACCGCGCGACTAAACTTCGAAGCCATCAACTCTAATAAACTTTTATAATAAACACAGATAACCTCACGCCTGTATTCCCCGAAGGTGTAGGTAGAGATGCAGTTCTGCACCCAAATTATACTTTCACACCTACGCTGAGAATGTCGAAATGGAAAAACCCAATAACACTCTGTCCGACCCGGGAATCGAACCCGGGACCGACTCGATCGCCGATCGCTCGGCACATACTTTTGCCCTTATAAGTCTGTTACAAAAAGCTTGTACATCTTTTCTGAAAGGTTTATTAGGCTACATGTTTTCTCCTTTCTATGAAGAGGTCTATAATTGACCGGGTACCAACGACAGGAAAGAAAATTTAGCTTATACTATGAAGATCATCCGTTACCAGTTGAAAATGAAATGGAAAAAATGACAAATCCATGAAATTATACACATTATTCGTAGATTGAATGACATTTTCAATTTATCAACCGTCTTTGAAAGCAATCTTTCATCATCAACATCAGACCATGTACGTCCCACTGCTGGGCACGGGCCTTCTCTACCATTGAAATGGTTTAGGCCTTAGTCCACCACGCTGGCCTAGTGCGGGTTGGCGGACTACACACCTAAGAAATCCCTAAGTACTTTTAGGTGTGCAGGTTTCCTCTAGATATTTTCCTTCAACGTTAAAGTAAGTGATAATTCATTGTTCATACACACATAACTTCGAAAGGCAGAGGTGTGTGCCTGGGTTTGAACCCTCGACCGTATGACTAAACCTCGAAGCCATAACTACTTAGGCAATTTTTATGAGACAACAAAGAGCAATTCTCAAGTTTACAACACTAATGATCTGATTCAAAGCGGTTCATTTACTTACAACGGAAAAATCATTCAACTTCTACGCACATTTATTAATTTGAACGAAGTAAACCCAAGTGGAACAGAATTGTATCAACTTACAGTTCGATATAACGATTCCGGTAAACGAGTAACCCACTGTTTATAGGATCAGAAAATACATGCACAATCCGATTTTATTAAAGTTCCTGCCGTCCCCTTTGTTATCGCCGCTCGTTACTATTGGTTACTGAATAATTATTCATGAAGTGTTTTCTAGAAACATACAATTATATAAATTTAATGATAACTCGCAGTATGTTTGACGCCATTTTGGAAATTTCATGTTTTAATTCTATTTTTGAATATCATAACCAAAATTGTAGGAAAACAATGCTTGAAATAGTTTTTTCGAATTATTTATGTACGAAATCTATAATATCTTTATTCCAATCATTTTCCAAAACTTTCCGAGTACATTTTAAGCTTGCCATCAGAACAATGTAGACCAAAATATGGCGCCAAGAATATTTATGCGTAAATGGAATCTTGCAGACAGTTTTACAGCTCTAACTGAAATATAGACTTATTTTGGTCAGACGAAATCAAAACTCTTCGTAATTTCAAAAAACATAAGTTCAACATAATTGTACAATACGGTTATCATGAACATCCAAGAATATAAGGTAAATTTAGTAGAAATAATAATAAGTATTTGACTTGGTTGACAAAATGAGTTAAAAGTTTAGTTTCAAATTTGACAAGGTATTTGATTTCAGATTATCTGTTAAAAATCAAAGTAAAAGAATGGACAAGACGTCTGAGGAACAAAGAATACACATACATAAACTAATGCCTGTATTCCTCGAAGGCCTAGACAGAGGTGCACTTCTGCAACCAAAGTTTGTGTTTAATTATAGAAATGGTGCTCTAACGACTCCGCAGTGTGCGCGCACCTTTGTCAACAAAATCGGCTACGTGAGCCACGCTGGAGCACATGCTAGACGAGGGACTTAACGGAGCAGAAGTGGTCGCCATGGCCGAATATCAGTGGGAGGATCGTAAATATTTTGTTCCACATAATTGGGGGCTGGCCTATTGCCATTATTCAGACGCATTTACCGAATCTGAGCTGCTACCTAATAACTTTTTGCCCGACCTGGAAATCAAGCCCAGGACCTCTAGGTCGCACGGCACATACTTATACCGCGAGACCACGAGGCAATCAGGCTATGAACATAAGTATCAGGAGCACCGCCCTTGGAGTGCTCCGTTACAGATAACGATAGATAAATTTTCATAGAGGAGTTTTGCGATCATTTTTAGCGAGTTTACTAAAACAAAAATATAGGTCCGCAAAACAAAATTGAAATCAATAATGTTAGGAGTTATTATGATTTACAAAAAGTGAAAAAATCGTGGCTGTTTTGCATCACGCAACGCCGCTTCTAACAGCTCGCTCTTAAAAATTTTGAGGAAGGCCTTTATCCAGAAATTGACATCTTATAGCTAATGACGAAGATCCCGAAGCGCAATGTGATTTTACGAACCAATACTCTATCCCTTGCTTGGTACGAATTATACTAGCTTACAGATATAGATAAAATTGGAAAGAGGTTGCGTACAAAATAGCGCCCTCTATCGATCGATTAGGTCGTATTCTAGGAACGATTGGCGCCAGGCTGTCGGACAGTCAGACAATAACACATTATTTTGCTGGAAGTGCCGAACTTTACTCATAAGCCTTGATTATCTTGGTATTAGCTAGATAATGCTTCGTCTTGCTTTATTAAATGACTGTTTATTTTAAAATAAAGTTAAGAGAGACATAACCGTTCATTCAAGTTAGGGAAATTTAACATTTCGATAAAATTTAACAAAACTACCGCCCGAAAAAAAATTACATACAAATTAAAGGCCGAATGGTATATTATTAATATCATTGCGTTCTTTTTTATATTTGTGCGTACAATTTTATATCCTGGAAATATAAAAAATTGTCGTGATGGCGTCGAGGTTTAGGCACGCGGTCGAGAATTTCGGCGGTCGCAGGTTCAAACCCCAGGCACACACCTCCAACTTTTCAAAGTTATGTGTGTATTCACAATGAATTATCACTTGCTTTAACGGTGAAGGAAAACATCGTGATAAAACCGGCACACCTAAAATGTTCTTAGGAATTTCTTAGGTGTGTAGTCCGCCAACCCGCACTAGGCCAGCGTGGTGGACTAAGACCTAAACCCTCTCAGTTGTAGAGGAGGCCTGTGCCCAGCAGTGGGACGTATACGGGCTGATGATGATGATGATGATTTAAATTTGTAGTTAACTTGAAAAACGGAACTGATCAGATAGACTTGGGTTTTTTTTTGTTTTCTTTTTGTTTACAAAATATACAAAACAAATAACTTAAAAATAAATAAATTTAAATATGTTGTTATATTTAGCTTTTATATACTCGTAATGTCTACCCTATACCTTATGCATCTGATACAGTCAGGGTTGTTAAGATCGAGTATCAGGTTGCAAGAGGCGATCTTTGATCAGTCCACAGAATCCTGACTGCAATAATACTTCAAAGGTGTATAAAATATGAATTTTGAATGGAAATCACTAATATCCCATTAAATTTTCGTATATATTATTTGCCAAACACAACATTAGCGTAGGTACCTACGTATAGTTTGTGAAATGTTTTTTATTAAATAGTGTTACCTAATTAATTTACACTTGATATGACTACAAGTTATTCTATTGTTATAATCTTAAATTCCATTTAATTTGAATGTAAACACGTTTTTTCCCATAATAAAAAATCAACTTACCAAGTATATCAGCCGCAGGGTACACAAAACGCACAACTTGAATAAAACACCAAATTTAAATGTCACGAAACAGTGTTAACACGAACTGCAACAGTCTTATGTGAATATGCATTAATTGTCACGTTTTTATTACAAAAACATCACAATAACACCGTTTGTGGGAGCGTAATAAATCGATAAAAAATGGGCGCGAAAATCATCCTCCATCAACCAACGCCGTAGCCGCACTGACATATCGGCTGTATATATACAGTGTTGCCAACCCTACTGTTTTAACAGTAGATTTCTAGATTTGCTGTTTTCATGTTGATGACCCTGTTTTCTGTTTCATTCCTCATTTTTACTGTTTTTCAATGAGCGTTCAACGCTACCTATTAGACTATGCAAGTATTTCTTAATAATCACCACATAATAAAACTTTTGTGCCTACCCACATAGCAGCGCTACCGTGGAAAGATTATAAATGTTATGAAAACCAAATTACGCAACAGAACATCCACTACAACTAAAGGAGTATTATACACAAATCCGAAATAACCGATTGCAACACATTTGAAGCCACACACAGAAAGGCACATAAATAGATTTAATATAAATATGTACGAATTGAAAAAGGAAAATGAGATTGAAAATTTAGAATCAATATTATAATAATAACAATGTGAGTAATAAAAGTAGGTGATTGTTTTAATTATAAAAGAAAAATATAAAATCTGCCTTTTTTTCTTAAGCTACTGTTTTCTACTGTTTTTATATTAGTAATATGCTGTTTTTTAGTTTCTTGAGGTTAGCAACACTGGCTGTATAGCCTGTATTCTGTAATCAAAAGACAAAATGGCGTGCTGAGTTTGCGCAATGTGTACTTTCCGCAGCTTGAAGATTTTGTTTTATGTCACGGGGCAACGACCTTGGACAACCTTACGTGTCCTTAAGGATGTGGGGCGACAAAAATCTAAACCATTGCAATGCCGGATGGTCTACATTATGCGAGACCTAAAGGACCCGCAATATTTTATGAAAGTTATTCGAGAAAATTGGAGTTGATCTGTTAAATCTTCTAATTTGTTCATGTAATAGAAGGAACAAATATTCTTGAAGATTTAAATATTCGAAGTCTTCTTCGAGATATACCTAATAGTTACATATTGTATACAAAATATTCAACCGTTATGAGAACGAAAAATACACTCACGCATAACATATTATACGTATCTTAACCCATGTATGAGTCTCTTGAGAGTAATTTTGTGAAAAAGCCTGTATATAATACACCACATATTAAAAGTGGTAAAACCACGATGTAAACAAAGACTGCAGTACCGATGGGCTAACTGGAATGAAGAGTACCACTCGTTCACAGAAAAATGATTCGAATCAACGTTAGGTTTGCAGTTAGCAGCACGGATGCTGCTACTGAGAATTTCCTAAAAGAAACCCCAATAACACTATGGCCTACCCGAGAATTGACCCAGGTTGATCTTAATTATTTTTATCTTCACCCAAAGTGACCGTAACTAAGATGTAAAGTCCGCAGTTACTTATGCTATCCTGTGCCGTATCCTGGGATCAATAGGATCAATAAATGCAAATACATAATATACATTTTTATGGTCTTCATATAGGATTTTTCTCCAGACAGCTAGAACTGAGCGTAAAGCGTAAAATATTGTTTAGATCTTAATAAATATTACTACACGGCACTTACAATTAGGTGACAATACCGTCACTTTGTCGTATCAACATATAGAATGGCGTCATGAGGGTAATATATCAGGAATACTCTCTAGAATTGTTATCAAATTGGTCCTAACAGCTGATAAACTGCTGTGGCAATTAGCATGAATGCTAATTAATTTTATCGTTCATTGTTATGCAGAAATAGTATTAATTCATTTAGTTTAATGTTAATATAATTTATATTTTATATTTTTATATTTTAACTAGCTGACCCCGCGAACTTCGTTCCGCCTAATAGTTGATTCTTTAATTGTTTTTTTTTTGTAGCCTAAGTTACTCCTTATTACATCAGCTACCTGCTAATAAAAGTCCTGTCAAAATCGGTCCAGCCATTTCAGAGATTAGCCGGAACAAATAGACAGACAGACAGACAAAAATTGTAAAAAACGGTTATTTTAATATTACAAACAGACACTCCAATTTTATTTATATGTATAGATGTATAGAAGATTATTGATTGCTGTTGAGAAGTCCCCGATTCGATACTCGGCTCAAGAATAGTGCTGTTGAAGTTTTCCATAAAAAATTCTAACAGGTTATGAGGAGTTTTAAAATACATAGACGAACGCTAGTATCCACAAAGTGGTAGGCAGAAGAATATAAATCCAAGTCTCCTAATCTAGGTTTTAAGTCCCATTTAATTGGGACCAAAATTGACAAATAAAATGATGAATCGAGAGTCGAACGCGGGACCTCCCCATTTCACACTGCATACTTATACTGCGAGAAGGCAGTCCACGTAATTCCATTAAAAAAATGATGAAACATATACGACTATACTTCGAATCCATTCAACATCAGCGCCATCTTAAAATTGTCACAAAACCTCACATAACTTCACTTAACAGACATTAGTCAAATGAGTTTCAATAATTCATGACACGTGCCTCGTGGTCTCGCTGCACAAGTATGTGCCGTGCGATCTAGAGGTCCTGGGTTCGATTCCCGGGTCGGGCAAAGAGTTATTGGGTTTTTCCATTAAGAAATTCTCATTAGCAGCACGGAGGCTGGAATTGTGCCCGAAAAACGGCAATAGGCTCGCCCCCTATTACGTGGGACTGATACATGGCGAAATGTGGGTGCAGAAATGCACCTCTGCCTACCCGGAGAATACAGGCGTGAGTTTATGTATGTAATTCATAACATCTTCATGAGTTATAGTAAAAATATTCACATAACTATTGTATCACTTTCTCCAATTATTCATTACTCTAGCCTGTTTCACTGGATTTTCCACTATTAAATAATAACTTGGCCTATTGAAATGTTTAATGTAATCAGTGATTAATGCGGTTTGCTGTAACTTCATCTTAAGGTTATTCACATCCATCGTACCTATAATGTACAAATAAAACACGATTCATAACATAAATAAGCCACCGTCTTAAGACAAGCAAAAAATATGCGTTATCTTTGTGTATGGCCATTACCGGTGACGAATATTAATAAACACCAGTTATAAACAGCCTAATCCGCAACATCATCATCATCATCAGCTCAAATACGTCCCACTGCTGGGCACGGGCCTCCTCTACAACTGAGAGGGTTTAGGCCATAGTCCACCACGCTGGCCTAGTGCGGGTTGGCGGACTACACACCTAAGAAATTCCTAAGCACTTTTAGGTGTGCAGGTTTTATCACGATGTTTTCCTTCACCGTTAAAGCAAGTGATAATTCATTGTGATCACATAACTTCGAAAAGTCAGAGGTGTGTGCCTGGGGTTTGAACCAGCGACCGCCGAAATTCTCGACCGCGCGCCTAAACCTCGAGGCCATCACTGCTTTCAATCCGCACCACAATTATATAAAACAATATAGTTATACTCTTATCTTAGGCACTTGATATCAGTAAATTAGGCCTACAGGAATCAATTACTCCCGTAACGAAACACTAAAGTTGAAGTAGGTTTACTATCAGACTTGTTTCCAACCCGTTGTGCCGTACATTCGTATCGCTTAAATCATTAACGACGTTTTAACGTTAAAATTAATACCGTTTTATGCAACAAAACAAGTTAAAACTAGTTTAATTGATCTAAGCATGATAACGCATTTTCCGTAAGTAATTACGGGTATCAAGAACTTTGTTTTAATCATTGTTTGACCACTCATGCATTTGTTAACCCTGTGTTATTGAGATAAGCGTTTTCGAGTGTAAATTACTACAGCATAGTTTACGTGGAGCTGTAATCTGTTTTCTTCAAAATACCGATAGTGCGATCGTAGTTTTGGAGATCATCCGATTTTTTAGCTTGGAGTTTTGGACTCAAAAAATATGAAGAGCTTCCTAGAATTTAAATAAATAAGAATAGTTTTTTATTGTTGAATTTATATTAGTCTGTGACTTTTGTTTCTAGTATTTATGTCAGTGGTATGTAAACTACGTGTGTGTGCGATTATTTACTCAATTTTTCTATCTTGCTTTTTTACATTCGTATTAGCCCTTTTAAACATCGCGGGCATTTACGGGTGTTACGTTTTATTAAGTATTTTAACTAAAACGGTTATTATAAGCAAACATTTCTTTTTTCCTACTACGGAAATTTTACTCACACAAAATTAAGTAATATAACACAACTTACCTATCCCACTAAAATTTAAAATTTCAAAACCATTTTTATTTTAAGTCTACAAAAGATGAACAGATAAATATTATCGTTACTGGCAACTCTCGGAAACTATCAGTGTCAATTGTCTTTGTCAGGATTGATTTCACATGTGAAAACTTTTGGCGGTTTTTAATTTGTTACAAATATTTTATAGTTTAAATCCGAATAAACAAAACCAAAAATGGCAGAAAAGCTCGAAGATCTGAATTTACCTATGACTGTAGTCACTCGTATCGTGAAAGAGGCTTTACCAGAAGGAGTTTCTATCTCAAAAGAGGCGCGAACTGGTCTTGCAAAAGCCGCCTCTGTTTTTGTATTATACGTTACTTCTGCAGCGACAAACATTGTTAAAAATAAGAAAAGAAAAGCTCTTACAGGTCAGGATGTGTTAGATGCCATGAGAGACATAGAATTTGATAGATTTGTGGAGCCTTTATCAGAAGCATTAGAACAATACAAACAGATTGCATCGGCGCGAAAATCAGGCGCTGGAAAGAAAAAAGACGAAGGCGAGGAACCAGAAGTGATAGAAGATGATTGATGTATTGTGGTTTTGTAGTATTAAGTATAGGGTTTGTTAATAAATTATTTTTAATTTTATTTGTTTTTTATTATATCGTTTTCTTATGTACCTGCTCAGCTATCGTACAATAAACAAGTCTGATAAAACATTTATTAGAATGTATTTGGTTATGTTGCGAATGAAAATACATGTACAAAACTTGATTTATGTTATTGACAATAATCATTATCATCATTAGACATCCCCGTGGCACAGTTGGCTAGACACCAGCTTGCGAAACGAGAGGCTGCGGGTTCGATCCCCGCACCTGGACAAATGTTGGTGTGATCCACAAATATTTTTTTCAGGTCTGGGTGTTTGTGAGACCAAAAAGTCTCTTGTAGTCTCTGACACCCATGACACAAGACTTGTATCTTAATGTGGGGTCAGAACTATGTATGTGACTGTTGGGTGTATTTATTTATTTATTAGCGCATATTAGTCCTACTGCTAGGCACAGGCCTGCTGTATAACCGAAATGTTTAGGCCTAGGAATCCTGCAAATTAATTAAAGCACATGCTATTACTATTATATCATCGAGTATTCTTACAAATTTTAAATTAATACATGTATGTGGTTTAAGCATACAGAATTCATGTAATCGGTGAATAACACTTTCAATATGTATTCTCAAGCTGGCAATCTGTTTAGTTAACTTTGCTTGACTTTTGTCCATTTTCATTCCTGTTTCAATACTTGGAGGCCTTACTAGTGTAATATTATATTTTTGTAGATATTGCTCTATGTGCTTAAATCCCCTGTCTGCCATAATAACCATACCACTTTTTAATGTCTTGACAAAGTCGCATGATTCAACCACACATGTGTCAGTTGCTCTGCCTCCAAATCCAGGAGAAATATAGTTAACCAATCCGTTTGGTGTGCTGGATATTAAATATTTTATGGTGTGAGCTTTTTTATAATCTGACCATGTCAGCGCTTGGTTTACTGCTTGAGATGGCTTTTGCACCTTAATTTCAAGGCAGTCTATAATGCAACTCACATTAATATAATTGTGTCTAAATGCCATAGGTAAGGTCTTTTTAATCATATCCCTTTGTAGCTCCACAATAAAAGAACGCATCAAGCTGGCTATTAGTGGTATATTTTTAAAAAATATCTTACTTAAATATGATTTAGTGATTCCATAATCATCTGTCAGTTGATTAAATTTGATATCCAGTCTTATCTTGTTTAAACATAGCAATATATGATGCTTGGGAGCATTTAATTCATCTTTTATTAAATCAATCAAGTAGTAACAACTGCTTGGAACACCAATGTACAAACGGGGCTTCTTTTCAATTTTTTTTACTGTGTTTAACAGTATCTCATTAGCTTCTAGTATTCTGTCTTCTGCAATTAAATCGGTACAGTCAGAAGTTGATTCCATTTTCAATGACTGTACTGATGGTGGGCTATTGCATGTGGCCAGAGATGGTCTATACGATGAAATAGCACTGTAAGAATGCTCTTCTTCAATCAACATTTTTCTTAGGATCGAGGTAGAAGGATGTAATTTTTTAACGGTTTCAACTTCCAATGGAGATGTGGAACTAGATATTATTGATGGTTTCATGGGTGATAATGCCTGGTTTATTGTTTTTATATTGGTCTGGACAGATTTACTTCTGAATTTATTTGTTATAAATGCTTGAACTGCTTTATCTACCTTCTGCTCACATATAATTTCGGGCTCATTTTGTCCAACTGCTTGAATATCTGCAAAATAATGCAAGTAATTAGTAATATAGTTTATAAAGTAGGTAGGTACTTGTTTAAATTAATTTGTGTTTTTTATTAATCATACTACATACCTGAATTTGCATGATGAGTATCTTCAAGAGCCCAACTTGGTGCACAACTTTCTTCTGGCTTATTCAGACACTCTTCTTTTATCGCCTTTCTTTGTTTTTTTACTATGTTTGATTGTTCTAGGCTGTTGCTTTTCCGTAGTCTTCTGTCTTCTTGACATTTAAATTTACTTGGAATACAACCTGGTATCATGCGCACTTGTGATACTTTTCCCATAATATGATACTCGGAATAATTAAGCATATCAGTTGGCAACTAGAAAAATAAAAATACTGTTGAATTCAATTAATATATCACTTGAAAAGATTCTAAATCATACACCTAAAACAAAATAGCAATCCTCAAATTAGTATGTTAATATTTTTGAACAAATTACATTAGTATTATTTTACATTTACATTACCTAGGTAGATTATATTGTTTGTAGTACTTACGTCAAAATGATCTTCGCAAAAATACATTCTTCTACTTGTTGATTTTGATAAACGATGAGCATCACTCCTGCGAGCAAGTGTTAACCACTTTTCCCGTGTGGGTTGATTGTTTGGAACATATATAAATAATTTGTCTGGCGTTTTTATGGTTGTGCTTTTACACTTGGGCACCATACAGTACTTGTAATACGAAGAATACATTTTTAGAAAACAGTTGACACTTGACTCAGATGTAAACAATTTAGTTTCGCAGACTGTGACGTTAATGACGTCACGTCATTCAAGACGCCATGACACTATTCTTCAGCGTTTTCAAGGAAAATCTAAACATTTTGTTAAAATACAAAATACGTAATGTAAATATTGCTTTTTCTTTAGAATATAAGTTTTTTTTTGAACAAAATAGATATTAGAGTATATAATTACCGAGACCAAGCCATGGTAATATGTATGCTTGCTCAACCCCTGTACCAAGGTTTTCGACTCACAAATCAAAGATGTTCCGATATTTTTATTTATGCTTTATAATCATTTGCGTATAAAGGCGGACTTAATGCCTTAAGCATTATCTAACAGTCAACCTTCAAAATATTATAGTTTTACATCACAGAAGTGTTGGAGGGAATAAAATTAATTTAAAAAAAACTTGCCATAGTTAGTAATGCAATAAGTTTCACTTACCATATACAGACTATTAAACATACATACATACATAACCTCACGCCTGTATTCCCCGAAGGTGCATTTCTGCACCCACCTTTCGCTAGGTATGTATCACTCCCACGTAATAGGGGGCGAGCCTATTGGCGTTTTTCGGGCACAATTCCAGACTCCGTGCTGCTACTGAGAATTTCCTAATGAAAAAACCCAATAACACTTTGCCCGACCCGGGAACAGAACCCAGGACCTCTAGATCGCACGGCACATGCTTGTGCCGCGAGACCACGAGGCAGACTATTAAACACGCCCGTAAATGTTAACATAAAGTAATTGTTCAATATCAATGGAAGTATAAAATAAAACATGTTTTCTTTAATTATCTCTTTATTCAGGAATAAAATCTGTTTTTTAAATCCGGAAATAACTGTGAAATTCATCACTATGTACTACGCGTATTTACATTCAAAAAACAGACGCGTTCGACTTGTTAACGAAAATATATTCTAATTTGTTTTCACTATAATATTTTTTAAATTTTCTTTGCTTATAATGTCTTTTATCCCTATATATTTTAGAGAAAAATCATCAAGACTTATTCTAAAAAAATCGCTCTATGCCACTAGAAGCGCGAAAAGCTAAAATTAATATGTACATGGCATATTGTTGCCAGTAGCAAAAATAATTGCTTTTAAATGTTTTACCGGAGTAAAAGGCGGGAAAATGCCGAGTGTTCTCCATACAAATTTGTGTAACAGTCCCCAATCACCCTCGCGACTTCGATATGGATTATTAAAATGTCATTAAACCCAAATTCAAAATACTACAATAAACCTAGAACATCTTGAAATAAAATTTGTAAATGTAATTGGTTGGATTTTTGTATTCGTTCTAATTCGCTTGGAACGAATACATATAGTCATTCCGCGATTCTCCCATGATCCAGGATAACCTATAGGCATGATGTACCTAATAAGAGATTTAATCATTTTCTCCCATTGATAAGGTGTTTTTTCGATTATATTATCCATCCATCCATCAGCCAATGGGAGTCCACTGCTGGACATAGGCCTCTCCAAAGACTTCCACAGGGACCTGTTGGAAGCAGCTTGCATCCAACGACGTCCCGCGACCTTTACTAGGTCGTCCGACCATCTTGTCGGAGGACGTCCCACGCTGCGCTTTCCGGTACGTGGCCTCCACTCGAGAACTTTTTGGCCCGATCGGCCATCAGTTCTCCGCGCTATGTGCCCGGCCCATTGCCACTTCAACTTGCTAATTGCTTGCTATTATATTATATAATAAAAATATCATCCTCCGTACATTACAAAAGCTTAAAAATGAAATATACGTCCAATTTGGATCACGGTATCGTCGTAAGTTTTATAGTTATAGTCAGACGTAATATCTGGTCAGTTTATCATTGTCACATTTCGTAAGGCAATCTATAATTTCATACATACATACATAACCTCACGCCTGTATTCCCCGAAGGGGTAGGCAGAGGTGCATTTCTGCACCCACATTTCGCCAGGTATGTATCAGTCCCACGTAATAGGGGGCGAGCCTATTGCCGTTTTTCGGGAACATTTCCAGACTCCGTGCTGTTACTGAGAATTTCCTAATGGAAAAATCCAATAACACTTTGCCCGACCCGGGAATCGAACCCAGGACCTCTAGATCGCACGGCACATACTTGTACCGCGAGACCACGAGGCAGTCTATAATTTCCTGGCGGAAATATCCAACTTTAATCTTCTAAATCCCCAAAGAAGCTTTCTCAATAAACTTGTATAGGAAACACTCGGATCTACACAATATGGAGCGAGCATTTCATGCTATGCCCAACTTCTACTTTTTATAATTTATAATAGACTTTTAACGCCAGACTTTTAAATGATCAATACGAATAACCGCTTACATCTAATACACGAGAATTACATCGCTCACAATTATTGTTTAACATACCAAGATGGCTTCACATTGGCTAAATACACTTTAAAATATTATTTGTATTTGGATTGCTGTTGCATTTGCTTTAACATATAAGTATTTTTTAATAAAAACTGTTTCCAATAACTGTATTTTTTAATCTCCTTTGTCCTATAAATAAAATAAGAAGAAAATAATAAACGGAAATATTGGAGAATTAACCATAATGTGCCATAAAATTTATTATTAAATGGAAGACCCAATTTACAATATTGGCGAACGTTTTTGGCAGCGAAAATATTTAAATAAAAAAAATTGTTGCGACAAAACTGTAGCGATTACAAATGACTGTATTAACTGTTTCTTGCCAATGAATACTCCACTGAGTTGCCAATTAATTGCCAGTAAGAACGCAGGACATAAATTTTAAATTAAAATATAAGGAACATTAATTCGCATACTTATAGCCAATATGAAATACATCTAACATTTCTTAAAACCGCTATAACTTTCCAATTAAATCTATTACTGGATAATTTCCAGCACTGGTGTTCTATTTCATTATAAACTATTATTTCAAAAATGTATAACTACAAAATACGTCTAAAACACTAAGCGTGACTCCACTATAAACTTATGCAGATCCTACCACAAGTTTTTGGTTAATTAACACTCATTTGAAATTTAAATCTAAATCACCAGCTTGTTAAAAGCAAGGATTTGTTTGTGCGATAAATATTTTGTTACTGGATGAATGTGAGATTGAAAAGCAGTTTTTATACCATGACGACACAAGACTACTTAGTGACAAAGATTTTTGGCGTTGAGAATGGCAAGCGACAAGTTAAACATCTGTATTTAAGTCCTGACAGATATTACGTAGAAGGCAAAAGAGGTCTTGTCATTTAAGTAAATTGTTGCAATGTAATGCTCATTGCTAGATTTCACATAACTGAACATTATGGAAGCGAACTTTCATATTTTTGCGATGTTTTTCTCCACCGATAAAATATGTGATAATTTGTTAAGGAATATTAATATCTTCTGCAGTCCTGGTACCAGCCGAGATGACAAAAAGAGAAATACTATTAAACAATGTTTTGTTACATCCAAATCTGATAAACAGCCAAGTGGTAAGCGTATTAAAATTCTAAAACTTGTGGTAGGCCTACATTTATAAATAACAGCCATTCTCAGTCCGAATACCGAAACGCATTGACTGGCAACACTTGAAACTATCGTTTTAAAAAAACCACATAATTATAACTTAATAAAATAAGCATCAGTGAGCTAATGGATCATTATATATTTTTTAAAATTAAATGGCATACAAAAAAAATTAAATTTAAATTAAAATAACAGATGTCACTAGTTGTCTGTAGATTGAAATTTTAGAAGAGTACCCACAGAATCTGCTTTTTAGCTAGCATTCAATTTGATTGCTGATTTTTATAATAAAGTCAAATGAATACAGATGGATGAATCGTATGTATCCCAACCTGTCTCAAATGATAATTTTCAAGTTTAAAGTATAAATTCTTTGATAAAATTAGTCCTAACCAACCACCATTGTTTTAAATAATAAATAAATGACACATTTAATTTAAAACTAGACTACCTTTTAAATTAAACTATGTAATTCTATTTTGTTAAATCAATTCGAAATTATGAATAGTAAAGATATTTTTATATTAAAAGCTGAACGATAATTGAATATAAAATTTCTTCATATTGTATGAGAGCTTACAAAATTAACCTCAAAACACAGCACTTACATGCTGAAGAAGTTTAATTCAAGCACTTTATTTATTTCCAATTTATCACTGTAAATATTTTTGAGGTCACATTTTTATCCAGCAGTACATAGATTTCATTTGTCTAATTCAATAAATTATTTTATAATCTTGATAAATTATAGGATGAAATTATCAAAATAAAACAATGCGAATATAATAGGAAAAATAAATAAAAATCATAAGTGTACAAAATTAACTTTTATTTAGGATTGTAAATAAAAGGGGTTTACTCATAAGCGGTGACCGAATGCGAAAAACATATTAACTTTCACAAGTTACAATATTAGTTGCAAATCACAACTTTTACAAGCGTATTTGTATTAAAAATTTCATTTTATGCCCAGTACATGCAAATTTCATGAGTCTTGCTAATTCAAAAATAAATGAAAATGCATCAGTGTTACTAATCTCCAATAAATATAATGGTAAAATTAAATAGTCGATATTTTTAATAATCTCACCTCAACAGCCATTATTGTTTAAATTACACACTGGATACTGAAAACTGCACAAAACGATAAATAACATAAAAAAGGTCTCACACCACGACAAAAATTGCCAGCGTGACGAACATAAAAGTCACTTAAAACATTGCCAGTCGAAAAAACTCTAACTCTCCGAAAATAATGAGGTTGACATATTAAAAAAATATTAAATACATTTTAAAATTACAGCTATAGCTAGTGATATTATACAATTGACTAAAACCTAATTGGAATATTTTTAATTATTTACAAAAAAAAATGAATTAAAATAAAATATTACACAAGCAACCGCGTTTACAATGTCAATAACTATTATCTATAGAAAATTGTCTTTTTCATTGTTACAATATATCCTTTTAATATGTTAATCGTACGCGTATTATTCGAACCAAACATTAAATAATCACATTTGGTTTTTCTAAATATTAAATTGATTATACAATAAATATTTATTTAAATACATTTTTAATACCACGCGATAATGTTGCAAATAGTTAAAAGATTACTGGCATTTGTCTCAAAGTGTTGCCATATGCAATCTTTGTACTATTTACTACTATTTTAGTAAATCTGGTTAAATTAATATTTATTGAAGCTCAAATCGACTTTATAATGATTCGAGCCATTTCACAAGGGAAGCTACATCATCACAACTGGTTAAGATCCTTCCTTAATATTATACCACATCGCCTCAAATAAAATCGATACTTTCTTAACTCGCCGAATCATTTATATTCCATTTTATCGATCCAGCTAGACTATGCATAGTCATTACAACGTCCAATATTTCTAAACTACATAAAGGTAGATTTAAACGTGGAAAAAGCGTGAAATATAATCGATAAATTACATATCCATCGATTATAATTCTTTCATGTATCGATTAAAATTACATATCAACAACACGATTAATATATTTCGCTTTCGAGACAATAATGGTGCTTACCGCTGCTCCACACCAAATTTTGGATATTAATATGAAAGTTAGTGTTTCTACATGTAAAACGAACTTTATTTAATCTAAAAACACTATATTTAATGTGTCCTATTAAGTTTTGATGTGAAGCAGCTAATATGTATTAAAATCGCCATAACTCTTAGTATAATATTGAAGTATCATTGGCGATAATTTGGTTTAAATTGAAAATCTATGGGCCTGAGAAGAATTATAAACTACAGGCATTTAATTACAAATAATATACTTTTATAAATATTATTCGAACGCTAATGATTATTGAAAAATTCATTAACTATATAAATTTATTGAGCAATACTAATAAATGAAAATATTTTATTTTCAGGTATTTTTTTATATTTAGAAGACGGAGACATAAGTGAAATAATGTAAACTCGATACTATCGACTGGTAAAAGGGTATTTATAATCCTAGACGGGCCCATAGAGAATCAAAATCGACAATAAACGCTAAACCATCGATACATATAACAAATTCGCTGTAAAAATTATTGCTTTGGATAATTTGGAATGGACACGACGATTGGCAGTGATAAAATTTGGTGTTCATATGGACTATTCTTGTGCGAATAGGACATTATCGATAATAATTGATCTAGTAAACTATCGATACTTGTTCTAACACTTAACATCGATAAATCTACAGGGATTACATTAATATCGATAGAGTTTTGTATATTGGATAAATTGAAGTGAATGTTTTGATGTTCAATTAATGTAGTCTCGATTTTTATTGTCTTTAGATTACTAAATCGGTTTGTGATGCAGGTGTTAAACAGGCAGATATTAAGCTTATTTTTTATTTCTCACCACATAAGGTACTGGGGTTTTGAAGTATTTTTGGGTCGTTATTTTAGAGATTTTAATTATGTTAATAATTAATACTAAAAATGAGCTCTATATTACATTCCTCAAAAATTAGGGACACAATCCACAAATGTTATTACTTGTAAAGCTACATAGCTACGTCTTATTTAGTTTGACTGTGGTATGAAGTGAATGTGAAGGCTATATCGGGAATTCCGTTCCGGAAATCGTAAACACTTTGTTTACGAAATATATAGACAAGACAAACTAGTTTTTTTTCTGTACTTGCCTGCAGTTTGGTGACTAATTTTGACGTTACTTAAAAAAATAGTTTTATATATCCATTTTTGAAATATAGTAAACGATTTGACGTTTCGTGACGCGATTAAATGACTATTTGGTTATTAGCCGATGTTCAACAAAATTACAAATACGATAGTCTTTAAGACAGGGCCGTCCTGGTTTTCATCATGTTTTCTCACTCTTTTGTACCGAAATAAATTAGGTTTTTTTTAAATAATAATATACAGGGCGTAAAGAGACTGTGATCGAAAACTGAGATAAACTTGTGGTGGTTAGGAAAACGTCATTTTTTTTTCTTTTAGCCTTAATGTTTTTGTAATCACCGTAACTATTATTATCCTGTATTAGGTTTTGTTTACATCCTGCACATCCACTCTTTTTGTGAGTGTTTCGATTCGTTCTTTATTCTATTTTGTAAATACGGCTTTAAGTCATGCATGAGAGTTGTTAAAAAATCTGAGCTTTTAAAGTATCAAAGAGTTAAGTTATTCGACAAAAATAAATTTTAAATATATTCAGTTTACATAAATACTATATTTTTTCATAAATATGGATATATGTTTTTATATTGTCTTGGATACCATTGGCTTTTTATAGTCCTTTTTATTGCCAAGTGACAAACATAGCCCTTAGACTTATCAGGGTGATCAATACAAAAAATAAAATTATTGAGAAAAACTAATATTTCTATGTTTATTAATAGCTTCAAAATAATTTGATAACTCTTTAAAAAAATATGTCTGAATAGTCTAAGAGCTTGACACCATGTTTCAGACATCTAAGAGCCTACATCACATTGTCTTCCGCATCTTCTGAGGAAATATTGAATATTGTTTAGAGGCTGTATAGTCCAGGAGACAGACGCCATCTGTCTTCCCTATCTTGTGTAGTCTAAGAGTCCGTATGGAAGAGACTTACGTTATCGTCTATCGAGTAACTATTGCAGTTAGTAGGAAGCCTCATGGCCGGCTAGAATGTAGAGATCGTTTCCGTCGTCGCTCGATAACGTGTTGTTCTGTAGCGCGTGGGACTCAAGGACCACCACTCTGGAATAATGGAGATAAATAAATAATTAATAAATACACCCAATAGTCACATACATAGTTCTGACCTCACACTAGGATACAAGTCCTGTGTCGTGGGTGTCAGAAACTACGAGAGACTTTTCGGTCTCACATACACCCAGACCCAAAACAAATATTTAGGGACCACACAAACATTGGTCTCGGTGCGGGGATCGAACCTGCGGCCTCTCGTTTCGCAAGCATCTAGCCAACTGCGCCACAGGGCTGTCAAGGAAAACGGTGAAGGAAAACAACGTGAAGGAACTTGCACACCTAAAACTTCTTAGGAATTGCTTAGGTGTGTAGTCCGCCAACCCGCACTAGACCAGCGTGGTGGACTAAGGCCTCAACCATCTCAGTTGTAGAGTAGTCCTATGGTATGTATGTATGGTAGTATGGGCTGCCGATGTACTAACTTGTCGTGCGGCAGCAGCCTGTAGGCGCGCGAGTGGTCGCAGATCTCCTGCGTGACGTCAGCGCTGCGCAGCGAGCGGCCCTGCACGCCGTGCCGGTGGAACGCCAGCACGCTGTCCGCCAGGCACACTGCCACACCACCACACTTATACACGTCTACACTGCACTTTATACACACCGGTGTGTCCACACCGTCATCGGAAACGAAGGCAGGTAATAGCCAAGGTGATTACAAACCCCCTAGCCTAGTTGTTAGGAAAACTTCAAAATTTTTATTTTTTTTAACGCCAGGGGGTTTGTAATCACCTTAGCTATTACGTGGCTTAGTTTCTGATAACGGTCTGAATACACCCTGTATACTCAATGAAGTGATATTATCGTTTATTTATCATGTAGCCAATAATATAGCACTTATGACACGTCAATACTACATATAAATAAAAGAAAATTAATTGAAATATAACTGGCGTAAAATACACAGGTCAATATGTTTTATATTTATTAACTATTTGTCTTATTTTTATTTGGAAAATGTTATATTTAATATTATATATTAGGAGGTATAAATGGACCATAAGAATTTCCGAAACGTCATGAGTGAAAGAAGAGAAAATATTCAGATTATTTATTACGGATAAACTCAAAAACTATTAAACTGGTTTAAATATTTTTTTTTGGCATGGACATTAATGGAATTAAAGGGAGGATACGGAATTTTTACATTTGCGTGTATGTATGCGTGTAAGTTTGCGTGTGTGTGCGTGTGCGACCTGTAATCTATGTTTCCAACTCCTCCCGTTTGTATTCTTCTGATTTATTTCAAGGGCGTAGACAAACTAGGTGATAGATTCTCTGAGCTTCACTGTTCGGTGTCATTTCTGTGTATCGATCCTGGTGTACCGGAGTTGCAGAGCAGTTGCGTGCGTGCGTTCGTGCGTGCGTGTGTATGTGAATATGCGTGTGCGTGTGTGTGTGCATGTGCGTGCATGGGCGTGTGTTTGTTTATGTGCGTGCATGTGCGTGTTTATTTATGTCCGTGCATGTGCGTGTGTTTGTTTATGTGTGTGCATGTGCGTGTGTTTTTTTATGTGCGTGCGTGCGTGCGTCAGTGTGTGCGTGCACTCACGTATGCTGTCGATGTTGAAGTGGAACTCGATGCGCGAGAGCAGTTTGTTGCGGCGCCGCTCCTCGTCCCGCCAGCGCGCGCCGTCCAGCGAGTTGGGCAGAACCGGGATGATGTCCACCACGTTGTCGTGACACACCAGCACCTGCGACAGAAATACCAAACACAATCACGACAGGAGCATTTTCGATATAGGTTAGTTTGATATAGCTGTCAGAACAATCGAAATAAACATGAAAAAACTAATTATATCGTTGATAACCCCAGTCCTCTTTAGTTACTGCACGATTATTAAGATTATTCAAGTGATAACTTTCGACATTAAGAAGTATAATAAAAAAGGGGGAAAAAGAGTTATCCACGGCAAAGCGGGAGGGAAGAGGACAACTCTTTGTTTTCCAACTCCTTTATGATTTTTTCTCGATGAACTTCGTTGTTGAATTATGGCATGATCATTCCTTTAGATTTACTGAGCTTCATTGCTCGGCGCCAATACAGTGCGTGCTGTTGATCCTGGAGCACAGGAGTTACAGCAGGGTGTGTGGTAGGGATGTCGGAAATACCAAAAAATATCGATATATTGATATTTTTTTAAAATATCAATATTGATATTTTTTTAAAATATCAATATCGATATTGATATTTTTATCGGTATAATTTGAGTACGTACTCAAAAATACGCGCGTGCTTAGAGAATTGTCGACTAAAAAAAGAATAATGTTAATTGTTACAAAGAAAAATGTTAACATAAAAAAAAGGATTCCTTTTTAGGATTTTTAATCATAGAAAATATCGATTTTGATATCTTTTTGAAACTTGGAATTTTATATCGATATATCGAAATAAATATCGCTAATAAAATATCAACAAGCCTAGTGTGTGGTGGGATACGACCATTATTAATGAGTGAAATGTGTTTAGTTTAGAGGTGTAAGTCAGTGGCGGGACTTCCACAGAAGGCGAAATATCTAGTTTATAATTGTTTTACTGTAGGGTCAGGATTTTGTCATTTACATGTCAAATTGCTTTTGTTAAATAAAGATATAAAGCTTAAAGATTATTTTAAGGCAAGCTGGTCTTTTAGGCTTGTATGACAGAGCCGCCACAGGTTTGGATGTGTATGAGACTGACCGCGTCCTTGTTGAGTTGCTGCACGGCCCGCAGCGTGTGCAGTCGCTCCGGGCGCGGCAGCACCGTGTTGGAGCCCGCGCACGCCTCCAGCTCGTCCGAGTGGAACCACGTCGCGCCTGCGACACCACGCCCATACTCATCATCACCATCATCATCACCACCATCATCATTATCACCATCACCGTCATCATCACCATCATCAGCCCATATACGTCCCACTGCTGAGCACAGGCCTATTCTACAACTAAGAGGGTTTAGGCCTTAGCCCACCACCCTGGTTTAGTGCGGGTTGGAGGACTACATAACTAAGAAATTCCTAACAACTCTTAGGTGTGCAGGTTTCATCACGATATTTTCCTTCACCATACGCATCATCACCATCCCCTACACCCCACGGACCTCCTCTAAAACTGACAGGGTTTAGGCCAGAGGTTTCCAGTCTATTGTTTCATAGACCACTTTCAAATTTTCGATGGATTCGGTGGACCCTTTGCAGTTACATTACTACCAATTTCCAAAACTCAAAAAAAAAACAAGTCGCGTTGTACTGATTATGGAATTATTAGGAAAACGGTAATTAGGAAAGCGTCATTTTTATTTATTTTTTCGTTATTTTTTTTATCGTCAATGATTATGTAATCACCGTAACTTTTAGGGCGCGTACACATAGAATGTCGCTACTGGAGGTAATATTCACACAACATTTACAGGACCGATTTTAACAGATCCGACGCTACTGGACTTTCGTTCTTCAGTGTATCTAAATTTTTACTTATTTCCGAATGACGTCGTCTACTTTTGATGACCTTAAACGATTACGAACCCCGTGCACACCCGTGCTAAGCCTGGTGCGGTTTTGATCCGATAAAACTGATACTGATCGTATTTCCTTTGTGTGTGGGATTTTTTACTGGTTCCGATATACTATATTCTGTGTGAACTCGCTCATACAATTACTTACGCTAATAACGTATCCGTTTAAACGGACCTGTAAAACGGACGGTCTATGTGTACGCGCCCTTACCAGTCTTAGTTTCCGATTACGGTCTTTATACACCCTGTAGTCAAGTCAAGTCAAGTCAAAATATCTTTATTCAAATAGACTTTTACAAGTTCTTTTGAATCGTCAATTTTACACATCTTAATTTTTTTAAACTATTGCCGCTTCGAAACGTGTTATAGCTGTGGAGAAGAAACGGCAAGAAACTCCCTCAGCAACACATGTCATTTTTTTCTTTTAAAAAACAGCAATATAATTATGTATTTTTTTCATTACATTATTTAAATTTTACATTATAAATGTCATAACGATACAAACTGTAGCAACAAAACAAAACTCCGATCAATTTACTTACTCCCAGGGCTTATTATCTTCAATAAAATCTGAAACTTTATAGTATGCTTTTTTGTAAAGCTTATCTTTAATTGATTTCTTAAACATTGTCAAGGGAAGCTCTCTAATAGCCTTCGGAAGTTTGTTATAGAAGCGTATACATTGCCCCATAAAAGAGTTATTAACTTTCCGGAGACGAGTTACGTGTTGAACGAGATTACATTTAGGGGAGGCCTATACATTGGGAGCATTTGGTTAGAGGGCGTGTGTGTACCGGAGTTGATGTTGAGGAGGCTGAGGCGCGTGGGTTTCCTGGTGGCGCCCACGCACAGCAGCGGGTACTCCAGCTCGGGCGTGATGATCAGCTCGAACACCGGCGCCGGCGACGGCAACGAGCACTCCACGTTCTACACACACACACACACACACATACAGGGCACACGATTCTACATACAAGTCAATTATATACTCCCTTTTCATTTCAACTGTTGAACAACTTACAATAATACAATATTATACAGGGTGTATTCAGACCGTGATCGGAAACTAAGGCAGGTAATAGCTACGGTGATTACAAACCCATTGGCGTTAAAAAAAATCCCGACAAGATATAAAAATTTTGACGTTTTCCTAACAATCGTAGGTATTAAATGGATGTGGTTGTAAGGAAGACGTATGTTTTCTTATTTTTTGTCGATTTTTTTTTAATGTCACGCTGTTTGTAATCGCCGCAACTATTATCTGCCTTAGTTTCTAATCACGGTCTGAATACACCTGTATAATAACTTCCCTATTTTAAAAATGAATTATTATATATTATGTCTATTATTTTAAAGCTCCATTAAGACTCCTTAAATTAACCGATATCAGAATATGATTTCATTAAAATAAGCCACTTGAAAACTAACAACTAACTCGCTATTTTCTTAAATAAACAAAAAGAAATGTGTTTTTTGGCAAAAAAAAGTTAAGTGAATAAAACTTAAATTATTTCTTACATGGCTCATATAATAAATATTGTTATAAAATTACATAATAAACAATAAATTTACAATGCTATAGAAAGCAGTCTACTAGGAATTAAACTTATAAATAAAATTAAGAGAGAAGATATTCGCAAGAAAACAAAATTTATTGACGCGGTACGCCACACTCAACAGTTGAAATGGAGATGGGCTGGTCACATTGCCCGCAGTACGGATAAGAAATGGACAAAAAGACCTACTAAATGGAAGGGGCCCAGTGGGAAAAGAAAAAGAGGAAGACCTAAAGATCGATGGGCGGAGGAAATAAAAAACACAGCCGGCAAGGACTGGATGACGAAGGCGGCAAACAGAAAACTATGGAAACAGTTGGAGGCGCCCTTTATCCTTAGAGGAGCCATGTAGTATTGTAGTAGTATGATTATAATCTCAGTGTAATGTGTATGGCAATAAAAGGCTTTATTATTATTATTAAGTTTATAAAAATAACTTCCACTATCATTGACCTTTGTCTAGAATGTACACCTATGTCTTTTATCCCCTACCTACCCCTTCACGATGACAATAGTGACTCGGAAGTGAACCCGTTACCTTGAGCAGCATGAACTTCCTGAGCGGGTCGTACCACTGCATGAGGAAGAGTCCGGCGGGCGTGGCGCCGCACAGGTACTTGTACCCGTTGTACGGGCTGCGGGCCACCGCGCACCGGGTACAACCTGGCGACAACACATTTGGAATAGCGACATCTAGCGGCAAATGGGTCAACTATTTGCACTCAAAATACTGTTGGTTGTTTTATACAATTCCTAGAGCTTACTACAGACTCTCTTTACGGTGGAGAAGGACTGTTCCACCACAGGATTATTCACAATGTTTTCTGTCATTATCTAAATGACTAATATTTCAAGATGAATATCTTAAAAGAAAAAAATTAAGACATTCTTGCAACCGGCAAGACAAAGAAATATTAAATCCTCTAAACTTCTATTTCCCACAAAATCATTTTAATAATGAGTGACTTAATAAATATGGTGTAATCAGACAGACAGTGATCGGAAACTGAAATAGTTAATAGTAAAACGTGAAAATATTTTTTTAGGGGATTTTTCCCGTTTATTTGTTTGTAATCGCCATATTGTTAGTACATCTGTCCTAGTTTTCGATATCGGTCTGTTTACACACCTAACAGATTCTCGTTTATGAACTCCAAAAGATCACAAATCCACACCATCATTTTTTTTTAAATATGCTCTATTTATCCTGGCCTAAATATCAAATCGAAACATCCAGAAAACCTTAGATTATTCCTGAACATTCTACCACTGTAATCCCCAAACTATGCTCGTAAAAAAATCAATAACATTTTATTGAATTATTTTCTATCGAATTTATAATGTATCCATGTAAGTAGCGTGATGGTACCTCTTGTGTCTGGGACCCTGGTGGTGAGCGCGAACCTCCTGGGCAGCAGTCTGGGAGGGAGGACCCTCAGGGACTTGCCTCCTCGCGCGCTGCCGATCAGGGCCAGCAACTCGTGCCGGTACAGTGACGGAGTTTTACCTGAAATAGAAAGACATATTGTTAGCAGTTACTGAAATCGATATCGAATTTAACGATTAGTATTATATTCTTGATATGACTGACTCGTGGTCTCGCGGCATAAGTATGTGCCGTGCGATCTAGAGGTTCCGGGTTCGATTCCCGGGTCGGGAAAAGTGTTATTGGGTGTTTCCATTAGGAAATTCTCAGTAGCAACACCGAGTCTGGAATTGTGCCCGAAAAAAGGCAATAGGCTCGCCCCCTATTACGTAGGACTGATACATACTGGCGAAATGTGGGTGCAGAAATGCACCTCTGCCTACCCCTTCGGGGAATACAGGTGTGAGGTTATTTATGTGTGTAAAATATTCTTCATCGATTCTAACAATGTATATACCCATCCATACTGTAGGGTCCCCCCGCAGTAGAAATATAATAAATTCAAAAGTAACTCTGTTTGTTAAGTTTTTATGTCTACGGTGCTGGACTGATTTGAATGATTTTTGGTATGCAGATGCATAAGACCTTGGAGAAGGATATAGGGTGCTTAATTTAGCTATTTTTGGGACCCACAGCTTTATTAATGTCCGCCCTGTGGATTGGGGGCGTAAGAATTCCGCCACGGTATCCCCTCTACTTGTCGTAAGAGGCGACTAACAGGGACCATTGGGGTGGCTGGGCGTACTACAGAGGCGGAGCGCCATGACTAAAAGCAACCCCGAGATGTGCGGCATAGGGCGTGGCCTCCTGTCACGGACGTTTACAAAATTTGAGCGTCTAAAATAGCGTGAGTGGAGGGCATCTCAAGCCCTACCAATTTTGTGGAGTCCATAATTGGACGGTGCCTCGGACGGCAGCGGACCATTTAGGGCGCTTATCGCCTTGAGATGCCGCAGAACCGCCCTAAATGCGCGATATGGTCACCGAGAGGTTTTAGTCGGTATGCTGGCGTAGGATTTTGGTTAGGGACGCAACTCAGGTAAGCGGGCAATTGTTCCGCGCGCCGAGTTGGAAGGCCAGAGACCCCGACATACCCCTTTTGGCCTCCCCCGAGGTACCGAACAGGGGAGCTTAAGGTGCTTGCCTCTCGTTAAAAAGAAGCTATATCAATGTGGATATACGTACCGGACAAGGACATGAGCACGTCGTTGATGACGTGCATCCAGATGGTCCTGCGAGGGTAGAGCTGGTCCATCGCAGTCTCGTGCAACTCGTTTAGGTTCAGTGTGTAGATGCCCTCCTCCGCGCCTGCAAATTTAATACACGCTGATAAGAGATAACAGATAGAGTGGTGTCCATCTCTCATCGCGACTTAGACGTGCCGGATTATTGAGATGTCAAATGTAAAAAAAATACCTATTAATATATGCTGGTCCCTGGTGTCTGGATGTATCCAGGACGCGGTGCAGTTGATCCGCAGCGGACATCCGTTGAACACCTGCAAATAAACCACATAGGTGACCTCAAATAATTATTCCTTTGTGGAGATTCCTCCACTTATAACACACAAACAAACAAACATACATACACACACATATACACATTCACACACAGATATAATAAAATAAAATAAATAAATATTAATTACACATACATACGGACCGGCTGATCGTTATTAATATTTTGTATATACATAGCGAGCCCCGGCACAAGCGGTCAAGCCGGTTCCGGGCCGCAGCGACGATCAGTGCGGTCGACGCGATCGCCAGTCAGCTCCAACTCGCTTGAGACGCCAGACGCTCGCTATTTACTGTGCCACGCTTTATGTATTACGCTCGCTTTTCATTATTAGTTTCTGTGTTCTTCTATACTCTTCATCTATCGCTCATCATCCTTCTGTACTGTCTTGTGTGGTGTCAATAAACTGTTACGTGATCTTGGACTTATTCTTTCAACGACCCGGCTATCCACATCGGACACACGATACTATCATCTACCCAGACACCATCTACACCTTTAAAGGGTAAACAGAGGTGCATTTTGGCACTTCCCCTTTTGCCCTCCATTTTCCCTAACTGTGTTATCATCTCACGTAATAGGAGGTGAGCCTATTGTCGTTTTTTCGGGCACAATTCCAGACTCCGTGCTACTACTGAGAATTTCCTAAAGGTAAAACCCAATAGCACATTGCCCGAACCGAGAATCGAACCGGTGGACTTGTAGATCGCACGGCATTAATCATCATCATCAGCCAATATACGTCCCACAGTTGGGTACGGGCTTTATCTACAACTGAGAGGGTTTAGGCTTTAGTCCACCACGCTGGCCTAGTGCGGGTTGGCGGACTACACACCTAAGAAATTCCTAAGAAGTTTCAGGTGTGCAGGTTTCCTCACGATGTTTTCCTTCATCATTAATCCAATCAACCCAATCCATCAGCCTAAAGAAGTCCACAGCTGAACCAGTGGCGGTACTTCCATAGAAGCCCAAAAGCCCTGGTTGCCTTACTGAATGATCTTTAAGCTTCAAATCTTTATTTAAAAAAGAATTTTGTCATATAAATGAGAATATCCCGACCCCCGAATAAACAATTATAAACTAGACATTACACAATTAACAATTAAAAGGCTTTTGGGCTTCTATGGAAGTACCGCCACTGTGCTGAACATAGGCCTCCCCCAATGACTTCCATAGTGACCTGTTGGAGGCAGCCTGCATCCAGCGACGACCCGCGACCTTTACTAGGTCGTCGGACCATCTTGTGGGTGGACGTCCTACGCTGCGCTTTCCGGTACGCGGCCTCCACTCGAGAACCTTTTGGCCCCATCGGCCATCGGTTCTCCGCGCTATGTGCCCGGCCCATTGCCACTTCAACTTGCTAATCCGCTGGACTATGTCGGTTACTTTAGTTCTCCTACGGATCTCCTCATTCACCATTAAAGTACATGACAGTTCATTGTGAATACACAAAGTTAGTATGACTCTTACAGGCTAACTTATAGGTATATACACTAAGTTGTAGATGTGTACCTTGGAGAAGCAGGCGCCCATGTGCACCTTGGGCGTGGGCGGCAGGCCGTTGGGCGCGGGGCGGGGGGGCGTGTGGCGCCGCGCGCGTGACCGCCGCGGGGGCACCGGGGGCACGGGGGGCGCGGGGGGAGCGGGCAGCGGGGACACGCACCCGGCACCCGCGGGAACTGCTGAGGCACATAGTTCGAAGCAATGGTGGTACTTCTATAGAAGCCCAAAAGCCCAGCTTGCCTTACCAAATTCCGAATAAACAATTTGACAAATAAACGAGAATATCCTGCCCCCACAAGAAACAATTATAAACTAGACATTACACAATTAACATGTAACGCCTTTGGGCTTCTATGGAAGGGTACTTCCACCAGGTATGGCGGTATAGTTGAGAGACTAGAGGCCTCCAGGATGAGGCCTAAGATCTCTAAGATCTTTAAGAAAACTTTATTGATTACAAAAGCAAAAATTGTGATTATGAAGGTAGTCAACAATAATGAACCTAGAATGTTATACGGCCAAAGTGACCAAAATTGTTGTACGTCCGTAAAATCTATTTAAACAGATTAATGTTATTATAAACATTGATGGAAATTATCAATTCTAGCGCATTTACATTCTAGTTTTAACCATCAAGTATTATTTTTGTATTTCAACATGACATCATTACTAAACACAGAATAAAGTATTCTGTTGAATCATAACATCTTATTGTAAACTTCAGTTATTATAAATTATCGATTTATCATTTTAGACAACCATAATTAAATATCAAATATAATTAAAATTCATTATTTTACACATGAAATGAAAATCTACCCCCAAATTTATGAAAACTTCAGTTATTATAAATTAAACAATTCTATACACAATAAAATCCTTACCTTTATTCTCTAGTTTAGCTTTGTCTCTCTGACTGTCAGAGAGACTCCGCTGTCTCTGACTGACTTTGATCTCCTCTTCTGAAAGATCCTTGACATCCCTTCCATTCTCATCCACCATTTTGAATATCTCATCCACTGACGACGTTTTCCTCTTACCATCGAATTCACATTGACAAAACTGACTTAAATCGATTCCAGCACTTGCCGTATCCGTGTTATGTCTCGCTCTTCTTCTCTCATACTTATCGTCCATGTTTAAACTCATATCTATCTTTCTACAGAGATCCTCGTCTGACGTGCCGCCATTTTGTATTTTGTCGTCCGCTATCCGCAACCTGTTGGCTATTTGCAATGCCCTAAAATTCGATACGGCTATTTTTTGCTTCTTGCAGTTTTCGCAGTAGACTATTCCCGAATCAGCGTTTTGGTTGGGACAATTCCTGTAGTAATTGAGTATGTCCCCGTTGGAGTTGCAGGCGTCACAGGAACAGACGGCTACGCTTCTCTGGAGATCGCTCAGGGTGTTATTGTCTTTTGTTTCAGGTTTGGGACACAGTCCACATTCGCAATTGGTGTTCCTGATTTGCGGAGAGGGGACAACTGCCTCGCTATCCTGTTGATCCACGTACATTATATCATCGATTTTCCTACACAAGGGATCGTCTATCGATACCCTGGAAGCCCCTATGGGACTCTGGAAATTCGACGCTAAATTGTGATAAATATTTGTATTGGAATTATTTAAATAGTTCTGCTTTAGTTGTATGCACTGGGATAGGTGTTGGTCGTGTATCGACAGGCCGGTGTTGCTAGCCTGCGCCATTGACGTAGTGTCCGCCGTCAACGGCAGTGTTGCCCTGTTGGAAAATAAAACAATTACCATTTTTGGCAGATTTTTTTGGTAGGTTTTAGTAAGCTTTTCGGGGTATGCAGTGCTGTTATTTTCCAAGCTCGGGTTTCGAGTGCTGTTAGACACATAATGAGGGATTACTGTGTTTATATTTCAAGCGATATGTTTAATTTTTGTGTTAAATAACAAGTGGTGCTTGGTGGGTCCACAGATATATGTATTTTATTATAAAAATTAACGAAGTATTTAAAATCAATTTTCAATTCGGTCAATGGGTTTATTTCGGGGTATTTTGTACTCAAAATACTTAACTAAAAGCCGGTAAACATAAAAACAATCATGCTTCGTGCCACTACACAAAAAAACTACGAAAAAATTAATGTTTAATTTCCTTGTCTACATCAAAGTCATAGACAACATTCAAATTTGATGACAAACTTCTAGAACTTGCATGACAATTATTACTTACATATTTTTTTACTTACTTAAAATAATTACACAATATTTAATATTAAAACCTTTTCACAAACTACAAAGCAGTCTTTGCAATAAAATACTTATAGATGTACATTAACCAACCAATACTGTTTTATGTAGCTCATTTTCTTATGTTGGCTGTACTGTAACTATTCAAAAACTTCAATCATGCTAGTTCCAATTACGGGTATTGATGAATGATTCTCTATGGTAAGTGATATTACAAAAAAACAACTTACAGCTGTTCGGAATTCCATCTCAACATACCAACGAACAATTCATGAAAAGAACATAGTTACAGTTATATGTGTATGTCTTGAAATTGGCATAACTTCTAGTCGCGCTAGCAACTTAACAAAACAAAAAACAGAACAAAAAAAGGAAACCCAAAAAATCGATAATCGTGATTTTTGCTCGAAAAACAAAGTTTTTTTTTTTATATCGACCTCATAAACTTTTATTAGAATCGAATCAAACACGAATTCCACAAAGCCTATAGGTCCAAGCATCCTATGTAGCGAAATTTTGATACGTCAGCCCTTCCCCATTGCATCTTGTTGTATAATAACAATTCATTTTACTTAGTAAATGATCAATCAAAAGCATAAATGAGAAATAGAAGCCAAGTTTCATTACGTATAAAATATGCATTGTTAGCCACTTCGCCGACAAAAAAATTGAGATCTATATGGATGCCAAGTCCTGTGTAGATAATCCTAAAATATATAAGCAAGAATTTGCATAATTCCAAAATAGTTTTATTAACAATTTCTTGTTTCTTGGAGGTAGAATAATGATAGGTACTCAATAATGTAATAAGTAATAAAAAAAAATGCAATTTTAGGAAATAATTAACCTTATGAAGTGTCCGTGGATGAACTTGGCTAAACTCTAGCTTGCAAAACGAGAGGCCACGGGTTCGAACCCCGCACCGAGACAAATGTTTGTGTGATCCACAAGTATTTGTTTGTGAGAGCGAAAAGTCTCTCCTAATTTCTGATGCCACGACACAAGGCTAGTATCTTAGTGTGGGGTCAGAACTATGTATGTGACTGTTAGGTGTTTTTTTTTTTTTAGAATGGTATAACCTTTCAATCATATGAAGAGATGGCGAATTCCGAACAGCACAAAAATCGACAACTAACACACACACAAACTAACAAAACATAAAATCGGCATGCAATGTATAAACCTCTGCACAGTTTACCTCAGCATTAACTCTTCGTCAATATATTGCAAGAGGCTCCTAAAACAAGAGAGACAGCATACAGAAACTCGCTCGTACGCCCCCTATACTTTACTTCGTTGTGTTTATGGCCTAAAGTTTGGGAGATTCAATTGATTTATGTTTAAATGAGATTTTATTCAATAATAATTGGAAAATTTTCTGCAGAAGCCCGAAATCTGGAAATTTCTTGAACTTGGTAAAGCCGGGCTTTTATCATTGTGGTACCATTTTAGGCTATTGAAATGGTATTATTACCGCACAGAAAATCGATATAAAATACTGTTATTTTCCGTTTCTTGTCCCATATTTTTGCAAGCGTATTTTTTGTTGGTAGGATATTATCGACCACAATATACAGGGTGTATTCAGACCGTGATTGGAAACTAAGGCAGATAATAGCTGCGGTGATTACAAGCACCGTGACATTTAAAAAATCCCGACAAAAAAGAAAATAAAATACGTTTTCCTTACAACCACATCCATTTAATATCTATGATTGTTACGAAAATGTAAAAAAATATATTTTTTGTCGGGATTTTATTTAACGCCAATGGGTTTGTAATCACCGTAGCTATTACCTGCCTTAGTTTCCGATCACGGTCTGAATACACCCTGTATAACATTCTTAAGATACTAGTCAATATTATCATTTCCCGTTACATTCTCGCGGTTGATGATGATGATGATGTAAAACAACAGAATATTCGACCATGGCATGTGATAACTGTGTCGACTAGTACACAGTAGGATTATAGTTTTTTATAAGTCGTCATCAATTGGTCTGTATCGAGACCTAAATTGCGGTGTAGTATCAATATTAAGTGTCATTGTTTAATATACTTTTTTTATGGTTTTGATATATTAATACTCGTATACATAGACAGAAGGGGGTTTGGAAACTAATAGGAGCGAAACCGGGTTGCGAAAGTAGTCAGAAATGGATCCCAGACATAAAGATATAATGTTTAATTCAATATAAAGGCAATTGTGAATTTATCGTATTTAATTATCAAACCACTGTTTTTTTTTAAACCTTTGAAAGTCTACACCTAAAAAACGATGATATAAACAAGCAGCTCTCAAACTTTAGACCATAGACATAATCTAAATAAACACAATGCTGAAAAACGTGGTACACTTAACAACTCTCCATTCAGCTTACCTCTCCTGGATTTATTCCTATTTTTTTATTAAAACTTTTAAACAACACTCATATAAATAGCTACAACGCATACTTAACCATTAATAAAAAGAAAACATTGTAACTGTTCTTCAATTAGTATTGAAATAGTTCAAACACATGCCTCTAGATGTCGCCTTATCAAACTTTTGAACAAGGCATATTCTATAGAAGCATTTTCTCTATCTGTTTTAGGAGTATTATTACTAAATTTAAATGTCAAAGTACACGTTGTAGCTATTGATATATAAAAACAAAGCCAAACATGATGTCACTGCATTAAACTCATGCACACGATTGTCAATTGTGTAGGCCAGAGGTTCCCAACATTTTGTCGTATGCCCCCCATCCATGGTACATATCCCAAGATAAAAAAGAATATCAATCATGTGGTTTACTAATAGCTAGCAAACTCGCCCAGGTCAACCTTGCCTTTACTCTCATATTACAACTATTCCATCATATGCCCCCCTATTATGCCCTTTATAGTCTCTGGTGCTATAATCTCAAAGCCCCTTGCCACAACCTAGCCCCTTCAACGTCTAAAACTAAGGGACTACAGTTGCGAACCTCTGTTGCGTTTCTAACTTGTGCACGAACGTAACAACACCCATACATCCACCGTACCTGAGCATCGTATAGTTTCTCAAAACCTTCACCCCGAAAAAGAAAAAAAAAGCAAAGAAAAAAGTTATAAAAAATTACCAAAAAAAAGAAAAACAAAAAAATTTGGAATTTTTCTCATTTTTGTTAGAGCCGTCGAAAGTGTTAAAGGTTATCTGATGTTCACAATTGGCACTTGATATTGAGGATTTTCTTGTAAATTTATACCTTAGCAAACCATACTAATTATACATAGTTTACTACATAGTACATGTAAATAATTAAAAAAGATTATAAGTCGAATAAAGACACATATTTATATGTCAATTATTTGATAAATAAATCTAACATTACTCTGCTTATTTATGCACATACTTTGTAAGTGTCTGTGTTACATCATATAATATATGATATTATAGGTATATATTATGTAAGTGCGTCACACAGCGAGACACAGGTTAATCTCACTTTATTCGACGATTTACGAGCTTTAATTTTATATAGTTTTTGGTAATAAAAGTTAATAGCCACTAAGCTCATATAAAAGACAAATTTTGATACAAAACAAAAATTTTATACTTAATTACGTTTCTTTCAAAATTAATTATCAATTTTCAACAATTCAAAATGCCAATCTTTCCCATCGATACCAACCTCAAAAAATCATCAAAACCAAGCGCCAAAATCGACAAAACAGACCACCATTTATCGATATAACCAAACAAAAACTAATATATACCTTAAACTCATTTTCATAATATCATCACCAGTGATCACCCGACACCACTTGCTACAAACATAATATATAATAAACATATAATAAATAAGTGAAGGAAGCGTAAGAAAGAGACAGAAGATGTGCATTACTCACTTCTCGCTCGTGGGCATTGTGTCTGACGACGCGTCTTGGGATATGGGGTTGTGTTTGGGACAACTCATCATGGACGCCACGCTCCAGTCTTCGCTGGTTTGCCGGTGGTACACTGTGGGATTAGCGATATCTATAATTAATATGTATAAAATAAATTTAATTATTATTTATTGATAATGATAATATTATTTATTGATTTAGGCATTAAATGATATTTTATGAGAAAACTAATGTAATTTGTTAAGCAGAGTAAGGTTCAAGTGGAAAGATACAAGAAATATTATCCGGGAATATTGTTGAGTTTATGGTAGCTTAGAAATAGGATATATGTAAATGTTTTTTTTTATATGGCGTTCTTTTAGTTGGTCTATCATATCATCATCATCTATCATATGATAAGGAGTTGAGATTTGATTGGTTGTCAAATTTTTTGTCACGAATAAACTCAAAAACTACTAAACCAATTTCGATCATTCTTGGTATGGACATAGATGAGACCTTGTTATGTTTTTTACAAAGCCTTATTTTCATAAAATTTCTAGTATAAAATATAAAATAAAAACTCGTACAAACCGTTTCTCTTGACCGTGTCCCCGTCACAGTTATTGACCTCTGCGTTGAAGTTGATGACCTTGGGCATGGAGCTGACGCTGAGGTCGTCGTCAGCGTCGAGGTCGACGATGGGCGAGTCGTCGTACACGCCGGACCGAGCCTCGCTGGCGCAGCCGGGCAGCGACCCCGCGGGGACCACGTGCTCCGTCAGCAGACTGGAAGGAGATAAGCAGACAGTTAGAAAAAATACTATAACTACATTACATGTTGTAAGAAAATTGCGGATATTTATCTTTATACACACATAACCTCACGCCTGTATTCCCCGAAGGAATGCATGCGTTCTGCATTCACATTTTACCAGGTATATACTTGACGAATTGACTTATAGCGGGAATTTTTCATCTTTGAGCATGGTCATTATTCGGTCATTGACATCTTACGGCTGATGTTTACCGGATGTTCTAATCGAGACATATCCTATATACAGGGTGTATTCAGACCGTGATCGGAAACTAAGGCAGGTAATAGCTGCGGTGATTACAAACCCTCTGGCGTTAAAGAAAATCCTGACAAAAATAAAAAACATTACGTTTTCCTAACAACCATAGGTATAAAATATATGTCTCCTATATATGATACCTTATTACAACGCCTTTTTTTATACATCGTGTTTTGTTATTATAGTTTTGAAGTATGATAGTGAGTGGTGGTGAGGGTTGGTGAGTGGTGATGAGTGTTGGTGAGTGGTAATGAGTGTTGGTGAGTGGTGATGAGTGTTGGTGAGTGGTGATGAGCGTTGGTGAGTGTTGATGAGTGTTGGTGAGTGGTGGTGAGTGGTGATGAGTGTTGTTGAGTGGTGATGAGTGTTGGTGAGTGTTGGTGAGTGTTGGTGAGTGGTGATGAGTGTTGTTGAGTGGTGATGAGTGTTGGTGAGTGGTGGTGAGTGTTGGTGCGTACCTCCTGGGCCGGTGGTTGTCGTGTCTGGGCGCGTGGTCGGGCACGCGGCGGCTGCGCCCCGTCAGCCGAGACGCGATGCGCTGCGGCACCGTCGATATGCCCTGCAATGTACACACACACACACATACACATTAATGACGCGTTCAGTAATTCATCCAAACACAAAACACACTAACCATCCATTACAAACGGGCATTTTAAGGGTTAAATGGGCAGACTATTTTTTAATTTTATTTGTACGATGATCTGGAATTTTGTAACTTAGCTTGTGAGGGGTCCTCCTCGAAAAAATCTACCTATTTCAGTATCCTGAAAAATCTACATCCATTATAATGGACATTTTTAGGTAAAATTCTTGTTTTCTTACGAGAAGAATACTGCACGGTGTCTAATTAATAGTTAAAAGATCGCAATTCTATGTATTTGTTTTGTTTTGTCTCCATGTGTACAATAATTTGTTATTATTTTTTTAAACTAAGCTACTTGTTATTGTGTGTATACTGTATTTTCCTTTATGTAATAAAATAATAAGTCTCGTAATATGAGACACGTGTAGTAAGGAAGGAAGTAAAGAGAAAGTCTCACCCCGTCTTCGTCGGGATCCGGGTTGCAGACCGTGGGCGGGTTGGAGTACTTCTGCAGTAATTCTATCGCCAGACGCTTGCTCATGTCTTGTTGGAAGAACGGATGCTGAACACGAAGAAAATATATTGTTATGCATTACATAAATAATAGACGTACATAACCTCACGCCTGAATTCCCCGAAGGCAAAGGTGCATTTCTTTATAGGAAAACCCAATAACACTGCCTGACACGGGAATCGATACCGGATCTTTCAGATCGCACGCCACATACTTGTTCCACGAGACCAAGAATTCGATAAATCAAAGAATAACAAAGAAACACCCAGACCCAAGACAATTTTTTGCCTCGGTGCGAGGTTCGAACCCGCGGCTTGAAATCAGTGCATTTCTGCAATGAAGTCTCTCGTAGTGAGGAGTGACCATACAGCTGATACGGGCAAACTTTGCCCGACCCGGGAATCGAACGCGGGATCTCTAGATCGGACACACTTAAAATGCAGAGCTAACAACTCAGTCTGGTTAATAAGGGGTCGTTCAAGTATTACGTAAGCGTAGTATATGTGGAGGGGGGGGCTTTGCTTTGAGTCTAGATGATGATTACGTCATCGGTAGTTAAATGTATTTTCTTATTTTTAAATTATAATTATAATATTTAAAAAAACAATACATTAATTGAAAAATTATTACGTAAGCATGGGGGAGGGGGTAAGAGCATTGCTTACTTTTTCTGACAAGGGGGTTGGGGGGGGGAGTGTAAATAATTGTAATAAATCTGCTTACGTAATACTTGAACGGCCTCTAAGGGTATGTTATTCACCTGCAATAATTTCTGCGCGGTGGGCCTCTTCTTGGGATTTTTAGTGAGAGCCAGTTTCAAGAACCCGTGGAATAGTTGCGACCATCGCTCCCTCTCGCGGAGCTGTGGCGGTTTGAATCCCGATTTGGACATCAGGAATAACACCCTCATCGGATGCAGCTCGAACATCGGAGGTTGGAGTTCCGCTAGTTCTGTAAAAAGAGGACATAAAAATTTGAATCCCACATAAAAATAATTTTTTCGGAGTGTTTATATATAAAGTCTTGAAGGCATTGAAGACTAGCTTATCCTACGGTGACATGAAAATATTTAAACTTTTTTGCTAGTATTGAATCATGACACAGGCCGTTAATGTTTGAAACTTTATCTTTTGCATTGAAAAATCATCATCATCAGCCCATATAAGTCCCACTGCTGGGCACGAGCCTCCTCTACCATTGAGAGGGTTTAGGCCTTAGTCCACCACGCTGGCCTAGTGCGGGTTGGTGGAAGAAATTCCTAAGAACTTTTAAGTGTGCAGGTTTCATCACGATGTTTTCCTTCACCGTTAAAGTACGTGATTATTCATTGTGAATACACAGTTTCGAAAAGTCAGAGGTGTGTGCCTGGGTATTGAACCCGCGACCGTCGAGATTCTCGACCGCGTGCCTAAACCTCCAGGCCATCTCGACGACGATTGAAAAATAAGAATTATTAAAAAAACGCACCGATAGCCGTTATCCCGCACGCCCATATATCACAGAGTTGATTGTAACCACCTTTCCGCTCCACGGCCGCCACCTGGAAAATTATTAGTAATTTTTTATACAACGTTATAACATTTGATATTCGTGTGGGATTGAATCCCACTTTTCAATTATTCATAAAACATATTGTTGAAAGTATATAATAATGTGCACTACAATCATTATTGTAAGGAACTTTGTAATTTAATTTGAATGCAGTCAACTTGGCTTTACATAAAACTTAAATCTTGTCAACGATGAAGTTGCTTTTACATATCAAACCTATAGATAAGTGAGCTTATTTTTAATTTTAACTTATTCTATTTCACTTACCTCAGGCGCCATCCAATAGGGCGTGCCTATGAAAGACTTCCTCTTGTTTATGGTCGCCGTGATCTGCGCAGAGACACCGAAATCTGCCAACTTCACGTCCCCACACTCGGTCAGCAAAATATTCGCGCCTTTTATGTCACTGGAATACGACAGAATTACAAGTAAAATAATACATCCAGCAGTCACATACATAGATAGCTCTAATCCCATATAAAGATACAAGTCATCATCATCATCAGCCCATATACGTCCCACTGCTGGGCACGGGCCTCCTCTACAACTGAGAGAGTTTAGGCCTTGGTTCACCACGCTGGCCTAATGCGGGTTGGCGGACTACACACCTAAGAACTTTTTACGTGTGCAGGTTTCATCGCGATGTTTTTCTTTTACCGATAAAGTACGTGATAATTCATTGTGAATACACACATAACTTCGAAAAGTCAGAGGTGTGTGCCTACACTAAATACAAGTCATGTCATCAGAAATTATGAGAGGCTTTACGATGTTTCAAACACCTAGACCTAAGTATTCACAAACTCGGGGTGGGGATCGAGTCCGCAGTCTCTTGTTATACAAGCTAGTCTTTAATCAACTACACTACGAAAACTATCTTCTGATTGCAATAAGTTTTGTGAAAATTTATTACATACATTCATAACATCACGCCTGTATTCCCCGAAGGGGTACGCAGAGGTGCATTTCTGCACCCACATTTCGCCAGGTATGTATCAGTCCCACGTAATAGGGGGCGAGCCTATTGCCGTTTTTCGGGCACAATTTCAGACTCCGTGCTGCTACTGAGAATTTCCTAATGAAAAACCCATTAACACTTTGCCCGACCCGGGAATCGAACCCAGGACCTCTAGATCGCACGGCACATATTTGTGCCGCGAGACCACGAGGCAGTCATAAATTATTAGAAATAAGGCAAAAAAGATATAGTGGCGTAGGATTCAGTTTAAGGGCCCTCAACCGAAATGAAATACACGAGTCAACAATCCACACGTCAGTTAGACCTTACATAGTCTTTATGGCCCAATCCCACCACACACCCGCCACTGCAACTCCTGTGCTGCAGGATCAACAGCACGCACTGTATTGACGCCGAACACTGAAGCTCAGCGAGTCTAAGGGAACCTAATTTGTCATGAACCCGCAACGAAATTAATCAAAAGAAACCTCCTAAATTTAATGTTTTTAAAGCAAGCACATGTCTTCAACAGTCCGGTTTAAACGGTGTTTCTTTCCTCGCACAACATCTTTGTGGAATCATCTTTTCCTCGGCGGTATTTCCAAATGGATACAATTTAGGGACCTTCAATAAAAGAGCCTATATTTTCATAAAAGGCCGGCAACGCACCGATAATTCCTCTGGTACTGTGGGTGTTCATGGGCGGTGTTGATCACTTAACATCAGGTGGCTTACTAGCTCGTTTGACTCCTTTCCCATAAAAAAAAGGTTCACAGTTAAAATGTCATACTCACCGATGCATTTTGCCCATGCCGTGCAGGTACGCGAGTCCCGTTAGGGTTTCCCTGCACATGTACGCGATCTGGAGCTCCGACAGTGGGCCAGTGACGTGGTATATGTCCTGGAAAATATGGAGGGAATTTTTATACCTAGGGTGTAGGGCATTCAAGACCACTGAGATCGGTACTGAATTTAACATTAGAAATTCAAAAGCAAAGCACATCATTCCTAAATGATTCTTTTACATTCCACTCAGCTCGCTTGTGGAATGAACTGCCACTGTCAATACGACAAGCTCAGTCCCTTCCTACATTTAAAAGACTCGTCAAAGATTTATTTTTTACTAAAATGTTATTTTACGTTAATACATTGTAATGTACCTATTTTATGATTCATCAGCCCAAATACGTCCCACTGTTGGGCACGGGCCTCCTCTGCCATTGAGAGGTTTTAGGCCTTAGTCCACCACACTGGCTTAGTGCGGGTTGGCGGACTACACACCTAAGAACTTTTAGGTTTGCAGGTTTCATCACGATGTTTTCCTTCACCGTTAAAGTACGTGATAATTCATTGTGAAATTGATTTGAGTATATGGTTTTATTTTCAACTTGATACCTCTACTAAAGAGGCTTGACGGGCAGACAGACGGAAAAACAAATTTTAAAGAAATTCGTCATACCTGCAAACTCCCCCCTCCGCAGTACTCCATGGAGATCCAGAGCTTGTCCCGTCGGAGGTAAGAGCCATAGTAGGCGACGATGTTGGGGTGCCGGCAGTCCTTCATCATGAGGATCTCCTGCTGGATGATGGCGAAGTCGTCGTTCGGCTCCAGCTTGATAACCTTGATGGCGGCCAGCTCGCCGTTCCCGTTGAGCCTTTTCGCCTGGAAAGACAAGTAGTCTTGTTATTATTCGTGTAAAAATTATGTATTTTGTTTTCGGAGAGCTAAAAATCTTGTCGGATGACCTAGTAAAGGTCGCGGGACGTCGCTGGTTGCGGATTAGGAGAGGCCTATATCCAGCAGTGGACCTCCATTGGCTGATGGTTGGATGATGGATGGATGATGATGATGATGATGGATGTATAGTACATAAGCATAAATAGAAACGTGTGATCAACAAGTTGCGAAACGAAAGGACGTGGATTAGATCCCTGCACCGAGACAAATGTTTGTGTAATCCACAAATATTTGTTTCAGGGTCTGGGTGTTTGTGAGAGCGAAAAGTCTCTCGTAGCTTCTGATACTCACGAGACTCTCGTATCTTAATGTGGGGCCAGAACATGCATGTGACTGTTGGGTGTATTTATTATTTCTTGATTAAAAAAGAGCAACACTAGAGTTTCGGCCTTTCGAACAGGGTAGTACATTAAATTTTTAAATGACTAAATCTAATGTATTTGGCATTTTATAGATTCAATAAATAAAAATTAATTTAATTTTTATTTAAACTGAAATTGTTGAATATCATCATCAGCCCATATACGTCCCACTGCTGGGCACGGGCCTCCTCTACAACTGAGAGGGTTTAGGCCTTAGTCCTTGTTGAATATGGCTTATATTATTAACATTATAAGTTTATTACACGATTCATGTAATGTACCTATAATGTATACCAACAACCATTTTACCTTGAAATTAATATGAAAAATTAATGAAATGAATTTTTGCTGTTAATAAAATATTTCCAGGCTCCATAATATGACTTCCCATTTTCTAAAAGACAACGCAATAATATTTTCCCCAACTCGAGAATCCGACCTTATACTTTCCATGGACAATCACGTTATCAACAGCATAAAAATACAATCCGATTCAGGTACATATAGCTATATATTTTCCTCAACATATTTTTACCCGCAACATACGAGTCATTAGCCTCACACGATTTTCCTATACGATCGATCCGATGGCATTTTGTAGTTATGGTCACATTTCGACAACAGGTTGTGTGATGACGTCAGGGTCGAAATAAACTCGCGGTATCGGTTTAAGGCCTTGTTAAGCTTCTTATAAGAGGATAGGTGTATCACAGTGGCGGTACTTCCATAGAAGCCCAAAAGCCTAGCTTGCCTTACAAAATTCCGAATAATAATCTTTAAGCTTTAAATCTTTATTTAACAATTAAAATTGATATATAAATGAGAATAAACTCACCCTACAATAGACAATTATAAACTAAACATTACACAATTAACGTGTTATGCTTTTGGGCTTCTATGGAAGTAACGCGACTGGTGTATCATCATCAGCCTATTTACGTCCCACTGCTGGGCAGGGGCCTCCTCTACCATTGATAGGGTTTAGTTATTTATTTACACTTTTTATACTTACATTAAGTATAGAGGCGGACTTAATGCCAAAGGCATTCTCTGACAGTCAACCTCTGGGTTAGGCCTTAGTCCACCAATTGGCCTAGTGCGGATTGTCGGACTACACCCCTAAGAAATTCCTTAATTTTTTTTAAGTGTTAAGGCTTTTTAAAGATGTTTTCCTTTTCGATTAAAGAACGTGATAATTCATTATGAGTACACACATAAGTAGTAGTAAGTAAGTAAGTAGTAGTATAGTGATGGCCTCGAGGTTTAGGCGCGCGGTCGAGAATCTCAGCGCTCGCGGGTTCAAACCCCAGGCACACACCTCTGACTTTTCGGAGTTATGTATTCACAATGAATCATCACTTGCTTTAACGGTGAAGGAAAACATCGTGATGAAACCTGCACACCTAAAAAAGTTCTTAGGAATTTCTTAGGTGTGTAGTCCGCCAACCCGCACTAGGCCAGCGTGGTGGACTAAGGCCCAAAACCTTCTCAGTTGTAGAGGAGGCCCGTGCCCAGCAGTGGGACGTATATGGGCTGATGATGACACACATAACTAGAAAGTCAGAGGTGTGTGTCTGAGGTTTGAACTCGCGACCACTAAGATTTTGACTCTACCGCATGCCTTTACCTTGAGAGACAGTGTTACCACCCCGGTGGAATGGTCACATTCGAACTGCAGTCCAAAATGACTGCGGCATTGCATTACATTATACATATGCGGCAAATTTTAGCTATAAAATTCTATAACAGGACGTGCTGTCACTCGGAGCTATGCATTTTTATCATCTCTTGGTTTTAATAAACGCCACTTCCCCCATAACATAACTCTTACGGCAAAGATGTCGGCAAAAAGTCCAACTTTCGATGCACGAGCTGGGACAAATGTTGTTGTATTATTTAGGAATCTTTTTATGGTAAGGTGGTGTCTGGAAATAGATATATACACCCAACAACATCCACACGAAGATACAACTTTTTTGTCGTGGCTATCAGAAACTACGTAAGACTACGGTCTCAACAAATATTTGTGGATGTCACTAATATTTATCTCGTTGCGAGGATCGAAACCTCGACCTCTCATTTCACTGGTGTCTAGCGAACTGCGCCACGGGGCCGCCGTATTCCCATATACAGCGACTCGCAACCTTTTACGTAGAAAACAAAAGACTGGCGAAAAGTAGGTATCGAAATACATCTCTGACTATAACTAGGGTAAATACGAGCATATGACTACATAATATGCACAATGCACATATGAGTGTATGTCATTGAGTGCCTTCTTTAACCGCTTTCGGCGACGCATCATACAGCGCAAATAAATGAGTCAACAATTCATGTTACAGTGATTTAATAAATAAAATAACAATTTGGTTGTGTGAAGTCATAGGTTATTAGTAAAATCCTTGCTGCAGTCATAAACATGCCTAATCATCATCATCATCAGCCCTTATACGTCCCACTGCTGGGCACGGGCCTGCTTTACAACTGAGAGGGTTAAGGCTAGTCCACCACGCTGGCCTAGTGCGGTTTGGCGGACTACACACTTAAGAAATTCCTAAGAACTTTTAGGTGTGTACGTTTCCTTACGATATTTTTCCTTCACGTGCGTTCTAAAGGTCCTGGGTTCGATTCCCGGATCGGGCAAAGCGTTATTGGGTTTTATATTTTTCAGTACCAGCACGGAGTCTGGAAATGTATCCGAAAAACGGCAACAGGCTCGCCCCCTATTACGTGGGACTGATACATTACTTGGCGAAATGTGGGTGCAGAAATGCACCTCTGCCTACCCCTTCGGGGAATACAGGCGTAAGGTCACGTATGTATGTAATTCATTGTGAGTTAAATTCTCCTTATCCAATGTCAATTTCGCCAGGGTTGGTATTTAAATAATTATTTATTTACCGCGATAAATTAAAAAACTACTTACTAAACTGATTTTAATACGGCTTTTACAAATTGACGGCGTGATTCAAAAAGAGTTTGTATAAAACGACACAAATATTACGACGACAACAATATGGTAGTTATATCATGCTTTATAAGCAGTGATGGCCTCGAGGTTTAGGCGCGCGGTCGAGAATTTCGGCGGTCGCAGGTTCAAACCCCAGGCACACACTTCTGACTTTTCGAAGTTATGTGTGTATTCACAATGAATTATCACTTGCTTTAACGGTGAAGGAAAACATCGTGATAAAACCTGCACACCTAAAAGTTCTTAGAAATTTCTTAGGTGTGTAGTCCGCCAACCCGCACTAGGCCAGCGTGGTGGACTAAGGCCTAAACCCTCTCAGTTGTAGAGGAGGCCCGTGCCCAGCAGTGGGACGAATTTGGGCTGATGATGATGATCATGCTTTACATTCATTGTCCTCTAATCGTGGCGTTGCACGTTGTTCAATAGGTTGGCAATTAATTATTTTTTTAATTATTTAATAACACTTTGTTGTGCATTTAGAAACAGTTGTAAATCATAAAAAGAACATAATACTAGAAAAGGGAACAAAATGGGAAAAACAAAATTTTGTAAATTTTTATTAAGTTTTTTTAAATATTGTCTTTATTTCAATTTTACTTGGGGCTGATATAGTAGGCCCGTGCCCAGCATTAAGACATAATTGTTAATGGCTTAACATAGTTTATCCATCTACACTGCCTCGTGGTCTTGCGGTACAAGTATGTGCCGTGCGATCTAGAGGTTCTGGGTTCGATTCCCGGGTCGGGCAAAGTGTTATTGGGTTTTCCATTAGGAAATTCTCGGTAACAGCACGGAGTCTGGAAATGTGCCCGAAAAACGGCAATAGGCTCGCCCCCTATTACGTGGGACTGATACATACTTGGCGAAATGTGAGTGCAGAAATGCACCTCTGCCTACCTCTTCGGGGAATACAGGCGTGAGTTTATGTACAAAATTTTGTAAATTTTTATTAAGAGTTTTTTTAAATATTGTCTTTATTTCAATTTTACTTGGGGCTGATATAGAAGGCCCGTGCCCAGCATTAAGACATATGTTAATGGCTTAACATAGTTTATCCATCTACACCTACCCAACAAAACAAAAGCGGAAACTACCCCCAAACGCTTACAATTTCCACGGCGTACAACGACGCTCCAATTAATCCCCGCGCACAATGCGTTGTTGAGTATATACTGTTTATAACTGCAGTCATAATCCGAGCTAAAAATTGCAACAATAAAACACTTAAGCGCGCCGCTCTAGCCCTGACAATTGAGACGAGCGTCGTCTGCCAAGTCCCCCCCCGGCGGCTGTTTAAAAAAAAACGCATTTATTGATTGCAGTCTGGCTGGCTGTCTGGCGGACGCCTTATTGACGTCTGCCTCCCCAGCCGAGTGCGTCTGTCACGCACTCTTTGTGCTCGTCGTAATTTCACGAGCGCAAGGAATCCTTCACGTACGGCTTTGGGTGTGTCTAGCTGTGTTTATTTTTTCTTTTTTTTAGTGAGCGAGTATGTGACCGCATTGATATTAATTGCTTTGTTTCAAATAACGTCTAAAAAGTGACGATTAACATAATCTCATTTCAATTAGTTTTTGCTCGTGGTATCGCAGTTCGCACGTGTTTGCCACAAAAATCTAAGTACCTATGTTATAAAAATAAATCGATTACCATCTGCAAGGTATCAAAATTCATTAAAATATATTCAGCATATATATACGCATGACAGCTGAATAATAATATTTTCAAATTTATTGCAATATGACGATAAAATATTTATTTTTAACAAATCCTTTTTATGTCAAAAGAATAGCACATTCCTAAGACCTATGTATCAAAAAAAAATCCGTAGGTACCAAAACTCAACGAGCAAACACATTGGCACGAAAAAAGTCCCGTAACACACACACATTTCCAAACCGGGAACGGAACCGCTCGCACAGCCTAATTAGAGAACGGTTGCCTCGGGTCACGGACCTCTAAACTACGCGCCGTCGTGATGAGTGCCACTACATTGTTGACGCACGCGGCGCGGCGCACACGGACAATCTTTGGCCCAGATATTATCCCACATCCTTGTGGGAATCAGTTAAGACTTATAAAGACATACACAGTGTAAAAAGGCCGTGATCGAAAACTGAAATAGTTTCGACGACATATTCGACGCTAAATAATAAGAAAATAAACATTTTCCTAATTTCCATAACTAATTACTTGTCTTAATTTTCGATAACGGTCTATTTACTCCCAATATACAACTATTCACAAAGGTACTTGATAGTGATCACTAAAAATACTCTAAGCGTCGTCAGAACGGGGGAAAAAAGTATCTTTAAAAAAATCCCTATAACAGTTTGCCCGGGCTGAAATTCTAACACGGGACGTCTCGATCAAACGCTGCACGCTTAACCTCCTGAGTTCCAGAGTACAATTTTTCTGGATTTTCTTTTGCTAAGTACTTCTAGATATGATACACAATTGAGGAGTATTTTTTTTTAAACCCTTATATAGGTATGTTTTGTTTTATGGAGAAAAAAAATGGATTGATTGAATTGATCTCTTATTATCTGTCACAGATTTTTTTTGTTAGATGTTCTAAATTAAGGACATAAGTACTCAGGAGGTTAAGCAACAACAATTAACCAAGCGGCCGTCTGAAAAAGTCCTAATCCCAATAAAACCTATCCAGGACTGGTAAATGGCTATCAAACCCAAGACCTCGCACACGATATCAACGACGTAATATATACCTAATATTAAATGAACAAAAACGACAGCCCAGCTGCAACACAAACAAACCATGGACGAAATGAGAACACTTTCTCACAACAACATATGGACTGCAGATTGATACCCGTTTTAATACGTCACGCTTGTATTATGGGGGTAGGCAGACCACAGATTTCTGCTTTATTTGGTGTTCATCATCATCAGCCCGCATACATCTTACTACACGGGCCTCTTCTACAACTGAGAGGGTTTAGGCCTTACTCCACCACGCTGGCCTAGTGCGGGTTGGCGGACTACACACCTAAGAACTTTTAGGTCAGGTTTCATCACGATGTTTTCCTTCACCGTTACTTGGTGTTGATATGCTAAATTCACTTGGTCACTTGCATCAATCTCTTCGTGCATTCACTTTTCCAATTCAATTAAATTCAGTAATTGGTTCTGTGCGGACGACTCTTGCAAACTCTTCCATTCACACTCGCCATATGCATTTGTTTCTGTTCTTTATACATACACATACAAAACCTCACACCTGTATTCCCGGAAGGGGTAGGCAGAGGTGCATTTCTGCACCCACATTTCGCCAGGTATGTATCAGTCCCACGTAACAGGGCCCGAGCCTATTGCAGTTTTTCGGGCACATTTGAGATTCTGTGCTGCTACTGAGAATTTCTTAGTGGAAAAACCCAACAACACTTTGCGCGACATGAGAATCGAACCCGAGAGCTCTAGATCGCACGGCACATACTAGGCGAGACCACGGGGCATATGAATTTTAACATCAACATGTCTACAAATAGGCAAGCCTGCTAAGCTCTCCTTTCATTCCCTCGGGCTATACATAAATCCTTTTAACGTCCTCATTACGTCGGTATCTCCTACCTTCCAACGTGTTAACTGCGTATTATCCAAATTCATTCCAACCATGTCACGAGAACATCATCGAAACTATACCGGCGTGCACTTTCACCGGTGTGTCGCGACCTTGCCCCCGCCGGGCAGCGAACCAACACCACTGTCAATGCCACTCAGCGCGCGCGGAACGGACGCCGGTAACCCGATATCGGTGCACACAGCGCGACACGTGGACCAGTGTCGTTTTATAGCGAGCGGTAGGTGTAGAACACTTCAATTATGAATATTGGAATCATAAGGTTAAAATACCGCCATCTATTAGGTAAAGGAGTAACTAAAAATCAATTGATAAAATGCATCATGTATTAAAGTTTAGTAGCTATTTTACACAGGCTTCCTGGCAACCTAGTGCGGGTGTATGGAGTTAACTCACATGTGAGATATACAGAGACTAGCAGGTTTCCTTGAAATTTTTACTTTCACCATTTAAAAATTCATGGTAGGTAATTCAATAAAAATACACATAGCTTGTAAAGCCCGATGTGCGCTTAAGATTTGAACCCGCGATCGCCGAAATATTGTCTGTACCAACGTGCGCTAACCTTCGAGAAATCCATGCAAATTTAAAATAAAAAGACATAAAAATACACTGTACTACTAATTTGTAGCGTTTCCATTACATACATAAAAATTATTCAACTACCCTACTTCATATTGTAAAATAAAAGAAATACAACTTGGCGCTCGAAACACTAATTTTATACGGTTAAATCGATACTTTTACCAGTCCGCAATCCTAGAGCCTTATCCATCGGGTCATCGCAATTAAAAAAGTGTATTAAAAAATTTAAAGTGCGGTCAATAAGTGAGCATGGTTGGTAATCACGGCACGCGGGTCAATGAACCGAGGCTTTTTACAGGTCATTGATGTATTTTACATTTGCTACACTTGTTTTTTATAGATTCTAGAATATTCGGAACACTATAGTTAAGCAATTTTTTGAAATATTGTAGGATTTTTTTCTGCATGTTTGAGCATTCGCCATAGGTGTAACGGTTTTGTAAAAATGTGAAAATGCTTATGTAACGGTTGCAATTGTGAATAAAGTATATCCAGGCACTAAGGAGTAATGCCACTACTGCTACACACCATATCAGCCAATATTTATGTCCCACACTAATCTTTTACAGAAAAGATTAGCTTATAAGCTGAGCTTATGCGAATGAAGAATCCAGTCACGATAACATTCTAGCGGGAATTGAATCTCCGACCTATGCTAAGACTGTCAAACAAAAAACAACAAAACATCAGGCCATATAAATAAATACACCCAACAGTCACATACATAGTTCTGACCCCACACTAGGATACAAGTCCTGTGTCGTGGGTATCAGAAACTACGAGAGACTTTTCGGTCTCACAAACACCCAGACCCGAAACAAATATTTGTGGATCACACAAACATTTGTCTCGGTGCGGGGATCGAACCCGCGGCCTCTCGTTTCGCAAGCTGGTGTCTAGCCAACTGCGCCACGGGGCTGTCTAATATACGTCCTATCTTTAGACAAGAGCTTGGAGAGGGGTTAGGTATTAGTCCAAAAACATAATAATGTAAAATATAGACCTATTTTAATAGCTTACGTCCAAAATAAGAAAGAATTAAAGTGATTCCATCATCGACTTTAACTTTTATCATGCGATACAAGAACACATGGATTTTTCTTATCCGGCTAGACCTTGAATTATTCGTAATTTTAAATGTTTGCGATGACTTATCGGCATTAAACGCGTATTATCTATAGCAACGTCGATATAAAATAAGAAAAAAAAAAAACGGAAAATAGCTTCGTGGTTTCGCAGCCGTTGGATCTTTCGATTTCCATTATTAAGTGTTATTGGATGTATTATAAGTGTTATTGGATTTATCCACTAAGAAATTCGCAGTAGCAGCACCGAGCCTGGAATTCTGCCCGAAAACCGTCAATACGCTCGCCCCCTATTACGTGGGACTGATACATACGTGGCGATATGTGAGTGCAGAGACGAACCTGCGCCTACCCCTTTGAGGTATACAGGCGCGAGGTTATGTATGTATGGTTGCTACGGTATAAGGAAGGTCAATTCGCAGACTTTACCTTATTAGAAAAGCACGTGCATGCGTTTAAATAGATGCAAAGTTGCAACGAGGTCACATAATCACTACTAACGCATGATTCAATGTTACAACAATTAATTATGCTAATTACACGTTAAAACAACTGATTGGTTGACAGCCCCGTGGCGCAGTTGGCTAGATACCAACTTGCGAAACGAGAGGCCGCGGGTTCGATCCCCGCACCGAGACAAATGTTTGTATGATCCACAAGTATTTGTTTCGGGTCTGGGTGTATGTGAGAGCGAAAAGTCTCTCGTAGTTTCTGATACCCACGCGACGACACAAGACTTGTATCTTAATGTGGGGTCAGAATTATGTATGTGACTGTTGGGTGTATTTATTTATTTATTTATACACTTAAGGTATTAGGAGGACGTAGCGATGGCTTCGAGGTTTAGGCGTGCGACGAGAATATCGGCAGTCGCGGGTTCGAACCCCAGGCACACCTCTGACTTTTCGAATTTATGTATGTATTCACAATGAATTATCACGTACTTAACGTTGAAGGAAAACATCGTGATGAAACCTGCACACCTAAAAGTTCTTAGGAATTTCTTAGGTGTGTGGTCCGCCAACCCGCACTAGGTCAGTGAGGTGGTCTAAGGCCTAAACCTCTCAATGGTAGAGGCCTGTGCCAGCAGTATATGGGCTGATGATGATAACTAACGTATGTGTTTGAGATGTTTGGATGTTGAAGATGCAAAAGACGTGTGTCAGGATCATAGGTTGTGGCATTCAATTGTCTCTGCCTACCACTGTGGGATGCAGGCGTGGACGTGTATGTATGTATGTACTAAATATTAAATAGAGTGGTCTGGCGAGAAACGATTACGTTTGTCATTAGTCGACATAGTTATGCTGGTCAGTTGTTGATGTGTCTTAGTTAAAATAAATGTAATCTATACATCTATACAAATAAATAAAATTGGAATGTCTGTTTGTAATATTGAAATAACCGCTTTTTAATAAATGCATATGGATGTATCCACGGTACATATACCAAAATAACGTTTTTTTTATTTTGTCTGTCTGTCTGTCTGTTTGTCTGTTTGTTCCGTCTAATCTCTGAAACGGGTGGACCAATTTTAACGGGACTTTCAGTGGCAGATAGCTGATGTAATAAGGAATAAGTTAGGCAATAAATAATAATAATAAAGAATCAACTGTTAGGCGGAACGAAGTTCGCCGGGTCAGATAGTAATGTTAATAATTCGAGGAGACAACTTAGCCGTTAATAACACGAGTGTCAACGACACCGATGACGACGCAGGAACCGAACCGAAACACGTCCAAACGTGTGACTCACGTCGCCTCACTGAATCATCGGGTAATCGGCGGCTTTGCTATTTTAACATTATGTTAACGGTTCGCTGAATAGTTATAGTTCTCAGTACGTTTAACTAAATTGATGAAAATTTATAGCGGTCTTGTTGGACCTGTGTTTAATTTAATGTTATCTAAGTATTCTAAAAAGAGATTCTTAAAAGCAAGACAATTTTTTCGGGTTGTGTCCGTAAAAATGCTCATGAAGCTGGACTTGAAAACAGCTGGCTAAAGAATACTCTTCGCCTTATTTCATACAAGTGCCGTGTGGTCGATCCGGGTTTCGATTCCCATGTCGGGCAATGTCCTTAAGTTTTTCCATTAGGAAAATCTTAGTAGCAGCACGGAGACAGAATATGTGCTCAAACAGGCAAAAAAAATGTCAAAACGATGATGACGCAAAAAATCACCTCTACCCATGGAAAACACATAAATAACTCTTGAAAACATTTACACCGATTTATACAACCGGGTTCAATTTACATTAAAATACTAAAATATAAATTATAGTAAAAGTAACAAAAACGCCAACCAGGAAGTGCGGCCTGAAACCTCGTTTCACGACACTTAAACAAATATTTGCCACTCGCCACGTATTTAACCGGAATATTACTGAATTAAGTGGCGACTTGAGGTCGGGTGTCAAGTGGGTATGGCTGAGTGGAGATTACGCATTCGTGTAATGGATTCTTAGGAGTTTTGGGGTCCTAAAGCGACGCTTCATTAAAATTGCGTTATTTAAAAAAGGCGATTTAATAATCGCACATTTATGTTAGTTTCGAACTTATTTATGAAAAGGGTAAATAAGAGGTATGGACTATGGCTAAAACCCACCTTTCGACAGTTATGTTCAACCCATAATTAGACACCTTGCAGTATACTTCTCGTCAGAATAACAAGAATTTAACTTGAAAATATCCATTATTATATTAAAAATAGTCTATCTAATTAAGGGTTAAATCTCACGTAATAGGGGGGAGAGCCTATTGAAGTATATAAGATAAATAATAAATAATAATAATAATAAATACACCCAACAGTCACATACATAGTTCTGATCCCACACTAAGATACAAGTCTTGTGTCGTGAGTATCAGAAACTACGAGAGAATTTTCGGTCTCACATACACCCAGACCCGAAACAAATATTTGTGGATCACACAAACATTTGTCTCGGTGCGGGGATCGAACCCGCGGCCTCACGTTTCGCAAGCTGGTGTCTAGCCAACTGCGCCACGGGGCTGTCAAAAAATACCCAGAATAAAATACCCAGAATCTGTGCATTTAATATATTTTTTTAAACAAAAAACTGTTTTGTTGATGCTCGAATCGTTATTCAGTACCTCTCTATCGTTTAGGTCAATATATTAATGATGAAGAAAAACATTAAGACACAATTCTTGTGTTTACTACCTAGAATTTCTCTCATATGTGAAATCCACTATCCTACATTAGGTCAAAAACAAAAAAAAAATATGCCAAGCTGTGCATTATATGGGTAAATACAAATATTTCTCCCCACTTTGAACCCGAGACTGAAACACCCACACCCGATACCTCTTCGAGCACTCACGAATCACTTTTAATATTAAAAAAAATAGGATATAAAATTATATATGTATTATCCACACTTAACACATTTTGTTTGTACACAAACAATCATTGTATGACTTGCAAACAATGTTACCTTATACAAACACAATACCTGCATTCTTATATTTTTTATATACAGTTCTATATATGGGCGCATGGATTAGGCGCTCTGTCTTTCGAGACATCTTAACAGCCATGACTTTCCCAAGTCTTAAGTATATTCATAATAAATTATGCGCTTTCAAAAATGCTGATGCAAAAGTATTTGTGGGTTCCTGCATGCTTCATCATTCATCATCGTTATCATCATTATCAGCCCATATATGTCCCACTGCTGGGCATGAGTGATGATGATCCTCTACAACTGAGAGGGTTTAGGCTTTAGTCCACCACGCTGGCCTAGTGCGGGTTGGTGCTGCATGCTTCAATTGAATTTAATTCAATGGATAATTTCTGAAATTTATGTGACTAATACAAGGTTATAAAAACCCTCTATAAAATAACAACAGCTACTTGGGTGACAGGAATGATTATCTGTAGCTTTACAGCTAGTAGCATGCACAAATATTGTGTGCAGGCAAGTTCCTGTGTAAAAAAAAATACTGGCATACCAAATAAAGCATTACTGTGGCCTCCATATGCATTAAGTTTGGTGTGTTAAACACACTGAGCTAACGCATCTTTGATTATGCTCTACTGCTACTTGGCTTCAACTTAAATTTTTTAATTATTATTAATAGCATAGAATGCAATGACTAACGAATACTTATACTCTGTAATGAGTACAAATATTTGTCTAAGCTAAATATGTTGTATTTCTTTGAATGTTTTTAAAATTAGAAGAATGATTGTAACATGTTTTGTGAGTAATAAATCAAATAAAGATTTTGCTTTAGCTTCAACCTGAATAAACACACATTTTAGACACACGGTGAGCCATGACACAGTTTAGTAATGTTTTCAGAACTTTTAATGGTAAACTATTTAATACATACATACATACATAAACTCACGCCTGTATTCCCCGAAGGGGTAGGCAGAGGTGCATTTCTGCACCCACATTTCGCCAGGTATGTATAAGTCCCACGTAATAGGGGGCGAGCCTATTGCCGTTTTTCGGGCACATTTCCAGCCTCCGTGCTGTTACTGAGAATTTCCTAATGGAAAAACCCAATAACACTTTGCCCGACCCGGGAATCGAACCCAGGACCTCTAGATCCCACGGCACATACTTGTACCGCGAGACCACGAGGCAGTCTATTTAATATAACTATTTAATAGTGCAAGAAAATCAGCCTCACCTGTAGCCAAAATTAAACAATGACATAGGTATTCTTTGTTATTTCTTTGCAACAATCTTGCAATGTGACCAAAATGATGCTGATGTCAAGTTTACAGCCTAAATAATGTTTCAATTAGGAAAAAACAGTTACCATTATCTCTCATCAAACACCAAACCCTTTGACACAAAGTATATAATAAATCTTTTTATTGGACCCTAGCACTGGCTTCAATTTTATAGGGTATCTGGGAAGATACAAATCAGTTGAGTCAGGGTCAGTTGAATCATGATCAAAATGTCAAACTCATACATTTAAAAAATGAACTGATCCAAAGGAATAATGTTTGTACGAATTAAACAGTATTTTTTAATCTAAAGTCTTACATATATTTGATAACTTTACATGTACATATCTAATAGAAACAATCTGATGTAACTTGGTGAGTCATTTAGACTAATAGTAAAACATGATTTTATAATAAGCTTGTTTTATTTAACTGAAGCTAAACATTAAGCCAATGTTTTTGAATCATGAAATATTATCATTATATTATTCCCAGCCTATTGCCATCCACTGCTGAACGAAGGCCTCCCCAAGTAGATGCCAACCATTCCGGTCTTGAGCAGCCCTTATCTATCCACTACCTGCCACCTTTCTCAAGTTGTTGAACCACCATGCTGCAGGAAGTCCTACACTATATCTACCTATGTGCGGTCTCCACTCCAACAAATAAATTGATTGAAAATGAAAAATTGCATATCAAAAAACAGCAAACACAATAAAATCAATAATTGGATCTGATATTAAACTTATAAGTGAATATAAATAGTCAATTTAGTTAGTTATCTTCAATTAAATTTTTTTATGTTTAATCAGATACATAAATGTAAAATAAAGAACAATTGTTCTATTGCATTATGGAATGTATGTCATATCAAAATAGTGTTATTAATTGGGCCACTAAACATAGTAGATAATGTTTGACTTGCATAATAAGCTTCCTTTGTCTATGATAAACAATTGATGAAATTAAAATAGGTTGTTAATAATATTTTGATTTTATTAAAATATCCAAATATTAGTGCTGTAGATTGTAGAAGTCTTTAAATCTGATTAAATCCATTTAAACACCACAGATTTAGGCAATTATGTTTTAAACTAGCTTTTGCTCGCTACTTTGTCCGCATAGACTACAGGGTTGGGAACAGGGTTGGCCTACGTCATAGTAGCTTTATGCATGCAAAGTTTCAGCCCGATAGGTTTAAAATTGACAAAGTTTTATACAAACTTTCATCCCTTATTTTATCCCCTTGGGGGTATAATTAATCAAAATCCTTTCTTAGCGGATGCCTACGTCATAACATCTACCTGCATGCCAAATTTCAGCCCCATCCCTCCAGTGGTTTGGGCTGTATGTTGATAGATCACTATGTCAGTCTGTCAGTCAGTCAGTCACCTTTGAGTTATATATATTTAGATTATTATGTTTGGTATTAAAGATTTATATTCATATAAGGCACAAACTAATATGATATAACTGAAAGTTTCTTTATTGTATGAACACACAGGGATATTTTTTTTTTATATTTTGTGCTAAATACAAAGGAAGAAAACAGTGGATAACTTCTTTATGATAAAAATAACTTGTAAAGAATTAAAATTAGAATAATTTTTTGAATCAGTATGCTTTTTTCTTATATAAACAGATAATAAATGATGCACTAAGTAAAATAATTTGTATCTTAAGATTATTTAGCCTTAATGATCTTACCTGATTGTTAAAAAAACAATGAAAACAAGATATTGTTTTTGTTATGGTAGTAGTCACTTTGAATGTAGGGTAAAAAACTTAAATAATAAAAATAATAAAAAAATATTAACAAGATTTGTTTTTATAAAATAAATAATAATGAGTGTATATTCAGGTTAATTGTACATGTTTAAAGCTCACAGGATGTGTTGTTTTGAATAATTCGAAGCAATTGGGTGTGTTCTGTGCTAATTAGTACCCAGCCAGAGTACCTCATTCAAGGTCAACACATACTTGCTTTGTTTATGTTAAATAACCATCATATACCCAACGGATCGTTATAAAACTCTACTCAACACTGCATTCTAGTAGTTTCAGGTGAAAACCTGTCATATTCGTCATTGGCAAAGCGCGTAAAAAAATTATAAAACCAATTGTCAATTTTCTTTAAAAAAATACTGCAATTAATTTTTTGCACTTCATAAATGCGACAAATAGTAAAATTAGGGCGAGAGAATTGCCCCCTACCTTGTATACATCTCCGTATGTGCCCGAACCGATTCTCTGGACCAACTCGTATTCATCTTGAGGATTCCTTCGCGATATATCCGAACCCACCCCCAAAACACCACCACTATGCGCCATAATCACTATACAACACTAAAATAACATTTATCTACACTTTCATCTCATTATTCACATAATTATTGACACAAAAAGTCGAGAAAATAATTATTTTTCCAACACAAAACTCGACATCGCCTGACGTTTGCCACAGTGCCATACTCGGGGCTGCCAACAATCAATTACATCTGTTACCGCCCACAAATTGCCGGCAAAACTGTGAAAGTACAAAAAAACAAAAAATGACGTAAATCATAATAAGGCCTATAATTTAAATTTGTTGGGTGGTTAAGGGTGAATATAAGCGGGGAGTTATATAATTCTTGATTCCTAATTCTTCTAAACTAATGTTATGTAGTAATTATCAGACTTTTATACAAACGTATATTTGTATAATAACTGCATAATCTTCTTCGGTTAAAAATTAACTATCTCTGAGACCGTAAGGGATTAGAATAATAAATAACTATAAATAATAAGAATGATTTATCCACTACAATAAAAAATATTCTTCCCTGGTAGAACCTTTAGCATTTGGCAGCACTGATATCGAGTGTCATTACAATTATTTATCTCTGACCAACCATCAACATCACTTTTGTTTCTTTTTTTCTAGGTTCATTTTATCAGAGGGAATAGACAAAGATATATTAATTATTATGCCCTAACTATTCAATATTTAATTCGTTTTAGAATTTGATATTGTTCAATTGCTACATTAAAAGAAAAATATTTTCACGCATTCGTAAAATAAAGAAAAAGGGATACAGTAGCAAAGGTAGTGAATTATAAACTTATTATTGAATGTGAAACAAAAAAAAATGCTATAGAAAAAAAGTAAATAATATTTTTAAGATGCAGGCATGGTTTCCTGGGATATATACTTACTGATTTAAAATCAGGAGTCGTTACAGCATTGCTCTGTCTAAAATTTGTCGTACCTATAATATGATTCATCATTTTGCCACGCAGTTAGCTCATTACTTAGTCATCTCCGAGGCCGCCTTGTATCTGTTACCTACTTAATTTATTTTTTTAAATACCTACACCCTTTTAATCTGCTACTCTATCGGACCAAGCATTAATACTATGCTTCAAAAAAATCTTAGCGAATCACGTACCTTTTTTTTTTGTTCTCGAGGGGAAAGCTGTTAAATCACGTACCTGGTTAAGTCATATACACGTACATCAACTGTAATGGCCCTGAGGATTAGGAGCGCAGTCGAAACAAAATCTCAGTGGTTGCAGGTTCAAAATCTAGGTACACACCTCTGACTTATCGGAATTTTGTTAATTCATTGTGAACTATTAGGTACGTACTTTTATGTGAAGGAAAACATTATGGTATCCAAAGAACCGGTATATCTTAGTTTGGTCTACAAACCCAGACTAGGCTGCCCCTCTGAATTGTAATGCAAAATAGAATAAATACATATAAAGACCTCGTTGACTGCCTCGTGGTCTCGCGGCACAAGTATGTTGCGTGCGATCTAGAGGTCCTGGGTTCGATTCCAATTGGGTTTTTTCATTAGGAAATTCAATAGCAGCACGGAGTCTGGAATTGTGCCCGAAAAACGGCAATAGGCTCGCCCCCTATTACGTGGGACTGATACATACCTGGCGAAATGTGGGTGCAGAAATACACCTCTGCCTACCCCTTCTGGGAATACAGGCGTGAGGTTTTGTATGTGTAGACCCTTATGGTCAAAAACTTGTGGCACAAGTGTGTGACGTGTGATCTAAAGGTCTCGGGGTGCGATTCCTTGGTAAAGTAGAGTTATTAACTCTTTCCATTAGCAAATGTTGCAGCATTGACAATGAGTCTGGAATTGTTCCCGCGTCAATGGCAATACGCCTCGCCACCTATTAGGTACATGGAAAATTTAATTTGGTACGACTCGGGCGTACTCTACACGCTTTTGCCATGGATTCATAAAGCAGTCACATAAAAAATTGTAAAAAATATATTTAGAAACTTCTAGGGTAGGCTCTATCGTCATATTATGTTACAAGGCTTTTGATTTCTATTGAGCTGTGCTTTAGACGTATACTGTTTATATTTATATAGGGAATAAAACAATATGGTAATGTTAAAATGGTATATTTATTACAATCCAATATCTTGGCGGCCGGCGTCGTTGTAACGTCATACAAAATTTATTTGACGCCCGCCCGTCAATAACTCTAACACTTTATTATAAAATTATATAATCTTTTGGTACTATCCATTTTAAGTGCACTTTTACAAACTTTACCACATAGTGATGTAAAGGCTACTCACCATTTTAAGGATATTAGTCGGGAAATTTATAATTTCCCCAATTAGAGATTTCTCGTTAACATCAGCGAATCGGGCAAATATTTATCTCACCTGAAGCGTTACGGAAATATATCTTATTTTGCTCGTTGTCTTAACAAATTCAGATAACAATTATCCAAGTTTTGAGGTTAGATTTGAACGTCAAAATTGCCATCGTCCTCCGCACCGACTTGTGAAAGCGTTTGAATTAGTAACAACCTACACTTAAAATAAAAATCAGCTGAATATACATACAAATAGAGAAACAACATCAGAATAAGTTACAAATTGATCGAATACATTTGATCAAAGTTAGAGACAAGCATTTTTTATCGATAAACAAAAGTCGATACGGGACAATTGCACCTTGCATATTCACTCCAACCCATAAAATTTGTTTACAAAATGCATTAATATATAAAACTGGGTTATTTATGAGTAGCCTATTTTTATCGAGCATAGAATTTTTCATTCATAGACAAAATATCGATAAGAAACAGTACGTAAAGTTATTATAATCATATTTCAGTTCCTCATTAGATATTTAATTTAAAAAAATCAATAGAAATATGCTCGTGTATTATAATTGAACTATTTAGATTTCTCAAGTAATCTGCGAGAGACATGTACTCAAAAATTTTATCGACAAGTAGTTGGACAAAGAAAATAAAATTACATATTAAACCTTTTATAGAAATTTCATTGTAACTAAAATCTGAAAATTTATTTAAGATGGAAAAATCAATATTATTACACATCACAGTTTACATAACCGCCATCTTTTCATATCGATAAAATCCCTATACGAAATATCGATACTCTCGCTGAGTTACTATCGAAACACACAACAAATTGAGACTAGGTTGTGGCAACAGACACATAAATCAACACATTATTTTTTTCACAACAAGTTATTTCTTTAATCAGCATTCATTTTAAAATATGTTTCATAGAATTGAGAAGCCACTGTATATGATAACAATATCGCGATATAATATTAACTGGTGTATATAAATGACTTTACAATATTTCATACTATATATTGACCATGTACAATTTCCCTGGAGCAATCAATGGTGCGAATCAAATTATACAATATCATACAACTCATAAGAATTGCATTTTTAGTAAGATTTTCGATTAAGCCTATCACATTGAAGAGTACTTGCACCTCTGGGTATTAAAATATTACTGTAGGATGTTTTATGAGGGAGCAATATCAAAAAGACTATTTATTTTACACCATATATACTTCCAAATTTTGTCCAATATATACTCGAGGTGGCTCATCATGGGAAGGTGTTTCAAATAGTATTTTAACATTATAATAACAGTAAAATTTGGATTTCATTTTGCAAATGTGGTAAATCTTTATTTTTAACATTGTTTACACCTACATATATAAATTTTGCATTGATAAGGAAAGATATGGAGGTTTTTATCAAGTCTGCTTACCATATATTCCTAGTTTGGTCTTGTAGATTTGTTAAATTTATTTCTGCAGTCAACATGTGGCTATCCACATTTCCTAAAGCATAATGTACACTGTACACAACTCGATTATAGACTCATATAACTGCAGCTTTATATGTCCTTGCAGTGAACCAATCCGCACCGATTAAAATCACATAATGAACAAAGAAATCAACATATTTTGTCAACTTTCATAACTTGAGATTTCTTCTTATCATTCATTTATATAAATATAAATAATATATATAGATATATATTTTTTTTAACTCTTCCACCAATTTTTTTGTACTAAAAGCTATCAATATATTTACATAAATGTGAAACAAAACTTATTTGGTTGAAGCGCTTAGTTTATCGAAAATAAAGAGGGTTAAAATAATATTGTGATCAAATTTGAAGATTTCAATATTTATATTGTGTGATGCGAAATTTTGTTGAAATTTATGATATGCATATTAAAAATATGTGCTTAATTACCATAAGCAAAAAATATTTTATTATTAAATTTTTGACAAATTAATTAATTACAAAGCATTGTTTCTCGTTATATTTTAAAATATTTTCCAAATTGATTGTCGAAACACTAAGCATTATTTTTTTAATAGAACGCCATAGATACTTAAACAACTTGATAGATATATTTTACACCTCATAATGCCATGTTAAATAAACGATTATAAATAATTTTCACCACAAATTTCAACGAAACGCCGACACCGCGCAAAGAAAAGAAAAGAAATACATTTCAAAGCATACTTTGGCACAAACGACACACAAAATATATATAAGATATAACCATTTGATAATGTCCAGTGGAAGTTAACTTCGATAGTAACGCCTCTCTCGCCACTTAAACTTGTAACATTCACAAATTTATTTATTTTATAACTAACAACTAACAAACAAGTGTTCACACACGCAAACAACCTAAACAAAATTATACATACGCTATTTTTCAAAGTTTTTATAATGGAAAGAGATCTGTACACAAAATTTCTTAATTATCGACAATGGCGCAACACTAGGTGGGTACACTATCGAAATTTAAGCCGGGAAATATTCCAATTAAATAGTAAAACGATACACAAAAATGTACCAAATGAAATTTCGACATGTGCTCAATGAAGATGCACGAATTTTGTTGTTTAATTATGACTATGACAATTAATTAAAAGAATCGAATCGCCTCTATATGACGCATATAGAATGGATTGATTACTTTTTTTGCTTTGATGACCTGTACAGTGACCATTCTACAACCTTATTCTAATTGCATTGCGGTCTAGTATCCACTAGTAAGAAACGATAACTTATCTGTCACAAATTGACAAAATTATGTCGAACGCACGCAACTTAATTAATTGAAACTACTTAGCACATGTGCTTAGCTTTACTGGCTTAGGGCAACTACGGTCTCAAAACAAAATCTTCCATAATTATCTTTCTATAAGATATTCACGTTTTCTTCACCACTAATTGTGATGAAGGTTCTATAAGCCAAAATAAAGTAACCCACTTGGTGTCGCAACATCGTCCCAACTGTACTATAATCAAGAAACTAATGCTTTCAATCGGCCTCGATAACTATTGATCAGTTTTCATTGTAATAAATTATTTAACTCGTATGTGTTCAATCACACCCTATTACCGACTTAAGATCGTCCGTATTTCGCGGCATTTTTGACAACAAGCGAATATTGCAAGGATGAAAAATAGATTGACTATAAATTAAATTGAGGCAAGACTATGAAAAATATTTAGTAAATAGAATTCGGAGTAAAAGGTTACGGTAACTGTCAAAAATGCCACGCCAAACGGATTCTACAATACAATTTAATTATCTAATTGAAATACATAATAATAAACAACGTCAAATCGAATTAATTCTAGTGGTAAATATAAGAGGAAAAAGTGTCTTAAAAATTAATAGTAACATTAAATAAAAGGATTAAAAATAAAAAAAACAGGCCTACAATTAATCAAACTAGATCAGAGGCTAGTTACATTACGGAAATATATCTAACTCTTTTTTTTATTATTTTGAATAAATAATTTCTCCTCCTCTGTTTATTTACTACGCGTGAGCAAAAGCGTCCATTTTTAAACGTATAATATTGCATCACTATTTGTCGTGTTTTTTTGGAATTTGAGGTTAGCTGACGCCATATTGTATTTTTTAATCTACAGTTGCCGTGCGGCGTAACAGTCTATGTTTTCTATTTAGGATAACAGATGGCGCTTTGATTAAATTATTTGGACGTGGAAGGAACATTTTCACCTTCTGTTGGCTCTCGAGCGGGTTGCCCTTACGGGTGTCTTTTTCGCTTTGCTAGCGTTTTTCACCGGCGCGGGTTTCGCTTTAGCGTTCCGGCGTTTCGCTTTGGTATTCGCATTGGACGATTTCGCTGATCTGCTGCTCTCGATCGAGTTCATTCTCCTTTCAGACTCGAACGAGAAAGCGGGCATCACGCTCTTGACTTCGGAGGGCGACAGACTAATCTCTAGCCGTCTTCTTCTCGAGCGCGTCATGCGTACGTTCTGCGCATCTTGCATATCTATCGCTGGCGGTTTGGCCTTGGTCTTCTTCGCCCTGACGATTTTCCTCTCCGTGTTATTATTCTCGCTGTTCTTTCGTGAGGCGCGTCCGTTCTGCCCCTTCTCTCTGAGCACGGGTTTGGCCATCTCGTGCTTGCGTTTGCGCGTGGACCTTGTGACTACAGTCTTTTCGTTCTCTATGGACTCCTTGGTGACCCTGGACTTGTCTGTGACGCTCCTGTTCCGCATGGACCTCTTCTCTGGTTTCTCTTTGTCCATGCTGCGCAGTTGCCTACCGTTGACCTCCTTTTTGGCTGATCTGGTCTCGATTTTCCTGCGCTTTCTCGGCACGGGGGATGTGTCTTTAGATTTTTTGTTGCGATTGCCTTTGGGGAAGGCGACTTCCGTTCCGTCGAGGCCTTGACTGCTCTCTATGTATATGTAGTCGTCTAACTTAGACCTGGACTTGGCGTATGTCTTCTCAACGGGTTTGACTGAGGGCACTTCGTCCATGTCGTTATAGTTGGGTTCCGTTTCGTTGACCGGCGTGTCCAACGTGTTGGCTTTGATGAGCTCCACGTCGTTCTCTATGGAGCTCTGGTTCATCCTGTTCTTGAGGTTGTTTATGGTGAGCAGCAGCGAGTTCTGCCGCGGCTCGTCGACTTCCATCTGAGTTTCGCTGGACGTGCTCGGGTCCGAGCTGGACTTCCTCTGCTTGTTCTTGTTGCGCCGTTTGTACAAGTCCGCTTTGGTCATGTCCTGTGGGAACACACAATACGATATTATTGTAAATCTATTAAACTATTTTTAAATGGCGTCTGATGCCTGTGGGGATGCTGAGGCACATCATTTTTTATGGCTTAATTACGTATTTTAACTGTGGAACATTGTTAGCGGATCAGCATATTTGTGACACAGCAGCAAAACACACTAGACAGGTAGACTAAAATTAGCGGTACATATGTATATTCCTAAAAAGTCTTCAAGTGGAGACCGCGTAACGGCAAGCGTAGCGTTGGATGTCCCACCCTCAAGATGGAATAACGGTATCACGAATACCGCGCGAAGCCGCTAGATGCAGGCCGCTTCTGATGGAGCGCTCTAGCAGTCTTTGGGGAAGGCATAATGTTCAGCAGTGAACGTGTTTCGGCTGGTGATGATGGTACGTACAGCGCATTGAATATTTCACCATCCAAGCAATTTTCGATTTTTGAGGAGTCGTGATGGCCTTGAGGTTTTGGCACGGGATCGAGAATCTCGCCGGTTGCGGGTTCAAACCCCAGGCACACACCTCTGACTTTTCGAAGTTATGTATGTATTCACAAAGAATTACCACGCACTTTAACGGTGAAGGAAAACATCGTGATGAAACCTGCACACCTAAAAGTTGTTAAGAATTTCTTAGGTGTGTAATCCGCCAACCCGCACTAGGCCAGCGTGATGGACTAAGGCGTAAACCTTCTCAATGGTAGAGGAGGCCCGTGCCCAGCAGTGGGAAGAATATGGGCTGATCTGATGATGATGAAGCAATTTTTATCCGTGTTTGTAGAAAAGGGGTAAAGCTCGGTATACTGACGGCGAGTTTGAAGGTGTTGGTCTCGTGGCCGGCGCCCAGCTCGTGCAGCAGCTCGCCCACCGTCATGCGGCGCGCCGGCTCCACCGACAGCAGCCCGCTCACCACGCGCTTCGTCTCCGCAGAGATCTTGTCCCACACCGGACCTGACCACCACATCACTTTACATTATTTTCGGTCTCACAAACATCCAGGCTGTCAAATAGTCAAATAGTGAAAATTCATGTCATAGAATAGTTTAAAATATGCTGATGAAGATAATATTCATATAATCCAAATCATTGTCGTTGGAATATCGAAATCTTACCCACAGTTTCCCACAAGTAAATAAGATACAACCAAAAACCAGATATATGTATAGCCCTAAGCCCACACTAAGATAAAATTCTTGTGTCATAGTTATATGAAACTACGGGAGACTTTCCTGTATCACAATCACCCAGACCGAAAAAGAAAAACAAATATTGGTGGACCGCCAAACATTTGCCTTGGTGCGGATGTTGATCTTACTCTTCACAAGCTCAAATGCCATACAAAGCCAACCATATAATAATTAATCATACCAATATTATTAAATAAAATATCAAAATATTTTCACTTGCGTGTAAGGCAATGAAAAATTTATAATAAATCAGCTGATGAAAGCGGTCAATGACCCCACCGCTTTCGTGGTTTCGTTTATTTCTGGTATTAAAGTATACTATTTTAAATATATCCGTTCAGCTCTTCAATACAAACTTTAGTATTTTATCTATACAAATAAATAAAATTGGAGTGTCTGTTTGTAATATTGAAATAACCACTTTTTAATAAATGCATATGGATGTCTACACGGTACATATACCAAAATAACTTTTTTTACATTTTTTGTCCGTCTGTCTGTTTGTTCCGGCTAATCTCTGAAACGGGTGGACCAATTGTAACGGGACTTTCACTTGCAGATATCTGATGTAATAAGGAGAAATAAAGGCTATATAAAAAAAAATCGTCTGTTAGGCGGAACGACGTTCGCCGGGTCAGCTAGTTAGTAGTATAATCTGACCTTCCATTGTGAAGTGTCCCGCCCTTATCCGGTCCATGTATGCCGTGATGGGCTCCTTCTTAGAAGTGGGCTGGAATGGCGCCTTCCCACACAGCAGGCAGTACTGGAAATATCAATACATAGTGTTAAGCTTGTTTATTTATGCTAAGTAACAAGAAGTTGGTTGTATGAGCAGGGCCGAAGATCGAACCCAGGGGCGTGCCATAAGAGAGGCTTATGTCCAGCAGTGGATGTGAGAGAGGCTGGTAATGATGATGATGATGATGATGTCATAAGCAGTGGCGGTACTTCCATGGAAGCCCAAAAGCGTTAAACGTTAATTTTATAATGTCAAATTTATAATTGTTTATTGTGGAGTCAGGATATTCTCGTTTATATTAGTTTTGTTAAATAAAGATTTAAAGCTTTAAGATTATTATTCGGAAAATTGTCAGGCAATCTGGGCTTTTGGGCTTCTATTAAAGTACCGCCACTGGTGATAAGTAGATATTTTTTTAGGTGTTATTATAATATGAATGATTTCAAAGGTTTTTATGCATCTTGAGTAATCTTGTAATGGTTTAATTTATTTTTTCTTTTAAACATACATATTTTTGTTTTAGAAAAATCAAGAAATGTGTAACTGTGTATAGGAAATTTCTAATACTGTACCTTAATAATTATAAATATTGTACCTTCTAAAATAATAAAGTGAAAACTCTAGCTCAGTATCCCTCATATAGTTTGTTCATTGCAGTAGTTACCCACAAATCTTGAAAGGATTATGTGTGATGACCTTGAGATTTAGACACACGGATGAGAATCTCGGCGGTCGCGGGCTCAAACCCACAGGAACACACCTCTGACTTTTCTTTTATGTATTCACAATGAATCATCACGTACTTTAACGATGAAGGAAAACCTCGTGAGGAAAGCTGCACAGCTAATTGTTTGGAATTTGTTAGGTGTGCCATCCACCAACGGACTATGGGCTGATGATGTATGATGTATGATGTGTGTATATGTAATTGTATATGTGTGGTACTGACGAGCACGACGCCGAGGCTCCAGAGGTCGCAGGCGGCGCCGTAGGGCGGAGCGCCCGCCGCGCGCGCCACCGACACCACCTCGGGCGCCGCGTACGGCAGGCTGCGGGGGGACGCACTTACATATCTCATCGTACTATTCCATGCGTGGCTGTTACAACCACATGGCAAAACCACGACAATAAACAATTTTTTCTCAATTACTTTATATGAAATATCAATTTTTTCAATGTTTTTCAAAATTTCTCATAGGTAGGTTTGCACTATCCTGCTTTAATTCGAAATTATTTTCATACAAATAAATCTTTATGGTAATATGTATTGAAACATACAAACGACATCGAGCATTTACTGATTTTTAAATAAATTAATTCTAATTTCAGAGTATCAATGATAAAGAATACATACCTGAAGCAAGGAGTCATCATCCTGGGCCTGTCCTCAGACTCGGGCAGCTTGCAAGCGAACCCAAAATCTATCACCTTCACTTTGGCCTCGCTGAGTCGTGTGCTCGTCAGTAGAATGTTCTGGAAATATACATGTTCATTTTCAACATCATACTAAAATTATTTTCATGTTAAAATATATTTGTTCATTGCCTAATCTCACTTGCATTTAAATCTAAACAAAATGTCAAATGGCGAATCATTATATTATGGACTGCTGATATGCTTTATCGAATTATGTTGAAAAGTACCGGGACTATAGGGAGGTGTTCCCTTCTTCCTAGGCTGGTAAACTATTGCACAGCCTCCTGGTGTATTTACAATGTTTCTTTACCATAGCAGTACAAAGAGGCAGTGGCGGTGTCATCATAAAAGCCCTTAAAGGCTTTAAATTGAATTTTTTTTGAATTTTTTAAATTTTAAATCTTTATTTTACAATAGCACTTTGACATGTAAATGAGAATATTTTGACTCCACAATAAACAATTATAAACTAGACATTATACAATTCAGGGTCAGGATATTCTCATTTATAACGTCAAATTGCTATTTTAAAATAAACATTTAAAGCTTAAAGACTATTCGGAATTTTGTAAGGCAAGCTGGGCTTTTGTGCTTGTATGGAAGTTCCGTCACTGTAAAGAGGGGAGTAGTGTGTTGTGACTTGTGTTGTGTTATAGACAGTGGCGTTACTTCCATAGAAGCCCAAAAGCCCAGTTTGCCTTTAAAAATCCGAATAATAATTTTTAAGCTTTAAATCTTTATTTACAAAATCTATTTGTTAAAAAATGACCCCACAATAAACAAATATAAACTAGACATTAGACAATTGACGTTTAACGAATTTGTGTTTGTATGTAAGTCCCGCCACTGCACATGATGCGTGTGGTGTACCTCTGGCTTGAGGTCCCGGTGCGCGACCCTGCGCGCGTGCATGTGCGCGAGCGCGCGGGCCAGCTGCAACAGCAGGCTGCGCGCCGTCGCCTCGCCCACGCCGCCAGCTGCTCGGGCACACAGCTCCCCGCCGCGGGCCAGCTCCGTCACCACGTACGTGAACGCCTGGGGTGGAAATGCAACATTATTACCATCATCGTCATCATCATCAACGCCAACATCATCATCATCATCATCACTAACATCGTCATCGTCATCATCATCAGTCCATATACGTCCCACTGCTGTAGGCTTCTTCTACAATTGTCAAATGTCAAAAAACTACTTTCAACAATATCACCACAAATGGCGTCAATCATACGTCCCACTAGTGGGGACAGATCTCTTTCTTACATAGTCCTAATTTGGTAAAACAAAATATATTAATGAGAACATTTAGTCATTCAAGTGTCATAACATTGTTTTCTTCAAATTTTTATTTTTTTAATAAATTAATCTTGATCCTAAACATGTAATACAACAATGTTCACCTCATGGTGGTCTGGAAGAGATCACTTAATGCAATAAGGCCGACATTTATACGTGCATTCTATTTTTGTTTATGTATTCTTTTTTTCCTTTTGTTTGGTTGTGTGTACTATAAAGTTTATTTCTATTTCTATTCCTATTCTATTCTATATAATACGTACATAATGTAATAAATGAAACTTACAGAATCGTAAAAAACTTCATGCAGCGTTATTATATAAGGCGATCCTTGGCACGCTTTGAGCATTTCTATCTCTTGTTTCACATCTTTCTTCTGTGTCGAAATTATCTGCAAACAAAATATTATACAAATTAATGCACATGGTCGCCAAAATATTATCAAAATCTAAATTTACTTTTTTTCAATGTATTTATTAGTCATGAAAATAACATAAAATTTATTAAAATAATCTAATAATTAAATAGTTTTTAAATACAATTATGGATTATGCCGTAGTCATTAGAAAAAGATGACAACACTAGATTTTAACTAATTTACGTTATCGCGTTTTAAGTGCATGCTCCTACTCTCATCATCATCATCATCAGCCCATATACGTCCCACTGGTGGGCACGGGCTTCTTCTACGACTGAGAGGGTTTAGGCCGTAGTCCCATACTCTCATTATTATAAAATTAATTACGGCTTTTACAAACAATTTTAATAAGCTTTTTATGAGAGCTGGCTCCCCACGCTGGCCTAATGCAGGTGGGCGGTTCACACATGTCTAAGAAATTTCTTATGATAACCATTAGGTATAGGTAAGGTAAAAGGAGAAGAGGGAGACCGCGGAAACGATGGGACGATGACATCAAAGAGGTGGCAGGAGTGATGTGGAACACAGTAGCTCAAGTAAGGACAGAATGGAAGAGGTTGGAGGAGGCCTTTGCCGGTTGGTAAACATATCTGCAAAAGATTACCAAACAGCAGATAGTAGAATAAGTTTTAACTTTTATTTGTTTTGTATGAATTAGTTTTTAAATGTATACGTATGATGAAGATCTGAATAAAAGGCTATATTATTATTATAACCATTAGGTATGCAGTTTTGATCTGAAAAACCTGTATTTCGAATCTTTTCACCATTCACACTCACCTTAACAGCGTATTCTTTGCGTGTCTGTCTGTGTATGCATTTCCTGCAGACTGAAAACGATCCATCGCCCAGTAATGGCGTGCTGAGGTCCACTGCGTATTTTTGGAAGAACGGAGAATCCTGAAAGCAAATATGTTCAAAATTAATGGTATTCTTTGTCTGCCAACCCGCACTAGGCCAGCGTGGTGGACTAAGGCCTAAAACCCTCTCAGTTGTAGAGGACATTTGTCTCGGTGCGGGGATCGAACCCGCGGCTTCTCATTTTGCAAGATGTTGTCTAACCAACTGCTCCACGGGGCTATCAATGCTATGCTAGCATTTATAACTCCTTGGATGATTTTTACTTTGATTTTGTCGGGTAGGAACAAAAGTCCCCATTTACCAGTGGCGCTACTTCCTTAGAAGCCCAAAAGCCCAGTGTGTCTTACAAAATTACGAACAATAATCTTTCAGCTCTAAATCTTTATTAAGCAAAAATAATTTGACATATAAATGAGAATATCCTGATCCCACAATAAGCAATTAAAAACTACAAATTAACTTGTAACGATTTTGGGCTTTTATGGAAGTACGGCCACGGCCATTTACTGATGCAAACGTTATGTAAAAGCTAGCAATAAAGTGAGCCGTACCTTGGCTACCCATCCCTTCAGCTTGTCGTGCTTGGGCCCGGCGTTCTGCAGCCAGATCTGGTCTGATATGACGTTCTCAGAAAACAGTATGCTCGGCGCCACGTACGAGTAGCCTGCGGAGTGAATAACAAGCTATTTAAACATTTTTTTAAGCGTGATAAACTGGATAAATAGGTGAGATTTCATCTTAGCTGTAGCCGAATAGAATAATAGAATAGAAGTCGTGATGGCCTCGAGGTTTCGATGACGGTCTTTATACACTCGTATATATGTACTTACCAAGGAACAACTTGTCGTGGTGTTTGGGCGCCTGCGCAGGCGAGTCGGTGGGCGGCATCCTCGTGAACTCGTCGGCGAAGTTGCACGTGTCCGCCGCGTGGGACAGCTGCGGCACGAATGGCGCGGGGGTCTCGCGCCGCAGCACCGCCCCCCAGTCCAAGTTCTGGAAGGAACAGGACAATTGTTACCTTCATACTGACTGTCAGGACTAGGGCCTGAACCCTCTCAGTTGTAGAGGAGGCTCGTGCCCAGCAGTAGGACGTAGGTATATGAGCGTGGCGGTACTTCCATAGAAACCCAAAGGCCCAGTTAACTTACAAAATTCCGATAATCTTTAAGCTTTAAATCTTTATTTAACAAAATCAAATTGACATAATATAAATGAGAAAATACTGACCCCACAATAAACATTTATAAACTAGATATTACACAATTCACGTGTAACGTTTTTGGGCTTCTATGGAAGTACCGACACTGGTATATGGGCTGATGATGTTGATTGTAAGTGATGTGGGAAGAAATTGGGTGTCGACCGCCAATAAATTATTATGACTATCTCACTCTAGTCATGGTACTAAATTCGTTCCAATCTGAGACGACTGTGCTGTGTGTACAGTACGACAAGCTGTATATTTTATTTACCAGTATCCTTGACAGTGTAAGCGAGATGTTAATATCTACAATTTGGCAAACATGCGAACTTTTGTAACTGCAAATCGCAAACATACTACATAGTTATAATATTGTATAAAGTTTTTATAGTTGTTATTTGTTTTGGTCTCTTTGTAGTTCGAAATATCTCCACGTTCTCTCGTATCTCGAATACCATCATAATGATTTCCATCGTTATTCATTTCAATGTCTCTATTATGTGTGTATGTATAATAATACAAATAAATCATAATTTATTTTATTACAGATCAACTATCGATCATTCCGAGCCGATCAACTGACCTCAAACTACAGATCTAACCTGGAAAAACGGATGTCTCTTGAGTTCTTCAGCGTCGCCGTCGCCGCCGCCGAGCCGTCGTCTCGGGTCCTTCACTAGCAATCTGTAAACATTAAATTTATTTTCTTTACCTCCAAAATTTATTTTGCTAAATGCACAAGAAGTGCGAAGCCATCAATTAAAAAAAAACTTTTTTTGTTTTACATTGATTTGGAAAAGTTAGGTCACTTTTCACTGGCACCTGATAGTAAGTAAAGTGCAGACTTAGAGGTAGCGAGAAACTATTAAGCGGGCTTACATAAATTCTTTAATCGAAGCACACGTACAGGTATTGCAGGAATCAAAACAAATATTCCAGTCCTAAAAGTCTGATTTAGCTGACTTAGATTTAAAAAAAATCTAACTTTATCTCACCATTTCTTACTAGTCAACTTAATTTTTTTAACTCACCATTTTCGAATAAAAAATACCAACTGATAAATAATGTATAAAAATCTGACTTATAATTCTAATTTCTAACCCTGGTATTCATTCACGTAGTCCTTAAGATGCCCCTTTATACAGCTGTCTAGAGTGGCCACAGCTTGGCTCTGCTCTCTTATAAAAACTATTAGTCAACTCATTGCATTTAAAACAAAATGTTACTTAATTTTGATATATCAGAATGGTCGTGCAGGAGAGATGAAATTTTTGTGCCCCCGATATTTTTTTAGACATTATTGTTCTAAGCAAGGTTGCAGAGTTTTCACATTACCTAAATTGAAAAGAAATGTTACAGCAAAAATTCTTTAAATACAAAGTAGGTTTGCGGTCACGCTGATTGCGTCGCGGTGTGATAAGTAATCTGTTATCAAAAGAAGCAATGACCTTTAAGAGAATTCTTATCACCGTAGGCTATTTAGAAATATTGTGTGACGACTGTTATTGTTCAAAATCATAGATGACGCAGTTGGAGAACTGTGGAGAGGTCACGGTATTGTAGGTCACTAAACTGATTCAATTCCAAAAATCATTTATCGATTTAGGTCACATAAACACTTTCAACTTAGATAAATACTGGAGCAGTGTTGGAGAAAAAATCACATTCAGTGTTCGCAACAAATTCATACTAAGAGTAATCAATCGACTATATAACCAATTTTCAAGATGGAAGTACGTATGTACATACGTATCGCTATCGGTCTCACGTAATAGGGGGCATAGTCGTAAATCATAGAGTCAGGGTTGTTATGTTGAGGTCCACTTCCACCCTATTACTTCCAGCATGCAAGCCCTGTTCCCAATTCTATTTGGGGTCGCAATGTGTTTTATCCTTCCAAACATCGCTATCAGCCGTCATGTCTTCAACTTTGATACTCATTACTTTCTCACCTACATACATATGCTTCATGCCGTCTCATAAAATGCCCATATCACGACAGACGGTTTCCTTTCAGCTTATCTATCACAGATGCCACTTTCAAACTTCCTGTAATATATTCATTCCTCACTCTGTCAATCGTTGTAAAACTGTAAAACGGTTGGAGTATGAAAGACCATGTAACTCACTTCCTAATAAAATCTTGGACCTCCGGACTGACGTCTGGTGGCACCGGGTAGCTGCATCTCACTATACGCTTGGTGATCTCCTGCTGCGTGTTCTTCTCGCCTTCCACCGTGAAGGGCGACGCGCCCGTCAGCAGCTCGTACGTCAGCACGCCCACTGACCACCAGTCTACTGCCTGTGGACAAAGAGACGAAAACTTTTAGATGTGGATGGATTATGCTTAATTAGAGTCGTGATGGACTAGATCTTGCCAATATAGAAGGAGGCGCAACAAAGTATTTAGACAAAAGCTAAAGGAAAATAAAGTACCAACAAAACAGAGTATTCTGTTATCTATGTATCGTCATAATGGACTCGAAAACTCCTCGGGTTACAACCGGTAAGTAAGAGCTAATTGCGAAAAGTAAATATAGCTGAATAAGTGACTTCTTATTATTTTTTTATTAATATAAAACAATATGTTATAAAACTTTATATGATTGAATCGTGTATTTCTATTACCAGTTCTCACCAAGCTCTATGTTAATTTCTTATCACATTAACAATGATTAATTATCCATTATTTCACAATTTCTCGCCAGCGAATCGTTCGTTTACGTACTTGAATCGTACGTACAATTTATATATGTAGATCAGTGGGCCAATGTCAGTGATGTGGTGTTGAAGGTCGGCGTATACATGCCACAGTGTGTCGATATGAAATAAGTGCATTAATTTTAATGGAGGACGGGACACATTTAACAACCTCGTTAGTAATTTATTTTAATACTCCCACTATGATGGTGAGTATGGCAGTTTTAAATGACGAGTTTTAAATCATAAAAGACCCAACTGCCTATATAACATGTATGTATCGAATGAGGGTAAGAAGAGGCTAAAATATACCAAGTTATGCGGTCCATGCGCTCATCTATCGCTTCTTCAATTGACATTATTATCTTCAAGCAAGTTTATTTGTTTCGGGGACTATTTCTCTAACAGGTAATAGAGGGTTGACCTATGGACATATCCAGACAGCATGTTGCCACTGAGGATTTCGTAATATAAAAATGAAGTCAAATTTATCATTCAGCATTTTCTAGGTCACAAGAAAGGAAGCAATGTAATCACACTACTAATAGGATCACCAGACGGTGCAATATTTTCCGAAACCATATCACGACAAACAAAAGCCTTCGTTGTTGATTAAGCAATCGTTTCTAACTCCCGTAGTAAACAATAGTCCGTGCGGGTGATATTTCCACGGGGGCCGAACGTTGCCGACGATTGCCGAGCGCGGCCGAACGCAGCGCTTCCGCGGAACCTTGGACCGCGCACTATAAACGTACTGAGAATGTGGCTACTGTTATAATGTGTAGATAAGTGAGTGTGCAACGCACAACACCGATTGGGAGCGATGATTAGTGATCTGATATGTTTGGGAAAAGAAAGACATATAATTATTTTCACTCTTTATTTTCCTGTTTTATTATCCATCCAAAGGTTGTCTGGAAGATATTGCCTAGAGCGATAAACCGCCTCTTTTTTTTGTTATTTTTATATGTATATATTTTTTTTCTTCATATATTTTTGTTCAAGCAAGAAAGTGTAAATAAATATAATTACGTACATACATGCATACTCGTACTTACAATCGTGTTTCTTACAAAAGTGATTTACGCAAGAGTATCGCATTTTGGGATCAGATTTTCGATTGCAATTAGGTTGACATAATAATTTCGGTCGACACTGTGTTGATTAATAGCTGTACTGGTACCATCAAAGTCGAGTAACGCGATTTTGATTCAATCCAGGCACATTGACAAAAGTTTGCGTTATCTACATACGTAGGTATATTTGTTTCAGAAACAAAAATGTATCGTTATGACATGTATGAGTTTAAATTAAATATAATAAATAAAAATGTAATTATAATTAAAAATTATCATAAAAAAATGACATTTCGTGTTTGTGAGGGAGTTTCTTGCCGTTTCTTCTCCACAGCGATAACACGTTTCGAAGCGGTTTAAAAAAAACTTAATTGACGATTCAAAAGCACTTGTAAAAGTCTATTTGAATAAAGGTGATTTTGACTTTGACTTTAAAAGTCCCTCATAGTTTCTGATTTCCGATACAAGATACACCTGAATATCGGACTATCAGCCATCTAGGTATATTTCAATTTACTCTTTTTGATACACAATCATAAAAGTACATATACAAGTTTCCGAACACGTATACACACGGTGATTAGCTAACGAAGTAGAAGGTTACAGACACACTGCATAACTGTGCACATAATGGTATTACCGTGTTTGTTCCAGACGACCTAGGCTAGGAATTACACTCACGGCTGAACGGTTTCCGGTATTGGCACATATCACTGATAGTGACAACGCTGTCCGTACAGGCTATACTATAGGTAAACAAACGTTGTAAAAAACTAAGACAGGTGATAAGTTATGGTGATTACAAAAACATTGAAGCTGAAAAAGTCCCGAAAAAAAAGCGGGTGGCACTCTGGAAGTGTCGGCAGAAGTGAAAACTTCTCTTAACGCTGCGCATTTTTGAATATTTTGGCATGGTTTGGGAACAATTCCGCACGAATTGCTTTATTTATCAGTATAAAAATATGTAATATAATTTACGTGGTAAAATACAATATTTATTGCGCTATCGTACACAAACATGACAACGCGACAACGACGCATGACAACAAACGTCTTATGCATTTTCGATCAGGATCACGTGATCTGACGCGAATTCAACATTTTTTACCCATCCCAATGACGCTAGAAAAGTTTTCACTTAAAAAAAATACGTTTCTCACGACACAAGACTTGTATCTCAGTGTGGGGTCTGAACTATGTATATGACTGTTGGGTGTATTTATTATTTTTTATTATACTAAGAAATAGGTAATATGGTTTGTGTAACGGCAGTCTCGCTCGTGTATGTTATTGTGAAAATTCGAGTCTCCGTGCCAATGTTATAATTAGCTGTCTCCGTTACTATATTTATACGATATTTTTCTTAGCTTGTTCACTATTTTAAAATACATATACTGATATACTCGTATCTGAGGCATCCGTCCACCCTCGTTTTGATAGTTATGTTTTAAATCCCACTTTACAGGGCATTACTTTTCGATTTCCGTGTTGCTACGAGAAATTTATAAACTTAAAAATATAATATCACTTTTTCTTACCCAGAAATCGAACCCTTGGACCGTTCGATCTCAAGCGCCCTTTTATAGCGTGTTATCGAAAAGACGATTAAAAAATGGCGAGTGAAGACTCCGTGTAGAAACTTAGGAATATAGCTAATTAAAATAAAGTCTACAGACTTTATAAAAAGCCATCATAATTACGAGTATATCATATGATAAGACACAATCTCTACAGGAAAACATAATATATGTATTTCAACATATAAAGTCATACGTATTCATATTAAACAAATTGTCTGCGCTTCAATGCCACGACGGAAGAAACTGAGCCAAAATTTTCAGTTTTCACAACATACATACAAGGAATCTTCATTTAGGAAAAATACACTTTAACAATATTGAAATACAGTTAGTAATTCATCGAAAATAACTTCCAGGAATCGAACCTTGAACGTGGAAGGCGCGAGGTCGCGTAGATGTAACGGTAAGATAGTGTACAGTATGACATGTCCGCCATATCAATTATGGTAATTACTATTTACGTGTATGTGACACTACTGGATTAATGTAACTGGTTGTATTAAATTGATTACTGAATTTTTTGTTGGTGACGCCATGAAAAATCACCTTCAAATGACTGAATTCATAGATCGATGAACGTGGTTTTAGCGTAAGTACCAACCATGGTGGAGAATGATAGTCCTTACCTACCCGTAAACTTTAAGATTATCTGTTTAGATAAAGACAATCATTACTGACTGATCTGTCAATATATATAGCTCAAACCACCGAATGCCGCTGAAATTTTAACGCATATAGTTATTATGACGAAGGTATTCACTTAGAACCTACACTAGGCCAGCATGCCGGACTAAGGCATAAACCTTCTCAGTTGAAGAGGAGGACCTAGGAGTTGCTAGCAGTTATATATATGGCCTGATGATGATGGTGATTCACTTAGAAATGTTTTTCCAAAAAATGACCACCTCAGGGGATGGAACAAGGGTTAAAACAGACTAACCCTGAATTTAAACAAAGCCGCGGACAAAAGCTTGTCATCATTGCCTTGCCCTGCTCCCAATTTCATTTGGGGTCGGCGCAGTATGTTTTATACTTCCAAACATCCCGTATATCAGCCGTCATGTCTTCATTCACCCCTTTTTCTTTCATATCTTCAGTCACGCACTCCATCCATCTTTTCTTTGGCCTTCCTCTGCTTGTCCATCCTTCAACTTTCATATTCATCACTTTTTTACCTACATATGATTTATCCCTTCTCATAACATGCCCATACCAGGACAGACGGTTTCCTTTCAGCTTATCTATCACAGGAGCTACTTTCAAACTTCCTCTTACATATTCATTCCTCACTCTGTCAATCCGTGTTATACCACACATCCATAAAGCGGACAAAAGCTAGTATAAGTATCAAATATTTACCATTTACCGTGTATTTAGTATTATCATATTATTATTACTGTCACCGCGCCATGCGCCACTGAGTTGACACAATGCGCCATCGATTGCGCCAACTTGACCCACTGCTATCCGTACCACAATGCGCAAGGTTACCGCGTTACTCAAGCAAATCATCTTTTAAAACATATTTGTACAATTGCTTTTTTTCTGATCGTCACTTAATGCCTTTCGAATTACGAAGACCTTAAAAGCAATCCGCACCATCATTTTATATGTGATGTATTTTAATAATCTTTATCCAAATAGGTTACTCAAGCAATTTTTTATTTACTTATTTGACAGTTGGGGAAACAATGAAAAACCACTGAGTTTCAGTATAATAGTCAGAGATTTTTTGCAAGGCATATTATAGCGTCGGCGTTCTTTTTCTTCAATATTTCTAAAAACATGAATGAATACCTTTAATCGCATCGCAACATTCATCATTTAGCATATTTCTTTTTGAAATTACATGGTACAACACTTAACATATTTAAATTGGTTATGGACGGTAGCTAAAAGATAATGTATAATTGGACAAAATATTTCATTAACGAAATTCTCATCGAACGCTCTTATTTCATTCACATAAAAAAGTTCTTAACTTTTTCACAAGTTCATTCAGCTTAATAAATGCAACACCATGAGACTATGAATACAAGTGATATTCAATATTAAATGAATATTTAATCAAAATTTCGCACACACGACATATCGCCATAGCTTACTGAGTTGAAACAATGCGCCATAGTTTGCGCCAACACAGAGTTCCGAGCCTACTTGACCCACTGAATCATATCTATACGACAATATTGCAGAAGGTTACTTACTAGTGCAAATAATTTTCAAATTTACACTCTATCCGATTGTTGTTTAAGTCGAATTTTGTTGTAAACACCTTTCCCGTAATGGTTCAATGTGAATTATTCCTTATTATATGGGACTTAGAGTACTTATCAGCGTGTATATCGTTAAGTAATGTATCTAGGTCGACCGAAACTAGATTTTTGGCAAGTCTCGGGTTGGTAACGAGTTTTTTCTCTCCCTCCCGCAGTAAATCTTCATTGTCACGTGAGGTTCGATAGTGGTAAAAGTAAATTGCTCTTTAATGTTGGTTCAAGTTGTATCGGTTGATATTATTACCGCTTCGAATGCCATAATTGAGTCGAGAAGTGCGAGATAATCTGTATAATTTCTTGCCATTGTATTACTGATTGTGGATCGTCATGCACTTAACATTAGCAATATCATTGCTATCACTTTGCTGGCTCGATGTAAAAATAATAATAAAAGATTTTCTTTAGAGCTGTTTAAGACCTTCATCATAGCCCATATACGTCCCACTGCTGGGCACGAGCCTTCTCTACAACTGAGAGGGTTAAGGTCTTAGTCCACCACGCTGGCCTAGTGCAGGTTTAAGACCTTATTGTTAGAGAATTGAAAATATATTAGTTAACTTAGTATAGTATAGAAAAGTATTGGGGTGTTACATATGAGAAGAAAGGGCTTCTGTTAGACAGCTCCGTGGCGCAGTTGACTAGAGGCCGTAGGTTCTATTCCCGCACCGAGACAAATGACAACCCTGAGTGTTTGTGAGACCGAAAGGTCCCTTGAAGTTTTTGGTACCCTATAACACGAGTATCTTAATGTGGGGTCAGACCTATCTGACTGTTGAGTGTATTTATTCTCTATTTATTCTCCAGCAGTGGGAGACAAAGATAACAGGATAAGATACCAGGTTATCTGGATAGAAAATCGCTAACAAAACCATCTGCATACTTTCTTCGTCACGCTATATACATCTTTCATTGATGAAGTGTCATCAGTAAACATCGTTGTAAATAACGTTTTTATTACACATTTAATTGACAATGTAACCGGGTTAATATTGTATAGTTTATGCGTTCTCGCTAGGTATTTCACGTCGATGAGGGAATGCTACAAGGTTGCTTCATACTTTTGACAATTGCCAATTGTACCATCACGATCGAACCAGTGGCGGTACTTCCATAGAAGCCCAGAAGCCCAGTTAGCCTTTTAAAATTCCAAATAATAATTTTTAAGCTTTAAATCTTTATTTAACTAAAGCAATTTGTTAAATAAAGACCCCATAATAAGCAAATATAAACTAACATTACACAATTAACGTTTTACTATTTTGGGCTTCTATGGAAGTCCCGCCACTGGATCGAACCTATCCATTCGTAACGCAGTCATCTTGGGTTTTGAGTTTTCCCATTCATCATCACGGCACGCGCCTCGTCTACAACTAAGAGGGTTTAGGCCTTAGTCCATCACGCTGGCCTAGTGCGGGTTTGCTAGTGAGTTTTCTCCATTTTATGAGTAACATAAGTAATAAGAGTTATAAGTATAAAAAATGGAACAAAAAATGCAAATTTCCATGTGAGGTTTCCTTTTTAAAATGACTGCAACTCCTTCGGTATCGGTAAATAAATAAATAAAACATTTACCGCAAACACTAAAGTAAACACAGTGTAAAATATTGTTATCCTCATCACGTATAAACACGTTTTTTGATCGATGCAAGTAAAGATTTGGGAGAAATTTCTTTTATTTATCCTGGCAACCGTTAATTGGGCAATCAGCGCTGCGGGTATCTCTCGTTAGTCCTGGCGACCACTCTATCTAGAGTTTAGACCTCATTGCACTTACGGTCAGGTGCAAATACTGTCCTTTTCAAACAAAAACAAAAATAAAAAAGGTGCAGAACACACTAATCATATCAGGGAACCTTTGACATCCCTATCGGCGCAACCCGGCGCCATCCATTGTTCGCACAAACGGGTCGAATGTATTTAGCGCACGGACACACAGACACACAAACACTGTTTGTTTGGCATTATTATTATTTAGATCGGTGTAAAACCGATTGCAGTGTGTGTTGCAATCGGTACGGTTTCAATTTGGGGTAATGGCGGCTGGAAACAATATTACTTTCTGAGAGTTCGTTTTCAATATCTTGCATTTATTTTCCTGTTAATGTAACAAAGATAACTGTCTTGTTAAATTTACACGGTCTTCATTAGAAAGTAGTTCTTGCCCGGAACTCCATATGCTAAACATAATACTTCAAAGGAATAATTTTCTCCGATTTTAACACATTTTTGATTGCTGCTTCGCTCCTATTCGTCATAGCGTGATTATATATAGCCTTCCTCGATAAATAAACTTTTCAACATAAATAACTTTTCAATTCGATTCTGTACTGAAAGAAGCGCTTTCAAAAAAAACAATCTCTTCACCTTTACATCATCATCAGCCCATAAACGTCTTACTGTTGAGCACGGGCCTCCTCTACATCTGTGAGGGTTTAGGTCTTAGTCCAAAACACAGGCTTTATGGGTTGGCGGACTACACACCTAAGAAATTCGTGTGATATAGGTACCAGCATATTAAATGTCGCATATTAAGTAACGCTACAATGCTACTTCACGTCGGTCATCATCGTCGAGCCACACATCCACGACATACACACATATACGACTACGGTGTAGCTTTCCAACAAACGTATTACCGTTCTCTGTTAGCCATAAACATGTATGTACAATTAACAAACTAACGTCCACAATTATATCGAACAATGCACGTGCTACGTCGGGAGAGGAACGTGAGGTCGGTCCGTCGGTCCCGTTCCGGCCGTCCGCGAACCAATCATGTACACGATGCGCATAACACACCACGTGTAAATTTTGCTATTGTATCACAATATCAATCTACAAAATTTCCAGACTTCACTTCTTCCAGGCAAAGATTTTATCCCCCTGTGCCGTATCCTATGACTCACAGACTGATAGATATTGCACGTCATCAACTTTCACGCCTGGATAAAGACGGTCTATTGCCTTTGAACATCAGAAAAACATCGTTAGTAAACCTGCACACTTAAAACTTTTCAGTTTTTTTAGGTGTGTAGTGTCCACCAACCCGCACTAGGCCAGCGTGGTGGGCTAAGACCTAAACCTCTCAGTTGTAAAGGAGGCCCGTACCCATCAGTGGGACGTATAAGGGCTGATAATGACACGATTCCCTATATCTTCTAGAGTGGTCTGCGAGAGGTGCTACTTGTGACTGCTCTGCCTCTTTGGCAAATCATTGTGAGACTAAGAGACCAGCTAGAGTGCCTTTTTATTAATTCCTAGGGCGGCGATTCAAGCAAATGAGTCTCTAGGATTGGTTTACCCTAATTCGACTGTCGGGTCGAACAGTGCTCCGGTTTATCAAACGCTAAAAAAATCACTAACTGCACGGAATATTAAAAAAATGCCCGATTACGGCAGTAGGCTCGCACCCAACAGTCCTATAGCAAAACGGAGAAAGTTTCTATTCTATTGTATAGTATTCTAGGATACAGTATGAGTATTCATAACTACATGCCTTCCAAAGTTTTACACTTGAACATGAACCCTCTCAATCTGCTTTGATTCTCCAATCTGTCATAAAAAAGTAACATTCAACCGTTACTGCAGCATGTGGTTGAATGAAGGGGGGGCGGGGTACCTTTGCTGTAATTTAATATGTTTATTGTTTTTCTTATTTTTTATTATTATTTGTTATTGCTTATTACGCTAGCAATAAATGCTTCTTACTTTCATATTTCCACGCAGCGATAACGCAAAATTCCCGATGTCTATGCAACAGATGAAGCTTGTCGCTCGGTTGCGTGGAACGCTTCGACAAGTGTGTACGCGACGTGTCTGCTAAGCGGCGACATCCGGGCGTGGTGGCGCGGTCGCGTTACACGTGCACGCCTAATTGGGGGCTAATAGAGAATCGCATCGAGTGGACACGGCGTGTTGCATCGTTTGGTTATAAACACTTGATGAACAACCGATTGACAATAATGAATGGTAGTATAGATTAGTTTAGAGTACAGCAGTGGCGGTACTTCCATAGAAGCCCAAAAACCCAGCTTGTCTTACAAAATTGCGAATAATAATGTTTAAGCTTTAAATCTTTATTTAACAAAAGAAATTTGACCTATAAATGAGAATATACTGACCCCACAATAAGAAAAATATAAACTAGACATTACAATATTAACGTGTGACGTTTTTGGGCTTCTATGGAAGTACCGCCACTGAACATGGACTCTGGAAATATGCCCGAATGGACAGAAATAAGTTCCTATCATATTAAGTGCGACCTAAAACAGCTGTCAAAACGTCTAAAACGCATACACAGAGTTTATATGTAAGTACTGTATTACTAATTATTTTGTTGGTAAATATAATCCATGGAAATTGCCTCAACACTGTACCTATAATGTGAATGGCCTTCGAGCGGTTCTCCCATTTCGCATGTAACCGCGAAGACAGCGATACATGCAGTAATAATGTTTATAAAGCATCAAATACTAACCCAGCGTTTATCATCATCAGCCCATATACGTCCCACTGCTGGGCACGGGCCTCCTCTACAACTGAGAGGGTTTAGGCCTTAGTCCACCACGCTGGCCTAGTGCGGGTTGGCGAACTACACACCTAAGAAATTCCTAAGAACTTTTAAGTGTGCAGGTTTAATCACGATGTTTTCCTTCACCGTTAAAGTAAGTGATAATTCATTGTGAATACACACACATAACTTCTAAAAGTGAGAGGTGTGTGCCTGGGGTTTAAACCCGCGATCGTCGAGATTCTCGCCCGCGCACAGTGGTGCGACTCCATAGAACATTTTATCATAATTCTAACTTTCGGTGAATTATCTATTTAAACTGAATATATAGGAATGTGACTAAAGCAAAAAAAAAAATTCTCATTTTTTCAATTCTATAACCAAAATTTGCATTAAATGAGGGTCAAAATTCTTTAAATATTAATTTCCTTATATAATTGTTGATATTAATTAGATAAGGAAATTAATATATTGCTTTCTAATAATTTAATTTTCCCGGACGAAACTTTGTAAAAAAAGCTGCCTATATTATTCTTTCGTAATGTACGACACATCGATATGACCATCAAAAATTATAAATCAATGGAAATCAGGCAAATCTAAGTAATTAGTTTTTGATTTTATTCGTAAGAAACAATCACATATTTCCCTTTTTATATTGTTAGTATAGCTATTATTGAGGATTGAGGATTTTGAATAAACATAACAATTTTAAGAATAATTTCAATGTTAGATATAGATAGCCTTTATCCGAAAGTTACATAACAAGCAACCCCTTAGGTATATCACAAAAGTAGTAAATTAATTAAATAGATAACTGTTGCCTCATTTGCCTTGTACATGTTTTATTAATGACATAGCCCTAGGTTTAATTCCCCGGAACGTAATATTTACAAAGCGTGAATTTACGATTTGAAATTTGTTTATCAAAATATAGGCGTCGGCTTAGCTTCCGGTCGTAAAATAACAATTATTATGTTTCTCTTTATTATTTCGACTCATTAAAGTAACCATACCGGTACTTGATGACAAGAATGTTAAGGAAAATAAAGTATTCAAATTTTACATTCATAAAACCACAGAACAAGATAAATATTTGTCCACTTACTATCAAATTCAATATGTCAATTCTTAACGCCAGTACTGCAATCTATATTGACCCATGTACATCGCACTGTGGGACACTGTTAAGCCTTAGTCCATCACGCTGGTCTAGACAGTATTGATGGATGACAGCGCCAACATTATAATTAAATAAATAAATATACCCAACAGTAACATATACGACCCCACACTAAGATACAAGTCTTGTGTCGTGTACGAGAAACTTTTCGCTCTCACAAACACCCAGACCCGAACCAAATATTTGTGGATCACACGAAGATTTATCTCGCTGCGGGGGTCGATCCCGCGACCTCAAGTTTGCCAAGCTGGTGTTGGTACTGTTCAAAACACACCCCCAAATCCAACAACAAATCCGAGCTAATGAGCCTAAAAGGCTGACATTAGCATCATTAACGCTCTCATTATGTTAATCTGTATATCGCATTGGATCCAACACACGGGAAGCTTGGCTCCAACTCGTCTGTGTGAGGATGTATAGGTGAGTGTAGTGCCAACGTTGGAGCCAGCTCACGTGAAGCTGGCGGGCCGGTGAGCCACGTGAGCATTGTACGTTCGAGCGCACACAAACCGCACCGGTTATCTGTTACGCGACGTGACGATCTCGCTTGCACAAGTTTCTGTGCCGTTCAATCATTATCGCATTTGTAAAATGGAGTTCAGTAATTTCTATATAATTTACATATATTCTCAACCTGCACACCTAAAAATTCTGAGGAATTTCTTGGCCAGCGTGCATATCTACTGCAGCAATGAACTGACATTGAAGTAAGCAACTTGCAAAAGAGAATTCATAACTCGAGATTGTAAAATCACAGGTGATTCTCTAAGTTTAAGCCCTTAGTAGTACATAAATTCATCAGCAGCCCCTAAACCTCCCAATGCGGCACGGGTCTCCGTTATAACTGAGAGGGTTTAGGCCTTAGTCCACCACGTTTGCCTAGTGCGGGCTGGCAGACTACGGCAGAAAATCCTGAGAACTTTTAGGTGTGCAGGTTTCCTCACGATGTTTTCCTTCATCGTTAAAGTACGTGATAATTCTTTGTGAATGAAATTTGCCTCATCCAATTTCGCCAGGGTTGGTATTTAAATATTCATTTAGCACGGAGGCAGATCCCAAGGTCCGTCCGTCTCAAGGCCGCGCGCCCTTTTCGCTTAGACTGCTCTATATATTGTTGCTATGCTGGGAGATTGAAGGATGTTCTATTGAAAAAAAGAAATGCTATTATTGAAAGTTATATTTACCTTTAAGTTTCGTAAATTAACTTTTTACTATTTTTATCAGAACGTTAAATTAATTTATTTCTAAATCAAACACAAATAAAGAAATACTCCTGTTTGCTTCTTATTTACTTGCTATTTCCTATCAGTCCTATTGTCTCCACAATATGACGTATCTAATATGTTATTCCTACCCTAAAACTATAATTTTTTAAATTAAATTTTCTATTAATCAACCTTCCACAGAAAGAAATAATAATGCAAATGTCTGGCAGAAAACAGTCGCAATACAACAGATCTAAAATCATATTTCGTTTATTATAAATTACACTTCGCTTGGACAGCACCGTATCTGCCATAACTATTTAGGCATCCATTAAAGATCAAGGAAGCGGATGGACATCCGTGAAAGTGAATACCAAAGAATTTAAAACCAAAGATAGTCGATATGTGCGTCAAATACTCCGGCGTAGCGCAATTAACTCATCGACGTTTCACAACGCAATGATATTTGCATAAAGCAGGCACGAATTGAATCGAAAATCGCACGCTCGTGCGCCGCGCACATTGTCATGTGCTCGCACTAGGTCAGTTCTTAGACAAACGTCTTGACGGAATATTCATTGCGGTGTAACCGGGCCAGGTTTCATTTTAATATTAATACAACAAATATACACATAGTAATAACACACTTAGAAGAGTTATGTCAAAAACACTCAGAACCGACGTAAAAATATATTTCTAAGATTTTTACACACATACAAAGGCAGAGCTGCAATTTTGCACCCACATTTCGCCAGGTATGTATCAGTTCCTCGTTATAAGGGAGGAGCCTATCGCAGTCATTCGGACGCTTTTCCAGACTCGTGATCCTACTAAGAATGTTCTTATGGAGAAACCCAATAACACTTACCCTTAACGGTAATCGAACCCGGAACCCTTAGGTCGCACAGCACATACTTGGCCGCGAGACCACGATGCATGCACGAGTTTTAAAATTTTTGTCTACAATTTGACGCCTGGCGACCTACCTCAATCTGCCATTGAGGTTTCGTCGCTTGCCTAATGCGTGTTATACAAATTATATCCGGATTTCTTGTGAAGTCTCAAAGCAGTTACCTTACGATGTTTCTCTTCACCGTAACAGTAAGGTGTCAATAATTATTTAAAGGACAACACGACTATTTGTTATTCTCATCTATACTTCTATACTAATATATAAAGCTGAAGAGTTTGTTTGTTTGTTTGTTTGTTTGTTTGTTTGTTTGTTTATTTGTTTGGTTGAACGCGCTAATCTCAGGAACTACTGGTCCGATTTAAAAAATTCTTTCAGTGTTAGAAAGCCCATTTATCGAGGAAGGCTATAGGCTATATAACATCACGCTACGACTAATAGGAGCGGAACAACAATAAATTATGTTTCAAAATCGGGGGATTTTTTTCCTTTTGAGAACTTCCGCTGCGTGCGCTGCGGAAACGGTTAAAGTTTCGCTAAAATAATGTATGACAGAATTGTTCCCCTTTAAAAGTTCTAAAAAAAAGTCCTGGACAGCATATGTCTATCTTTTAAGGTTGGCTCACTATAACCTTTTTTATGCTAACCAAATTTGTTCTGAAATAAACCATTATTTGTAAATGGTGTTTTCATAAATACGATATTAATCCTTATCCAAATAAATACGTTATTCATCACAAGTATTTAATTTAAAAGAAATTTGCCCTTTACATCATTTGATTTCAATGAGTATCTTAGAAGATATCGCAGTTTTAAAATAACACCGCAGCGAAAAAATGATAAAGCGCGCAATGATGTACAAGGCGCCGGCCGGCCGGTGCGCGGCGGCACACGTTTTACGTCTATTTGACCGATTTGAATGCTTTTTGGTATGGACATAAAAGGGACTCTGTGGAGTAAAATAGACTATAAATTATTTTCTTTCTGAACCCAACCATGTAGTCTACGCGGACGGAGTCGCGAGCAAAAGCTAGTATTCAATACAATAGTTTGTGATTTAATTAATGAGCTGCTCTGATTCGGTAAATTAATCTTTGTATCAATATTGTAAAGTGTACACAATCAATATTCTTGATTGGAAAAGAACAACACTAGAGTTTCTTGCGCGTTCTTCTCTAGTATTAACTGCCTTCTGAACAGGGTGTTAAACTAAATTTTGAAACGAAATGTATTTGACATTTTATAGATTCAATAATAATTATTTCATTTCAAATTGCTTATAAATATTATAGTTGAGTTCTAGACTAAGTCACGCCCGTGCCCGGCAGTAAGGAGTATGTAACGCATAATTATATCGCTCACCACATAACATATTAAATTACACATCTTACACCGTATAGTAGATTTATAATTAAAAATAATTTCTAAGATTTTTTCTTTTTATTAATAATAAAAACCACAGCTGTAACTGTGTAAGTGACGTCTTGACCTACTACTGCTTGTATGTCACTCACGTGTCTCACTAATAAATTTTTCAATTCATTTCTTTATTTCATTTTACACAACATGTAATCTTTTAAATACATAAATTAATTTATTCATTTGTGTGTATTAAAATGAAGAAATTAATATAAAATACATTCGAAATACACTTTTTTTAAATATTCAAATATAGAACAAGTACAATCAAGTACAGTCGAGTGCATAATTCCCTAAACAACAATTACAATTACGAGAATTTATTATATACGTCGGAATGGATACAACTGCCCCCGCATGTGACATAAGACCAGACCGTTATGATTAACGTTAGCAGACGCGTCTGTTTTCGACGTGACAGTCGCAATGTCCCTCAAAAAATGTCGCGAGCTCTTCATTTGAAGGTTAACGGTAAGGTCACAATTTAGTGAGATTCAAATATATGTATTATTGAAAATACCAGACGGCCGGAGATATTTTGGTATTTTGAGCTAAATCTACGAGTGTGAACTACAAATTTTACCTGTCTAAACTAACCTCATTACTAGCAATGACCTATAAATACAATAAAAATGACTAATTCACAAGGTTATGTGTACATAATTAGGCGATAAAAATATATTTATTACTAGTGGCAAAACCCCCGCACCCTCCCCGCGCCATGCATTTGTGCGGTCACATCATTTATGACATAACATTACAAATCCCTGATCAAGTTCAGGGCTGGCCCGACCGGTCGGATCCGCGAACACCGCTTAGCATCGACCCACTGACCTGGTTGCAAGTGCGCGACGACCTCGCAGTTGACGACCATATATTTGCATCGAAACTACTTGACGTTTACAACTCTATATGCTTTGGATTAGAATCGATTTTTCTATAACGTGTATATTAAATGTATAACAAGAGCCTTTTGTTGAATTTTCGACTTTATTGTGTTTGATTAAGTTCACTTTTCCTTTTTACACGATTGCCAACATTTATGTATCAGTCATTGGATATACGACTTTATATTCATGGATTTTTAGATCTATTTTCGATTGATTCAACAGTGCTGTATGAGGAATGTTGAACGCTTGTCAGAGCAGTTTTATTCGTGACAGTTTTGTAGGCATTTCGTGTGATTTCGAGTGTCATTAGGCGAACTGGTCACGCTAGTAATTTTTTTCGAGTACGAGTGGTTAGTGATTATTACGGAACTATAAACATGACATACTTTGATGTAATGTAGTAGTAACTAGTTAAAAGCTTTCTTTTAGTTAGAACTATAGTGGTAACATACAAGGTTTTTCCGATAAATGAGAACAATTGAGCGATTTGTTGCTTTCATTCAACTTATAAATAGATAGTGTACATTAACTTCTTATAAAAATATTTTGACCAAATATTTAAATCGTTTGATTTGATTTGATGTTTTTTTGATCTGATTAATCGTTTGATCACTAATTAACCTTCAATATGTGTACATGACGCTAGTTGGGTTGTAGATTAATGTCTGGATAAATATTCAATGTCCTGGTCTACTTACGCCCTTTACAACTGTCCTAGTTTACTCGCATTAAAATAATTTACTTCCAATTGGCCTAGATATGAAATGTGATTACTGCAAATGTGGAACACAAATTGTGGAATTCAATATCAATGGCTCAGTTATCGGTTTCTGATTCGTAAAATCTTAAGCGAAATACTTGAGTAATTATTTGATTGAGAAATTTTTCCATTTGAATAATTCAATTTTATCCGAACCATGACCATCATTTTTTCTTCTTCATATTAACATAGTGAGTAGCAGTTGCGAATTATTCGCAAATGGAAATTGTTTTTGGGGAAACACACGCTCATTAAACTGAGGATATAGCGAAACATTGTCTCATTGTAACCCTTCTGACGTCAATTAACCGTAGTGTACGCAAACGGGGGCACACATCGACATACCCCGTCACAGACAGACAAGCTAAAAATACGTGTATTTTGAACGACACGAGGCGCCCACGCGCCGGCGACAAACTCAAGTTAAATTACCGTATTTATATTTAGAAAAACATTTTTTTTATATGTTCCGATAGATATTTTCATGCTGTACAGTTACGTTCCTTTGTGTGTTTGTCATAGATTTAATTATAGTGTGCTAGGAGATGGGACCGTGGGGAGTGATACGCAAAACATTTTTACACTTTCTATTGCAATTTCTCTGTACCTGTATTTCCCAACCTTTTTAGAGTAAATAACAAAACCCTTTTTAATTTGCCTAACGCTACTTTTAGCAACAATATTTATAAGACGTTTTATAATAAATACTATTTCACCTTACATAAATAAAACGCAATTAATATTAATAATAAATCCAAAATTAATGAAATCAATACTGTTTTCATTAATATCGCCTATTTTTCAATTCATAAATAAAATTGAAAATATGAAGACTGAAACTTTGCTGTAGTTTAAATATATGTACTCATTTCACAGTTGCACTATTGAAATACACGTGTATTTCAATAAGGGGGATGTTTCCTGGTAATGGCAATAACAAGTGGACGACAATAAATTTATTGGAAGTGATATCGATTGCACTGTAATCGTTGGATATAAAATAGGTTTTTAGGTCAAAATATGCGACAAAGGAATTTTATTAACATATTAATCATCTAGATTCTTAAATATATTTATTTAGGGAGTATATATACACACACACAGTAAAAATGAAGGAGAGAAGGTACCGATTGAGAAAAAAAGAAGTGCTTTAAATAATGTCGAGGTACTTAATACACTGCCTCATTAGACCACGACACGAGTGTGTGCCGTGCGTTCTAGAGTTCCTGAGTTTGGTTCCCGGGTCGGTCTGTGTAACTGGAATTTTCAATTTGAACCCTCATTCTTTACTTTATGAGTACAAACGAGATGGAGTATGAATATGTCATGAATATATAAGCATATTACATACATACATACATAACCTCACGCCTGTATTCCCCGAAGGGGTAGGCAGAGGTGCATTTCTGCACCCACATTTCGCCAGGTATGTATCACTCCCACGTAATAGGGGGCGAGCCTATTACCGTTTTTCGGGCACATTTCCAGACTCCGTGCTGTTATTGAGAATTTCCTAATGGAAAAACCCAATAACACTTTGCCCGACCCGGGAATCGAACCCAGGACCTCTAGATCGCACGGCACATACTTGTACCGCGAGACCACGAGGCATATTAAAAAAAACTTAATTAAAAAAAATCCCTTTTTTTTTTCTTTGCAGTTATCACTTTATCCATGATTACATCTCGGCATCGTAATAACATGAAAGTTTACGTAAATTCTTGATAACAATAAGGAAAAAATCAATGCTGACGTCATATGCCGGCAAATTGAACGAAACAGTTTTACGTTTGGTGGTATGCGAAAATGTTCGGACGTCATACTTAAGTTGGGAAAGTCGCGAGATGTGATTAATTTGCATAATGCAAGGCGAAAAAAGTGTAGTGGAATGAACGCTGCAGTGACTTGCACGAATGGGAGTTGAATCCGGGACCTCATGAGCGCACGCGATAAATAAATACATATTTTGGTGGACGGCAAGTTGGTTGTGTCTCTGGTATAGCCAAGTTCAAAGGCGACGATAACCCATCAGGTGGCCGTCTCCTCATTTGCCTTTGATCGCAATAACAAGACATAATTGAAATCAGGGCATAGGATACTAATAGTATCAATTAGAGATAGTCGAAAGTATTCACAAATTAACATTATGGATTTATTTTACAATTCAAATTTAACTACATAATCCCTCCCGTCTGTATCTCGTAATACTAGTCAGACAGACGTTTAGACAGCCATGTGTCAAGTCTCACGTAATAGGGAGCGAGCCTATTGCCGTTTATCGGGCACATTTCTATACTGCGATAAAGTTATATTTTCAAACTATTATTTAAATTTCTGAGCGTTTGGAAACGTGAACAACAAGTATTGACGTCACGAGTAACAAATAAACATAATTACAATCGCTTAAATACATCAACACGTTTACATTAACAAGAGAAATATTATGGAAAAGTACCGAAACAAATAACTAAAAAAACAAGTTTTTTAACATATATAGGTATACACCCAAAAGTCACATACACAGTTCTGACCCCACAATCAGATACAATTCTTGTGTCGTGGGCAACAGAAACTACGAGTGTCTTCGGTCTCACCAACACCTAGTCTCATAACAAACATTTGTCATCATCATCATCAGCCCATGTACGTCCCACTGCTGGGCACGGGCCTTCTCTACAACTGAGAGGGTTTAGGCCTTAGTCCACCACGCTGGCCTAGTGCGGGTTGGCGGTCTATGCACTTAAGAAATTCTTAATAACTTTTTGGCACGCAGGTTTGCGCATCATGTTTTCCTTCGCCGTTAAAGTACGTGATAATTCATTGTGAATACACGCATAACTTCGAAAAGCCAGAAATGTGTGTCTGGGGTTTGAATCTACGACCGCCGAGATTCTCGACCGTGCGCCTAAGCCTCGTGGAAAATGCTGTCACTTAGCAATTTGATATGAAAGTCACAAAGTATGCAACATCGGTACAAGACTATAGTACAGTACACGGAGATTTTTGTATCGCAACGGCACGCAACAGTATGTAGGTTAGTTGGCCGCAACCTCATCGCGGGGCCGCGGCGGCATCTCCTCGTTTCGGAATCGGTTAATCTTGATCTTTTTGGAGGTCGTCGCGGAACGATACGTATACTTTTATAACAAGAAATTCTAAATTAGGTGTGAGAGGAACTTGCTGCACTAACATTTCGCCAGGTATGTATGTATAAATAAATAAATATATTTAAACCTCGACCGCTTGCCTAAGCCTCGTGGCCATCACTACTTATGCATGGTGATCGTTTTCTAGGCTGCTATGACAAGTCAGCATGATGTATTAAGATGTCTAGCCCTTCTAAGCAGTACAGAAGTCTGACACAACAAGTAATAGACTGATATCATTATTACATTTGAAGCAGAATTGTCATATGTCTTTGACCAATACTTACTATAAAACTCGGTATAATTTGAGAGAGTGTAGTAAATCCTTCTGCGTGTTTCGCACGCGGATATCCGTGTTGGTGCAACTTTCACTTTTAATATTAAATAAAGACCTTAAACTGTGCATTATCAAGGCATAACACCGCTTAATTAGACACGAAGTTGGGTATATTTTTTGCGTTTTCGCATTCAGCAATCAGTCAAAAAAACTAAGTTGGTTTATGCAGTGTCTTCTACATACATAGTCTAGAACAGTAATTCTCAAAGTGGTCCAGGTGGACCCCCAGGCGTCCACGGGAGACTCGACAGGGGTTTATGTTGGGCGTGACAAAAAATGGGAGTCCACAATCGTAAGCGGGTGTCAATAAAAATAATTTGGTTTCGAAATTAAAATGTTGGCTTGACTTCTCCTATCAATTTAGGTAAAGAACATTTTAAGAAGCTCAGCGACTGTTACTTGCAAAAAAATTTTTTTTTGGAGATTTGGAAATTGTTAGTAATGTAGCTGCAGGGGGTCCACCGGATCCAGCAACATTTTGAAAATGTTCTATGAAATAAAAGAGTTTGGGAACCTCTGGTCTACAATATGTATTATCGTATTTTACTCGCGGTTGTGTTCCATTGGGATAAGCAAAGAATGTAATGTCAAAATTGTTGCAATTACTGACGTCAGAATGCGACTCATTTGCATCTTCCATTTCATCAAGTGCAAATGTTATTGATATGGTCTATAAATCCAAATACTAATGGCATTATGTATTAGACTATTAGGCGCGCGGCGGACACTAAATGCCGGCGGTCGCGAGTTCATATACAAGGCACACGTATGTGACTTATCGAGGTAATCACAACTTTAACATTCTAAAGATATCTGCAAGCCTAAGGGTTTTTTGTTATGTGTTCGTCAACCCGTACTAGGCCAGCGTAGAAGTCTAATGACTTAAACCCTCTTAGTAAGAGGGGTGGCTCGTCACCAATGCAAGTAAATAATTATAAAACTAAGTACAACGGAGCCACGTGGAGCGCGCAATGCACAATCGATCAGGTGAAATTGGGTTGCAAGTGGCATTGCAACACGTACGCGCTGGTATTGTGCGACTTATGGATTTCCTAAGCAACATCTAAATTGTCAGCTACACTTTTTTGGGGTATTCATTACTGGTGCTTCACTTATTGTTTTCTTATTTCCAAGCTCATTTGAGACAGCATGACATGACATTTTTAGATGAGAAATACTTAATCTGAGTTTGTGAGCAAGACACTTAATAGTACCTACGATTATATAGATATAGATGATGATTATGATAAATACATTTAATCCTCTACGGCACAGTTGGTCATACACCAGGATACGCACTATGTTAAGTACCCTAATCGAGAGAAATATGTTTCAGATCTTGGTGGTAAGAATTTTTGCTTATTTCGGGACCAGCACCATGTGTGTATTAGGGTGCATTATGTATTTACATTTTAACTAAGACATATCTCCTAAAGATATTTAGGAAGTACATTTATACACTTACGTTACTTTTTTTAATCGCGCATCATCACAACAACTATCGAGCTTATTACCGGACAAATTTCTATAGCCAAGCCATCCATTGATAATTCTCATATAGACCAAACCAATACTACCAGAGCGGGCCCTCACCCCCCGACAGTCTAGCAGTGGCGGCACTCCATAGAAGCTCAAAAGCGTTACACCTTAATTGTGTAATGTCTAGTTATGTAATTGTTTATTGTGGGATCAGGATATTTTCATTTACATACATACATACATAATCTCACGCCTGTATTGCCCGAAAGGGTAGGCAGATAACTGCACTGTATGTATCAGTCCCACGTAATAGGGGGCGAGCCTATTGCCGTTTCTCGGGCACATTTCCAGACTCCGGGCTGCTACTCAGAATTTCCTAATGGAAAAACCCAATAACACTTTGCCCGACCCGGGAATCGAACCCAGGACCTCTAGATCGCACGGCACATACTAGTACCGCGAGACCACGAGGCAGTCATTCTCATTTATATGTCAAATTGCTTTTGTCAAATAAACATTTAAAGCTTAAAGATATTTTAGACGGTAAACTGGGCTTTTGGGCTTCTATGGAAGTACCGCCACTGCAGTTTAGTAGGTAACATAAATTTGTCTTATTCTTTAGGCGGTACCGAACAGCGCGAATGCTAGCGGTACTCGCTCGGTCCGTGTCTCCGCACCGAAACGTTTAGTTTCACTTTTGCCCCGATGTACTTTCACTGGGTAACGGCATCGCGCGCCGGAGCAACGTTCCGACGTCTTAGCTTCGCGCGGTGCGTCGCCGTCGATCTTCCAAACGTATACGTCATCGGCCGAGGGAATCTAAACCGCTAACCGTGTGAACGCCATAGATTCCACAGACTTGTAAACGATACATAACCTCACGTTTGCATTTTCAGGAGTTGTAGGCAGTATTAGCATTTCTGCACCCACATTTCGCCAGAAATGTAAATAAATAAATAAATAAATACACCCAACAGTCACATACATAGTTCTGAACCCACACTAAGATACAAGTCTTGTGTCGTGGGTATCAGAAATTACGAGAGACTTTTTGGTCTCACATACACCCAGACCCGAAACAAATATTTGTGGATCACACAAACATTTGTCTCGGTGCGGGGATCGAACCCGCGGCCTCTCGTTTCGCAAGCTGGTGTCTAGCCAACTGCGCCACGGGGCTGTCATGTAGCAGTTCCAATTGCAGTATTTCGGGCACATATGCAATAAAGTGTATTTTATCTGTTTTATCTAGCTTTGTCCACAGACCATCACATTAGAGGGAGCCAAAACGTTAAATTTAAGAGACGCAAAGTAATCAACGTTAAAATTTATAACCTAACATGTGAACCCATCTAAATAACGAATGTACGACCTGTTTCGAAGATATGTATTACAATAATTTTAATATTAAACTATTTTTCAATTCTGGCAAAGCAGAATGACCACAAATGCTTCTAAAGCAGAGCGTTCACAGGCTGATCCGGGAACGTAACCCACTAGTGTTAGTCACTAAGGCAAACTTTTAAAAGCGGTTGCGATTTGGTCAGATATGATTGGAAAAATACCTGCCTGACTACTTTCTTGGCAGTAAAATGGTCTTTTCCGTGTTTTTTGAGTTGGCACAAATGGCATGACTTAATTTTTAAAATAGCGCACATCGTATCGGACCTACACAAATCGAATTAACACATTTAGAAAATATTTAACACTCGTAGACTAAACCGTGTCAACATCATCAGCCACAGCCCGTATTAGTACTGCTGGGCACGGGGCTCCTCTACAACTGAGAGGGTTTAGGCCTTGGCCCAACCTTAGTAAACCGAGTCAGCACAAAGAAATATGCTGACTCTCTATTCCCAGACTCTTTTCCCCTCAATCGAATACCAATCCTGATCATTAAGCATCAATCTGCACCACATCATAGCCCACAGCGGTAGCAAAGCAAGTACACCCGTTTTGTACACGCGATACAACCCGGCCGTGTTGAGAAGTCGTCTCTGTGTATGATTTCTCGTGTGAAGCGGACGGCACCGCACCGCGGCTGAATTACATAGCGGTGCGCGTAACAAGTTTCACTATGACACAACGGTTACGGTGTACGAATGAGTTGGAAAGTCACGCGGCGTGCATCTTAGCGGTGATTTTCTTTATTTAGATCACATATATAACATTCTGTTGTAGATTGTAATTAAGCATGACTAGGACATCACTAATGTACAGGTACATCCCTAATAGATAGAGATTAAGATGGCGCATCAATAAAGTAATCCCGAACGTACCCTGTGTTTAACTATCATTTAACTCGGACATAAATAAACATAACACAATATATAACATGGCGCTTTAGACAGGATTAGTCAAAATATATGGTAGAAAAGTTGCAAAATAACAAGAAGAAGAAAAATATAAAAACGTGTGCCCACCAAGATGCCACAGGTCGAAGGTGTATACGGATTAAAAACCCCAAAACCATTGGTGAACCTAACGGCAGAATCATATAAAAGGTGGAAGCAACAGTTTGAAATATATAGAATTGCGTCAGGTGCAAATGGTAACACAGGGCAAGTACAAGTCGCATTATTATTACATTGCATAGGTGAAGAATGTATTGAAATATACAACACATTTGAGTTGTCTAGCGAACAACAAAATAATTATAGTGAGGTGATAGCCTGTTTTGACAAACACTTCATCCCAGCAAGTAATGAAAGTATTAGTACACACTTGTTTAATAAAAGGGATCAGCATCCAGAAGAATCTGTTGATCAGTATGTAACAGAACTAAGAAGGTTAAGTTCAGAATGCAACTTTGGAGAACTGAAAGAGAGAATGTTAAGAGATAGAATAGTCGCAGGAATATATGATAGCCGATTGAAGGAGAGATTATTAAGAGAACAAGACTTGACATTCCAAAAAGCAGTAGCGATATGCAAGGCAGCAGAAACAGCAAGAGAACAATTAAAGAAAATGGAAAATAAACAAGAAATACAGAAGATACAGTACAGGAAAAAAGAAGAAAATATATATGATAAGAAGGATGATAAATACAGAACAAAGAAAAAAGTATACACAAAACCAACAGAAAATAGAAGCAACTACACAGCTCAAGAAAAAAGGATAGTAGCATGTACAAGATGTGGTTATAATCATAAGTTCTCGAATTGTCCCGCTTTTGGCAAGAAATGTTTGAAATGTGGAAAACTAGGACATTTTGCTATCAGGTGTGGAAAGAAAAGTGTAATAAAGAGTGTGAGTGAGCAAGAAGAAGACACTATGGAGAAAAAAGAACAGTTGTCTATAAACATGGGACAAGTAAAGTTGAATAAAATTAGAAGTAGAGAAGATGGTTGGTATGAATCTGTCAAATTTAAAGACTGTAATGGTAAAATAATACAATTTAAGTTAGATAGTGGTGCAGACTGTAATGTAATGTCACATGATTGTTGTAAAGAAATATTGAAAGTACAGGAATATTACCCGTCCTCAAAATTAAGTAACTATAATAATACATGTTTGGAAACATTAGGTAAAATATATTGTGAATGTGAAATTGTAGGAAAAAATTGTAATCTTGAATTTCATATAACAAAGGGTGACTATGAACCAGTGTTAGGTTTTCCAACAATCAAAAAGTTGAATTTACTTCAAGAAACTAGATCTAAAGTAGAATCTATACAAGGCAAGTTAATTAAACATTGTTTATTAAGAGAGTATGCAGATGTTTTTAAGGGAATTGGTAAAATCAAAGGATATGAATATAAAATTAAATTAAAATATGATGCAGTAGGAAAAATAGAACCTTGTAGGCAAGTTCCATTTAAATTAAAAGACAAATTAAAGAGTGAGTTAGATAGCATGGAGAATAAAGGAATTATAAGCAAAGTAAATACAGCTACAGAGTATGTAAATTCATTAGTTATGACATTAAAACCAGATGGATCAATTAGGGTTTGTTTAGATCCACAACATTTAAATAATCAGATTTTGCGAGAACAATATCCATTGCCTAGGTTAGATGAGATAACAAGTAAATTAAAGGGCTCTAGATATTATAGTACTCTTGATGCTACTACAGCATTTTGGCAAGTTTGTTTAGCTGAAGAATCAAAGGAACTCACTACATTTAACACACCACATGGTAGGTATATGTTCAACCGATTACCTTATGGTTTGAATTCAAGTCCAGAGATCTTTCATAAATTGTTCAAAGAAATATTTTCTGAAATTGAAGGAGTAGAAATTTACATTGATGATTTGTTAATACATCATGAGACAATTGAAGGTCATGATAAAATATTAAAAAAGGTATTAGAAAAAGCTAGAGAATATAATATTAAGTTCAATGAGAATAAAAGTCAGATACAAGTTGAGCAAGTTAAGTACTTAGGTCATATTTTATCAAAGAAAGGAATTGAAGTGGACCCAGATAGGACAGAAACTATTATAAAAATGAAAGAACCTACTTCAAAGACTGAACTTATGAGATTTTTAGGTATGACTAATTATGTATCTAGATTTATTGAAAATTATTCTGAGATTACAGGAGTTCTCAGACAGCTTACTAAAAGAGATGTTCCTTTCATATGGAGTCAGACGCAACAAGAATCATATGATAAATTAAAGAAAGTTTTATGTCAACCACCAGTTTTAGCATATTTTGATGTTGACAAACCTATAGTACTCAGTGTTGATGCTTCAAAAGATGGTTTAGGAGCAGTAATATTTCAAAATGATAAGCCTATAGCTTATGGTTCTAGAGCATTATCAGAGACAGAAAAGATGTATAGTCAAATAGAAAAAGAAAGTTTGGCAATTTTGTTTGGATGTAAGAAATTTAATCAATATTTGTATGGACAGAAGTTTATTGTTGAGTCAGATCATAAACCATTAGTTTCAATATTTGCAAAGTCATTGAATAAATGTCCAGCCAGACTACAAAGAATAAAAATAGCATTACAACCTTATAGTTTTACAGTAACTTATAAACCTGGTAAAGAATTAGTTGTAGCAGACCATTTAAGTAGATCATATTTAAATGATACACAGGAAGCATGTGATAAAGATATAGAAGCTCATGTTGCAATGATTATGAGTAGTTTTAAAGTTACAGATAGTAAGTTAAAAATTATTGTTGATGAGACTTCTAAAGATGAGGAATTGCAAACATTGTTAAAATACATTAGAGAGGGTTGGCCTCAAAATAAAAACCAAGTAGATTCAATAGTTAAGCAATATTACAGTTATAGAGAGGAAATTAATTATTGTAAAGGATTGATATTAAAAGGATGTCAAATAATAATACCAAAAAGTTTAAGGCCTGATATGTTAAGTAGAATACATTATGCTCATTTAGGAATAAGTAAATGCAAACAATTGGCAAGAAGGTCTGTGTATTGGCCTACAATGAATAAAGAAATAGAAGATAAGATAAATAATGGTGATACATGTAAGAGATATCAAAATGCTAATAGAAATGAACCTATGATTTGTAAAGAAGTTCCAACACAGGCATGGCAAATAGTAGCTTGTGACATATTTTTTATTGGAGGAAATCCTTATTTGCTAGTAGTAGACACATATAGTAAATTTGTAGAGATAAAAAAGTTATTTAATATGTCAGCTCAAACTGTAATTAAATATTTAAAAGAAATATGGGCTAGAAATGGAGTGCCAGAAATAGTATATTCAGATGCAGGTACTCAATTCAGTGGATTTGAATTTAAAAACTTTAGTTCAGAATGGTGTTTCAATCACAAAATTATAAGCCCTAGACACCATCAAGGAAATGGTTTAGCAGAAAGGCATATTCAAACAGTTAAAAGAATTTTGAAGAAATTAATAGATGAAAATAAAGATATTTATAAAGGTTTGTTAACTTATAGAAATACCCCTGTTTCTGAAGCAGGTCAGACACCAGCTGAGTTAATGTTTAATAGAAAAGTAAGGAATATGATGCCTGATATTTCAAAGTTTAAGAAAAATAGTAATTACAAACATGAATTGTGTAAAAAACTGAAAATGCAGGAAAAATACTATAATAAAAAGACTAGGAAATTACCTATGTTAAGTAAAGATAAAGTAGTAAAAATAAAAGAAGAAGGTAGCTCAGGACCACATAAAAGTGGAATAGTAGTAGGATATGGACAAGGTCCAAGGTCTTATAATGTTAAAACAGAAGAAGGAGGAATAATTGTAAGAAATAGAAAGAGTTTAATTCCAAATGGTAAATACACTAGAAATAGGTTAGAGGTAGAAAATGATTATAATTTTGATTTGGAGAATTGTGATAAAGATACAACAAATAATGAAAACATTGTAATAAATGAAAATAGGAATATTAGAATTAGACCGAAACGGATTATTAGAAAGCCAGCATATTTGGCAGACTATGTAACAGATTAATAGTGAATAGACAAACAGTGTATTGAACATAACAATCTTTAACCCATTTGTAAAGAAGGGAGATGTTGTAGATTGTAATTAAGCATGACTAGGACATCACTAATGTACAGGTACATCCCTAATAGATAGAGATTAAGATGGCGCATCAATAAAGTAATCCCGAACGTACCCTGTGTTTAACTATCATTTAACTCGGACATAAATAAACATAACACAATATATAACACATTCCATCGCTTACATATTGCACAGCTGAGTACCAGTGTCGGTACTTCCATAGAGGCCAAAAAGCGTTACGCGTTAACTCTATGTCTAGTTTATAATTGTTTATTGTGCGGTCAGGATATTCTCATTTATATGTCAAATTGCTTTTGTTAAATAAATACTTAAAGATTAAAATTATAATCTAATAATATAAAAAATATATAAAATAATAATTATTATTCCGAATTTTGTAAGGCGCTGGGCTTTTGGGCTTCTATGGAAGTACCGCCACTGCTGAGTACAGCCGTCCTATACAACTGACTAAGTAGGGGTACATTCTGGCTAAGTAAGGGTTAGCGGACTAGGTCAGTGAGTTACAATTACAATATGAAGCATTTCACATCTTCTTACTAGACCCATTCATACTTGTGTAATCAAAAGATAGGCATTTATGTATTTTACACCCATGCCTTTTTACCTATGTTTTAATGAATTAACCACGCATTTCTGTTATCTCTTTTAAAAGAAAAGAAATTTGCTAACTTGTGGGCCTCTTACCGCACATTCCAATAATACTTATTGACTTTAAAAGTAGAACATTAATATATTGTTTTTTTTTGTCTGCTTAGTGAATATAGGTCACATTTTAGTAAATCAAAATTAGAAGGGAATCTTTCCCAAAAGACCTAACATCCAAATAATACGTCGTTAACAATCAAAACGCCATACAAACTGAAGTGGCAACAATGGTACAAAATTTCGGACACAACACTACACGCGATTCTAGTTCGACAGTTACGCGAACGGCATCGATAAACCATCGGATATCGTCAGCGTCACGCATTGTTTTAAAAGCGGATGTTTAAATCGATAGGACCTCAGGATGTCGTATTAATTTGTGACCCAATTTCATAAATTATTTCGGTTGGCGAACGTGTCAACTATAAGGTGTTAGTCGCCACAATGCTGAATGTGGTGAATCATTTCGGCATCAGCCTGTTCACATCCGGGAGCAAACCAGCTAGCCAATTAATGGGGAAAAACACAAGCCACTGCAACTCCTCTACCCTATACTCGATAGTAGCACGCAAGCAAGTGGTATTTAGCAGTCAAACGCAGCTAGTACCCATAGTACTAGCCATATATAAGTCTTCGAACCCGCAACGAAATTTATCACAAACAAAATGTAACTCCGGAAGCTACAAGCTGTTGTCTAACCAACTGTCCCATTTGTCTTGTAAGAGGCAGTGGCAGTACAGCCCAAAAGCTCAGCTTGCCTTACAAAATTCCGAACAATCTTTAAATCTTTATTTAACAAAGCAATTTGACATATAAATGAGAATATTCTGACCCCAAAATAAACAATTATAAACTAGACATTACACAATTGATATACATAAACTCACGCCTGTATTCCCCGAAGGGGTAGGCAGAGGTGCATTTCTGCACCCACATTTCGCCACGTATGTATCAGTCCCACGTAATAGGGGGCGAGCCTATTGCCGTTTTTCGGGCACAATTCCAGACTCCGTGCTGCTACTGAGAATTTCCTAATGGAAAAACCCAATAACACTTTGCCCGACCCGGGAATCGAACCCAGGACCTCTAGATCGCTCGGCACATACTTGTACCGCGAGACCACGAGGCAGTTGACACAATTGACGTGTAACGCTTTTGAGCTTCTATGGAAGTATCGCCAAGAGGTCAAGAATTAAACACATAAGCTTAAGTCTCACTTTTTCATCTTGCCAAATAATAATAAAGCAGAAAGTGATAGCGTCCAAGCGGTTTTGTGTTATTTTTAGTACATCCGATCTGACAGCGAGGCGTGACCTTTTGTGCATTTTTACTTTTTGCCCTTTCACTCGTGTGTTTAAACAACGTTTATTGAGATACGTTGCCCGGCCCGAGTGACGAATGAAATTTATCTTTTGTAATTGTTGAGTAATGTTATTTTTTTATTTTTTTATTTCATCACAATTTTTTTGAGTTGTAAGTTTGAACGATGAGAAAGTATGACACAATCGTCATTGGTTATTAGTTACTATAACTATGGTTATTAGCAACAGCTGTAAGATTTCCGGATTTTAAATAAGTCACACTGTCTTTGCGGGAGGTCTACGTCAAGCCGTAATGAAAATAATGATATCATAGTAAAACTGACTACAACAAAAGCATGTAACGTAAATACGCTAGCTATTTTCAATTAAAATTTTGGGTAAGCTATTGAAAATTTTCTACTTCATCTAGGTCACAGAAGCTAACACATAAGAAAACTTGATGCTTCACGCGATACATCATCAGAAAGATATTATAGAATCTTAAAATTTCCATCCACAAACTCCTATCAAAATTTCAAAGCGACATAAACAGCTTAACTGCCATATTTCTGCAAGATCAAACCTGGAAACGATCAAAAGGTCCAGCAAATTGGCAATATCAACAAATGAGGGTTATATTACCCTGTGAACGGTTTACAGCAATATGATTTTGACTTTAATGGAGTGAAAATAGAGTTCAAAATTGTTCTAAGCTGTACAACATGTGGTATGAAAGTGGCCCGGCTACGGGGAAACCCGAGCCACGGCACGCGACAGGTTCGTTTGTATCGCCGTCCTTGTCTAAACACGTGTTCGATTATGGGATAGAGAGGGACGGACGTATGCGGAAAGTAACGGCACTTATCAGCGTGTATTTATAATTGGCCCGAGGCGATACCGGCCCTCGTAATAACAGGACTGTGTCATTTAGGTTAGCAGACCGATAACTTAATGCAGCGCTAATTAATTCAGGATTTGTTGATGGGTTTTGTTCTTATTTTTTTTATGCGTCACCTTAAATCTTATTATAAATTTTATATTTAATTTTGCGACATCATCATCTATGTTTTAAGTTTTTGTCATGGGATAAAAGCTAACCGTTTATATTAACCGCTAAGCATATTGGGGAGAATAATAATAGAATAATGTAAATTTATTGAATATCAACAAAAACAAAGCAAATATTAGGTAGATTAGACCAACAACATCCTGCAATAAAGAAAATTAATTCAGATGTAATTTATAAACTCACTTATCAGTTTATAAATTCAATGTTTCCAAACGAAAAATTCACTTAAAACAATTATATAACACAAATTTCCTGGTGTCCATACTTAATGAAAAAAAGGCACCGTATCTATACAGGAAGCGGTTGAGAGATTATTTTTTTGGCAACACTCCAACGGCTGGATGTCTATTCTCCGCAGTGTTTTGACGAGTGTTCAGCCAACATCTACATAAACCCTTATTATAGACCGTATCTTCCGATGAAAACTAAAGCCAAGTTCTGCGTCTGCGGATATTACTGGCCATAAATAAAATTAACAAAACTTTTTCGATGATCAAGAAGTTTACATTAAAACTAGACGGATGTAGGAAATGTCAGTGAAAGTTCTAGGCATCAAACCTTTCTAACTGACAATCGAAATTTAAAAATGGAACGGTGCGACCTCATTCCACGCGCGCCATTGCACGAGAGCGGCCGCGCGGGTGGTTGCGCAGCGAAAATAAACAATTATTATTAGACTTATACGTTCATAAATGTAATATTCATTCATGATAATGATGCGGCGAAATTTCCAACGGAATTTCGCACACTGTTTCGAAATATTAAATATGATATATTGTATATGCGGTTTGACGTTACAATATGTATGTATTCTTGCTTGGTGCATACTGCATTCCTAAACTGTTGCCTATCGACAATCATCTCTTGATGGCATCGCCTTGCATAATCGTTTCTTCGCGCTTACCGAGCCCTGCACCAGGCGGAACGGACACGTGTTAACTTACGCAATGAAACCAGAAGCCTTTTTGTCACTATTTTATCGATTCCTTTTATAAACTCATTTCTTAAGATCGCTGGAATGAGATTTACTGTCTCCAAAATTATTCGACCCTTCTCTATGCAGCATTAAAATGTGATCAGCTTAGCGTATTTATGTGCGTGATCCGTGATGCAATGATTAAGTTCCGGAACAGAAATGCTCAATTATCTATATCCTCCTCTAAAGTGATTAGGATACATCATCAGCCCATATACGTCCCACTGCTCGGCACGGGCCTCCTCTACAACTGAGAGGGTTTAGGCCTTAGTCCACCACGCTGGCCTAGTGCGGGTTGGCAGACTACACACCTAAGAAATTCCTAAGAACTTTTTTTTAGGTGTGCAGGTTTCATCACGATGTTTTCCTTCACCATTAAAGCAAGTGATAATTCATTGTGAATACACACATAACTCCGAAAAGTCAGAGGTGTGTGCCTGGGGTTTGAACCCGCGACCGCCGAGATTCTCGACTGCGCGCCTAAACCTCGAGGCCATCACTGCTTGATTAGGATACGCGAATCTATTATCCCTGCACACGCATATTTTATGTACAATTTGACAGCCCCGTGGCGCAGTTGACTAGATACCAGCTTGCGAAACGAGAGGCCGCGGGTTCGTGCCCCGCACCGAGACAAATGTTTGTGTGATCCACAAATATTTGTTTCGGGTCTGGGTGTTTGTGAGACCGAAAAGTCCCTCGTAGTTCCTGATACCCACGACACAGGACTTATATCCTAGTGTGGGGTCAGAACTGTGTATGTGACTGTTGGGTGTATTAATTTATTTAATTCAATTGGGTATTTAATGGCTACATCATAGAATTGGCTGAATAAGATGATAGCGAATGTATTTTAGTAATTTGGATCAACGCTAAGAGCAAATTAATTAAATTCGCGAGACAATTACACGCAGTAAAACCGCATTACCAACATTTTCGCCAACATTATCTTAACGACAAAAACTCCAGTGTTACGCTCTGATAAATATTATTCGGGGCTTTCACTTCTCATGGCGTGGAATTCGCGAACCGTTGTTAGCATCGGAATATATTCGTTTCGTAACAGTAAATTTTTGCTTGAGTTTATTCCGTATTGGTCATTAAAAAATTTTAGATCCCAATCTGAGTTTATGTATACATGAAAATCTCGAGTGCAATACTTGTATCACTTTGATTTTGTGATTGTAATCTCTGTCTTCTTAGATCGGATCTTGAAAAAATATTCTTCATAAAGTTAAATTCCTACTTGGCTAAATTTCATCTGTCATTTGCTTGCATCTATAAAGGATGAGATATCAGTTTATGAAAAAAAAAACTACTTTAACAAAAAAAATTGTCTGTCGAAAAAGAACAAGACATTTTTTTCCCGCAAAAATGTTAGCTCCTATAGGAATTATTGGAAAATGACCAATGGCGGTACAACCTCTTTTCCTATATATACACACACTTAATTACTAAATCAACGTATACCAAGCCTCAAGCAGAAGCTAGTAGATCATATCTTAGTATTAAAGCTACTTACACTCACAACAGCATCATTTATAAAAGCCAAATTAAACGAGCTGACAAAGAAGGCATTAGAAACGCTTTCACCGTCGTCATTACGGATATAATACAAATAGATGATGAATTTCCACATAAAAACCGCGTCTAATGGTATTTTATTGTTGTTTAAGATCCGCAAACTGTGTAGCCGTTCATCTGGCGGCGTGGGACGAGCACGGCAAGAGAAGATCTCCGTTTTATTTTTACCTCATGAAGAAGCTTAATCGAATGGGGATAAAATCGTTCCCTTAGACGAAACATACCAAAACGAATTCATAGATTTAGTCAGTGGAATACAAAGCTTTTGAATACACTCTTTCGAAGTTAAAAGTGATGAGGAAGATATTTTTTTTCTCATGTAAAAGTATTATAAATGTCTATTTCATTTTTAAATTCCTACAAACTTTCAAGTCTCTCACTCTTTGATGCTCTGTTTAGACAGCACCGTTTCACCACCAGTATTGTCACTTCATCATGCCAGCAAAAAAAACAAGCTTCACAAGCGAATAGAAACACGATCCTTTTTCTCCTCTACAAGCTCCGTTCTTGTTGCAAAACAAAATTCCAACACACAAAGACAACTCGACGTTCGGTTTGTCCGCCGAAATCGTTCACCATAGGTCTCCAGTGAGTCACGATCCCACCGTGTCCCACATTAGTCACTAGTAGGTACCACTCACGAGCCATAATCGCGTCGCGGCCATTTTTATCTGTCGCCCAAACGTTGCCAATGCGTATTTCATCTTTCACAATTCGTTAACTGTTTATGTGCTGTGTCATTTAGTTAATAAACACCCACGGCGGTATGTGGAATACTATTTTCCTGCTTTATTAATAATATTGAGGAGAGAATGAGTCAAAAGAGAGGTTTAGCAATAGTTACGCGATTGCTAATACTTCACCATCATCAGCCCGTGTATATACACGGGCCTCCTCTACAACTGAGAGGGTTTAGGCTTAAGTTTACCACGCTAGCCTAGTGAGGGTGCGGACTACACACCTACTACTTCCTAAGAAATTTTAGGTATGCAGGTTTCCTCAGGATTGTTTCCATCACCGATTAAGTACTTGATAATTCCTTATGAATACACACATAACTTGGAAAGTCAGAGGCGTGTGCCTGGGGTTTGAACCTGCGACCGTCGAGATTCTCGACCGCGCGCCTAAACTTTGAGGCCATCACTGCTGCTGGTCATTTATTATGTTATTAGCTTTTGCCCGCGACTCCGTTCGCATAGACTTCAGGGTTGGGTGCAGAAAGATAATAAGTAAATCTATTAAACGTCTCCCAAGTGAGCTAATAATAAAGCTTAATGGGGTGGCTTGATTTGTCTCATAATAAATTATAAACTTTTATTTCCTCACCTTTTGTCCTTTATTGATGTTTATACATATATCATTTCCAACACAAGGTATTAATGAGGTTATGCAACCAAAATGTATTACTTTTTAGACGGGTCGAGTTCAACAACCTGCACTAGGCCAGGATAGTGGACTAAGACTTAACCCTTGCAATAGTAGCGAGGCCACATGCAGATGGACGAATATGGTCTGATACCAAATGTAAAATGACTTGTTGAAACCGACATGTGATCAGATGCGCTGTACATTTAATCTCAAAAGCACATAGTATTGTCCAAAATATTTACTCGCCTAAGAATCGTACTTGCTTATCTCAACTTACATATCTTGCATCGCTCTTCTCACTATTTATTTACAAAACGCGGGTGGTCGAATCGCGTGTGTTATTGCAAATTTAATGGCGAATGGTAAATTTTGTCTGAATTTATATGTTTATGTTTAATATTAGGAGTATATTACGGTAATGATATATAGCCAATATTTATTACTTAGCATAAAATAGTAAAGGGAATTTTTTACTGTCAAGTAAAAGAAATCGTATTTTATCAAACCTATCTATTACAGAAATTAGGGATCATTTCTTTGTAGGTATAAATGTGTTGATAATTTGAAAGATGTTAAAAAAAGGATCAGATGAGTGATTTTTATTTTATACTGTACGTTCAATTACAATTTTATTTACATAAAAAACAATATCAGTCGCTACAAGACCCTAGAAACACTTAGGAGCATGGTAAGAAGCTGCCACGAATTTCTTATCAGATTTTAATGCCCAGATTATGCATGCAACAAATTTATATTTAGTCTAAGAACAACAAAACACACAATTTAACATACTATTGTGTGTCAAACTTAACACAAAATTACCCGCCTAGAAAATCGAACACAAAATATAATCTTGGACACAATAATGAAAAACTACCGAATCATTGTACGGATTCGTACTCGCATTTTTTGCCTAACGGAACACCATTCTAAAACGCGGCTTGTTATCTCGTATTATTTACCACAATGGAAAGTTTTACAGTCACGCCAAATTATTGAGGAATTCTTTTCCCACCGTTTCACAGATTATAATTAAAGAGGCGAAGAGTGATTGATCAAAAACTTATTATGCGAAAAAGACTAACGTGAGATCTATTCTAGACTTACGGCCAATTGTAATAGACTGATAGATGTTGGAAATAAGTCATGTAACACGCAACTGAAAGCGGTATTTATTCCACAATAAGCCAACCATATCATTGTATTTCAAGTGGAACCAAAAGCAGCACATTCATTAGCAAATCAAAGTTCAACGCGTTACCTACATGTATAAATATTTTAATTAGTAAGCGGTTTAAAAACATCCAAGATGGGGATCATGTGACTTGCCGAAATCAATGGATGGAAATTGCAGTGCGGGAAAAAAAACACAATTAAAATCATATATCAACAGTCGACACAACCATTGCGACGGCCATTCAGAGATCCTGATCCTGGATAGTAACTATAACCTATAACTGTAATCATAAATGTGTAACCATAACGAGTAATTATACGTAAACCAAGACAATAAGGTTTCTTCGCGTATGCTTTCAGCAAGCTTGCTTAATTCTGCCACTTCTCCCGCTTCTCTCTCCATTGTACTTATTTATAATTGATCTCAGCATGATACTCCAACTCACAAAATCTCAAAGAACAACAATTACGTCCGCTGTCACATCACTACCAACTCCCATTATTAAGGTAAAAACGCATCGCATCATGCAATCCATCCGTTCGTCTCAATGGGCCGATAAACCGAAACCATGATTAGACCACCACCAAATAGGCCGGTATTGCGTCAATGGCTAAGCGTTCACATCGAGATGCCATTGAGAATGTCGCGTTTTGCATTTTTCATCGAACCAGTTACGCAGTGGCGCCCTTCTAATGAAGCACATTACCGATACGCCCTACAAAGCTGTGTGTATTTTCTTCTTTTCAATAATTGTAGAAGACCTCCTCGACTGGCCGAGACTCATTGATACCAAGTTCATTTTCAGTTTGGTTACTTGGCGTTTCCATTAGGCGATTCTCAGAAGCAAGATGGAGTATGAAAATTATTATATTCTCATCCCCTTTCAATGACGAGGCAAAGTGATCGCACTATTCACAAACTAGATCTCGAAATTAGGGGTCTATTTCAGACGATGAACAAAATTGAGAGCCTATGGTAACAAGGCTAGTATCCCACTCAGTTATAGGCACCGTGAAATATATGCCCTGTACAGTAAGATGCTTTAATGTTTTTATTAGACGTTCATCCTTGTAGACGCCAATTAACCTTATCTGATGTGGTCATCCACAGCGGAGTTCGAAATTCAAGCAGGTAACGAGAATTATTACCAATGTTTTAAGATAATTTGTTTCACTAAATAATATAGTAGTTATGGATTTAAATGCTTAACCCCTTTTTATATAGCTCCGCAAATAGTGCATCATCATCATCATCATCGTTTTTATACGGTTGAGAGGTATAAGGCATTCTTCCAACACACTGATCTTCTATGACTACAGTTTATGGATGAACTGTCTTTGGAGATTCCCTTAGGTTTTGTTACAACTATGACAAGAGGCATGTACCCCTAGTCTGAACTCACAACCACTGCCTGACAGAATATATTTCAGCGGCCACTGGGACCATACCATGACAGTACGCAAATACCCGATCCATGCAATTAACTTAATGAAAAATCCACGACAAATTTGCGAGTGCCCGGCGCTGAGCCAACGGTCGCCGTGACCCACATACTGCCGGGCGGCCATTTTGTATATTCAGTGCGCGCGCGCCGTTTTTGGTGGAGCATTTCACATCAAACGAGGGGGAGGCAGATTATCTCGAGACAGATTTTATTCGTATTAGAGAGGATTGTTATGGACTCTCTTATCCACGATGGAGTCGGTAGTTCTTCGTCATCATTCAGTTCCACATAATAGTGGCGAGTCTGTTTAGCAAGATAGTTATTTGCTGGGCACATTTCCGGACTCCGTATCGCTACTGAGAAACTCCCAATGGAAAACCCAAATAATACTAATAATACGCAATCTATTTCAAAGAATTTTACTATTGAGGCTCAGGTTCAACTTCGAATCAAAACAATAGTTTGTGTGATTTGAGAAATAGATGGCACATCCTTAATTTAACAGTACTCATGACAGTAACTTGTATTGTTTCTTTTGGCATAATATACAAAATAATCCAATGAAAATCTCATATAATCAATTAAAAAATAAAGCAATTGTTGATTGTTGTTTTTTGATTGTTGATTTTAAGATAAAGGTAAGAAGCTTTCAAATATCTTGCCTAATATTTACTTAAAAATTATCCCCTTCAGATTTTAAAGTTATCTAACTTAGTCATTTTCAAATAGATTATCAAACAAAACCTCTTTTATGTTTGCAATTAAATCTACATAATGTAAAGTATGAATAATCATCTCCAAAGTCGAAGATTTAAAGATTTTACCAATCTTTATGGACGGCACTGCAGCACTTCGAAAATAAAGTAACTCCAATACAAGATAAATATCGATAAGAATACTATGAAATGCACACGCCAACAATCACGATTTCATATTTATCGTGTAACAATAATAGAGCAATAAATGCACGCATGTCATTCCCTTCGGCCCGTGCGACCGATAAGTGCTTCCGTCTCGCTCGCACTACACCACATGGGATATATCGCCATCTCTTTTCAATTTAACGCGCTGCAACGAAGGTGACACTATAATAAAATTGTCGGTAAGCGCGATCTGGGAAATGCATTCGATATTTTACTGTGCATATGTTTATATTGCGGGCTTTTATGTTTATGGGCTTTATTTTTTTATATTATGTACGAAATACGATTATGACGTAATAATGTATTGAATGTCATATCCATATTTTGTCTTACGTACAGGTTAATGAGATCTATACTTAACAAGGGTTTTTAGCTTTCGAAAACTATTAACAGAAGAAGATGTACATGGGAAACTTTAACCTTCAGATTTTGTGGGGACTACCATCATAGTTGTACAAGTGTTGCGCCAAAAATAGGGTTTTTTTTAAGCATTTATAAGCTGTTGTTGACGGGTCGTTTATATGCATGTATTTCGACAGCCCCATGGCGCAGTTGGCTAGGCAACAGCCTACGAAACTTGAGGCCGAGGGTTTGAGTGTTTGTGAGAGTGAAAGGTCTCTCGCAGTTTCTGATATGTATTTATAATATTTTAAAGGTATACACCCACGAATAGGAGACGCTATTTCCTTCTAAATTAACATATAGTCTATATATTTATCTAAATTGTCTAAATAGGAAATAAGGTGACTGTTTGCAACCCAAAGCACAACAAACGCAGGCGCAAAGACAAACACACAGACACGAGAAACTAATCTCGTTTATAAATTATGATAACAGGTGACCTCTGATAAGGTGTGCGCGAAACACAAATGGGCCGTGTTTGCAGTGAGACGCGGCATTGAACGAGAGGACGCGGATTCAGTTCCTTCCTTGTTGCGCACACTCTCGATGTTGTTGTGAAAATGATTTTCTATTAATACACCTACGTATGAATTCAAGTTGTGATGGCCTCGAGTTTTAGGCGCGCGGTCGAGAAGGTTCAAATCCCAGGCAGACACCTCTGACTCTTCGAAGTTATATGTGCATTCACAATGAATTATCACGTACTTTAACGGTGAAGGAAAACATCGTGAGGTAACCTGCACACCTAAAAATACTTAGGAATTTCTTAGGTATAGTCCGCCAACCCGCCCTAGGCCAACGTGGTGGACTAAGGCCTAAACCCTCTCAAAGTTAGAGGAGGCCCGTGCTCAGCAGTGGGACGTATATGGGCTGATGATGATGATGATGAATAAATCTCGCACGTGCTGCACGTGGTCTCGCGTCACAAATGTGTATCGTGCGATCTACATACATACATACATAAACTCACGCCTGTCTCCCGTTAGGGTAGGCAGAGACTATAGAGCGCCAAATGCCACGGTCCAAACACACCACTTTCGCTTCCTCAACTGACATTATCCTCTTCATGCATGCACGTCGGTTTCGAGAACTCTTTATTTTACCATTTTAAAATAAATTACCCTAGTGGCTTCGATACTTGGGAAGGGCAGTTTTATTGAGATTTTTCATTCGGAAATTCTAAGTAACAGATGTTTTTACATGGGAAATTGTCAAAATAGATGTAGCAGGATAGTAACTAGACCAGTATTAGCATATAAATGTATGCGACTATGTAATTTGGACTCGGTAATAGTCAAAAACCTGTACTCATAAAAATGTTTACGTAGCGGGCAATTTGTGATATAAGTCGCGTTATAAAAAGCCTAGTGTCGAGTATATCACAATCAAACGTTATCTCCGATTCAAATTCATGTACAGAATTTATTCATGATCACTTCAAGGATGAAATGAAACATCTCAGACAAACCTGCGTATTGTATAGTTTTGCACACAACACACATCTCTTGATTATGAATAATAATTCTACATTAAGGCAATCATAGAGACTAGATCTTTAAACGAGATAGGACGTCCTCACACTGAGACATATGTGGGATTCACGACAATTTCTTTCAGGTGTTTTGTCTCATAGTTTTTGATACCCATTACCTCACTATGTTCACAAGCCTATACATAAAATGTGATTTCTTGGTTTATCAATGTTATCTTTAGATCAGGGAAATCTACAATTGTCGCTCCGTGGCGCAGTTGGCTAGACACGAGCTTGCGAAACGGGAGCCCGCGTGTTCGATCCCCGCACCGAGACAAATGTTTATTTCACAAATATTTATTTCGGGTCTGGGTGTTTGTGAGACCAAAAAGTCTCTCGTAATTGCTGTTACCCACGACACAAGACTTGTATCTTAGTGTGGGGTCAGGACAATGTGAGTGTTAGGTAAGTCACAATCTACCTCAATGGCGTACGATCAGTGGCGGTACTTCCATAGAAGCCGAAAAGCTTACACGATAACTGTGTAATGACTAGTTTATAATTGTTTATTGTGGGAGTATTACATCTTTAAATGAGCAATTCTTGTATATATATATATATATATATATATATATATATATATATATATAATTGGAATCTCGGAATCGGCTCCAACGATTTTCATAAAATTTAGTATATAGGGGGTTTCGGGGGCGATAAATCGATCTAACTAGGAATCATTTTTAGAAAATGTCATTTGGAAGAAAAATAACAAAAAGGAGGCGTTTGGACATCTATTGGCGAATAATAATACTATTTTTTGTGAGCAACTAATTGCTTTAACGACACAACAGCAGATGGCGTTGTTAAGTAACATTAGTCATATTTCATCATTTTATTAGTAATTCGTACTTATAATTTCCAAAAAACACAATTTAAAATAAAAAAAAAATCCGAGCAAAGCTCGGTCATCCAGGTATTCTTATTTATACGTCAAAATTATTTTGTTAAACAAAGATTTAAAGCTTAATATTCGGCATTTTCTAAGGCAAGCTGGGCTTTTGGGCTTCTATGGAAGTACCGAAATACTCAGCAACTTCTCCAAACATCCCGTAGTACGCTTACAACGTGGCTCGGTGATAGTGTCCGAATTAGCACAACATTGTCGCCGGCATGTAGGTCACGGTCCGAGCGTGGGAGCGAGACGGAGCACACGCCCCACGCAACGCGTTAGAAAGAGACGCAACACGCCAGGTTTACACACCCAGTTTTGAAGATATTTAGATGTAGTTTTTGTCGGACTAAAAATAAGGAATTACGCAATTGCCGATTTGAATGGTAAATTGTAAGTTAAATATTGCGAATTCAGTTTCTCTAAAGAATAACGGATAAAATACATTAAAACACTGACGCCTGTATCCCCGACAGTTTAAGCAGAAACGTTTTTCTACATGTTAGTTTCATCAAATATAGTTAAAGTTACCCTCTCAATTGTAGATGAGGCCCGTGCCCAGCAGTGGGACGTATATGGACTGCTGATGATGATAATTATAAGTATATCGATGACATGCAGACACTTTTCGATACAACGCGTTGGTACTGATACAATCCTAAAAACACATAGCCAAACCCGAGAATCAAACTCAAGACATGCAGAATCGCACTCAGGATACAACCTGTTAATATTCATAAATAACCTCACGACCGTTTCCCCGAAGGCGTAAGCAGAGGTGCATTTCTGCACCCACATTTCGACAGGTGTGTATCAGTCCCACGTAATAGGGGGCGAGCCTATTGTCGTTTTTCGGGCACAATTCCAAACTCCGTGCTGCTACTAAGAATTTCCTTATGCAAAATCCCAATAACATTACTCGACCCAGGAATCGAGCCCGGTACCTCTAAATCACACATACTTGTGCCTCGAGACCACGAGGCACGAGAGTGTTAATTACGGCTACTATGTGAGTCAGAATGTCTTTCAACTGTTAGTTACAACTAAAGGTAATAGCGAGCGGTGGATTTGAACCGGTTATGACAGTGTGAGAGCTCGGGAACAACCCCGGGCTGTACTCGACTAAACAACCGGAAAACGCGGCTTAGAGCCCGGTCTCCCTTTCCGGTTTTTAATGACCCATACATAGAACTTGTTAGAGCTGATATTAATTAGTAACGCCTTAGAGGTATACTTGTTTGTTCAAATAATTATTGGTTTATAATAGCTTTTGAATTGTAATGATCGTTTATTCATCATGCCTACATGATAAACATGGCATAAAGCACTTATTATTATAAGCCCGTATGTTCGTCCCACTGCTGGGCACGGGCTTCCTCTAAAACTGAGAAAGTTTAGGCCACGCTGGCCTAGTGCGGGTTGGCGGACTACACACCTATAGAATTCCTAAGAACTTTTAGGTGTGCAGGTTTCCTCAAGATGTTTTCCTTCACTGTTAGAGTACATACGTACGTGATAATTTATTGAGAATACACACATAACTTGGAAAAGTCAGAGGTGTGCGCCTGGGGTTTGAACCCGCGACCGCCGAGATTCTCGACCGCGCGACTAAATCTCGAGGTCATCACTAATAATTATAATACATAAAAAAAAAATTTTTTTTATAAAACAATTGTAATTTTTGTTCGATAAAAATCCTATTTTACATTTTATTAAAAGCGGTATAACTGGACCATAGTAGTAATGGCGTAGTTATCAAACGTGAGGTACAAGGTTCGCATCACACACGTCTGGTTTCGGGTCGGCTTAACTGCAGTAAATGTTATGAAACAATCGCAGTTATTCTATTTGACTACTATATGTGCTACTTCGGTCACTTGGCCAGGGTAAAAAAATCCTTCACATTGTATTGAAGAAACATTTCTTCACTGTTACAGAGATAGTGAATAATTGCGACCAATAGAGCAATTAACACGAACGAATCTTGTGTGACGACCATACCGTCAGTTTACATGCAAAAATACACTCCGTGTGCATATAAATAAAGTCTATAATAGCGCAAGAACACACAACAGGTGATATAACTATTGCACCGAGTAAACTTTCTATTGTCGATTCGGTTTCATTCACTCGCCAACAGCTGACTCGGAGTAAAATACCATAAATACCGGACAATATTTTTGTCTATTGTCAATGACTTCTTGCTATTTTATTGATTTTTTTTCCTCTTGTCCAATTTCAAAGCTTAATATCTGTCATAAAAACAAAACAGCCAATTTTTTTTAAGTCTAATGGCCGAATACTGAAACGCTGCTTAATCTGAGGGCGACTTATATTTAAGTGGCTGTTATAATTTAAGCGGTATACTAAAACATCATTTATCGGTTTTAAGACTGTGATTAACTAATCATCATCATCATCATTATCAGCCTAAAGAAGTCCACTGCTGAACATAGGCCTCCCCCAATGACTTCCATAGTGACCTGTTGGAGGCAGCCTGCATCCAGCGACGACCCGCGATTAACTAATGCCTACTTAAATTTCCATAAACGGCAATATTACCACAAAAAGTCCTTTTACATGACATTTTTTATGGAGGTATATACCGCTTAAATTATAACATCATCATCATCATCATTATCAGCCTAAAGAAGTCCACTGCTGAACATAGGCCTCCCCCAATGACTTCCATAGTGACCTGTTGGAGGCAGCCTGCATCCAGCGACGACCCGCGATTAACTAATGCCTACTTAAATTTCCATAAACGGCAATATTACCACAAAAAGTCCTTTTACATGACATTTTTTATGGAGGTATATACCGCTTAAATTATAACATCATCATCATCATCATTATCAGCCTAAAGAAGTCCACTGCTGAACATAGGCCTCCCCCAATGACTTCCATAGTGACCTGTTGGAGGCAGCCTGCATCCAGCGACGACCCGCGATTAACTAATGCCTACTTAAATTTCCATAAACGGCAATATTACCACAAAAAGTCCTTTTACATGACATTTTTTATGGAGGTATATACCGCTTAAATTATAACATCATCATAATCATCATTATCAGCCTAAGGAAGTCCACTGTTGAACATAGGCTTCCCCCAATGACTTCCATAGTGACCTGTTGGAGGCAGCCTGCATCCATTAATTAAATTATAACAGCCACATAAATATAAGTCGCCCTCAGATTAAGTAGCGTTTCAGTATTCGGCCACAAGTGGCGAAACCGCATTTAATAATATGTATACTTAAGTCTATATTTTTATAAGGGACAACAAACGTTCATGAGTCGAATCACAAAGGACATAATAATATTTTTTTCCCGAAATAACTTAATTGTACATTCTGAAACAGCATAAACAAAACTCAATAGACCATTTCATGATGCAATCAATTAAAGGACCCAATATTGTAATATATTATTTCGTAAATACCTTAATTATTACACATTATTAAATAGCATAGACAAACCATAATGTATATAGAGAATGAACAGTATTGTTTATGTCACGGGGAATACCAGAAAATAATTTTGAGCTATTTTTACCAGCGTTATCAGTTCGTGCGGTAACATTGTTAAGACAGACCAGAATATGACCAGTGTTTTCAAATAACAAGCATCAAACAACAGCTCTATCAAAAAGGGAGATAATAATAATCGATTTTTGCTAACTTACTATCAGTCGACTGAATAAAAAGCATTATATGTATGTAATTATGTGTTCGTCAGCACTGGAATCGATTTCCGGGACGGACACAATAACTAGTTATTTGGTATAGGAATATGTGTTTCGGAATTTATACCAATTAATGACGATACAGCCTAGGGAGAGCCCCGGGTCGAAGTTGGCTAGACACCAGCTAACGAAACGAGAGGCCGCGGATTCGATCTCAGCACGGAGACAAATGTTGTGATACCCATGTGTCTCTCGTAGTTTCTGATACACGTCACAAGACTCGTATCTTAGTGTGGGGTCAGAACTATGTGACTGTTGGGTGTATTTATTAATTATTATTAATTGCCTCACCCTTATTGCCCGAGACATAAAATTTAGCCAGGGACCATAGTTTCGGAATAGTAATACCATCACTTTTAGAGGAGAAGGTGGTAATGTGGCCCCCTACTTTGTTTTTTAAGGTTTATTTCTAAAGTAATGGAATTAAAAATATGGAAAATGTTTTATTGGGTTTCGTATTTATTTGTGTGTACATATCTTACTATGAAACAAAAGAAACTCGCTAAATAAAATCAAAATTATCATTTATTCTTAAGTAATCAAATTTGGCATCTCGAGATCAACTGATGGTAATGTGGCCCCCGGGGTAATTTTATCAATAAAATGCCTGAAAATTTATCAATAAAATGCCTGAACCATTCAGTGAACGAATTGGATCGAATCCAACCAAATGGATGAACTTTGCCAATCGTTCCAGGAGGTCCACTTTTTAACAAAATATCCGTAAAGTTTTTGCTTGGAAAAATTATCGTAGGCGGCTCAAATATACCTGATGCACTCTTGCATGCACGTCTCTGGTTTCTTCATCGAAGATAGAGGAAAAACAGTTTGTCTAGGCATCTGAAACCGCAAAATAAAAATATGTGAATGATAAGCAAGTCATACTTGTTATGTGCCCCCGGGGCCATGATACAACCAGTGTCAGGGGGCCAAATTAAAATTATTGAAAATATTTTGATAAACAACCTAAAACAATTAAAAAAAAGTAAAAAATGAATATTTACCTTATATATCTCGTAGAAGACAGTGTCACGAACACAATATTCAAAACAACAGCAAAAACTATCATTTTTTTTATAAATTATGGAATGCAACTCACAGTCGAAAAATAAGTTTGTCGGGTACGAGTTTCGACTTGTTCAAATGACGAACGAACGTAACCGCCCCAAGCAGATTTGTATGGTAATAAATCAATAGTATACGGAAATGGTCCCGTTGCACCAAAATAATATAAGACGGCGTTATGCAAACTAACTATTATTCAAGGGGGTCAATATACCTGCGGGGGTCACATTACCACCTTCTCCTATATAATTTCTCTAGATATTATCGAATTCACGGGTTTTTGACTCATTCCTTTACCCACTGATGGTATTACACACCATTTACCTTAATCAACTGCCTCGTGGTCTCGCGGTACAAGTATGTGCCGTGCGATCTAGAGGTCCTGGGTTCGATTCCCGGATCGGGCAAAGTGTTATTGGGTTTATCCATTAGGAAATTCTCGGTAACAGCACGGAGTCTGGAAATGTGCCCGAAAAACGGCAATAGGCTCGCCCCCTATTACGTGGGACTGATAGATACTTGGCAAAATGTGGGTGCAGAAATGCACCTCTGCCTACCCCTTCGGGGAATACAGGCGTGAGTTTATGTATGTATGTATGTACCTTAATCAAGTCGACTTTGCAAACAAAAACAAACAAACCTCCACTGATTCCCAGATACCATAAATTATCATGAATGCATTTTTATCATGTGTTACCCAATCGTTAGTCGCTTTAAGGCATATGCATATCTACTTCTATGTATATTGAGTCCAAAACCGCTTGACAAATACATCACAATAAAAAAAAAATTATGAAATATTGTGAAAATGTCTAGACTCGTTCTGTCTTGGTGCAACGACCAGCTTATTCGTCTGTTATCTGTCATTATTACATGCTGTCGTTTGATTTGCTGACGATCACTGTACGCTTCCTAATGACGGACGCTTAATAATGTCTTTACTCTTTAGAAGTAAAGTGAACGGGTAGACTTGTCTACAATACATATTGCTAACCGACACAAGCCGGCTTTGTGTTGACGGAACGGAATGATCCTACGATCCTAACTGTTCGTAAAAAAATAAAAAAATATACACCTTACAGGCACGGCAGATTGACTGCATTTGCATCTAATGTTTAAAAAATCGCGGCTAGAATAATGTCGATTGATGTCAATTCGATACAATTATGCCAGTTCGAAATGGGATGTCCACGAGCACGAAGAACGAAACGAGAGGCCGCGGGTTCGATCCCCGCACCGAGACAAATGCTTGTGTGATCCACAAATATTGATCCATGGATATTGAATTGCGGGCAAAGAACTTGTCATGAATAAGTAGCAAATAACCACTAGCCACAGGATGTCAACTAGACATCCTACAAAGCTTGTTATACCAAGACTTGTTTAAAGCTGATGGCGTAGCTTATTTCCTATGATCCGTATGAGTTCTTCGAATTAGAAAGTAAATTTATTTGAAAGGAACCAATTCTGATCTATGACGACACAATAAATTTTCACCATAACGGAACCTTAACAGTCTACATTATAGTGAGTCATCGGCAGGCGCTGATTCGAACTTCGGACTCGCCATATAAGAAGCCTTTGTGCAGGGCACGTGTAACACAAAACCTTGTAAGTTCCAACGAAGGTTAAACTGTTCGCGTGTTCTAGAAGTTTCGATGAGTTGAAGCGATTTAATGTTAAACTACTAGTCAGTTTTTAATCAATAAATCAAGAAATATCATTGTTACAGCCTTCTGAAGTCAATGCGACAATGGCGCAATAATCTTTACAAAACCGGGGAATTTCTTGAAGGGAGTGTGTAGGTTTCTTTAACATATAAAGTGTACATACATATACGACATAACTATGTAGTGCATAAGACTTAATTTGACTTTTATTCGTAACCATCCTTATATTAAAAGATTCTATCCAAACTTTATTATCGCACAATCATTACGAATAGGCCAGACGCTCCTCTACAATCTACATCATTCATTTGTCACCTATATAAAAATCGCTACCAAAAAGTATTCCTTTAAAACAAAACTATAAAACACAATTTGGTAAAATCAATTCAATTAATACACAAAAGACCAAATTGTCTTGTACTTCATACGTCGTTCTGAAACCAGCTGTTCTTTCATCCATCACAAGTTCTTTAGGAAAGGTACTCACGATATCATGACCCTGACTCCCGCTCCTGACGACCTCTGGCGCCATGTACTCGATGGTGCCGCAGAAGCTGTACGCCCTGCTCTCGCCGCCGCAGAACTCCTTGGACAGGCCGAAGTCGGTGAGCACGATGTGGCCCTCCGCGTCCAACAGGATGTTCTCCAGTTTTATGTCACGGTATATGATGCCGAGCTGTTGAGGAGATTCCTTACATAAAAACCCGCAATTTCAAGATTGTCAAAAGTCAAAAGAATAGACTTCTTAGTTGTATGAAGTCCATTAGCCGTATTAGACCAGGTTGTTTAATTAAGGGCAGAAGCTCCTCTGAAATTTAAAGTATGCTCATGCTCAGCATTGGGGCGTTCATAACCAAATAAATTGAATATATAATAGCAATCACAATACAATTAAATTTGGATCATACTCCATCTACTCGTATAGCGTTAACTGAATCTCCATGTTTTATTTCTGGGATTATGTTATGATAATAAATTAAATGTACCACTTATTATCAGCCATCTCCACACCTCCTACGCCTATTTACTTCGGTTTATAAGTATGCACATGTTTTGGGTAAGACGTCATCATTTGTTCTATATTATAGAGTCTGATTGTCACCTTATGTAACTGCTCGAGCGCCAGTATAATTTCTGCTATGTATATTCTCACTTCGTCTTCATTGAAATGTTCCCTCTGGTACAAATGTGTGAAGAGCTCGCCACCGGCCACGTAATCTGTTGACAAACACCACATTTAATTACAAAAACAGTTAATGATCGTAATTATGACTAAATGGAATAGTAAGAACCTCCACATCGTCAGTCAAAATAATCGCTAAATACTGTTTTATTCTGGGACGGCAAACTAGTCAGTAGATGACCTGATAAGTCTGCTGCTATTTTAATTGAGTAACAAGTAATGAAGACTTTATAATTTTCGTCACGATGTTTTTCTTCACCGTCAAAGTGCGCGACAATGCAAAAACTCTTCGAAATTTGTGGCTGCGATTTGAACATACAACCACCGAGATTTGTCTCTACAGACCGCGCGCCTAAGCCTCGAGGCCATCACGTAAAATAAATACAAAATATATTATATTTTCCACATTTTTAATGCAATCAATAACAGGTGTTATAACACAATTGCCACGAACCAGGGTAGCATAAAATTGGTAGCTCGGCGCGGAAACCTTCGTTCATAAATAATGTGCACGAGGCAAGTTCAAGAGTACTATCGAACGGTGGGTCGATGGCGGTGCATTTCGCCATTAGACTGCTGTGTGCTTTGGTAGCTTTTTATATACCAAAAGGATGATTTTTTTTAAATCAAATGTTAAAAGGCTTTGTGGCTACAGCAATTATTTCGCCCTTGGGGAATTACAAAATGATGATAATATAATTTTTGCCCTTCGATACTATATTTGGAATAGTAAGAAATCAGGGAGTTTTGAACCACCGTATTAGGGCGAATAAAAGAAAAGCAGCTGTAATTTCGAGTTAAATGGCTCTGAGAAATCATGGACTATCCTGTGACTTCATAATATAATTTAAATAGTGCAGAAAAATTGCGAGTAAAATGTTGAGAGTTTTAAACTTGCACTTGACATGGTGGACTAATTTCCATTGGAAGTTTAAAGTAAACTCTCTTATGTTTCAGAAGCCTCAATAATTTTAAAATTGTAGAGCCATGATGCAGTTGTGGTTCTATTGGGCCTTTGCTATTGGCCTACCGCTTCACCCTCCCTTGCAACCAGCTTAATAGCTTAAAACTTTTATAGTTTATAAAGACAGCCCCGTGGCGCAGTTGCTAGACACAAGCTTGTGAAACAAGAAGCCGCCGGTTCGACCCCGCACCGATACAAATGTTTGTGAGAATCACAAATACTTGTTTCTGGTCTGGGTGTTTGTGAGAGCGAAAATCTCTCTGAAAAGTAGGTTCTGATACCCACTACACAAGACTTGTATTTCATTGTGGGGTTGTCACTATGTATGTGACTGTTAGGTGCATTGCTTTAACTTGTGTGTTGTAGAGGGACCAAAAATAAATCGTTTATACGAAACAACAGTATTAATTAAAAATGACGTTTTTTGCACTCATCGTTGGAGCGTTGACGCGTGAAGCGAGGGGATTACTGTCCGGAGTGAGTAAGTACCAGTGTTCAACAATAAAGCCAGTATCAAGTAACAGCTCAGTCATAATATACTATTCTAGCGGGCGTTTCGCAACCGCTGCAGTCGGCGCCGCGGCGTGGTGCGAGGCACGGGAGAATTACGTATATATTTATAAGATTAAGCTACCTATGACTATAAATGTAGCTTTTATTGATCATCCCGCTTTATTTTACTAAATTGTACCGGCCAAGTGCTAACTCAATCATCATCAGCTCATATAGTCCCACAGCTAGGCAAGGCTTTCTTTCCAACTGAGAGGGTTTAGGCCTTCAGTCCGCCACGCTGGCCTAGTGCGGGTTGGCGGACTACACACCTCAGAAAAACCTAAGAACTTTTAGGTGTGCAGGTTTCTTCCCGATGTTAACTCAATACACTATACTCGTAATACGTTTCGGAAAGACATTTCATCATGAGTCGATAATAATAATTTTATTTTCCATCAAAAAATTTAATCATGATTGAAAATATTCGCATCTTCCTATTAGATTCAAACTTGCCCCAATCAATTACAATTATTGTACTATTTTAAAATAAACACGAATCGACACGATAAGTAAATCAAAAGAGTTTAAAACTTACGATGACATTACAGTATTTACATTTCAGCAACTGACCATCTCGGGCAGACATGTCATGACTTAAGATAAGATTGTGAACATTAGATCTGTTTGCAGTGATAATACGAGTACAATCAAAATGTATGTTGGAACGTTAATCTGCGTAATGATAAGATGAATTAGATTATGTTAGAGGAATTATTTTGATTCTATTGAATATGGAAACCTTTGGAGTTCTAGTAAACAGTTCGGTTGGTAGTAAATGATCACAGCGTTTTATGAAGAAAATGATGCTTGTAAGGCATTTGTAAATAAACGAAAAATGAATTAAAACGCGACACTGATTAAATAACCCACCTACTTCAGCGGACTCATTATATTGCTAAGTGTGGAATACATTTAAACAACATTTTTATATAGACCACGCAACACTTCATGCTAGGTACATTGTCGGAAACATTGTGTAGTTAAATATGAAACTATTAAGCACTTTCTAAATGCAGTCTCTTCTAAAAGGATAAATTAAATGCGTGGACTGATTAACTACATCAACAATAAATAATACTCTTTACAAATATCAAGTAAACCAACATCCTCGTTCAATAGTGTTTGAAAATTTTGTGCTCGAGTCCCCGCTCTCGTGAATTGGACCGCTCGACAGATGCACGTGTAACACAACAAACAATGGATTACTGCAAGCGGCAAAGGCAAAAAGCTAGACATCCGCTGGGTCAAGGCATGAACGAAAATATACTGCCCCAATTATATATTGTACACACACGTTCCCTCATGTCGGTATCCGTTATAATTAAGGCAAAAACAAAAAATAAATAAAAACAACCAATAGTCAAATACATAGGTTTCATTCTACGCTAAGATAGTCTAGTGTCGTGGGTTTCAGAAACTACGAGAGTTTTTTCGGTCTTTCGGTATTTTCAACACTCAGACCCGAAACAAATATCTGTGGATTACACAAACATTTGTCCCAGTGCGGGAGTCGAAATGTATACATCCATGTTTGGCTAGTTATTCTAGCGTAATTAAGTCGCCTCTTCCTCATTTGCTCCCTCCGTGTTAGCCACTCATTTCTGAACGAAAAAATCCGATAACAGTTTTCCCGGCTAAAAAAAATGATTCCAGAACAATTCGATTTTTATGTATGGCAATATACCTATAAGCATTCATGGCGTACTTATTTAGATTTTTAAATAGATCGATAATGATAGGTCGCGGGTTCGATCCTCGCACCAATACGAATACGTTTATGAGATACATGAATAATTTCTTTAGAGTTGTTTGTGAAATCGCAAACTGCCTCACTTTGTTAATAACAATCAAAATAAATCCTAATTTCCACAACGTTAATAAAAAAATATCTCGTAAGCTACAAATAAATATTAGTCTGCAAATTTTAAATAAAATCTTTATTCTTTAAGAACCCCTTGAACAAAGCACCGAGACGTCGCCTCCTCCAAAGCGCTTGCAATTAATTTTTAGCGAATTAATTAAGCGACATGCAGATTAAACTATCCGAGAGTAGGAAGTTTGCCAAAATTTAATTAATCCGTTGACTTTGAAACTTGCAATTAACGTGTCATTCGTACATGTGTTAGCGTTGAAGATAACACAAGAGAGGCCACTGGCCACTGAGGTCGAGAGATTCGGACAATTAGGGTCTTTTCAGGGTTTTGCCCATTAGTAATATACTCAGCCTATAGCCGTCCACTGCTGAACATTGGCCTCCCCATGAAAGCACCAACCATCCTGTCTTGAGCAGCCCTCATCCATCCGTTTCCCGCCACCTTTTACTAGTCGTCGGACAATCGTGCTGCAGGACGTCCCACACTACGTCTGCCTAACTATATGAGCCCATATGAATCTTAACGGCCTGGACTCTGCTATTATTCAGTGGAATTATGCCTAAATTCACCGCTGGTTGTGTGCTGGAGTTCATTCTTGTAAGATATCTTAGGAATCCTCTCAGTTGTAGAGGAGGCCCGTGCCCAGCAGTGGGACGTATATGGGCTGATGATGTATGTGATGTATCTTAGGAATACAGGTTATCTAAAGATGTTAGCCTACAGTCTACACAGTTGACGGTACCGTAGCGCAGTTGGCTAGACAGAAGCTTTTGAAATGAGAGGCCGCGCGTTCGATCCCCGCGCCGAGGTATTTGTTTCAGGTGTGGGTGTTTCAAACGAAAGTATCGTAGTTTGGGGTCAGAACTATGTGACTGTTGGGTGTATTTATTTCTATTTATTTAGTTTTAAGTACGTAAAGACCACTTACAACACTTCGCAAAGATTTTAAAGTTGAATTGTTGGCTTATTTTTGAACCGATTTTGATGCTGATATAAAAAAAAACACTGAGTGCATCGTCGGAGCATCACACCATCTCTGTCTTACGCCTGAACTCAGCTCCGTGTCGTCAACATGCTTATCGCGCTTCCTTCTCTGACTACATGCGAATTACCCTCACTTTTTTTTTCGGCGACAACCCTGTCCAAGGGCTTAGCATACACATGTAGCGGTATAAACCGCGCAATGAATCAACGTCATTAACCACAGCAAGCCACAAAGGGCTGAAAATTGTCTACGACAATAATAACGCACTTCATTCGTGCAAATTGGCACAATTTCGGCGTAGAAACATTCAATGTTGTGTTTATGTTTGACGTCATTTGTCTGAGAAGGAGCAGGATGGCTAGTAAGATTGCCAGAGACCCTATTATCCTGAATATGATTCCCGTTCTTTTGAAATCTGTAGTCACGTTTTAGATTGTTTATTCAAAACACTCACTGTAAAGGATACTAAAATTCGACAAAACAATTGAATTAACTATTGACTGCCTCGTGGTCTCGCGGTACAAGTATGTGCCGTGCGATCTAGAGGTCCTGGGTTCGATTCCCGGGTCGGGCAAAGTGTTATTGGGTTTTTCCATTAGGAAATTCTCGGCAACAGCACGGAGTCTGGAAATGTGCCCGAAAAACGGCAATAGGTTCGCCCCCTATTACGTGGGACTGATACATACTTGGCGAAATGTGGGTGCAGAAATGCACCTCTGCCTACCTCTTCGGGGAATACAGGCGTGAGTTTATGTATGTATGTATGTAATTGAATTAAATGAGCTTTTAAATTTGTCTAGTTTTCCTTTTGTACTTATCTAGTTTACTGTATTTCTTACTTTTATTGCTATGTGTACAAAAAAGTTTGAAATAAATAAATTTTAAATAAAATAAGCGCTTGATAATTCATCAAGAATACCTTAAGAAAACTCGAATATACATATGTAAACTCACGCCTGTATCCGCTTTGGTGTAGGCACAGGTCTCTATCTCCAAGATCACGAAACGTCAGTACTCATGTTCCACGTAATGGAAAGCGAACCTATTGCCGTTTTCCGGGCATAATTCTAGGCTCCGTGTTTCTACAGAGAATTTCGGAACAGGAAACCTAATTACTCTTTCATCGACCCAAGTATCAGAGTCTTCCAGGATCAACAGCTTGTTAATTGTGTAATGTCTAGTTATTGTTTAATGTGGGATCAGGATATTCTCATTTATATGTCAAAATGCTGTTAAGATAAAATTATTCGAAACTTTGTAAGGCAGACTGGGCTTTTGGGTTTCTACGGGAGTACAGGCACTGGTCAGAAGGTATGCGTCTGGATTTATAAATATGTAACCCTATAGATGGACTGACTGCGTGGCGGTGCGCATAAACCCGTCACGCACAAACACATATTACGAACAATTAATACGTCTTTTTTGCATCGGTCGTGAGTTGGTAACCATTAATAGCGGCGGGTCAAGGCGACGCCGAATTGGGTCTAACTGCGTTTAGCAATAACACTGGGTGGCATGGGGTTCTATGGGCGCATAAAATATAATCGAAATACAACCGTACGCAGTAGTGGGTTTGAGAAACGAAAGGCCGCGGGTACGGCTTCCGTAACAGCACATTTTTTAAAAAATCTTTTATTCCTGTTGTCTTGTGGGACCTAAAATATAGTTATAGTATAGTTAATAGTTTAGCATAGTTTATGATATGTGATAAAAAGACAGGAGATAAGGTAGTAAGAGGTATTTATTTGCGCCTAAGCTTTAGAATTTCATCATCATCATCAGCCCATATACATGTCACTGCTGGGCACGGGTCTGCTCTATAATTGATTTATTAGCATTTACCAACAGTCAATTAAAAAAAATCAATTAAATAAGTCAGTTGTCGTTTATCTAGAAAATTTGGACACTGATGTACTGCTTTTAAGAATTTTCGAACGATTATGATGATGAGAACCTTTTATGATCACAGGCTCGTATTTATGCCATTATAAAATCTATTTTGAAGGCCTCCCCAAGTAGGTGCCAACCATCTTGGTCTTGAGCAGCACTCATCCATCCGCTACCCTCCACCTTTCTCAAATATAATATAACTCACTGCTCCTAAGCTCAACCAAACCAATACACCCAATTTTTTCCACCCACAACAAAGGCACGCAACGTCCACGTCTATTGTATATTGACACGTTGAAATTACATTACAAATCAGAGTGTCCGTCAGTTAGTCACTAACTAACTGTTGGCCGGCGCGACGCCGACATTGCAAAACTCACAAGTAACCTTTACGGTTAAAATACTATTGTAACGGATCGTGTGAAATGCCTATTGTAACACGTTGATTTTATTTTGGCAACTGACACGGTACGATCGTGGCGGCATGTTCGTTGGGCAATCTTCATTTTCTTGGAGGTACATTGTGTGAGATTCAATTTTTTTGCACCAATATGTACCTACATTGTAATTTTAAAGTAGTGATGGCCTCGAGGTTAAGGCCGTCGAGAATCTCAGCGGTCGCGGGTTTAAACCCCAGGCACACACCTCTTGTTAGTATTAATTAGTGTTAGTATTGTGTCAAAATACCGGTCATAGACACTGTAGATGACTAGAGGTGGTATAGTGTTGAACTATTGTATGGATTGTATCATAGATAAGTGTTCATACATAAATTCATTCATTTGCTGTCTGTCTCACAGTAAACGTGTTTGATTCATAAGTCTGACTTTTCGAAGTTAAGTGTGTATTCACAATGAATCATCACTTACTTTAACGGTGAAGAAAAACATTGTGATGAAACCTGCACACCTAAAAGTTCTTAGGAATTTCTTAGGTGTGTAGTCCGCCAACCCGCGCTAGATCATCACCGTGATGAGACTTAGGCCTAAACCCTCTCAGTTGTAGAAGAGGCCCGTGCCAAGCAGTGAGACGTACATGGGCTGATGATGTACATTGCAATAGATAGGTTTAAAAAACCCACAGGTTACAATAAAGTATGGACAAGCAAGTAGTTCAAAACATGAAATTATGTAAGTGGTATTATGAGTGTTCATGGGCGGTGTTGACGCCTAAACATCATGTGGCTCACTTGCTCGTTTGCTCCCTTTACCATAAAAAAAGGTTGAGGATTTTATGACAAGCATATAAAGCTTAATTTACAGAATCAGATAACTACATAAATTTTATATAATATAATTAGTAAAACGATATAAATCCAGTCTATATTTACTTATTTTATAACTCTCATAAAATAAGTAAATATTCAGATACTATTTCAGATCAATAAAAAAACGGTAGGCTAAACAAAACGCAGATCACCTATACACACAGATATATCTTATTCTGGTTCTATTATTATATGCTTTTCGACTTATAAGAGACAAACATTCGCAATACAGTTAAAGTTCAAAGTACTTCTAAAAAACAACTGTCTCACAGAAACTTCGACCGAAACCCATACCTTTCGTTAGACAGAATTACTAAAAAATACTCAACAATCTTAACATATCTCTTTTTCTTTTATTACTATTTAGAGGCTTGCAACCAATTGATTATGCTCCATCGTGGCCTTATAGAATTATGGCAGAAAAAGAGTCATTATATTGTTTAACTTCTTTAATATAACTCGTAAGGAACAAAGTCGAGGTCCGCTCATCTCGCGTGGCCTTGGTCTAGATGCAAGCGTTTTTTATGATTTAAACTCACTTAACAGTTCACCCACGTGTGAAACGTTTCTGCATTGTGTACAACTGGACTTGTTCATGTACAATGGCTTCTTGTCGCATTTCTGGTTAATTGACGCATCGCATTCGTTCGATGAGACGTGGGGGGATTGAGGTGGTCAATAAATTATTACTATTACATGTTGAATGGCAGGAGGTTCGAATCCGCCTAAGATAAATTAAAAACACCCAAAAGACAAAACTTTGTATATTTCTGACATAACTATAAAATATTTTAGTAATTTATATTTGGATCTATATTAGCCCATATATACGTGCCACTGCTGACACAATTTTTCTCTAAACTCGGAGTGGTTAGGCATAAGTCCACAATCCCCTGCATATCTAAATATATATTACTCAGAGGTGACTGACTGACATAGTGATCTATCAACGCACAGCCCAAACCACTGGACGGATCGGGCTGAAATTTGGCATGCAGGTAGATGTTATGACGTAGGCATCCGCTAAGAAAGGATTTTGATTAATTATACCCCCAAGGGGATAAAATAGGGGATGAAAGTTTGTATGAAACTTTGTCAATTTCAAACCGATCGGGCTGAGACTTTGCATGCATAAAGCTACTATGACGTATGCCAACCTTGTATCCAACCCTGTAATTTACGCGGACGAAGTCGCGAGCAATTTAGATATATAAGCAAACATTTTTAGAAGAAATATGTAAAAATATATTTCTCCGACCACACATGTCTGTGGGTTAAGGTTAGACAAAAGAAGTTCCGTTTCCATTCAGCACACAGTTGATTACATAACGTGCAAAATGAACGCGAACAGCTCAAGTGTATATCGGTCAAGGGCGAGACAATAGAAAATTTCACTTTACGCCGTTTTGCTCGGGTACCTCCTGCAGCGGTAACGCGACCTTCGGACCGTAAGACGTTGCTGTATGGAGACGTAACACTACGGTTTAACAACTGTTTCGAAGTATTTCGCAGTGGGGGGAAGTGGACAACTATGCTTCCAACTCCTCCTGTTTATCTTATGATCAATTTCGTTAAGCTGGTATAACAACTCGCTGAGCTTCACTGCTTTGTGATAATTTATGCGTGTTTCGCAATTGTGGGATTATGGTGGGATAGTCCGTATTCCAAATATTTAAGCCACCTATATCCTAATAGGTGTCGCCAACCCGCACTGGGCCAGCGTGGTGGACTAAGGCCTAAGCCCTCTCAGTTGTATAGGAGGCCCGTGCTCAGCAGTGGAACGTATATGGGCTGATGATGATGATGATATCATAATAACCACCTATGCATATTATGTTGACATTACTTCAGTTCCTGTCATGCACGAAATCACTCATTGCTTGACACCGAAAATATGTATTTTTTAAAGAGTCAGTCCTTAATTTATCACGCTGTTCTAGCACCTCTGTTACTTTGGACTTAATACCTAATGGCTTGACAGACCTGTCCCAGGACATAATTATTTTGTGAATAAACAAGAATATATAATTTTATACAGCATAGACAATCAAAACGAGTGAAACATAACAAACGACTCACGATTTCAAGGTTCGTTAATTTTGCTCAGTTTTTCAGTGTAAATAAGAAAATTGAGGTTTACTGCTTAACGTGAACAATAAATTTTCAACCTTCGTGATGCACCATTAATTGGTGAAAAAAGACGACTAACGAGAAACCATTACACTCTCATCAGCTAACACAATTATGCTAGCCCGACAGTAATTGAAATGACATTGCTTCACGTCGATATTTTGTGTGACAGCAGTTCATTTTTTATCCTTATTTATACTTAATATTGTTTATAATAATTGCATGTACTGCATTGTGACAATAAACATCTTTTTCATTCTTTCTTTCAGTAATACCTTAGTTAATCATGCCTAAATGTACAACTGGTCAAAAGTCAAATTCTACAACAGAGCTAACCTCAATCAAAATTATGTTCATTCAGATTTACCTATATACATCAGTCAATGCTAATATTCGTCCCACTGCTGGGCACGGGCATCGGCTACTACTAGATATTATTTTCTTATACACTAAAATCTATTTTACTGAAGAAAAAATCCTCAAAATATCTTTGAAGGCTAGCAATGCACTGAATCCTTGGTACCAGGTGCATTCGTATTCATAATAAAATCAATACATACAAAATCAACAATCACCGGTCAGGATAAACTCGTTTCATACAGCAATTAAAGTAAATAATAATGTTTTCGTGGCTCACGACGTCACCATACATTATTAACAGTTTTTAAAATAATTAGAGTATTATGTGTTCTTAAGTTATATCGTGAGTTAGCGCTGAGACTAATCTTTGATAATACGTTTGCATTGAGCACATTCGATATGCCTTTATTCATATAACAGTTATTTAACGGTGATGTAAGATATCTTAAAGATTCCTACACACTGGAGATCTTGAGAAAGTACTCCTTAAAACTTTACTAAGACAGCGTAATGGACGAAGAACTAACTATTCTAAGCAGGGGACGAGGGCCGTGCTTAGCAGTCGAAACTATATGGATTGATTTAAATTAGCCATTTATATAACCTCAGCCGCGAACCAAATACCGTAAACTGATAGATATCTCACTAAAGTGTGTCACGTTTTTGAAATCAATTCGACATTGCAATGCCAACTTGTGACACGACAATCATAAATTTTCACCGTTTTACACTCTTTGGGACGCATTGCATCTACATATATGCCACGTATATGCGGTCTCTGCCTGTGTATATAACTATACATAAAAAAACACTGCCTATATTTGTAAAACAAACAGTGTCCTTGCATCAGAACTACGCCCTACATATTGTAACATGAATGGCTATTAGCGAAAACCGCGCAAAATACTCGCCCAATGTCATGATTTCTTCACGTGTGTAACTCGGCATTACCGGAACACCTATTGCTGGTTGTCAAAAGCTAAAATCAACCTTGTTGCACAGGCTTTAGTGTTTAACTTACATTGATACACCTAGCCGGCAAGTGACTTGCGCAAGTTGCATCCGTTCTCCCCTTGACCCGGTTCCGCGCGAGCCACAATCGAGCCCCGAATCGAGTGAGCAATTAGTGTTGAATGATGTTTTGGATAATCAATGTTTGTTCTTTTTAAGGTATTATTAATGTCAAATAAAAAGTGTGAAAATTTTATTCGTTGAGAAATTAGCACTTAATGTTCACGAAACGACATTTAACAAAAACAATGTGTTTTTTCCCATAGGTATTTAGTTACAAATAATTGAATAACTTTGTTATCATTTTCTTAATCACCTTTTTTGACTGTTCAATATGACCGCTATTCTACAGAACAGCTCGGTTTAAATTTTCTTTGCTCTGTTGGAATTTCGAAAAACCTTCCCTTTTTTTAGGTTAAGAGTGAAGTTTACTAACTATTTATTGAATAATTAAGATTCTACATTATTTGAGCTAGCTACCTCTTCTCATCGAAACCACCTGTTTCTACCGGTATATTCCCCAACATATCACTTTCTCATTAAAGACTAAGATTTATACCATCATCAACATTTTTGATACATTTTTGTGTCTATAAATCACTATTACTTTAACAGCTAGCATTTGTAACGGCACACGAACCAAAACGAGATTTGGTTCCATTAAATATTCAAATCTGACACAATCACCTCAAATATGCATCAGATGATTATTTATATCGTGCATCTGCCGACCCAGTAACGAACGCCATCTTTATTCTCAGAACGGATGGATAAAAATGGCTGTTGTTGTTAATCGCAAAATGTTGTATAAAAAGTCTAATAATAGATTTATAAAGTCTGTTATAGTAAATAAACGAGTAATCCATGTTGAAAATGGTCTTTCTCAATATGTTTCGATGCGAAATCAAAAAGCAAATGGTTCTGATTATCGAAACTGAAATGTTATGTTGGAGTCCAGGCCTTATGTCATGCATATCACGCTTTTTACAGCAAAGTATGTAGGCATATTTTCCATCCGTTAAATTAAAGGCTACGGAGCTAAGCATTCTGAGCAAGTTGATCGATCCTTGCACGGAACAATACTACAATATAATATTATAGTATTTTCATCACATATTTGATACTAGTTGTTGCCCGCACCTTCGTATACCAAGCTTTGGATTGTAAGAAACACCATCCAGAAATGATACCACAAACTTGTAATTACTTCCTTTACTTTTGATACACAATCACTCGATTATTATACTGTGTAAACGTCATAAACTTTTCAACACAATCATCAGTTTGGAATCTTACAAACGTTCGGTACCGAATATGATCCAATCTGTCAGTGTCGCCCATATTTATAGCCTCCTTCCACCAATTCCCCACTTTAAAACCCCATTTTTGTTATTTTTATTTACCCACATTTTATTAATATTTACACAAAATAATAAACTCTACAAATATAACCTTACAGGATTTAAAAAGGAATACCCCGTTTTAGTCACATTTTTAAATACTTCTCAGCTCCTTTAGGTAGTAGCGTAATATGCCTATAGCCATCCTTGGTAAATGGGCTATCTGACATTGAAAGAATTTTCCACATCGGACCAATAGTTTTTTTATTATTTTTTTTATTATAAATCTAGTGCAGGCATTTGACCACGATCTCACCTGGTGTTAAGCGACGATGCGGTCGACGATGGAGCATGCCTGCCTAGTAGCAGCCTATTCACATTTGATTTGAATTGGTCCAGATTGTATCGTACGGGAAACACTTCAGCGGGCAGGGCGTTCCACTCCTTTGCAGTGCGCATTAAAAAAGTGGACCCAAATCGGTGTGTGCGGCAAGATGGCATATCAACAACAAAGGAATGGCACGACCGCCCGCTTCTTGTTTCCCGATGGCGGAAAGTGCTCGACGGAACTAGTTTCTGAGATAAGCGCGTTTTAGCAAACAAACTCTTCAGCTTAATAATAGGTTTTTGTATAGATTAATTAAAGATTGATCGAGATTTGAAATTTCCACCAATACGAATATGTTTGGGAGATCGTTCACCCCCTAGGGTGCGAGTTGCGCGGCGCGTGTACGCGTAAGGTCAACAATGATCCCTAGTGCGTTACCCCCGAACAACCCTCGGCGGTCTTTCACACCTATTGAGTGGGAGGATTTCTTAATTATCGATGAGATGCGTTGCCGGGAATGTTTATCATTAATCCGTTAATCTATCTCGATGTTCCGATCGAATTTATGAGATTCCTGGGTTCGTTTCCCGAATTGGACGGTTATTTGGTTCTATGGAAATGTGCCCGGTAAACAACAACATGCTCGTATATCTATTTCTGGGAGTGGAAAAAGACTTCTGCTTACCATTTCAATAATACAGCCAAGAAAGAGTTTGTACATACACATACATAAACTCACGCCTGTATTCCCCGAAGGGGTAGGCAGAGGTTTCTGAACCCACATTTCGCCAGGTATGTATCAGTCCCACGTAATAGGGGGCGAGCCTATTGCCGTTTTTCGGGCACATTTCCAGACTCCGTGCTGTTACTGAGAATTTCCTAATGGAAAAAACCCAATAACACTTTGCCCGACCCGGGAATCGAACCCAGGACCTCTAGATCGCACGGCACATACTTGTACCGCGAGACCACGAGGCAGTGACAAGAGTTTGTACTTCGATTTATTATTATTATTCTCAGCCTATCGCCGTACACTGCTGAACGAAGGCCTCCCCAAGTAGGCGCCAACCATCCCGGTCTTGAGCAGCCCTTATCCATCCGCTACCCGCCACCTTTCTCAAGTCGTCGGACCATCGTGCTGCAGGACGTCCTACACTACGTCTACCTAAGCACGGTCTCCACTCCAACACTTGTCTGCTCCATCGGCCGTCCGTCCGTCGGCAGACATGGCCGGCCCATGTACTTTGATTCTTCTAATAAAATTGCTATTCAAGATAGTGATTTGAATAGCAAACGGCATGAATTTTTAAAGAGGCCTCCACATAAGGTTTTGTATATACGCGATCTCTCATCATTGGCTAAGCCCGCTATACCCAAGAAATATATATCCAAGCAATGAAAAATGTAAACGCGGCTCAAGCCTATTCCCTGGTGAATCGATAGACCTCCAATGTGACCCTTGGCAGCCGACTCGCGAGACCTCCGTCTAGGCGCCCAATATCAACGCGTCAAGGACCTCGGGACGTTCAACTGTTGCGTAAGGTGTAAGGACCTCTAGAGGATAAATATGTATTATTATAATAATGTGTTTCGCATTGCCGTATGGGGATAAATCTTGAAAAGATAGCGTCTTAAGGTGTTTGAATAGGCCGGAACATTTTTAACAAGTGACAATCGAAATATTTGGAATGCACTGTGCTTATCATTAGTTATACCATATTCATTACATCATACATCATCAACCCATATACGTCCCACTGCTGGGCACGAGCCTCCTCTACAACTGAGAGGGTTTAGGCCTTAGTCCAACACGCTGGCCTAATGCGGGTTAGCGGACTACACATCTAAGAAATTCCTAAGAACTTTTAGGTGTGCAGATTTCATCACGATGTTTTCCTTCGCCGTTAAAGTACGTCATGATTCATTGTGAGTCAATGTTCAATATTCCTTACAGTACAAGTAAAAAAACCCTCTAAATACTAACAGAATTAATATTTAACGAGTTACGTCACCATAGAAAAAATATATTACCTATCACGATAACCGCGCCACATTCCCCCTAATTAATGCTTTAAATAAGTTAAAAAACAATATAATATAGTCTAAAATACTATAATATTCAAGGATATCTGTAATAAAACGACAGTGAACATCTGTCATACATAATCAAATCTGATATGTATGAATGGGCCGATTGCAACGAAAGGAAATTTCGTACTCACCTAATATAAGATGCAGTTTTGCATCAGTTTGAAAAGCGTAATGTAGCGTCACCAAAAACGGACACGCTCTGACCGCTTCCAGCACCTGTTAACAAAACACAAATATTTATATTTATTTATTCACTTTTAGGTGTGCAGGTCTCCTTGCGATTTTTGAAGTTGTAATTCTTTAGGCGCGTTATGAAAAAATGATGAGAGTGAAATTTTAAGATGCGCGCGCATCACTGTGACACAAAATTCACAGGTTGAAGCTGCCTATGTTAAATGTAAGTGTCAATCGGATCAGTAGTGACAGTAATAAAAAGGGATTGACATATTTATTAGTTGTCAAATATTTATGAGTGCGTTCAGAAATGTAATATGTTGTGTAAACTAAGAACTATGTATGTGACTGTTGGGCGTGTTTATAAGTTTTACTTCAGTCGTGTGGTATAACTTCTAACGTGTGTACATAAGCACACACATATTTTTTTCACCGTTAAATTACGTGATAATTCATTGTGAACACACACAAAACTTCGAAAAGTCAGATTTGTGTTTCTGGGGATTGAAACAATTTAATTATAATAAAAGAAACAATACTTCATAGAATATTAAAACAGTATTTTACTCCCAAACATGATTTAGTAAATCGATACATCGAACAAAATTATGACGATAAATCTACACGCTTGTCTATCTTTTGTCATCACCTCTGTTATCTGTGGACCGTTATAATCAATTTGGCCGCACATGTTATGAGATAACATAGAAATAGTACTATTAACTCAACATAATTTACTATGTAATACTAATAGATTTGATAAGTTAACTAGTTTATGAATGGCAGAGCTACGCAGAAGTGGTATGGGTACCGCGGTATGTATGAACCGGCTTGGACATTTCCACTATTTTACAGAGTAGTAATGTAAATGAATGCTGTTGGGCTTCGTTCGATGATTGAGATTGTCGGAATCCCAATTAGTAATCAGTCAAATATATTCAATAGTCACTTACGTTATTCCAGCCTCAAATTAAGATACAATTATATTATTTCGGGGGTATCTTTTCAGACTTAAAACAAATATTTGTGGGTCACATAAACAAAGTTTCAACGCGATGATCGAACCCGCGGCCTCTCGTTCAGAACTTGATATATAGTATTGGGTTACTATGCCGTCATAATTCGTTCGTAATTGCAATTATCATATGATGTCAGCGTAGTTAAGTTGCAATGCTAAATTAAATATAAAACTCACTTGTCTCTCCGTCCTGGTGTGTTCCGCAGTCTTTAACTTTTGCACTATTGAAGCCTTTTTGAGTACCTTCATAGCGTAGAGTTTTCCCTCGTCGATGCCACATCTTTTCCTAACTAAGAACACTTTGCCGTAAGCTGTAACAAACAGAAAAATACTATTAGCCACAACACAAGTTATATAACGTTCTTCATTGGTATGAAAATAAAATAACTTTATTTTACGATGTTTTTCTTCGCTATTAAGTTATAATGAAAGCATATGCAACTTTGACAAGTTGAAGGCATGGCCGGAGGTTTGAATACAGTTCAAAATCTTTATTCAATTACACTTTCACAAGTACTTTTGAATCGTCAGTTCTAAGCTACGCCGCTTCGCTATCGCTATCGCTGTGGAGAAGAAACTGCAAGAAACTCCATAATATCATTTTATTTTCTATCAAAAATATAGCAATTACAAACATTTACAACAGATACAAAAGACATAACATGATAGGACCTCTGAAGAACGACTTAACCTCGGAAAACATATTGGCATTAAAGTATAAATAACTTTACAGCATTCTAAGCATAGTTGAGCAAAATAGTTTGCGGGTTAGATCCTCTTTAAACCGAGAAATATCTTAGAATTTACTTAACTCATCACTTTTGAAGCAATCAAAAATTCTAAAGCTACGATGAAATATCATTCATTTATACCTAATCGGCTCACGATTCCATATTAGAATAAATAAAAAAATGTCTAAAAGCGAAGGCGTTTTCCTTTCCGTTGGCGAACAATGCTGTTATGGGAAATGGTCTGTGAAACAATACCATTGCATTGGCATGGCGCACGACAAAATAGTGGGCTTGCAATAAACGGTTGCGGATTAACGCTAAACTTGGGACTTTTACTACTTGACAGCCCCGTGGCGCAGTTGGCTAGACAGCAGCTTGCGAAACGAGAGGCCGCGGGTTCGATCCCCGCAACGAGATAAATGTTTGTGTGATCCACAAATGTTTGTTTCGGGTCTGGGTGTTTGTGAGAGCGAAAAGTCTCTCGTAGTTTCTGATACCCACGACACAAGACTTGTATCTTAGTGTGGGATCAGAACTATGTATGTGACTGTTGGGTGTATGTATGTATGTTTTAACACGTGGCGAAATGTCTATTGTGTAATGGAGGTCTTGTACCTAGAGAATATTTCGGTTGTTTTGATTGATCAATGATCAATGAGTGGTATAATAATAAATAGTATTATATGCAAAAAAAATATATTTTTTGTTTATGAGATACAAACTAACAGTTCGAACACTGAACACTTAAGTGCATCTCTTTAAGCCGCCAAGCATTACAAATTCAATATCTTCTACAAAATATGAGTTAAGGTATATGAAATAACTCCATATGGAACCTATTAAAAATATTATACACAACTAAAAATATTCTTAGTTTTGACCTCCCAAATCTTTACAAGGAACTTTTATTATCTCTTTATATCATCATCATCAGCCCAAATACGTCCCACTGTTGGGCACGGGCCTCCTATACAACTGAGAGGGTTTAGGCCTTAGTCCACCACGCTGGCCTAGTGCGAGTTGGCGGACTACACACCTAAGAAATTCCTAAGAACTTTTAGGTGTGCAGGTTTTATCACGATGTTTTCCTTCACCGTTAAAGCAAGTGAATACACACATAACTTCGAAAATTCAGAGGTGTGTGCCTGGCGTTTGAACCTGCGACCGCCGAAATTCTCGACCGCGCGCCTAAACCTCGAGGCCATCACTGCTTTATATATCATACTATAAATTGTTCTAGAGCAAATATCGTATCCTACACAATACCATGCCGCTTCTTTTATTGCTACCGAGGAACAGGTAAGAATGTGTCCGAACGACCTAGACCGGTCGTCGAACCCGCACGCCAAAAAAATAACAGTGCATTGCCGAAAATATCGCGTTCGACTTCTCCTTAGCCACATACGCTGTTGCTTTGGTGCGTATGTACGGGCAATTTATACCATCCTCTCATTTTATACGTGCAAAAGATTTTAAATTATTTCCGGACTGAAGACCTGTTTTAATTTATTTTTATTCGCCAGAAGATTCCAAATAAACTAGTACGTACTGATGGCAAAAAAATCGACTCATTATTCCGCGTAATGTTCACGAGCTGCAAAACCTGGATCCCTATGTACCAACGCCGATTTGTCGCATTCCGAGTTCATCCAGTGCACGTCTGGTATCAGAAGTGTGCATATTTGTATCAATTGGCGAGAAATGGTCCTAAAGGTTTTGCATCAGTCACCGATTTAGGCCGCAGTGCACCTAACATCGAGTAATAGATTCGAGTAACTAATTTTCCTTTGTTATGACAGCGTTGAGCTATGAAAACAAGTATATAACTGTTGGATGTATCTATTTCCCCGTCACATTAGTGGGGTTAGGCCTTAGTCCATCAAGCTGGCCTTGCCTCCTACGCCCAGTGCTGATTGGTGCACCTCACATGTCCATGGAATTTCTTGTGAGAACTTACAGTTATTTCCTTGACTGTTGTGGGTGGTTATTCATTCAACGTGGACAGTTGGCGTAATGGAAAGTACTTATTAAATTCATTATATTGTACAGTTTAATATGTGATGTGGAAAGACTTATGCTGTACAGCATGTGTCCAAAATAAACGCCCCGACCTTGTCCAAATGACAGCGCACACTCGGCGACATTTTCAACTGTCACTTTTGATTTTTTTCCAAAGTTTATTGTCATACAGACATTGTGTGCCAAAATATTCTTGTGAAAAATATTAAAACACAATACTATGCAAAATTCTACGAACGTATGAAATGTTCAACAATTGTTGTTGTTGCTGAAAATTTCGAGTAAGCTTTGATATTTTAAATTTTTACCTTTGATGTAAAAGATTAATTATATTTAATAGGAACACAGTAATACTACCAAAGTGAGTTTAAATGTCTTTAAATGATCCGTAAAGAAGTCATTGAGCATGTTTTTTTTTTAATTTGTCTTTTGTTTCGACTGTAGGCGGGAAAGGAATCCTAAGTCTAGTGTTTTAGATAGCCTCCTAAATGTTTTAGTCAGTCAAACCGCATAACAAGACTGGAAGGTTGACGACACTGATAAACAACATAACTATATTTTTACATAAGCTTAAAAAGTGTAGATCTTTCCGATTTGGTTTGTAGAAATGACATTTAACGACCTGGATGAGCAATTCAGCGTCATTTCTGTACGCGCTACTGTTGATCTTGGAGTATACATATATACAATTTGAAACTGCCTCGTGGTCTCGCGGTACATGTATGTGCCGTGCCATCTAGAGTTCCTGGGTTCGATTCCCGGGTCCGGCAAAGTGTTATTGGGTTTTTCCACTAGGAAACTCTCAATAGCAGCACGGAGTCTGAAAATGTGCCCGAAAAACGGCAATATGCTCGCCCCATATTACATGGGACTGATACATACCTGGCGAAATGTGGGTGTAGAAATGCACCTCTGCCTAGCCCATCAGGGATCACAGGCGTGAGTTTATGTATGTATGTATGTACAATTTGAAACATCATGTAAACGGAGAAAGTACAACAAACAAACAAAACACACCGGACGAAAGGTTAATACGGAATGCGTACAATTTATAGGCGCTCTAATAAAGGAAATAAATACTTATCGATATCGAACTAATGGGTCGGGTACACTGCGCGCGTTTACCATGTACACAGCACAGGTCCGACGGACTACTTTAGGAGAAACTCTAGGCTTGATTTTATTACCCCTATAAGGTCAATGCATTCATAATAATCAATAACATTTATTATAAATCTACTTAGAAACAGACGACAAAAATTGTCACTGTCACCTAAAAAGCGTGCGGTCTAGAGAAATGGCCCACATTAATACCGCTCCATACATTAATATTTTTGTATAATAACAGAACACACGCTAAACAATAGTAATAAATATATACTATAGGATTCGAGCCTTCTTAACGGTTGAAATAGTATAGGCCTTAGTACACCTCGCAGACTTCAAGATATCTTAGCAATGAAATTGTTCAGATTATTACATTGAGCAGGAGCAAAGGTCAAAAGTCAGGACCTATGTATTATAATTTAATGACCCTCACTCCAAACTCAGGAGCGAACTATAAATACGAGAACCGGAGAAAATATGAGAGAATAAACGGAAGTAATTATCGGTTGACCTGGACAAGCAAAAGGTCGCATTGCACCACGGAATAATGCAGGTAGCATTATACACTGGGTATTACCAGATTTTTAAAATAACTCAAATAAATTTCCTGCATATTGGTAAAGTTAATAATAGAAGAACATTTAGAAAATAAATTTTAATAATATAATTTCTGGGCACGAAAATTATGCACGTTGAAATTTAGGAAGTTTTTTTTAATGAATTATCTGCAACAACTCCGCATATTCGCCGTCTATACTAAGTTTAATGTCAAACTTGTGAATCCACCTCGTTGTCTATGAGCACTAATTTAGAGCCAACAACCAGTAAATATCGCCAATGTAAAAGAAACCAGAGTAACATGACCCTGGCCGAAAATGAGTTTAACAACATCACTTCAGTATTTTTCCATAATCCAATTATAATTGGTAATAAATCGAGATCAGTAGTTACGCACGCCATAGATTTTCAAATATTTCTTTGAACTTGCACTCTTTGGACAAATGAGCCATTGTTTGTATATTTCTATTGCATGCTGACACAGTAAAGCGACGACACTGCGTCTGACTGTTAGCACTGAGTACATATCTATATACCATTCGGTACATTATGCCGAATTGGTCACACCTTGCTTTAAGAACCCAAAGTTTCGCCAGAAAAACATGGACCACCTTGCTCTTCAATATTGCCCTTATAAAAAATACTCAATTCTCAACTCAAATATCAACATATGACCCTCTCTCTCTCTCTCTCTCTAACATTACAGTTCACTTAATAGAGCGAGACAAAAAAATATTAAAGGTTCTTTTTATTTTGCATTTTTAATTACGCAAACACGCAATGTAAAGCATACAAAGCTCTATGGCATCGCGCGGGTCATTAACCGGTAGCATCAGCTGACTTCTACAATAATTGCGTCGTTGTACATTGAAGAATACTAACTGATTAAATTATTGAAAAATAAATACTTTTATATATTAATCTGTAATATAAGTAAAATAAAGTTTTGTAATACACACCAGAGGTATTTGTGAAACACGCATTCTACTCAAAAACAGGCGAAGTTCACGGACCGCGGCGATCAATTCTCGAATATAATTAAACGGTCCAACAACTTTATTATAGACACCAGCCACTGCCGCGTATATTTTTTCCTAATCGCTCGCCCGTCAGGTTGCGGCAGTTAAAATTCCTTTATTCTCGGCTAATAATTGAGAAATAGATTTTTACCTCTCCGACTTCTACAAACTGTTACGAAATGAACTGTAAAATGATTAATACTCTAACTTTTTTCTAGTATAAATTTGATCAAGTGACTAAGAAAGTCTAACGATTTTTTTTTTAATATTTACAAGCTCAGATTTAAACAATCACAGTAGCATTTCATGGTAAATACAGTATAATTCATATAGTGTCGCTTAGCAAGAAAAGATCCCAAATTTTCTCACTAGTTGACACAACTATACAATACAACACAGGCTGTTTCTGGAATGTTACTAACCCTAATACATAAGTTAAGACAGTCTGCAAATATAAGTTATGTTCCTAATTGTAACAGCAGTGCTGTCATTCATCTTCATCATCAACGTCATCAAAAGTCTTTCTAAAGTCCACTGCTAAACAAAGACACCTAGTATGACAAAAATTGCTATTAAAGAATTGTCCTTCGTTAAACGAGGCTTAAAAAGAGTGTTCACCACACGGTAGACAACGGCTGGGTTGTGCCCCTGGCATTACTTTAGTCCATGGGCGGCGGTAACCGCTTACCATCAGGCGGACCGCTTGCTCGTCTGCCTACTGAGGCAATAAAAAAATATCGGGATGCTGACTAGAAATCCACATGTCTCGTCGTCATTAATTTCAAAGATTTGTACGAGTACACTTTATGAGTGTGAAACAAACTGTCAATATACATAGTAGACCTATACGGAGAAAGTGCAAAATATTCATAAAAAAAATACAATGGTATCAAAACCTCCACCAACACGGAAGTTATGTGATGTGCACAATTTTTCACATCGGTTGCTTTCACAAAAACAATTTGTTAACTTGAGTAACGCGGCCCCAATAGACTTAGTGCCCCGCCGATAATATGCAAATAATGTTGGCAAAGATCGACGACCCTAAACAATATTAACAATGTGCTCTATTCAATGGAGTTCGTTCATTTATTATATAATTATTCGAGTCGGTTTCGATTGTTTTAAATGATTATATTATTTATTAACAGAGGGCGCTTTATACACAATTTCACCGGACTTTAAAGCTTTTGATACCTTTAATTACTTAAAATCTTAACAGAGATTAAATGTTTAAATGTAAGTAAACTTGATGGCGATTTAGAAGATCAGTTCATTTACACCTTTATTAATTTCGAGCTGCTTCCATTCTACTGTTGGACCTTTTCTTTTTGATCCATTTCTTTTAAAAAAACTGTATTATTAATAAATAAATACACCCAACAGTCACATACATATGTACATAATTCAGACACTAGGATACAAGTCCTGTGTGAAACTACGAGAAACTCACAAACAAATATTTATGGATCACTCAAACATTTGTCTCGGTGCGGGGATCGAACCCAAGGCCTTTCGTTTCGCAAGCTGGTATCTAGCCAACTGCGCCACGGGGCTGTCAGTAATATAAACATAGTTTGTTATGTTACTGACGAAAAGTTATTATCTCCCATCAGTCGAAACAACTATGCCGGCCTATTCATAACCGGATTCCATTCCATACATTCCGTTCTAGAACACGCTATTTTATCCGCCTCTTTTATTTTCCTGTAGCTGGCGTTATTTCTTTATTTCGCAAGGAAAATTACCAACATAACCGAATTATTAACTATTTTATCTGCAAAAAGACGGGTCCATTGCCATCAGAGACCGAAAATTGCGCAGTGAAAGAATAATTCGGTCAAAGTACGGAGGATAGCAACGACCGTCTGTCCTTTTGTAGGTCAGTAGTGAAGACGCGTATCGACCTTGACCCCGGGTCGTTGAGGGCGTCGGCGAAAAAGCCCACCTGCGCACAGTAGGGTAACGTTCAAACTTTTTAATATGAGTCTAGATTTATTTTTGTGTTTGAATCGTTGATGCGTATGATAATAGTCCCGCTTTTGATTTTCAGGTAGTGTTACTGTTTTTTTAGAAGCAAATTCTCAGCAGCACGGGGATGTAATATACTCGGTAAATGTTGCAAAGACAGAGCATAAGGCTCTCTCACGTGAGACGTTAAAGGTAGTTGGCCAAGCGTGGGCGTCGAAATACCCCTCTCTATCTATCTGTATCTCTATCCACCCCCTTTAGGACTGCCATGAGTGGGTGTGTGTGCAAGTTGGTGGCGTTTATTTTTATTCGCAACTATTCACAATCTCTGTGGTATTACGTGAGTTTGATCTCAAATATTGTGCGATTCTTTAAATAGTACACAGTAAATGTCAAAAGGTAACTCCTGACATTAAAGATAAACGATCGGTTGTTTTTTTTTTTATTCTGGCTCAGGAAAGTGACCCACAGATACTGACAAATATTTTCAAACGGTGATAAGTGAATAATCGTAATAGATTATCTTTTTTACTGTTAACTTAACTGACATGATAGACCAAAGAGTTATTGGCATTTAATAAAAGACGAGATAAACAATGAAGGAAAGAAACAATAAGAAAATAAATTAATAAAAACAGGTTCTATGATAAAAACAAATAAAGAATCTTCATAGTAAATGATTCTAGTAAAAGCTACCTCTGACCTGGTTACAATTTCTATGAAGCATACGTTAGCCAATAAAAGAGGCCTTACGGTATAATACTACTTCTATTCCCGGGAACTATTCTATTTGTCTATACTAGGAAGGTTTCGTGACGAAGTGGATTAAAGGCTATCTGTGAAAGGATCCTCAATTCAAAGCTAATGCTTATATAACTAACAAATGTTTGCTTCAGTGCATGACCTATAGGTCATGTTGGGCGTTCATACATTCCGTTCTTTACGATGGTTCATACGATATTCGCAACACTAATTTATCTGGAGCAGTAAGGTCGATTTGATGTTGGTTTAGTGAGACGAAGAAATTAAAGAATTATTTTCTTTCTTCTTTCACAAATTATACATTAGTTGTTTGTTATTGTATGTTTATTGTAACTGTGGCATCCAAAATAACTTACAAAAATAACCTAATAACCTTTTTAACTGAACATAAATTAGTGACTAACAAAACTTCCTCATATAAACCAGCATTATCACCGTTAACATTAACAACAGAACCCAACAACGGAATCCCTACGAAAACAGTCTAAGGTGCACGAAAACCACAAAGCTATGTTCACGAAACCGGGGCAAAAATCCATATACAACCAACCAATAAGTGCTCGCGACTAAACTCGACTAATTCGAATAAAAATTCACCCATGCGCCGCGAGGTAAACGTCCTCAACACTGAACATCTGCCCATCGGCGTATAGAAAAAATACGCCACCTGGCTGCGGGGCGAGAGGCGGCCGGCGTAACTTGACCCGCGGGTGACGTCCTCAGTTTGACACAAAATTACCATTACTTCAAAGTGGGGTAGGTTGGGCTTTATGAAGGGCTGGTTATTAACACACTGTTGCGTAATTATTACGTCAAGATATTAAAGATTTCTAGTTGATCGCATATTTTACATGTTACGTAAAAATTACACGCTTCAAATAGAGTCAATGTCACAAAACGTTTTACGTTTAACATTTTATTATATACTTTATAACCTCACGCCTGTAATCCCCGAAGGGGTAGGCAGAGTTGAATTTCTACAGCGATATTTTATCCAACATTTTTATATTATATCAAGATATAAAAACACAATTTACTGCTTTCGAGACCCTCAATGTGTTTCTGAGTGCAAAGGTCGTGTCCAAGATCATTTAACGGGTAATTTCGGACATATCGCGCTATAGAGTCTATTGATATTATGATCTGGTAATATTCGACTGTCGCTTTGGTCCCGTGAGAGCTAAATTAATTCTATTCCCAGACCTGGCCAAAGATTTTTTAGCAGTTCGGAGTTTAAAAATGCCCCCTATTACGTTAGGTTGAATTCCTAGCAAACCGTGTAGCGTTGGACAGATGTCGGTATTCATGCAACAGGTTTTTCATCAAAATTAACTACCAACGCCTTTTATGCTTTGCTATTTAATATTAATAGTCAAGATATCATTTGGGTGACATGTCATATATGCACATTCTTCATTTCGTCAAAGAGTAAATAAATAAATCCAACAGTCATAAATAGTTCTGACTCCACACTAAGAAACTACAAGATAGTTCCCTCTCATAAACACTCAGACCTGAAACAACTACATATTTTTGAAATCAATTATTCTTCCATTATATCCGAATCCACACCCTCTAGTTTCGCAAACTGGTGTCTAGCCAACTGCGCTACGGGGCTGTCAAAAGGGTTGTAAGTGTGCCATTTGCTAAGCTAATAATAACGAGATAGAAATCATCACAAAAACGTCTGGTACATCACCATCGGGCCACTTTCACCGCACCGAGGCGACGGGGTGTGCGGTAGGTCAAGACATAATGGTGGGCCGTACGCACAGGTGTTAGGCGAGCGTGTTGCGTGCACATGCACTCGACTCCCGCGCACGCAACGGATGTGTCATTATGATCCAGTGATTTTCGCATGCGCATTATCACACGTGGCGTGGGTTGGGATACGTTAAAATTCTAATTTAACTGACAATACATTTAACTTGGTACCATTTTTTTACTGGTCATAATACGCAGTTTTTTTAAGTAAAGATATTAAGCTGCCTGTACTTCGATTGTCTAGAAGAGAAATGTCGATGTCTCCAACCTTTCAACATGATAAACTTACGACCGCAACTAAATACTAACTAAATATACAATACTGTATGTCTGTAGCGCCATAGCTCCCAAATAGACAACTGTTTATGTTTATGATAAAACTTTTTAAGTATAGAAAATCTGTTGTGTTGATGATAGAGCCCATACTCTAATAACATGGACCAAAAAATCCTAGAATAACATTATTATTTAATTCAATTAGAAAATAAACAAGAAGACTTAATATTTATTAAGGTTGTCCAACCTGAGCATCAAACCACTGGTGATAAGTTATAAATTCCACTATCAACGCCACTAATGGAGCAACAAGGCGACAATATTATCTATGCCCTTAATCTCTAAGCGTCGAGTGAAATCTTTAATGAGATCGACGACTTTCTACAATTTTGAATTCTCGACGTGCGAACCCTTTTAAACTGGTAGTAAAAATGTTTAACAGTTTTTATTCGTGTCAAGAACGAAAGTTACGGTTTGCGGTCTATTAAAGCTTTTAATCATCATCATCAACCCATATACGTCCCACTGCTGGGCACGGGCCTCCTCTACAACTGAGAGGGTTTAGGCCTTAGTCCACCACGCTGGCCTAGTGTGGGGTGGTGGACTACACACCTAAGAAATTCCTCAGAACTTTTAGATGTGCCGGTTTCATCTCGATGTTGTCCTTCACCGTTAAAGTACGTGATATAATTTTTTGTGAATACACAAATAACTTCGAAAAGTCAGAGGTGTGTGCCTGGGGTTTACTAAAAAGCTTTGAATAAAAAACGAAATCCCTTCATCAACCAAGAGATTATGTGCATTACATCTATTTTTAACATCGAAACCTCTTATCCATGTCTCTCAAGGAGTAGATAGATGTGTTTTTCTATATTCACAATTCACTCAACTGCATTTGAAGTCCACGTAATAGGAATCGAAAGTATTGCATTGTCAGTCGTTTTTCAGACACATTGCCAGAGATAGTCTTCTCAGGCATTGTCTAACCCAAGAATTGCATCAGGAACTCTCGTTCGCTGAGGCCTTAACGAGGCAGCCTACTTTATAAGTTACGATAAACAATTACAACGGTTAACATGGCCCTACGGAATGCCGATTCACATTCCGAAAACGTATGGAAGTGAAATTGAGCCCTTCACGCACGCACTTGTCCAAAAGGCACATGTGAAATGGTACAATTGATTTTATCGCTCTAGCCGAATCTGGAACAAAATTTACTCATAGACCACTCTATACACCATCAAACTAAACTAACTAAAGATAAAAGTTGTAGTTTTTATTTGGTAAAAGATAATATTTGTGTTGCAACACAATTACCATTAGACACAAAAATAATAATTTTCTAACATAAATAATGCGAAAATAAAATTGTGTATCACCCTCCCATGTTATGCTAATTTTAGTTCTAACATAAATAAAACTTTGAAGACCGTAATAAGCTACTTCTAATCTCGCACAAATGTGTCCTGGATTTTTGGTAACATTGAAAAATTCTATACCTTTACGAGCGCGAGCACTGACAAAAACTATTTATGAATAAACCGCAAAACACGCAACGTTCATCTAAATATTAACCGACCCAAACTTAAGCCTGTCTCATTTTCCTCAATACCCATTAAGGAACGCTTAGTATACGGGTGTGGAGAACGGGCTATTCATAAAAAAAAAACTGGATGAATAGCTTGCAATTTCTAACAATATAAAGAGCACTAAAATCGATACGCGCATAAAACCCGCATAGGGGTGTGCTGTGAGCTCGAACACCCTCGTGTTATACGTGCGGATGTCGCGAAACCAACAGAGAGAACACAATTACTTGGCGATACTTCGACATTCAGTGACAATTTTCGAGTTTCCTTATTTCGTCTATCAGTGATGGACCGGTCAATAATGTAATTATAGCATGCTGAGAGGTTTGAGTTCACAGGAATAGGTTTTTGAAAGAAATATCATCTTCCGGAACGACGTATTAATCAATTATACTAACAAATAATTTCAAATTACATCAAAGACTATGATTAATGTAGAGGAAAATGTCTATGTTGAACGGACAAATGCATGAAGATATATGTATGAAGATTTATTGTGTGGGAGCACGTGGTCATGTCAAGGACATATAAATACAGGTATAAAAAATAAATAGGGTGGTCTTTGAAAGAAGAAGAGATTGAATGAAGAGGTTAATGACAGGTGACGGAGTAAAAGAAGTTTAAACTATTTATTTGAAGTTTCATAATCTCAGTTTACTTTTTGTATAGGTATAGGTATGCATGTATAGATGGTTATAAAGAAAAATATCCCTTTCAATCAATTTAGTATCAAACACGCATAATGCAAATATATATTCAAAGTATATTTTTTTACATACTACAAACATGTAACAAAAATCCAAGGTACTTTTCATACAATAGCATCATAAAGGTAACACCCCCAAAAGGGACCAAAACATCACCAACACTTACAAAAACAAGCAAACAATCATGTAATTTCCGTTTGCAAGATAAACGAAGTCGGTTAAAAAGTGGTCTTTCATAGCGGCCCGTGCCCGAAATGCTTTTGAATTACCATTCATCGTTGGCCCCAAAATTTCTGCCGTTTACCGAGGCCCTTAGCTTGTCAAAGAGTCCGTGCCTTTAGGGCATCATTCGGCATGGCAACAACCTAAATCTCTGCTGGCCTTATTATTTGGAATATTCGCTCAAGGGGTAATATATTGACAAACTTAACTCACACGGCAGTGCAGTCACTGGAACTTCATAGTTTCTGCAGTTGGCAGTCGACACAAATATGCCGGCCTGTCAGTAAATAAATATACACTGGCCGATCTCAAAATACGATTCTCTTGGTACGTCATTATGTCGGGTTTTAAGTTTTATATTTGACGGTCAATGTTCGGGTATAATATAAGTACACATGTAGAAATATGGTGCAACAATTAAAATTATTATTTTTTGGCTTGGGTATAATTTGGATAGCGAGTATAATTATCATATATTTTTGCTAATTATCGCTCACTTTAAAAAAAAAATAAGAGACTTACGAGAGTGAACATTCTACGAATATTGTCGTTTCATCTATGGTAAGCCACTGAACATATTTATAGTCTCATTGATCCAGGTCAACTGTTAACATTTTAGGTGATAGCATAGTTTTACTGGTAGCCTATTTAATACCCGCATACTTAAGGTATTCTGGAGTGGAGACCGCGACTCGGCAAACGTAGTGTAGGGCGCCCTATGGCTAGGTGGGGTGACGATATTCGCAAGGTGGCTGGCAGCGATTGGATGAGGAGGGCCGAAGATCGAGCCCAGTGGCGTGCCATAGGAGAGGCCTATGTCCAGCAGTGGACGTAAGAAAGGCTGCTGATGATGACTGATGATGAATATGATACTTAAGGTATACAATTACTTAAATTTAATAAGGCAAAACGAAAATTGACCGAAATAATACGCACCGCACGCCGTGCTCGTGACGCGTCATTCCACCTCAAATTGTGCACGATTATGTAAATTAATAACAAGAATTCGTACTTCACAGAACCAGATAAATTATGGATTAGTTTTATGCCCTAATTTATTTCGTATTACTTTTTAATATATTAAATGTGCGTGATGGTGTATAAGATTGGGCGCGCGCGTGTCTGTCCAGATACCATCATCATTGCGACTTTCAATCATGATGTGAAGTTTTTTTTATAGATTTTATTTGTTCGTGTGTAATATTAATGAATTTAAATAAACCGTTGACTAATCTACATACGTCAAACAACTCCACTAGAATTTCTCAGGTATGTGAAGTCTACCAACCCTCACTTAGCAAGGATGGTGGGCAATACCTAAAACCCTCAATAGTAATGCCTAGCCCCTCTCAACTATAGAATGGACACTATAACATGCTCTTAATCGGTAGCAGTAATTTTAAAACTATCAAATATTCCTCTACTTTTCACTTAACTACCCACATCCTCCCAAAAAATAAATGACTTGGGAATAAAACCCCAACTTTCGCCACTTCATATCTATATCCTAACAGTGGCATACAAAAGCCGTGCACCGTTAACAACATCCAATGTGCTTAAAACAATGCATTGTGTGCGTGTGTGCCCACCCCTCACCCTGCAGGGCGCGCAAGGGACGCGGTACGTTGACATCTGCGCTCGAGATAGCGCTCACCCCAACTTAGGCTTGTTGAAAAATATCAATACATCGATATTATTTTTTCGATATATCCATATTTTTGAGCGATATTTAATATTTCGATATATCGATGTATCAATATAAAATTCCAAGTATCGAAAAGGTAAGTCTTTTTTGTCGACAACTCTGTTAACGCGCGCGTATTCTTGAGTAGGTACTCAAATCATACCGATATATCGATACTTTTTTTAAATATATTGATATTTACGAAAAATATCGATACAATATATCGCATTTTTTTTGGATTTCCGACATCCCTACTATACGAATCCTGTAACGCAAGTGTTACCAGATGTATGCAGACGGGAAGAATCCATTTCGAAGGCGCCTATCACGTCCGTTTGCAGCGAGAGAAAAAAGGCTATTCAAGATTCTATTATTAGAATGTCACCAGGTCATGATTTATGAAGATGTGGGTACTAAATATTCTATTCGGTAAAACATATCGGTAAAATTAGTTTTGGAGTCCTGTGATTATTATTTTTCAAAACTCTTTATTAAATATTATTATCAGACAGCCCCGTGGCGCAGTTGGCTAGACACCAGCTTGCGAAACGAGAGGCCGCGGGTTCGATCCCCGCACCGAGACAAATGTTTGTGTGATCCACAAATATTTGTTTCGGGTCTGGGTGTATGTGAGAGCGAAAAGTCTCTCGTAGTTTCTGATACCCACGACACAAGACTTGTATCTTAGTGTGGGATCAGAACTATCAACTATGTATGTGACTGTTGGGTGTATTTGTATTTGTATTTGTATTATAGATTGCTAATTAACAAACGACTTTTTACCGCAAAAAGTATTAAACTCCTAATATAAATATAATCAAAATACAAGCTACATGTACGCCATTATTATTGATACAGACTTCACCCTTGACTCAATTCTGAACAGCACATTGTCGAAGCCGAGTGCAGGAGCTAAAGATACACGAGCTGCTTTGAAATTTCTATACAGATAAGACATTTTTTTCGCAATACACACGGCGAGTTATCGTGAACTAATTTCGCTATTTCACTGACAATGAGATCAAATGGGTTACGGGGACGTTGACCCCGTGCGCTGGTGCTCGGTGGGATCGCGACGTTTTCAGCAATGTGCACTTGGCTATAACACTGCTAGGTCGTCTGACTGTTCGGGACAAAAAAATTAATTGAATCATTTTCCGTTTGAGTGAGTTGGACTTGGATTCATACACTTATTGACGTTTCAAACGTGGCAGTTTGGATCATAACTCAAATACTTCACATCTTGAACACACAAACACGCTTAGGTGAGCGTCTCCGAAGAGTTAGGCAAAGATGCATTTCTACATTCACTGTTCGCCTGTTATTATGCCACGCCAAAGGGTAAGACTCTATTACCGTTTTTTTGCGTTATCACACGCTGCACACTAAAACCTCGGTATCAAATGTATATTTAAAAACCATTGTATCAATTACTATTATAATTATTTACCAAGAACCCACCGCAAAACTTCTCAATTAACTGAAGAAGTTTCTTAACCAGTTATTACCTAACTTAATAGTGATTTTTATTACAGATATATTAAGTTATTTTTATTACAGACGCCAATTTTATCGTCTAAAAATATCGCCAATTCTATTCAACTCACGACAATCGGTTCGGAATCGCCGGCGCTACGGATATCGGACGCAGCCTTCTAAGAATTGGAAATATGTCCGTTCTGTAAGATTCCTGGATACCATGGATATCTGATACAATTCCACGATTCTGAACGTAATTTCTCAGAAGTTACAATATCTTCAACCAATAACATCATTGAAAGTGACATAAATAGCGTCTCGCGAAGATACCTCGACGACATAATTCTTTCGAGTTATCTGAGATTCTGCTCATACTATGACGTGGCGAGATGCTTTTCACGTTATACTAAAAGTTTCTAGGATAACAGGACGAAAAACATGGAGGTTGGTAAATTATTCTTGATACGGCAAAGTTATGAATTGGTTATTTTCTACCTAATTGCATTGATAACCCATACGTAAAAAATCAACATTATTTTTTACGTTGGCAAATGTCAATATTTTTTTAAGAATTAAAATGATCTATCTTATAAACTTAAATAAGAACTTAATGCTAATAAGATTTTATATTTCCTAATTTTATTAAGAATAAAATAATTATGTAGTGCAAAAAATACGAAAATATATTTTAATCACCGCGTGAACATCCTCAAACCCTTGTTTAGTACATTTCAATATCTACAAAATCTATTCCATTGAATCAAATATCAATGACGAACGGGCGCACCGTGCCAACACGAGCTGCCGGAGCCATTGAGGAAAACCTGACCCAAACTCGGATACAATTGAAATACTTTTGTACTCGCTATAACGAATATTAATCGATTCTATTACGATTTTTTTTAAATACATATAATATGCTTTGATCATCATCAATTATAAGGATAAAAAAACAATTATGATATAATTAGAGTATAACCAAAATAAAGGTACATTTATGGCCATTTTATGCAGTTTTAATACCTACTATATAATTAAGATATAGATAAGCAATAAAATACCACGACCATAAACTTTTCCACAATAATGATCTAATAAAATACTAATTAAAAAAAAACAGTCGAAAACAAACGTAGAAAACGACAACACAGTACCAGGTGAGCATAAGGTCACAGCAGTTTGAAAAGACGGTGGGGTAACGACCGGGCACCGCTACGCGCCAGTTTCGGGGGTCGACGACCTAGACGACGGACGAGCGACGTCCTGCGGCGGCCTCTAGCTCCGGACAGATATGATGCCCTGGTACCGCGCGAAAGTATATCGACAAATTTCTATGACTTTTTATAAATAAAATATTTTTAATAAAAAGTAGTGAACTCATATTAAATTGAGGTAATATTGGAGCCCTTTAATTTTTATAATTAAGCATCAATTTAAACAGAAATTGAGCAATATTTTTTTGTAAATAGCTACAAATTTTTTTTACTGATATTTATGGAGGCTACGTTTTTGTCCTTCAGCACACCGTAGTAGAACCACTTAAACATCATCAATAATATTCCTTTAACTCTAACGCGGTCACCTAATTATGAAATTATGTCCTTATATAAAAAAAAAACCATAACTGGAAATAATGATTTTCTAAGACGCAAGCATGCGATAACAACGGCAACAATATGTTGAATTTACGTCATTTTTGTCATTCGCAATCATTGGTTGTATAATTTTAGCTTTGACCGCCTCCATTTGACGGTAGTCGCGATATCAGACGACCGATAACGTGACGTCAAAGCATACGTTTAATAATAAACTTGTTAATTAACTTTAAAAAAAAACATATATACATTTTACAGTTATGCCTATAAAAATGTCCATAATAAACCAATTCTCCTTGTTTGCATATTTTTTTTAATCATCGAGTTTTGTCAATGTGCAACAAAGGGTAAATTATACGAGACGAGTTGTTATGTATCAATAGTTTTGGGCGGCATTAGGGTATCATTTTTTAAACATATACTAGCAACGAAATTTGACAATACTGCATTATGTTCCGAGTAAAACAACACTTCTCTCTTCATTGCACAGTCATACCAATCTGATGAAATACCTTTCGATGCTATGCTTGGCAACTCAGGATTATATATTCGTAATAAATTACAGATATTTGATAAGGTGCGACAAATATTAATGTTTCAACAAAACAACTAACTAGGTATATTTAAACATTAGTATATTGCTAGAATTTGATCCTAAGTGTTAAATAATTATTGATCGTAACTTCTCAATAACTGTACGAAACGTGTTGACAATCGTATCTCTACATTGGTTAAGCGAACTCCAAAGTTCAAGCTGCACTAACGTAATTCAGTCTAGACCATTTTAAAAATCTAGACTAATTTAGGTGCGCATCTATAAATAGAGCGCACACACTCACCCAACCCAACTATAAAGTTCGTCTAGACATTGATAACGCATTGCATACCGTTGCTACACAACTGCCAAGTATATGATTGAGCTAATTCTGCTGTTTTGTTTTGATACACGCCACATACGAAGAAAAACATGTTTCGTCAAAGGAGAACTCCAAACGAGAATTCTATGGCAACGTAAATTTAAAAAAAGTTAAATATAAAAATACTAAATTATAGCAAAATTTCCTTGCATGCTAATTTTTAATATTAATATATTTTGAGTTTGTGTCAAGAGTGCAAGACAACAACATCAACAACGGTCCCATACCATCAAGTCATCACTTCATCCTCCATAATCTTCTGTACCTAACAAAAAACTCACGTCCTGAAAGTCCTAACCTAAAATGATTTTAAAACAAACATATCGACCAAATAAAGACGATTAACTCCACCATATTCACCAAATGGTGCCTAATGGAAAATTGTCTGTTGCCGGCTCCGCAGTCACGATTGACCTTAAACCACAAACTCACCGCGAAAATCATCGACGTAAAAGCCATTCATGACTCACTTTTATACATTAAATAATTTGATGTATATCATCTTTCATCGTGTGTTGAAATTACTAAACGTAAATGTACAGAACGATAAGTAACTAGAGTGAGAGATATAAGTAGATAAACTAATAATTATTATATTATGAGTGGAAAGAAACGTAATAAAACTGTACTAGAGATAAAAGAAATACTGTTTATTATAATTTAGTAATGTTGGCAACACCAAACTATTCTTGTTATGATTCATTTCAATAACAGAGTATCTGAAGATCATAATTTTGAAAACACAATTAACCTACAGAATCATATTAATTAAGAGTGCATAATTTCAACGTATCGAATAAATATTAAACCATAAATAAATATGAGAAACAATCAAAAGCGTAGACCACGTTCAACCTTCATGACAATCCCGTGATTTTATAAACAAAACAAATGTTACACATCAAAGCTATTAATCGCTGTTTTTTGACCCTGGTATAGAACATATTAAGCAATAGCGTTTTCTTAATAAGTGGTAGTGGTGGTTTAACGCTTGAAAATATCGACTCCCAAAACTCTCTTCTCTATATTTACATCACATACATAAACTCACGCCTGTATTCCCCGAAGGGGTAGGCAGAGGTGCATTTCTGCACCCACATTTCGCCAGGTATGTATCAGTCCCACGTAATAGGGGGCACATTTTCAGACTCCGTGCGGTTACTGAGAATTTCCTAAAGGAAAAACCCAATAACACTTTGCCCGACCCAGGAATCGAACCAAGGACCTCTAGATCCCACAGCACATACTTGTACCGCGAGACCACGAGGCAGTCCATACTCATAACATACATTGAGTTGTGTTCAGAAACTAAATCTTGGACCTTTTATCCTAACTTTTTAATTCCCTTTAAACGCGCTTGCAATAATTACGTAATAATTAAATTTCACTTAAAATCACTCATCTCAATAACAACATTTTCCTTGAAATTAGTAAAAACCCACCAAACTAGGCTAGTACATATAAATTTGTAAGACCTATGTGGCATATAAATATACCGGTGTGATAACATAACAGGCAGTTAAACATAATCCCGTTAATATTAACGATGTCATTGAAAAAGCGATGGGTGTTGCGAAAGGCGGCCATTACGTAAATTCATCCGGCTCGTAGGACCGACGCGAACGTGACTGGGGGTCCGTGGCGCTGCGCACGCGCGCCTCTCTGAACCACTTTCATCGTGTGAAAGGTAGTTTACATTAGCTATCGTTTGCGACTAATTCAGTATTGATTTTGTATCGACCCGAGCGGACAATCAACATAAATATTGAGTGATAAAATCTGTTTGTTTGCGTGTTGCGGTTTATTATCTGTGGCTATTTACATTGTTTTAAAAGTTATATCACTAATATTGGTTTTTAGTTCCGAGTATTATTTATAAAAACAATTCTAGTTACTGATACGCCAGTCACGTTATTTTAAAATTTCTGTGTGCACGAAGGTTCCGAATATTTCCGAGTAACATGACCTTATTCTTTTTTAAACACGCACGACAAATCAAGCAAGAAATTATAACGAAAAAACATAACTCCAATTCTTAAATAAGATGTTGCGCAACAAATATTCGTTTGAATCCGAAATATGTATGTGAACATTAGTATTAGAGTTTAACCAATAATTAGTTACATAACGGGCGGTCTGGCTGACCTCAACCCTCCTTGGGAATGGTAGGCACTCGCCAACAGACGGTCGATAGAGGTCACGGGGTGGTACGCGCGAACATTCAAACAATGAGCAGTATTTGCCCAGTGAATACCACATTGTCGTTATATGTCGGTTCATTAACACAAACTGAAGAAAAAAAGTTTTATTTTTGTGTATTTTTCGTATCAGAGCTATTTTAAAAGACCAATCAAAGACAGATTAAAAATGATTTGTTTAATTATATTGACAGGGTGAAAAAAAAGCGTGATCGAAAACCAAAATAGTTATTAGGCACAGTGATTATAAATGCATTGGCGCTAAAAACTTCGGAAAATAAAATTTTAATATTTGATGTTTTCCAAATCACCATAACGATTGCCTGTCTTACAGTTTTCGATCAGCCTGTTTACAAGCGGTGTAAAATTTAACGTTCAAAAGTTCAGCTGCTTGATTTTCGATACAAGTGAATTAATATAACAGCCCCGTGGCGCAGTTGGCTAGACACCAGCTTGCGAAACGAGAGGCCGCGGGTTCGATCCCCGCACCGAGACAAATGTTTGTGTGATCCACAAATATTTGTTTCGGGTCTGGGTGTTTGTGAGACCGAAAAGTCTCTCGTAGTTTCTGATACCCATGACACAAGACTCGTATCTTAATGTGGGGTCAGAACTATGTATGTGACTGTTGGGTGTATTTATTTATTTATTATTGTACGATAAACATTTAAACTACCAACTCTTCCTCGTAGTCACCTAAATTTATTGAATCATAAAATATATAAAAACTTAACATATAAAACAATTTACTACCTAGATGAATAGCATACAAAAGTAAGTGCGAATCAAAATCGTTTCAGCACACGAACAACTAGTTGTAAAGGCAAAAAGCAACCAAAAAGGCTCTTTCCACGTCCGTATCGTTAATCGAAACTTTCTAAACAACATTCAACCGATCGAGTTTCAAACAATTTCATTACGAACGCAGATTGAAACCGTCAAATTTTCGTCGATCGCAATCATCCCTTTTTTTTTTGCAACTAACAATATGATTCTACAATTGATAAAGAAACCGCTTAGACAATTGGTTGTCACGATATAAATGTATATTTGCCAAGCCTCATAATCGTTAGGTTCCATCCTTCTAGTAGAAACACCTTCATCAAATACCGGTTGAATGAGAAAGAATTAAGAAGTGACCATATCTAATGATAAATGCAATCTGAATATGAGCAATTTTCCCTCAATAGTAGGTCAACACATGCTGGTTCTCACTTTACCGCGAATTTAAAATGAGAGGCATATCTGAGAAATGATTTAGCAGAAATATGTCTTCTGATACCATATTTCATATCATCATCATCATCATCATCAGCCCAAATTCGTCCCACTGCTGAGCACGGGCCTCCTCTACAACTGAGGGGGTTCAGGCCTTAGTCCACCACGCTGGCCTAGTGCGGGTTGGCGGACTACACACCTAAGAAATTCCTAAGAACTTTTTAGGTGTGCAGGTTTTATCACGATGTTTTCCTTCACCGTTAAAGCAAGTGATAATTCATTGTGAATACACACATAACTTCGAAAAGTCAGAGGTGTGTGCCTGGGTTTGAACCTGCGACTGCCGAAATTCTCGACCGCGCGCCTAAACCTCGAGGCCATCACTGCTTAAATAAGGTTTATTAAATAAATAGGTGCGCGGTCTATTGGGGCATCGTCAAAGCAGTTCCAGGTTTATCTATCTCTTCTGGCCTTTCAAAATTGTATGAGTTTTACAAATTAATTTATTATCGGCAAAGGAAAGGACCTTGTGGGGACCTGTACACTAGATAGTTCCCAACAAATCTTTTTAAAGTTTTAAGTTAAGTTTTATCTGCGCTAGCGTGGCTTGGTAGACTAACTTGGACGTAACTCTATATGCGTTAAGGAACAATGCCTTTTTCCCAACAGTGGGACATATATGGGATGATGATACATATATAACCATAGCCCGTGACGAAAAGTGTCCATAATAGTGGTGACCATATCGTTTCTCGCTGGTCGGTATTAATTTTTTGGACTCCACTGTGCTTACTATCAGGTACAGTGGAGTCACTTTGCCGTGCCAGTTTAAAAAAAAAACTGGCGACATAACAGTACCGTTGCATAAAAAAAAAAAAAGTTTTTTAACATCATCGGTCATGACTCTAAAACCCTAACCGCGTGTTTCCTTCGCAATCCTTGTCATTAAAAAGCAAAATGGCAACGCGAAAGCACCGTAACGTCTTGGGGTGGCCAGTGTACTGTGTAAGCCTATTTAAAAATATTCAATTACAGAACAACACTGTGTTGTTATGCAACGGTTGGAGTAATTACCGTGCACGTATTGCGGAAGTGATGTTGCCAGCGGGAAAAAATGCATTGATTTTTTACTTCGCTAAGTAAGAAAGTACATTTCTCATAATTTTCTTAACTTTGTAAGTTGCAGAATCGGGTATTTAAGATATTATGAGACACGCTGTATACTTTGGATGCATATTCATCATCATCAGCGCATATACGTCCCACTACTGGGCACGGGCCTTTGCTGCAACTGAGAGGGTTTAGTCTTTAGTCTACCACCATCCACCATCTGGTCTAATGCGGGTTGGCGGACTACACACCTAAGAAATTTAAGAACTTTTAGGTGTGCAGGTTTCCTCACAATATTTTCCTTCGCCGTTAAAGTAAGTGATAATTCTTTATGAATACACACATAACTTCGAAAAGTCAGAGATGTATGCCTGGGTTTTGAAGCCGCGACCGCCGAGATTCTCGACCGTGTGCCTAAACCTCGAAGCCATCACTACTATGGATGTATATTAGGAGTTTAAAATTTATCGTCTTAATATAGTTTCCACTATAAGACTTGTAACCTTACTTGTCTCAGCAGACGATGCATAAAACTTGAAGATTTATACGTCTAGACAGAAATCATTGTAACCCATTAATTTCAATCTATACAACTGCAACAATAACATTTAATTTCATGTTTTTTAGAAACGAACAGAATAAGAGGACTAACTAAAAAATTGTTAGTTTATTACAGTTTTTCAGAGACCAAAAAAGTTGAAATATTATTGCACACAATCTACGTTTTTGAATAATACTGGTTCAATTATTGTGGAGAAAATATATTATTATTTAAATTTACTTTAACAAGACATATATGCAGAAACTAAGCCGAGATAAAATAAATCAGTAACATAACCTAAGCAGGTAGCACCTGTTGAATAACTAGCCTTTGGCCGCAAAGCTTTATGATCTTTTCCTATCCATTATTTAAAAAAAAAACAGACGCCTGTATTGTATATGTATTTCTTGACCCACATATTGTCAATAATGTTTTTAATCCCTTAGGAGTCTTTAGTCGTTCGCCTTGCACATTTTAAGACTCCGTGTTGCTACTGAGAATTTCGTAGCAGGAAATCCTAATACTACTTCAGTCACTCCGGGAACCGCAGAGCCAATAAGACAGTTAACCCAGCACCTGGCCGCACAAATATTTGCTTTCTCACGAGGCTAAGCCACTACAGGCCGTATCAATGGCTTCATGTTTGTACTTTAAAATCTACGCGCAGCTGCATTTGTTTTATCCCAAAACACATTCAGGATGCATTTGTTATTTAGATCCGTGGGGAATATTTACTGTATAACATGATCTATAGTTTGGTTGAACGTTATATGGCAAAGGTCACCGATTCTGATTGCCTCTTCTCGTACTGCAGCTTTAACATGACGATCGTTCTGAGTCCAACATTCCGATCGGGCAATTTGAGTCTGAAAATTTGCCTGATAAACAGCTACAGGCACTTAGTTACTAGAATGTTTGCAGGAACATAAAACCAGACTAAATCAAAAGCAGGTCACAAAAAAATTGACAACAAAACATCGCTCAAGTAACAAGGTATTAAGACCTTGACCTTTTCTCCAGCCAGCAGAAAACAAGCGAAAAGCCGTTCATAACTAAACAGTATCGTGGTTAACAAACAAGCACAACGTGACCATACGTCGGGGTTTCGCGACCACGCGGTGCTCTCGCCCCGACGATACCAGAGTCTTGCGAAATTACCAGAAATGTCGCCGAGCGCCGATCAGATGATATTCACGGGGCGAAATGTTCGCTCTCTCAACGTGTTGCGAAATATTTAACGGCACGTTTTTGATGACGTCGAATCGTTCGAACTGAGAATAAGGAAAGTATAACCTCTCATGCATTTATATCCTCGAAAGAAATGATTTGCAATGTAACCCCGTTCTCATAATTTATAGATATAATAGTGGACAGACCTAGTGTCGCGTACTAAGCGCATTCTCAGACTCCCTGTTGCTGCTGAGAATTTCCTAAAGGACAAACTTGTACCATTTGACCTGTCCCGATGAGTCTAACCTGGGTCTTCTGAATAGTACATTGGACACTTATTCTAATCGATAACATAAACTAGAAGTAGTAAAGCATAATCATCGTGGCATGAAAAAGTCAGATTGGATAGAGTCCTGAACCATTTTCCTTATTAGTTAAAGCGAGCAGTTATACTCGTACATGTTATTTTAAAAAAAATGGTCATTTAGGCTTCGATAAAACGTTTGTTTTGCTTTCATAACCGTTCATTTCTTGTCGCGTGTCACAGCCAGCTGTCGATTCGACGACAAATGTTTTGTTGCGTCAGAATTTCAAACAAAAAGTTGTAATTGTACAATTCTCAGAACGTAATATTTTCGTGTATTTGAATCTCAAACACGTGGCCAGGCTACCTTAGAAACAACTTTATTAATCGAAAAACAACGCAGAGGATTTTATTCAAAAACGAGACGAGAAATACTATGGAGAACCCAGGGTGCTTTTTGTGAGACCCAAAAATAGTGTTTTTAGGTTAACATAACTTAATGGTAGTACCATCATATAAAAATCCTAATCTTTGATGAGGAAAAGTTAAAGAGGAAACAGATGTACCAAAAACGACTTAATACTAACTACAGATGATTCACGCGTATATAAAAACAAATCGTCATCTTAATACAACGACCAAAACAACAATCGAACTTAAAGAACTTTTTTCAGTCTCAGGTCAGTTTTACATACTATAACATCCATATTTTACACAGCCTCCCGTCATATCCAGTGGACTGTAGATGTCACGACACGAGTACAAAAAGTTGACCAAACCAAGGTGGCGCAAGGCAGATGTGTGTTTAAAACAATTAACCAATCGACACGGGGTCGTCGACTCCGGTACGGTTTATAGACAAGTCGGGCCGGTGGTGATGTCGGACGACTTAAACCAACCACACTTCACTTGTACACGGTTATGATAGCACACTCACGCTTTTATCTTATGGTCTAGACAGAGAGTAACACGAACTAGGATATGATATAATATGCCTTTTGCATCTTCCAGACTTATACGTTGCGCTACTCACATAATTTGCACCACTCCTAACTCTTTCGAATAAGATAACTTCAGAACACCTATCCATATCTAGATGAAATTCTTCCATAAGCTTCTAAGATTTGCCAAGTCGAGGGCAACAATACCATCACGATTCATTCTGCTAATTTTTTGTAAATTTAATTCAAAGTTTATTCATTGCTAAAATAACGGTAAAAGAAAAAAAAATGAATTGCGAGGTTACATTATGAATACATTTACATATTAAATATATAAATAACAAACAAACACAAAAAGTGGACTCTGGGTCCATGATTAATAATACAAACTGAGCTATGCTTGAAAATCTACTATGCGACGTAATATCACTTGAAATAGATTTAACAGATGTCACCTTTACAATAATTCTGGAAATGATATTTAAAAAAACCACTACATTTTGAATCCAAAGTGGTCACTAATAACATATAATTTAGCAAAAACATTCATTTTGCCTATAGTTATTAATAGCCTTGTTTGTGTGTGTTTTTTTAAATTTCCACCCAAGATATGAATCTCGAGATGCCCTTGAGTCCACAAATAAGACACTACATGAGTTGTCAGATTTCGTAACTTGCAAAGGGTCGTTCACCGTACACGCAAGACAATGCAAACATTCTCGCTGCGAAATATTTCAAGCGCCTCCATAAATGACATCCGAAATAACAATAGCGTCGATAAAATTCATAATTATTTCATCGGTACGGATACAGATGTTCCATTGAGGGTTCAAAGATATGAGTTATTGAAGCAATTACGTATCTATAGTTTATACATGTACACTACGCCTTACCTCCGAAGCGGTAGGCAAAGATGTATTTCTACATATCGCAACAAGCCTGATGCCGTTTAGAGCAGAATTTTTAAGTAATCCGGCTGCAATGCTGTTTTTCTGATTCGCAATTCCCAATGGCAACACATAGTCTACGACTTAGCCCGAAAAATTGCACATTGTTTCACAATTTGACGGTTTCACTTCAATAGATTACAATCTACCGAATAATAACACGTTAAATTATTGTAAGCAGTATGTTACGGTTCACAATCTTCGACAGTTCACAATCTCGCGAGATAGATTATAATCTAACGGTATTTACAATTTTACGGTGATATATATACACCAGCTACCTCTTCAAAGACCTTTTCTTCCCAATAATTCACTATGGAAGCCTCATAACACGAATGAAAAGCGAAGTATGTTATAATGAGAATCGTCACTCACCTCCCGTGCCGAGCACTTTGAGCAAGTCGAAATGTGATATGTCCACTTTTGATGCACCATTCAGGTTAACTGTAACAAAAAAAAATATTCTATATCATCATCATTATCATCTATTTTTCCTTTTACACATTTACATCCTAAGGTTATCATAAAAAGATCACCTCTTGTGAATTGGTCACCATTTGTCCTTTTTTATTATATTAATGTCATTTTTACTTTTGTCTATATGTATAATAAAGTATAACTAAAAAAGAAAACTATTATCATCAACAAAGAACGTTTATTCTAAGACGTTACTTCTTTTAGTATTAGCCGTCTGCTAGTAAAATCTACGGTAAAATCGCTTAAGCTAACTATTCCAAACCCACAGACGAAAACATTAAAAACTTTTGATAATAAACTGAAAATTCTGAAACACACTTTAAATTCTATTTATTTATAGTCTACCCTGTCGCCCACGTCTAGACCAAAATCTAGTGCTAAAATAACACGAGTAAGCGTTGTCTGGTGAATCCTATTAAACTATTACGTATGCACATCAAGTTTCAGTCTGTATAGACGAAGTTCGCGCTGCACAACCTCCGAGGGAATCTTTAATAACGCCTGACCCACTCTCGTGAAATATTTCAATGCACATTCGTAGAAACAGGAGTCTATGTTTATTTAAACGTAAGGAAAAACCATTTCTCCTCGGCGTCTATCTTTAATTATTGTCTATGCTCTTTCATTTTTTATTAATTATCTTAGTTGAGCTCGCAAGCAATTTTGAAGCGATATTTGTTTTGGTGTTATTCCTTGTTTAGTATTGGTTTTTATTTGCTGATGGTAGGATATTCGTATTTAATCAGAAACGGGTCACCGTACATGTATAACTGCCTACATGAGGATATATCTCTCTAGTATTGTAGAAGTGAGATTTATTAAGGTAATTTTAATAGTGATATTTAATCATTTAGACATGAGAGGCACCCATGTCCTCCATTGAAACAAACCTTCAAAACATTTTTAATTTCGGGTTTGGGTGTTTGTGAGACCGCAAAGTCTCTCGTAGTTTTTGATACCCACGACACAAGACTTATATCTTATTGTGGTGTCAGAACTATGTATGTGACTGTTGGGTGTATTTATTTATGGATTTCTTCACAGACCGGTACAATTTTGTCACTTAACAAGACATACAGCAGTACATAATATTCTATTTGGACGGCATCGTAGCATAGTATGCAATATTGTCACATTAAAGTGCCAGAATAAATTAAACATTACACTGGCTATTAATAACCGTATATCCAGTGTTATTAATACAAGCAAACAACAGTCAACGTGGCTTAAAATAGACACAGTATATCATCCAGCATTCCTTTATGAGCAAAACAATTTATAAATTATATTCGTAACATTCCTATCGAAAACGACAGATGAGGGATGACCCATTGCGGGAAGTCAGAATTTACATTAAAAAAAAAAACGGATTGCAACAAATAATATGTCACCTTTACATCAATTATTTATTAATGTGATACTTTTATTTAAAGCAGTTTTTTTTAATACTAATACATAATGCTGAAGAATTTGTATGTTTGTTTGAAAGCGTTAATCTCAGAAACTAATGGTCCGATTTGAAAATTTCTTTCAGTGTTAGTTAGCCCTTTTATCGAAGAAGGCTATAGGCTATATATCATCACGCTACGAAAGGATATTGCTCTTGAAGTCTAATTTTACTAAGTAAATTTAAAATTGACTGAATCTAAACGGTATTAAACAACACACTGGTCCTGAACTATCCTCAGCAAATCGAGATAATTTACACATTAATTAAGCGAAAATAAAAAGCGTAATTTAAGCCACGGCATATTTCGATACACAAGAGCGCAGAGCGTCTGATAACGATTTACATAAGAATTGTCTAAATGCAAACAAATGTTAACATTGTTGGAGAGGCAATGTCGAAGGTTCATTGACACGTCTCTTACACATATATAATGTATAGAAGTTGTTTTGTTAATCGACGGTAGATATTATATAAATATAAGCAGATGTTTGAGGGTTTTTCCCTAATGAATACGATACTATATGTCTTATATAATTATTTCGCAGAATTTTCATTCTTCATTGGTTGACTATATTTGTGTATTTTTTTGAAGTGGATACATATTTTTTTGGGATGGGTAAAAATGTTGAACTCGCGTCGGATCACGTGACCCTGATCAAAAATGCGTAAGACGTATTGTCAGGTTTGTGTACGATAGGGTAATAGGTATTGTATTTTACCACGTAAATGATAGTACTCTTATACTGAAAAATAAAGCATTCGTGCGTAATTATTTTAGATTATTTTTATATATAAAAATGACCCGTCTTGAGCTTGTTTAAGAATTATTATGAGGCAGCAATCATTCTTAACCAATTCTTGAAAATGTAATTGATTAATTTGTGTGATTCACAAACATTTATTACGGGTCTGATTGTCTGCGAGGGCTAAAAGTCTTTCTTAGTTTCTGACACGACAAAAGACTTACATCTCAAACTCAAGTAAAAACTATGCTTCTACTGGGTGTATTCATTATATTTTCTTTACTTTTTCCACTATATTCTTTTATACACGATATAGTTGCGAATGTCAACAGGCTAAATAAATAAATGCGCTGGCGCACACCTTGTTTACCCAATACAAAAACATTTATCTAGGTGTGACATAGAACTCCGCGGCTTTTCGCTGTTGTCTGTTTACCGTCCACGAAAGTCATACAAATGGACTCTCCTTCATTAACCGAAAGCATATCTCGAACTTTTAAGCATAGTCCTAAATCATCATCAGCCCATATACGTACCACTGCTGGACACGGGCCTCCTCTATAACTGAGAAGGTTTAGGCCTAAGTCCAAACAGTTATCAATCAGATATTATATCTTTCCCAGAGAAATCTTTTTGTTGCTGACTGAGAAAAGTGAAAGCTAAATGCAAATATAGTGAAACTTAAAAGTGTTCTCAAACTAATTGCTACACTTTGCATAGTTTTAGTCAGACTTATACACCATTTAAGAATGAGGGCCTAAGGAGTAAAGAGACAGTCATACTTGTATGGGTTGATATTACATATCGATAGCCTAGAAATATTGATACTTAGACTTATGATGCCTAAGACGGGGACAAATAACACAGGGATTATAAATTAAAATACGAAGGTCAACGGTCACACGGCATGCGGAGTCCGGGCGGGGAATACCGAAACGGAAACCGGCCATTATGAAACCAGATAGGAGTAGGACAACAAATGACGCAAGACGTACACACCACATTTTTATGGGAGCCTGGTAGCGGGCTAAAAGCACCTCGTCATTACAACTGCTGTTAAATTATGAGAGCCTGGTACCAGAGTAAAACCAAATCGTCATTATCAGCATAAAGTTTTTCAGTCATTAATAGCCAGGTTTATATGGTAGAGCCATGTTTCCGCTAGACTGAACTGCAATACGAATAAGCTTAATTTACTGACTGGTACTGGTAGTGGTATTAACAGACAACCTGATGTAAAGCAACCCTGTTGCGTTACGCTCTGAAGACTGGGGTAAAGTGTTAAATGCGCTATAATGACTCACCAAAATACTTCGCGGTTTTTAATTAGACAGTGCCCATGTACGTGCCGTGCGATCTATATGTCTCGAGTTCTATTCCCAGATCAGGCAGTTATTGTTTTTTTTTCATAAGACAATTGTCAGTAGCAGCACTGAGTCTGGAATTGTGCGCGAAAAATGCCCGGCAATATGTGGGTGCAGAAATGCACCTCTGTCTAAGCCTTCGGGGAATACGTGCATGAGGTTATGTAAGCATGTATGTAGTATAAAACAAGCGGGCATAATTGTTGCGGCTCGTAATAGATATCTGTAAACGTTTTTGGAAGTCAATAATATTTGGACAGCTATGTTAATTAATCGCCAGTGCTACATGTGCATTGGCCGTATTTTGCCCTGACAATATTAAAAATATTCCAAGGACCTTTAAGTAGATCCCAAACAATATACTACTCCCAAATCCGCGACCTCTCGTTACTATACTAACCCCCACTGATCCACAATATACTGGTCATATCAAGGTGTATATAACATTTCTCAGAATTGTATCGCAAATAATTTTCCCGTTAATACTTCTTATTAGCATGAAACGATTAATTTAAATTTGACAATGCGGGTTTTTGTTTTGTGTAACAACGTTGCTTTTTATTAAAAATAGCTTTAGTTTGTGGCTTCGTCTGCATGGACTTGACAAGCAGTTCCATTGGTAAATAACAAAACTATGGGCAATAAGTTGGTTCAAATATATCTATGTATTTAATATAGTCACAAGTAGCGTGAGAAGTCCATCTTTCGTTACTACCAAGCTATGAAATGTCGCTTTAAAATGGCAATAAGCACACCCTCTACTGCGTGACACAAAAGACTAAACATTGTCGATGAAATAAACGTCTGCTTACCCCTTGGCGGATATAGGATTGACAGAATCATCATCATCAGCCCATATACGTCCCACTGCTGGGCACGGGCCTCCTCTACAACTTGTGAGAGAGTTTAGTCCTTAGTCCACCACTCTGGCCTAGTGCGGGTTGGCAGACTATACACCTAATAAATTCCTAAGAAGTTTTTGGTGCGCAGGTTTTCTCACGTTTTCCTTCACCGTTAAGTAAGTGATAATTCTTTGTGAATACACATAACTTCGAAAAATCAGAGGTGTGTGCCTGGGTTTGAACCCGCGACCATCGACATTCATCCATAGCGGTTTAGGCCATCACGACTTTTTTTTAGACGAGTATGAAAGTGTTGCCCAATTATTGTGTCTACCCGTCTACAAATAAAGCTGTAGACAATGTCACGGGTACGAACCTGCGACGTATTAATTTAAGAGCTAAGGTCACGTGTCGCACTTTGTGTCGCTAGTGATGTTTTCTCGTTGGTGTGAGGTCGTTTATATTGCACTTTAATTATGTCCTAAATAAGTTAACTATACAAGATACTGAGTTTAATGTGACATAGCACGACAGCCATCTCTTGTAGTGAGAGAGAAAAAAAATAACAGAAAAATACGGATGTATTAAATGTGTTTTCAATATTTAAAGAACCTTAGCACTAATAAATTAAAATAAATTGATAAAAATCAAATAAAATAGTTTAAAATGCAAAACAAATTCAAGAATCGAGTATCTTTTTTGTAATGAAACTATTAAACTTAAGATCCAAATGAAATATTAATTAATAAAACATTTGACTCTACACTGGAACGGAGCTGACAGCTTATCGCTAACAAACTAAAACTAATGATTAGTGAAAAACGATACCAACATATAACCAGTTGTAAAGAGCACATCTCAAATATAATCATGTTAGAGACAAATGAAACGACATCCGAACAGCAGCTGCGACAAACCAGACTTAACCAGCACGGAATCTGGTTAAAACGTGTGGCAATACGTAGTTTCGATCGCTTTATTTCTTAATCCAAAAGTGGGCACACAATTAGCATTTTTGTTTAAGCTCCAAACCATGGAATAGTTCGATAACGCCAGAAATTGGTAATTAATCCCTACTTTTAACTGCGAATCGATCCAAAAATTAAATATATCCAAACGCTTCAATTGTAGAGTCCATGAAATAACTTTTGATCGATTAATTGGGTAAAGTGATTTCTGATAAGGCCGATTTACACCAAACAAGCGAATGCTCATTTTATATCCATCCTGTCAAATTCGTTTAGTTTAAACAGTTAGAGAGCATTGTTCAGTTATTCTAACTGCGTTCGCAAAGGTTTAAATGATTATTCTAAGATTTCTTCATTGATGTTTTGTTTACACTAATTAACGTATTTATTATTATTTTAAATAATGACTTAATGGGGTTTTTAATGCCAGAAAAGGTGACTCTCTTTTTATTATGAAATAAGTAATAAAATTGATTGAAATCAGTACGCTTAATAATATTTTTCTCCTGTTTATAACGCGGTATAACACGTGTACATCATTCTTGTAATACGTGACCTAACAAAACAAAAAATGCGTGATGATATTTTAAGTTCTTAAAAACATCAAGATTCATAATAAACGTTCATAAATCGCACAAACACTGCTCTCGGGACAATAATAAGGAAAATATTCAAGAACAAATAAATTACAAAATCCAGTTTCTGTTTTGGAACATAATTGCATCATATATAATCAGATAAACTCAGACATATGATTGCAATGCCAAGTGAAGAGATGTGGAATGTTCTCTATAACTAATATTTTATTCGGACAGTACCATGCTATATTTTGTATCAAAGTCATTATATAAAGTCCTCTGTACCGTTGACATACATTGTCATATACAAAGTATTCTATTGATCAAGAAAACATAGCAATGAATAATAGTGACAAATCTCATCTTTCAGATAAAAAAAATATACATACAAATACATACATACATAACACCACGCCTGTATTCCCCGAAGGCTTAGGTAGAAGTGCATTTCTGCGCCGACATTTTGTCAGGTATGTATCAGTCCCACGTAATAGGGAGCGAGCCTATTGTCGTTTTTCGGGCACATTTCCCGACTCCGTGGCGGTATTGAGAATTTCCTAATGGGAAACCCAATAACATTTCGTCCGACGCGGGAATCGAACCCGGGACCTCTTGATCGAACGGCACATACTTGTGCCCCGAGACCATGGCAGTCAAAGAAATATTTGATTTCTTTTACCATGAACTGCAGTTATTTGTAATATTTAGCCTAAATAAAAATGATTGGAGATATAATTTGCAAATCGACACAATAATGAAGAGCCCAAGATCTTTTATACATTGAGCGATCTTAAAAACACACATTGGTGTGAGTCATAAGGTTTATATTATGATACTGTAATCTCTATCAAGTCAATAAGAATATCGGACAACAGAAAAATAATGCCCTCGATGGAAGAAAAAAAATAAAAAATGTTCAGCTTCAGAACACCAGTAAAATTCACTTTTAAATTATTTAATATATATTTTTTTTATTTCATCATCAGCAGCCTTTCTTACGTCCACTGCTGGACATAGGCCTCTCCTATGGCACGCCACTGGGCTCGATCTTCGGCCCTCCTCATCCAACCACTGCCAGCCACCTTGCGAATATCATCACCCCACCTAGCCAGAGGGCGCCCTACACTACGTTTGCCAAGTCGCGGTCTCCACTCATTTTTTTATTTAATATTTGCCAATTGTCAGTTACTACGAGTATGTATCGAGAGGTATCATAACGTAAAGAACAAATTAAACACCTCTTTTGAAAACTTCGTATTACAAATCACAATGGTCGGACACCATGAGGTGATAACGGCCGTGTTATCGCAGCATTTACGCCAAGGACTGGCGATAACAAGAAAACCATCTAGCGATCACTATGGAATTGTTTGTGTGCAGCTCGTGAGAAAACTAATGTAATACATTTCGATAGCTAATTGTCAGCATGGACTGGGTAGCGCGATTTATTTATTACTATTTTTTTTTTATATCTAAATACACCCAACAGTCACATGCATAGTTCTGACCCCATACTAAGATACAAGTCTTGTGTCGTTGGTATCAGAAACTACGACAGAATTTTCGGTGACAACAACACCCAGACCCGAAACAAATCTTTGTGGATCATACAAACAGTAGTAGAATATCTTAACATATATTTTCCTCAATAAACTGACCATCTCATTGACATATACATGTCTTGAGTGATACAGACTGCTATTTTTACTTTTTTAAATGTTTATATTCAATGTGGGTCAATTCTGTTGTACAAAAGATAAGTACATTACTTGATAACATAACATTGATTTTCAATTGGCCATATCATGTTATTCCTTGGATATATTAATCAAATCAAAGTTTTCCCTGGTAACACCAAACTTTGTAGTATAGATGAAAAGTAAAACTTACAAGTGTAAGGAATTTTTATTTTTATTTTTTTCTATGTAATCATCATCAGCCCACATACGTCCCACTGCTGGGCAAGGGCTTCCTCTACAACCCAGAGGGTTTAGGACTTAGTCCACCATGCTGGCCTCATGCGGGTTGGCGGACTACACACCTAAGAAATTCCTAAGAACTTTTTAGATGTGCAAGTTTCATCACGATGTTTTCCTTCACCGTTAAAGTATGTGATAATTCATTGTGAATACACACATAACTTCGAATAGTCAGAGGTGTGTGCAGGGCTGGGCAAAATACATTATTTGCTTTAATTGAAATACTTCAAAAATACTTCGGCTTCACGTATTTGAAATACAAATTACATTTTAAGAAAGTAATTAAAATACAAATACAAAATACGTATTTGTATTTCAATTACGTATTTCAATTACAAGTAATTCAAATACTGTCCAACCCTGGGTGTGTGCCTGGGGTTTGAACCCGCGACCGTCGAGATTCTCGACCGCGTGCCCAAACCTCGAGGCCATCACTCATTCTCATCATTCTCTGTAATATCACTTTAATAACTGTAAAAAATATAAATGTATCGAAAAATATTACAGAACATAGTCAACACATATCTAGTTCTAGTAATGGGCAACATTATCTATGAAAAAGATTATTGTTACTTCAGAGGGTTTTGGTTTGAGTTTTATAATTTTAATATAAGGGATGTTACAAATGTCTTATTTCGATTTGTATTCAGGAAAATGTTGGTAGTACCAGATTCAGAAATATATATTTGCATAAAAGCAATATTCACTTTAATCTGCAAGTAATCAACTAACCGATATAAATATTTTAAAAATATTAATTAATTTCCTGGGAACATTCTGTCATTGTTAGACCATTTATGGTAAAAATTAAGTAACTGCAGTTCATTAAACCTTTTGTACATATACAGCAATTTATGTATGACATCATAACCTATCCCAACATGTACATCAGTGTCTATAAAATGTTTAGCAGAGAAGATAGGACAGAATGTTTTCATAATTAAAGCTATTTATTTAGTAGTGATGGCCTCAAGGATTGGGCTTATGGTTGAGTCAGAGCTTGACGGTCACAGGTAAAACTCTAAGCACACACAATGAATTATAACAAACTTTAATGGAGAAGGAGAACATCATGATGGAACCAGCACACCTACAAATTCTTTGGAATTTTTCTTAGACATGTAGTCCGCCAAACTGCACTAGGCCAGTGTGGTGGACTAAGACCCAACCCATCTCTGTTGCAGAGGAAGCCAATGCCCAGGAGTGGGACATATATGAGTTGATAATGAATGCTTAAATGCTCTGCTTCAAAGACACCAGAATAGTAAAACTTCTACCCAAATATAATGACTGGTAATAAAATTGATTTCTATGACATATAGTATGGTGCAGTCTGTATGTTATCATATTATGAAAGTATCTGACATTTTTCAATATTCTGGCTCAAGTTATGATTTTTAAATAAAATATTCTAAATTAAAAATGCCCAACACTTTATGAGGTTGTTCCTTTTTTGGCCCAAGGTTTATTTAATATTTGGTTTTAAGATCTAAAAACTATTTTGATGAGAGTTTTCCTGTAATTTTAGTGTGAGTTATTTAATTTCTAAAATATAATCAGCCATAATTTAAACTATTTTCATACCATAATATATCCATTTTACATACATTACTTTTTTGGGAATATAAATACTAATTGATGAGATTTCAACTATATTAGAACATACTTGATTATAATGTAGAAAGATACACAAGCTGTATGTGGAGAGTTTATAAAATATTGCAATGGCTACTTATTATTTTTTTATAATATATCTGTAAATTTAATTTAATTTTGTAAGCTCAAAATGTGATCTTTTATAATCTCTAAATATGTAATTAATAATTAACAGCACTCTTACATTACAGAAAGCATGATATTGGAACTCGCATAATATTAATTGATCAAAATTATAGCCCTCAATTTAATGTAAAGAAATTCTTAGTAATAATTGCTTATGAGAAATGTCTGTTATTTCATACAATTTATATGGTAGTAGAATAGGCATTCAAATAACATTGTTATGTAAGTAATTATATGAGTCAAGCTAATTTCAGTTTTTATTAATTGTTCTCTATGTAATGTATAGAGTAGTACATTACAAATATGATTTAATGATTATGGCCGGCATATTTAATTACACAATAGGTATAATATTAAGTAATGATGTATTGATAAAAAAAATATGAGTATTTTTGCAAAAATATATTGGCAAATATTGTGATTTAAAAAATGACTTATGACTCATATATAAATTATTTATTTATATAACATGTTTATGATACAAAATTATAATACTATAGAAAAATAATTTCTATAAAGCAGTTTACTTAAAATATTTTAATAATCTTTACTAGAATGTTAACTTAATTTAAATTGTTGAGTATTTAAAAAAAAGCTTTAGGTTGCCTAACCCCTTCTGCAAAAATAATACACCAACAACCCTCAATAAATAAATACTCCAAATAGTTTATATTGAACATTTCTTTTGTAGAAGGAAAGTATTTTCATCATAGGTTTAAAAAGAAATTAGTGTAACTGAGCAAAATTCAAGTTATCTGTGCTGAGTCAATGCAAATTCAGATGAATTTACTGTACTAATTTTAAATGTGGGACAACTTTATATTTTTATGTAAAATACACAAGTACACATTTTGTGAACCTTAATATTATTACCAGGGTTGGGCAGTATTTGAATTACTTGTAATTGAAATACGTAATTGAAATACAAATACGTATTTTGTATTTGTATTTTAATTACTTTCTTAAAATGTAATTTGTATTTAAAATACGTGTAGCCGAAGTATTTTGTAATTAGTATTTCAAATACTCGAGGCTTCAAAATACATTTATTAAAATACATTTAGCCTTCATTTAGCGATCATGAGTGTGAGTGCGAGGCGAGAGTGCAATGATGGAAAAGCCTCAAAATTTACAGACTTTTATAATATTGGACATTAAATTTGTGCTCATCAGGAACTATTCCAAAACAAATAAATATGCATTATTTTGTATTTTGTATTTCAATTACAAATAGCTAAAATACTGTATTTTGTATTTCAAATACCTTACTTAAATGTATTTTGTATTTCGTATTTTAATTACTTGCGATACAGTATTTTGTAATTTGTATTTCAATTAAAGCAAAGCATGTATTTTGCCCAGCCCTGATTATTACCAATGGCATGAACAACTTTAACATACTTTCCAAACTAACACAGTCATTAAGATAAAAACAACTATGTTAATGTGATACATATTTTTTTATTTTACATTTTAATTTGGGGAATGGGTTTTTAATTGAATATTTTTTTATTAGGTTCTCTTTCACATCTATATTTTCTTATTTATGAATATATTAAAGATTTAGTTGAAGACAAGCCAAAGGAATCTATAATCTAATAAGTCTTGAAAAAGACCATTTTTATAACCAAGATACTTAATTAAGCTTGTCATCTAATACAAGCCCAATGGGAACTTTCTTTGGAAATATGAAATATATTTAAAATTATTTTTCAGTGTATGCAATATATCAAATTAGACAAAATAAATTAACATACATTACATCAATGAGTTGAAATGATGTGTATAAGATTGAAATCAATATGTAAGTTAACATAATATGCACACTATTTAACAACTTTTAATTTCTGCAATTAATTTTTCCCCATATTTAAATTGTAATAAAAAATATATAGCCTCAATATTGATAAGTATATAGATTAATACTGGCCACAAATTATTTTTTTACTGCCTCAGACAGAATTTAAAAAAAACCTGCAATACTATGGTTCAGCAGAATATAAAAAAGCGTTAGTAACTGACCTTTACACTTTTTCCTAATTTTACTAGCTTCCACCAGGTTCCAATCGACGGAATCCCTCGCGGGGGCTGGCACCGTGCCGCCGATCAGCTCCACGGAGCTGCTGCGCTTAGTGCTTGGCCCTGGCACTGGGGGAGCTTCCTCGGCCTCCTTCACCACTGCCAAAGAACACTCCTCAATCTCCGCATTTTTGTCCACGTTATCGCGACTGGCGGTGCAATGTCCATTAACTGGAGTCTGTTCGGTTTTCGCCTTCTTCGGAGGCACCTTTTTGTGTTTCTGGGCGCTGTGCCGCCGCTTCAGCTTAGTGGAATGTGATGAGTTGCGCGAGCTCACCGGCGAGGGGCACCCGCACTCCATACTGCCCTCCTGGTCGCTGCCCTCGTAATATCCTGACTCGTGCTCGGGCTTCTTGTCGGGCACGCTCATCTCAGCGGTCGCCATGGCTCAGCCGTCCACCAAAACCATGTAGAATCCAGTCAACAGCTCATCAGTTCTAGTCACATACGCGCACAACCCACCAAATGTACGTCAAAGAAACGAACGTGAAACCGCGTGAACGACGATAAAAATCCACAATAAATTATATTGTAACTATTTTAACTTGCAGCGAAAGTGGTAGCGACACGTAAAGCATTTCGCGAGTGCCACAGCAATATGCGCCAACTTCACGCGTGTCCCAACGTTTCAGATGGCGCCACTGTCGCGTGCAATACGGCAAAATGAAAATGTCGCAACACCACCCGCCGCCAACACAAATGGAACGTCAACGCAATTTGGTCGATACGAATTTCACTTGTGACAAACTCACATCACTAAAACGTCAAATTTGCTAGTTTTATCTTTCTTTGTATTTGTTATTTATATCAAATTCACAGCCTCTTTGTCGTTCGATTTTATGGGGTTCACGGTTTCACAATAATCCAGATACTCGAGACGGTATAAAAACTTTGAACAACACTAACAAATTGTCCGTTGGTTCACTTCACAGTTCGATGATTTGTAACTGTACACTGTTCACTAAGTTTAATTGTCTTTTGCTACAAAACATACTATGTACATAATATAAATAAATTATAAAATGTACGCGCGAATGAGATATTAACTCACTCAGCGCGCTAAAGTAACTGAATTCGAGAAACGCAAAATAGAAACCGTGCGACGACGTGCGAGCGCCGCGGTCCCCCCACCATTACGCTATACGAGGCCACATAGTGCATGCAAAACGTTCAGACAAATCGATTAATCGATATTGTAGTTTCGTTTTATTTTTTCGTAATAACATCTATTTTACATAATTAAGGAAACAATCATAATGGAATAACAAATAAAGAAAATGTAGTCACGACTTTAAATACCATATTCGTATAGTTGTTATCGTTTATTTTTGCATATACTATAGAGTCACCGTTTGATGGACGTAAACAAAAAGGGACACAGCTATAGGTTATCAGACATTTGGAGCGGGACGGCAAATAGGGGAGCTGGGTGAAATAGTGTTGTCTCTGTCTCGATTCTTTGTAGAGTGGCCGTGAAGTGGCCGAGTTGAAACAGGGATTGAAAGATTATTTTTGATTATATCACCTTCACACTGAGGAATTTCGTTTTTTCAGTTTTTATTTAAACGATGCAATAAAGGATAATATCGAAAACTTGATATGACATGTAATTCAAGTATTTCGTGAGGTAAAAATACCACGCTAGCAAAATATTTCTTGTATAATACCGTGGGTATTGGGAGTTAGGTAGTAAATAGTTCAAGTTTTATCATGAGCGATGTTTATGATTCTGATAAATAAACATTGAAAACAAAACTCTAATCGTCTAACGTGAATATCAAGTAAATTATTTATGACTATATCAACTTTGTTTTAATATTATGTAGACAAACAGGCACATATTAAATTATTATGGGAAGCATTTATTACTTCCTTTTAGTAACAGCATTTTTACTGTATCCGTGGTGTTAGATTAATAAGAGGTATAATAAAATGTAGGCTTTATACAAGTTTAACTACGTAGCATGGTATTAAAATTACCATTGGGCAAAGGCAGCATTACTATTTCGATTTAATCGATGTTAAATAAATAATCGATGTATTTAATTAAATCCTTAAATAGTTATCGATTAACTTAAGATATCGATATAAATTCCTTGTACAATTAATTAATATGTAGCGTGCATGTATCAATATCTATAGTAGGCAATACATCATTTCGAAATCCACTTTCATTTCGTGGTATAATTTTTACGTACGTAACGTGACGTACTGAGCCCGAGAAACAAGCAGTAATTGGACGAGTATATTTATTAGTAATGAAGCCTCGATGTAAACAATAAAAAGACGTTCAAAGATTTTAATTTTTGGATAAAGACTCACGCATGTAAGTCATGTTTAAGTAGGTATCTCCAAAATTCATTTGGAAGATCATAGACGTTACTTGCCTATGAACACTTGGTTTGGACTCCAATATTAAAATAAAGGAAGGTAGTCTTCATAATTTCTCGACAGTAGACATTATTTTGACCATATTGCACTTGCCATTAGTTGTCAGTGCCGACATGTTTATTTCCTAGTATACAACAAAAATATTTTAAAATTCATCTTTTATCGCTATCGCGTTAGATTTTGTAGCATTTAAATACGGCTCTGCATTTAGTTATAGATTACTATATTTTTGCCATTTAAAAAACAAAATCTTGACCAAAACCGCGGCAAACAAGTCACAAATAACAACAAACACATCCATTTTTTACCGTAAACATTATCCAAAGGTCATTATCAAGGTATGTCATTACATTTTGACAGCAACATCGAAGCGGTATGAACTTGAGCAGTGGTAAATATCAAAACATATTAAGGCCTTGAAGGGCGCTACATCCTACTTAGTTGTCAAGCGGAACTATAGTATGTAAAACGATTTTATAAAATTGTTTGCAACTGAGGTCGGTGAATACCCAAAATATTAATAAGATAAATATCTTTTTCTTTAAAATTGTAAACAGCGTCACAAAAAACATACTCAGTACATATTCGAACAGTTCTCCAAGGCGAAAGTGATAATAATATAAGGTATAAATAAACCTCTTTTTATTTTAAAACCTGCAACATTAAACGCTTTTTAATTTTGTAGATTTTTCTCATAGTTGGAGATCGATTAATTTAATACTATAGGTGTATCATATAATTGATATTTTTCGTCATAAAATGGATAAGAGTGGGTTTTTGAAATTTTACCCGATTTTTAAATATTAACTTATTTACAACAACGAGTATTCGTAATTTTCGTCAAAGCACTGGAAGCTAAATGCATAGCTTCTGGTACTGGTACTGGTACCGTCTAAGACGAATGACGACAAATAGTTAAGTCTTTTTCTCACTAATCGATCAAGCTGTGACCATAAATCATACAACAGACCGCGACCTTTATATATATATAATGCTCATCTACATTATTTGTGTCTCGGCAATCTCACTCGCTTTATATTTATATTTAAACTAGCTTTTGCCCGCGACACCGTCCGCGTAGACTACAGGGTTGGGTTCAGAAAGAAAATAAGTTGTAGTCTATTTTACTCCACAGAGTCCCATTTATGTCCATATCAAAAATCGTTTATATCGGTCAAATGATTTAGGCGTGAAAGCATAACAGACATATAGTTACATATACATAGTTTTAGTCGTCTACACAACATACAACCTTTCATCCCCCCTTTCAATCCCTTAAAACCCCTTTTCCGGGATAAAAAGTAGCCTATGTCCTTTCTCAGGGTCTAAACTATCTGTGTACCAAATTTCATTTAAATCGGCACAGTAGTTTTAACAGGAAAGCGAGACAAACAGACAGACGGACAGACAGACAGAGTTACTTTCGCATTTATAATATTAGTAAAGATTGTCAGTGAGTCCTCAGTAGACTCAGCCTCTAGCAAAAATGCTTTCTATAGCAGACTTAGACGATCAGTAAATGTAACAAACAGACATATTTGCGCATTATCAATATAAGTCACGTAACAATTTCCAAGAGGCGGAAATTCAGCTGAAATTCTGAACGCAACCGGATTAACTCTAGTGCCAAAGAAAGCTGAGCTACTTTTAAATATTACTCGCCAGCTAAACCCGAAACGGGCACTCAAATTATCTTTCAAACACTCTTTATTTATGGAGCTTTTATTAGATTTTATAAGTATGCTATTACGAACAATTTTAGCAGTAAATAGAAATTCTACTCTGACTTATGAAGTCAATTTTGATTGTATCAATATCCATATTTGTGAATAACATACATAAAACTCACGCCTGTATTCCCCGAAGAGGTAGGCAGAGGTGCATTTCTGCACCCACATTTCGCCAAGTATGTATCAGTCCCACGTAATAGGGAGCGAACCTATTGCCGTTTTTCGGGCACATTTCCAGACTCCGTGCAATTTCCTAGTGGAAAACTTAATAACACTTTGCCCGACCCGGGAATCGAACCCAGGACCTCTAGATCGCACGGCACATACTTGTACCGCGAGACCACGAGGCAGTCAAGTATTTGTGAATAACTCTGACATTTGTCTCTACTCTCGGCCTTTTGTAGTACAAGCAGGTGTATTATTACCTATTAATCACACCTTAAGATAGCTGTAAATTAACAATTATAATCTGTCTCCTCTGGATTTTATTTGGTAACTTATATTTCCAGTTCCGTACACCTTATAAATTTTGAGTTAGGATAGGAGACTGCTTTTAATAAGCGTCACACTTCCACACCAAAAATTCCTTCCCAGCTGATCCTGGGGTATTGTTAGTATTCCCAGCTGTGGTATACTTAGTTGCCAAGGGACAAATATTTGTCTGATCACTAAATTGCTCTTTTCGTTGTGTTTTTTTTACATAAATAAATTATAGCTGTTGTTTTCGTAAAATTTATATATTTCTTTTTTGTTGTCGTAATACAGATCAATATTATAGTGCTTACTTATATTATAAGCAGTAAATGAGTACTATGTCTTCGAATTAATATAACACACACACACACAATTAATATAACACAACAATTAAAACAAGATGATATAACCTCAAATGAACAGTAATAGACTAACCTTTAACGACTGAAATTCAAATTAAAGATTGAAGATCAAAGAAAAAAGACAATTACAAATTCAAAACATGATAAATCGTGAAATTATGAAGTAACAGTTCAATAATTAACAGCAAACGATACTGAGAACACGGAAGGTTGCGTTCCAACACGGAAGCCACGACGACCTTCGTGCAAAAGTACAAGAATCACGTATACACACAAGTTTTGAAAACATTCAGCGGTTTATCAGAATTGTAACTTTTACAATATTTAATGAGTGATTGCTTTGCTGGTTTCGAGCACGAGTTAAAGGAGGTTTTGACGGGACGAATTTGATAGGTCATTACAACTTTTGTGGTTCGGGTCAGGCAAAGTGTATCAGTTAACACAGTAGCTGTATACAAGTGTTACCAATAAAAAAATAGAATTTTTGAGTTTTGTGCTAGGTGTTTATTGTGTATATTAACAATAGAAGATTCTATTATGTGAATAAATAGCTTGCCAAACGTGAGTCTAGAGATACGTCTTTTCTCAACCCTTCGGGAGCATACACCTAGGTTTATGTGTTTGCGTCATTACATCTCTATTTATTATTCTTTTATTTTCCTGACCTCATGGTCATTTAAATTTCTTCAAATTAGCGTAGAAAACTTGAAGTAAAACGAGTTTTCTCCTTATGTTTTACTTACTTCATAAGTTCTCTTCGGTTGAGGGGACTTTAGTCTTAGGCCACCAAGCATTTCCTTTGCCAACTTGTAAACTTAAGTCTCAGGTTTTCTAACGATATATAATATTTATGGAATAATTAATATATGGTTATGGAAGTAGTTCAAAACAAAAAACCACACAAAACTAAAAATGCTTTTATTCAATAGTTAGTGTTAAACTTCTGGCTTCATCTTCAGATTCTACGTATAGTTATAATAGGGGACGAAATTCAGCTTCAGTATTAGCCGCAGGACTTCGGTGCTGGCACATACTATTAGATTTTTTATTGTGTAAATGTCTTCTCAATACAATATAACTACAATATTTTTCTTATACATCTCACTTCACGTTAATTCACTAAACCAATGAGGCGATGTAACTGTACCGCGATTATAATTCCGATTTATGTTTTAGAAAGTCTCCAGGTCACAGATACTCGTAGTTTCACAATGTTTTTTTTTTACTTTTGCCAACATTTTTGCAATAACGTAACCCGGTTACATGATTCAGATAGTTATTGTATTTGAAAGTATTTTATTGTGAGAACATATGTAGCTCAATTTGTATCAATATTTCTTGAGGTTGTTAGCTGTTACTACTCTGGACTGTCAACGGTTCCAAATAAGAAAAATTAAACATAAACAAGTGTCCACTAACTTTTCTAATCTTGATCTGCTATTTGACTGTATGAGTACCTAAGAATGCATCGTTCGCATATCCTATTAAAGAGCAACATGGAGGTAAAGGAATCGCGAGAAAGTCATCAAAGCCCAAGTTCCATAAGTAGCGCCAACAACGGAACGCAGGAGACATCCCATAGTCAGTGTCTTCGACACTGCGTGGTGACCTAGGCGCAATTTAGTTGAACAGTAGACAAAATTATATCTATTTCAAATGTTTATCTGGATGACTAGCAACGTGGACAGTTAGAAAAAGCAATAAATCAGTCGAAACATTTTGTATCACTACATCACACACATACATAGCCTGTATGCTAAAAGGGACAAGTTGTGATAAGGTCATAAGATCCACGTTATACCAATAGCAAGACTACAAATCCTTGAGTTTTATTTCCATGAATGAATCCTAAGTAGTTAGAAAAAGACGTACAATTAGCTTAGTAACGTCACCGAAATAAATAAATAAATACACCAATCAATCACATATCAACATAAATAAGCCCTGTGTCGTGGGTATCAGAGACTACGAGAGACTTTTTGGTCTCACAAACACCAAGACCCGAAACAAATATTTGTGGAAGCTGGTATCTAGCCAACTCCTTCACGGGGCTGTCAATAAAATAAAAGTTCGTTGGGAACAGAACAAGAGAATGATGATGTACTTATCTTCAAAATTCAATCTAGTACCTCATTTTTCAGCCTTTATCGGTCTGTTTTCACTTTTTTATGATTTCTTCTATATCTAGACTGCATTAACCCAACCAGATGCAGTGCAGTATTTTAGTATAGTAATAAAATATTCAGAAAGCAGCACGGAATTTTATCTTGAAATATTTAGGTACATTCATAAAGACGCTAACAACGAAGTGGATGTTTTAGCTTGCTTTTTCAATTTAAATCGCCAGTCTGATAGACAGGCACTGCATTATTTTCATAGACTAAGTTAAGTATTGAAATAAATAAATACACTCAACAGTCACATACATAGTTCTGGCCCCCACATTAAGATACGAGTCTTGTGTCGTGGGTATCAGAAACTACGAGAGACTTTTCGGTCTCACAAACACCCAGACCCGAGACAAAAACTTGTGGATCACACAAACATTTGTCTCGGTGCGGGGATCGAACCCGCAGCCTCTCGTTTCGCAAGCTGGTGTTTAGCCAACTGCGCCACGGGGCTGTGAATAGATTAGTAAGTATTCTCTCTACATAAGTAAAATAGATACCTAAACCTCTTCACGGTTTCTCGGGATTAGTAACGGTTAGAACGAAAGACTACCACAGGAAAATGCTTTGTACACTTTTGATGTCACAATTCTGATGTCAGATATTAGTTCTTAGAGATTGGTATACATTGTTTGTTACAATTATTTTATAAACTTTTTTTATCCAAACTAAACTTGGACAGATTGAAGGATGCTAGTGCCTCATGTACAGGGTTACCTTTTTAATTCCGGTGCTCCAATTTAAGGTTTAGGATAGTTCATATTATCTTGTGAAGTAATTATAATTTATCTTTCTTTTTCTTATTGCAACAAATAATTAATAAATTATAATATTGCCACAACTACAACTTTTCATTCCGGTACCATGGGTTGTCTGGAAGAAATCGCAGCTAGCGATAAGACCGCCTGTTGTAGCTATATATATTATTAGTTCTTCTCATAGTTGCTTGTTATTTATGTTACATTAAGTTAAGTTAGTTATTTATGATATATTAAGTTAAGTATATTATAGTGTACAAAAAAGTATAATAAATAAATATTGTATCTGTTACGAACCAGAAAGCAAGCAGATAATAAATATAAAAATAAAACAGACATTTGATTTATTAAAAACTTTAAAGTGAGCGATAGTCAAAGTAAGCATAATTTATACAAATGTAGACTTTCCAAAATTCCAGACAGTAAAGCGACATCTTAGTCACACAGGAAAAATTTACAGTATTTATTTTTGTATAAACGGTAATAGGCCGGCGGAAATGCACCTCTGCCTACCCCTTCGGAGAATACAAGCTTATGTATCTATGTATATTGTATTTTGTACCAATAATACAATAATGTTATATTTCGAACGCGAATCAACTTAATTATCTATTATTTTTAAAAGTGTTTAACAACTAATCATTCCTTTAAAATTAACAATAAAGCAAATAAGTATACAATTAATTTTAAGTCAGTATAGTTAATAAGTTAATATAGTTTATTGGTAATTCTGAAAAATGTTCTACTTTGAATTACAGCACTATTGTAAGTATTCATAAAGAATTATCACGCACCTTAACGGTGAAGGAAAACCGTGAGGCAACTTGCACACCAAAAAATTCTTAGGTATGTAGTCCGTGAACCTGTACTAGGCCAGCGTGGTTGACTAAGGTCTAAACCCTCTTAGTTGTAGAGGATGCCCGTGGCCAGCAGTGGCACATATATTATGGGCGTACTTATGATGCTTGTATAAGAAGTGTGATATATGCATCTTTGTAACAAGTACTAACATACCCAATGAAAAACAGAGTACAGCCAAGCACACTCAAAGCCTGGTGACCAACACAAAGTGAATTAATTTGCTTGCACGTGCTCGCGGCTGCATACCTACGTGTTTATACGACACTGTCGCTCGGCGCGTCAATCTGCTGCCTATAACAGCGCTAATTTATGGACGGTGCAAATCATATTAATTATTTACATCGGCAGAATATTATGAGGAATGGAATGAGTTTCCTGATCTGAGAAATTAATCAAATAGCATTCATACAAATGACACTACTGGAATCTATAGTTTTTAATGATAAGGAATACTCCTCCATTATCAATGTTGGCAAAAAAAAAACAAATATAGATACTAAAAATATATAAGAAAGTTCTTTATAAATTATGTAATTTGTAAACTCTATATTTCTCTGCTTTTTTTTCATACTGCCACGACAAAGTAACAACACCGCATGAGATGATAAAAACGATGATGTCTAAACAGAACATCCAGTGACGAGACCTTATTTCTCGTCAGGAGACATACTTAACAAGTACATTATTCTTATAAGACTTTATCTACTATCAAGCGTACCGCGATGCTTCGCCGCGAACGATAAACTTCAAAAATATGATATCTATTAAACTACCCGTTGTTTTACAAAGTACAACTTTAAATTTATGAATGAACAATCGATGCTTGTATATATTAATAGAACAAGGAAACCTTACTGTGTGACCTCGTTGACACACCTTTCGCTGCTGTTGATCCCTGTTACACATTCTTCCCGCTGCGTTTACCCATATACTTAATTTATTACTATCGGTTGGGCTGCGCTTCAACCGAATTTTGAAAAGAATTGCTGTTCGTAGCAAAAATTGTTTTTGTGTTTATTAAATACAAACAAAATACAAAACTCTTCTCTTTAGTATTGATAGTACACGCAATGGTGACAATCACAATCAAGAATACAAGGAGCATCATCATCCTGGTACTCGCTAGTGAGAGATAGAGACTACAAATCTCTAACCACGATTCTGTCGCGGGCGTTTATTTCACCATAAGCGCCCGAAGTTTTTCATTCAGTCGCCCAACACCCTAGAAGGGTGTATAAAATAGTTGAAGTAGTTTGCTTAACATACATCGCAGATTCAGGAACCTAAGCAAATACCTTTGAATTTTCATAGTATATGTATAATACACACTGTGTGTACTTAATAAGCAATCAGCAACTTTGGCAGTGAAGGAAAACGATGAGAAATAACGTGCAAGTCGCAATTTCTTTCTCGTTCGAGGTAAACTTGATAAACTATGTTCGCATTTCTCCTAATGTTAGGGGAGGCCTGTACTTATTATACTATACTTATACGTTACTTGGATCGAAACTCACTGCGTTCGGTTATGTTGCATTGGTATTAAATAGTTTAGGTCTATGGATAATTTATGTGCTTTATTCATCATAACTGCTGGGCACGGGCCTCCTCTACCGATGAGAGGGTTTATGACGATCGCCTATTGTTAATTGTTGTTGTTTTTTTTATGGTATATGCATAAACGGCAAACTGTCAAATTAGAGTGTCGATGACTTTCTCTTGGCAGTCCACGCAATAATGACGGCCTGATATAAACTAGCTAGTTCTACAAAGTGAGATACTTTGAAAAACTAAAGCAGGTGTTACACCTTGTTTTGAATATCCTACCACCAGCAAAATACTCCTCCGGCAATCACACCGGACGAAACTTTATGTTATTTCTTGAAGTCTATCTTCTATGAGACAGTCGTACCACCCCGGTCGAAACCATTCGTACCGGAGTCCAAGATGACAACATGACTCAACCTCTTACGAAAGGGCATGAGTATGCAAGCCAGGGGTAACATTATCCGTAGGCTGCTTTGTTTTACGCATAACGTGCTTTAAAAAACAGAAAAAAATAATTGGTAACATTTAGTACATAACTGCGAAAAAAAAACATAATTTATTATAAAAATCGCAAAATTCAATTACCCGGAACAGTATCTGGCAAATAAACAGAACATTTTCCCGTACGGGATTGAACCCGTGACCTTTTATTTTTCAGCATTCAACTTGCCGCGCCGCAGAGGTCACTGATAATGACTTTAATAAAGGTCGAATGGATAATAGGTTTCTGCGAATCGCGTATTAGTGGAACCACTGAAATTCACACTATATAACAATTTAAGTAATACTTACCGTATCCTATTTCGTGTCGAACAGTGCTGGCGTTGACAATAACCGGAGTTACTTTGTATTCTTTTTCTGCTTTTTGATCCCCCACTTCATTCTTATCATCGTCAAAGTATTCATCAAAGTTATTCTTATTAAAGAAATCGAAGTCTACAGCTGCTCGTTTCATGGTCGGCGTGGAACTGTTCGCAACGTCAATTTCAAATTGTAACATCCTCGCCGGAGACATGACGTCAGCAACGGGAGAAGGCTTCGCGAAAACGTCATCGTTCTTTTTAATCAAGGATAGCTTTAGCAGCTCTTTGCGACCTTCTAGAGTGGACGTGTTGGGCGTCGGAGTTTCAAATATTGGCGGGGACTTGGACGCAATCGGCGTCGCGGCTGGAGTTGTAATTGGTGTGGGAGTGTCATTAGAACACTTAACAGTGTCCACGGAGATATTTCTGTCCCCTATAGTCACATTTTCACCTATATCAGAAACATCTAAGCTAGCCCGGCATGCATCCGCCTCCAGACTGTCTGGTAAAGCAGCCATGTCATCTGCCAACGTGTATATGTCTACATTCATGGGCTCAGTTATCGGCGACTCCATTTTAAATTGAAATTAAGTAATTGAAAATAATAATTACATTCGTCCAAACATTAGAAGTATTTTAATGTCCTTGAAATTATCTTGCCAATCGATAAGCATAAGAATTTCACATCACTGGCACACACACATGCGCAATGCGGCGGGCTTTGTTTGTGTGTGTCTGTGAGCTGTCAAACTTGTTTAGCGGCCGCCTTTTTCCTTGTTAATTCACAGAATAGGTCTTATAAGAATCTATAAACGTCTTTCGTAAAACACAACAATGTCTCAAAGAGTTTATTTATCAATACAACACCATTTTAGAGTTAATTACATGTTTATCGCGCCACGGATCCGTCTATAAATAGAACATAAATCGTCACTTGCACAGATTTTTGCCCGCCTTTTTTTCTTCACACAATCACAGTAATAAACATGAAAAATGTTCACATATGCTAACAATTACACTCAGAACGTTCCACAATATTGCTTTCCAGCTGTTTTTATGACGAATATCATTTATTTAGCGCTACAAACGTAGAGATACGGCGCGATGGCGCCACTCACAGTCGGTCCTATGTAGTAATGTCAACAAACAAGGTTCGATATGCCGCCGCACGATTCCGAACTTGTATTTCAGATTTCTTAGAACTTACGCCACTAATATGAGTTTTATCAATAAAATTCACCCGATTTAAATGCAGTTATGATGTGTTGTGGTTAAAATGTATATGCCATAGTCTGAAGTGAGATACCGTTTCGTTATCTGTTGTCAGTGCGCGATGCATGTTTAGTAAATAAAACACTGTGTTTCACACTGAAGTCTAGTTGGAAAACAACTTTGTTGGCTCAAAATTTACAATTATTCCGAAATTTTCGATATTCATTGAACCTTTACGTGACTTGGACGCAAATCTTTCAAGGTCATTTCGATGAGCGGAGTCCATTTGACATTTGGTGCCCGGCCTTGACATTGTTGAGCGGGAATCAGCAAGAATACATAACAATGCTATATAGGTACTAATAAATAGAAGGGTATTCACAATGCAATTTGTAATGTTGTGAAACACGTGTGTAAAATTTCATTCTTATATTTGGCTCCAATATACCACAGACACAATTTAGTTTCTAAAGCCGATTATTACCGGTTGGAAACCGATGTTCAGAATACTTTTAGCAACTCTATCAATTATTGTGATTGCGATCCTATCTGCACAATGCACATTTTTGATTTATAACAACCTACTTCCTCTTTCGATAAAAGTAGTTATGAAATAGATCGCTACATTGCGTGTAGGTGCATTTCTTTACCGTTCTTTCATGTTTTGTAGCAGATATTATATTTGTCTATGTATTACTATAAAGTCAAGTTATTTAGTTTAATCGTCAACATAATATAAAATAAAACAAACGATTTAAGTAAACCATTTTATTAAAACATCATTTAATTTTTTTTCTCTTGCCACCGGCGCCATCACTTTTCCCGCCTTTTCTCTTCCCGCCTTTCGCGACGGGTTTTGATTTATCCGCCATTTTATTCCTTTTGGGTTTACCGAACTTTTTGTTTCCTTTGCTCTTTTGGCCTAAGATTTTTTTGTTGTAGCCTTTTATCCATCGGTCCCGTTTCTCTTCCCAAGCTAGTTGTTTTACACTGGAGTTGTCTGTGTTTGATACGGCTTGGCTGGAACCTTGCTTTTTATTAGAAGCTGTATCTTCTAATAACGTTGAGAATTCTTCCGCCGATGCGAACAGGGAGCTCAAATCGTCTTTACCTGTGAGAAAAGTTTTTAAATTTATTACCTTATACATAAAATAATATAACAAAAAACTGTTTTCCTGCATCTTTACCCTTGTAAAAATGTAAATTTTATCCTTATAGAATTTACATACAAAAACAATTTAAACATTATTAATCGTGATTTTCAATTTCATAGAACTATTATAAATAATGTTTTAATAAGTTTTGATATTATTTCAACCAATAATAATATCCCTCAAAATTCACATTCAGATTTTTAATTAGAGTGGAATGAGAAATTTTGGTCCTATATTATGATATAAGCAACGCATGTAGTTTTAAACTGAACCTATACTTAACAAAGTCAAGGTCCTATGGTTATTACAGAGTGCCAATGTTGTACTGGATAGGATAATCATGGGTTAATGGCTGGTAAATGTCTAGCATAGTATGTTCGCCATCCTCAAGGAACCTAAAGCTATTCTCCCCATGATAAAAAAAAACTTAATTGATGGTACAAACATAACTTTCTTAAGCATATTATGTCCATGTTATATGGTTGTTTTGTAAAAAAAATATGTTTCGTATAACCATACCTTTAAGATTCAATTTGGACTTTCCTTTTTTCTTTCCGGGTATATCTATATGATCTTCGTCGTCGTCGTCATCGTCTTCTAGCAGAAGTTCTGTTTAAGAAAGGGCACTTTTAAACAATGTTTTTACCAAAAAATTGTGTATTGCCATGTAAATATCCGGTAACAAAAATATTAAATTTTATGCTGGTCGTTTCTATATGGTTCATTATAACCTTTTACCAAGTGCATTTCAAGATTCTTTACTGCTATTTAGAATGTCACACAAGCCCATGCCTGTATCCCTAAAGGGAACAGCAGAGGTCCAAATCTGAATTTTCTTTCCGCCAGCTGCATTTTTTTCTCTTTATTATTATTTTAGGGACTTGCAATCAATTGAAGCTGCATTTTTAGAATTTTGCTTATCAAACAACTCAGAAACACTGTTCAACCTGGTAAACAAACCTACAACCTCTATAAAGCACAACCGAGAGACGAAAAAGGTAATAATTGCAATAAATGCATCAAATATTTGAAAATAGTACCTTATTGCGAGTAACTATTAGGTGTTGATGAAGACAGTTTTCCATAATTTATATAGGAAAACAAACGTTTGGTACTTGTTACTTTAATAGGAGCAGTGGAAAGCGATTTATCCCAATTGAGATTTACTATCTACAACGCAAAGACTATGTGTGAACCTTTGATATGATGGCATCATTTGTCACCTTAATAATTTTTTTTGAGATTTCAATGTAAAACCTGAGTAAAATTTAATTGAACTGAAAATTAGGTGTATAAATTTTATGTTACATTCATGTAGGTGTTTTTTTAATTAGATTTATTAATCTCTTGTCTGATGTTTTTATATCTTCATAAATAAATTAATATTCTTTTCGAATGAGGTTTTGCTACATAACATTAATTTGATTGATCCAATATTGAAGCTACCCGCTTTCAATATTGGATCAATCAAATTAATGTTATGCAGGCACTTTCAAAAATGATTCGTTGGAACCATTTTATTTAGGTCTGATCCGAATTAATTATAAATTTATCAGTAAGTTATTGTTTCGTCCGCTCACCTTCATCTTCACCAGAAAGTGACGGTTCATCTTCATCAGCCGATATATTCAGTTCTCCGTCACTGTCTATAAACAACAAAAATGGTAAGGACTAGAAAACTATATGGAAAAATTGTATCATCATCATCAGCCCATATACGTCTTACTGCTGGGCACGGGCCTCCTCTACAACTGAGAGGGTTTAGGCCTTAGTCCACCACGCTGGCCTAGTGCGGGTTGGCGGACTACACACCTAAGATATTCCTAAGAACTATTAGGTGTGCAGATTTCCTCACGATGTTTTCCTCCACCATTAAAGTATGTGATAACTCATCATGAATACACACATCACCTCGAGGCCATCACTACTTGAAATTTGTATTTATAAAATTAAAATAGGTAATACCTATTTTAAAATAGGTATTAAAATAGGTATTGGATATAAAAAGACTGGAAATATGACTTTCTTTTCTGATCTGGATTCCTCTACATATATATTCTTAAGCCTGTATCCCTGAAAGGGTAGGCAAAAGTTAATTTCTGTACTTGCATTTCCCTTATTGAAGTTTAAGTTCCACGAAATAACGGACAAACGGATTTGCCGGTTTTTGGACTTATTTTCATAGAATTTATTCAAGTAAAAATAGTTAAGTAACAATTTACTCGTCCCGGGTATCGAACATAGGACCTCTAGTCACATATTTATACCATGGGATTAACGTGACAGGTTTTTTTTGTATCCCTAGCAAGAATGTAGATAGTAAAACAAGATTTAGTAGAACAACGAAACCAAAATCGCATTCAAAAAATAATTACCTCCTTCATCGACTTCATCACCAATGTCATCATCCTCTTCATCATCATCATCATCGCTGGCAAGCTCGTCGTGTTGTTCTTCATCAGCCTTTTTCTTGGGCCGCTTCTGTTTTGTGGTTTCCATCTCGGCGAGGTAGTCCAACTCTTCGTCCGATTCCTCTGTAAATTAAATAGTATAGTTTATATATTTGGCCACAGATTCGGCCCACTGTTGGGCAGTAACCCCCAACTTTGGGGTTTTCTCCCTAAATTTGGGGGGATTTATACTGGGAGTTTTTTAAGGGGAATTTTTTTGGGGGTATTTTTAGGCACAAATTTTAATTGTGTATTTTATTTTTTAATTGCACTAATCTCATTACTCCATACTAATATCACTAAATAACTATAATATATATTATTACAATTACAATGAAAATCATAACTTGTGTCACAGTAGGGGAATTTTTGTTTGAATTTAATGGGTTTTGAAATTGCTTTAAGGAGAAAGATTCCAACAGTTGGCAACACTGCTGTTGTTTGCTGCGGTTTCCTAACAATTTCCTCAAGATAATAGTTACCCTGTTTGTTGGTCCCCGTGACGGTGTCGAGGTACTGCTCGAAGTCCTCGCTGGTGACGGACTCCACGTCGCTGTCCTCCTCCTCATCAGCGCCGCGAGACTCGCGACGCTTGCGCAGGAAACTGTCATCATACAACAACATATAGTAAATAGATACACCCAACAGTCACATACATAGTTCTGACCCCACATTAAGACACAAGTCTTGTGTTGGATATCGGAAACTACGAGAGACTTTTCGGTCTCTTAGACCCGAAACAAATATTTGTGGATCACACAAACATTTGCCTCAGTGAGGGGATCGAATCCGAAGCCTCTCGTTTCGCAAGCTGTCTTGTCAACTGCGTCACGAGGCTGTCAAATAATAAAGCAATAACATTATGTTGCTTTAATAATAATTTCGCATAATAGAGGATGAATCTATTACCGTTATCTGGTACACATAACATACATACGTATTAAAAATGAATTATCACGTACTTTAACGGTGAAGGAAAACATCGCGAAGAAAATTGCGCAAGTAAAATTACCTTAGGAATTTCTTAGGTGTGTAGTCCGCCAATGTAGTCAGTGTGGTCGAGAATCTCGGCGGTCGCAGGTTCGAACCCCAGGCACACACCTCTGACTTTTCCAAGTTATGTGTGTATTCACAAAGAATTATCACGTACTTTAACGGCGAAGGAAAACATGGTGAGGAAACCTGCACACCTAAAAGTTCTTAGGAATTTCTTAGGTGTGTAGTCCGCCAACCCAGGTAGGCCAGCGTGGTAGACTAAGGCCTAAACCCTCTCAGTTGTAGAGGAGACCCATGCCCAGCAGTGGGACGTGTTTGGGCTGATGATTATGATCTACAATACTCACTCATATAAGAACTTCTCGTCAACAGGAATCTTGGTTACGTCCTCGTTGAGATACGATGCTGAATTCACTGGGATACTTCGTAAACCTGATAATAATAAAAATAATCCCTGTACTTGACTATCCTACAATTGGATATAACATTTATAATATATTTCATTTGGATACCAAATCTTGTGCCGTGAACTATCAGAAATCACAAGAAATTAATAGCCGAACAAAAACATACTTCTACAGGTTGTATTCAGACCGTGATGGAAAACTAAGGCAGGCAATAGCCACGATGATTACAAACACCGTGACATTAAAAAAAACGATAAAACATATAAATAAATATGTTTTCCTTACAACCACGAGTATTAAATATACAGGATGTTTTCAGATCGTGATCAGAAACTAGGGCAGGTAATAGCTACGGTGATTACAAACCCTCTGGCGTGAAAGAAAAACCCAACAAAAAATAAAAATTTTGAAGTTTTCCTAACAACCACGAGTATTAAATATAATATGTGGTTGTTAGGAAAACGTAAAAAAAATATTTTTAGTCGGGATTTTTTTTATGCCCATGGGTTTGTAATCACCGTAGCTATTACCTGCCTTAGTTTCCGATCACGGGCTGAATACACTATCTTGTATATTTTTTGACTGCCTCGTGGTCACGCGGTACAAGTATGTGCCGTGCGATTTAGAGGTCCTGGGTTCGATTCCCGGGTCGGGTAAAGTGTTATTGGGTTTTTACATTAGGAAATTCTCGGTAACAGCACGGAGTTTGGAAATGTGCCCGAAAAACGGCAAAAGGCTCGCCCCTATTACGTGGGAGAAATGCACCTCTGCATACCCTTTCGGGGAATACAGGCGTGAGTTTATATGTATGTATGTATATTTTTTGTTAATTTTTAACTATATTAAAATCTCCATAATACCTTTAGCAGTATAATTCTTCCTCACGGCGAATTTCGGGTGTGACCCCTTCACCTTCTTCACACCATCTTCCTCCTGGGTCTGGGTTCGCTTCTTGGGGTTCTTGAACACGAAACGGTCGAGGAATCGAATCCCGGAGAAATCTTTGAGTGGATCACCGCTGTATTGGATGATTTGATCTGAAAACATTCGTAAATTTGGGATAACCAAAAGTCTTATCAACAATTTTCATATTTTGCCATTTACTGTCGTTTGTCAAGTTCATTTAAATATTCCGTTTAGGGATTTTTAAATAGAAATCTAAGTATCAATGTCCGACCCGGGAATCGAACCCAGGACCTCCTTCATCACTCGGCGCATAACGTACTTAGTTCTGATCCCACACTAAGAAACAGACTTGTTGCCTAAAGTCAAAACTACCAGAGAATTAATTTTGGTTCAGATACTCAGCCCCAAAACAAACCATATGTATCATACAAAATTGGTCTCATGTCGGGAAGTGAACCCGCGGCCATTCGTTTCTCACTTATAGTGTCTGATCAACGACGTACAAATTTACCGAAATTAATAATAAAAGAATTACACAAAATTGTCATGTTTTTACCGATAAATTCTTAATTAAAAATTACAAACTTAAATGTTGAACCAAAAAAATACTGGTGCGAACTAAAACTGGTGTGAACATCAGAAAACTTGCCACGTGGAAGTACTCAGGACCTTGTTAATTGTGAGCATGTTGTTTGTGAGCTTATTTGCTCCGGTGGCACACCTGACCATAATTTTCTGGGAAAGATATGTTATACGGACTGAACTTTCGCATATAACGTATAGCCTGCACACTATGAAAGTATGTTTAGGGTCTTCTGGCACATCATCATCAGCCCAAATTCGTCCCACTGCTGAGCACGGGCCTCCTCTACAACTGAGAGGGTTCAGGCCTTAGTCCACCACGCTGGCCTAGTGCGGGTTGGCGGACTACACACCTAAGAAATTCCTAAGAACTTTTTAGGTGTGCAGGTTTTATCACGATGTTTTCCTTCACCGTTAAAGCAAGTGATAATTCATTGTGAATACACACATAACTTGGAAAAGTCAGAGGTGTGTGCCTGGGGTTTGAACCTGCGACCGCCGAAATACTCAACCGCGCGCCTAAACCTCGAGGCCATCACTGCTTTTCTGGCACAAGTATATTTATTTTATTTATTTATTTAATACAATTACACAGGTACAGGACATACAAGTAGTTAAAAGTATACAATGATAACATAGGTTATTAATTATTGTCCCACCAGTAACAGTATAACATGGTCTCCTCACTAGGCAAGCCTGTATCGAGGGGTATATAAATACTTAATGGAAGGTGTGAGTGTTTCATGATCACGTCGGGATCACCAAGTGTCTCAGGGTCTTGAGTTAGCCGATGTACCATAGGTGAGTTGGAGGATCGCATACATACATACATAAACTCACGCCTGTATTCCCTTAAGGGGTAGGCAGAGGTGCATCTCTGCACCCACATTTCGCCAAGTATGTATCAGTCCCACGTAATAGGTGGCGAGCCTATTGCCGTTTTTCGGGCACATTTCCAGACTCCGTGCTGTTACCGAGAATTTCCTGATGGAAAAACCTAATAATACTTTGCCCGACCCGGGAATCGAACCCAGGACCTCTAGATCGCACGGCACATACTTGTACCGCGAGACCACGAGGATCGGTGTAAATGAAACACTTACTAGGGTTCAGACTAAGGTGGCATGGTGCCGACTTGATGGATAATGTCTGACTGAACGCTTTATTGTAGAAATTATTAACTTTTATACTCAGTTTGGTTAATGTGTGTGTACGCGTGTCTTCTGTCGTTTGCCGCTGAGTTGGTAGTGTGCATCATTTAGTAATTTATTTAGTAAGCATATTTGCTTTGACCGAGTTATGGTACAATGATCTGTGCCCCACAAAGGCCTTAATATTATATTTTTTTTTGTAAAAATTTGTTAAAGAAAAAATATATACCGTCGAGTAATTTCTGCGCGAACAGTTTCACAGTGGGGTGAGCGTGTTTGGACAACAAGATCAGCTCCAAATACGCCGAGCAGGTGGCGCCACTGTACACGGGGTTGCGGGTCAACGGGTTGTATTCCGATATCACCTGAAATACACATTAATATATATCGACAGCCCCGTGGCGCAGTTGGCTAGACACCAGCTTGCGAAACGAGAGGCTGCGGGTTCGATCTCCGCACCAAGACAAATGTTTGTGTGATCCTCAAATATTTGTTTCGGGCCTGGGTGTTTGTGAGACCGAAAAGTCTCCCGTAGTTTCTGATACTCACGACACAGGACTTGTATCCTAGTGTGGGGTTAGAACTATGTATGTGACTGTTGGGTGTATTTATTTATTATTATTTATTTAATATTAGTTAAAAAAAATTTTTTTTTTTGTTTTTTATAAAAGAAGTGATGGTCTTGAGGTTTAGGCACGCGGTCGAAAATCTCGACGGTCCCGGGTTCAAACCCAGGCACACACCTCTGACTTTTCGAAGTTATGTGTGTATTCACAATTAATTATCACTTGCTTTAACGGTGAAGGAAAACATTGTGCTGGAACATGCAGACCTAAAAGTTCTTAGGAATTTCTTAGGTGTGTAGTCCGCCAAGCCGCACTAGGCCAGCGTGGTGGACTAAGGCGTAAACCCTCTCAGTTGTAGAGAAGGGCCGTGCCCAGCAGTTGGACATATTTGGGCCGATGATGAGTTGATATATTATTGCTTAGATTCCAAAGAATCAAATGAAAAATTGCATTCAGTTCTTTAGCACACTACTATTTAATGAAGCATAAAATACGCTTCAAGCTATACATTTATGATAACATTCATTTTATAAGTATTTAATACAAATAAAAAAGCATTAAAACCTTTATTGATTTTTCCTTTGATTTACAATTTTTAGTCTACTGCGGGTAGGTACACCTTTCATGTCTTAAGAAATTCCTTGTTGCCTAAATAATTCCCCTCGCTATTATCTTAATTATTACCTTGTCCATATTAACAGTCTTCTTGAGCTGTATCTTGGCGGCCGCCTCCTTCTCCTGAAGGTCCACCTTCTCATCATCGCCCTCAGTCTTGACCCTGGCGTGGAACCAGCCTGGAGTGGAGACTGTGGGCTTGCGTCGCTTCGGCTTCACGTTTCCTTCATCGTCGATCTTCAGGTCTACGTACGCTTCTTCATCGTCATCTAATAAAAATTGTATAGTGTTGGTTTACATTGTTACATATTGATAGGTAACTGCCAGTTTTAGAGCTGAGTTATAAATTATATTAAAATTACCTACATACATAACCCCACACCTGTATTCCCTCAAGGGTTAGGTAAAGGTGCATTTCTGCACCCACATTTCGACAGGTATGTATCGGTCTCACGTAATAGGGTAAAACACGCGTAAAACGCGAGCCTATTGCTGTTTTTTGGGCACATTTCCAGAATCCGTGCTACCACTGAGAATTTTCTATTGCAAAAACCTAATAATAACACTACCCAACCCGAAAATCGAACCAGGGACTTATAGATCGCACGCCACATATGTACCTTTGCCGCGAAACCACCCTTTAATTTAAAATTACATTAATTTTAAAAAAAACATTCAATGTTTATGATGTTATAGGTATTTTATTCATTCAATAAACTTTCTTCATTACATTTCGGAGCTATTTTCAGACACTGTATTATTAAGAATTTTCAAATGGAAAAACCAAAATAACCAAATTTAAGATTTCTCAATGATTCCATTCTTTGGCAAGATTATTGCCATCCATTTTTATTAGCCCAAACTCCTTTTGGACTGCATTCCACTAATTTTCAGGGTTTAGTCTTGTCATATTACCATGTCAGTATGATAGTAAAAAAAACATGAAAACCATAATACTCATCATCAACCCATATACGTTCCACTGATAGGCACCGGCCTCCTGTACATCTGACAGGGTTTTAGGCCTTGGTCCATAATACTCTCGTATTAATAACACTCTACAACTGAGAGGGTTAGGCCTTAGTCCACCACGCTGGCCTAGTGCGGGTTGGCGGACTACACACCTAAGAAATTCCTAACAACTTTTAGGTTTGGAGGTTTCATCACGATGTTTTTCTTCACCGTTAAAGTACGTGACGTGTAAGTACACATAACCTTCTGAGTTGTAGAGGAGGCCCGTGCCCAGCCCAGGGTCGTATATGGGCTGATTATGATGATGAATAATACTAACCTATCAACAAATCTTTCTTGTCTCCTCTGAGTAGGTCCACTTTCTTCTGCTCCACTTTCTCTTCTTCTTCTTTAACTTCATCTTCTGTACTGTCTAACGTGCCATTCACTTCTGTTATAGTCTCTTCAGCGTCAGCCTCTGTTTCTGGTTGTTCTTCTTTTATCTCCTAGAATGAGAGGCAATTGCTATTAACATTAATAAAATCAACCATTTATTTTTGTATTACATGAAAATTTTACATGAATGTCCGTCTGCCACCTCCATAAAGCCAACGTGGTGGACTAACGCCTAAACCCTATCAGTTGTAGAGGAGTGATGGCCTCGAGGTTTAGGCACGCGGTAGAGAATCTCGACGGTCGCGGGCTCACACCCCAGGCACACACCTCTGACTTTTCCAAGTTATGTGTGTATTTACAATGAATTATCACTTGCTTTAACGATGAAGGAAAACATCGTGAGGAAACCTGCACAACTAAAAGTTCTTAGGAATTTCTTAGGTGTGTAGTCCGCCAACTCGCACTAGGCCAGGGTGGTGGACTAAGGCCTAAACCCTCTCAGTTGTAGAGGAGGCCCGTGCCCAGCAGTGAGACGTATATGGGCTGATGATGATGATGATGATGTAGAGGAGGCCCGTGCTCAGCAGTGAGCTGATGATGACGTAACATACACATACATATCCACAGGGTTTTTTTTATGTGCCGTTGCTGATTGCCGTTTTTCACAAATCAAAAATCCATGTTGCTACTGCAAACTTTTTAATGAAGAGACCCAATAGCACTTTGCCCGACCCGGAAGTCGAGCAGGACATCTATTGCACAGAACTCAATCATGCCGGAAGACCATGAGGTCATCATATTTTTGAAGTGAAAACTTCTTTAGCGGCGCTGTGCACTTTTTTGGGATGAGTAAAAAATTTTGAACTCGCGTCAGATCACGTGACCCTGATCGAAAATGCGTAAGACGCATTATGTTATGTAAATTGTCATGTTTGTGTACGATAGCGCAATAAATATCGTATTTTACCACGTAAATGATAGTACTTTTATACTGATAAATAAAGCAATTCGTGCGAAATTATTCTCTATTCATTCCAAAATATTCAAAAATGCACAACGTTAAAGCCGTTGTTTTTTTAATCTTTTTAAAAACATACTTACATCCTTAATCTCCTTTTTGGTCCAGACCAACCTCACCGCCTCCTTCTTGTCGCCATCCTTCAGGACCTGGGAGATGAGGAACAGGATACCGCAGGCCTGCGCCGGGGTCATGTAGCAGCACAGTTGCAGGAGTCGCTTGATGAAGGCCGTCACTCTCTCTATGTTCTTGTCTTGCTTCAAGGACTTGTAGATGAGGGAGAACAGTAGGGCTGTGTGGGTGGTGTTGAATATGTCAATGTTGGTCAACTTGCGGTACAGGGCAGTGTAGTATCTGGAATAACAAAAAAAAGTTTATTTAGCTAGCTTTAAAGTACTTAAATAAAATACGGTTATAAATTAATTTAATAACTCTTTTATGGGGCAATGTATACGCTTCTATAACAAACTTCCGAAGGCTATTAGAGAGCTTCCCTTGACAATGTTTAAGAAATCAATTAAAGATAAGCTTTACAAAAAAAGCATACTATAAAGTTTCAGATTTTATTGAAGATAATAAGCCCTGGGAGTAAGTAAATTGATCGGAGTTTTGTTTTGTTGCTACAGTTTATCGTATCGTTATGAAATTTATAATGTAAAATTTAAATAATGTAATGAAAAAAAAAGACATATATTGCTGTTTTTTAAAGAAAAAAATGACATGTCGTGTTGCTGAGGGAGTTTCTTGCCGTTTCTTCTCCACAGCGATAACACGTTTCGAAGCGGCAATAGATTAAAAAAATTAAGATGTGTAAAATTGACGATTCAAAAGAACTTGCAAAAGTCTATTTGAATAAAGATATTTTGACTTTGACTTTGAAAAATAATGGTTTTGATCACATTTTTGCTTATGTACATAATTTGAAAAGCCGCCTAACTTAATGTGCTATTGTTTATCTTAACTACAATAGATACGCACAAAAGGGTAGGCAAAGTTGCACCAATTGTGTCTTCGTCCCACAGTAATGAGGGGGGGGGAGAGAAACAAGCATTCACATTTTCAGACTTCGTGCTTCTACTGAGGATTTCCTAATGGATTTACCTAGTCACGTTGCCCAACCGGGTATCGAACCCAGGACCTTTAGATCGCACGGCACATGCTTGTGCCGCGAAACTTGTGAGGGTACACCTTGTATGAATAAAGCATTGACATGATATGTACCTGTCGGAGGTCCCCTGGTTGGCGCTGCTGATGTGGAAGAGCAGGGACAGCGCATGCACTGCGACGTTGAGCGAGGCCAGGTGCACGAGCCGGTGCACCGCGTCCACGTGCTCGGCGCTGGAGCCCAGCCGCTCCCGGTCCGCGAACGGGTACGCGCGCTTCACGCCCGTCAGGATGGCCGACATGAGGCGGGAGTCGATCTCACCCTGGGGAATTCATGGACTTTGTTAATAAATATAACACCCAACAGTCACATACATACTTCTGACCCCACACTTAGATAGCCGTCTTGTGTCGTGGGTATCAGAAAGTACGACAGACTTTTCCCTCTCACAAACACTCAGACCCTAAACAAATGTTTGTGGATCACACAAATATGTTTCACTAGCTGGTGTCTAGCCAACTGCGCCACGGGGCTGTCAAACTAAAGGTAAAGATTTAAGGCTACTGGCTAAGCTGTTAATTTCAAGTTAATTCCCGGTAGCCATCGAGGGAAGAGAGTTGTATCAAGTGACGAAACAGAAATAAATAAATATACTCAAAAGTCACATAGTTGTGACCCCACACTAAGATAAAAGTCTTGTGTCGTCATCATCATCAGCCCAAATACGTCCCACTGCTGGGCACGGGCCTCCTCTATAACTGAGAGGGTTTAGGCCTTAGTCCACCACGCTGGCCTAGTGCGGGTTGGCGGGTTGTGTCCTGGGTATCACAAACTACGAGATACTTTTCGCTCTCACAAACACTCAGACCCGAAACAATTTTTTGTGGATCGTATAAACATTTGTCTCGATGCGGGCAGCAGCCTCTAATTCTCAAGCAAAATTCAATCCCCAATTTTTTTCCAACTTATTTAAAATTAATCCACCACTGTATTTAAATAAATTCTAACATGAAAATATTATTATTAAATGGAAGATGAGTATTGACAGCTTTCGTCATTTCTGATACTAACAGAAGACTTACACATATCTTAGTATGGGGTCATAAGTACATGAAACGAAATGAAATAAACAAATAAGACATATTCATCATCATCATCAGCCCGTTTACGTCCCACTGCAACGTTCCTCTACAACTGAGAGGATTTAGGCCTTAGTCCACCACGCTGGCCTAGTGCGGATTCACACTATGAGTTATTAAGACATAAATAAATAAATAAATACACCCAACAGTCACATACATAGTTCTGACCCCACACTAGGATACAAGTCCTGTGTCGTGAGTATCAGAAACTACGAGAGACTTTTCGGTCTCACAAACACCCAGACCCGAAACAAATATTTATGGATCACACAAACATTTGTCTCAGTGCGGGGATCGAACCCGCGGCATCCGTTTCGCAAGCTGGTGTCTAGCCAACTGCGCCACGGAGCTGTCAATACATATTACACTATGAGTTAAATTTTAATCTCAACATACCTTCTTAATGGAAGCTTTGAAGAATGAGAAGTATATCCTGATGAGGTTCTCAGCGATCTTGGAGTCGTCCTTACCCAGGAAGAACTGGTTGAGGAAGCACACGCCGTAGTATTGGGCGCGGGGGGATATGTTGCTCCTGCGAACAACAGTAAGCAATTGTAGCTAACAGACAATATTCATACGTAGCAGGGATGCCATTGACACGGCAATTGCTGTGTTATACGGCAATTGGGGTCAATTGAAAAAAAAAACACTGTACACGGCAATGAATGCCGTGTCATAAAACACGACGATCAGATGATAAGAATTTAATGCATTTTGAAAAAAATAATATTAAATACGGCAATTTCTCAATTTTTTCTACAAAACACGGCAATTCGACATCCAAAACACGGCAATCAATTTTTATTTTATGGCAACCCTGATACGTAGATACATACATTTTTGACAGCCCCGTGGCGCAGTTGGCTATACACCAGCTTGCGAAACGAGAGGCCGCGGGTTCGATCTCCACACCGAGACAAATGTTTGTGTGATCCACTATTATTTGTTTCGGGTCTGGGTGTTTGTGAGACCAAAAGTCTCTCGTAGTTTCTGATACACACGACACAAGACTCGTATCTTAATGTGGGGTCAGAACTAAGTATGTGACTGTTGGGTGTGTTTATTTATTTATTTATACATACATAATCCAACGTCTGTATTCACTGAAAGGGTAGGCGGAGATGCTTTTCTGCAGTCACATTTGGCCAGGTATGTAAAAGTCTCACGTAATAGGAGGCGAGAATATTGCAGTTTTTCGGGCACATTTCAAAGTCTTTGACGCTACTGAGAATTTCCTAATGGAAAAACCCAACAATCATCCAGCTATTGACTGTATTATGCATAATAGGGATCGAGCTTATTGCCATTTTTTGGCACACTTTTAAACTGTTTGGTGCTATTGAGAATGTTTTACCATACCCAATAACACTGCCTGACCAGGGAATTCAACCTTAAACACGAAGGTGTTGAAGATCTAGATAAGATGAAGATCTTATGCTGCGGATCCAAACTGGTAGAAAAATAACAAGATCATAAAACATCTATTTTGGGAATAACTTCTATTTATATCCATATTTTTCTATGTCTATTACTGACAATGTCTACTTGTTATTATTTAACAATCTCCTACTCTTACCTGAACAGCATCTTCTCAATCTCAGCGAGCACGACGGCCTTCATGTTGGGATGGTTGAAGAGCAGCTGGCACAGGTGGTAGATCACCTTCGACGCCACGGACTGGGACGGGTCTCCCAGCTTGTTTATTATGTTCGTTAGGAGGATCTGTGGAGGAAGTGTTATGGATAGCCGGGAAAGGTGCAGTCAGACACTGTTCTATCTTATATCTTTAAATGAGCAATTCTTGTATATATATAATTGGAATCTCGGAATCAGCGATAAATCGATCTAGCTAGGAATCATTTTTAGAAAATGTCATTTGGAAGAAAAATAACAAAAAGGAGGCGTTTGAGTAGTCTCAACTGAAAAATATGACTCTTCCTGACATCTATTGGCGAATTGGCGAATAATAATACTATTTTTTGTGAGCAACTAATTGCTTTAACGACACAACAGCAGATGGCGTTGTTAAGTAACATTATTCATATTTCATCATTTTATTAGTAATTCGTACTTAAATATAATTTCCAAAAAACACAAAAAAAAACCGAGCAAAGCTCGGTCATCCAGGTACTAAAAGTATTATAATATCAGTTCCAAAAGTGTAGGTAAATGTGCATTTCTGCAGCTAATAAGTCCCGCGGATCATAAGGTACGTGTGTTATAAAGTATTGCAGATTTCCGAGAATATTTTCAAAATTTTTTCGGCTCGGGGATCGAACCAAGGAGTTTTCGATCATGCAACACACGATTGCGACTATCGAGTCGAATTATACAACAATAAAATTAATAAGACAGAAAAGTTTTGTGAATCAATTTATCTATTCAGTTTCGACCTGTATCTATTCACCCCAACTATAGTACTATTGAAATATGTCGTTAAATAGCACATACCTTTTCTCTTTCCGGATGGTGCATAAGCAGGTATGACATGGCGCTTACAGCCTTCTCTTTATTAGCCTCTACTGAATCATGGGCAAATTTATTTAAAGCGTCCACATATGCTGAAAATAAAATTCATATTAGACTCAATTTCAATGGGCGGCACCACAGAATATATCAGTTAATATCTACATTTATATGCCTCACTGTTGGCCATGCTTGCTCTTCAACTAAAGGGTTTAGGGTTTAGTAGTTAGTCCAAAAAGTTGGCATAGTGCAATTTGGCAGATTACACATATATACATACATAAACTGCAATTTCTGCACCCACATTTCGCCAAGTATGTATCAGTCCCACGTAATAGGAGGCGAGCCTATTGCCGTTTTTCGGGCACATTTCCAGACTCCGTGCTGCTACTAAGAATTTCCTCATGGAAAAACCCAATAACACTTTGCCCGACCCGGGAATCCAACCCAGGACCTCTAGATCGCTCGGCACATACTTGTACCGCGAGACCACGAGGCAGATTACACTCTTAAGAAATTCCTAAGCACTTTTAGGTGTGCAGGTTTCTCCGTGATGTTTTCCTTCACCGTTAAAGTGCGTGATCATTGATTGTGAATCAATACTGACAACTCACAAACACTATTTCGAAAAGTCAGACATGTGACCTGCGAGATTTTCTCTACGGAAATTCTCAAAGCCATCACGACATCAGCTTTACATCAATAACATGATACAGAAATTACATTTTTTCCAACACTTACTTCCGTATAGCTCCTTGAGCTGATCTTCGTAATACCAAAGCTTCAGTATGTTCCTCTTGGCTTGTTTGTTCCCGGATGTCATGTCAGTGAGATGGGCCAGTGGATGCTGTTCAAATGTTCTCAGCTTTACATCCGGTATCAACAGCTCTGATATTAACAGCTCCGACAGAGCATCTGTGGGGAAACAGAACATATTATTCTATCTATAGCAGGGTTTCTCAAACACGAACCCCTGTTAAAGTTTCCAGGTGACAGTGCACCCCTTAAGCTTTAAGTAAAACGAAAAAATTTAGGAAATAATTATTTACATTTAGGAAAAAAATTGGACAAATCTCGTCGCGAACCTCTTGCCGTCGCCGTCACTTTGAGAAACCCTGATTAGTAGTATGCAAGATGGATTTATGCAAGAATGGATTGTTTGTAAAATGGTTTAAGTGGAATTATTATGAATTAAACGCTTGAGTCACAGACAACAACTGACTTTATTTGAAAGTGACATTTCATACTGTGTTGCTACTTGTAGCATACATGAACAAATATTAATATTTTGATATTCTTAGGTACATCCTCATATTAATAGGAATTAACTTAAAATCTACTTTACTGCCTTGCAAGATTTTTGCAGTACCTTATGAGAAAACAAATCATATTTTTTTTTAATATTTCGCCTAGGTGAAGCGAGGCGCCATCCCTAGTATATTATTATGTACAATAAGCTTGACACCATGGCATCCTCATAATTAAATCAAAAATAATCTTAGGAGAACTATATGTGTCTGGGATAGAAATTATTGTTTAAGCTATTCCAGACTACAACCTTTTTGATTCCAAGATTAAATTACTGGATAGACTGTCTCATTGGTCTCGCCATGTAAATGTGCTAAACTAAATGTTATCACTTTCATAGGGTAGTACTACTACAAAATTTACCTATTATGACAATTCCATCTTTCTTCTTTGCTGGCTTTACATTATTGATTAAATTCCTCAGTGCTGTTAAGTTGTACAGTGGGTTATCCTGAAACAATACATAATTATTTTATGAATATTAATAAAAGACAGCCCAGGGGTTTTTGATTAGAATTTTGGCATTTTGGTTAGGGTCGCTGTGCAAATATGGCATCTCCGCATGCCAGTCTAGAAGGCCAACAACCTTGATATATCCTTTCTGACTCCTTTACCTCAGGAATGGGGGAAAGGAAGGTGACAGAGAATTTTCCCCTCAATAACAAAAAGGGTTGTCTTGATGAATTTCAATGTAAATCTAATTTATTTAAATACTATACCCTATAATACTCAGTATATGAAAAACTGTTGATGATTAAGCTCCAAAAGTACGAAAATTAAATGAACTCTTGACTTCTTACTTTGCTAAACATAAATGAATTATTTTTAATTTATTTCACACACACCTGTATAAGTATGGTAGCTGCAGCCACCCTGTCTCCAATGGCACCTTTGTTCAGCAGCGTTTTAGCCCACTGGTGGTCTGAAGAGCCATTTCTGTTCGTCTCTGTAATAAGAAAGTTACATTACAACATAATCATTGTATAAATCATGTAGAAAACCTTTAAATAAGTCTGTTGTGTAATTACAATCAGAGTTGCATTTATTCTTCAAAGTCAAAGTCAAATTATACATATGAACATATGAAAGCCTAAAACAGACAGAGTTACTCTCATACTTATATTACTAAAGATTTACTTTAAAATACTGCTTCATACATATTATATTTATCTATGTACAAAAATATTCTGTTTTAATCTATGATAATTTTTAATAACATTTACCATTTCACTTGAGAAATATATGGGTAAAAATCCAACAAAACATAAATAACAACTAAATGCTTTAAAGATGACTTATATACCGTTCCTTTTCTAGCAATTCTGTATTTTAGTGATATTACTTAAAGTTTACTATATAGTTTTGCATACTTGTCTCATATGCCAGTGTATCTCCATGTAAAGCACTGGTCGCTTCCTTCCTTAACTCTTCAACTTGTTCACTTGTCAGGGTTTTGGTTATAGACGGCTCTTCCGGTAACTAAAACGAAGACTATACTAATAACATACTTATAATTACTAGTCTTTAAATCTGAATAAAATGAAGTTATGTAGACATTACTTGGACGAATTTTATAACATCAAAATAAGAACAAACATCAAAATTACTTAATCTAACGTCCCAAGTAAGCATTAACATTATGATTTATTCTATGTCGTAATAAACCTAATACACATCTTCTATGATTAAATGAAGGTTTAATTGACGGTTGAGTGTTTTTACCTGATGGTACCATTTCTTCTTGTCCTCAAACTCCAAAGTTTCTGCGAAGTTTTTAGCGATACCCTGCCCTTTCTTTTCATCGGCATTTTTGTCTGCTCTGCCGTAATTTGTGTACGCTTCGTCTACTAAAATGTTCTCCTCAAACCTCTTGTGTTTCATTTTGATGATATTTCATTAAATATTTAATTGTAAACACGTGAAAACAACACGAATCCCATGCTGCATTTGAAAGTGACATTAATTTGACAGCTTTTTGGTTCTTTTTTTTTTTCATTGAGGCTGATTATATTTTACGTTCGGATATTTTCGAAGTAATACATTGACTACAAATATGATGGTGTGAGGTGCGTTATTTCATACCTACTAACTTAAAATAAATAAAACAATAACATGACATGACTTTTTTAAATTACATAGATGCAAATTTTCATTGATATGAACACCGCGTTAAGTTGCTCAAAAGTCAAAGGCTCATATTCCAAATTCATAACAAGTTCAAGACGTGTCTTGAGTAGTAATATTTGCACGAAATATTCAACCTTAAACCAGAGATATAATGTTTGTTTCATCTTCAACCACTTTCCAAAGATTTGTCATATCGACAAAAGTTAAAAAATTTGGCAATAAAATTTACACACATTCGTCTGAGCTCCAGTGATCGTTTTACTTCAAGTAGTCCTCCACTCCAGCAAACTACAATAGGATCTATAAAAGTTTATTTCGCATAAAAGCTCTAAGATTACCGTCTGCATAATGCATTAATATTATTATCCAATGTATCAAATATAATAAGATTTGATTCTTCTTATTGTTTTATGCGCGACACGAAATAACCTCCTAAATTATTCCCAATAGTATTACAATTAGAATGTATTTTGTTACTCATATAAAATCACCAAAAATTCAACAAATAATTTGGAGATGCCGGGGATCTAACCCGGGGCCTTTCACATGCAAAGCGAACGCTCTACCACTGAGCTACATCCCCGCGTTTGATCTTACCTAAATTTGACTACGATATTTCGAATAGGCAATATACTCATTTTCTAATGAAAAAACTTGATAACACTTTGGGCAACCCGGAACAACGAAGCAGCTATATATGTTTATTAAATTTCAAAAAAATCCTATTAATTGGTATGGTGGCATCATGATCATCACAAATGATTCTTTTAAATCGATTTATCCTGTTGGCATTTAAAGAAGAAATTGTTACTTACAAATGTCTAAATAAATCCAATTAATCTAATAAAGTCTATTAATCTTAACTAGTTCTGTTCAAATAATTACTTTGCGAAACTGTTTTTCGATAAATCGGGGTAGCAAAATATCGTATTTTCCTTAAACATATACTAATAATATCCTGGTTACTTTATAAGTCCTTTGTATGTCCGAACTCCGAGGTTCCCAAAGCGCACGCGGGCTAATAGTACTAATTTGATATTTTTTAGAGATGTGCCAACTATGACTTTGGCCGACTAGCCGACCAGCCGATTAGTCGGTAATATAAAGAGGCCGTCGTTTACAGCAGATTCGCGCGAAAGTCGCAAACGCCTCTTACAAGCATGTCTCTACTTGTTTTGTTTACATCGCATTGTTTCTTAGTTTTGCTTTTGTAAGGGTCAGAGTGGTGTTTTGTGTAACAAAATTGTGCAAAGATAATTAATAGAACTGTTATTGTATTCCAATGTTCATTAAAGTGAAATAGCGCAATTAAAATTTAATCATGTCATTAAGAAAATCTCGTGTATGGATGTTTATTGAACAATTGGACACTGATTCTGGCAAAGTAAACCAATGCCAAATAATAATTTCTAGTGGTTAAAAATGCCAAATGGTAAGAAGAAAGTTGAAATGGCAATGGGCCGGGCAAATAGCACGGGGAACTGATGACCAAAAAGTTCTCGAATGGATGCCACGTAGCGGGAAGCGCAGCGTAGGACGTCCACCCACAGAGGCAAGATTCCCCCCAACCTAGCGATCCGGGTGGGCGAGACGGAAGTACAAACGCATCGGTTCTTAAGGTACCTGGGGCTTGTTCTTGATAGTCGTTGGGGCTTTGAAGAGCATTTCAAATGCCTAGCTCCTCGTATTGAGAGGGTAGCAGGTGCAATGCACCGAATACTACCGAATCTTGGAGGCCCGAGGGAGGAAGTTCGCCGTCTTTATGCAGGTGTAGTGCGCTCGATGGCCCTTTACGGCGCTCCTGTCTGGGCGAAAAGACTAAGTGTTCGTCGCTGTAGAGCGAAACTATACAGAGTCCAAAGGAAGATTGCCATAAGGATCGCACGTGGATACCGTACGATATCTTTCGAGGCGGCGACGATCCTAGCGCGATTCCCTCCTTTGGACATACTGGCTGACAGGGACGCAACAGTATACGCAAAAATTCGTTCTATTCGACACGAGAGTGGGGGTCGCCCGACAAAGGCTTTTGAGGTGGCAATAAGACGGCAGGAACATCTTAACGCTTTCGAGACATGGCGTATGAGACTTAGTGAAGAGCCTTACGTCCACAAGCGCGTCGTCGATGCAATCCTGCCGGTCTTTGAAGCCTGGATGCAGCGTAAAGATGGACGACTCACTTACCGGCTTACACAGGTAATCACCGGGCATGGTTGCTTCGGTGATTACCTGAATAAGATCGGTCGTGAAACAACGGCGAATTGCTATCACTGCGAAAGCGGCGAAGAAGACTCAGCCACACACACGCTCGAGCAGTGCTCTGCGTGGGAATTAGAGCGGCGAATCCTTGTGGATCGGATCGGGCCTAATCTCTCCCTACCAGCAGTCGTGACGGCAATGCTGGCGGCAGATTCAAGCTGGAATGCCGTTGTCACTTTCTGCGAAACCGTCATGGTGAAGAAGGAGACTGCAGAGCGCATCCGAAAGAGGGCCAACCCCGCTCAGAGAATAAGACGCGAAAGTGGTAATCGTCATGGTAATCGTGGACCAATAATATAATCTGCCTAGTTCCTAAGTCTACCTAGGCCGATGTGTGCTTCATAAGCTACGCACTGGAGGTACTTCGGCGCGTTCATTTTTGAGTTCCCGAAGACCTCCAAAGTGTTGAGGGAGACCACCGTGGGGTTTTTAGCCGGTAAGAGTCCGGCTTACCCCGCTTGTTCCTGCAAGCGGAGATCCAAGAGGATTTTCCCCATGCCCAAAAAAAAAAAAAAAAAAAAAAAAAAGGACGTCCACCCACAAGATGATCCGATGACCTGGTAAAGGTCGCGAGACGTCGTTGGATGCAGGCTGCCTCCAACAGGTGACTGTGGAGATCATTGGGGGAGGCCTATGTTCAACAGTGAACGTCTTTGGGCTTATAATGATGATGATGATGACTGCTGTTAAGAAAATATTATGTTGTTTTGTTTGTTAATTAAGTTTAATAACGGTCGTAGATATGATTTCTTTACAAGCAAGTAATTGTAAAAACTGATTACCAAAAGAAAAGTTACTTTGCTTTACATTTCAAATTGTCTGATTATAAAATGAAAATATTAATTAATAATCAAGATTTTTATTTAATGTATTTTTTATATATTTATTAACACTTTATTCTCACACAAAATTATATAAACAAAATTATAGAAAGAAAACAAGAGGCGGCCTTATCGCTCTAGGCAATTTCTTCCAGGCAACCTTAGGATGAATAATAAAAGAGGAAAAATAAAGAGGGTAGAATACAGTGTATAGAAAGAAGTAAAAGAGAAAGAAAACAACTATAATAAAATAAATAATATTAATAACTGAGTAAATGAAAATAATATAAATATACAGGGTTACAGGTAAAGTCGTCCTATATCCGTTAAGGGCGTGTAGTTTACATCGTTTCTGACTGATTTGACTATGAGACACCCTATCCTAAATCTAACCGTTTTCGAGATATTTGAATATAATAGATTTTTCCAAAAAACTCCCGATTTTCGGCTATCAGCTTATATATTTTGAAATGTGTAAGTCTTATTATTACTACTATTTGATTTTTACATGTAAAATAAGATGCTTTATGACCTCAATAACCAAAATTGTACATAAAATTAATAAATAAGTCGCTGTAGACGATTAAAACTTAAAAACATTAACAAACATTTTGAAAGTTTATTTTTCTAGAAAGGATATCAAAAAATATTATTATGGCACCTGCTTTGCAGATGTGCATAAAAATATCTACGTTTTCTAAGCTATCCGACGAGGTGCAACAATCCAGGGTTTGATTAATAGTTTGTAGGAAAATCTTAGTTTCATAGGCTAAAGGGAGGCAAAAATAAACAAAATATTGATGGTTGATGGCTTGTGAAAAAACTAGTTGAATTTTCCAACCATTTTTATCTAGCTATGTATGGTAACTAAATTTCTAAAAAAAAAACAAGAGCTGCTCATTTGCTAACATTAATATTATCAACTAGTTAACCAACGCATAAAAACGGTTACGTTTCGTTGACGCCAAAATGGTACGCGATCCATCGTTAGGATCATAAATAATTGGAATTCCTCCTCGTGCGATGCACGAGGAATTACCTAGGAAAATGAGCTGATGCTCCTTTAATATTCAAGGTATTATATGGGCCGATCCCGGCGGCACTGCAATGCCGGGCCGACCCGTGACGGGAGTGGAGCAAGCCCCGAACATCCCGTCAGTTTACAAAAATCAGTTTAATATACTGGTCCCGCAATGCGGGAACTTTCAGATATTAAGCTGAAAAGAACAGATACTACACTTTGATCTTAGCCAAAAGGCCGAGAAGCGATAACAATAATAAGCTCAATGAGCTTTATATATAAACGCCGGAGAATCTTGACATCGCGATGTAGAAATTTTAACGCAAATGATCGGCGCCATCTATCAAATAATGTTAAAAACGCACGTTGAAAAGCGGAGGCGCCACTGGGATTTCTTTGATGAGATCATGCAACTATTTCTAAATATTATAAACTTATAAACAAAGTCCAAAAAAATATTTCATTACATTAGAGCGGCCGGTATCTAATATCTATTCATAAAGTTGTTGCGGCGAAATTATATTGCTGACAGTATAAGACTGAAGACCGTTCTATCTATTATTGTACTTATCAGAATTAATTGGAGACCGTATATTAATATTTATTGTTAAAGGACTCTTGTTATATTATTATCTGTTCTTTTCAGCTTAATATCTGAAAGTTCCCGCATTGCGGGACCAGTATATTAAACTGATTTTTGTAAACTGACGGGATGTTCGGGGCTTGCTCCACTCCCGTCACGGGTCGGCCCGGCATTGCAGTGCCGCCGGGATCGGCCCATATAATACCTTAAATATAATAGGAGTATCAGCTCATTTTCCTAGGTAATTCCTCGTGCATCGCACGTTTTGACGGCAACGAAACGTAACCGTTTTTATGCGTTGGTTAACTAGTTGATAATATTAATGTTAGCAAATGAACAGCTCTTGTTTTTTTTAGAAATTTAGTTACCATACATAGCTAGATAAAAATGGTTTGAAAATTCAATTAGTTTTTTCACAAACCATCAACCGTTCGTTCGTTACTTCACCGTCAACGGTTGATTCAACTAGTTCGTTGAAAAAACGCCCATCCCTAATCCGTACACAATTATTTATAAATGTCGACTGTAAAATCAGTTAAATGCTTCTCTCCTAAACATAAAGATAAACGCGTTAACTTAGGGATGCAAACCCTTAAAACTAGGATTTGAAGTTTAAACAACCAAGAAGAAGACAAACAAGACACTGAACGCAGAAACAATAAAATTAAATGCATGCACACGCATGTCCTTATAACACCATGACTATCCAATTCACCCTTATTTTATTAAAAAAATAACCATATAACCTCAATAAAACCCAAACTCTAAATACACTTGTTTAGGTACAAAAGAAACACCTTGTCACTATGATAATACAATTTTAGATTTGTTTTGTTTCATGTGATGAATTTGAGTGTTGAAAAACATATGTGTAAAATGTATAACTATAAGCAAATACTACTACTTTCAAATTTTAAGTTCTTATATACCATCACTTAGCTAAGAATCTGTTGTAACTTCGTAACTTCCTTTACTCTCGTCCTTTTCATTTCTATTGGCCTTTATATTTTTATAAACAACAGCTACCAAATACAGTTCATACATGATCAAATCGTCAATTTTTTTGTAATATTTGCATCCATTCAATCGAAAATAGATTTGATTATTTTTACCTTATCCATAAAGGTTAATGACCATGTAACAGACAGCTAAATGATGGTATTTTAATACTTCATCAACTGACCTTCCGTAAAGATTTCTTAATTAATATCTGTATAAATATGTCTACATCAAAAACTCTACATCAATCAAAACCAACTAAAGTACTTCATCTGGAAGTAATACAACTATTCTGGTCTACTGAATAATCAACATATTATACTTCTTTAAGTACTAACAGTATTTCTCCTCCAATACCTTTCTTAAGATTTTCCCTGCTGGGTTCTTAGGGATTGCGCCAACGAATTGCACTTCTTTAATCTTCTTGAACACAGCCACTTGGTTGTTGACAAAGTCCAATATTTCTTCGGGTTTCATTTTCTGTCCTGCCTGTGGTACAAACACTTTGGAAATTTTCCCAGTAACAGGATCTGGTATGCCTAGAACTGCATAGTCTAGTACTTTCGAATGAGTCCTGACAAAGGTTTCCAGTTCTGTTAGTGGGACCTAGTGTAGTGTTAGTGGTTCCTTTGACCTGATCAATAAGAAATTATAAATATTAATATAATTGAATAATTTATAATATTTAAACTATATTATTGAACAATAGGAAAATCAGATTATTCAGATATCCACAAAAAGTTATGAACTTTTATAACACAACTGCTATTAAATCAGCAGCTCCTTTATCATTCATTATTACCCTAATCAATTCCTTTAATCTATCTGTGACAGCAATTGTTTTTTCTATGTGTGCGTCAAATGGCAATTTTTTTACATTTGTAATAGATACATGTATAAATTATTAATGTCATTCTGTAACTGAATACAAACATCAAACGATTTTATAACTTAAATATTTAATTGTCATCAGCATATAAAATGAATTTGGACCACCTCAAACCTAAATACACATGATTAGTAAAGATGTTAAATAATAATGGACCAAAAATAATTACATTAGTAATGTTAATTATATTACTTTAAATGTGTTTTTAGGTTTTTTAAGAGTAGTTAATATATGAACTATGATCAAAACAGTGTACACTCTACAAACACTTGATAAAATAAGTACATATTTCTTATGTCTTGTAATGTTAAAAAAAAGATTATTTATATATACTCAGCCTGTCGCCGTCCACTGCTGAACGTAGGCCTCCCCAAGAAAGCGCCAACCATCCTGGTCTTGAGCAGCCCTGGAAAAAAGATTATATTACTTTAATTGTGTTTTTAATCAATTGAACTTCCCTTCATACTTTTCCAGGCTTAGGACTGGCTGAATAGTATTGAAAACATATTTATAGTCTACAAACACTTGATAAAATAAGTATTTCTTATGTCTTCAGTTTCATACTACTTACTCAGGCTTATTTAGGAGATCAACTCATCCATGTTAAATTTTTTTAAATTGTGCCCTTCGGAACATACTTCTGAATTCCTGAAGTAATTCGCAATATGGCCAATTGCCAAATTTCATACACTGCTTTACCGGTGAAATGTAAATATTTACCTCATGCCTTCAGGAGTCAAGGTAAGCAAATTCAGGTAATTCTGTGGAGGCAAAAGTTACCGCCGCAGTTGAGTGGACTGAAATATAACTGGACCATCATCACTCCGTTCTCGACGCATAAAACGCCTAACTTGAATTATATTATTCTATGTTATTTGAAAGCTTCACAGGCACAGAGACAGAGGTAAGTACTCCGGTCACCTCAGTGTCGTGTCACCAGCCGTGAGCCGGTATGAAGTTTTAACTGTAAAACCTAGCTCATCCAAGATTTTTTTATTTTGTAGGATCACATTTGCATTACTAGATAAATCAAAAGTAATCCCAATTTTGAATTTGTTGATGGATTTCAAATGCAAAATACCTACCGGTGACGCAATGTTTGCGTATTGCGCGGGAAATTGTCAACCTGTGCTTGTCGGTAAAAGTTTTACGTTGATCCTGGTAAATTAAAAAAATCTATAATAAATTCATTTTTAATTTTTATTACTATTTTCGGGGTACTTCCTAAAGTACCCCGGTACCTTGAAAATTTTGTATTTGTGGCTGAATCCTTCAGCCGAGTCCGATGAAGTCTCGACACTGTGGGTGTAAGATGGAGGCTCATCAGAAGGATCCTTTTTCCGCCTCTTCCTTCCTCCCATCTGCTTTGCACAATATTTACAGTATCAAAATAAATGAAATTTAAAGATTGAATGAATTTACACAAATTTAACTGAATATTTTTGAGAAAATATTTGCCTTGGCGCCTTTTCAATTCAAAGGTACCCGCGCGAATCTCATTTGACAGATTTTTGGTTCTTTTTTTTTCATTATATTTTACGTTCGGATATTTTCGAAGTAATACGTCGACTACAAATATGCTGAATTATTTCATCGCATTAACTAACTTGAAATAAATAAAACCAAAACCTGACACGATATTTTTCAAATAACATAGTTGTAAATTCTCATTGTTATTGACACCGCGTTTAGTTGCTCAAAAGCCTCATATTCCAAATTCATAACAAGTCCAAGGCGTGTCTTGAGTAGTAATATTTGCACGAAATATTCAACCTTAAACCAGAGGTATAAGGTTTATTTTATCTTCAACCACTTTCCAAAGATTTGTCATATCGACATAAAAGTTACAAGCAGCTTTGCGGGGAGTTTATGGGAGTTTACAATTTTGCATGCAGATATTTTAGTGAAAATAAGTAGTTTTTATCTATTTAAGTAGCAAATTAAACATTTAAAATGGATGATAAAGGGAGGAAAGTTATTGTTTGTGACAACGGAACCGGTGTAAGTTAAAACTTAAATGGTGCTTGAGGAAGTAATGATAAGGAAACTGAATCATCGCCTGTTTTCTTTTTCAAAATTGTGTTACAGTTTGTGAAATGTGGCTTCGCCGGCAGCAATTTCCCCGCGTTCATATTTCCGTCGATGGTCGGGCGGCCGATTATTAGAGCGGAGAACAAAATTGGCGATATTGATGTGAAGGTAAGGTGAAATGGACCGAAGCCTCTCGGGACAGTAAAACAATGAATTTCACTCGTTGAGTAAATATCTAAGGATTATCCAGTATTCCAATAATTTCGTTTCACTTAAAAAAGAAAAGAAAAAAAATATCTTCAACAAGAATCATATGTTGAAACTCTAGGTTTTTACTTTACCTGAGTATTAACTCAACTAAGTACAAGAATTACTTCTAAAAGGCATTTTTTCATTTACAATTATGTGCCTCGAAAGTAAAATTGCCTTAAATAGTTTGTGTTAAGCTCATTTTATGCCTTATGAGTTACCTTATTAACTAACCACAGAACAATTAATCATTTTTACAAAATTATCTCCATTAAATAAATACACCCAACAGTCACATACATAGTTCTGACCTCACATTTAGATATGAGTCTTGTGTCCTGGGTATCAGAAATTATGGGAGACTTTTTGGCTCACAAACACCCAGACCTGACACAAATATTTGTGGATCACACAAACATTTGTCTTGGTGCAGGGTTGGAACCCGCAGCCTGTCATTTCTCAAGCTGGTATCTAGCTAACTGCGCCACATGACTGTCATTAATAGTATTCTTGCTGACTCAATTTCATGCTAGACAGAAGATTGACTGGGCATTTGTTATGATGTTATTGTTGGGGCTGTTGTAACAATCTCATGTGCAGAGAAGATATTAAGGAACCAACGACTGAAGGATAGCTTATAATGAACTATTAAATTCAATTACTGTCTGGTTTTGGGCAAAATCTCCTCATTTCATTAAACTATAGTTTAATAATACATCATGAATACAGAATATATGGTACTTATTAATGATATGTTGCAGGATATAACTATCGGAGTAAGTCAAATATGAGATAGCATGTTGCGTTTGGATTTTGTAAAGCATGTTTTGTGAGCTACACTAATTCAAAATACAGAAAAATAAGAATACTAAACTTTTTCGAATAGGATCCCTAAAGTTTGTTGACCATAACAAAATAATCTATGTACTTAGTCATTGTTTGTTTGTTTGAAATAACTGCAACTTGTTTGTTGTTTAAATCTATTGACATCAGTTATCATATTCATATCTTAGGGTGTGTCTTGTCCACTTCAACTTTCATTCTCTCGAAATATTGGCCTCAAAATTTATATAAATCTTACAATTAAAACACAAATAATCAGTTTAATTGGTGAACATACATTCAAAACCAAAATTTTGATTAAAAACATGAGAGAAATTTGTTGAAGCCTTCAAATATTTGTTAAATAAAGGCAATATCATAATTTCATGCTGCAAAGGCTTTCAACCCAGAAGTTGTGAAGGTAAAAATGTCAGTAATAGCTGTAGATACGGTCATTAGCTTGATTGCTGGAAGTACCAGTAGCAATGGCCTAATTAGCTGATATCATACTTGCCTATCTTCTCACCTTATTGCCTATGAAATGGCTGTTTTAATTTACATATGTAACACAGCTTTTGCTTTAAAAAATATTAGTTTTGAGTTTATTAGGAAATTGTAGATAGATAAATGCCGTTTTCTATTGCATTTGTTTTTTTAAACGGCAGGGCAAAGTAAGTTTAGTAGCACCTGTTCTATAAAACTTTTTATATGGAAGAGCGAAGGCTTCTGGCACTAGTATTTAATATTTTTTTAGGAGGTTTCAACTTTGATCTCATGTACTGTAGGTTATTGAATAATTATATTATTACCTGATTGATTGCCATAATACACATTGGTTGAATAACAAAATAATTTCAACAATTTCTAACTAGTTGACGCAGTATTTAGAAGAACACAAAAATAAATATTCTTTATTTTAGGAGTAGATATATCTTATATTATTTATTTAATGCGATTCTGCACTGCTGCTTTGTAATTGCGTAAAAAATGATACTTTGGGATGAACAAAGCCTCTTAGAAGGAGATAGATTTATTCATAGATTGTTAAAATATTCCACTCTTGATCTTCACTTGCTTACTGCCAACAACAAAGCATAGTGAATTGAACAAAAATATGATAGGTGCACATACACACACACACACAAACACTGAGAGGCTCATTCCTGCAACCATATTTAGCAACTGTTTTTTAAAATCTTATTAAGCCAATATTTTAATTTTAAGTCAGATTTTACTTAGAATTTACTAATGAAAAAAAAAACTAACATTTGCGACTTGCGATTCAAATACTTTACCACTCAACACACATACTTATACTGTTAGACCAACAGTGATAAATACACCTGTTGTTTTTTAAATAGCCTTATTCACAAATTATGTTTAAAAGATACCAATTTTTTAACTCAAGCATGGTGTATAATATAATAATCAAATATAAAAAAACATTAAAACAAGAATTGCCTTTGTTAAAACACTTAATCATTTTTAGTACTAAAACAATAATAAAATATGTTTTTTTGTTTGATATTTGTGGTCTATATAAAGAGGCATGTATGTTCACATATTTTCCTTAGTTTTAAGTTTTCCTTAACAAATATTTGATTATAACAAAATGTTGTGTTGCCATATAATTTAATTAACAATAAAAATGTATTTTATTAAATTTAATGTAATACTATTTACTTTTTTAGGATTTGATGGTGGGAGATGAAGCGTCCAAGCTGCGGTCCATGCTTGAAGTCAGTTACCCTATGGAGAATGGAGTAAGTAAATAAATAGCATAACATCGTGATGAAACCTGCACACCTAAAACTTCTTAGGAATTTCTTAGGTGTGTAGTCCGCCAACCCGCACTAGGCCAGCGTGGTGGACTAAGGCCTAAACCCTCTCAATGGTAGAGGAGGCCCGTGCCCAGCAGTGGGACGTATATGGGCTGATGATGATGATGATGAAATAAATAGCACACCCAACGATTATTTTGTAGGTATCAAATATACATTTGTTTCTTGTTAATATCCATACTATAGTTAGTATATAGTCTTGAGAAGATCTCATTGAGTGATGAGACCGCCAATTGTACTCTGTTTCCCCTTTGAGTTTTCTTTTTAAGATTTATTTCATACTGGGGCCGTTCAAGTATTATGTAAGCGAATTTCTCAAAATGATTAACCCCCATGTCAGCAAAAGTAAGCAATATCGTACTCCTCCCTCATATGCTTACGTAAGCATTAGTGTACTTATTTTTCAGTCTGTTCTAGTTCCTGTTTTATTCAAGAAATGGGAACAAAATTTTGTAGAAAATCCGAAAAAGAAATGTAAATATTGCTTACGTAATCACTATCCAGACCCCTCATTCCCCGATGTCGTCAAAAATAAGCAAATGGAATCCCCCCCCCCCCCCTTATTGTTTAAGTAATACTTGAATGGCTCCACTCAATAAATAAAATGCTAAAGAATTTTCCGAGTTAAAAATTAATAGCTCATGTGTTAATCCAGTTTGTGAGTTGGTATGGTGGTAATACCAAATTTTATCAATGTAAAAAACCAACACACTTAAAACCTTTCGCTTTTTTATTAGCGTGAAGTTTTCAAATTCCTCAAATAATGTAAAATTATTAATGTATATAAATATATTATCTAGGTTGTCAGAAACTGGGAGGATATGTGCCACGTGTGGGACTACACGTTCGGACCCAGCAAGATGAACATCGACCCGCGAGAGACCAAGATACTGCTCACTGAACCGCCCATGAACCCCACCAAAAACCGGGAGAAGATGATTGAAGTATGTAGTATTCATATTGTAGCCCAAGTTTTATATAGTTCATTAATTATTGTAAAAATTAACCCTGCTTTGTTCTACTCTGTTGATGAACTGTTGAAGCGAGACAAAAAATGTTTATATTTTAATATATTTAGTTTAGTGATTTATTACATCTCCTATTGTAAATTGCAGCTTGTCTCAAGTACATTCATTTCGTTGTGTTGAGTGGGCACTTATAAAAGAATGTCATATGCATAATTTGGGCACCATTAGCATGTCCACTTGGCCATACTATCCATATATTTTTGTGTCTACCTTAGATTTACCTTTTACCTTAGCTTTTTTTTTTTTTTTTTACGAGAGGAAAGCGCTTTAAGCTCCCCTGTTCGGTACCTCGGGGGAGGCCGAAAAGGGGTATGTCGGGGTCTCTGGCCTTCCAACTCGGCGCGCAGAACAATAATTGTCCGCTTAGCTGAGTTGGGTCCCTAACCAAAATCCTACGCCAGCATACCGACTAAAACCTCTCGGTGACCATCTCGCGCATTTAGGGCGGTTTTGCGGCATCTCAGGGCGAGAAGCGCCCCAAATGGTCCGCCTCCGCCTAGCGCACCGTCCGATTATGGACTCCTCCAAATTGGGAGGGCTTGAGATGCCCTCCACTTACGCTTTTTGGACGTTCACCTCTTGTGAACGTCCGCGACAGTCAAGCGGTCACGCCCTCTGCCGCAAATCTCAGGGTTGCTGCCACCGTTGTGTACCGCCCCCGCAGTACGCCCAGCCTCCCCAGTGGCCCCTGTTAGTCGCCTCTTACGACAGGTAGGGGGTACCGTGGCGGAATTCTTACGCCCCCGATCCACAGGGCGGACCTTTTACCTTAGCTTACCATACTTTACCTTACCTTAGATTTAACTTTTACCTTAGCTGTAATAGTAACTCTCTATTTTCAGGTAATGTTCGAGAAATATGAGTTTGACAGTGCTTATGTGGCCATACAAGCAGTGCTCACGCTGTACGCACAAGGGCTCATATCAGGCGTGGTAGTTGACTCGGGTAATGTACCTAAATATTTATTGGTCTGGCTTTTAGGGTATTGGAAAAGGCTTTATGATCGCGTTTTTTAAATTTTTCATTAGCTTATTATTAGACTGCCCTTTTAGTACTGTGGCGTAAGTTGGCCCTAGATTCAATTCTCAGGTCGAGAAAATTATAATTTATTTAATAGCATGTGGTCTAGCAATGTAAATAACTGTTTTATGTATATATTTATTTAACTGCATTTGACTGGCTCGTGGTCTCGCGGTATAAGTATGTGCGGTGCGATCTAGAGGTCTCGGGGTCGATTCCCAGGTCGTGCAAAGCGTTTTTGGGTTTTTCTATTCGGAAAATTCAGAAAGTATTCGGAAAGTAGCAGCAGAGAGTCTGGAAATGTCCCTGAAAATCGACTGCCCCTCTGAGGATACAAGCGTTATATACAGGGTGTATTCAGACCCAATGGCGTTAAAAAAAACCCGACAAAAAAAAAATGTTTTCCTAACAATCATAGATATTAAATGGATGTGGTTGTAAGGAAAACGTATTTTTATTTTATTTTTTGTCGGGGTTTTATTTTATGTCACGGTGTTTGTAATCACCTTGGCTATTACCTGCCCTAGTTTCCGATCACGGTCTGAATACACCCTGTATACGTACAATATGTTTTAGGTGATGGCGTGACGCACATCTGTCCGGTGTACGAAGAGTTCGCGTTGCCGCATCTCACGAGACGACTCGACATAGCAGGCAGAGATATCACCAGATACCTCATTAAGGTAACATTCTTATTATATTTTATCTATACAAATAAATAAAATTGGAGTTTCTGTTTGTAATATTGAAATTACCGCTTTTTAATAAATGCATATGGATGTATACACGGTACATATACCAAAATAACGTTTTTTACATTTTTTGTCTGTCTGTCCGTTTGTTCCGGATAATCTCTGAAACGGACCAATTTTAACGGGAATTTCACTGGCAGATAGCTGATGTAATAAGGAATAACTTAGGCTAAAAAAATAATAATTAAAGATTCGAGTGTTAGGCGGAACGAAGTTCGCCGGGTCTCAAATATGTATTTAACTGTAAAGTAATCTGACATATTATATGTGTTAACCAAATTTAGAAATTTTATTGAAACTTTTATATTTAGGTATTATCATTACTATTTTTTTATACATAAGTACAGTACAATTACATTTATTAATTTTGTATTTTCTTCTCTTTCAACCAAGCAATCTTAAACAGTTCTTATTCAAGTTTCGATGACGTCTATCAACTAATTATTTTTACTCTTATTAATAAATCACGACCTAAGCCCAATCCCAAATAAGGCCGACTGTGGAACTTACAAAGTAGTGATGGCCTCAAGGTTTGGGCGCAAGGTCGAGTCAAAAACTCGGCGGTCGCAGGTTTGAACAGGCGCAATAAATAATCACGTACTTTAACAGTGAAGGAAATCATCGTGAGGAAAGCTACACACCTAGAATTTCTTAGGAGTTCCTTAAGTGTGTAGTCAGTTGTAGAGGAGACCTGTGTCATCCAGTGGGACGTATTTGGGCTGTTGATCAATGAATGATGATGATGATAATAATGATAAATACTCTGTTGTTTGAGAACTTCTTGTCAACAGGAATCTTGGTTACGTTTTCGTTCAGATCTGATATAGAGGAGGTCCGTGCCTAGCAGTGGGACGTATATGGGCTGATGATGGTTGTAATGGTGCTGGTGGTGGTGATGATGGTGATGATGATGATGATAATGATGAAGAGGTGTGAGTTACATTTATGATGATGATGGTGGTGGTGGTTTTGGTGGTGATGATTATGAAGATGTGTGAGTGACATTTATGATGATGGTGATGTGTAACGCACCAATTTGTGCGCAGTTGCTGTTGCTGCGCGGCTACGCGTTCAACCACTCGGCGGACTTCGAGACGGTGCGCATGATGAAGGAGAAGCTGTGCTACATCGGGTACAACATCGAGCAGGAGCAGCGGCTCGCCTGGGAGACCACCGTGCTCGTGGAACCCTACGTGGTCAGTGGAACTAGACATTTCCTCAAAATATTATTATTTATTCATTTACCCTTTTTACAAAATGTGTAACCTGCGTTCTCCTACGGATCTCCTCATTCCTGATTCGATCGCGTAGGGAAATACCAAGCATAGCCCTCTCCATAGCTCGCTGAGCGACCCTGAGCTTTCTTATGAGCTAGGGCAGAAAGGTTCTCGAGTGGACGCCGCATACCGACAAGCGCAGCGTTGGACGTCCATCCACAAGGTCGACCGACGATTTGGTAAAAATCGCTGGAAGCAAGCTGCTTCCGACAGAACATTCTGGAAGTCTTTGGGGGAGGCCTATGTCCAGTAGGCAGCAGTGGACATCTTTAGGCTGATGATGATGATGACAAAATGTATAAAGTTAGACTTAATGCCTGAGGCATTCTATGACAGTCGAAGCAGTGGCGGTTCTTCCATAGAAGCCCAAAACCCTGGCTTGCCTTATAAAATTCTGAATAATAATCTTTAAGCTTTAAATGTTTATTTAACTAAAGTAATTTGACATATAAATGAGAATATCCTGACCCCACTATAAACGTGTAACGCTTTTGGGCTTGTATGGAAGTACTGCCACTGTGTCGGGCCTAGGTGCAGAGATGAAAGGTGTACGTGTGTTAATAAAATTTATTTCTGGCTTATACTTCTATCCTGGTGGTGGTAGGATATTCGTATCCGCCCGGATGGCGACCACCGTACACAGGGCGTAAAACCCGCCATAGTGGCACATGCAAGTGTGCCGCGTTCCGGGATCAGCCAGTGTATATCCGGTTTTCGGGGGGGCTTCAATCATGGTGAAAGGATGACCGTGCCGGCAATTTTTTTGGCCGGTTTGTCGCGGTCGGTCCTTTGATCGCCATGATTGATAGTCCCCCAAACTTCTTCACAATAAGGTGAAGAGGTATTCGGCCGGCATGATTGTGTCGACCAACGGGAGACCATCATCTCTCACTGGTCGGCACTTTTTCTGGACTCCATTGCGCTTACCATCAGGTGCAATGGGGTCACTTTGCCGTGCCAGAATAAAAAAAAAAAAAAAAAAAAAAAAATCCTAATTCTAATATCTTCTTGGCACATTTCATAAAAATAAAAATATAAATATTTTCGTGAAATAGCAATTTAAATTGTGGAAAGATAAATTAGAGCATCTCAAATTTGCGTGCTTTTTTTAGTATTATCTTCACTTATAATAAAAACAGTGAATCGTCTTAAATTCTGAATTAATTATAAAAAATATTTTGATTTCTCAGTAAGAATTCTTGAAAAACGAGACTTTTTTCTTTGAAAACTGCATGATGTATTGATTGGTACCTATGGTTTATCAGTTGCCGGACGGGCGCGTGATCAAGGTGGGCGGCGAGAGGTTCGAGGCCCCGGAGGCTCTGTTCCAGCCGCACCTCATCAACGTCGAGGGTCAGGGGATCGCCGAGCTCGTCTTCAACACCATACAGGTATGTTATTATCCATTTTTATTCATCTCCAAAAAGAAATAAAAATTTTGACGATTTTATTTTAATCTTATTAAATTTTTTTATCTTATTTTTCGTACCGGTTTGTTTACATAGTATAATGTTAAAAAATATTAACATTATATAACTTAAAGTATATGCATGTTAACTTGTAACTTAATAGGTAAATAATTTGCAATTTTCTGTTAATACAGTAGAACCTCTATAAGTCGGACATCAAGGGAGACGCCAAAAAATCGAGTTTTGACATAGGCGGTTTTTTATTCGACATAAAGAGGTTGAGTTTAATTCTAATGCAAATTGAGTAAGATATATAGTTATGTTCGAAATACAGAAGTCCAGTTTAATTTTTCGAGTTACGGAAGGAAATTATGTACCAAAATGGCTTGGAGGGACTCACCGATTATTTCGACTATAAAGGGTTGAGATATCGAGTAATGGAGACTTTTCAACTTATCGAGGTTCGACTTAACTTGTTCGACTTATCGAGGTTCGACGTAACGAGATTCGACTTATCGAGGTTCTAGTTAACGAGGCTCTACTGTATATGTGTAATTGGCAGGCGGCCGACATCGACATGCGCAACGAGCTGTACAAGCACATCGTGCTGTCGGGCGGCTCCACCATGTACCCCGGCCTGCCGTCGCGCCTCGAGCGGGAGATCAAGCAGCTCTACCTCGAGCGCGTGCTGCGCAACGACTGCGACAAGCTCGCCGTCAGTACACCACACACCACACTACACACCTACTTACACACATTGATATTTTTAATTATTTCCAAAAAAAATGTCAGTAAAAACTAGTGATATTCCGGATATCCGTATCCGTATCAGTATCCGTTACTTTTCTCGCGGATCTTTTAAATAAATAAATAAATACACCCAACAGTCACATACATAGTTCTGACCCCACACTAAGATACTAGTCTTGTGTCGTGGGTGTCAGAAACTACGAGAGACTTTTCGCTCTCACAAACACCCAGACCCGAAACAAATACTTGTGGATCGCACAAACATTTGTCTCGGTGCGGGGATCGAACCCGCGGCCTCTCGTTTCGCAAGCTGGTATCTAGCCAACTGCGCCACGGGGCTGTCAAACACACATTGATATTTTTAACCATTTCCGAACAAGTGTCGGTAGAAACTAGTTATCCGGATATCCGTATCTGCAGATATCCGCGGGAGAAATAAGGTCCGTGTCCGTATCAATATACATTACTTTTCTCGCGGATCTTTTACGGATCTTTTATTTATTTTCAAATTCAATTGACAATGTAGGTTTCCTCACGATGTTTTTATTCACCGTGATATTTCATTGTGCACACAAAAAAAGTTAGAGGTGTGAGCTTGGGGTTTAAACCTCAAGGCCATCGCTACTTTATTTTATTGGTGTGGGTCATACAGACACTATATAATATATATACTATCGCCGTCCACTGCTGAACGTACACTACCGACAAAAAGTTTGGAAGCACCTATAAAATAAATATATATAAAATAAAATATTATTTTAGTAATAAGAATATGGTTTTGTTGTTTTAATTAAGTACCTAATCATTCTTCATTAAATAATACTATATCTTATATTATTTCTAAAATAATTGAGAGTATTAAAAGTGCTTCCAAACTTTTTGTCGGTAGTGTAGGTCTCCCCAAGTAGGCGCCAACCACCCGGGTGTTGAGCAGCCCTCATCCATCCGCTACCCGCCACCTTTCTCAAGTCGTCGGACCACCGTGCTGCAAGACGACCCACACTACGTCTGCCTAAGCACATACAGACACTATTAAAATATGTTTTTGTGCATCAGAAATTCAAGATCCGCGTGGAAGATCCTCCGCGGCGCAAGGACATGGTGTTCATCGGCGGCGCCGTGCTGGCCGAGGTGTGCAAGAACAGAGACAACTTCTGGCTCGCGCGCCACGAGTACTTGGAACAGGTACACTACATGAACTTCTCGCAAACAAACCCAAAAACGTTACACGTTCATTGTGTAATGTCTAGTTTATAATTGTTTATTGTGGGGACCATACAATACCTGTTTTTTTTTTGTGAACTTTTTAAATATATCATTCATCATTATCAGCCCATAAACGTTCCACTGCTGGGCACGGGCCTCCTCTATAACTGAGAGGATTTAGGCCTTAGTCCACCATGCTGGCCTAGTGCGAGTTGGCGGACTACACACCTAAGAAATTCCTAAGAACTTTTAGGTGTGCAGGTTTCATCACGATGTTTTCCGTCACCGTTAAAGTAAGTGATAAATCATTATGAATACACACATAACTTCGAAAAGTATGAGGTGTGTGCCTGGAGTTTGAACCCGCGACCGTCGAGATTCTCGACCGTATGCCTAAACCTCGAAGCCATCACTACTTTTAATATATATGTGTTTTTTTCCAGGGTCTGTCGTGCCTCAGAAAGTTGGGACCTCGTGCAAGTTAATAATATAAATATTGTAAAAAGCAAAGCATTTCTATACTTAAGTATTATTTTCCAATAAATTACCTAGAGATTCCAATGTCAAGTTAATGTATTTTCGTTAATTATGCGGGGTTTTTATTGTCTATTTCAAAATATGGTATCAAAATTACTTAAAAAAAAGTATATAATTGTCTATGTATGAGCTCATAAGCCAGTAAATAACATGTAACATGGATAATTTTAGTAAAGAAAAAATAACATTTTTGTATATAAGAATTTGATAGTGAATTTCAAACAAATTAGTGTCTTCTAGTGATTTCTTTGTTTAGAAACCAAATATCGTTTCAATGTGTGGTCTTGGATAGAAGGTGTAATGTTTGAGATAGTCTTGTCTCAGTGTAATAAAACTGCCTGGCAATTGTCAACTATTGAGCAGTGTCCGTACTTCCATAGAAGCCCAAAAGCGTTACACATTAATTTGTAATGTCTAGTTTATAATTGTTTATTGTGAGGTCAGGTTATTCTCACTTATATGTCAAATTGCTTTTGTTAAATAAATATTTAATGCTTAAAGATCATTATTCGCAATTTTGTAAGGCAAGCTGGGCTTTTAGGCTTCTATGGAAGTACCACCACTGCTACTCAGATATTGTTATTAGCACTGAAAAATAATCTTAATTATTTTAACCTTTAAATTTAAAAAATACTGCCTCGTGGTCTCGCGGTACAAGTATGTGCCGTGCGATCTAGAGGTCCTGGGTTCGATTCCCGGGTCGGGCAAAGTGTTATTGGGTTTTTCCATTAGGAAATTCTCAGTAACAGCACGGAGTCTGGAAGTGTGCCCGAAAAGCGGCGATAGGCTCGCCCCCTATTACGTGGGACTGATACATACGTGGCGAAATGTGGGTTCAGAAATGCACCTCTGCTTACCCCTTCGGGGAATACAGGCGTGAGTTTATGTATGTATGTGTACATATACAAAAAGTCACAGGGGTGTGTTCATTTACTATAGTCGACGCATTTTAAACTGTTTCGTTGGGCAATAAATGTCACTGAGAGTAGGAATGTGCACGCAATGCAACCAGTTATCGATACTTAGCTACCTGCGCGCGCGGGGTCGATGCGTCATTACCACTCTCACTCCTCACACACAGCCCCGTGGCGCAGTTGGCTAGACACCAGCTTGCGAAACGAGAGGCCGCGGGTTCGATCCCCGCACCGAGACAAATGTTTGTGTGATCCATAAATATTTGTTTCGGGTCTGGGTGTTTGTGAGACCGAAAAGTCTCTCGTAGTTTCTGATACCCACGACACAAGACTTGTGTCTTAATGTGGGGTCAGAACTATGTATGTGACTGTTGGGTGTATTTATTATTATTTACTCCTGATTGGTCGTTACGAGTAAGGGTTGTCGATCGTACCTATAGCTATCCCGTTATCGATATGCACCTCAACAATTCTTACGCACATCACTACACCTCTCCGTAAGAGCTGTAAGTGCGAGCGAGACAGACAGAAAAATATGGTTTATGACCCGAAGGCTCAGTATAAAATGCGTCTGCTATAATAAACACTAAGCCGTTGAACTAACTTGCATGAATTTTGATATATCGAGACAGATGCTTGGAGAAAGACATTTATAATTTACCTTGCAATAACATAATATATAAAAATACCTGAGGTACGATACGTCCTTCCGTTTTAAATACTTATAAAATTGGGAGAAAAAGTCATGGTATTTAATTTTGGGACACAATTGGTTTTAAGTTTATTTCGATAATGAGATTAAGAAGTATTACGTGACAAAGTATTTGGTCCAGTGATGGACATTTTTTTTCAAATTTTCAAATTAATTTTTATTTTAAATTTTTTTTAAATTTAAGTCCTTAAATATTATATATGAGAATGCTGAATATTGTAATAAAAAACGGAAGTGTATTTATGAAGCGATATTTGTATTATGAAATAAAATGAACAATACTTAAAGAAGATTTTTTAATATAATTTATAATTTCTTATTAATAATGTCTAGGAGAAATCAAATAAATATCTACAAACTTGAATGTGTTTTTATATATTTTTTTATTTTATTGCAATAAAAAAGCTAGCAGTACGGTGTCTGGAAATGTGCCCGAAAAACGTGGACTGATACATACCTGGCGAAATGTGGGTGCAGAAATGCATTTCTGCCTACCCCTACGGGGAATACAGGCGTGAGGTTATGTATGTATTTTTTTGTCCCTATCCTACCACACACCCGCCTCTGTAACTCCTGTGCTCCAGGATCAACAGCGGCACGCACAGTATTGGCGCCGAGCAATGAAGCTCAGCGGATCTAAGGGGACCTAAATTTGTCATTATCCCGCAACGAAGTTAATCAGAAAGACAAATAAAGGCGGAGTTGGAAAACAAAAAGTTGTCCACTTCCCTCCACAGCAAAGCGGGTGACAAAACATTGAGCTATGAGGCTTCACCCTCACATAAAAAGAAAGACAATTACATTTAGTGAAATTAGACGCAATTAACGCACCACGGGTAAATAACTATATACGATTTATTGAATAAATTGGACCTTAGGTGCGAGCTGTTATTTAGATTTCCAATAATAAGCATGGTAAAAGCGCTGAAAAAAAAGAAAATTCTTCCTAGATTGAACGAGGTCTGTATAATAAACAACACCAGACGTTACATACATTCAGGTGGCTCACTTGCTCGTTCAGGTGGCTCACTTGCTCGTTTGCCTCCTTTTTCCATAAAAAAAAAAAAAAAAAATACATACCATTGAGCATAATGTTACGCTCATCCGACCAAAGATTGCACTCCCAAAGGATATGATGTGCGGACTGTTCATATTCGCAATCATGTGTTGAACATTGGCACATAGGAGAATCAACCAACTTAAATGAGAATAATTTACTACGAAAATTGCCATGACCCGTTAGAAATTGCGACACGTAATGATCAATCTCGAGCCAAGTTTTTGCCAATCGATCGCTAACTGAAGGAAAATATTGATAAAGATGACGTCGTTTTACAGATAGACTCCATCTCTTTTGCCATTCTTCTATTAATTCCAAGTAAGTCTCAGGGTATGGTTTAAATAACCGAGTAATTATCGAAAGGTCGCGCGATGAAAGAAAATCTTAATCAATATTTTTCTTGTTGGAAAATATAGCGCGGCGCGACGTTGTACTTCCAGGTCGACTGGAAGCACTCCCGCAAGGACAGGTAAAGCTTCAGTACTAACAGTTCTGTACGCCTTACACAAAAATATCAACGCCAAACGTAGACTCTGGAGCAATTTCCTTCTAACTGCGCCGACGGTTGCCCTATCGGCCCACACAGGGGAAGCGTAACAAATACAACCCAAATTATGTAGCTCCATAAATTACTTTTAAGGTATTAAACGACAGACCCCAGGTTGACGTTGATATCCTTGTCAAGGCATAAAAGTTGTTTTTAGATTTTACACCGACGCTTTTTATATCTTATCTTATATCTTTAAATGAGCAATTCTTGTATATATATATAGATATATAATTGGAATCTCGGAATCGGCTCCAACGATTTTCATAAAATTTAGTATATAGGAGGTTTCGGGGGCGATAAATCGATCTAGCTAGGAATCATTTTTAGAAAATGTCATTTGGAAGAAAAATAACAAAAAGGAGGCGTTTGAGTAGACTCTTCCTGACATCTATTGGCGAATTGGCGAATAATAATACTATTTTTTGTGAGCAACTAATTGCTTTAACGACACAACAGCAGATGGCGTTGTTAAGTAACATTATTCATATTTCATCATTTTATTAGTAATTCTTACTTAAATATAATTTCCAAAAAAACACAATTTTATAAATAAAAAAAAATAAAAAAACGAGCAAAGCTCGGTCATCCAGGTACTGTTCTATACAAGAAAATTACGTTCTAGAACAAGCCCTAGGTAACAAACAGACTGTTTACTTTTGATCGGGACGTTATTAAATTTTATACGCGGCGGGGTTTTCAGAGTGCCTTTCAGCAGCAAATGAAATGATTTTTGGGGTGCGAACGAGAGACGGTTTCTTTCACCCCAGTGAGTAATTGAACATAGACATGTATTTGCTAACTTTTCTAGACCAGATCTGCTATTTGACTGTATGAGTAGAAGTCCGTCATCCGCATATCCTATTAGAGAGCAATATGGAGGTAAAGGAATCGCGAGAAAGTCGTCAAAGCCTAGATTCCACAAGTAAGGGCCAACAACTACAAGTAGATGGTGAAACGGAGGCCCATAGCCTTACTCGACTATGATATGCGGAATCGTTATCAAGGCTATCGTCCGGGATAAGTGAGTTTAATAAAGATTCCGTGGTCTCCTCAATACCAGTAGTGTATGTGTCATTAACCTTTATACTTTCAATATATGCTGAATCAATTGATTTATTAGCTTTAAACTCATGGTAAAGAGGGGACCAAGGACCCTCAGCGTTCAGACAACAGCCAACAACAATTTTGTTTCCCGAAAGAGACCTCAGAACATGTCGCAAATGGTGTAAATGTGGACCCACAGGGTCCGAGTATTGAAAATAACAGCTCACAACGTATAATTTAGTTGAGGGTGTTGTAACCTCCGCGACCGCATAGTGTCACGTCATAAGATTACGCACTGATGTGACTGTAAATACAGAACTCGACACGTAAATGCCTGCTCGTGAGCTGTTATCTAGTTGTATTAGTCTAGTACGTAACCGAGCGTGTTGGTACTGCTCTTGGACGAGAACAATGTCAAGCTTATATTCATTAATTAAAATATTTAACTCCGACGTTGCCGCCCTATCATTATGTAAATTCAGCTGTCCGATCGTGAGATTATCCATTATATAATCAATAATTTGTTGAAAGGATTAGCATTTGCAGTTTATGCTTATAAGATGGGCACTCCTGACACCCACAGCGGTGGTCATGTGGTTTCTTAAATTTTTTACATGTCGCGCAAATTGGTTTAAAAGCGGCATCAGCCTTATGGGGACAAGATTTTGATTCGTGTTCGCCGGCACACAAAGCGCAAGTTGGGGATTTCGTAGTGCAAAATTTATGGACATGCCCGTATTGTTGACAATTAAGACACCGGACAATCTCGACGTCATCAACAAATCGGCACGTCGCCCAGTCAATAAACAACTTATCTTTGGTGGTAACAAGAAGTTTACGCACGTCCGTGTCTAATTCGATGCCTATCCATTTCCGACCGTTACCTAAGACGCGCCTACGGACAATTCTAACGGATTTAACAAAATCGTCCTCTTTAATCGGTAACTCGTTCTTAATATTCTGATTATAAAGTGAATTTATGAAAACGCGATCTTCCATTGCAGCCGGTACGTCTTTAACTAAAAAACGGGGTCGACGGCCTATTGGTTTTTCTAAACGCAAACCGGCAGATTTTATTGCGTCTACAGATTGCAATTTTTGAATTTGTGACTCATTCGCGACACGAAGCACGACTCCAGATTTCGCGGTTTTTTTAACGCCTACAATTTGAAACCCGTCGTCACTCGGCTTAATCGCTTTCATTAGCGCCTGCTTCGTTGCAGATGATGACGCGAACTCAGCTGATCGCTCAGCGGTGGGGTATGCTACAACACACGGCAGCGGCGCGCGCGACTCCATTGCCGGTGTCGGTTTAGATAAACGCAACTTTAAGCGGTCCGCGTAAGTTGCATTTTGCGGTGCAAGCTCGCGCACATTTTTATTGTAATCTATCTCCCGTTGCAAGTTAGCAAGTTTAGTTTCGTTGCAAGACGATTTTATCGCGAGTATAGAAATTATGCCTGTGACCCGTTGAGTAAGGTCCATAATTGCTGATTTGTTCGCTATGTTTATTCGCGACCCCTGATCGTTAACTAGGTCGTTTATTTTACTTAGAAAAGTCGACGCGTCGGACACTAAATCGCAATAATTATTTCGAATTGCATCGAAGCTGTCCTCGAAAGATAGAGAGTTGCTTCCCGATCCGGAGGACTTTGATCTTTTATCTCCTGGAGAAATATTTGTAGGTGACATGTCGCCAAAAAGCCGTTTTGATCGGGAGTTATTTGGTGACCTAGGGGTCAAAATACTTTTGCCGAAAGGGTCCCTACCACGGTCAGGGGGATCGTCATTATGAAATGACATAGTTTGACTAAATTAACCGAAAGGATAATTAAAAAACCGATAAGAGCTAATGCGTAAAGTTAACAATTTATCCAATCAAGCCTACCCTCACAACAAAATAAAAATAACTTACCGAAGAAAACTGGCAAAATCTACTAAATCCAACGTAAAAACACTAATATAACTTACGCGCTTTAAAGCACAAACCAACACAAAACAACTAGTAACACTCACAAGCCAGCAATCAAACCCGAGACACGAAAAACACAATTTTAAAAGGCACTGTGTCAAACCGTGTCCGTATAGTACGCGTGCGCGGAGGGAAGGTTATGTATGGATGTAACTACATACATAGTTTTTCTTGCTCCGTGCTGCTACTAAGAATTTCCTTATGGAAAAACCCAATAACACTACCCGCTCCCGACCCGGGATTCGAACCCAGGACCTCTAGATCGCACGGCACATATTTGTGCCGCGAGACCACGACGCAGTCATGTATGTAACTATGGCATCTTTTTACTTTACGGGTCTACGATGGACGCTATAAGTGATGAGAATGAGTCGGGAAACGGAAGAGAGAAGAAGAGAACGATGATCTCAGAGCACGAGTGTCCTACACCACGATTGTCTAAAACCCTGAGCTTCAATGAGCGCAAAAAAACAAGGAACTCCAGCCTTCCTTCTAAGCTCCAGCATAATAGGAAAATTCAAACAAATGTGACTTCTTAAAGAAAAACTTGACTTGGGTGAGATCGGTATAGCAGACGTCCATATATTCCAGAATTAAGAATAGGGATGGAGTAAATAAAAGTCTGAATTCATCGGTGATATTTTATTTTTTCTATTAAATAATATTTTTTTTACAAAACGCTAAACATCAATAGTATTACAAAGAGTTCGCTCGGAGCGCTTTAGTACATCGCTTTTTACCGAAGCCAGGCTTGCTACACACTAATTAAAATTGAGATATCAGGCGTACCACCACAAAAATATTAATTTATTCGTGCGGCAGCACTGGATTTTTAATTATAAACTTTTAGCAAATATTTTAGAATAATTTTTTGGACAATTTCAGATACTAAAGCTAGTTATCCCGGCCGACTACTTTAAATTCTAGACATGCATCAAGAAATAATATATTTATGATTTATTTCATGATACAGAATCGGAAAAATAATAAAAAATAATGCATTACATCTATATTTAAAGCATGAATTGTACAAAAAAATTAAAGCATAAAAATATAATAATATTCAAATCATAAAATATTCTGAATTCTGTCCCATGAAAGAAATCCAGAATTCTAATTTTCCGTCAACTATAAACGCGTAATGCAATATTATTTCGATTGGGGAATACAAAAATATTTAAACAAACAACAAATTTTTGTTCAATACTCTTTAAAGCGATTTCATTGTGATGATCCTTATTGCACTAAACGAAAAAATAAACTAACGTTATATAAGTAAATACAATACATCGATGTATGGATGAAATGAGCAAATAATATTTTTCACTTTAAAACGCTTGGCTTTATAAAAACATGCCTTAATATATATATATCCCTTAAAAGAAAAATAATTGTTTATGTCATTGAAAACAATCATAAATTATATTCAAAGATATTCTACTTGATCGTAAATAAGGAATAGAGATATTCATTCGGGCTATTAAAAAAGCTGTGGGCGTCCGTTTAAAAGCCCTAAAATATAAAGCGGAGTTCATTTTTAAACATGACATCTGTCATCGTGACATAAATCAAATGTGACAAGTTGGCAAAAGCCAATTTTAAATAAGTCCCATGAAAGCGAAAATTTTGCTTTACATAACATATTTTCCCTCTAGATTGTCGTAGGAGAACACTATCATGTAATTAAATAAGACTTATTCACTTTTGACATTCATCAACCAACATAACAACTAAATAAGGTACTAATCTCGATCAAATGACGATAACCTAAATACTACGCGGATTTTATTATTTAGATCACATTTAATAATTATTTAGTAACAATCTCTTAATATACCTTAACATTAATGAAATTTACAAGAGAAATGTACCGTTTCATCCGACTTTCATTTCGCTGCCAAAAATGACAACAATTAATCTCATTGGTGGATTAAATTTGGATTTTGTGCGGAAAAAACTAAAACATACACAAAATACGAACTGAAATTTATACAAACGTCAAAATATAAAAAAATTGCAATACTTGACATTAGCTGTCATTTGGACATGTATACGAACGAGATCGGTTGCTTCATACAATTCCATTTAGGCTTGTCACGTTTTTAGATATAAATTAAAGTTTAAAAAGGGCAAAAAACCATTACTAAGTTTTCCACTTCAGTTCTCAGACTAAAATACTGGGATTTCATTTTTTTTACTGTTGTAGAAGGAAACTTTTTAAAAATTTCAAAATGTACTTATAGTTAAAATTTCGCAAAGTTTAACCATAATCAAACTGCGACAAGCCTTTACAAATACGACGATCACAAAACACAAAATTAAGTATTTTGTTCAGAAGACTAGTTTAATTTTTTTTATTAAGAAATTCTTGTTTTTCGTGTTAAAATTCATAGCGAATAATGAAATAAACTACTCAATTTTGATATTGTTTTGGTTATATGTATGAGAATTGGTAAAAATACCACAAAAGTAAGTTCTTTCTATCCTTGTACGCGGTGTCAGTTATTTGTGCACTGCATCTTATTGTACATATTAAAATTATCATAAATATTAAGGAAACAGATCTCAAAATGAAAAAATGTTGTCAATTCCCAAAATGCACAAACATTATTAGCGGGAATTCAAATATTTCTTTCAAATTTATCAACCTAAATTCCCTTACTATTGCTGTGTTATTCCTAAAAAAAATCAAATCGATAAGACAGTGTTGCCAACAATATCGATATTTTAACTACTCGCGTATTGTTCTCACAATACCCGGTGTTTATCGACATTGTCAAACAATACATACCTTTTATATATATTTTCTATAACACTATGCGCTATGAATTTCAACACGTTTAAATTTATCGATAAATCATTTTTGGAATACATCACTCTTCATCTTAACTTGGGTCTTTCGAGACTGATTACTTAAAAAAAATAACTGGAAACAAGAACATAAACAAGAAAATAATTACTTCATATAAATGGATTGCATATATTTGATAATTCCTCGCATCCACAATTAGTTTACTTAATTATAAATATGTGATGAAAATGTGCAGACTTTTATATGCTATCGATTTTAGTAGCAAAAATGATTATAGATACAAATGTAAAGATCTAAGGAGAGTTCCTTCTCTCAGAATGAAGAGCAAAATAGCAGAAGAAGATAGTATAATTGGCAATCATACGCACCAAATGAGGCGAAGTTATGCCTTAATTGTATAGAGTTCTTAAATATGTTCTGCATGGCCATTATATTTTATAATCACAGCCATTTTCGTTATACGAACATCTTGATGGTTGAAACGTTTTAAAATTATTTTAAATGCTGAATTCTATTTCATCACCGATCACTTAATAAATATCCGATCGTTAAATTATTTAAGTTAAGTTTTGTATATTTAAAGTATTTTTTAAGTCACCAGTCTCGACAGACTTAACAAAACGACACCTAATACAAACACATTCTATCCTACTCGCACACGTACAATATCACATATTGCCATCGCATTCGACTCGAGTAAGACTCACGTCACACTGCCAATTGGAAAAACTTACAGCTTCGCCGACGAAAAATGGATAAAACATTAGTTTAATGAATCGATCGATTATAGTGACTGATTTTAATCGAGATCACAATTTAAATGTACTTTTATTGAATGGAAGTTTAATTTGGGAAATTAGTCCCATTTAATTATTTACATAGTTGTACAGATATTATAATTAATAATAATGTGTATTAGATATACCACACGAGATGATTGAAAACTTTAGCTTAACAATATCACATAATGCCTACTTATCGATTAAATTGAACAGTCTACATCGACATAATCGATCGATTGTGCCAGCGAGCGTGAGATCGAACTAGTCGTGTTCAAAAATCGTTGTCGCTGGAAGGGTCGTAGGCCTCCGATACGAACGAGTCCACTGGGGGTCGGTAGCGCAGGTTCGATGACCCCAACACCGGCCCGTGAAACGATTGCGATCGGAGCACGCTACTGTGGGACCAGAAGCATATATTAATACGGAAATACTCCGATATAATGCTAGATTGAGAAGTATTAGGGGTGTAGTCAAAGAGAGGCTTTTAAAATACGTCTTTAAACTATGAAAACTGCTCGCAGGAGATCTAATATCTGTACTAAATATGTAAAAGTCAGTGTATACCATTTTTATACTCTATGGGGACTATAGAACAAACTTCAAAAGCTACGTTTGCTTTGCCTCATTTTGATGTTTCATAAATCAATGACTACACCCTCAACATCAAGTAAAAGCATAATTTCATAGATTGCGTGTATTTGTACAAAAATAACGTCAATTAAATTCAAATTAAAATACACACAAAATAATAGTTTTTCTTTATTTTAGTATACATTCCGTTAGCGGTTAACAGATGGCGTTGTAACAGAAAAATATTCAACATTTAGTTGTTTATTGTTGTCACATTTAATCAAATACCCAAAATACTTGCTATATCTACCTTAAAGTTCAACATAAGTACTGGCATTATATTTCTACAATAGCTCTACTGAATAATTTCTAGAATTTTCTATCACTCTAGCCGTCACAGTTCTATTACAACGCCATCTGCATTTCGTGTTAGTTGGCAGTTATTGCATTATGTACAATATAATAATCTGTAAAAAAATAAATGCATCCCATACTTCAAGCGATAGGACAGGTGTATACTTACGATGGTTAAAGTACCCCAAAGTTAAAGAGCTAAAGCAGAATTTTGGAAAACTGAAAAATGTGTTTAATATTTAAAGTAATAATACGTATATAAAATTGCTTGAAATCCTTTTTAATATTTAAAGTAATAATTATATACGCATAAAAATACTTCGAAATACCTTTAATTTTTTTTTTTTTTTTTTATGAATGCTACATTGATTAATAACACCAAAAAACAGAATCTAAAAATTTATTACCTCAGACTAGTACTGTATTATTCAACCATTAAAAAAACTCTAGGATAAACGGCTATCAGTTATTATAAACTAAAATTCATCAAATTGACTATAACTATACTCGTTCTTTATAAGTTTACAAAAAGATTTAAACTACCTACTTTAATAAATAATTAAGTCATTTTTGTAAATCTACAAAACCTAAGAATTTTCTATCATCTTTTTTCTGACAGCTCCTTAGTATAAATACACAGAAATAAAACCTAAATATAATACAAAATAAGAACGTACATTATATAGCGTGTTAAAGCATACAAGCGGATAGTTTTGGCGGCAACATCGACTTTATGTGCCGAACATAATTGCAGTGGCAACACTGACGGACGTTATTGACGCCTGTCACTTTGACACTTGACACATGACTAACCTGACAGCACAAGATGGCGCTCCGCATGTCACTTTACGCGGTATTGCATGCATTTTGACATCTGTCACGCTCTATAAAAATTTACAGAAAATTTTCACTTACTTCACCTTATACGTACAAATAAGCAATATTCAACTTAATGTTAACAAACTAAAAATTATACATACGGATATATACAACTGAAAAGTATATAAATAACAAAAAATACTGCAACTAAAAATTAACTACTCTGTTATTACGACATTATATTTTTCCAGATATTTGCCCTGTTTGAATTAATTAATCTAGTCACATTTAATTATGAATTAGTGTAACATCAAGATTAACTTTATGTTATCACTACGAACAGGCAAAGGACGAAGAGCACACATCCACCACAGACAAGTTGGTTGGGACCGCCGTTGTCTACGGTTTGTGTGACACGTACCTGGCAGTCTTTGGCGCGGTTTTGCCAGTCTTGCCGAGCGCCGCCGCCTTCCTCGGATCGTACGATGCTCTTCGTTTCCACTTCTCTAACTCCTGCTTCTTTTGTTCTAAATTATAACATTTGTATTTCATAACTTATATCAATTACCACACTTAATAATAATAAGTAATATTATCACTCGAGAAGCAAACATTTCATTTACGTATTGAGACTGTGGACCTTCACACATTTATTGTTCTATGGATGACGTAGTAAGCTGGGCGGTACTTTCATAGAAGCCCAAAAGCCCAGCTAGCCTTACAAAATTTCGAACAATATCTTTAAGCTTTAAATCTTTATTTCACAAAAGCAATTTGGCATATAAATGAGAATAACCTGACCCCACAATAAACAAATATAAACTAGACATTACACAATTAACGTGTAACGTTTTTGGGTTTCTATGGAAGTACCGCCATTGGTAGTAAGGAGCATTCAGCGTCCCTGCGTAGCTGCGTACCGTAGCTGCGCACGCGCATTCCAGTTGGGGTCTGCTTTAACGTCTAGATATTTCGTTTAGAATTTGTATGACATGTAATAGACAACCACCTAATGGACTGAAACCTAACTTAAAAACAGGATAATTGTACCTACCCATTTCATAGTGTTGCGCGCTGCCCTTGCTGACCCTGTCTCCGAGCACGCCCACGTACGTCTTGCTGGGGTCGCGCCGCAGGAAGTTCTTGGGGGAGCTCTCGTTCTTGTACTTGGAGATGTCGAGGTAGCGCGGCTGCACGCCCTGACCCCCCTGGGACCCCTGCGACCCCTGCGCAGACCCCGGCTTCCTCTGCGCGATGGACGTGGTAGATGACGACATAGAGTAGTCGCCGCTGTATCTGGAAATACGATGGAACATGATTTTAATGTTAATTGGCGAGAAACTACGATCTTTCATCATCGTTACTTTGAGTCCACATCAGTAAAGATTTGGAGTTAGCGGAGAGGAGAAATTAGGAAGAGAGAATAGATATGTTAAGATATTTTAAGAAGCTTAACAAGAGTTAGTAAGACTGAGTCACTGAGGTAATAGAAGATAAACTGCTACAGCTTCAGAACGTGTTATCGAGATTGATCGGTTCGGGATAAAAGATTGGTCTATGACTGATGGTCGAATGCAACAAGTCCTCACCTCTGCTTGGTAGGTACTGCGGTTCTGTTCCCGGCGGGGTGGCGCAGCACCACGGGCGCGCTCTCCGTCCCACTCTCGCCCTCCGTGTCACTCGTGCCAGTTGTCAAAGAATTCTGAAAAAAAAAACATATTTTTTGTAATAATGTTAGGTCAAGATGAACAAATTCATAAAGGTGACAATTAAAAGGTAACAGAATTTACAATTAGTCATTTTGACATTTGACAGCCCCGTGGCGCAGTTGGCTAGACACCAGCTTGCGAAACGAGAGGCCGCGGGTTCGATCCCCGCACCGAGACAAATGTTTGTGTGACCCACAAATATTTGTTCCGGGTCTGGGTGTATGTGAGACCGAAAAGTCTCTCGTAGTTTCTGACACTCACGACACAGGACTTGTATCCTAGTGTGGGATCAGAACTATGTATGTGACTGTTGGGTGTATTTATTTATTATTATTTATTTATTTTACTAATGATGACGGTAAGTGCAGTGTTGGGTAGTCTGATGAGAAGGATGATGATCATTTTCAACAATCGATACAAATGTATCGGAAATATGTAAATTTACATACAACTATGCTGATTTCGGAAGCCGAACACTTGTGTTGATGGAATATACATCTAATTTACTGTAATTGCTTTTCATGTGTACAGCGAATAAAAATTTGCGTCGTCAACTGTGTGAGATTATATTTAGTGAATGTACATACATACATACATAAACTCACGCCTGTATTCCCCAAAGGGGTAGGCAGAGGTGCATTTCTGCACCCACATTTCGCCAGGTATGTATCAGTCCCACGTAATAGGGGGCGAGCCTATTGCCGTTTTTCGGGCACATTTCCAGACTCCGTGCTGTTACTGAGAATTTCCTAATGGAAAAACCCAATAACACTTTGCCCGACCCGGGAATCGAACCCAGGACCTCTAGATCGCACGGCACATACTTGTACCGCGAGACCACGAGGCATTTAGTGAATGAGTAACAACAATATAAAACCACGATTATTTTCTCACCTAAAATACCCCCATACTTCGCAGAATATTTCCCTGCCTCGTGGTCTCGCGGTACAAGTATGTGCCGAGCGATCTAGAGGTCCTGGGTTCGATTCCCGGGTCGGGCAAAGTGTTATTGGGTTTTTCCATTAGGAAATTCTCAGTAGCAGCACGGAGTCTGGAATTGTGCCCGAAAAACGGCAATAGGCTCGCCCCCTATTACGTGGGACTGATACATACCTGGCGAAATGTGGGTGCAGAAATGCACCTCTGCCTACCCCTTAGGGGAATACAGGCGTGAGTTTATGTATGTATGTATGTGTTTTTCCCTCATCTTCGCAATACTCTGGTTTAAAAAGATAAAAACAGTGTTATATTTACTTGTTCAATAATTACTTTTTCATGGCTGAAAATGGACGAGTTCCTGGGACTGCTGCCGTTCGTCGTTGAGTTGGTATCACTGTCCAGTATGAAGGTTTTCCTCTTGTCTACTGCCATGTCAATGTCTCTGGCTTTGGACAAAAAGCTAATGTTCTCTTTGGTCGGTGTGATGTCGTCCACAATGAAGGTTCTACGCTTGTCTGCATCGCGCCGTTTCTTCTCTGGTTGGTTTACCTGATATTAGATATTTAAGTTACAATATATATCATCAATCATCGTCATCAGCCCATATACGTCCCACTGCTGGGCAGGGGCCTCCTCTACAACTGAGAGGGTTAAGGCCTTAGTCCACCACGCTGGCCTAGTGCGGGTTTGTGGACTACACACCTACGAAATTCCTTAGAAATTTTAAGTGTGCAGGTTTCCTCATGATGTTTTCCTTCACCGTTAAAATACATAACATAACTTGTCAGAGGTGTGTGCCTGGGGTTTGAACCTGCGACCGCCGAGAATGTCGACAGTGCGGCTTAACCTCGATATCATCACTACTTCTAATTCCTACATAATATAGAAACAGGTTTTCTGAAAAATTTACGATAATTTCAATGTCTAAAAAACTTGAAATATTTTAATAGATATTCTTTTGGTTATTAAACCAAATTATTATTTTATTTATTTATATATATATATATATATATATATATATATATATATATATATATATATATATATATATATATATATATATATTATTTAATTAGTTATTATTTACATATTATATATTATTAATATATATTACTTAATTAGTTATTAATTTATTAAAATTAATGTTCTCACTCTTATTTATTCTATCAGTCAAGAGCGCTTAACGCTTATCTCCGAGAGGGTAAACCGAGTTGGATTCCTAAGAGTCTTTTCTAATATATTTGATGGAACACACAAATATTTATTTCAATGCGTGAATCGAACCAGCAGCCTTCTTTCACAAACTATTCTACGCAATACATACATAGTTCTGATCCCACACTAAGATACAAGTCTTGTGTCGTGGGTATCAGAAACTACGAGAGACTTTTCGCTCTCACACACACCCAGACCCGAAACAAATATTTGTGGGTCAGCGGGGATCGAACCCGCGGCCTCTCGTTTCGCAAGCTGGTGTCTAGCCAACTGCGCCACGGGGCTGTCGATTATCTTTATTCAAATAGACTTTTGCATGTTCTGAAGGTTGGCAGTACGGGTCTTTGCCAACTATATAAATACCTGGAAATTAGTGACGTAATCCCTAGCAAGCGCCACGTCGTTGGTAACCGCCTGCCTCCGAAGATTCCCCCTGTAGTCCTTCGGCCGCAAGTCGAGGATGTCCGAGTGGGTGGACGTGATCATCGGATCGACCGGAAGCGTGAGCAGCTGGTCGTCTTCCGTCTCCTCCGAAGAGTAGTCCAGGGTGGCCAAGTCCGCTATGTTGCTCACGTGGAAGGATTGTGATCTATGGACGGGGGATGAATGACTGGAACGATTTGGTTGAAATTAGTAACTTCTTTAGCGTCGTTGTGACTTGAAAATCGATGAAACGAAAATGCGACAGTAAAAAGAGACAGACACATTTTAACAAGTTTTACCGTTAATATACTTGGCCACTACATTATATTGTAAAGAACGCAGCCATAAAATTTATTTTTATCTTGAAGCCAAAATTATGTGGATGCACACGTGTTTTTTATTTTAAAGTAAGGTTTATGTATTTCTTGTACATAAATGAAAATACCTAATTCGACTATGGCGTGCGTGTTTGCATAAAATAGTGTATTGAATAACCGTTCACCGGACTGCCTCGTGGTCTCGCGGTTTAAGTATGTGCCGAGCGATCTAGAGGTCCTGGGTTCGCTTCCTGGGTCGGGCAAAGTGTTATTGGGTTTTTCCATTAGGAGATTCTCGGTAACAGCACGGAGTCTGGAATTGTGCCCGAAAAACGGCAATAGGCTCGCCCCCTATTACGTGGGACAGATACACACCTGGCGAAATGTGGGTGCAGAAACGCACCTCTGCATACCCCTTCGGGGAATACAGGCGTGAGTTTATGTATGTATGTAATGAATAACCGTTCAATCACCTCTTTTTTTACTTAATCATTCGTTTATACTATATTATTTATACTGGGCTTTTGGGCTTCTATAGAAGTACCGCCACTGGTATGAATTGTACTCTAAGAAATGAAATAATATTTATTGAATCTATAAAATGTCAAATACATCACTTAGATTCAGTCATTTCAAAATTTACCACCCTGTTCGGAAGGCAGTCATCACTAGAGAAGAACGGACAAGAAACTCTAGTGTTGCTCTTTTCCAATCAAGAGATAGTTTACAATATTGATACAAAGACTAAATTTCCCGAATTAGAGCAGTTCATTAATACAATTAATTCTATTATCGGGTGTTACCTGGGTGAGCTGAGATCGTCTTTGTTGCAGTCTTGTTTGTGTTTGGCGAGTTGCTGCCGCCTCCGGCCCTCTTGCGCGGCCTTCATCGGGTCGTACGAGGATCTCTTCTTCCAGTTCGAGAACTCGATCTCCTTGGATGCCAACGCTGATGACGAGCGGTGCTGGCTGGGCTTCTTCTGACCTGGAGATAGAAGATTACGATTTGCTAGATATGTCTTTGATCTACATCAATGAATGATTATTTTACAGAGATAAAAGTAAATTTTACAGCTTCCGTGACGCACTTGGATAGCCTGTGAAATCGGGGGCCGAGGGAACCTCCGAATTGGGACAAATATTTGTGGGATTTACAAATATTTTGAAATATATTTAATACAAGAAATTTAAATATTTAAATTAACTTACTCTTGAATATTCAATAATATTCATCAGTAACTAACCTTTGTCCTGGTTTTTGGGCTGGATCTCCCTCGTGGAAGACCTAGACTTCGTCAGCCTGCTGAGAACAGCCTGCCTCGTCGGTTCCGATATCCTCCTACTCTGATGGTTGACTTTCCTCTCTTCCCTCACGGGTGTTTCCAGTCTCGTCAGATTCCCTCTCTCCTTATTAGTCACCCGCACTGAGTTCCTCACGAGCCCTGGTCCGAATTTCCTCTGCATCTCCGGAGTATTTGGACATCTCGGAGAATTCGCTGGGGCTATCGACTTTAGGTCTGGGGAGTCTATCCTGCCTCGATGCAGCTGTCTTTTGTACCTGCATTCCTGCGATTTGTCGTACGACCCGTTGTCCGACTCGTCCGAGAAGTTGTACTCTTCGGATTGGCCGCTCGATCTTCGGGATGCTATTCTCGGATCGAGGTAGTTGTTGTTCTTGTTCACCGTGCTGAACGAACTGGACCGTTTGATCGAAGAACTCTTAGGTTTGGTCTCGTTTCTTAGCTTCTTTATGTCGCCTTGGCAACGTGTTGGATCAATACGCGGGTACTTTATCTCCATAGCGTTGTTTTTGAGAACAGTCTTTAGGCAGACTTGGTTTGCATTGTCCAAGTCTTTGTCCCTCGCGTCTCCGGTCTTGTGCCGTCCGTGTTTTCTGTGTGGAGACAGAATAGCATCTACGTCATACCTATTCGAAAGTGTTTTGTCATCTGAGCTGTTACTCAACACACCGCGTTCAGAAGACGGGCTGTTCATATTCGAGTCGTGTCTTTTCTCCGCGTCCAGAGATCTTGAAGCAGAGTTCAACAGGATCTTGGTGCTTTCAGGCAATTTAGAAGACCCTGTGATGACGTAGTGCCCTGGACTTCGCAAAGGGCTGTTGTCCGCTGAATTTTCTTTTCTCCGGAGGCGGTAGTTGAGGGAGTTGGACCGGCTGAGTTGTGAAATGGGCAGGCGAGAGATCGCGGTCTTTTCGCTGATGAGACTCGCTGTCATTTGTGATGGGATGCTGGAGAAGTTGCTGGTGCGTGAAGATTGAAGCTTGGCTTGCAGGTTAGTGATTGCATTTTGTGTTTTGAGCAGGTACGATTCCGTGTCTTGCGGCGGTATGAGATCCTGTAACAATTAGAAATTGTTTTAGTGAGTTTGTGACCATAAATCATTCTTTTAACTTAAGCTATTACTCACTATTTGATACCAGAATGTAGAAAGTTGTAAAAATATTTTTGTTTACTTAGTAATATTTTTTAAAATAAAAACTACACAATTTTAACTACATAGATGGAACATATTAGAAGTACTGGAGGACAGAGATTTAATAGCCCATCATGTTTTTCTTTTTATTTGTGGCATTAATTTTTCGATTTGACTAATTCAAGTTAAATATACTCGTATGTTACCTAAACTATGTCATTGATGAAAAGTCATTGATTCACATTGCAAAACATTCAATCGAAGGTCGCCACCGCCGATTTCCTAACCCAACAACCATCCGTGCCCAATCTCAAACAGGCTGCCGGAACGCTAAAACCTCATTCCATACGGCACAGCATTGTTGAGCGACGTATTATAATTTTAAATGGCCATTGTTTTAGTGAATCCGGTTGTCGCGTATCTGTTTCGTGTAAGATTAGACATCGGTGACTATTGTACTCGTATAATGCATATTGGTACACAAACGACAGCCCCGTGGCGCAGTTGGCTAGACACCAGCTTGCGAAATGAGTGGCCGCGGATTCGACCCCGCACCGAGAAAAATGTTTGAATGTTGGGTGTATTTATTATTTATAATCAAATATACGTATATTTTATATTTAATGGTATGTACAGTTATGAAGGCGTTATTGACATACACTACCGACAAAAAGTTTGGAAGCACTTTTAATACTCTCAATTAATTTAGAAATAATATAAGATATAGTATTATTTAATTAAGAATGATTAGGTACTTAATTAAAACAACAATTAAACTATGAAACAAAACCATATTCTTATTACTAAAATAATATTATATTTTATTACAACATCGATAAAATTTGTCATTATCAATTTGCTATTTGTTTTTACAAAAATTATAGGTGCTTCCAAACTTTTTGTCGGTAGTGTAGATGTGTGCGGCGAACGATCGAGAGGTCCTAGTTTTGATTCTATTCATCATCAGCCCATATACGTCCCACTACTGGGCACGGGCCTCCTCTACATCTGAGAGGTTTTAGGCCTTAGTCCACCACGCTGGCCTAGTGCGGGTTGGCGGACTACACACCTAAGAAATTCCTAAGAACTTTTAGGTGTGCAGGTTTCATCACGATGTTTTCCTTCACCGTTAAAGTACGTGATAATTCTTTGTGAATACACACATAACTTCGAAAAGTCAGAGGTGTGTGCCTGGGGTTTGAACCCGCGACCGCCGAGATTCTCGACCGCGTGTCTAATCCTCGAGGCCATCACGACTTCCATTCAATACCAAAACTTCAGTAAATCTGCCCGTTAACGTCAGATTACGTTATTAACTAGTAATCATAAAGACAAACAACTACGTTTCCAAAACAATATGGCGCGAAATAACATTATAACCTAAAAATTTACGAAATTAAATTGCCATAAAAATTTGCATTTAAAAACGATTAGCGTCTTCTAAAAGCGCACAGATTCAATCGAGACTGGATGGAAATGGCACGAGGCCGCTTCTGAGTGTTAATATCTAATTGGGTCAAACATTTTGCACATGTCGCACTCATTTAAAAGTGGAAGATTTTGTGTTTTGTTTAACAGACATTTTTATTATTGAACAAATAACTTATTGCTTCTATAGTACTGGTACAAGCGAGCCTTGCGATCTAGAAGTCCAGATTAAATTCCCGTGTTTTTCCATTGGAAAATCATCAGTATTTCGTATTCTGAAAATATGTCTAAAAACGGCTTGCACTCATGTGGAACTTAAAACTGGTGAAGAAACGTGGTTGCAGAAATGCACACAGCCTATCCCTTAAGAGATAAAGGCGTGAAGGGTGTATCATTATCATCATCATTATCATTACCCTCAGTCCATATACGTCCCACAACTGAGAGGGTTTAGGCCTTGGTCTGCCACTCTGGCCTAGAGCGGGTTGGCGGATTACACACCTAAGAAATTCCTAAGAACTTTTAGGTGTGCAGGTTGTGTCACGATGTTTTCCTTCACCGCTATAGTACCGCTAAGAAGGGTGTATGTATTTTTAATTAGCTACCTTTATAGTCCTGCGGCAATATAAGTAAGTACATTTAAAATGATAATGATAATTTTTATTTACTCAAAGTTATTAGTATTATTTATTTTAGTTGTTTTTTTTTCTTTTAAATCCTTCTTTACACTTTATTCTACCCTCTTTATTATTCCTCTTTTATTATACATCCTAAGGTTGCCTGGAAGAAATTGCCTAGAGCGATAAGGCCGCCTCTTGTTTTATTTTTTAATAGATAAGTTTCTTTATAATTGTTGTACAAGGAAGTGTAAATAAATAAATAAAACAATCCTTTGTCGCATCTTCATACGACAGAATGGACAAAACGCGAAATCGACGCATTCCGGATAAAAGCGTGGTTTATTTTCGCAGTGTTGCGACACGTGACCTGGAATACGGGATCGCGAAACGACCTGCATGTACCCGTGGGAAGATTGAAATGAACGCGGAATATTGGAGTTTAAAATTGTTTTCAGATATTGTTAAGTGAATTTGGAAAAAATAATTAAAATTCCGAATAATAATCTTTAAGTATTAAATCATTATTTAACAAAAGCAATTGACATATAAATGAGAATATCCTGACCCCACAATAAAAATTATAAACTAGACATTACAAATTAACATGTAACGCTTTTGGGCTTCTTTGTAAATACCGCCACTGGTATCTATGTATATCACCCCATATATTATTGAAAAGATTAGGTCTTAGTCCACCACGCTAGTGCGGAATCGTGAATTTCTTAATCCCGTACCTAAGAAATCTGTTATCGTCACGTCACGATTAAAAAAAAAAGTTTAAAGAATCAATTAAAGATAAACTACATAAAAAAGCTTACTATAAAATTTCAGATTATATTGGAGACAATAAGCCCTGGGAGTAAGTAAATTGATCAGAAGTTTCGTTGCTACAATTTGTATCGTTATGACATACATAAGATTAAGTTTATATAATGACATTTAAAAAATGTAATTATAATTATATTTATTATTTAAAAAAAAAGACATTTCGTGTTGCTGAGGGAGTTTCCTGCCGTTTCTTCTCCACAGCGATAACACGTTTCGAGGCGGCAATAGTTTTAAAAAATAGTTTAATATTGACGATTCAAAAGAACTTGTAAAAGTCTATTTGAATAAAGATGATTTTGACTTTGACTTTGACATTATCAATAGCTCAAGATCTTTTATACATAGAACGATCTTAAATCATTGGCGTGATAAGATTTATATTATGATATAATCGCTATCAAGTCAATAATGTCGAACCAAAAAAAACATCTAATTGCCTCGATGGAAGAATAATCATCATCAGCCCATATAGGACCCACTGCTGGGCCCGGGCCTCCTCTACAACTGAGAGGGTTTAGGCTGGGTTGGCGGATTACACACCTAAGGAATTCCTAAGAACTTTTAGATGTGCAGATTTCGTCAAGAAATCTATATCTACTACTGTAAAGAAAAAATAATAATTTTGGTTTGTAGTAAATAATATAAAATTACTGAATCACTTCGGATGATTTTTGGGAAACGAGACATATGCTATTTTTATTTTTAAATGGCACCCCAAGTAAATGGAGCCCAATCGCGCAAGTTTCTTAAATAGTTCTTCAAGAATGCACCTTTCCTTGCAATATTTTTCTTCACCGTAATTTCTTTACTTTAAAATAAGTGTTTTGATGACATTACCTCGTCTAATAGATTAATTAATATATCTAATGGCCGAATACTGAAACGCTACTTAATCTGAGGGCGACTTATATTTAAGTGGCTGTTATAATTTAAGCGGTATACTAAAAAAATGTCATGTAAAAGAACTTTTTGTGGTTATGTTGCCATTTATGGAAATTTAAGTGGACATTAGTTAATCACAGTCTTAAAGTCGATAAATGATGTTTCAGTGTACCGCTTAAATTATAACAGCCACTTAAATATAAGTCGCCCTCAGATTAAGTAGCGTTTGAGTATTCGGCCATAAATAACATAACATCTTACTATACTGGTCGTAATAGCTACTTTTTTAACTTTACATCATGTCCAACTAACTCTGCACCTATGTGATAAAAACATCCATTTGGCACCAATGTAACACTGCATTGCGACGGACATTAAACCCATTTTATACCTTTTTTAACTCACCATTCTTGATGGTACGTGTTTTTTTCATCATCATCAGCCCATATACGTCCCACTGCTGGGCACGGGCCTCCTCTACCATTGAGAGGGTTTAGGCCTTAGTCCACCACGCTGGCCTAGTGCGGGTTGGCGGACTACACACCTAAGAAATTCCTAAGAACTTTTAGTTGTGCAGCATTAAACGAATGATTTTATTTTGATGAAATTAGGTTTAAAAGTAGTCGACATCGTGGATTAACATAGCTTAATTTTTTTCCGAAATAAAATTTACGTGAGTGAAACCGCAACGCACAGCTAGTAATAAATAAATAGGTATTGAATTCAGTAGCCATATCTCACAGTAAAATAAGCATTTTATCATGGAGATCAGAAACTACAAGAGACTCTTCCGGGTCACAAAACCGCGGACATAACATCGTTTGGTTAAAGTTTCAAACCTAATAAAGACTTTTTAATACCAAAATAAACAACTTGAACATAGCCTTTTATACAGTCTAAACAGACTATATTTATTTCAACACAAAGTTTCTTGCTATTTGTCACTAGAGGCATCATTTTAATCTACCCTTTATGGAACTTATGCCTACAAAAATACGGGATTAATATTTCATCCCATACAATTCTGCGTTACCTGCGTTAATTGGCTCAATAAATATGAATATTTAAAAAGAAATGCACACAAAAGTGAAAGTAGTTACGTGCCGGAATGTAATATACCTGCAGGCTGCTATCGCGCGGCTCGCTTCTTTTGCAGATTTGCATTTTGTTCTTAGACAATTTCTTTTCTTTTTCTTTCATTTGAAGGAAGCAAAGGATTAGTGAAGCATACAGCCTTGTTTATATTTTTTCTATTGAGATATAAACTCATCATCATCATCTCATCATCAGCCCATATACGTCCCACTGCTGGGCGCGGGCCTCCTCTACCATTGAGAGGGTTTAGGCCTTAGTCCACCACGCTGGCCTAGTGCGGAAACTACGGAATCCGAATATTTTTTGCTAATACTATTGATGCAATAAGTTTACGGTTATGTAAATTTTATTATTTGCGTTAGAACCAAGATGTTGGAGACTTGGAGTTATTCAGTAGAATTCGTATTTAGGTTATCTAAAAAGGTTGGCTATGAAAAAATCTAAGTTTATTATATGTACGTGTGTAATTAAAATCAATCATGCTACTTGAGAAATCCTAGGGTAAGGTTTTTGACCGGTTTCCATGTTAGAGATTGTGTTTTTGTTTTCGTTAAATGTGGGCCAGTTATGAAAACATTTTTTTAGTAGTTATGCATTAAAATCAGAAAACTTCCGTTTCACCTATTTCAGATCTCATTATAGTTTTTTTTTATCTTTACGATTCTTGATCTTTAGATTAAGTGTATCGTGGATAAGCTCATTACGTTAAAATATGCGGAATAAGTCGTGATGGCCTTGAGGTTTAGGTACGCGGTCGAGAATTTCGACGGCCGCGGGTTCAAGCTCCAGGCACACACCTCTGACTTTTCGAAGTTATGTGTGTATTCACAATGAATTATCACGTACTTTAACGGTGAAGGAAAACATCGTGATGAAACCTGCACACCTAAAAAATTCTTAGAATTTTTCTTAGGTGTGTAGTCCGCCAACCCGCACTAGGCCAGCGTGGTGGACTAAGGCCTAAACCCTCTCAATGGTAGAGGAGGCCCGTACCCAGCAGTGGGACGTATATGGGCTGATGATGATGAATGTTTTTTTAAATTAGTGATTCTTGATCAGTAGGCTAATGTAGATAAGCTAACTACAATTACGTCAAAATATGCGGAAGCGGTGGCATTGGTGTGCGTATCGAAAGTGTTACGAGTGTTTTGGTGTTCGCGACACGGTTTGGTAAGAGTCAGGCTTTCATTCAACCTTGGACCGCGGGCAGGGCTACCACAACATAGAAAAAAAAATACTATTCTTAAAGGGGATTTCTATCTATCTTTCAATTTATCTACTCAATGACTTTATAGGTACAAACACTAACGTCTAATCCCTAAAAAGGTTGTAGAAATCTGCATATCTCTACAGCCACGCTTTGTCAACTGTGGTTTAAGTCTTAAGTTGAAGACACCGCGTTCTTTTCCGATTAAAATCAGCAATATTTCTTAACTACATACGTGTTGCTTCTGATAGTGTTCTGCCGGAAAAGCCGTATTAACCCCTTGCATCAAATTAAGTAGTGATGGCCTCGAGGTTTAGGCACGCGGTCGAGAATCTCGACGGTCGCGGGTTCAAACCCCAGGCACACACCTCTGACCATTCGAAGTTATGTGTGTATTCACAAAGAATTATTACGTAGTTTAACGGTGAAGGAAAACATCGTGATAAAACCTGCACACCTAAAAGTTCTTAGGAATTTCTTAAGTGTGTAGTCCGCCAACCCGTACTAGGCCAGTGTGGTGGACTAAGACCTAAACCCTCTCAGCTGTAGAGGAGGCCCGTGCCCAGCAGTACGACGTATATGGGCTGATGATGATCAAATTAATTATTGTTCATTATGATATTAAGTTTATTTACACCTACGCTTTTCATCTCTGCACCACCTAAAGATCGACTGAGCGAGAATGCCTTTACATATTTTAATGTATTAAGTGTAAATAAATAAATAATTCAATTCTTCATACTAATATTGAAGAAACGATGTTTCTATGCTAACACTAATAACGCATAGATTAACGCAATGGCACTTATAAGAACATTGTCAATCATTTAAATGCAGAAATACGAGAAGGTAAAAGTAAGGGGCTTATGAACTATGGCGAGTCAACGACACGTAACGTACAAAAGACGGGTGGCACCAGGCACTCCGGGAGTGTAGGCAGAAGTGGAAACTTCAACATTAACGTTGTGCATTTTAGAATATTTTGGAATGGTTAGGAAATATTTCGCACGAATTGCTTTATTTATCAAAAGGTTTATTTAGGTATAAAAGTAATTTTTATTTTTATTTTATTTATTTATTTTACTTCAACATACATATACGTATACATACATATACGTATACGGTTAATACCATTTACACATATCGAAGAACTCTAAAACATCTATATACATAATACAATACTCAAATTACAATATAAAAATTAAGAATAAAATAAAATATATCCCATAAAAACAAACAAAACATAACTATAACAAAACAAAAAACAAACATAAAACCGTAAATAAAACTATGTAACACTTTCACAATATTTGAGACAATTATACTTTACTTGCGGCCATGCATCCGCAAATAGATCACAGTCCGGGTTAGTTTCCATCAGAGCATTGAGAGAGCTTAGAACTCGCGGTATGGGAGAAAAGGAGCGAGCCGCGGTTCGACATTCAGGTACGGCCAATAACCTGTGTCTTCTGTTACGAAGATAATTGTTTGGAGTGTAAAGTCGAACCAACTCATTATGCAATATGTAATACCATTTACGTTGTAAAATACAGTATATATTGCGCTATCGTTCACAAACATGACAATTTATATCACATAACTCGTCGTACGCATTTTCGATCAGGGTCACCTGATCTGACGAGATCTACATTTTTTGCCCATCCCATCCATAGCGCACAACGCCGCTAAAGAAATTTTCACTTAAAAAATATGGTGTAAAAGTTGTAAAAGTTCTCAAGCCTAAATAATCACGTTTCGAATATGACCCACATAAACGGAAGTTATAAAATACAATTTCGTGTGGCAACCCTAAAAGCCCGCCATTATAAACAGTGACATGATTAGAATATGTAACATGGACGACAAGTTGCGTTGTGGCTAAATATTCAATGTTAACTTTATGGATATGTGGGAGTGTAGGAGGGGATATACGAGCAGTAGTTTTTAAGTCCTCCAGGGACTTTTTGTTTTCCAACTCCTCCTTTATTTGTCTTTCTGATTAACTTCGTTGCGGGATTGTGACAAATTTAGGTCCCCTTAGATCCGCTGAGCTTCATTGCTCAGCGTCAATACTGTGCGTGCCGCTGTTGATTCTGGAGCACAGGAGTTACAGTGGCGGGTGTGTGGTGGGATAGGGTTAAAAAAAAAGTCCTCCAGGGACATCTATGCTTCTAATTCCTCCTATCTCTTTTTTTTTTTCTGGGATAAAGACAAGTTAAAACCCTGTAGAGATTCGATCAGCCCCATTACTCGGTGTCATTTGTGTCATTCTTCCTGAATTGATCCTGGTGTTAAGAAGTCAGTGGCAGGTTTGGGGTGGGCTGATCATCATTGTTCTCTCGCAATAAAGCTGAGAGCTTTACTCTAATTGAAACTGTCTTCCTCGTATCTTAAACCGGTATTGGCCCTGATCCTACCGCTACAGGGTGCAATGTGCGATTCAGAGGTCAGGGTGGGATTGATATTTCCAGCAGCAGCACTGTGTTTCGTTTAGACTTAATAGCTGAAATAATAAATAGCTGGCGAAATATGTGTTCTTCTGGGATGCAGACATGAGATTCAGTAAAAATTACTTGACATTGTCACCGTAATAGGATGGAATCTAGTAAATCCAAAAAAAAAATATCATCGCCAGAATTATTACTAAAATGCTATAAATAATCTTTTGATATTGTTTACCTGCGAACATGCGAGATAAGTGATGTCAGCGGTGACTCACTTCAACTATGACTCAGGTCATACCCGAGAACGCTTTATTTGGACACGAGAACTCTTACGCTACTGACCTTGCTTCAACAATTAACGACTATTGTGATTTTATACTACACAACGGAAATATTTTACTGGCTATCTTAGCTATCCATAGGAAAGGCCTATGTCCAGCAATGGACGTGAAAAAGGCTGTTGATGATGAAGATAATGATGATCATAGTTGGTCATAGAATTCTATACCTACTTGATTCCGAAGTCTTGACAAGAAATGTGCACTAAATGAATACGCTTAAGGTAAGAGGTCACAGTTCGATTCCCGGGTCGTACAAAGTGTTGTTGGGTCGTGAAAAATGTTTTTCCATTAGGTAATTCTTAGAAGCAGCGCGGAGTCTCGAAATGTACCCGAAAGACGGCAGTAGACTCGCCCCCTATTACGTGGGACTGATACATACCTGGCGAAATGTGGGTGCAGGAATGCACCTCTACCTACCTCATCGGCATACAAGCGTGAGTGTATAATAAAACCTCCTATCACTTAAATCATTCTAAAACATCTCATAGTCATCAAGTCAACCCAGCTATCGAATCCTATCCTAACTTTATGTTTATACTAGCTGTGCCCGCGACTTCGTCCGCGCGGAAAATTAATTTTTAATAAGAAAATTTATAAACTAAAAGTAGCCTAAGTTACTCCTTATTACATCAGCTATCTGCCAGTGAAAGTCCCGTTAAAATCGGTCCACCCGTTTCAGAGATTAGCGGGAACAAACAGACAGACAGACAAAAATTGTAAAAAAACTTATTTTGGTATATGTACCGTGTATACGTCCATATACATTTATTAAAAAGCGGTTATTTCAATATTACAAACAGACACTCCAATTTTATTTATTTGTATAGATTCGGAGCACGTGTCATGCCATACTCACGGTAACAAAGGGAGCGGATGTGACGTCACCGACAGGTGGTGGTAACATTGCACCCTGATGTTAATAGACTGGATATGTGATAAGTGGAGAGCGATGTAATATGTCGAAATATTTTACTACATAAATGATAAAGGGATCATAATGATAAAAAGTTATGAAAGTTCTTTGAACATTGTAGATAGATGCAAACATGTGTTTGTTTTACTTTATATTATTATATATATTATAGGCTTTATATTATCTAGGCTTAACGATAGAACTGATTTTGATGGTATTTGCTACTTTAGACGGATAGGACCTTGGGTATATAAATAATAAATAAACACACCCAACAGTCACATACATAGTTCTGAGCCTACACTAAGATACGAGTCTTGTGTCGTGTATCAGAAACTACAAGAGACTTTTCGGTCTTTTTCTTTTATAGCTTTATTCAGGACCTACTTACATAATATATATGTTATAATTTTTATGTTTAGATATGTTGCTTCATAACGCAAGAACGGCTGAAGGCATTAACGAGACATTTGGCAAAAAAATATTTAATATCCGCATTAATATGTAGAATGTTTTTAATATCCTCAAAAATCACCTAAATTTTATACAAGACCTATCCACTTATAAATTTTATTTATGTATCTAGATTCTGTGCCCAATTCTTATTGACAGGCCCGTGGCACAGTTGGTTAGTCACCAGCTTGTGAAACAGAGGCTGCGGGTTCGATCCCGAAAATGTTTGTGTGATCTACAAATATTTGTTTCGGGTCTGGGTGTTTGTAAGACCGAAAAGTCTTTCATAGTTTCTGATAGACGACACAAGACTTGATTTTAGTATGGGGTCAGCACTATGTATGGGATTGTTGGGTGTATTTATTAGTATTATTTTATTTATTCCAAGGCGAAGTAATTGACAAAGCGAGCAATACCAAAACTAGAAAAATTGTTAGAATTTATGAACCCGCTACATCCTTCACTTTGTCCCACAGGGACACGATCAGCGTGACCGCACGAGCGTGCTTCCGTTTCTAATCGCTATTGTTTTGTTGCGTGCACCACGACCTCTGGACAACGTCCACTTGCCCACAACTGGGACAGGTGTCTAATAACATCGATAGATATGAAACACAGTTTATTCTGAGAAATTTGGTAATCTCTAAAATCAGTCTAACTCGGTGTTTTCATGTGATTGCCAAGTCAAACTGTTTTATTTAAAACATAAAACATTTTTATATTGATATGGTCACTATAAGATGTTGTCTGGTAAGCTAAGTGCATAATAACTTAAGACAGAAGGTCCCTTAAATGGGGACTGAATAAATTCATCGACTTGGTAGCACATTTATCTCACAACTTTTTACGGTAGAAGAAATGAGTTGCGAGACTTGTTTTTTTTTTACAAGTTTTGTTTTATATGGCATATAAACATACTAACATTACATGACCACACTGTATTCAACGAAGGGATAGGCAGAGCTGCATCAAAATTTTGCCAGGTAACAGCCCCGCGTAATATAGGGCTCCGTGCTGACTGAAAAATTTTCTAATAGAATAACCAACACTTTACCCGACCGAATCGAACACGGGTCCTCAGATCGCACGGCACATACCTGTGCCACGAGAGACCACGAAGCAGTCTAGGAATCTTTAAACAGAATAATTACTTAGTTTAATTATTCGACCTATGACGCTGTAAACGTTGGTAAGAAGAGATAATGACAGTTAAAACAGATCCCTCGTTGGTTTCTTGTGTGATCGAGACATCTCTGTTTGGATCCCCGTGTGGGGTAAAACGTTAATGCGTTTTCATCAGGAAATTGTAAAATCACGAAGCTTGAACAATGGCAATAGACTTAAAACTCTGCTGGAAAACCATAGGCTTAGAAGAACACCACTGCCTCCCCTTTAAGAGACACTGGCGTGACTCACAATATTAAAGAAGTCACAATCGTTGCAGATTCGATAAGCACGTAACACGAACCGCGCGTATCAAGTTCCGAACCTTGGACAAATGATATTAGCAAAAACGTAATTAGCCTAATTCAAGGCGAGGCCGAGCCTCAGTGGCATGACATTGTCACGTGATGCGCAAAATCGATGGACAACAGCACATTAAGGTTTTAATTAGAGCACTTCCATTTGGTCAATGAGTTGTACCTTCTGTATTGCGAATGCTCTGAAAACTTGTTTAATCGTATCCTACCCTACCTTTATTATTAATGTATAGGCTTCGAGATTTATTAGCGCGAGTCCAATCTCGGCGGTCCCTGGTTGAAACCCCAGACACTTCTGTCTTTTCGAAGTTATGTGTGTATAATGAAATATCATGTACTATAACGGTGAATGAAAACAAAATTTTTAACAATTTCTTAGGTGTGTAGTCTCCCAGCCCGCACTAAGCTAGCGGTGGACTAAGGCCTAAGCCCTCTCAGCTGTAGAGGAGGCCCGTGCCTAGCAGTGGGACGTAAATGGGCTGATGATGAAGATTTTTATTAGAGTATCTCCATTTGGTCATTGGATTCTCCCGTGTGTATTATGGCAAATAATAATAACTACGCTGGTTGGCGAGCACACAGCTTCCTGGTCGCTGCGCATACAAAAGATTTGCGAACTGCATACGAAATATTATTTTCGATGCCATTAAACTGCGGAATTATTCGTTAGCCTCTGTCCAAAAGGATCGCAAAGTCATTTCTTCCTCATAACAAAAGCTGTGGAATTTGACAGATGTTCATTTCTTTTATCTTGGGTCTTTTAAGTGAAGCGAGAAAAACCTTGCATTTGTTGTCTCTGGTTACTAAATGCCCTGTTACAATCAATATACATAGACAGTAAATAACATGAATGCTTGGAGTATAACATTAAAAGTATTTAATATATTTTGTATAATTAATCAATAAAATAAAATATTCATTCGAGTTACGTATTTACATATTTGAATGAAACAATGTTTTATACCGATATGTAACCTACAAGATGGCAACTGAACAAATATAATAATCGTATTTATTCTCTATAGGCCTGGCTTTTAACATGTATTTTTCAGCTTGAAGTTACAATCGAACCTAATCAATAATTCGTGGACGCATAAAATTCGCATTACTATACTAAAGGAAAAAATATAGTTATTAAGTCCTATTGTTTCGTAGCTTAATGAATAATCTTTAAAAAAATCCTATGACAGCTGTTAATCGTACGAGTCATGTTTTCCGCCTACGGTCTTTTATGAGCAAATCATTGTTTTTGTTTAAAAAAAGGTTATAAATATTAGCAAAGAGATGAACAAATCGTAACATATATCCATAAATAATTTCCTATTAATTTGCGGGAACCAATAAACATGACACCTGTTCATATTATGTCGCGAAAAATATAACCTCACTGTCCATTATTGGTAACTTGATGTATAATGAGACTGGTAATAAACACCCTACGCATAACAAAACGAACATAACAATACATAAATTAAGCTTAAATGAGCGGCCTACGCATTAATCTAAACACATGTCGCCCCGGCTAAAGAGAGAAACACACAATGACACAAGGTAGTTCTTTTATGCAGACTGCATTGTGATGTAACAAGTGACGTCACACGGCTAACGCGCACGTCGTCTGGTTAAAAGCTTCCGTTTTTTAAATTCTGAACACGATCCATTTTTAAATTTGAGAATAAAAAAATAACTTTTTTAATAACATTCGTTTAGGAATAGCCACGATTTATAAATAGAAATGAATTATGTTCACGCTGCGATCAAAGAGATCATATTTTATTACTTTTCAAAAGCGTTCGTTAAAATTACAATTTTACAATACAGTTTTTTGAATTCCTGTTGTTGAATCAAAAATAACATAATAGAAATCAACTTTTCAAATAGTTATGAAGAATTAATTGACAATACGTTAAATGTTCTCATTCCTATTTCGTAAATTGATCATTAATAACTTAATATTATTTAACTCTATTTATGGATTAATTCCATTGCTACTATTAACTTGCTAATTTAAGTTTAAAATAACGTGTTACAATTCCAATTTTAAAGACAGGCCTATCCTTTATAACCCATAAACGTCGCATCATATTAATTTTATTACTTTGACATGTCTAATTTATTACCTCGTAAATATGACACAAAAACGGAATCCACACATCAGGTAATTACTTTAATGACAAATACGCCCGATGTATGGAGGCGTAATTAAGTTCAGTTGAGTACCGCTACTCTTTGTTGAAAGAGACAACTCAGTACAAATCCATAGACAACTTTTTTTTTAAACAAACGCATCGTGACGTTACAGCCTTTCATTTTTAATATTAAACCGTTACCCCAGAGGCTTCCACGTATGATGACATTGACAATATAAATGAAACGAAGCAATTATAACGCTCGGTGGAGTCACGAGCGAATTTCGCAAAATACAATTTTCCGCCCCCATTCGTCACTAGTGAGCGTTTGGCAACCGCCAAAAACTAACTCTGTTTAACAACTGCATTTTTATGTTCTGTTATAAACAATTACGGATGACATTTTGTACAATAGTACTGACTAGTAATGACTTGATTTTTTCTCAGATTTTTTTGTATACAAGCGTTCCCTATGTCTTGAAACTATTTAATCTAATTGATTTATATAAGATTTAATAAATATTAACTTGAGTAATGTTATGCATGTAATAAACAGTTTTGATTATTATTTTTTGCTATTTTAAGTTTAAGTTAAGTGTTTCATCATCATCAGCCCATATACGTCACACTGCTGGGCACCGGCCTCCTCTACAACTAAGAGGGTTTAGGCCTTAATCCACCATGCTGGCCTAGTGCGGGTTGGTGGACCTAAGAAATTCTTAAGAAATTTTAGGTGTACGATGTTTTCCTTCACCGTTAAATTACGTATTCATTATGAACACACACATAACTTGGAAAAGTCAGAGATGTCTGCCTAGAGTTTGAACCCGAGACGGCCGAGATTCTCAACAGCGTGCCTAAACCTCGAAACCATTTCTTACTCAAAAAACTTTACTGAAGGTTATTAACCCTCGCAACTCCTCAGAATACAAAGGTATAAATGAATGGCAAATAGTGGATTTTTGCACGTTTCCCTACGGTATTCTGATAGTGAGCTAACTAGCATGTTTATTCAACTTAAAACTGTAAATACAATTAAGTGCGTTGATCTGCACCGTTAGATATTACGGCTATGTGACAAGTGCGGTTGGAAATGGGGCGATATCGAAGGATTTCTTATTGGCACGACTAAAAACCGCATTGTAGTAAAGTATTGAAACTACTGCAAGTTGGCATAATTTTTTTTAATAGGCTGACCCACAGAACAGCCGAATAAGATAATAATAATAATATAAATACACCCAACAGTCACTTACATAGTTCTGACCCCACATTAAGATACAAGTCTTGTGTCGTGGGTATCAGAAATTACGAGAGACTTTTCGCTCTCACAAACACCCAGACCCGAAACAAATATTTGTGGATCACACAAGCATTCGTCTCGGGGCGGGGATCGAACCCGCGGCCTCTCGTTTCGCAAGCTGGTATCTAGCCAACTGCGCCATGGGTCTGTCAAAAGATTAGAAGGGAAATAGACAGTATTTTGTATGGTGACGAGTGCCGCCGCTTGTCTGTCACCTGTTCATTCTACTACGATCACACGAATAATGATAAAAATTTCAAACAAAAATGAAAGGCTATATAAGACTATTGGTTGTCACAAATTTATAAAAGTCTTGATATTACACGCCAAAAAGAAGCGGCCGTATCATACATATGACAGTCTAATCGTAGGTTCGGCACGCTCGGCATGCTGACATTCCTTTGAAGTCTTATTCAACTGTTTAGATTTTATTCATAAGCGTGGGTATATAAATAGAAAATAGATACATCCATCAGTCACATATATATAGTTCAGACCCAACTGATAACACTTTTTTGAAGTATAAACTTCTTTAGTGGCGCTGTCCACTTTTTTTGGGATGGGTTAAAAATATTGATCTCGCGTCAGATCACGTGACCCTGATCGAAAATGCATAAGACGAATTATGCAATAAAAATTGTCATGTTTGTGTACGATAGCGCAATAAATATTGTATTTTACCACGTAAATGATAATACTTTTATACTGATAAATAATAAAATTGCGAAATTATTCCCTAACCATTTCAAAATATTCAAAAATGCACAACGTTAATGTTGAAGTTTTCACGTCTGCCGGCACTCCCGGAGTGCCACCCGTTGTTATGTTGGTACAACAAAGTGACGCGGAGAAGTTAGCCGCGTTAACAGAACACGATTGCGTTGCCGGCCGATTGCCAACGTCCGATTGAACAATTAATCACGTTTGCCAATCGCTTTCATTGTGCTGGTATCGTGTATCTGTTGCGAGCTCAGCTCGGATTAATTAATTACATATGTTCAAAATTCATAGTTCTGATCTGTCTAAGGTTTTGTATCATCGTAAACATCGTCAGGAAACCTGCGCACCTAAAAGTTCTTAGGAATTTCTTACGTGTGTAGTCCGCCAACCCGCACTAGGCCCGCGTGGTGGACTAATGACTTAACCTTCTCAGTTGTAGAAGAGGCCCGTGCCCAGCAGTGGGACGTATAAGAGCAGATGATGACACACTTTTTACAGGTGTAAAATAAAATATTTTTTAACTCATGCTAAGGTACCTACGAGTCTTGTTTCGTGAAATCAGAAACTATGTTATACTTTTAGTTAAAGTAAATTTTGAGTGTGGCAATGGAGCCAATTATGACTTTATGACTAGGTAACCGAAAATTCTAATAATTATGATCATGACAAATCGGGTTCTCTTAGATCCGCTGAGCTTCATTACTCGGCGTCAATACTGTGCGTGCTGTTGATCCTGGAGCACAGGAGTTACAGCAGGGTGTGTGGTGGGATAGGGACAATTTCAAAAACTCTATCTTACCATACCTAATTACTGTAGCCCAGATATATATTATAGTATATTTTGAGTCTTGACTTTTAGTACAGAAATAGATGCGACAATGCAGAATAAAGCATAAAGTCAAAGTCAAAATCACCTTTATTCAAATAGACTTTTAGAAGTGCTTTTGAATCGTCAAGTAAGTTTTTTTTAAAACTATTACATAACTATACTCGTAGGCTCCTTTTTGTACCAGAAAAATACGTTTCCGAAGGATATTAAGTGTTATCATAATATTAGTTAATAAAATCTAGTTGGATACCATCGAAGCCCCGGGAAAAATCTATGTTTGACCTCCCATGCAAGCTTTGGGATATAAATTCAATCGCTAATAGTAAAAGTATATCGTAAAAGCGGAACAGATTGGCATTTTTAAACAATTATCATAGACAAGTAGAACGATCTAATTTATGGTACAGACTTGAATGTAAACAATATTGTTTGAACAAAGACGTGGCGTGTAGAACTCTTTCAACTCCTCCACAATAACATAAACAATTTATCTCGTTTTTATTTCTTTGAAAAACCACAGATGCCGTTATATAAGTTTTAAAACATAATGGCGATCTTCTTCCGATAAAAACCATGAAAACTTAAATTAGTAATAATTTTGTACCAATGCAAATAATTTAGTATGTTTTTATTGTTATTTTAACGACACTTAAATAATTTTCGGGTTGATGTCATTTTTTTTTAAACATCAAACACAAGTCATAAAAAAGTCCGTGTCCTCTGCACTAGTAGAAACTGTGTTGCATAGGTCATTACTTCCGCTATTGGGACATATTATACTTCCATTGTTTTATAGTAATATAAAGCATGACATTTTTTGTTTCCCTTGTACCCAAATGACTAAACAGTGATTCATAGTACTATCATACTTATTAATCTTGTGACCCCGTTGTGAAAGCACAAGGAACAATCTAGGTATTTTATCATATCCTGATTTAGAAGAAATTTTATATAAAATTCCATACGCGATACAACACCATAAAATACCTAAACAAAGGCGAGCTCGCTCGTTCTAAAATATATTTCTAAATGTCAAATGTCGAATTCCATTTTCAAATCGTAATAACAGCCAGTCACAGGCCACACCTCATGGAAGACAGATATTGAATTTTGAACTTTATTATTGACTAGCTAGAACTTATTTTACTATGGTCTTGTGTTTTTATGGTGATTATCTTCAGTCAAATGATATTCATCTTTATTCTATTTACATCAGAGTTCAATTTAGAATGAATGTCAATGTTTAGAAGATGGCATCCGTTGACTCAAGTGGCATACCTATATAAAAAAACAAACACCGTAATTCTCGTTTTTGGCTAAAACAGAATTTTCTGTGAGAATTTTTACTACAACTAGTTCTTTTTAAGAACATTGGCTAAGTCGGTCAGCGTCCGAATAGCCGCAAACGGTATCGGAACCATTAGATATCGTGTTGCTCAAGGTTTGTCTATGACTGGTATTTTTTCGGCCAGACATTTTTCATACGACCTGGATGTTTGTAGTATATTAGCATTTTATTAGAAAAGAAATACTGTTATAATCATAAAATAAACAAAATTCTAATAACATAAATACACAGAAACATACATTAACATATACATATTTCATAAATATAATATGTATGGTATTAAAACAAGGGTAATATTGTTCAAATACAGTAAACAGAAACCATTTTTATTTTTGAAAAACGACTAAGCAGCACCAAGCCCTCAAATTTCCTTTTTTCGTAGATCATAGTCAGTTGTGTTATTCATTTCGGCTCGATCACGTGACTCGTAACAGGCCATAACCGCACAATAGTATTGGATATGAGACCGCAACGCATCCCCGAGGCCACTGTGTTACCTTCAACTAAGTTTTACACGCGTTTTTGACCTATATTCTATCAATGGAAGGAGGCTACACCACAAAACATCATTAAGTTAAAACTATAGATATTTATTGTTATTTATATTGATACTTATTAATTTCGTTGAAATTAGAAAATAATATTTATTGAATCTATAAAATGACAAATACATCAAGTTTACATTCGGTCATTTCAAAATTTATTTATACCACCCTGTTCGGAAAGCAGTCATCACTAGAGAATGGGCAATTCTACACACACATACATACATAAACTCACGCCTGTATTCCCCGAAGGGGTAGGCAGAGGTGCATTTTTGCACCCACATTTCGCCAAGTATGTCAGTCCCACGTAATAGGGGGCGAGCCTATTGCCGTTTTTCGGGCACATTTCCAGACTCCGTGCTGTTACCGAGAATTTCCTAATGGAAAAACCCAATAACACTTTGCCCGACCCGGGAATCGAACCCAGGACCTCTAGATCGCACGGCACATACTTGTACCGCGAGACCACGAGGCAGTTCTAGTGTTGTTCTTTTCCAATCAAGACATATGTAGTTTACAATATTGATACAAATATTACATTAAAGATATATATTTATTCTATGTGGGCTACCGCGTTTAGCCACCAGAGGCGCTGATGTACAGTGTGATCGAAATGTCAATTAAATTTTGATTTTGAAGTAGTAAGTCGAACTTCTAACTTCAGGCATAAAAGAAATTGATTTTATGGGGTATTTTTTAATAAATCGATTATTCGGTATAGTTTCGAATCGATTTAAAAGTAAATCATTTACTATCCGTATTGTATCTCTGTTGGCTGTAAGTCTATCAAACTTTTATAAATTTACCCAGAAATAAAAAATGCTTCAGTTTGCTTTATTCAAATTGCATTGCATTATTTATTGACCGAATTTCCCCAATGTAAGGTAAATCAATTAAAAAAACATTTATTCGCGGAATAACAGTAGCAAATAAGGAAAAATACCATAAAATAAAGAGGCAGCTTAAAAACTAAATTTCTATTTTGACTGTTAATCTAAAATTCAAAGTAGAGTTAAAAAAATATATCTACGGAAGAGAAAACATTGTAATATATTCATTGAAATTTGAGCAGCCACAGCATGATCACATATCAAAACGAAACAACAGTCATCATCATCAGCCCAAATACGTCCCACTGCTGGGCACGGGCCTCCTCTACAACTGAGAGGGTTTAGGCCTTAGTCCACCATGCTGGCCTAGTGCGGGTTGGCGGACTACACACCTAAGAAATTCCTAAGAACTTTTAGGTGTGCAGGTTTTATCACGATGTTTTCCTTCACCGTTAAAGCAAATGATAATTAATTGTGAATACACACATAACTTCGAAAAGTCAGAGGTGTGTGCCTGGGGTTTGAACCTGCGACCGCCGAAATTCTCGACCGCGCGCCTAAACCTCGAGGCCATCACTGCTTACAACAGTCACATAACATAATTATAATCCTAGAATAGGATACAATTTCTTTTGAGTATAAACACTACAATGGTTTTTAGTATCACAAACGCCCAAACGCAATTTTTTTGGTCAATCGCACAAAAATGTTTTGCTCTATGGATCTAATTTTAGGTCTCTCAATTCGCACTGGTCACTCATGCATCGCGGAGGGAAAAAAGCATTTTAAATTTAGATCAAAGAACAACAATAAAAACATATATTACGATCTAACTACAGATCTGGCTGTAAAACCGACATCTTGGACTGAAACCAAACTAAATTCACATGTAAGTAATATTTTGGCATCAAGTGCTTGGCAACGCGCTTCCATATTATTTTATATTGCCAGACTTTATTGCCCGTTCACTTGGATAATTTCTCGGTATTTTCAGCAATATTATTGTGGCGGTAAACCTTTGCTGGAGCAGTACATAAATACGGTAAATTGGGCAAATTAAAAATGAAAACTGACATTTTGAATACGACTATTACTTTACAACAGCCCCGTGGCGCAGTTGGCTAGATACCAGCTTGCGAAACGAGAGGCTGCGGGTTCGATCCCCGCACCGAGACAAATGTTTGTGTGATCCACAAATATTTGTTTCGGGTCTGGGTGTTTGTGAGACCGAAAAGTCTCGTAGTTTCTGATACCCACGACACAGGACTTGTATCCTAGTGTGGGGTCAGAACTATGTATGTGACTGTTGGGTGTATTTATTTATTTATTATTATTTATAACATTTTCATCATCTGCCATTTATGCTGTGGGATACAGCAGGGCATGGGCCTCCTCTACAACAGAGAGGGCTTAGGCCTCAGTCCACCACTTGGCCTAATGCGGGTTGGCCGACTTCACACCTTAGAAATTCCTATAAATCTATATATGTACGTAATGTTAGTTTAGGCACGCGGTCGAGAATCTCAGCGGTCGCGGGTTTAAGCTACAGGCACACACCTCTGCCTTTTCGAAGCTAGGTGTGTATATACAATGAATTATGACATACTTTAACGGTGAAGGAAAACATCGTAAACAGCGATAGACGCTACCTTTAAAGTGTACAATCAGTTGATTTTCGAAACGTCTAGACCTTTATTTATTGCCTACCAGCTGACCCGACGAACTTTGTTCCGCCTAACAGTCGACTCTTTAATTTAAAAAAAATCTTTTTTTTTGCCTAAGTTACTCCTTATTACATCAGCTATCTGCCAGTGAAAATTGGTCCACCCGTTTCAGAGATTAGCCGGAACAAACAGACAGACAGACAAAAATTGAAAAATAACGTTATTTTGGTATATGTACCGTGTAATTGTATACATCCATGTGTATTTATTAAAAGCGGTTATTTCAATATTACAAACAGACACTCTTATTTTATTTATTTGTATAGATGTATAGATTAGCTTTATTAAATTATTATACCTACTTATATTGTAAACGGGATAGCGAGTTTGCTAGTTTTTGAGTTTGTAAGCCTGAATAGTGATTTAAATGAGTTGTTCTGACTCTACGAAGTTATGTGTGCATTAACAATGAACTGCCACGTACGAGGGCAGTCCGATAAGTACTTAGCCTCACCGCCCGATGGCACCACTATCGTAAGATAAATTTACCATCATGTAGCACATCTTCGTAGACGGCTATTGTCAAAATTTCAGCCGAATTGGATTTGTAGTTTTGTTTTGACCGCGTGTGTAAGCGGACGTGTCCGCGGATTTTCGAAAAATGGAAAAAGAGCAATATCGGCCGGTGATTTGATTCTTGTTTTTGGAAGGGAAATCGCGCAGCGATATCAAAAAGCGCTTGGATGCTGTTTACGGTGACTCTTCTCCTTCAATGGCGACCGTCAAAAATTGGTTTAACGAGTTTCAACGTGGTCGCACGTCAGTTTTTGATGAGCCACGCCCAGGTGCCCCAAAAACGGCTACCACGGAGGATAACGTGAGAAAAGTCCCGATCTTGTATTGGCAGACCGCCGATTGAAGGTGCGCGAGATAGCTGAGACAGTAGGCATCTTAAAAGACCGCGTGGGTCATATCCTGCATGAAATATTGGGCATGAGAAAGCTGTCGGCTCGATGGCTGCCGCGTTTGCTCACTTCGGACGACAAGCGCATCAGTGACACAACTTCAGAGCAGTGTTTGACACTGTTTAGGTGCAATCCGAAGGGGTTTCTGCGTCGTTTCGTGACCGTCGACGAAACATGGATTCACTGGTACACACCAGAGACCAATAAACAGTCGAAACAGTGGACTTTACCCGGCGAATGTGCTCCGAAGAAGGCGAACACTGTCCCATCGGCCGAAAAGGTGATGGCCACCGTTTTCTAGGTTTCACAAGGTGTGATTTACATCGACTACCTGGAGAAGGGCAAAACGGTCACAGGGCTCTACTATGCCGAACTATTGGGCCGATTCAACGCTGAATTGTAGAAAAAACGGCTCCATTTGGCGAAGAAAAAAGTGCTCTTCCACCATGACAACGCACCGGCTCACACCTCCGCCGTCGCAACGGCCAAATTGGTCACATTAGGCTACGAACAGCTGCTCCATCTACCGTATTCTCCAGATTAGGCCCCGTGTGACTTCTTTTTGTTTCCAAACTTGAAAAAGTCCGTCGCCGGACAGAAATTTGAGTCGAATGAGGAGGTTATCGCCGCCACGGAGGCCTACTTTGTAGACCTCCAGAAAACGTTCTTTTCAGACAGCTTAAAGAAGTTGGAGCATCGCTGGGTCAAGTGAATCGAGTTGAAAGAAGACTGTGATGAGAAATAAATCGCCACTTTTCCAAAATTTTCGTTTTTCTTTTGTAGGCTAAGTACTTATCGGACTGCCCTCGTACTTTAACGGTGAAGGAAAACATCGTGAGGAAACCTACATACCTAAAAAGTTCTTAGGAATTTCTTAGTTGTGTAGTGCGCCAACCCGCACTAAGCCAGCGTGCTGGACTAATCCAAACCATCTCAATTGTAGAGGAGGCCAGTGTCCAGCAGTGGGACGCATATGGGCTGATGAAGATGATGATTTGAACTCTACAATGCCTCGCTTGAATCTAGATAATATTTGCAATTCTCATGGGCATTCCGTTGACATTAGCAATGATAATTCCATGGGAAAACAATTTGTTATCGTCGAGTTCACGGGAAGCGTCCATTTGTATTCAAAACTCCATTGCAATCCGCACTCGAAGTGAATAATACATGTGTCGATAAACTTCGACGATAGGTTTGTATCTTGCGTACATACATACATAACCTCACGCCTGTATTCCCCGAAGGGTAAGGCAGAGGTGCATTTCTGCACCCACATTTCGCCAGGTATGTATCAGTCACGTAATAGGGGGCGAGCCTATTGCCGTTTTTCGTGAATTTCCAGACTCCGTGCTGCTACTGAGAATTTCCTAATGGAAAAACCCAGTAACACTTTGCCCGACCCGGGAAATGAACCCAGGACCTCTAGATCGCACGGCCCATACTTGTGCCGCAAGACCACGAGGCAGTCAGTGTGTCTTGCGTGTCGGAAATTTAATTAATCCAACTAATATTTACATAGTTCTTATCCAAATTGATGCAATTTTTTGTCGTGGGCATAAGACCCGAAACAAACATTTGTGGATTATGACGCGGTGTGGGGATCGGACCTATGGTCTTTTGTTTCACGAGCTGCTGTCTAGCCAACTGTGCCTCGGGGCTGTCGTGTCTTTAAGTCGTTATTTAACTTATGACTGCACTTACATCGTCTTCTCTGCAAAAATATAGAAGAAACCCTTTTTAAATCCAATTTAAATAGGTATACGCTAGTATTTCTGGGAATTCTTGTCTTCTTCTTCTACATTGTCTTCTTAAACTGCACGTCGGGAGTCGGGACGCGTTCCGCCTTTCCACGGAATACTTGAATATTTATAAGGGAACATGGTAAACTACCCGCAACGTATTGGAAACTCTAATAGGTAAAATTTAAGGTTCATATTTGCTTTCTTTCTTCTTTATTCGTTTACAGCACTGAAGTGTGTTAGTTTTGAATATTTCAGACTTGGGCTTTGTGATTTTTTATGTAAGGAAAATGTTCTAAGCTTTTTGGTGTGTTCAAATCAGTGAAATAATTGATATAAAATTGTGTATACATGAGTCTTTCAAATGCAACGGACATTTTAGTATTGTGTTAGTAAATAACTACCTTCTTTTAGCTTTTTTTAGATGACTTTCTAAATGTTTACCTAATTATTTATTCTTTTGACTTCTACAACGTGAATGCTCTGACCCTCTAAATGGCCTTCACTCATTCAACAGCTCGTCCCCGCCTTTCACGGATACCATTCATTCATTCCATCTACGCTCAAGTACTTTCTTTGATTGATTTTTTATACTAGTATGCAGAAGGGCATACAATATGGCGCCTTAGTAAAAACAAGTTTTTTTCTACAACTTTGTTTCCCAAGCATTCTACACACATCTAAAGTTATATTTTGTAGTTGTTTGAATATTTAAGTACTTTTCTACGCCTGTAATCTCGTTAGAGCCATTTCTACGATGTTTTTTTACTGTATTTCGTTAGTAAGCTGTACTGTGCTGTACTGTTATCGCGAATCCTTAATAACACTATACCCCAAATCGGGAATGAAACTCAAGACCAAAGCACCAATTAACGCCGCGGGACCAATATCGCCAGCTAGCCCAGTTAGTCACAGGCATATGTGGTACATAAAAACTAAAGCAACTGGTCGGAAGTGGTCCCTTGCGGCATGCGCGGGAGACGGGGGCAACGTACTCTGCCGTGACTCAATGCATTGTTCGCCTTCAAGGAATATTCGACATATGTTAATGCAGTTCGGATTAAAAAAGTTATAAACGCAGCCGCGACGTGAAAAATGATGAGTGAAATGGAACGTGATGGAAGGAGAATATTTGATTTGAATTTGGAATCGAAATTTATCTTTGATTCACTTGGCTTTAGCCTAAAAATATGAATGAATGACGTACTTAAATTAATAATATTACAAAGACTTGGCTCAAGCCTGTTAACGTTAAACTACTTAATAATATTAAAGATAACGAGGCTGTATGGGCAAGAACCCTTTGCCTTCCCAAAACGAGATTTTTTCCTTTGATTATTACTATGTTCTCCACCAAGTCAATAATTATTATTTATTAAGGCATAGCTATTCTTAGTTATAGAGGAGGCCGACGTCCGGCGCAGAGCAGTGTGGAGTGGATAGTGCCGTTTTAGACATAAAACTTTAACTTTTGCAATTTTTTTCGTTCCAAACTGGCCAATATACTAATATGAGCTGGTTAGAGAAAAACGTAACTTCATACCGTAAAATTATATGCATCTTATAAAAGAACACTTAAGCCTTACATCGCACAAGAATCCCGCTTAAAAACTTTTTTAACAACATTCCAATTTCGAAATTCCCGCGTTATATAAAAATTATAAACGTTTGTACTTACATAATGCATATTTACGATAATCCGCGTAACATGGTTACTTTCTTTTAAACAAAATATTTATAATAGTTTGTAAGAAAAACAATACGTAAGCCATCTTTCACACAATCCAAATTTTTACTCGTCTGTATTCAGGTCAATGATTCATTTTTTTCTCTCCGCGGAACAAGCAAAGGAAATCCATAAAGCCAAGACGAGCATGTAAAAATGATTTCCGTATTGTTTAAGTACATTAAGGCACTGCTATAGTGTCAGGGTCTCGTTTTATTACATATTCTATAAAAAATAATTAAAGAGTAGATACAATGTCGATTTTTATATTCCAGTTTCTTCATAGTCTTCATCAAAATTTATTTATTCATTTTATAACCTTAGTTATTACGAAAAGTAAACTTCTTGAAATATTTTACAAAGAAACCCTGACATTATAAAATTATACTATGTATACCATTTCTATATTATATTCTCAAATCAAATTACAGTGTAAACTCTTTATAACGAAACTCGAGGGACTGAGCATTTTTTGTCGTTATAGAGAGTTATCGTTATATGGAGTGAACAAAAAAAAACCAAATTAATAAGAATTTTTAATACAAGAATTTTTAATTGTATGTATGTCTTAGATAATAAATGCTTATACATATAAATTATTGTTTACACATATAGTCTGATAATTTCGTCTGACGTTTTTTGCTATGCCAGTACTTGCTTTGTATTATTTTATGTATCCTATTCATATCTAGATATGTGGTGGAATCGTCTTGATTAAACAACAAAAAAATTTCTACCAACTTAGCGGCATCTAGGGCTTGTTGAATCGTATCACACAAATTTTTTCGTCAACACTAATCGCTTTCCGTTTACTGGCCATGTTAACAGTTTCAAAGTAGGTTTACGACTGATAATACGATAGGTACCCAGTATGCTTGGTCGAAGACCATCACTTCCGAGAAAACAATGCGTCATACTGCACGTGTACAAGGCAATTAAGGATAACAAAAGCTAGACCGACCTCGGATGTTTCGGAGCTTCAAAGTCTTTTGTTACCTGATAACATAACATAAACAATAATACCGATAATAAATATTTACTGTCTACAAATATGAACACATTTCTTCGTAATAGAGAATGGCGTATCGCTATAAAGAGTGTTTCAATATGTGAGTTTTAACGCAAACCAACCAACTTGGGCTCACTCCAACGTTATAGGGAGTTTATCGTTATAAAGGATAACGTTATAAAGAGTTTACACTGTATAACAATCCATAGACTTATCACGTTCACCCACGCGCCATTTCCCGCCTAAAATGGATCAGCTGTCATGTTTTTGTTGCAAACTGAGAAGTGGGTAAAGCGGTCAATAGCGCTGTTAACCCGAAGGCTTGTTTAGTCGACTTATGAATTTTTAACTGTTCATTATCTGGCATTTGTTTCTTATGCTGTTGCGTCACACGTTGACGTAGTAAATAACAGTGAAGTAATTTCGTTTTTAATGGCGGCTCCAAAGATTGGTTCCAGCCTTCCAACATGCCAATGTATGAATTATATTTTTTTGTACGAAATTAAACACGATTTTAATTCTGCATAGTACACATAAAGCTAAAGGTTTCTTTTGTTAACTAGAGGAAAGAACCTAAAGCTTTGAGAACCTTTTTTTTGGCATGACAGAGAAACGTCGGTTCTGGCCTTTCCGTTCGACATTTGGGGGGTTTGTTCACGAGTTGATGGCTCCTGCCAATGTGTAACGTAGCTTAAGTAATAACTATTATACTTAGATTAGTCTCAGATGAGAAGACATGACGGCTACTTAATAATAACATTCAATACCGTAACGCAAATTACAAATTATGTAATATGTTTCTGGGCACTTGACAATTCATTTGATGATCCATCATGTTTCGCAATTTGTCATTGTATATCGAGTTGAGCATGTTTCACCATCAATCGGTTCTTTAGTGCTCTATGATTTTGCAACCATACATTACAATATTTGGGTGATCAAACACGGGTTTATTTCTAGTGAGATACAAGTTTTACCACCGGTAATAGTACAAGGTGCCTCGTGGTACAAGTATGTGTCGTGCGACCTAGAAGTCCCGGGTCGGGCAGAGTTACTGGGTTTTCCTAAGGTAATTCTCAGTAGCTAGACTAAGTCTGGAAATATGCCCGAAAACCGGCCATATACTCGCCCGCTATTACGTGGGACTGACACATACCTGGCGAAATATGGGTGTAGATATGCACCTCTGCCTACACATACCACACTACACTAAATACATATACTATGTATGTAATTCATCATCAGCCCAAATACGTCCCACTGCTGGGCACGGGCCTCCTCTACAACTGAGAGGGTTTAGGCCTTAGTCCACCACGCTGGCCTAGTGCGGGTTGGCGGACTACACACCTAAGAAATTCCTAACAACTTTTAGGTGTGTAGGTTTTATCACGATGTTTTCTTTCACCGTTAAAGCAAGTGATAATTCATCGTGAATAAACACATAACTTCGAAAAGTCAGAGGTGTGTGCCTGGGGTTTGAACCCCGACCGCGGGGTTCGACCGCGCGCCTAAACCTCGAGGCCATCATGTATGTTATTATAATAGAAAATAAATAATTCTTGATTTGTACCAAGAAATACAAACGTAGTAAATACGACAACGTTTCTGGCAAATTATGAAGAACTTAAAACGCTTCCATACTTTATCCACCTAACCTTCTCTTATCACTTTATTAATTTTAAAACTTTTTAAATTTACACCGCTTTCTTTCCGCGGGTAGAGTTACAGAGAGTTTGAAATAACGGATTTATTGAAAGATTCTCAAATTAATTCACTAAAAAGTAAAAAGATTTTTTAGATAATAATTTAAATATAAAGGTTTTTTAGTAAGTGTTTCGGAGTGAAGACTAGACAGTCAGACAGAGACAGACAGACAGAAATTAAAGCGAGCATCTTCACAGAATGGTTGATGTTGTATAAGAGAAGACGGGGTAATATTGGGTGATGAATCAAATAAAGGTACAAACACTCATACATACATACATAAACTCACGCCTGTATTCCCCGAAGGGGTAAGCAGAGGTGCATTTCTGCACCCACATTTAGCCAAGTATGTATCAGTCCCACGTAATAGGGGGCGAGCCTATTGCCGTTTTTCGGGCACACTTCCAGACTCCGTGCTGTTACCGAGAATTTCCTAATGGAAAAAACCAATAACACTTTGCTCGACCCGGGAATCGAACCCAGGACCTCTAGATCACACGGCACATACTTGTACCGGGAGACCACGAGGCAGTCAAACACTCATGTTTCCTCAAATAAGTAGGTGGAATTGTGTGAAGTGATAATACAAATTACATGACTAGTTGTGTAATTATGATAAATGAATCTAATCGTCACTTTAGAATGATATCACTCGGTGACTCCATCAGAGCGATTACTAATACAAATTCAGACTATATTTAAGATGGATGCAGTTCATGCATGCAAACTAAACCTCTCATTTGACCTACGACAACGCCTTTTTTTTCACGAGGGGAAAGATGGCTCCACTTCCCGCCACACACTGCCCCCCAGCGAGCCCAAAGGGTCCCTTACAGTCAGCTTCTACGACAGGCAGGGGATTCTAACGCACCCTTGCCACAGAGTAGCCCACGACAAGACCTCAAGTCTGTTCATCTTAGAGAAGGCCTATACCTATCCTATAAATGAATTTAATTTATAACTTCCCAAAGAATCTGAAACTAAGCTGTAAACTGAGGTGTATGTTCCTGCTAATAATTCGTAACGGCAAAACACAACAAGACTATTATATGAGGCTATCAAACTTGGGACTGATGCTGCACATTGATATTACGGAACCAACTAAAGTGGAAATAAAGAGAGATACCAAAAGCAACTGCCTCGTGGTCTCGCGGTACAAGTATGTGCCGTGCGATCTAGAGGTCTTGGATTCGATTCCCGGGTCGGGCAAAGTGTTATTGTGTTTTTCCATTAGGAAATTCTCGGTAACAGCACGGAGTCTGGAAATTTGCCGGAAAAACGGCAATAGGCTCGCCCCCTATTACGTGGGACTGATACATACTTGGCGAAATGTGGGTGCAAAAATGCACCTCTGCCTACCTCTTCGGGGAATACAGGCGTGAGTTTATGTATGTACCAAAAGCAAATACTATCAACTTTCCAACAGTAAAATAACGTCATAGAGCTTTTCATAATTAAATCAAACCAAAATCATCATCAAATATCATCGTACCTTACAAATCAACAAAATTAAACGATCCCAAGCCGAAAGAGGCGCTTGGCAACAACCAAGGCCGTCAACTCATAACAAGACCGCGCCGTTAAATTCGACGCGCGTATTCGGTTTCCCATCCGACTAGCACGGGAAAAAACGGCCGTGATAGGAATAATGACTGCACTGGTTCCCGTGATTGTCTTTACGGTGGGAGACAGTTCGGATATAAAACGAGAGGCAGCGACTACCGTTTGCTTAGACAATTTGATTGTAATATCATTTATTATAATACAGTATAGCAGTGATACTGATGGCCTAGAGGTTTGGGCACGCGGTCGAGAATCAAACCGATCCCGATTTCAAACCCCAGGCATACACTTCTAACTATTCAAAATTATGTGTTTATCCGCAATTAATCATCATGTACTTTAACGGTGAAGGAAAACATCGTGATGAAACCTGCACACCTAGAAAATTCTTAGGAATTTCTTAGGTGTGTAGTCCGCCAACCCGCACTAGGCCAGCGTGGTGGACTAAGGCCTAAACCCTCTCAATGGTAGAGGAGGCCCGTGCCCAGCAGTGGGACGTATATGGGCTGATGATGATGATGATGAATCATCATGTACTTTAACGGTGAAGGAAAACATTGTTAGCAAACCTGCACACATAAAAGTTCTTAGGAATTTCTTAGGTGTGTAGTCCGCCAACCTGCACTAGGCCAGCGTGGCGGACTAAGGCCTAAACCCTCTCAGTTGTAGAAGAGGCCCGTGCCCAGCAGTGGGTTGTATATGGGCCGATGATAATATACTGATACGTAAATAAGACAACATCGATGGAGATTAAATGTAGTCCAAAGGGTCAGGTGAAGGCCATATTTAGTAATTATATTAATCATCATGCAGTCATGCAAATATCCAATTGAATTTATTATTGAAATTTGTTTACTCACATAGACCATATAGAAAACGTAGAAAAAACCTCAAAACAAACAAACTGCAGAATACTATGAAACATGTTGTTGTTGACTAAGGCCTAAACCCTCTCAGTTGTAGAGGAGGCCCGTGCCCAGCAGTGGGACGTATATGGGCTGATAATGATAATGATGATGTTGTTTATCTCACGTTTCTCAAGACTGGCCATAGTCACGTAGGTCAAATCTGACCATAAACTAAAACATCGCCCTACATACCCACACAACGTGCCACAAACCTATATTCAACCAACATGGCCAATTTGCTATCTATTACAACGCTTTCGCCTGACAAAACTCTTAGCCACGGTAAAAACGATTTATTTCGCACAGAACTAATGTCACGTTACATCAAAGATGTTATAAATAAAAAATTAAATTCTCTTTGGTGATTCACGAGCCACCGCAACGCCGCCATATTTGGAACGAGCGTTCGCGCCTTTTTTCGCGCGAAAGTTTAACAGGTGAGTCATTACAATCGAACTTGATCTTATTACAGAAAGATTTATATTTAGATAACACAGTTACTTTTGATCACTATAATTAGATTACGGAATGGCGACATGAGCGTAAAAAAATATCCTCTGCTTTTTACGCAAAAAAAGAATGTCTTGTTCTATTCAGTTAACATCAGAAAAAACAGTTCAGAACAAGTTAAGTTTTTTGTATGTCAATTCAAAAGTAGCGGTAAAGATCTTTGTTGATTAAACTCAATATTGGAGACAACCGTTAATTATTCCCATACTAGATTCCGTTGGAACGACTTGGCATCATTGTGAAGAACTTAGACACGTTGATTATAATATTGCATCATTAATAAACTTAATAATAAATTTATTTCATTTTTTAATGATAATTATCCACATAAAAAAATGTGTCTTCAACAAAATAATAAACTACTGTTCCGATTAAATATAACTGAATATCTATCTCGCGGTACAAGTATGTGCCGTGCGATCTAGAGGTCCTGGGTTCGATTCCCGGGTCGGGCAAAGTGTTATTGGGTTTTTCCATTAGGAAATTCTCGGTAACAGCACGGAGTCTGGAAATGTGCCCGAAAAAACGGCAATAGGCTCGCCACCTATTACGTGGGACTGATACACACTTGGCGAAATGTGGGTGCAGAAATGCACCTCTGCCTACCCCTTCGGGGAATACAGGCGTGAGTTTATGTATGACATCAATACTTATGAATATAGTAGCGTGCTCCCTTATAAGTTTCTAGGTTACATCGCCAAGTATTGTGTCCACCAACAATCTAATTGAATCGTACTGCCAATCGTATCCAATTTAATTAAACTTAGGTTTTGTGTGGTGAATATCAAGAAAAATTATAAAATATAATGCCTACTTACACTAATTTAATACTTTTTTTTTCATTGACTTGGCAAAAACGCTATATGCTCGTCTGTAAGCGTGATTAATAAACAATGATTTTAAATAAATCAACACAGTATGTACAACTCCGTCACTAATTAACTTTATCAGTATTTTTCAATACAAAATATCCTTACTCAGATGTGGCTGCACGAATTTAGGTTCCTTCGCCTCTATTTAAAAAAAACACAGCTGTCTCCGCTTACCAATCATGCAACACAAATCTCCAGTTTCTCGTTATATCAAGAGCATTGTTTCCACCGATGTTATCTTTTATTTCCGTTTGTAATATGATGTTAATTTTAAGCTCAAGTTAATATAATACGCCGTGTAATTATAGTTCCAGTTACGTTACCTTCGTTTTAATTAGAATCCGCCATTTTTAACTCGCAATGAATTTCACTTTCTACCATGTTTCTATATTTAAATTTAATTGTTTGCAATTTTAGGCTTTGCGATTCTTGTTTCTTTAACTTTCATTGCCGAGTTAGATAAATGGCAACACTTAAATTACCATTCGGCAGATTTACCCGTATTTTTATTTTTTTCTCAGTTGTAGAGGAGGCCCGTGCCCAGCAGTGGGACATACATATATGGGCTGATGATGATGATGATGATTTTTAATTACACCTATGCTCGGTTATTATAGTTTTTAATCGATATTTTTATAAATAATCGAATATATCGTCTAATTAATGTAGCAAAAGATTTTTTATCTATGCAATTATACTACAAGCAATCTTTTTTGAATACCGAACATATTAACGATTATTTTTTTGTACTGGCATAACAAAATATACTGTAACTGATGTTAAATATTTTAAACAGTACTAAACGGCGTAACGAACAGCTGTCTTCTAAGATTATGTTACCTTTTGTTCATGCTTCATTATTGACTCACGGAGTCCTAATAAGCCGATAGTATGGCCGGGCGATGACATTCTATTTCAGTACCCATGACACAACAAATAACTGAGAAACTTCCTCAATTAGTGCACAGAAATAAAATCTAAGCACTAAACTTTGCTGGACTGAAATAACCTAATTCATTGCCACATTAATTACAACTGTAAGTCTGGGGTATAAGGTTAATTTTGGTTAGCAATCATGTTTAGATAATCTTGTTGTGGATACACTTCGTTTTGCGTCTGTGCAAGGTTTTTCTTAGGCGAAAGTATTTAGACATTACGTTGGTAGTTTTAAATTCTTAATATATGGATATCTTTAGCCGTGTCGATATATCAGAATGCACTTCTTTATTTATTTATTTAAAATTTCATTGTACACACAACACTAAAACTATGGAGTACAGAAGACTAGAAAAGTACAATGGGCGGCCTTATCGCACAAGGCGATCTCTCACAGGCAACCTGGGATGGAGATGCTGGGAGAGAAATGAAAGGTAGTCGAAGTGTACTGGTTAAGTTAAAAGACATCAACAATGCTAAAAACTATCGTGAAAAAAATAATTAAAATAAAAACATATAAATCAATATTCATATATATACGTAAAGAAACATACATGCACTTAGATTAGATTAAGCGCAATTGTTTGGAAAATTTTAGACTGGCACACACACACAACACAGCACAACAATGGGGCGGAACTACGACCTCGAACTCCGTAGGTATATAGGCTTAGGTTATGTCGTCACAGAATATATGACACCCATTAAACTTACTTTATTAAATGGAAAAAATACAGCATAGTTTAGCACTAGATAGAAAGAAAAACCTTATTTTCTACTACCATGATTAACACTGATCATAACTTATTCGAAACACAAATAACCCTAAACCTAAATTCTCTCAGACAAAGAAAGCGATATTGTTAGCGCTGTGAAGATAGATAGTCTGAAGTATCAATATTATTTTGCCGGTCTGTTCAATAGTCAGACATGAAGCAGAAGCGAAGCATGTCAGACCGCTGGATGCGCTTGCGCACGTTTACATTTTGAGACTAAAATAAGTTCAGACAATAAATACTAGTCGCATATGTTGTTTATGGAAAATAATTTACTGCATGTACTTTAATTCTAGTGGGTTAGAGACATGGATGTGATACAGAAGCCACAGGATCGATTCCTACGTCCAGATATAATTTTTGATCAGCACTCATCTTGCGGCTGATGATAATCCGTAGCAATATATTCACAATCATTAGTATCTGATCTTACGCCAATATTCCCTGAAGGGGTAGGCAGAGGTCCATTACTAAACCCACATTTCATCAGGTATGTATCAGTCCCACGTAATAGGGGGCGAGACTATTGCCGTTTTTCGGGCACATTTTCACTGATAATTTCCTAATGGAAAAACCCAATAACACTGCCCGACTCGAGAAGCGAACGCAGGTACTCTAGATCGCACGGCACATACTTACTGGTTCCGCGAGACCACGAGGCAGTCAAGGCACGAGTAATAACATACAGCCAAAAAATCACCACAACTCGATGCTAGACAATTAATTTGAATTATAAATAATTGCTGCGCGTAGAGAAACGTTAACTTTCCATTTTTTTCCACTCTACATACTTACTTGCATAATTAAGAGTTTAACTAGAGGAAGCCGCGCTCCTGTTGAAGCGATAACGCTAGAACTTTGTTACTTAGTACTTAAAACAACTAAAGTTATGTATGAAACTCTTTTATGACCTGTATTGTAGGAAATATGCCTGCCTCGTGGTCTCGCGGTACATGTGCCGTGCGATCTAGAGGTCCTGGGTTCGATTCCCGGGTCGGGAAAAGTGTTATTGGGTTTTTCCATTAGGAAATTCTCGGTAACAGCACGGAGTCTGGAAATGTGCCCGAAAAACGGCAATAGGCTCGCCCCCTATTACGTGGGACTGATACATACTTGACGAAATGTGGGTGCAGAAATGCACCTCTGCCTACCCCTTCGGGGAATACAGGCGTGAGTTTATGTATGTATGTATGTAGGAAATATGTAGGTATCCTATCAATATCAAATATTTATGGATCCAATATTAAATATTTCGCAAGTTGGTGTCTAGGCAACAACGCCACGGGGCTGTTAAACTACAGCTTTATTTCCAATTGTATACGGTTTTCACATAAAATATTATTTTTTACCATATTCATATTTAATATACGACCGTGTGAAAACTGCTGATATTGCCATGCCTAATGAAAATCACACAATAAGCTTCGCTTTTGTTATGGGTATCACATACTATTTATGGGACATAGCTATGGGACCCAGAACAGGCCGGGCCCGATCTTCAATTCCCTGCTCATCCCACGGGAACATATTACACAGGGATAAAAAGTAGCCAAGATGTTATCTCCCAGGGTATCATCTTTGCCCATACCAAACATCATTCAAATTGGTTAAGTCATTCTTTAATTAAATCATAACAAACAAAAAATGGCGGATGGATGAGGGCTGCTCAAGACCGGGATGGTTGGCGCCTACTTGGGGAGGCCTTCGTTCAGCAGTGGACGGCGATAGGCTGAATATATAGACAATAAATCTAATCTTTCCTCTTAACAATATTAGTAGGTAGGTATACCTGATTTCTTGGTTCGAATATCTAGACCTTTTTCAAGATGAGAAGTAAACTTCAACATCCTTACACAACAGGCACTTCAACCACTAAATACAGCCAGACATGAAAATATGTCTGTCTTTACTGCGGAACCAAAAAACCGTATCATTAAACACAAAAAAAATTCTAATACAATAATTACATAGCAAACGTTTCCAAATTGAAAGCTTTATGATCACGTAAAAGTGATCCACAATTAAGGTAAAAAAAGAGCCCCGTCCACACGGAACGACACCGTGACGACTGCGCCACAACATTCATAACGCGTTACGTGTGAAGTTGATTACGATCACTTTTTTGATCGTATTAAAAATAATTTGAAGGCAATTTTACCGGTAATCAGTAAAGATGTACGATTAAAAGATAGAGCGCGGGTTTATTATGTATTAACCAGTGTTGGTACTTCCATAGAAGCCGAAAAGCGTTACACGTTAATTGAGGAATGCCTACTTTATAATAATTGTTTATTGTGGGGTCAGGATGTTCTAATTTCTAAGTCAAATTGCTTTTGTTAAATAAAGGTTTAAAACTTCAAGATTATTATTCGGAATTTTTTAAAACCCAGATGCTTTTGGGCTTCTATGGAAGTACCGCCACTGGTATTAACACACTGTAATCCTGGGAAAAGTGTTAAAAACCATTTTATGCGTTCATGCACAATCTCAAGCCTGTAAAAACGGTAGGCTGAGGTGCATTACTTCATTCTCGAACCATTAGTTTAGTGTTAAATATTTTGTACGAGACCTCGCCCTGTTGAACCTTATAATATCTACCTGAAATTATCGACGTTACTAAGAAGGAAACAATATAAAACCAGACGTGTATGATATTAAGCATCTCGCATCGCCTATAGTAATGTTATTTAAACGACTACCTTATTATTTTTGTTTCTAAATTGGATGATATTTGGCACGGCTATAGATGACAACTTGTGGAGGATCATTAGCTGCTTTCGTTTTTAATTGAGGGCCAGGCCCATCCGCTAACATATCAGCATACCCAGACAACAGTGGCGGTACTTCCATAGAAGCCCAAAAGCATTACACGTTAATTGTGTAATGTCTAGTTTATAATTCATTGTGGGGTCAGGATATTCTCATTGATATTTCAAAATGTGTTTTTGTTAAATTATAATTAAAGCTTTAAGATTATTTTTCGGAATTATATAAAGCAAGTACCGCCACTGCCAGACAACACTCTGAACAGTTATGGGAAACTTGTCGGACCTTATGGGGTCCGACAAAACCGCGCCCTCTCGGGAAGATTATATCGTGTCGGTGTCGTATCTTATTCGTGGCATGCGAACGAGACATGTCCATCGAAATAAAGATTTATAACGCCGGCTACGTTCACTTTTATTGCTCGAATCGTGCGCAACACTCACATTTTTTATGATCAATTGCAGCACTGCATTGTTTTAGTGTCAAACGTTTGCTATCGATATCTTTAAATATTTCTTCTTTACATGCTAAAATAATTGCAGGGTTTTCGTACGCTTTCTAGTGGATTTATTTTTAATTAATATTCTTCATATATCGTTTATCCTTCTGCCAATTTTTCCAACAAAATCAACGCGTCTTTACAAAATTACTTTTACAAGAATTAAGACTGTTTATGTTTATAGAGCTTGTTTAACATCATAACGTTCCACTGCTGGGCGCGAGCGTCCTTTACAACTGAGAGCGTTTAGCCCTTAGTCCACCACGCTAGCCTAGTGCGGAATAACAGACTACTAAGAACATTTAGGTATGCAGGTTTCCTCACGATGTTTTCCTTTACTGTTAAAGTACGTGATAATTCATTGTGAATACGCACAGAAGTGAGTGTTTGGGGCTTGAAAACGCAACCGCCAAGATTCTCGACCGCGCGCCACAACTTTTTCAAAACTCTCTTCTCAACTACTTTCATAATTAACACACCTTGATTTTTTTAAACTACACCAATCTACATATTAGCTACTAAATCAAACTTCAACCGAAAATAAATAACATTTATTCAAAAGTAATAAACTAAAGTTTAAAAAACTTATATTAGGTCTAAATTTGTCGCATGCAGGTCGCTAACCCTAATTCACCTGTATCAATAGTTCTTATAGAGGTAAAAGTAACGTAAGCAAACGAAATAAACAGCACACGAAGTTTAAATACCTACGACTGTGTGGGCCTGGCTGTACAAAAACAATTAACAACTTTGACACAGCTTATGTAGAAAATTTCCTAAGCCTTATGAAATTTTCAACTAGATCTGAGAATAGTTTCCAAGAATGTTGATTTATACACGAAAATATAATCTGGGGCTTTGACAATGTAACATTCTAATAGCAAAATCGTAATAGAAACTAAACAAAAAGCATTGATGTATGCAACACGCGAACATTTTGTTAATTTCATATATATTTATAGCTTCTGATAGCGATTTCGCTTGTAGAATGTCACTTTATTCAGTTAAATCTTTAAACTCTAACGAACATTAATATGGCGGATATAAACTGGAACGTTTCAATTTAAATTTCGATCCTTCCATTTTAGGTATGAATAGTGAAATTATGCAAAATGCACCTTATTACCACTGGTTTTAGTTTATTTTCGGGTGCATAGATTACACGTCTGCACGCACGTAATATTCACATCAAAACAAACGTTTCTATTCCCGTCCGTCCATCGGTATAAACATTGTAAATATACGGTAATTCTTCTGACTTTCTTCCTATAACCAAAATGTATAATTACTCCTTTGAACTACCGATGTGTGGGCTAATTTTATTCAAGGAAAATGACTACTACAGATAAAATATTAAGATAATATGGAAGTTGATTTAAGTCATACGGCAAATACATCTACTTACATTACGTTTTGTATACCAGATATCAAAAAGTATATAACGGATAAGTAATAAAATGCTTTCGATCTATCATTCGATGATTCGATACATAATTATTCCTAAAACATTCTTAATAGTTTCGCAATATCAATGCCATACAAGTTTCAACAACTCAATGTTGGTACCAAAATGATGCCAAATTAAAAAGTCGTCACTTACCGGTGTTCTCCTATGTAGCAGGGTACCAACAGGACTAGGTATCTTTGTAGGCGTGCCGCCGTGCGGGCTGCGGGCTGTTGGGAAAACAAACAAATTAGCGTAAACAAACAGTGCTGCCACCACGGCATTACGACATAAACCGTCACGTTGGCTAGCTTGATTGCAATGTTTATATGCTATTTTTAAAAGTATTAAGACCTTGTTTCGTTTATGAGATTGCCAAAGAGTTTTTAACTTTTTATGTTTGTGGTACACGGCAGATGCAAGGGATTTTAGGTATGAGTAGCCACGACATCATAAGGTGGAAATGAAAATATGTAATAATATTTATTGAATGTATAAAATGTCAGATACATCACTTAGATTCAGTGATCACTAGACAAGAACGGGCAAGAAACTCTAGTGTTGCCCTTTTCCAATCAAGAAATAGGTTATATACACAAAGGTTACAATTTCCGAATCAGAACAGCTCATTAATTCATTGAATGTTGTAAAAATCAGCTCAACAGGTGTGGTACCGCTGTCTTACAGAAAACCGAGGTTAAGTAACGCTGTTGCGTTATTTAATGAGTCAGAATACTAAAAGATTAATTTGATGAAGGTAGACTCTTCGTACCCCTCTTTACCGATTACCATAAGGAATAAAAACACTTTTAAGGGCCTTCCATAAATCACGTGAGGCTGGAAAGTGGGGGGAGGGGTTTGGCAAAAATCACGAAATATCACAAGGGATATGTAGTAAGATATCACGTGTATTTATTTTATCGTCAAACGCACGATTTCGAAACCGAAAAGCCAGTGAAAAACAATCTGCAACCTTTCTATCTAGACATTTTTATCATGGTCCTTTATTTCAAAATTAGATTATATTATACCTGTATTTAAAGATGATATTCTAAAACGTTTAAGATACTTTGTGGATACAAAAAAAAAACACTTGATTTTGCGTGGGGGGGGGGGTTTAGGGAGGGTGATTAATGGACGGTCCCTTACGCATGTGACGCCATTGCACTCATTTTACGTCAAATGATAAATTACGATTCTGATATTTCTATTTCAGTATTACAAAATATTAATAATATTTGTCTATTATTAAGCCCATGATCGCCATTTTAAACGACAATAGTTAGATTAGGTGCAGAACCAAACCACAAATCATCAAATTAATCAAACAATTTAAAAAATCTACACCCATAAATACCGAATCCAAACACAAGCTCGTCGTGAGATAACACACTCCCTCCTCAGACTGTTAAACAAACATCGTGTCCTGACTTTGTTTCTAATATTAATGGCCATTAAAGATTTACAGAGGCGTCGACCGAATGCTTAGTCAGGGGGTCAATGACCTTTACAGCATTGTATGGACTTTAAGCACAAGTTTGAGTCGGATGTTACCACTTTACTCGTAAATTTAATTCTGTATTTATATACGTCCCACGTAAATCTTGAGAATGGTTAGGTCTTTACAGCCTTTGTGGAGTGCCACAGTTAGTTCGTCACTAGCTCGTGAAGAGAGAGGCTGCGGGTTTGATACCAATATTGAGATGAATGATGCAAAAATATTTTTTTAGGTCAGGATTTGTGAGAGCATAACTGCTTGGCACGGGCCTCTTTTACAACTGAGAGCGTTTACTAGGCCTTAGTCCACCACGCTGGCCTTGTAACACATCTAAGAAATTCCTAAGAACTTTTAGGTGTGCAGGTTTTCTTCACGATGTTTTCCTTCACTGTTAAAGTACTAATTCATTGTGAATACACACATAACTTCGAATAGTCAGAGGTGTGAGCCTGGGTGTGAACCCGCGACCGTCGAGATTCTCGATCGCTTGCCTAAACTTCGACGCCATCACGACTTGTAGGCCATTTTTTGTGGGTAGGTACTACACAATACTTGTATCTTAGTGTAAGGTCAGAATTGACTGTTTGGATGTATTTATCCATTACTGTAGGTCCAATAAACTATTTTATATTTTAACTGAATGTAAAAAATTATAGAACAAAATATTTCACCAATTTTCAATCAATCTTATTGAAGTGCATATTTTACTTGTCATATAGAAAATATCATACCAACTAACCTACTTAAAGAATACAAATTATAAAATAAAAAACCCAAGCTACGTAACCGCAAAAACTTATTATCTTCATAAACAACTATGTGTAGTTATGTGGACATTTAACATTATGTTAGTCATTATTATTTAACGAGTTTATGAACGAAATCTTACGTCGTTAAGCTTTATCACTGGCAGACACAAATATTTACATTTGTATCAATTAGTTAAGTAATAATTAATTGTCTGGATAAGTAATGAAAATAAACAAACTAGTCCATACATTTGCTGTAGTCAGAATAAGATATTTACAGATTTTGATCTAACTTCTGCAATTTTTACAACGAGGTGTTTTCATCTTATTTAAAAAATTGTATAGAAATATCACAAGGGAAAAAGGGAAGGGACTGCCTCGTGGTCTCGCGGTGCAAGTGTGTGCCGTGCGATCTGGAGGTCCTGGGTTCGATTCCCGGGTCGGGCAAAGTGTTATTGGGTTTTACATTACGAAATTCTCGGTAACAGCACGGAGTCTGGAAATGTGCCCGAAAAACGGCAATAGGCTCGCCCCCTATTACGTGGGACTGACGCATACTTGGCGAAATGTGGGTGCAGAGGTGCACCTCTGCCTACCACTTCGGGGAATACAGGCGTGAGTTTATGTATGTATGTGTATGTATCACAAGGGAAATATAATATACCGGAAAACCACTAGTATTTTAAATTTCATCATATTCCATGGTTTTAATGAACATATATTGTATATAACATACATATTTGCAACTATCCTTTAAAGCGTCACACGTATCAGGCGCGAGGTTAACTAAGACACGAGTTAGGTGGACAGAGTTTCAAAACCAGACTAACACAGTAACATAGTTATAACCAGTTATGTGTGTATTTTATTATAATACTTTTATTATCTTATATGTATGTATTATGTAGTTGACAACTTCATTGTTCCCATCAAGTAACAGCCGCTGAGCTTCTTAAAATATACACTACCGACAAAAAGTTTGGAAGCACCTATAATTTTTGTAAAAACAAATAGCAAATTGATAATAACAAATTTTATCGATGTTGTAATAAAATATAATATTATTTTAGTAATAAGAATATGGTTTTGTTTCATAGTTTAATTGTTGTTTTAATTAAGTACCTAATCATTCTTAATTAAATAATACTATATCTTATATTATTTCTAAAGTAATTGAGAGTATTAAAAGTGCTTCCAAACTTTTTGTCGGTAGTGTATATCTGCCTACAGGAGAAGTCAAGCCAACATTTTAGTTCACCCCCCGGTTACGATTGTGGACCCCCATTTTTTGTCACGTCCAACGTCGACCCCCGGCGAGTCTCCCGTGGACCCCTGGGGGTCTACCTGAACCACTTTGGGAATTACTGATATAGACAGAAAAATGACCATGTTAAACAGACCTCAAATTATGTGGGACTTAAAACATAACTGGCAGAGCATGGAAGCTGAAATGCACTTCTACCCAACCCTTAGGGGAAATAGGCGTAAGAACATATATGTATGTATGTTTGTATGTAAATTCTCAGTACTGTCATGTATTCTACAAGTGGGCGTCGCGTGTACACCGCCAATACGCGAAATATGACGTCATGTCAGCGTTATCACAAACACAATACAACTGATAACAAACACTTCAGCACATCAAAAACAAAACGATGAGGCCTTGCATTGTGTTTATCTCGATAATACACGCGTGACGGATACGGATTACACATCTGGCTTTGGTACAAAACTTTTATGGACAGTATATTTTTTTTTAGGTAGAATGAACACCTATAAAACATTATGTATAATGTATAAGAGCACACATGAAGATCTCTTAGAGCACCAATGAATTTGGTACTAGAAATCCCCAAGCACGGCACTTTATTCCTCGGCAAATCTTTTATCATTCCCGCTGCTCGCTTATGGAATGAATTACCAGTCTCAATAAGAGAAGCCAAATAACTTTGTATTTCTACTTCTGTCACTCACTTAATACTCTGTAAAGTAATTTTTCGCCTTCCTTCTTTTCATTCTGTAATTTAAACTTATTTCAATGTTATGTTATGTGTAACTATTTTGTTAATTTTATTTGGTTTAAAAAAAATAAGGAAGAACATTATAAAGAGGTTACATTTGTTTTCATACATCCTTACATGAATACCTATTATAAATCCAAAAATTTAGTAGATTCCAAAAAACATAACATACATATACATTCGGGGATCGAAGCCGCGGCCCTTTGTTCGCCAACTCTGTTTATTTGTCATTTCAATATTCAATTTGATATACTTACAACCGCATTATAGTTAGGTTAACTTTTAAAGGTAAGAGAGATTTAGCAATTACCAGTACTTTAAAAACTCATATTTAATATCTTGTAGTTCTTTTATAGTTATTTATCATAATAGTAACGTAAACCCTTCTAAAATCCGTTTCCGAATCCAATTAAAATATAAGAATTTCCGGATTCCTGAGCCCAAGCAAATAATTGTGATTCTCTGTTACGTTCCGACGATATTACATAGCTCACGCTTGTACCCTCTAGGGAATTGGCAGATATGGATTCCTAGATTTACGAATCCATAAGTAATAGGATAATTTCTAATTGGATCCGCGGCGCGCAACTTCTTTAAATTATTGCTATGTAGGTATGAAATATCATCAACTTCAGCCCTTATACGTCCCACTGCTGGTCACGGGTCTCGTCTACAACTTAAAGGGTTTAGGCCTTAGTCCACCACGCTACCCTAGTGTGGGTTGGCGGACTACACACCTAAGAAATTCCTATAAACTTTTAGATGTGCAGGTTTAATCCTAACTTAAACTTAAATTTATAATTTAACCTAGTTAAATGTCAGTTTCTCCATTCAAGATGACTATGTTATTCTCATATTCAATACAATAATCTGGTATAGTATTAATGAGCTGCTCTAATTTGAGAAATTCATTTTTTGTATCAATATTGTAAACTATCTCTTGATTGGAAAAGAGCAACACTAGAGTTTCTTGCCCGTTCTTCTCTAGTGATGACTGCCTTCCGAACAGGGTGGTAAACCAAATTTTGAAATGACTGAATCTAAGTGATGTATTTGACATTTTACAGATTCAATAAATAATTTCATTTCATTTCATTTCATAATCATTATGTTTTCCTTCACTGTTAAAGTACGTGATAATTCTTTGTGTGCCTGGGTATTGAACCCGCGGCCGTCGAAACTCTCGACCGCGTGCCTAAACCGCGAGACCATCACGATTTCAACATGAGTATGAAATATAGTCTACGTTAATACTGTCTCCAAACTCCAACGTTATAGTAAGCTAAGTCCGTTTTCACTACCTGTCTAATTCCAATTTGTCACTAGTATTTTTTTTAAAAGGCCTCCAGAAGTTGGCGCGCAGTCAAAGCAGAAACTCGGCGGTCGCGAGTTTAAATCTCAGCGTACTTAACGGTGAAGGAAAACACAAATACGGAAATAGGGAACCTGAATATGTTAACATTTTTAGAAAATTTTCATCTTTTCATTTCTAGGCCAGCATAACAGCTCCCAGTTGTAGGGGAGACACGTGCCAAGCATTACCGCGATTGTGCTGTCATAGACACGTACATTATTTCTTCAACTTCTTAATCTAATGACAGGTCGAATTGGTGCAATCTATATGTGTTATAGATAAAATAAAGAGAGGGATTATTTGATTATTGAGACAAGCGACGAGTCAGTAAACAAGCATACAAACGCATGAACTAAAACAATATATTGTTGATATTATAGTAATCTAAATCTTTTTACGCACGGAATCTTGAAATGTGCCCGAAAAACGACAATAGGATCGCTCCCTATTACACCTAGCACAACACCACCTAAAACTACCAGCACTCTTAAACTTAACAAGAGCTGATAACATGGTGTGCATTGATAAGATAAGCCATTGTTCTCTTATGAATTATTACTTCCGACACAAACAAAATAGGGAACAAAAAGGCGATGCAGACAAACAGAAGGATAGAAATAAAAAAATAGAATTTGTGGGTAGAAACACTTGATCAGCTGTTGTTAATAGGGTAACGGATTGTGCCTAAGATTTTTAACCCGCTCTAGTTTTCGTTGCGAATGTATTACTATTAAAAAAAAAAACATCAAACAGATGAAGATCAACCGACAAGTTCCATAAACAAAACAGTCCGCGAAATCAGTCCACGCGCCGTCTCGAAATAACACAACACAGATTTCGTAGTTTTATAAATAACTTTATACGAAATCTAAGGTCACACGCTCAGTAAATGCGGCACGCGAAATTCAATTCGGTTGTACGTACCTCCTAAAAAGGACCAATCATTTTTTAATTGAATATACTGTATCGATGAATAAGGAAAATGCACCCAACAGACATACATAACTTCACGTCTGTATTCCCCCGAAAGCATAGGCAGAAGTGCATTTCTACACCCATATTTTGCCAGGTACGTATCAGTCTCACGTAATAGGAGGCGAGCCATTTGACGGTTTTCAGGCATATTTGTAGAATCCATGCTGCTACTTAGCCCAATATTAAGACTTCGCTCTACCTGGGAATCGAACCCGGGACCTCTAAATCCCGCGGCTCATGCTTGTGCCACGAGGCCACGATGCAGTCGCATACGAAATCCTATGCCTATATTAAAATAGAAGCCGGTGTGTCGCGAATATCAGAAACTACGGGAGACTTTTCGGTCTCAACTACCCATGTCCCAAACAAACATTTGTTAATGAAATGATAGAGACCACACCAAATCAGTTCACAGTCTGGTGTCAAACCAAATACGTCACCGAGGCCGTCAAGATTGTCTGGATTGTAAATGGATAAATAGGTACTTTAGGATTCAGGGCATAAGTCGGTAGGTGCCTTCAAGAGTTCCGGCATTCTCTCCCGGGCGGTACAACGCTTTAGATTCTACTGTTAACTAAATTTCGTATCATCATCATCAGCCCAAATACGTCCCACTGCTGGGCACGGGCCTCCTCTACAACTGAGAGGGTTTAGGCCTTAGTCCACCGCGCTGGCCTAGTGCAGGTTGGCGGACTACACACCTAAGAAATTTCTAAGAAATTTTTAGGTGTGCAGGTTTTATCACGATGTTTTCCTTCACCGTTAAAGCAAGTGATAATTCATTGTGAATACACACATAACTTCGAAAAGTCAGAGGTGTGTGCCTGGGGTTTGAACCTGCGACCGCCGAAATTCTCGACCGCGCGCCTAAACCTCGAGGCCATCACTGCCACCTCGAGGCCATCACTGCCATCAAATTTCGTATAGGCACAGACAATTTGTCCTATAAGTGCTAACAGCTCGACCTCTTATAGTAATACTATTCTGTCCATCCCCTTCCAAGACATAGGCGTAAGAAAGCATGTGTAGCATATAATAACCAACTATAACTATTTTTATTCGTATGGGGATGATATGACAAAAAAATTACAGGTGCTAAGTCACTCCGCCGTCTCAAATTTAAACGTTATTACTAAATAATGCGACGTTAAAGTTAAAACATCGTGTGAATGTTTGTAGTATTTATATTATGAAATTATGTCTCAAGGGAAATATTTATTTCGTAATGTTTACGAGTGTTTTTTATTGCTGTAGAATAAATTTTCATAGCAAATTACTATTTAACAGCCCCCGATAGTTGAAAGTCAGACGTGAAATTACAGGCTTAAATACTTTTATGATTTTCAAATATTTGTTTCGTGTCTGGGTATTTCTAATACTTGCATTCTGGGTATTTCTAATTAAAATAAATAAATAAATACGCCCATCACATACTAAAATAGAAGTCTTGTGTCGTGGGTATTAAAAACGATGAGAGACATTGCGGTCTCACAAACATCCAAACCCATTAAAAAATATTTAGGTATTTATTGTTATCAAACAATTAGTGTACATAATTAAATAGATATGGACTGTGTGGTTCTTTCTTTGATTCAAAATGTGCATTATGTATTTGCGAAATTAATTTAGTTACGTATTTCCGGGCGCTAGATTTCTGTAAAAGATTCTATCATCATCATCATTATCCATCAGCCAATGGAGGTCCACTGCTGGACATAGGCCTCTCCTAATGACTTCCAAATGGACCATCTTATCGAAGGACGTCCCACGCTGCGCTTTCCGGTGCGTGGCCTCCACTCGAGAACTTTTTGGCCCCTTCGGCCATCAGTAAAAGATTCTAGACCTTGGTCAACCACACTAATCAGATAAACGAAATGCTTAATTCTCATACTCAAAAATCCCGTGAAGAACTCCCTGTAGATTTTCTTCAATGTTTTCGTCAACAACAAAAATGATAATTTATTATACGAGTATACACACATAATACACACATAACTTCGTTTAAGCTAGAGGCGTCGAAGTTCAGACCTTCGCGACCATAATCTTTGTGGTACCTACCTATTGTTCATAATATTTCACGTCAAAATATTATATAAAAATGTCTCAAAATTGTTTTGTCGTGCTATTACGAATGTATATAAAAATAAGCACTAAATGCAGTTTGCAGTTTGATATCAGTTGTTCCATGTTAAAATGTTGAAAGTTAATTTTATTCTCAGAAAATGAAATTCATGATAGGTAGATAAAATGATTAAATGACATCACAACACAAAATATGAAAATTTTACAAACAATGCAATTACAAATAAGTCGAAAACACATAAAAAATACGTCTTTTTGGGAGTGTCTACCTCTGTATCCTTTTTTTATTTTTTTGCTTGAATTGTGCATAAATCTATGCCTAAAGTAAACCTAGTGGTACCAGACCAGTAATTATTGAACAATTTAACATTATACGTAAAAAAATGCAAAAAATAGGTGATGTATCATGTAAAGATCGAATTTGTGATGAACAAGAAAATTAAATTCTACAAATTTTAATTTTAATTTTTTTTAATATATTTACTTTATTATAAAATCAATATATTAATTAAAAACACTTACGTTTTGCTATGATGTGCTTGGGGCTCAACGGTGGTTTGTCCGCATCAACCCCATCACCAACTCCAGTAAGAGAGTTATTATTATACTTCTTCACACTCTCTGCCCAGTCTTGTATCCAAGTCTTATCTCCTTTGCACCGATTCAAACTCAAGTATGAAAGCTTACCCACCATTTGATCAGGTGTGATGTTTGTTGGCACTCCATTCTCATCACGGAGTGCTTTCTGAGCGTTTTTGAGTGCTGTACTCTCAAATTTAGCATCCTCAATGCCTAATTTACTGCTTGGTAAGGATACCGGTACTGACGATTCTCTGGACAACCGGTGGATGTAGTCCGTTTGGTCAATCTCTGATTTGGTTAGGCTACACCTCCTACGAATTGGTATTTCGATTTTTGGTGGATTTTTAGAGCTCAGAACCCCTGAGGTTGTAACTGATGTGAAGCTACCAAAGTCAATTTCGTCCTCATGCTTTGGTGGTGACTTTGCAAAGGTTTTTTCCGTGATAGTTCTCACTCTATTCTTGATTTTCTCAAGATAACTTCTGGTTGATTTGATTTGTTTTGATGTTTGAGCAGCTAAATCATTTTCCGTTGGAGATTCATAACAACATGAGATCTCTAGAACATTCTTATCTTTTGATACTTTTGGAAGCTCAAAAGTCTGCTTACTTAGTGGACTCCTGAGACCAGTATCTCTTCTAGGCTCTTTTGTTATAACTCTTTGATGGAAATCAAAGATCAATTCAGGATCTTTATCATTTCTTGGCTTTAGAGTGCTCTCTAGTGCTTCATTGATAAGATCTGCCTCAAACTTTCTATCTATACTCATCCTAGCTTTCTGTTCTTCAGTGTAATTATCACCTTCTATTGTGTAAGTACCGGTTGAAGAGTTATCAGACTGCCTATCTATATCATCATCTATGTACAGAGGCTCCTTCATCATACACTTCCGGAACAAATCAGGAGTTTCTGAAGTTGCTCTAGGCTTACGTATCAGAGGACTTTTTGAATGTTCTGGTGTTGAGAGAACATTATCAGGAGTAAGGATATCCAACTCAGGGCTTGATATGTCTGTCAACATCACACCTTCTGGACTGCGGTCAGCTATATCCGCCATTGGTTTACTTTGAAACAGGTTACTGTAACTTGGTGTGCGGTGAACATCTTTTACATAGGAACTATTCTTTAATGGTAAGTTTAAAGCTTGTCGAGTTGACTGAGAAAAGTTTTCACTTCTAGACATTATACTGTCTACTATAGGGCTTTTGGATATGCGTTTTGGCTGAACAGTGTCAGTAATTGGTGACTTTATGTGCCTGTTGGTTACTGGGCTAGTTATGTGTGCAGGGTTTTGTGCTACAGAATTTCGTGCTTTGATTGAGCTAGACAGACCACTGTCTTCCTGGTCTGATGAGAAGTAACCTTCGGAGTTGTACCCTTGCGCTTTTCTAGGCAGTTTAGCACTCATAGGCGGTCGCTGGGCTGGCGGATTAGGTCTAGTTACACTAGCAGACATAGACTGTACTCTTTGATGCCTCGCTTGCGATTTCTTAGCTAACTCTTCAAGCCTGCGATTATCGACTTTTCCGTCGCCGAAATCGATCGTGAAGGCCATTGGGTGCGGCTTGGGCACATCAGAATCTGATTTATCATCTTGACCTACCCCAACATCCTCTTTGGAGTCCGGGCTTTCTGACGAAGACTTCGATATCGTCGGGTCAAGGGTAGTGCTCTGCCCGTCAGACAGAGGGCTGGATACGTCAGCTTCCACACTAACACTCATGTTTCGTCAAGGATTCGCACAAAATAACAGTGACATCATATTTCTACAAACTAAACACGCAAACCTGTGTTTCACAACATCACATCACAAAGAGAGCACAGAACGGTTGGAATTTTAATTTTTCGCATATAAAAATAAAAAAGAACAGCATCGAAAAGTGGAACGAGAGCGTTAAAAACTAAATAAAATTATAATGAGCTCCGCCTACTACATTCGCGACGGACAAACGCGATAGTCCGAATTCCGAATTCCAATAAAAACGTCAGTTGCCGTGACAGGTGTATGTAACTTTGTAATTAATTAAGCATTCACAGGGTAACACTGCCTTTGTTTTAAATATTAAAGTGTAATTGATTAAATAATAATACATATGTTTTATATAAAAGGATCCATCATGGACGAGGATTTAATAGATTTTTAAAGCTGTAAAAAATAATTTACATGCCAGAGCGCTATTGTAAATATATTTTCCAATGGAAACATTGTAATTTTAACGTCAAACAGATTATAATACATGTTACGCAGAATTATTTTGTAATTGGAACATGAATTAATATTTTAGATATAATTATTAAATATTTAGTATAATATCACAAATTTATATGACTTTTTTTTTATGAATGAATACTTTAATATTGTTTTCAACACAGACGTTATCTCGTTAATCATGTGATGACAACACTCGCGATAAGAGCATAATGTCAACTGTCAGTTCGCTATGAAACATGGCAGAAGCGGGCTTTTCTGATGATGGAAAATATTACTCCTCCATCACTCCAGATGGTAGACTGAGAGTATGGGACACGGAGACGAACACACTTAAGCAGGAGTACACGCCTGACCTTCACTTAACGTCCCCGCCATCATGTTTACAATATATAAGTGTCCAGCACTCAACGGTAAGTATCAACACGTGGTTTTGATTACATTTCTCGCCCTTCAACCCTTTACCCCTTTACCCGTTCACAAAATAACGTATTCACTCCCAATTTATCAACTAAACACAACTCTATCTCACCAAAATTTTGTATTATAGACCAAAATACAACTTATAACCTCAAAAAGTAATAGTGAAATTTTTTGCAGACTCCCAAACAAAAAGGTGGGAAAAGGGCATCAATACCAAGCGGAGAAGAGACACAATGTATAGCATTAGGAACAACCAGTGGAAAAATACTTATTTACTCAATTGCACAGGCTAAAGTAGAAACAGTTTTGGTACCCGAGAAAAATGATGATAATCAACCTAGCAAAGTGACGGCACTGGATTGGAGCAAGAGATATGGCTTGTACAGCTGCAATAAAGAGAGCAAAGTGTTTGAATGGGACTTACAGAGTGGTACAGTTAGAAATAAGTATAATATAAATGTTGAAAGTAATGCAAAGCAAGGAAACATAGTTAATGCCATCAAAATTGTTCCACATAAACAGGTGAGTGTTGTGATGTTGTTTAATAGTTTATTTAACAAGTATGTTACTTAACATGGTGTAATAATGACTTTACAATCATCTTGGACATTAAAATTACTGAATGTTCTTAAATGATAACGAAAAAATCTTTTAACAGCCATTAACAACAACTTTATTTCAGTCCAGTCATAAAAATAATAAATTCAAAATGAATGAATCTTATCTACTTTAACTTGTGTTGATTACATGAAGGAAATGGTTATCTTTCCTTAATTAATCACCTATCTTTATTAGTTTGAAGTCTAAACATATGTATATTAAATTCTGATACATGTTATTATATGTGTAAGAATTCAATAGAAAAGTTTTGTGGTATAGCTTCCCAAAGTACTGGACATTTGTGCTATGTGTTCCTTGATAGGGTAGGCAGAGGTGCATTTCTACACCCACATTTTGCCAGGTATGTATCAGTCCCGAATAATAAGGGGCGTGCCTATTGCCATTTTTCGGGCACTTTTCCAGACTCTGTGCTGCTATTAAGAATTTCCTAATGGAAAAACCCAATGACACTGCCCAACCTGGCAATTGAACGTGTGTGCCATGCAATCTATAGGTCCTGGGTTCTAAGTATGAAAAGTCAGAAGTAAATGGCTTGGATTACACTATTAATAGCCAGCATTCTCAACCATCAAGCTCCTGTGAATTGCTAAGTATATAATAATAATTAACATAGCTGCAATACCACCCCAATCAAATATAAAAGGATAAAAAGTAGCACATGTGCCAACCACCACCTTAGTAAATTCATCAAATCTGATCCAATTAAATATTTAAACTAGTATTTACTTTTTTTTTATTTTCAACTGGCTTTTGATCTTACACCCAAGTTTTTTGAGCTCCATTCTGGATTGGGCAACATATATTGGGTTGTTCCAAAATTCTTAGTAGCAGCATGGGGTCTTAAAGCTTGGTCGAAAAGTGCCAAATATACTTGCATCATATTATATGGGACTTAAAACACAGTTAGCAAAACATTGCTGCAAAAATATATCTTTACCTACCATTTCTGAGATTTGGGTATAAGTGTATTATTTTAATTTCTAGAATACACCTGCAAGGTTCATAGTGGCAGCATCATGGCAGATCAGGTTATGGAGGCTGCTCAATGGAGAAGCAAGTTTGGTCAAGAGTTTTGGACACAACACAGCACAGACGGCGCTTTTGTGTCTAGTCAGCTTGAACGATTCATGCTGGCTTATAGAAGGATCACAGTGAGTAAAAACTAGTATTTTAGTTGGAATCGAATGCTATAAGTATGCGGCTACGGATTCGATTTCCGGGTCGGAAAATGTTGTTAGATTTTTCTAGTACCAAATTTTTGTAACATCTTTTTTTTTATAATGTAATTAATTAATTAAATATTAAAAGTACTACTCTGTCTACCCGTTCAAATGTGTCTTGTAATTATAATTTTTTCTTAAATCATTCAGTCTGATGATTATCTTGTAAGTTCGAAAAAATATCAAAAAATTACGGATTCTAGAGCGATTTCGATAGATTTTGGTACAAATACAGCTTTCATTATCAGAGAAATGTAGTAGATGAAGAATGTATTAAGGCATTATTCATAAAATCCTTTTCTTTTTCATAGAAACGAGCGGCTCCTATCATTTTGGGACGTGACTATAACAGAAGACAGCCTGCCACAGCTGAATGGGGATGAGCCAACACCCACCAAAAGGCAGCGGAAGAAGTCAGTGGGCAAGGCACCGGTGCTCAACACTCCCATGTACAGCTTCGTGCTAGAAGATGCTCCGAGGATAGTGGACGCAGCGCTGAAGGAGCAGCAGGGAGTAGAACTTAATCTAGCGGCCACCACACGGAGTGGGGTCGTGCATTACTATGGACATTTGTTGAATGGGTGAGAAACATTAATAATAAATGAATACACCCAACAGTCACAAACATAGTTCTGACCCCACAATAAGATACGAGTCCGATGTCGTGGTTATTAGAAACTAATAATAATAATCTCTCGGTTCGAGGATCGAACCCGCGGCCTTCCGTTTCGCAAGCTGGTGTCTAGTCAACTCACTCATAAATATTTGACAACTAGTAAATATGTCAATCCCTTTTTATTACTGTCACTATTCTACATTTTTTTAATGTAAAACTCTTAAACTTTTTTTGAAGAATATTCGATCCGAAACATATTAAAACCTTTCTGATCCATTTGACACTTACATTTAACGTAGGCAGCTTCAATCTGTCAATTATATTGGAGCACATAGGCAGCTTCGACGTCTTACATTTTGTGTTACAGTGATATCCGCGCATCTTAAAATTTCACTCTCATCATTTTTTCATAACGCGCCTAAAGAAGTATAACTTCAAAAATATTTTTGTCGGCATTTGTCGAGGTCTTTATACACCTGTATATTTGTAAATGACCATACAATTAATATAGTATATACAGAAAAATAAGTATAACTCCAATATATTATCCAATATATCCATCAGGTGCAATGGGGTCACTTTGCCGCGCCAGTAAAAAAAAAATTAAACTTATTCCCCTAAATTTCCAGGTCATCAGTGAAGCCGATCAAGCCGTCAGTGACGATCCAAGTGTCGAGTGCGGACGCTCGGCCGCTGCCGCTGCAGTGTTGCAGGTTGCAGTCCGGGGGAGACCTCCTGCTGGGGTACGCGCAGGAACCCTCGCTCGTCTTCGAGAAAGTGGTCAGTGTGCTGGTAAATTGTATGACATAGAACTGACTTGAGGTAGCGGGTTCGATTCCCGAGATCATCATCAGCCGAAATTCCACTGCTGGTCAAGGGCGTCTCTCAAAGGGGGAGTTTTGGGGGGGGGGGGGGGGTTTATTCATCTTTAATTTTCGAGATCAATGTTTGTGACCTATTTTTTTGTTTTAGTATATTAATCAAATCTTCTAGGCAAAGATCTTCTATCCTCATATTTAATTTAAATGGCAATCAAATGGTATTCAAGTCTACAATATTTTCGTACGCATTCTCATTGCCTGCGAAACTATCTATTTCATTGTAAAAATAAAAAAGCAAATTAACATACATATTTTTGAGCGTCTCCATAGCGCATTTGCTTAGCCACCAGCCTGTAAAACTTGGGGTCGCGGGTTCGATCCCCGCCAGAGAGCGAAATGTGTCTTAGTCTCTGATATACTTAACCTAATATTTGCATCTTAATGTGGAGTTGGTACTATGAACATGACTGATGGTATTTTATTATTATTTTAATGATCATTGTCTCATTCAAGGCAGTTTCTGCATTCAAGATGACTATGTTATTCTCATATTCAATACAACAGTCTGAGATTGTATTAATGAGCTGCTCTAATTCGGGGAATTTAGTCTTTGTATCAATATTGTAAACTATCTCTTGATTGGAATACTAGAGTTTCTTGCCCGTTCTTCTCTAGTGATGCCTTCCAAACAGGGTGGTAAACTAAATTTTGAAACGTGAATCTAAGTGATGTATTTGAAATTTTATAGATTCAATAAACATTATTCCATTTCATTCCAGACGCCAGATTTAAAAACAAAAACTCAAGTGATCATAAAAGGGGAGGTGAAGGAGGGCAAGAAGAAGTTGAAGAAGGCCAACGAGGTGAACAAAATCCGTTCGGACGCCAACAGCAGCGAAGTGACGTACGTGCAGCCCATGGGAGGGGTCGACAGGAAACGACTCGCGCCAGGGGCACAGGTCAGTGACCACCTTACTTTATAAGTATGCCGGTACTTCCATAGAAGCCCAAAAGCTTGCATGACAAAATTCCGAATAATCTCAAGGCTATAAATGTTTATTTAACAAAAGCAATTTGACATATAAACGAGAATATCCTGACCCCACAATAAATAATTATAAACTAGACATTTACTAAAATTATTATTACTGATTGCAGATAGATAGAAAAATAATACATTTTCCAATCCAAAAAAATCTATGTTTTTTAGTACTGGACTGATGCTTGATTGACTATTGACTGATGATGTACTAATATGTGAATATAATTTCAGGTGGAGGTACCAATGGAGGCGCGACTGCAGAACCTTGCCTTAGACATAAGCAGTAGACGGAAAACGGCAGTCAGTGAAAACTTGACCAAACTACTTGTACAAGGCCTGCATTCTAAAGATAAAAGGTATGAAACAATACGTTGTTTACAATATTCAATTCAAATATTGAAGCGTACAACAATATTTTAAACATTTTTAATTATTATCATATTTTCAACTAACACAAAAGTTTTATATCATCATCATCATCAGCCCATATATGTTCCCCTGGTAGGCACAGGCCTCCTCTGCACTTGAGCGGGTTTTGTAGGCCCTAGCCCACCACGCTGGCCCAGTGTGGGTTAGCGGACAACACATCCGAACACAAGACATTTTTAAGAACTTTAATGTGTTCAGAATTTCTAAACCTTCTTAGTTTTAGAGGAGGCCCATGCCCAGCAGTGGGAGGTATATGGGCTGATGATGATGATATCGTACTAATATCCATTTATTTTGCAGTATAATCCTGACAGTGTTGCAACAAGACAACATACGCGTGGCAGAGAGTACTGTATCCAACCTGCCCGCTGACTATGTGCCCTTACTACTGGAAGAACTTCTAGAAATGGCTTCCAAGAAGACCAGCCAGTGAGTATCCATTTATTTATTTTTTAGATTGCCTTGTTGGCCTTGTCATATAACTGGGTTGGAGTCCTGGGTCAGTGTTGTGCTTGGCCTCAAGCCATTCTTATTAGTAGGTTCTTGCAGATGAGGCGGAAAATTTTTACCAGGCTTGCTTAATATAATGATATTTTAAAACAACTGGTGAATCAGAAAAATATGGCGATAGAATGATAATCACTTTTGTTTAAACATATATTGTGCGCCAATTTTACGTACTTACTACTTACATACGTAGTAATAGTGAAAAGCCCTCTAAGTTTATTAAGATTATTCATACATAATTTAAATAGAAGTCTTGGGTTCTTTCCCGGGTCGGGTAAAGCGTTATTGGGTTTCTCCATTAGGAAATTCTCAGTAGCAGCACGGCGTCTGGAATTGTGCCCGAAAAATGGCAATAGGCTCGCCCCGTATGTCGTGGGACTGATACATACCTGGCGAAATGTGGGTGCAGAAATGCACCTCAGCCTACCCCTTTGGGGAATACAGGCATGAGGTTATGTACGTATTTAGGTATAAATAGTGAGTTCACATATCTCAAACGTAAACAGCCTACTTGTTATGTCAATACACCACATCCATTTAATATCTGTGATTGTTAGGAAAACGTTTTTTTATATTATTTGTCGGGATTTTTTTAATGTCACGGTGTTTGTAATCACCGTCGCTATTACCTGCCTTAGTTTCCGATCACGGTCTGAATACACCCTGTATGTGAAATGTGTGTGTGACTGCAGGTGCAGCAGCGCGGTGACGTGGGGCGGCGCGCTGGTGCGGCGGCACGCGGCGCTGCTGCTGGCCGGGCTGGGGGCGCAGCACCAAAGTCTGGCGCAGTTGCTCGCCGTGTTCACGCACAGGTAATCATTGTCTGCTTAATATTGCACTGCCACTGATAAGTCCATTGCCACACTGTTTAGTGATGATTGCCACAAAATTATTTGTTTACTGCCTGTGGAACCGGGCTTCATCATCATCAGCCCATATACGTTAGGGTTTAGGCCTTAGTCAACCACGCTGGCCTAGTGCAGGTTGGCGGACTACACATCTAAGAAATTCCTAAAAACTTTTAGGTGTGTGTGCACAGGTTTCATCACGATGTTTTCCTTCATTATTAAAGTATATGATAATTCTTTATGAATACACACATAAACTTCGAAAAGTCAGAGCTGTGTGCCTGGGGTTTGAACCCGCGACCGTCGAGATTCTCGTCCGCGTGCCTAAACCTCGAGGCCAACGCGTACCAGGCTTCGCCTGGACAAAAATATATAAAATTAAGCAGCCTATGTCCTCTTCAAAAGCCTTGTATATATTATATCTCCATACCAAAAAACATCCAAATTGGTCCAGCAGTTTACCCATGAAAGCTTAACAAACGAACTCACATTTTCATTTATAATTAAGGATTTTCAGCAATAAATGCAATTTTAACTTTCTTTTGCCGTTTCAGACGGTCGCACCTCTGCCAACTGCTGAATTTAAAAGGGCGAATCGACTTAACCACGAGACAGAGAAACGCGTCACAGACACCGCAAGAGGAACAAGAAGCAGTCCTAGAATATAAAGGTACTTAATTATTTATTAACAAGTTTAAATTAATCACACAATAGAAAGAGCCTACATTTTTTATTAATCTACTTGTGTTTTGAGAATTATACGGATTTTTGAGATACTTTTGCTAGATGGCTCTATTTCTAGTGTCTCTATCGCATGATGACTGGCTAACACAGTTTTAATGATTTCTGTTTATGATTGCAATTAATATTCATAGCATTTCACCGTTTTTAGCGGTTTCTTTTGGTCTAGTCGTGAAAATTCCATTTAACTCTCATTAATTACCATATTAAAGGATTCTAATGACGTATCATTTTGATGGCAATACTAAAATAAACAAGAACGAAAAATCTCTTATCCCAGGAGATATAGAATATATTGGTGCTATATTTTCAGCTATAAGCATCCTTAAATAGAAATAATTAATTGAACTTCCACAAGCCTGTTGTAACCAGCGAGGTGAACAAAGGCCAGTCTCAGTTGTAGAGGAGGCCCGTGCCCAGCACTGGGACATATATGGGCTGATGATTAATCCTGTTGTGGATAAGTTAAAATAATGTATTTTTTTGTAGATACATCATCAGATGAAGAGATGGAGGTAGAGCAGTACCAGTCGGACAGCGCGCCGTCCTGGAACGAGAGCGAAGAAGACGCCTCCGAAGAACATGACTCCGATGGAGATTGACATACAATAAACCATATATTACGTTATACGTGTTTTATTGTGGACATTCCTAATTTACTTTAAGATTTTCTGTGTCGGAATTTTAAGTGAATAGGATGACCGGCCTAAATATGAAAATAGATACATTAACTCACGCCGGTCTCCTGTTGAGGTAGGCAGAGACTATAGAGCGCCAAATGCTATGGTCCAAACACTTTCGCTTCCTCAACTGACTGTAGTAGCTTTTAATATAAAAAAAGTGCGTGTGTACTTATGTACACGCGTTAGAAGTTATACCACACGACTGAAGTAAAACTTATAAATACGCCCAACAGTCACATACATAGTTCTTAGTTTACACAACATATTACATTTCTGAACGCACTCGTAATTTACATACATTTAATTGGGCGCATTTATAAGTTTTACTTCAGTCGTGTGGTATAACTTCCAACGCGTGTACATAAGTACACACACACTTTTTTTTTTAAATGAAATAGTGACAGTAATAAATTAAAACTAAAATTGAAAATAAGAAAATGTTAATTATGTTCTACGCAACTACCAGGACATCATAAATCAGCAAGGACAAAGTACTAGCATTAAAAACTGTATACTCGTATAATCCATTCGAAATTTAAACCACGATGAATTAAAAACAAAACTTATTAATGATAGCATTTCACCTCTCTAGCTTTCTGAATGCCTAGTACCATTAAGAGTCAGCTGGCTTAATAACTCGTCCTTTTGACCGGAAACGACACAAATGCAGATTAAAAATAAAACTAAAATTGAAAATAAGAAAATGTCAATTATGTTCTACGCAACTACCAGGACATCATAAATCAGCAAGGACAAAGTACTAGCATTAAAAACTGTATACTCGTATAATCCATTCGAAATTTAAACCACGATGAATTAAAAACAAAACTTATTAATGATAGCATTTCACCTCTCTAGCTTTCTGAATGCCTAGTACCATTAAGAGTCAGCTGGCTTAATAACTCGTCCTTTTGACCGGAAACGAAACAAATGCAGATTAAATAATGCAGCCAACATGACGCGCGTAGTGCAGTGTGAACTTAGCTACAATGGACATTTTTTTTTCGAGACTTAATGAGCGGTTAAGCAGACAACTTCATACTGTTAATTTTGTGTCACAGATGCGCGCGCATCTTAAGATTTCACTCTCATTTTTTCATAACGCGCCTAAAGTATAACTTAAAAAAAACACTTCCGGGCAGGCAGTCGCGGGCACTGCTTGTCAATTCAAAATTATATAAGGCCAATCAAATGTTTGCACTATTATACTGAATAACCCTTTTTTAATTGGGTTATTTCATTGGTTTTGTTATTTGACCCATTTTTTTAAGAAAGTTGAAACTAATAAGCATTAACTAAATATCGTATATTTGTTGCCACCGAACATTACATTCCTTATTTACTCAAGACATTTTGCTTCTAATTTAGCCATTTTTAGTTTAAATTGAAATGAACGCGCGTAGATGAGTATAGTTATATTTGTTATATCAAAATCTGTTTAAATTTGAAATATTGAGGCATTGTCCTACGTATTTAAAACAATACTAGGTATTTTCTTGAATGTATGATAGATTTCAAGTGACAAATTAAACAAACATGTCTTTCGCACCATCATATATTTCTCATTCTCTTAATAACTAATGTACACACAACTTGTATGTCCATACAACTTCATCAACACACTGTGTCAACATGTGGAATTATTTTAAAACAAAGTCAAAAACCATGTTACAGATAAGAAACAGGATTTGATAGTGCAATCAGATGTTTAAAACTTTCATTCCAGCTACAAAAATAGTCCTTTACTTAGAAAATATTCTTATAGTACTGAAAATCCCTTATAAAATGCATAAAAACTCAAAGTCCATGTACTCCATTCATACATCATGTTTTTAGAAGCTCTTTTTACTGTATAATGACGAAAAACATTTCGAACAAATTGGTCCATACTGCTAAATCACCCTTAGGGTGATTCTGACATCCATTTTTAAGTAAACATTAGGCAACTGTTATGGCAAATACTGCAAAATATCGAACCATTGTTGACAAAATTAAAAGACACCTTAACAAATAACTGAAGAAACAATTTCTTTACAAATAAATCTTCTCATCAAGTCCTTAAAGTGCTAAAGTTAATCCTACGCTTTCTTGGCCGGTGGTCTGAAAACGCCGACTACAACGGCGTGGTCTCTTTCGTAAGGCTCCAAAGTCAACTGTTCCTGAGGTTTTAACTTGTCTGCTTGTAATTTCTTCACTTCCGCTGCGAATACGGCTTCCGGTTGCGCCGTGGAGTCTATACAGGAGGCCTGCCGAAGATAATGACTCATTTAATATAATTACTACAGAAAAACTATGTTACGCAAGTTATTTGTATAGTCTTATAACCTCAGTGAGAGAGTTCAATTTTCAACATGAAAAATTTAGCCATTTTTTATCGTCATAGGTTAATTAACTTAGAATCATAAATATTAATACATGTTTGTAATTTCCCTTAGAAACAATTATCATAACAAAATAGTACATACCTTTATTGATATCACAAAGTGACCACCGTTTTTGAGGAAATGCTGTGCGTTTAAACTAACTATTCTGGCTTGGTCAGGCTGTGCGACGTCTGCAAATATTGTGTCGACCATGCCTACCAACATTCTGAAAAGAATAAAATATTAGAAATTGTCCATGGATGAGGGAAACAATATAGTCTAAATTTAATTCAGAGAGAGAGTTCAAATTTATATCCACATAACAAATTCAGGTCATAGGATCTTCATCATTAGAATATTAGCGCGATTTTTTTACAACAATTCACTGGCAGGCCAGAAAAAATACATAGAAATTATTATTAAGCTGAAAAAAATGTGCAGATGACAGAGCAGAACAAAAAAAACTTAATTATAGTTACCTGTATTTGAGAGGATGTCTGGCATCTTCTATGATTGGTATTATGTTTGTCCTTTTCTTTGCTACATTTATTAAATCTCTGCCCGATCTGTGTGAGAACTCTACTGCATACACAAGACCCTCCTGTGAAACCAACAATTAATCAATAACAAGATAAGTAAATAACTTATATCACTTAAGAACAGATGAAATTCAAGACTACTATCAAACACTATTGAGCATCTAACAAATAAATATTTGTAGATATTCTTAAAATGTTTTCCATTACTGTATAACTTTTGATATTAATTTTGAACCAAACAGTCAGATTATCATTTTGGTTGGAACTGTCATATCTGTGACTTTATTTCATGAACTTATCTAACTAGGCCATACAGCATATCTATTGTTAAAACAGCAGTTATATTAAACATTATTTAAGTAAAGAATTTTTTATTTATGACAATACAGTACAATATATGGTATTTTAACTCACCGGTCCCACAATATCAGAGACATGACTGACAGTGGTACCGCTGGCGGCACCCAGGTACAAAACTCTTGACCCTGGGGGCATGTGAATAGCATCCACACCACCCATGATAGCTGCAGCTAACTTTGATCTGAACGGATTCCATACTCTGTACTCCACCTTATCACCATCAGTCTGCAGAGATATGCTTGCATTAGTACCAATATTGTTAAGAGGATATTGTTGAGGATTTCAAGGATTTTATCAGAAGTGGGTATGTGGATATAGTCTTCACGAATAGGTCAAGATTAGAGGGACCACAATCATCATTTAGATTGAAATTTACAAAAATTGCAAACGAATTAATATAAAGTAGCTTATGTTGAATACATCTATATTTATTTAATAACACTCAATAAATACTGCAACACAAACCTCGACAGAAATTCTCTTTTCTCCATAAACTTCTGATCCAGGAACCAAATTTTTGGTCACCAACGCATCTTCTTTTCCTCTTGCGATGAAGACTCCTGCATGTCTACAAATATATACATTCATTAGTATTTGTTTATTATTATAAAGTTCTATGATATTTTGAGAATGTGATCAGTAATATAAAGTTGGCTTCAAGCTTTCGCATTCAGAAGAACGAAAGTTATATTAATAGCATCATTTCAACTAAGTTCGTAATATACAATACAAAAAATATAATAGGATTGATGAAAAACAAAACAATTTAATAATTTTGTTGCGAAATACTGGACAAAATAAAACAATCTGTTTTATTTTCATTTTAAAGCTTCAACACCAGAACTAAGGTCAAATTTAACAACACCACAATACATTGAAATCTCTAAATTTTAAAATTAAAAGAAATTAGCATAATATAAATAAAAACAAACCTGTGTGGCTCAATAATAACTTGTTTGCCTCCTTTGAAACCTCCTCTCGCCCCTCCTGCACCACGTCCACGGCCTACAACACAACAATTATTAAGAAAATTGTCTCGACTTAATATATCCCTGTGATTTTATAAGTTGGATCAGAAGTGGGTATGTGGTATCATAGTCTTCACGAATAGGTCGAGATTAGAGGGACCATTTTGTCATCATTTTAATTTGTTTATATAGAATTTGGTTGGTATATTGAGATGCCAAAGTATTAAAGTAGTATAAGTATTGTAACTGCACTTGATTTAAGTAAACCTTTAAAGAGTACATATTTAATAGTATGCCAATTAGATCAGATATTTAAAACAAATATCAACACATTTTCTTGTTAATATGTTTAATTTTTCAATCTATAACTATTACATTTACAAAAAAAAAATTATATGATAAAGTACTGACCTCCTCCTCCTCGTCCTCCGAAACCTCTGCCGCCTCCTCCTCCGCGTTTCTCAAACTTTCCTCCCCCGCCCCCTCCTCTGCCTCCGCCGAATCCCCCGCGACCGCCGGCTCCTCCTCTCCCGCCACCGAAGCCACCACGGCCTCCACCTCCTCGACCGCCCCTGAAGCCACCGCCTCCTCGGCCTCCGTTAAACTCTGAAAGGAGAATATGTGTTTAAGAAATTGTTTTCTAAGTCTATGCATTTAGACCTTAATTTTTTTAGAGTCTGAAATCATGGCACATTTACGTTAACATGATTCACATTTGCATCCCCCAAAAGTAGACTGGCTGAGAATGCCTAGGGCATTAAACTCGCCTCTGTACTGTAATATATACAGTTTGAAAAACCTGAACTTATATGAAAATAAACACACTTTAAAAACCTTTACATTTATTTTGACAACATTAATTAAAATTAATAGCCATACAATTATCACCACATAAAAATACCATGTGTGTAATTTATTAATAACTTGTAGTTTTAGCACATGCCAGAACCACCAGTATCACATTATCATACATAATGTATAAGCCACTACTTGAAGATATAGATGTATACGTGGAATAAATAGAACTGTTTAAATAATGCTCTTTATCATATAAATACCGTCTACTCCAATAAAAAAAAAAACACCGATACACTTAAAGCCATAATATACTAATACTCCCATGTTTAATCAAGGTTATGCCCAGCATGGGAGCATAATATAAGCTATATAAAATGCCATTTGTTAACATTTAAAATGCCAAGGTAAAACAAGTCAACATTGCTTAAAATGTGTTAAGACTACTGTTTATTACTAAACATACAGCTTTTTGATTTTCCTAGAACTTGTTTAGTAAATAATATTCAAATGTTTAGGTATTTGAAGCAAGATCAAGATATTCACATGAAGCAGTGATGGCCTCGAGGTTTAGGCGCGCGGTCGAGAATTTCGGCGGTCGCAGGTTCTAACCGCAGGCACACACCTCTGACTTTTCTAAGTTATGTGTGTATTCACAATGAATTACCACTTGCTTTAACGGTGAAGGAAAACATCGTGATAAAACCTGCACACCTAAAAAGTTCTTAGGTGTGTAGTCCGCCAACCCGCACTAGGCCAGCGTGGTGGACTAAGGCTTAAACCCTCTCAGTTGTAGAGGAGGCCCGTGCCCAGCAGTGGGACGTATTTGGGCTGACGACGACTACACATGTGCTAAATTTTTTTTCATAAAAAACTTATTTAATATCATCATCATCAGCCCATATACGTTCCACTGCTGGGCACGGGCCTCCTCTACAACTTATTTAATAGGGAATTGTTAAACGAGAAATGTCTCATATGAGCAAGAGTTTAATCTGTATGTGGAAACTACTGTTTTCTGTAACCACGTGGGTTTTTTTTATGTTTGCATACACTTCGTTTTTAGTATCATGTGTATTTTATTTTAATAAGCATAATATAGGACATCCATGTGGTGTTTTGTAGTAAGTAGTAAAGCTAATTCTGAGGCCATTTTTGGGAAGCAAAATACGGTAATAATTATCAGGCGTGCTGACCGTTAAAAATCTTCGAAAGTAATTTATGATTCTTTTATTTTTTTAAGAAAAGCTAAATAGAGTTCAGTAGGATCGAATTACCATATAAGAGCATGAGAAATATAAATAGGTTATTTAACAAAACATTAATTGTATCAGCGTGGTCACCAAAACCTCAAATCGTTCCGATTATCAATCATAAGTTTAACCTATTATATACGCAATTTCATTATATTTGTGTTCATTAACACATACTAGGGGAGCTATGAATGTATTTAAGAAATATTTCTACAATATACATGCTAATAAATTTGCCCTAACCTCATGCAAGTTATTTGTGTCAATTTAACATTATAACGTTGATTTTGTTGAGAATTGGGACAAAATCGATATTACATTAATCAATTTTCAGTAATATACTATACATTTTTAAGAAGAAATGAGATAAATACATAATTTAATGATTTTAACACCACGTGTGAGACCCACGCGTCGGTACAATTTTACAAAGTTAATAGGCGATAAAGTACTTCTTACCCGGCTTTCCCATTATGTATGTGGATTATTGATCCCTAATTCTACAATTGTAATTAACTTTTTCACTATCTATACACAAATATAAAAAGTAATTTCTTCATAAGCCGCGCGGAGCCATCCCGCCGCGCAGCCGCCGCCGGAAATGACACCATGTTGAATGGGAAACGTCAATGTTGCAGGCTGATGAATTAAAAAAATGTGCTAGTGTTGCTATATTTATTTTATAAAATCATTCTAAAACGTACCATTAAATTTAAATTAACCAAATGGATTACATTTAAAAATGTAGGTACCTAATGACGTAACACAATTACTCAGATCCCGTCATACACATTCTTCATGTTTTTTTACCTGTGTTTCTTTTACATATTTTACAGTGTCACGTAAAATCTTTAGCAAAAGGCATGTGTGAAGGTAACTAGTTTCTTATATTTCGATAATAGACTTAACTTATCTTTTTCGCATTTTGTTATACGTGACTATACCTAATGCAATAATTTTATTAATTTATTGACATAATGCGAGCCCCTAGGAGTTCCATTTTAAGTCGGTAGATAGCGTTATCATCAACATGCTAAATATCTATAGGTAGCGTTAGGGTGAGATAACAAATGCGTGCTTCTATGAATTTATCTTTTCGATACAAATATGGTTAGAAATTATTCTAAAGAAGCGAATGTATTTATTGTAATACAACTTACAGCCGGTTATGTTTTAGGGTTCCGTACGTCCGAATAAAAAAACAAAACCCTTATAGCAGAGTCCTGGGTTTCTCAAAATATTCGTTTCACGAACCCTTGTTAGAGTTTCCAGGTGACAGCGAACCCCTTGTCTTAAGTAACTAAATACCCCCCCCCCCCCCCCCACAAAATAATAAAATTGTTGAAGAAAATAAGATTTTTATTTCAAAAGAATTATCTTTTTAATATTAATGTCATGGATTAGCTTGTTTGCTGTCGCAAATGGAGTCAATTTTATAAAGTAATTTTGGAAAATTTTAACCTTAATTCTGGCTCACAATCAGTATCAAGTCAATTTCTGTATTTACTTTTTAACATGACCAGGTATGAAAACCCACTCTCACATACTTATGTTGTAGCCACTATGTGTGCCGTGTGTAGGATTAAGTTGAAATTTGGTACACATATCAATTTCTGTGACCCAAACGCAGAGTGAATAGATGAAATCTGTATATGGGAGGTCATTTTTGAGGGGAAGGAGAAAAAAATAAATAATTTAAAACTGCATCGTGTAACATATCAAATGGAAGGTTTTGTTGTGAAGATCTTACATGTACTTTTATGTAATTTCATATTTCATATTCATTTCATAAAATATATTTATTGTCTTACAAAATAGCTTAACTCTGGAATGTACAATAAAACCTCATTCGCAAACCTGTGTGAATGGGGCTATTGGCAACTATGTTATTGATTGTGGCGCCTCTAGTGGATAAATATAAAACTTAACAAGTCCTTCTTTTTTCAAAATGTTTTTTTAATTTACCAACGAGGCCGTAACAATAAAATCGTTGCCAATATAAAAAGGCTGTCGTCACACAATCAAACAAATTTGATTTATTACAATAAAAGCTCGATGACTTCTTGACTTGATAATATGACGACATAACATATATTATTCTATTAATAATTACTTATCTAAAAATGCTTTCAACTTTGATACCAAAACATTCTTCAGCACTAACTGAAGGGACCTACATATTAGGACGCCCGCAAACAATCATTCAAACTTTATTCAAGTTTTTGTTCAAAGCGTCAATTTTATCAGTTCAATATACATTTAGGTGATCGACAGAAACATTGACTTAAACCTACACTATGTAATGAAGCGAAAATGAAACAATAATATCACAATCCACACACCCAAACCGGACATTCAAATCGATACAGGGATGTTGATAAATTCCAATATTTTATATATACTATTTGTATTTACAATTTACGTGATAACTAAATTTTATCTTCTCTAACGTGTTAATATATATTAATACTGATAAATGCTTGCGTGATTGAATCGCCTATAATTTTCATGTTGCTACCAAAGTGAAAAATTAACGTTTCTATATAACATTATTAAAAACAACACCCTGTATATCACAGTACTATAAAGCTGAGCGTCCATCAGAGGCTGAACGGACTATGATGGGATTTTTTTACAAGTCGTTTTAAACTTATCTTGTTCCTTAGATTAGATGACGCATACAACATTGAAAATAATCAGAGGACTAAAAATCAAATAAAAAGATTTTTTCAAGAAATCTCAAAATATTGCAATTAATTATATGTATATGCACTTCGATTGAAATGTTAAATAAATAATTATGTAAACTGTTAAAAGAAAATTGATTTTTTTTTCTCTCTTCGAAAACATCGTGAGGAAACCTGCAGACCAAAAACTTTTTAGGAATTTCTTAAGTGTGTAGTCCACCATCCCGCACTAGTCCAGCGTAGTGGACTAAGGCCTAAACTCTCTTAGTTGTAGAGGAGGTCCGTAACCAGCATTGGTACGTATATGGGCTGATGATGATGATGATTTTCTTCATCACAAATTGTGAACATTTTTGCAATAGCTACTTCAGTTTTACACGCTGAATAGATTGCTCGCGTGAGGGACGCTCAGCGCAATAAAAACAAATACACTCAGTAAAAAGCGGTTATCTTCAAGTTTAACTGTCCTGGGGCGATGCGTCGCTGTCTATGGGTTCAGTTTTGATTGACAGCTGTATGGTTTGAGCTGACAGTGCAGGCGCCACCTTAGTGCGCTCCAAGTTGTACATCTGTAACGGAAATTGTTTTTGAATATTCTTGAGGTTATGTTTTAGAACTTTGAATTTGAAAAACATACTGCGCCGACCCCAAATGAAATTGGGAACAGGGCAAGGAGATGATGTTTAGAATTCGGAATTTTTAAAGGCAAGCTGGGCTTTTGGGCTTCTATGGAAGTACTGCCACTACTACATACGCATTTACGCCTTTTGACTATAGTCAGATACTATTAAGTGCCACAACCTACGATCCCGATATACCTCTTAGCTCATCCCCATTCATTCATCTCATCATATTTATGTATGATACATAATCTCATGCCTGTATCCCCCTAAGGTGTAGGCAGAGGTGCATTTATGCATACACATTTCGCCAGGTATATATCAGTCCCACGTAATATGGGGCGAGTGTATTGCCTCGTGGTCTCGCGGTACAAGTATGTGCCGTGCGATCTAGAGGTCCTGGGTTTGATTCCCGGGTCGGGCAAAGTGTTATTGGGTTTTTCCATAAGGAAATTCTCAGTACCAGCACGGAGTCTGGAAATGTGCTCGAAAAACGACAATAGGCTCGCCCCCTATTACGTGGGACTGATACATACCTGGCGAAATGTGGGTGCAGAAATGCACCTCTGCCTACCCCTTCGGGGAATACAGGCGTGAGTTTATGTATGTATGTATATTGCAATTTTTCGGGCACATTTCCAAACTCCGTGCTGCTATTGAGAATTTCCTAATGAAAAAAAACAATGTCACATTGGCCGACCCGGGACCTCTAGTCTCTAGATCGCAAGGCATACGCTTGTGCCGCGAGACCACGAGGCAGTTCATTTATCTCATTCTCATACATTTCCAGCAGTTGAGGATAGTCTTGGCATTCCCCATAGAAACAAAGTGTTTGTTATACCTTCATGAAGAGTGGCGTGGAGAGTTGAGCCACGCTGGTGGCCTGGCTGAGCGACTCGTCCATTTCGGACATGCGCGGGATCTCCACCGGAGACACCTTCAGCTTCGGACAACGCTTCTTCGACAGCTGCTCCTCGTCAGAATCCGACGGAGGGGGGCGGACCTACAATTTAATTCATTAATAGTGACTGACAAGGGAAGGAGTGATGGTCTCGAGGTTTTGGCGAGCGGCAGAGATTCTCGGCGGTCGCGGGTTCAAACCCCAGGCACACACGTTAATTGTACATGGTACATGGTGCAATGGTACTTTGATGGTGAAGAAAAGCATCGTGAGGAAACCTGCACACCTAAAAATTCTTAAGATTTTTTTAGGGGAGTAGTCCGCCATCCCGCATTAGGCCAGCGTGGTGGACTAAGGCCTAAATCCTCTAAGTTTTAGAGGAGGTCCGTGCCCAGAAGTCGGACGTGATGATGATTATAAAGGATAATAAATATGTACAGATGCCTGTATTGCCAATTTTAATTTTTATACTCTTTTTCAGCTTTTTAATTCTACGGTATAAGAGATTAGATCGTAAGATTCTGGAGTCCATTGCCATGTCTAATTAAGTGTTACTGAGGTTTCTCCATTAGAAAATTCCTGCTCCTAATAGCAACACAAAGTTCGAAGAAGTTTTCGAAAAATGATAATAGTGTCGCTCCTATTACTATATATATATATGCCGTGGCGCAGTTGGCTAGACACCAGCTTGCAAAACGAGAGGCCGCGGGTTCGATCCCCGCACCGAGACAAATGTTTGTGTGATCCATAAATATTTGTTTCGGGTCTGGGTGTATGTGAGACCGAAAAGTCTCTCGTAGTTTCTGATACCCACGACACAAGACTTATATCTTCGTGTGGGATCAGAACTATGTATGTGACTGTTGGGTGTATTTATTTATTTATTTATTACATGAAACTTAATAACTAGCCATTCATGGGTAAAGGGGAGCATTTCTATCTATCTTTTCATAAAAGGTAAGGGAATTAATTTTTTTTAGGTATATTTACCTTCCTGGGGCGCCCAGGACCTCTCCTTTTGGTGGGCAAGGGTAATGGCGATGGAGAGCGCATCTGCAACCAAAAATTTAAGTTAAATGATGATTAAGTACAAGGGAATTCTTGATTTGCGATCAGTGTAAAATTAATTCTACTCTTATTAGTATCATTGATAAATTTTATTCTACAAAGGAAATCTCTAATAACAATGACAAAAATGTACATTAATATAAATGATCACGTGATTTTCGTATACATTGTGTCATTTTATCACATTTTTATCAAGGACTTTTGCCAATGTTTGTACTTGTCTGAATCTTTGTCTATTTAAAATTATATTCTTAAAAGGAGTAGATGATGTTTTAAATCTATGAACTTCCTATACGTGATTTCATTTAACGGCTTTTGGAATACCACAGAGTTACATAAATATGTTACTAACCCTCTTTTTCCTCATAGGTCGGCTGCCATCAGCTGATCTAGTTGTCATAGACAATCTAGACTCCGTACTCTTCGGGGAGCTGGCGGAAATGTCTGTGATCTCTTGCTTAGCCAGGATGCCGCTCATCCTATCTTTGAAGAAGCTGTCTTCAGCAATCTTGAGAGCTTCAAAGCATTTATGACCTTGAAGAGCGTATCTGATGATCTTCAGAACTTCGATACGGCAGAGCAGCCTCGTATCATCATCCATCTTCTTGAAGAGCGGTATCAGGGAGTTCATAAACAGTTTGTCGTCGTCGAAATGATCGTCTGGCAGTATGGAGTTGGCGTCGATCTTGATCTCAAGTGACGGGTTCTTGTCTATGGTGGCTTGGTTGCATTTGTCTACGGTCTCCGGCTTTTCCGGCGCGTCGGCTTTTGTCTTCAAGTCCAGCGGTTTGTCCGGCACTTCGGCTTTGATCTTGGGCGCGATGTCTTCTGGCGGTGGATGCTGGGGCGAGTTCGACACTTCCGAGTATGATTCATATTTGTCTTGCGAGTATCTTGGTTTTCTGTAAACCACACAAGTATTTGATTAATTAAAGGCTTTAATTTTGTTCAAAATATATCATATTTACATTTATTATTACAGCCCCGTGGCGCAGTTGGCTAGAAACCAGCTTGCGAAACGAGAGGCCGCGGGTTCGATCCCCGCACCGAGACAAATGTTTGTGTGATCCACAAATATTTGTTTCGGGTCTGGGTGTATGTGAGACAAAAAAAGTCTCTCGTAGTTTCTGATACCCACGACACAAGACTTGTATCTTATTGTGGGATCAGAACTATGTATGTGACTGTTGGGTGTATTTATTTATTTATTTATTATTTATTTATGAGTTTTTTTTTTTGGCTACTTCATTGAAGACATCTTTTATTTTATGCATTTTTATTTTGGCAGACAACAGTATATTTCAAATAAAGCGTTTCCAATTATCACGTCGGCCTGCATACAGTCAGACATAAGAACGATGAACGGTATCCATGTTATTTGAAGTTTACCACATTACAGAACCTGAGATTTGAGAGATGCAATATTCATCAGGCATATAAAAACATTGATGTACTACCTCGTAGTCTTGCGGCTCAAGTATGTATCGTCCCATCAAGAGGTCCTGTCGGGTCGGGAAAAGTGTTATTGGGTTTTTCCATTAAAAAATGTGCCTGAAAAACGGCAATAGGTTCGCCCTAGAGATTGCAAACCGGGCCTTTTACGCACCCACCGGGCCCGGCCATTCTTACCGGGCCCGGTCAGCGGACCCGATAAGTAAATAGCGGCACGGGAGCGCCTACTCGTAGTAGTTACTGTTGTAAAATACTTGTATCAATCATTCTTTCAGACTGAATAATAATTGTTACTTTTTGTTTTGTTATATTATACTTATGAAGCCTACGTATCGCAACCAATTTTACGATCTATCTAATTTAAGTTGTTATGACACGTTTAGTACTTTAAACTGCGTTATTAGTTTCTTATTATAATACAATGTTTTCAAATAGACACGATAAGGAGTAAAGAGAAAGACTTGCTTGTTTAAACTTATAAAAATAAATAATAAATAATAGGTACTAATGTTACTTTTCTGTCCAAAAGTCAAAGTTATCATTTTTTTGAGACTAACTACTATCATTTTTTTGAGACTTATTATTGTGATTATTGTCCATAAGCCAGTTTGAAATGAATATTAACCTTGAATCATTGTCTTTTTCCATTTATATATAGAAAATTTTCATAAAATACTTTAAAGGTTTCATCGCTAACAAACCCGGCCGGGCCCGGCGGACCCGGCCGGGTTGGCGACGGATGCAACCGGGCCCGGCCGGGTTGGGAAACATACCGGGTTGCAATCTCTAGTTCGCCCCCTATTACGTGGGACTGATACATACCTGTCGAAAGGTGTGGTCAAGTATGTAAATGTATATATTGCTTAAAGTTGCTACTATATCTTGTATGCACTAAGCTACTGCACTAAGTTGAAGATTTGAATACTGACTTGTTCTGCAGCGCCCGTAGCAGGAATGACATCTGCCGGTGGTACTGGTAGCGGCGGCTGTTGGGCGCGCACTGCTCGGGGGGCACGCACTTGCCCTGTCTGAACGTCTTTGTGTACGAGTCGCGAATGGAGCGCCATCGCTTCTGCACCTCTTTGCCTGGAGACAAAATTACATTAATTCAAAAAATGCTGGAGTTGTTTTAAACTTGTGTTTTAGAGTGATGACCTAGAGGGTGAGATACGAGATCGAAACAACAATATGCGCTCCAAATTTCATAAACACATCTCAAACGGTTATTTAGATATTAACGTCATCGTCATTTTTATCACTGACCTATAGATCAACACTCTAACCCAGTTCCAGATGACCTAGAAAGTTCAAATTTGGCATGCAGATTAGTTGAATACAAAGGAATAAATCAGAAACTCGTAAATTTTTATCATTTTATTATATAATTTTTCACTTAATTGATTCTATTAAGAATACTTAACTTATATAAGTAATTCGTCTATAATTCGAAGGTTATAATATAATTCGTTTATAAGAACTAGGCAAGTCAGATACGGCTACAATATATTATCCTAAGTTATAAGAAGAAATTATATTTTATGTTGTTATAAATAAATTTCAGGACTGACCATTGAACTTGGTATCCATTTAGATCTCACTTTTTTTGTCGTTGAAGTCAACAACCAAGGCATATATCGATATTGAACTTGGCTCTCATTTCACATGTATGTTGTTGATAGGATTTTTATTACAATAAAAGATAACAAAGTGTAGCCAATATGTGTGCCGCACGTGTCTGCTAGATGTCAAGTCGCCATTACGTAAATCTTGTCGCGAACCCCCTTCCGTCGAATGACGAACCGCTAGGGGTTAGCGAACCCCACTTTGAGAAACCCTGGTATATATTGTAAAAGGTCTTATCAATCTTTCTCCAGAAAAACATTGGACTCCCTTTTATGCCTTTAGTGAATTTTGTTAAATCTTTTCACTATTGGGTACCTACATCTTAATAACTATCTGTGTGCCCAATTTCAGGGCAATCCGTTAAGTGGAAAAAGCTGAGTTTAATAGATCAATTAGACAGTCATCATCATCATCATCAGCCCATACACGTCCCTCTGTTATTCCCTCCTACAGCTGTGCTGCCTTAGTGCACCACGCTGGCCTAGTGCGGGTTGGCAATTATTAACGATTGCCTATTAAATATACCTACATATTTATACATATAGATTGTTCAAAGTCAAAAAGGTCTGAGTGATTTCATTTCTAGCTTCTTCTATGCAAATATAATGATAATGTTTTCAATATTTCTCAGTGGAGCGTACGCGCGGATAAATAATAGCCTGAAGATCATTTCAAGTTTACGCGGTTTATTAATAAATTTTGCAAATATTGTTGTGTGAATAGATCGCGATGAATTTGTTGTCGAGCGGTGAGTATCGAAATTGTAGATTCGTTGTTTTTTTTAAAAAAAAATGTGCTTGATTTACGCTTTCTCCTTTTGATTTTGTTGTTTATTTGTGCTTTTGAAAGGAGACTCACAGTAACATTTTTATACCTATCTCCGAGGTCCTATTTATCTCGGTACAAAAATTCATGAATTTAAATTCAGCCTGACGAGCCAAAGCGATACAAACAGTCAATTTTTACATTTATAATATTACTTGGGTTCAACAGTAACATCCATAATTCATGAAATATTTGGTGCGGTCCTAATTTTAGACATAAGGTGGACAAAAAAGGTTAATTGCTGGTAGTTAGATCTTAATTTACACTTGTTTTTTTTCCACTACCTTGTGGTCTCGCGGTTTGATTCCCAGTTCGGGCAGTGTTATTGGGTTTTTCTATTAGGAGTTTTTTTAATCACGGCTTGCCCCCTATTATAACGAAGACACAACTGGCAAAATATGGGTGCAGAAATGCACCTCTGCCTACACCATCTTAGAGAACATAATACGTGTATTTTATAACTACTATATTTACACGTTAACTCAACAGAATTGTCAGTGATAACACTGGAAAATCTCTAATATTTCTGTAATTAAACGAACATAAAACAAAGATAAAATGCTATTAGAAAATGTTTAAAATAATGTGAGCGTCGTTTCGAGGTCGCGGGTTGAGCGTTCGAGTCAAGTTGAAGGTCGAGTTAGCCTACGTGATTTGGCAATACTATCGCTAAAATAACAGCCGTATCGCACAATTTGTAGCCAACCGAAAAGCGCAGATTCTATTCCCGCAAAGGTAAGATACCTACACACAACAGTCACATGCATAGATTTTTTTTTCTCTTTTTTTGACATGTCAGTCCCATCGTAACAAAATACTTAAAATTACAAAACGCTTAAAATTCATCATCATCATCAGCCCATATACGTCCCACTGCTGGGCACGGACTTCCTCTACAGCTGAGAGGGCTTAGGCCTACTACACATCTAAGAAATTCCTAAGAACTTTTTAGGTGTGCAGGTTTTATCAAGATGTTTTCCTTCACCGTTAAAGCAAGTTATAATTCATTATGAATACACATATAACTTCAAAAAATTCAGAGGTATGTGCCTGGGGTTTGAACCTGCGACCGTCCAAATTCTTGACCGCGAGCCTAAGCCTCGAGGCCATCACTGCTTTAAAATTACAATTTACAATTATTTTCTCCTTAAACTAAATTTGAGTGGAACAACGCAAAGCAGCCAAGTCGTACAGCATTTAAGCCTTAAGCTTTATCAGATGTAGGAATGGCCAAAATAGAAACTATGGTACCTACATCTAGACAATTTATTTTCATGTTACCAATTATTTCTTGCCTTTTGTTATCATTTCTAATACATTCCATTAACAAATGTAATACATCATCTATATAGTTACAAGATTCACAATAAGGAGAGTTAACTTTTTTTATAATAAATCCAAATTTTCTTCCTGGAAAATGTTCTGTACGTAACCTATGAGCAATTTTAATGTAGACTCTATTAATATTAATATTATATACATGCATAGGTTCTAATTAAGATACAAGTTTGACAGCCCCGTGGCGCAGTTGGCTAGACACCAGCTTGCGAAACGAGAGGCAGCGGGTTCGATCCCCGCACCGAGACAAATGTTTGTGTGATTCACAAATATTTATTCGGGTCTGGGTGTATGTGAGACCAACAAGTCTCTCGTAGTTTCTGATACCCACGACACAAGACTTGTATCTTAGTGTGTGAACTATGTATGTGACTGTTGGGTGTATTTATTTATTAAGTTTGTGCCGTGTGTGTCAGAAACTACGAGATACTTTTCGGTCTCAAAAACCCAGAACTAAAATAAATATTTGAAGACAAAAAAGGTATTTATTATCAAAATGTAGTACATGCAATTATTAACAATATTAAGTACAAAGGATAAAAAGCATGTGTACAATTCACACGTGGTAGAAGAGAAATCTTCAAAGATTTTGGCTTCAAGATAATAAATTTTATGGCTGCGTCCTTTACAATATTATACAGAGTGTATTCAGACCGTGATCGGAAACTAAGGCAGGAGATAGCTACGGTGATTACAAACCCCCCTGACGATAAAGAAAATCCCGGCAAAAAATAAAAAAAAATACGTTTTCGTTACAACCACATCCATTTAATATCGATGATTGTCAGGAAAACGTCAATTTCTTTATTATTGTATAGTGGCCAAGTATATTAACTTCTCTCTCTCTTCTCTTTTATGTATGTATGTGTATATATTTATTTATCTGTGTATATATGTTAGTTATTATATTTATATGTATTTATTTAACCATTTAACTATTTATGCACCTACCTTTTTTATCTCTGCATCACCCAGAGGTTGACTGTTAGAGAATGCCTTTGGCATTAAGTCCGCCTCTATACTTAATGTATAAAAAGCATATATAAATAAATAAATAAATTAACGGTAAAACCTTAACTAAAATGTGTCCGTCTGTTTTTACTGTCGCTTTTTCGTTTCATCCACTTTCAAATCACAACGAAATAATTTTTCACTTCAAAAATGAGTTACCGAAACGTATTTATTAACTGGTCCGATATGAAAAACCTTTCAGTCTTAGCCCATTTATAGAGGACAGCTAAAGGCTATAAAACATCACGCAACGATCAATAGGGGCTGAGCATCAATGAAAAATGTGGAAGAAATATATCTTCTGAAGTTTTCTAGACAGATATGTGGGTCATCATCATTATCATAATCATCAGCCCATATACGTCCCACTGCTGGGCACGGGCCTTCTCTACAACTGAGAGGGTTTAGGCCTTAGTCCACCACGCTGGCCTAGTGCGGGTTGGCGGACTACACACTTAAGAAATTCCTAAGAGAACTTTTAGGTGTGCAGGTTTTCTCACGATGTTTTCCTTCACCGTTTAAGTACCTAAGTGATAATTCATTGTGAATACACATATAGCTCCGAAAAGTCAGAGGTATTTGCCTGGGGTTTGAATCCGCGACCGTCGAGATTTCCGACAGCCCGTCTAAACCTCGAGGCTGTCACTTCTTGAAATGAAGTTAGTAGCTAATTATAACATAAATATTAATGTTATTGTCATGGCCGACTGGTCCCTTTGAAGGTACAGGAGTGAAGCAGGAAGAACGACCCACTGCACCATTAAGCCGGAAAGCGGAAACAGGATTTCTACCAGTCCATCGGGATATCTAATTGTTCCGCTCATTGGTATTGGCTCGGCGATCCTGTTCGAGACGTCGAGGCGTAAGATAATGCGATTTATGCTACGATTGATCCGTTGTCCGATTGCCTTGTTGGTCTTAATAAGCACGAGAGAGTATGTTGTATTAATATTATAAATGCGGAAGTGAGTTCATTGAAGTTATATTTCTTTAGGCGCGTTAGGGAAAAATGATGAGAGTAAATTTTTACGATGCGCGCGCACAGTCACGAAAAAGTTATTCAAAAAAGTTTGTATGTTTTAGATTTTTAAAATGTAGAATAGTGACAGTAATAAAAAGGGATTGACATATTTATTAGTTGTCAAATATTTATGGGTGCGTTCAGAAATGTAATATGTTGTGTAAACTAAGAACTATGTATGTGACTGTTGGGTGTATTTATAAGTTTTACTTCAGTCGTGTGGTATAACTTCTAACGCGTGTACATAAGTACACACACACTTTTTTAACTCTTACGTGGCAATCTCCGAATGTATTTTAATAAATTTTGGGACAGAGATAGATGGGTTTGTATATAGGTTTTTAGCAAGTAAAAAGTATCTTATCCAGGGTATAAAAGGTTCCTTAGGAATTATAATTATATAATACCATTCCTAACAGCCCCGTGGCGCAGTTGGTTTGACAGCAGCTTTCAGAACGAAGCTTCGGGCTCCATCTCCGCACCGAGACAAATTTTTGTGTGACCATAAGACCTGAAAATTTGGTCTGGGTGTTTGTAAGAGTAAATAGGTAGTCTCGTGGTTTCTGATACCCTCGACACAATCCTCGTATGTTAGTGTAGGGTCAAAATTATATATGTGACTGTTGGGTATATTTATGTGTATATTCTTTTATTATAATTCTAAATTTTGGGGTAGAAAATTGTGATAATGTAATTTTACGTAATAAACCGACCTGTACTAGTTCAGCGTGGTGGACTTGGGCCTAACTCTCCCAGCCCAGCTTTGACTTATTTAAGCTGATATTTTTTTTGCCGTGTCCAAAACATAAAATATTGTAGGCGAGTATGTATGTATGCAGTAAGCAGGTGAAGATTGACCGTATCAACATTATCAATTTGATAAACTATCTGTCAACGTAAATGATAACTCATGGTATACTTTTTGTATTAATAGTTTTTAACCGGAGGGGAATTTGGCTAGCGTAGTCCTTGTGACGGGGGGATAAGGCTCATTTTAAGATTTTTTTTATGAATGTTATCAATAGAAGTAGGTAAATGGATGGAGTGTTAAGCGCTTGTTAAGTAAGTGTAAATAATGTTGTGTATATTTTAAATTAAAATTTAGTTTTATTAAATATTTTTATATAAGACTTGGTAATTATTAAAGATAGTTTATGCGACTGTCAGCTAATTCCGTAGTATAAGTTCGATTTCCGGGTCGGGCGAAATGTTAATAGGTTTTGCCATTACGACATTCTCAATAGCCTCAATGAATCTGGAAAAGTGCGCAAAAGGAGCAAAAAGCTCTCTTTTTACCTTCCTTTTTTTGTCTACAGGCGTGATTTAAGAAATAACATATTTCTACCCGCTAAACTGGGGTCGTTAAACTGCCAAAAACCAAAGCAATTAAACACACGTACGTTGATAACATTTTTTATCAGTTACGTAACAGATATTAGATAATGTAGCGGTTTGTCACAGTAACTAATTGTGCCCGTGAACTTCAAACAAATTATTGTGAGTAGCCAATTATGTTGGCACAAACAAATTCATTAACAGATCGTAAAAGTTACTAGAACATTTGCTGTGGTATATCGGCCAATCGATTTATTTTTATATCGATTGTAATCGTAATCGATATAAAATTTGAAGTGTAATTTAGTTTTCTTTACTTTGATCATGACAACAAACAATTGGAGAGCTACTATTTATTACAATAATTTCATAAAAAAGCGATATTTTCATATACATTTATCGTTATTCAAAAATCATTAAATTTAATTTAATTGTATCCAACCCTAAATGTTAGAACCACGCCATAGATTGCCTTAGACTGCCTGAGTCCACCACGCTGGCCTATTGCAAAGGTTTTCGTAGAGAACTTGTATATTACATTGTTTTCCCCCATTTAAATATGTAATAATAAAATAATACGTAAAAACAAAATTATGAGATTGTGTCAAAAATATCTGACCCGAAATTGACCTCCGCATTCCCAGTAAGCTCCACAAGTTAAGCTGCAAAGCGCAAATATAATATTAACCTACATTGACGAATAAACTTAAAATAACCACGAATAGAAAACGACCTTTTGCCAACCAGTCACACCCTTTCCGTCAGAGAATATTTTAGTAGTTCGAACATTCAACGCTAGATGGCGGTTTATAAAGATTTTACGTAAAATTCAAATATTAAAAATAATCTGTGTTATGTATTACTAATTATTAAAATTAATATTTCTTAAAGGTCTACGTAAATTTTATGAGTAATTTATAATAATTATTACTTTTCATTTCAATCCGCTAGGGGCGCTGTTGTGCATGACTATTGAGAAATGGTTATGGTATGTGATTTATAATTTCTACACTTGTTTATTTTTTTAATATTATTATAATTTTTATGTAAATACAAGGAAAATAAATGCTGTGTTTTGCGAAAAATAGCATGAACATATTATATAAAATTTTTCCTCATTTTGTTCATAATAATGCTCAACAATATCATTTAAATTATTAATAAAGTACATCCAACAGTAATACTTAATTTTAAGGTTAACAAATATGTCGTGGAAATTTGAGACGTTTTAGTGTTTCTACAGTCAAAAAGTTTTTTCGAAGAAATTTTGACTTCCTGAATAAGTTGATTTTTAAAATATTGACCCAGACTACCTTGTTGGGTTCGCGTTAAAACAGCGCGGAATTAAGAATTTCCGGATTCAATGACATCGTGATAAAACCTGCACACCTAAAAGTTCTTAGAAATTTCTTAGGTGTGTAGTCCGCCAACCGGCACTAGGCCAGCGTGGTGGACTAAGGCCTAAACCATCTCAGTTGTAGAGGAGGCCCGTGCCCAGCAGTGGGACGTATATGGCCTGATGATGATGATATAATTTATAAAAATATGTACGAAAATATTAAACAAAGATGTTATTGAGTTAAAAACAGTACATTATCAGATGCGACCAGCGTCCCCTTAGTGAAGACGGATGACCCAGTAATGGACGTGGGGAGCGGCTGAATGCAGGCGACGCAGGGACGCGCAAGGCAATTTAATGTACTCCTTTACCCAATAATGGACATTTACCCTGTAAAGAACATCTTAGTCTTTTGACTTGGAGTCTGAAAATGTTGCATTTTTTTATATTACGATTTTTCTAGCTGTTTAAATACATACATACATACATACATAAACTCACGCCTGTATTCCCGGAAGGGGTTGGCAGAGGTGCATTTCTGCACCCACACCTCGCCAAGCATGCATCAGTCCCACGTAATAGGGGGCGAGCCTATTGCCGTTTTTCAGGCACATTTCCAGACTCCGTGCTGTTACCGAGAATTTCCTAATGGAAAAACCCAATAACACTTTGCCCGACCCGGGAATCGAAACCAGGACCTCTAGATCGATATATACTTAGATGGCACATACTTGTACCGCGAGACCACGAGGCAGTAAATACTTTCTGCATAAATACAGATATGAAATAAACTCACGCTTTTAATTCCCAAGGAGTAAGGGTCAAATGGAAATATGGTCACCATTTTCCATTTTTCGACCACATTTCTAGGCTATGTGTAAAATTTTAAAATCCAAACATGACTGGTCAACTTGGATATCGAATATGGGTAATCTCTATCATGAACCAGATACTCCTGCCGTGGCGCCAATGCAGTAAAATAATACTATGTACCTTTGTAAGATATTAAAGTCTAGTTACTATTGATTATCTCGACAGCCCCGTGGCGTATTTGGCTAGACACCAGATTGCGAAACGAGAGGCCGCGGGTTCGATCCCCGCACTGAGACATATGTTTGTGTGATCCACAAATATTTGTTTCAGGTGTTTGTGAGCCCGAAAAATCTCGGAGTTACTGATACTCACGAAACAATATGCGTATCTTAATGTGGGGTCAGAACTACATATTATGTATGTAACTGTTGGGTGGATTTATTATTATTTATTTAATGGGGGCCATGAAAAGACCCGTACAATTGAAGAGAATCAAGATTATGTATAATAAATGTAAATGAAATTAATATCCGTTTTTTGTATTTTAAATAATTGCAAAATATCATCTTCATTAAAGTTTCTGCGCACGATAATAACGTTTCCTTAAAAATACTTCATTATTCAGAAAAATACAATTAGTTTTTTTGCAATATAAAGATGGCTTCTACTTGCATACTTTATTATACAGTATACGTTCATATCAGTCTCGGTACTTCCATAGAAGCCTCAAAGCCTAGCTTGCCTTACAAAATTCCGAATAATAATCTTTAAACTTTAAATCTTTATTTAACATAAGCAAATTGACGTATAAATGAGAATAACCTGACCCCACAATAAACAATTATAAGCTAGACATTACACAATTAACGTGTAACGCTTTTGGGTTTCTACGGAAGTGCCGCCACTGGTTCATATACATTATATGAATGTCAGGGCCGTAGTTTGATACTCTGGCCGAAATAATATTGCACGGTTTGAATAGTACGCAAAAACAATTAAAACTCCCTTATACAAATGGTGGAAAAAAACTTGATAGGCAAATTTAACAAAACATTTTTTTTTATTAATTAAAAACAGTCTTCAAATAAACGTACACTCTTTAATTATTAAAGACCTTGTGGAAAATAGAATTATCCAGAAAGAAAAAAACGAAGACCTCGATAGCATTATTATAAGTAAAATCATTTTAACAACTCGGCTACTTTCAATCCCATAAAACGAAATTGTTAGTCAATCGAAAACAAATCTTAGGCTGTATATCACAAGGTACATTTTAAAGAAAATACAAAAGTAACTTTGTTCTAAAAGGAGAAAATAAATTATTTATATTTAAACAACAAATTAATGTTAATTTAAATATCAATCACAATTACTAATTGAAAATATAAACCAACCAATTTAAGTAGCATCGTACACTTAACCCGTATTTTATTATAATAAATACCTACATATGTACAATTAAATATTATTCTGGAAAATTCTATCTCGTTTTAAAACGGACACATAACCCGGCCGATTTGAGAAGCATTACAAATACAGAGGTATTACTCAGGTCTAAATAATATTAGCGTAAATGGCATAATAGACATCAGCCAGTGCCACAACCGGCGGAGTGGAGGCGCCATTGAAACTTGCTTACTCGTCGTTGCGCAAACCTTCAAATGTAATATAAATTGAAATAATGTACGTGAATCAATATTTGTGTGCTGATATCGGGTATTAATGACCCGTTTTGGACGTTGCACTGCGGTCTGTGCACCATTAGTGAGACGTGCATGTTTATTAGGTCGGCCATATTGGAATAGACAAAGCCGAATAAGTAGCCAGACTTGACAACGTCAATAAAACATTTAATTTGTTATATATATTTTTTTAAATCTGTATTTAGTTTCGTGATTGAATTGTTGCAATTATTCTTAATAATTATTTTTATTAAAAAAACGCGTCATATTTTTTATAAAATCTACAAAATATTACACTTAAGAAAACTTTTTTTTAATACTATTTTGTATTTTTCTGCCAATAAAATTATTTATTTGTAATTTTGAATAACGGAACACTTTGAAATGTAAAGTTAATCAGTATTTAATATTATTTCATCAAGATAACACGCAGCTGGTTCTAGAACGGGAAAAGCGACATAGTTTTATAGACATAACACAGGAAATTTTACTACTAAATTATACGCATTCAATAAATTATAATGGGCATATACATGTGCAAAGTTATAGATTTAAATTTATTCATTTTATACATTAAAATTTTTGAATATTCGTATCGAGTATTTAATGTTTTAAATATTTTTTGTTTTTATTCTAAGATCTGCGTCGTAGACTAAGGCTTAACCTTTCTCAGCCTAAGCTACCTTTCCCACCTGTGGGATGTACATAGGCTAATAAAAACGTGTTTTAATTTAATATCACAAATAATTGCAATTAAGTAAGTGTTAATATGAATATTTTTAGATTTGGTCACAACGTTTAAGCACTTCTTATTTTCCTTTATCAATTGGTTTCATCGAAAAATTATTAATGGATTTATTATTGTTACAAAATTTCCATTTAAAATTATAAAATCATTTCGAGTAATTACGTAATTTCAAAACACAGAAGTATGATTCAGGAATCGAAGTCCAGACTTCACAGTTCATAAGCCACAAATAGATTTGCTCTTATATTTTTCTTTTGTATGCAGACGCTCGCTGTGTTTCGAAATTATTCATTTCTCAGCGCAATGACTTTTGTACGACCTTATGGGCGTTCTACTCAATATTCTATTAATATTTTAACATATGGATACGAAGTAATTATAATTAAATAATTTATAACAAGCGTTAATTCACCAACCATATATTTTTTTACAATAAAAATATTCAAATCGATTATATTCAGTTCCCGATGCGATAGTTAAAATAGTCTTGCTTCATTGCGAATGACTTAACTATTTAATTTCAGAAATTCCTTGTACTATAAATAACTCTTCGGATATTATCTGCTTAAAGACTCCGTACAATGTTACGTTACCGTTATCGTCAGTTACCTTCTTTAGCAATTTTGTATTCAAGTTCAATAAGAAGAAAGAACTATTTGTTATTTTTAAAATAACAACACTATCATAATTATAAAATAAGAACGCAAACAATTCGAGATAACACAATTTAAGATAATAGGTATACATCGAAACGCTTTCAAAAATTTAATGAGTCATTCACCATCCGTCGATGTACACCAATGCAACGTTGTCAATTCTATATTCATTTCAAATTTGGAACAGCCACAGAATATATAATTAGATAAAAAAACATACCGTTTATTGCATAATTAAAAATACACCACAATAGACCATCACAAATTATGGCCTCAATCCGCCATTTTGATTACGAAAACCTTATAAAAACAACAACGGTTATAGCAGGAAAAATAATCAAACTCACTTTTGTTTTTCATTATTGTGATAAACGTTAAAACTGTAGGATCACTAGAGCGCCCCCGTTCGCAAGAGCGGCGCACACAACACTGCTCCTTTAGCCGCTCACTCGCAACGAATGGAAAGGAATCCTAATTTTAAATATGGAAAAACATGTTTGTTTTTTATTTATTTTTTTTCAATCCACAAGTTGTAACATAAAAAAAAGAATAATGTAATTCTCGTCATATACAAAAGTCGACGTGCGAACGAGGTCTTATTGAAAATATTTAAAAATGGAACGCGAGAAGCGAACGTCCGATTTCCCGCTCACAACAAACGCTATTACGCGTGCTCGATAAAAATTCTCTTTTCAAATTATTACGAGGCAAAGTCACTAGTCTGGTACAGAGCCGAGTGAACCATCGACGTGACAGCCTTTTCAAACGTTACACACCATGTTTAATAAAATTGTACTCTTGGTTATTTTAATGTGATTGTAGTTGACGAAAACCGGTTATTGCTAAGCATCCACAATAATTAACAATTATGTTTACGTGTGTGTGTAACTGAAAAGGCGTAGTTTTCTCAATTTTGGCAATTTACGAAGTATATTTGCGTTTTATTACTGTTTTATGAAATGACAGTACGATAAGGTTGAATGTATTTTCCTCTCGTCCAGGAAAGAGCGTTGTTATATTATTACTCGTATATGCAGCCAAGTGTATTATAAAATTTCCTTTTATATTACACGGGCACATAATCAAACGCAATGCAAAAACCGGCTCGTGCAACATTGCAGTTACGACTGCGTGTGCAAAGTTTAAAAATCTATGACCTTTATTTAATCTACGACTTTCTTTTGTATGTATTTTAAGTCTGGAAATACATATTAAATGGCTCACTGGGCGTATTTCCTTAGCTCTTTATGGAATGACATTTTATATTTAATATCGAGCGTATGTTTTTAAATTATTATCACATTAAACCTGTTTATTATAATAATAAATCCATGAAGTTGATCCGTAACCTACCTTAAACAGATTAATTGAATTAAAAAATATTTATACAGCTTCCATTATAATAAGTCGATTTTATTTTACCATAATAAATATAATTTTATTTACTTAATTAACCCCGAGTTACGTGTAAACATTACGATATGTCTGCTTGTATTTTGCTGCTGATTTATAAATTAAATAGAAAAAAAATTGTATTGAGTAACGAGACATCGATTTATGTCTATTTGACACTGTGGTGTAGTATAGAGCAAAAAAGCAAACGCATTTTTTTTATAACAAACTTAAAAAAATATGCACTTGTATGAAAAGTTATTCATAACTTAAGTGAAGCCGTGGACAACTTAGTAATAAAAATAAAAGGCCAGACTTTATTATACGAGTTTCCTTTGTCCATTTAAATTAAAAGATAAAAATTGCCTCGTGGTCTCGCGGCTAAAGTATGTGCCGTGCGATCTAGAGGTGCTGGGTTCGATTCCCGGGTTGGGGAAAGTATTATTGGGTTTTTCCATTAAGAAATTCTCAGTAGCAGCACGGAGTCTGGTATTGTGCCCGAAAAACGGCAATAGGCTCGCCCCCTATTACGTGGGTCTGATACATACCTGGCGAAATGTGGGTACAGAAATGCACCTCTGCCTACCCCTTCGGGGAATACAGGCGTGAGGTTATGTATGTATGTTGATAAAAATTATACCTCACGGTACATGTGTGAATTTTGAAAAATATAATTGCCATGATATCGTCTCTTTGATGCAGTCATAATGATTAATAAATGAGATTTATTACTACTGGCAATAACTAGATCTTTCTATCAATTCGCGTGAATAAAATAAAAAAAATAGTTATATCTAAGTCGAAAATTGTGTCGGCAGAGACGAATAGATAAATAGAACTAGATAACTTTATCACAATAAAAGATTTAGGATTAAAATTGAAAGAATTACTCAATATTATTAACTAGCTGTAAATAATACTAAGCACAAGATGGCAATAAACAGCAATGGATGTATTTTATCCGAAACTCATGTACAAGGAAGCGAATTCATAATGCCTAATCGTTGCTAAATATCAACACAACAGTTATCTGATATTCAATGTATTTAATCGCCAAATAGTACATTATTCTGTAAATTTATAAAAAGATTATAATAGTTGAACTTGATTCATAAATTTTTTAATCATTTACCGGGTAGACATTTAAAATTTGGAATAAATTTGCCGCCAATTTTACGTGCATAGACAATAATAAATAATCTCTCGCACATTTAAATTACTGAATGAACTATGTACCTATTTATTTTGTGCTAGGCGCATAGTAACGCCATCTATTGGCACTTTGAAATGAACACTCATGACGTAACACGCAAATTAATCCTTTCTATTATAAGAAATTCATTTTGTAAATATTATATGAAAAATGACTTGTATCTATAGAATCTAATTTTATACGATCCCACATTAATCGCGAAACAAATATTTGTCATTGAGTCAGACTTTTGTTTTGTGGCGGGAATCGATGAAATATTTTTTGTAAGTTTGAAATATAGGTAACCTATACCTTTAAATGTTGAAACTTCATGTAATAAAAATAACAAATCAATGTACCTTGATAAATTTAAGTGTCGAGATACGATTTATACATATATCAAATTGCTTAGAAGGACAACTTACGCAGCGTGGAGAAGTCGATGTCGATGATACAAATATTTGTGCGGCCAACAACGATTTGTATATAATTATGTGGTCAAATATTTACTACCCTATAAAATGGGGCTTATTAAAAAAAAAACATTTTATTTTTGGGTAAATTTTTTTGCAAATTAATTACATGTCCCAGGTTCAATTGGGTCGGGTTTTATATTGTTATTTACTATTAAGAAATTCACAGTAGCAGCACGAACTTTGGAAATCATCATTATCATCATCATCATCAGCCCATATATGTGCCTCCTCTATCATCATCATCATCATCAGCCCATATACGTGCTTCCTCTATCATCATCATCATCAGCCCATATACGTCCCACTGCTGGGACGGGCCTCCTCTACCATTGAGAGGGTTTAGGCCTTAGTCCACCACGCTGGCCTAGTGCGGGTTGGCGGACTACACACCCAAGAAATTCCTAAGAACTTTTTAGGTGTGCAGGTTTCATCACGATGTTTTCCTTCATCGTTAAAATACGTGATAATTCATTTTGAATACACACATAACTTCGAAAAGTCAGAGGTGTGTGCCTAGGGTTTGAACCCGCGGCCGTCGTGATTTTCGACTGCGTGCCTAAACCTCGAGGCCATCACGATCTCCTCTACAGCTTTGGAAATATACCTAGTAAACGGTAATAGGTTCGTCCCATACTGTGTGGCACTTAAAACCGAATTGGCTAAATACATACATACATACATAAACTCACGCCTGTATTCCCCGAAGAGGTAGGCAGAGGTGCATTTCTGCACCCACATTTCACCAAGTATGTATCAGTCCCACGTAATAGGTGGCGAGCCTATTGCCGTTTTTCGGGCACATTTCCAGACTCCGTGCTGTTACCGAGAATTTCCTAATGGAAAACCCCAATAACACTTGGCTAAATATGGGGGTAGAAATAAACCCCTGCCAACCCTTTTGGGGATATTGTGAAGATTGTACATGTAATACAAAGTTTCTAACGGATTGCACCATTGAGTCAAACATTATCACATAATATAAGTACATCAAGACATTCCGATCGTATGGTAGTGAGTGACTCACTGATCTGCTAAACAAAAAATGTCTGCATGGACTTATTAATGTTTGTGCAAGTTATTGTGGATATTACGTCTAAGATATTTGTAGTGTACACGTAATATTAATAATTAATTGTAAGGTAAACGTGAAAATAAATCATAATATAAGCGCTGTTCCCCACTCAAACCGGTTCACTACTACCTGTGATGTCGGACCGAGTGGACGTGTCAGACGCTATTGAAACCAAGCTTAAGTAGTTTTATTTATACAAACCAAACCTGAAACATCTGGACATAACATTGGCGACGAGGAATAAGTACGTAAGTGCAAACAAAAATATAATATGCATGACATAATATAATATTATCAAAGAAATGGATTAAGTATGATTGATGCTATTACTTTGGAATAAATATAATAATTATTAATTATAATTCATAACAATTATGAATTATGGAAAAAAAGAGTGAGACATACCTGGTCTTCTACTACCAGTAATTCTTGTATTTGTTTAACAAAGTTAAACAAAATATTTTACATATTCGACTAGTTTCAATCATACAGCCAAAAAAATAAAATAAATGCCAGCAAATGCTTACCAAAACAAATAACTATTTTGTGCACAGTTGAATAAATTCTTCCATCCATAGTATGGTACACATCACGTGCCTATGTATATTAAAACGGCGGGTCGTGTTCAATCCAAAGTATCATATGTTACTTTAACTTTTTCAAAGCTAACTGTGCAAAAAATAGTAACGAGTGCCTGTAAGAATTTGCAAGTTGGGTAGTGTACCCGACAGAAGTACACCGCAATTATTATGGCTAAAGCCATCAAGATACATACATATATTGGCATAGAAATATGCCAGCGTATGCAAAACTAACAAATTGTTAGGTTATTCCAATCCTGCAAAACCCGTATCTGGGGTTACAATTTAAAATTGAATAGTCTCTTCGTGATTGCAAGTCCTAAAAAAAAAAAAAAAAAAAAAAGGGCACAATTACCCCCGCAATACACTAATTAGACTGTGATAGTGAGATTTGACCTCAATACATTAGCGGTGGCAAATATCGAAGTGGGCTCTCGAAATTTGTTTGCTACTTTGAAGAATAAACAAGCCGCTAAAAAAGCGTGCTATACGGAGGGTTTGGCATTGCATGACGTATACTACAATCTCCCTGGTGTTGTCGTGAAACAGAAGTTTACGTAATAGACACCAAACGATTAGACAGGATGCTTTTGCCTAGTATCCTCTATGAGCGACAAGTATTTCGCCTAATGAAACAGGAATTCCTCGTTACATTACGAGATCAAAGTTCCAAATGCCATTATGCAAACAAAGACAATGATCTTTTGGACCAGATAGTAAACAAATGCAAGCCCTCCGAACTTCGCAAAGAACATTCGATCCCCGCACCGAGACAAATGTTTATGTGATCCACAAATATTTTGTTTGTGAGACCGAAAAGTCTCCCGTAGTTTTCTGATACCCACGACACAAGACTTGTATCTAAATATGGGGTCAGAACTATGTATGTGACTGTTGGGTGTATTTATTTACTTATGCATGTGATTCTGAGACCGAGACTGCCTTTGAGACTCTGTTACTATTGAAAAGTCCCACTGGAAGCCAATTTATGGAAACCGTAAAACGGCAAAGAACAGGATTGGAACAAAGCAGAAATGCTCTTTGCATTTACTGCTACGGTGTACTAGATGTGCTATCCCGCAAGGGACAAAATATATGGCAAATTATGTGGTTTTAAAAAACTACTTCAAAAATCAATGCCTCATACTAGATGTGCTATCCCACAAGGGACACAATATATGGCAATTAAAGTGGTTTTAAAAGCTACTTCAAAAATCAATGCCTTATACTGGATGTGCTATCCCACAAGGGACACAATATATGGCAATTAAAGTGGTTTTAAAAGCTACTTCAAAAATCAATGCCTCATACTAGATGTGCTATCCCACAAGGGACACAATATATGGCAATTAAAGTGGTTTTAAAAGCTACTTCAAAAATCAATGCCTCATACTAGATGTGCTATCCCACAAGGGACACAATATATGGCAATTAAAGTGGTTTTAAAAGCTACTTCAAAAATCAATGCCTCATACTAGATGTGCTATCCCACAAGGGACAAAATATATGGCAAATTAATGTGGTTTTAAAAGCTACTTCAAAAATCAATGCCTCATCCTAGATGTGCTATCCCGCAAAGGGACAAAATATATGGCAATTAATGTGGTCTTAAAGGCTACTTCAAAAATCATTGCCTGATACTAGATGTGCTATCCCGCAAAGGGAAAAATATATGGCAATTAATGTGGTCTTAAAAGCTACTTCAAAAATCAATGCCTCATCCTAGATGTGCTATCCCGCAAAGGGACAAAATATATGGCAATTAATGTGGTCTTAAAAGCTACTTCAAAAATCATTGCCTGATACTAGATGTGCTATCCCGCAAAGGGAAAAATATATGGCAATTAATTGTGGTGTCAAAAGCTGCTTAAAAAATCAATGCCTCGTACTAGATGTGTTATCCCGCAAGGGCCAAATGTATGGCAAATGTAGTTTCAAAAAGCTACTACAAAAATCAATGCCTCGCAAGCCGTAAGCAAAGATTTAGAGAAAGATTAAAAGACTCAAAAATCTGGCTTTAAGAAGGCTAAGTGAAAGGACACAAAATCACCAACAAATGATGTGAACTGTGTGTTTCACATTGGTGAATAAAAACAAGTTTGCCAGCTGGGCGGCATCAATGTAACCATGCTAAACGATCCGGTGAGCCAATACAATGTCGTAAATGAAGAGACGGGGAAATATTTAAAATCCTATGCTGTTGTAGGATTAATTTAGTAACCAAGATAAGTCAGAGTTTATGACATATGGTTCTGCAAATCCCCTAAATGTTATTGGATTATTAAAAGCGCAAATTTCAGTTAGACCAGCGAAATTTACCTAAAACAAAGTTACAAAAATATACAACTGGACACTTAAGCAATTCATCGTCAACTAATTAATTAATTTATTAATTGTTTGACTGTGTCGAAACAGAAATGCTTATTAATCCGAGTAGTAAAATGTCATTAATGCTACTTTGGAAGATCTTAAAAAGGCGTTCGGGTAGAAATTTATGGCCTATCGAAGTCAAAATCCACTCATAGTTGTAGAAAGTTTTGAATCGAGTTCACGAGGTCGAAAATGGGTGTAGTTTCGAAAAATCTGCGATTTATGCGGTAAAAAGTGTGAAAAGAAACTGCAAGTAAATTTTGCGTCCTCAGACTGGGTCTAGAAGTAAATGCAGTCGCGGAAACATTTCCAAAATCAAGAATGTTCAAATCCATATTTCAATAGACCGCGTCTGTTCAACCAATTTCTCTATCCTGTCGTAGAGTTTAAACTCAAGAAATTCCATACCTAATACAGATATTATTTAATTTATTGAGGGTTAATCCGAATGGATCTCTTCTGAAGGACCCGTTTCAAAAAGTGAACAGAGATGTTAGAATTTGCGTATACATGAGACAAGCTAGCAAAGATATTAGAGAGAAACACATGGGTGTAAGGTAATGGTACCTACTATGGAACAGCTAACCCGCAAGTTCCGCTATTCCAAAGTGTTCTCAAGCTAAATTTAAGCAATTCTTTGCATTAGTAGCAGTTGAGCGAAGATAGTAGATACATAAGAATTTTACATAGCCGAGGTCTATTCAGACACAAACATCTCGCGTTTAGTATTTTATGCGCTCCCGAATGCTTTCAAAAACCTTTAGAGAGAATCCTATTGCGCGAGTTGTTAAAATTAAAGTTAGCCAAGTCCGTATATATAAGCTCGTATCGGGACGATAACTAAAAAGAAGCATTTAGCTGTTTGAAACGGACTCTGACTCAAATAAGATCTTTGGGTATTATGACTAAGAAATGAGACACAAACAACAAACCTATGAAAGGTCAAAGGACAGAAGTTTTGCCGATGCTAGTCCAGTTGTACTAAGAGCAGTGCTCGTCAAAGTAAGCCAAGGATAATTGCTTATGGCAACATAAGTCCAATAGAACGTGAGAAACGTGTCAGACCGAGAAAAGGACTCTTGCGTTAGTCTGGGAAGTTGCACGTTTCAATATTTATTTGTTTGAACAATACGGTTAAGATTTAGTTAATGATCATAAACCCCTGAAGGTCATGTTCTCCCAAAAGTTGGAAGCATGTGCCCGGATTGAACGTTGGGTATAACGTCTACAATCATATAATTTTAATGTCGTGTACAGTTCAGGCAAGAAAAGCATATCTGATTCATAGTCACTATTGCGTGGCTGTACAGAACCAAATAAGCCGTTCGATATATCTATCTCAATTTAGCAGTCGATAAGGCTCGACCTTTGGCAATTTCCCTAAGTGAACTGAAGTAGGCTAGTATGAATGACTGCGAATTATAAATTAGTAAAAAATTGGTGTTTACCAAAATAACTAGGAACAGAGTGTATTGACACTCTGTTGTGTATTCACACCTTGTAATTATTGAGTTACAAGGTCTTTGAAAATGAACTCTGTCAAGATAATTTATTGCTACGAGGAAATTAAATTATTCCTATTGCATTCACGATAGTCGTCCCGAAATCTTTGCCATGAAACCACGACTACGGACTAAAGTATAATGAAAAAAAAAAATTATACAGACACGAAATGTTATGTTTATACTCTGGTGTTAGCACCAAATCCTCCTAACCCTATGCGCAGAAACAACGACCAGTTCAGTCATGTATTGACACTGGCGTCGATTTTCTTGGACCATTGCTCAGATTCAGTCGCAACAAGGATGTTAAGGATCACTTCGACTGTAGATCATAAATGTGGTTGTCAACAACGCAGTGGATCTGTAGCTGATGGAGGTAAATTGTGTTATTATTTTTATCAAGTGTAATATTTAAGATCCAAATTATTTACAAAAAAATTGTAGCTAGATTTAAAAAAAAAATGTTCTTGTTTTACAATTTTATAAAAGGTATATGTAATCAGTGATGTTGTGTACATGATACATACACACACTGGTCAAGTCGTCAATGAACTGGACTAGACTGGAGGAGAAATATCATACACCCGGAAAGATGAAGAAGAATGGACTATACTTATATTGTAATTTATTTCTTTATTGGAAAAGAGCAACACTAGAGTTTCTTGCCCGTTCTTCTCTAGTGATAACTGCCTTCCGAACGGTGCGGTAAATTCAATATTGATATCACTAAATTTAAGTGAAATAATATTTGACATTTTATTGATTTAAAAAAAAAATATATTATTTCATTTCATTCAAAACGAAAAAATAGATTAAAAATCTAAACATATTGTTTATGTGTGTAGCGCAATATATATAAGTGTTTGTTTGTTATTATGAAATATTATTTGATTGGTTAAAGATAAAGAATTAAATACAAAATAAAATTATTTTAAAAAATATTGAAAAGGGAAGAGATGTAGTGTACACGTAATATTAATAATTAATTGTAAGGTAAACGTGAAAATAAATCATAATATAAGCGCTGTTCCCCACTCAAACCGGTTCACTACTACCTGTGATGTCGGACCGAGTGGACGTGTCAGACGCTATTGAAACCAAGCTTAAGTAGTTTTATTTATACAAACCAAACCTGAAACATCTGGACATAACAATATTCACCATCAAATTAAGTAAATAAGAGATCCAGAGGGTAAATTGGGAGCTTGAGATTTTTGGTTATTAATATCAACATAATCATCATTATCAGCCTCCTCTACAACTGAGAGGGTTTAGGCCTTAGTCCACCACGCTGGCCTAGTGTGTAGTCCACACACCTTAGAAATTCCTAAGAACTTTTTAGGTGTGCACGTTGTTTTTCTTCACCGTTAAAGCAAGTGATAATTCATTGTGAATACACACATAACTTCGAAAAGTCAGAGGTGTGTGCCTGCGGTTTGAAACTGCGACCGCCGAAATTCTCGACCGCGCGCCTAAACCTCGAGGCCATCACTGCTTATTATTAATATACTAAGTTTAAATTTATTTGATTGGCAGTCTACGTATTGAAGAAATTTCTTACGAGAACTTAAGGTATGCAGGGTTTTCATGATTTTTCCTTCGTTGTTAAAGTGAGCGATATTTCATTATGAAAACACAATGGATTGAACAATTCCAACAAGAATGCTGTTGGTTATTTTGTATTTTTTTAATATCAGAAAAACATCGTCAAATAAATTTTAATGACGAGATCCTCGTAAGTCTCAATGCAAAGACAAATAATTGCAATCATTTAATTTTCACAAAAGATAATTGAATAATTTAGTTTAATGAAAGTCATGATGGCCTCGAGAGGTTTGGGCACGCGGTCGAGAATCTCGACGGTCGCGGTTTCAAACCCCAGGCACATATTTGACTTTTCAAAGTTATGTGTGTATTCACAAAAAAATATCACGTACTTTAACGGTGAATGAAAACATCGTGATGACGTTCTCAGGAATTTCTTAGGTGTGTAATCCGCCAACCCGCACTAGGCCAGCGTGGTTGACTAAGGCCTAAACTCTCTCAGTTGTAGAGGACGCCCGTGCCCAGCAGTGGGACGTATATGGGCTGATGGTATGGTAATGAAATTTGTGAACCTCGTTGCGGAAGGTATGATATGTAACTATCTATATGAGATTGATGTAATATTGTTAAACACACGTAATGGAATAAAGTTCTATATTTTTGATACTTCAGAATGTAAACATTCAAAAAAATTGTCACCACCAACCAGTAGGTACGCACATATTGTACTTTATTATTAACTAGCTGACCCGGCGAACTTCGTTTCGCCTAACAGTCTATGGTTTTTTTTAAATATTTTTTTAGCCTAAGTTACTCCTTATTACATCAGCTATCTGCCAGTGAAAGTCCCGTTAAAAATTGGTCCACCCGTTTCAGAGATTAGCCGGAACAAACAGACAGACAGACAAAATGTTACAATGACAATATTTTTTATAAAAACGTTATTTTGTTATATGTACCGCGTATACATCCATATAAATTTATTAAAAAGCGTTTATTTCAACATTACAAGCAGGCACTCCAATTTTATTTATTTGTAAGATATAGATAAATAATAAATAAAAAATATATATTGCGGGTTACTTCAAGGGATTCTTCATATTTTTTAAAAAAATGGAACGAATGTTCAAATTTCGAATTACAATTTAAAATTATGTCACGGAAAACCAATGACCGTTGGTGAATAGCCGACGGGTTTTTACTTCGTTAATCTCAAGGTTTTTATGTTGTGTTTGCGTTAAAGTATAGAATAAATACGATGAATGGATCCTATATAGATGAATAAGAGTATATTTACATAAATACTAAATAATTGCACATAGAAACTGCGGATTTAATGCCCGTATTGGAACAAAAGTAAGTGTAATTTCTTAAAATCGATCATTTTATTTTGATGTTACTCATTCTGTTTAAAAACTATGCTTCGCTACGCTTATGTTTGCTTGTATAACATACGAGTTGTAATATATTCTGCATTATTTCGTAACAATTATACATAGAAATGAGTTAATGAAAATTTTCATGCATCTGTATACAAGGTATTCTTTTAATGTTGGTAATATGAAAAGCGACTCTAAAACATGACATATACATACTCAATTTCATCACATATTTGGTAAATAAATAAATAAAATATATTTCAATTTATTTTCTGTCATTTTTTAGACTCAAATTTTAGACCATAAATGAAACCATAACAATTAAATAGCTATCAGAGAGGATCAACAGAAAATATGTATTAAATCATCCAAAAAGTATGAGAGATTCGTGTGCATTACATGATACATCAACTATCTGTAGGCAAATACAAGCAATGGCGGGTGATAGTGGTCACAAGTGCGAGGGAGATAGATATACGAGCGATGTTGCCATGTGAAAGAGATTGTTTCAATTTGAGAACACCTAAATAACATATATACAAATACTAGCTGTATTTGTATATATTTTTTTCTGAATAATTTCTTTTGCGGATTAGGGTATCCCATAAAGATTCGTCAAGGTTCGCTGCTCGGTGTCAAGTCCTGAAGATCCTGGAGTAAAGGAGTTGACTATAACCCCTTTAATAACTATTACACGTTTGATATACATTTTAAGTACATAGTATAGTTAATAACGCCATATGGCGTACTTCCGACCACGGTTAACAGACGAATTAGTGAAGGTCACTGAAGCTAGATGGAAGGAGGACATCATCAGCCCATATATGTCCCACTGCTGGGCACAGGCCTCTACTACAACTGAGTGGGTTTAGACCTTAGTTCATCACGCTGGCCTAGTATGGGTTTGCGGACTACACATGTAAGAAATTCCTTAGCACTTGTTAGATGAGTAGGTTTCTTCCCGATTTTTTCCTTCACCGTTAAAGTAAGTGATAATACATTGTATATACACACATAACTATCAATATGGATTTCTCTTAGAAACGCTTACGTTGAACATCAAACATTTCTTTCTTGATTATTATATATTTCTGTAAACTATACTCTCAACATCAAAGTCAAAGTTATGTACGAGTACGACGCTCTTTGTGTTCAATCATTCAAGCAAATAGTTGTGAAAATATGTAAAGCAATTTTTGTACATTTGACATAAAACAAGGATTTAGAAAAAAATAGGAAACTATTCAACCTTTAAATTGCAGCCCCCGCGGGGTAATTAGATGGGGACCATACTGTCAGCATAAGATCACAGCTTCGACCCTGTACCGAGACGTGACCCATAAAAATTATTACACCACGACACGAGATTTGTATGTATTTCCTTGGCCAGAAACAAAGGGTTAGAACGTAATTAATATTATATATCTTATCACGCAACTGGTATGAGGGCATGATATTCAATTAATTTTAAACTAGTAATTAGAAAAGGTACGATTGTTAACAACTTCACCGCTTTGATTGAAATTTGTTACAGACCAATGAAATAAATTTGAATTTAGAATAACAAAATGTTTAGGTTACGCAAATGCCATCGTATCAAATATTCCACAAGTCAATATAAATATGCAATATTGGCAACACCGTTGTCACAAGCGCTACGCGCCGCAGTGCACGTCTTAACCAGTACATCGAGCGAATGACTCAGCGCGTCAGCCGCTTGCGGATATTATAACAACTCCATTCCAAATTCAAAATTCATTTATATTGATTCACTTTTCCTCTAGTCACGTAAAATCCCATTACATTTTGATTATTGTTGCGCCCAGCCAGTAATAATTTCAATATACCTTTTTTAATTTATTGTTTTTCTTATACATATTTTTAAATAGAATAATAAACAATATCAAATCGCCATTCCAAATTCAAAATTCATTTACATTGATTCACTTTTCCTCTAGCGACTAATCCCATAACCCATTACACTTTGATATTTGTTGTGTCTAGCAGTAGCCAGTAAAAAAGTCAGTATATTTTTTTGATTAATTATTTTTCTTGTTTTTAAATAGAATCATAGACAATTTATTTTTTATTAAAACCTTCAATTACACATGACAGTACATATAATATTAAGTTATAAACATAAAAATACGAAAATGCGTTCTCTCATTAACGCTATTATGTCGATCACGACGGGTTCAAACCGGTTGATACGTATTTTAGCCCAACTACCGTTCGTAAAATGTTCAATAAAATAATTTAGTGTGGACAATCACGAATGAATTTAAGTCAATTGTTTTCTTAAATTTTTGAAGGTCAGTTTTGTAACACGAGTATAGTAATTGGTAGATTAATCACGTATTAATAGACGTGTAGCCCCCATATTATATATCTCTGATGAGGTATAAACCCACCTGAGTGCACCTGCATATTATTATTGTCTACTCAAGATGTGAGAGGTGACGATATTGACGCCATTTTGTTTTAGGTTTACTATTTTAATTACAATAATATATTAATATGGATTAAAACTTAAACACATTCACGCTTTTACTCCCGAGGGGTAGGTAGAAGTTTCGCCAAGTGCGTTTTAAATCGTAATAAGTGACGAGTTTTTTTTTCAATATAAAAACAATACGCTGCGCGTCACGGGAATCCACTCCTAGACCATAGACACTTCTGCTCTGAGACCACAAGAAAGTCAGACGAGGATTACACACATACATACATAACCACACGCCTGTATTCCCCGAAGGGGTAGGCAGAGGTGCATTACTGCACCCATATTTCGCCAGGGATATATCAGTCACACGTAATATGGGCGCGCCTATTGCCGTTTTTCGGGCACATTTCCTGACTCCGTGCTGCTACTGAGAATTTCATAATGGTAAAACCCAATAACACGTTTTTACAGATGAGGATTCAAAGTAATTTTAAGTATTTTACGATAGAATCCGAGCCTAGGCCGTCACGATTCATTACTTGTGTGAGGCACAAGATTAATGACGTATGTTTAGACTAGTATGATATAATGACCTTAATATACTTAATGTTTTATAAAAAATATTTAATAACTTGTTTCTGAGATACTTTTCGTATCTCGTAGTTTCTGATACTGACGACGCAGGACTTGTATCTTAGTGTGTGGTCCTATGTATGTAACTGTTGGGTGTATTGTTTATTTATTTAGATATAATAATTTTAGTAGTTCGCCTTAGTAATTTGTGTCTTTACGCCATAGAAAACACGTTCTTTTGGCGCTCAACGTACGTGCTCTATAAAACTATAAGCTTTTTAGAAAAAAGCACACAAAATATTAATGTATAAAAAATAAATTGTCAAATAATCATCATCATCATCATCAGCCCATATACGTCCGACTGCTGGGCACGGGCCTCCTCTACCATTGAGAGGGTTTAGGCCTTAGTCCACCACGCTGGCCTAATGCGGGTTGGCGGACTACACACCTAAGAAATTTAAAATTTTAGGTGTGCAGGTTTCATTACGATGTTTTCCTTCACCGCTAAAGTACGTGATAATTCATTGTGAATACACACATAACTTCGAAAAGTCAGAGGTGTGTGCCTGGGGTTTGAACCCGCGACCGCCGAGATTCTCGACCGCGTGCCCAAACCTTGAGGCCATCACGACTTATGTCAAATAATCGATAACGGCCAAATAAAAAATAGGTGAAAAGTAGAGTCCAACATACTGTGATTTGATGTTTGGATAGGGACAATTACAATTATTTATATGTAAAATGCATTTCGGTACAAATCCGACTTGTCTAGGAAACTCTCGTAGTCACTAAAACCCACGACATGTCAATCACTATTTCAATACTAATATCGTCGGAAAAACAACTATATCTGTAAACGCCTAGAGTACTGAAACAATTTGGATTCATCATCATCACCCCATATACGTCCCACTGCTGGACACGGGCCTCCTCTACAGCTGAGAGGGGTTAGCCCTTGGTCCACCACGCTGGCCTTATTTGGGTTGGCGGACTACACACCTAAGAAATTCCTAAGAACTTAAAATATAATGAATATAAATATACTTAATTAGAATATACAACTTTAATATTAGTTATGACAGTTTAAAAAGTATTGGTGACCTTTAAATCATATTTTCTTACAAACCCGCGCATATTAGTTTAAGCTAGTATTTTGTTTGTAATAAAGGTCTATAAGTACTGGACTAATTTAGATGAATTTTAATAGAGCTTAAGAGAGGACATAAGACACTTTTTTTACTTCCTGGCAGAGCCGACCCATCGCTATTTTTTTTTTATTTTATTCTGGCACGGCAACGTGACCCCATTGCACCTGATGGTAAGCGCAATGGAGTCCAGAAAAAGTGCCGACCAGCGAGAGATGATGGTCTCCCGTTGGTCGACACAATCATGCCGGCCGAATACCTAATTACAATTTACAATTTTAATTACTTTGAAAATACTTAAAACCTCCTTACTTTCACGTATGCGGTATCGACCTTTTCCGTTCAAAGACAAAGGGGCTGAGTTAAATCCAGACACTCAATATCCCGGTAATTATGGGACACGGCGTTGAATGCACCGGCCAGGCCCCTCCCCTTCGTGAGGGGGAGGGGGGCTAATCTTTGCGGTTGTACCAAGGGGACAACTTAACTAGTAATTAGACAGGAAACTTGACTTGTGAGTGGGGGGAATCGAGACTCCTGGCGATTGTTGTGAGATTTGAGTTAATGATGGGTATTATTGTGTGGTATTTTTTATGTTATGTTAATTAATTACATATATCATCATCATCAGCCCAAATACGTCCCACTGCTGGGCACGGGCCTCCTCTACAACTGAGAAGGTTTAGGCCTTAGTCCACCACGCTGGCCTGGTGCGGGTTGGCGGACTACACATCTAAGAAATTCCTAAGAACTTTTAGGTGTGCAGGTTTTATCACGATGTTTTCCTTCACCGTTAAAGCAAGTGATAATTCATTGTGAATACACACATAGCTTCGAGCAGTCAGAGGTGTGTGACTGGGGTTTGAACCTGCGACCGCCGAAATTCTTGACCGCGCGCCTAAACCTCGAGGCCATCACTGCTCTCGATGATAATTTGGATTATTATTGTATTTTCAAATGCCATCAAAAACATAACTTGTAAAAGAAAACAAGTCTCGCACCTCAGTTCTTCTACCGCAAAAAGTTGTGAGATTCATGTAATACCAAGACGGTTAATTTATTCAGTCCCTACTTAAGGGACCTTCTGTCTTATGATATTACGCAATTCGCTAACCTAACGACATCTTATAGTGACAATATCAATATTTAAAATCTTTTTTGTCTAAAAAAAGATATTTTTTTTCAAGTAAATATTTTTTTGACAGATTAAACCATTGATGTAAGAGATTATGCTACTTAAATTTTTAAAATTATCCTTCGATGAAACTGAGCATTACTAATAATCATGTATAAAATACTTTTGTATTTCTATAAATTAAAGAAAAACGAACGGTCTCCATGTACGAGTATTTTGAAATTATAATTTGATTGTATAATCATGTCTAGGTTATTGACCGTAGGCGAATAGCTTCTTGTTGCCATACAGCACGCCTTCTACTAGTCATTAAGTTTTTCCATAAAATGGCTTTTTGTTATTTAAACAATCAAATGATGAAGGGAATTAGGTTGTTCCATAAGGAAATTCTCAGTAGCAGCACGGAGTCAGGAAATGTGCCCGAAAAACGGCAATAGGCTCGCCCCCTACTACGTGGCACTGATACATACCTGGCGAAATGTGGGTGCATCTCTGCCTAACCATTCGGGGAATACAGGCGTGAGGTTATGTATGTATGTATGTTTTTGTAATATGTGATGTATGAATTGTCATCAGTCCCAGATAAGTATGCCAAATTTCGAGCTAATCCGACGTTTTAAAGGGGATCAAAATCATGTTCAAAAATTTTCATCTTTTTCATTTCCTCTTAACACACATTCAAGTCCCGATATTACGAGTATTATTATGACAAAATATCCTTAGCATTTCAATTTAAAATGCTTCTCGGTGATTCTGCGAACTCGTAAGCAATTCTTGTGAAAATAGAAACGCCCTCGGGGCTCCCATGAAAGTCGAGAACTAATGATGTAAAATGCTTCAAACGCGAAAAGGTTGCATAGAACCTTTATAGAAGACGGTATTATTATATTTAATATGACTTGTAAAACTTCATTTTTGTATAGTTGTAAAGCATTTTTACTAAAAAGTAGCTTAACTTTGTAATAAAATTTTAATATACTGGCGTTGAAAAAGTGTGAAATTATAAAAGATTTTATTAGGTTTTTCTATGAGGATATTCTCAGTAGAAGCTCGAAGTGTAATAATAATAATAAATAATAAATACACCCAACAGTCACATACATAGTTCTGACCCCACACTAGGATACAAGTCCTGTGTCGTGGGTATCAGAGACTACGAGAGACTTTTTCGGTCTCACAAACAACCAGACCTGAAACAAATATTTGTGGATCACACAAACATTTGTCTCGGTGCGGGGATCGAACCCGCGGCCTCTCGTTTCTGCGCCACGGGCCTGTCAATTTCAAATGACAGTTTAAGATGTTGATACAAAGATTACGAGTACATACATTTACCGAATCAGAGCAGCTCGGTAAATCAATCACAAACTATTGTATAGGTATGAGGATAATCAGAAACTATGTAGAAGCCTAGAGCATCTATTTCAACCTGTATTTTATAGCATATTGGCCGGCAAAATTTTGTCGACTGGAAACTAGTTTCTGGCCCGTCGAAACTGGATTTGAATTCCGCTTCATTAACCAACAGGTGCAGTAAACTTTGCCATGCCAGTGTAAAAATTCCATACTTATAAGTGCAAAAGTACAGTAAAGTCTGTTTGTTAGGCTTTCAAACAAACTACTGGACCGATTGAAATAAGAGAGAGATAAATAGTATCTTGGGAAAGAAAATCGACATTCATTCATTCATCAGCCCATATACGTCGCACTGCTAGGCACGGGCCTCCACTACAACTGAGAGGGTTTAGGCCTTAGTCCACCTCGCTGGCCTAATGCAGGTTGGAGAACTACACACGTAATAAATTCCTAAGAACTTTTAGGTGTGCAGGTTTTATCACGATGTTTTCATTCACCGTTAAAGCAAGTGATGATTCATTGTGAATACACACATAACTTCGAAAAGTCAGAGGTTGCCGGGGGTTTGAACCTGCGACCGCCAAAATTCTCGACCGCGCGCCTAAACCTCGAGGCCATCACTGCTTATATAACTACATGAAAACGTCAGTGATACATATTTCCGAATGTTTTTAACACAAGTATGTCAAAGTCAAAGTCAAAATCATCTTTACTCAAATAGACTTTTACAAGTTCTTTTCAATCGTCAATATCAAACTATTCCCGTTTCGAAACGTGTTATCGCTGTGGAGAAGAAACGGCAAGAAACTCCCTCAGCAACACGAAATGTCATTTTTTTTTAATATTTTTTTTTTCATTATTTAAATTTATACAGGGTGTATTCAGCCCGTGATCGGAAACTAAGGCAGGTAATAGCTAAGGTGATTACAAACCCATTGATGTTAAAGAAAATCCAATGTTTTTTTTTAAATTACAATTTCCGTAAGTTACGAAAATATATCTTTATTATTTTAAAAAATCCTGCAAATAAATATTTTATTAACAGAAAAATTAGCTTTGCATAAGTTAGATTGCAATATTTATTTTTATCAACAATGAATCATCCCGGCATAATGCAGAAATGCCTTATAGTAGACATTTTTCATAAATTTATAATACGATAAATAAGTTTTGGCGGGATAACAGCGAATGCATTTTTTTTTTATTTGATCCAATCATTAATTAAAACGAATAAACACTGCTTGATCTGCTTTATCTTTATGGATTTAAAAAAAAACATTATCATTAACAGCCCATATATATCCCACTGATGGGCGCGGGCCTCTTCTACAACTGAGAGGGATTAGGCCTTAGTCCACCACGCTGGCCTAGTGGGGGCTGGCGGTCTAAACTAAAATACATACATACATAAACTCACGCCTGTATTCCTCGAAAGGGTAGGCAGAGGTGCATTTCTGCACCCACATTTCGCCAGGTTTTGTATCAGTCCCACGTAATAGGGGGCGAGCCTATTGTCGCTTTTCGGGCACAATTCCAGACTCCGTGCTGCTATTGAGAATTTCCTAATTGAAAAACCCAATAACACTTTGCTCGACCCGGGAATCGAACCCAGGACCTCTAGATCGCACGGCACATACTTGTGCCGCGAGACCACGAGGCAGTAAAATAATTACTCTTAAACCTATGTATGTGACTGTTGGGTGTATCTTTTTGTAAGCCTAATACAATTTGTTAATAATAAACATAATTTGTTAATAATAACATCAGGCAGACAATTAGTCTTAACTACAAGAGCTGTACCTACCCTTTCAGGCAGCCAAGCGTAACGGCATGCTGTTTAATTAGCGTCTCTCGTCTCAACGCTTTGCAGGGTGAAAGTAAAACATCATTCCAGTAGAATTTTTATTAAATAAAACACTTGCATTTTTGTCATCAATTTTATAACTTTACGTACTTAACATATTTTTTTGCCACTAAATGAATACTTAGCGTAGCATTGAGACGTATATAGACATATGGGCTGACTGCGTCGTGATCTAGCGGCAAGGGTATGTGCAGTGCGATCTAGCAGTCCAGGGTTCGATTCCCGGGTCGGGCAGTGTTAGGGTTTTTACATTAGGAAATTCTCAGTAGCACTACGGAATCTAGAAATTAATTTAATTTCTACAAGAGGGAAATGTAAAGAGCATTCATAACCGACGAAAATGAATGAACTACCTCGTGGTCTCGCGGCTCAAGTAATGCGATTAGAGGTCCCCAGTTTGTTTGCCGGGTCAGAAAAAGTGTTATCGGGGTTTTCCATTAGAAAATTCTAGATAACGGTACTGAGTACGGAAATGTGCCCGAAAAACGGCAATAGGCTCGCACCTATTACGTGGGATTGATACATACCTGGCGAAATGTGGGTGCAGAAATGCACTTCTGCCTACCCCTTCGGGGAATACAGGCGTGAGTTTATGTATGTATGTATGTAAAATTCTACATAACGGCACTGAGTCCGGAAATGTGCCCGAAAAACGGCAATAGGCTCGCACCTATTACGTGGGACTGATTCATACCTGGCGAAATGTGGGTGCAGAATGCACCTCTGCCTACCCATTCGGGGAATACGGACGTGAGGTTATGTATGTATTTTTTAGTTGCATGTAAGATTCCAGTACGATGATAATTATCATCTTAAAATGGTACTTTACGCGTTAATTACTCAGTTCTGGCAGTATAGGTTGTTTAAAAATCGTAATTGATACGAGAGACTGCGGGTTTGAACCCCGCCCCGACAATATCTAAGCCAAATATTTAAATGTATAATGGTATCAAAATGTCCATATGACATAATAAATAAATAAATAATTACACCCAACAGTCACATACATAGTTCTGACCCCACATTAAGATACGTGTCTTATGTCGTGAGTATCAGAAACTATGAGAGGCTTTTCGGATCACACAAACGTTTGTCGCGGTGCGGGGATCGAACCTGCGGCCTCTCGTTTCGCAAGTTGGTATCTTACCAACTGCGCCACGGGGCTGTCATAAACTTTAATTTTCGAGTAAATAAAAGTGTTCTGAAGTATGAAGTGCTCTGATTTAAATCAAAACACTTATGCGTGTAACACTGTTTCGTAAATAAGTACGTTTTGAAAAGAGCAACACTAGGGTTTCTTGCGCGTTTTTCCCTAATTAAAAGTTAGCTAAAAGTTGCCTTCCGAAGTAGTAAATTAAATTAAAAATGACTGAATCTTAATTATGTTATTATTTTTATGGATTCAATAAACAATTTTCATTTTATTTGGGTTATGATTGTTGGTAGAAAGAGTAATTGTGATTAATGGTCGCTATATATTTTTAGCAGTGATGGCCTCGAGGTTTAGGCGCGCGGTCGAGAATTTCGGCGGTCGCAGGTTCAAACCCCAGGCACACACCTCTGACTTTTCGAAGTTATGTGTGTATTCACAATGAATTATCACTTGCTTTAACGGTGAAGGAAAACATCGTGATAAAACCTACACACCTAAAAAGTTTTTGGGAATTTCTTAGGTGTGTAGTCCGCCAACCCGCACTAGGCCAGCGTGGTGGACTAAGGCCTAAACCCTCTCAGTTGTAGAGGAGGCCCGTGCCCAGCAGTGGGACGTATTTGGGCTGATGATGATGATATATTTTTTTGCCTTATTTGTCAGCAATATTATTGCTTCTTTTTTGGATCGATGAAAGACAATGATCGTTTCTTGTCGGCCACACTTACTGGATCTTAATATAGCTAACATCAAGTGGACTGCATTGTCGTAACAAAGATTCCAAACACACGTAAATAAACGAAAGTATTCGACAATAATCATGCACATGTGAAACGGACTCTAAATAGGCAGCCATTTTGTTTTGTCAGACCGCGCTTGCAACGACAATGTCGTTCCATTTCACCTTTTATGATTGCCACGATAATATAAAATAATATTTACAAATTTTACAAAAAATAATTGTATATTTCTAAATTATTCGTTAATGGATCATTTACAATGGAAACTATCCCACAAGTGTATAATTAATATCTGAACTAATCTAATTGTAAATCCCTCTTTTGGGCTTGGACCTCCTCTGCATCGGGGGGATTAGGCTCACGCTACCCCGCTAGCTTAATGCGGATTGCAGGGCTAACACACCTCAGAAATTCCTTGTGAAAAACTCGAGGGTCTAGGATTTCACATGATGTTTTCTTCGCGGCTAATAATGTATTACATTATATCACACACAGAACTTCGATAATCAAACGGTTCAAAATTTGAACCCGCGACCGCTGAGAATTTTCCCGTCCACGCGTCTAATATTTGGCCATACATCATAAAAATAAATAAAAGCCAGAATGACTAATGTTACGTAAATGAGAATGATATTTATCAAAAATGAAGATGAATGAAGTACCTTTGCCTACATCTCCGGGGAGTGAGTCTGATTTACGTAAAGTGTGTGTTTTTACCCTGTCAAGACAAAGTGTTCACTTTTGCACCGTATGGCAAACGTTGCGCGTCCGAAATAGTATCAACTGGCAACTAACGATTTCTTCCGCTCTCTTTTACGACCTAAAAACTGTCAAAATGTGGCTGTAAGAATACACCTCTACCTGCTCCTTTGAGGACTCAAGCGTGATAGAGAATATATGTGTTGAAATCCCCATAACTAATACCTGTCGTGATGGCTTCGAGGTTTAGGCACGCGGTCGAGAATCTTGACGGTCGCGGATTCAAACCCCAGGCACGCACCTCTGACTTTTCTTATGTGTGTATTTACAAAGAATTATCACGTACTTTAACGGTGAAGGAAAACATCGTGAGGAAACCTACACAACTAAAAGTTGTTTGAATTTCTTAGGTGTGTAGTCCGCCAACCCGCACTAGGCCAGCGTGGTGGACTAAGGCCTAAACGCTCTCAGTTGTAGAGGAGGCCCGTGCCCAGCAGTGGGACGTATATGGGCTGATGATGAATGATGATGAATTAACTGTCTTAGTTTTCGACCAAGGTCTGTATACACATGCGGTTATTATGAGTTATCGTCGCATACAAGACGTTACTCCGTTTGCACTATTGTTATCAACAGGTGCCATGTCTTTATGTTAACTTGTTATTTATTTATGAAACTAGCGACTATAATCCAAATAACCTTTCAAAGAATTTGTTTTGTGATAAAATAATTTAGGAGATCCTTGGAGCTCACAAACTGCGAAAGAAGTTTTGTGGGGCAATGTCTTTGATGTAAAACTTTATTTTGTATAGGTATTAAATTTATAAAAAATATACTTATTAACATGGGTTAATTATAAATAAATAAACAATACACCCAATAGTTCATACATAATTCTGACCCCACACTAAGATACAAGATGTCGTGGATATCAGAAACTACGAGAGACTTTTCACTCTTACTAACAACCAGACCCGAATTTTTTTTTTGGATCACAGAAACATTACTCTCGATGCAGTGATCGAACACGCAGACTTTCGTTTCGCAAGCTTGTGTCTAGCCAACTGCGCCACTGGGCCCTCAAATAAAATTATATTTATCACCTATTTGCTGGCGACTTCGTCCGCGTAGACTACAGGGTTAAGTACAGGGTTGGCCTACGTCATAGTAGCTTTATGCATGCAAAGTCTCAGCCCGATCGGTTTAAAATTGACAAAGTTTCATACAAACTTTCATCCCCTATTTTATCCCCTTGGGGGTAGAATTAATCAAAATCCTTTCTTAGCGGATGCCTACGTCATAACATCTGCCAAATTTCAGCCCGATCCGTCCAGTGGTTTGGGCTGTGCGTTGATAGATCACTATGTCAGTCAGTCAGTCAGTCACCTTTGAGTTATATATATTTAGATTAGGTTTCCTTAGATCATAAGTATAAAGATAGGAATTGTCGGTAAGATACAACTCTTAACAGTAATCAAATAATAATAATGATGTGAACTTGAAATCAAAATAGTACATTATTATAATATGGTGCGGGCGCTCTTGTGTTTGTGTGTGTGTGTGTATGCGTGTAAATGTAAATAATTAGTATGTGTTAACGAAAGATTCACTATAATTGAAAATGACAGCCCCGTGACGCAGTTGGCTAGACACCAGCTTGCGAAACGAGAGGCCGCGGGTTCGATCCCCGCACCGAGACAAATGTTTGTGTGACCCACAAATATTTGTTTCGGGTTTGGGTGTTTGTGAGAGCGAAAAGTCTCTCGTAGTTTCTGATACCCACGACACAAGACTTGTATCTTAGTGTGGGATCAGAACTATGTATGTGTTGGGTGTATTTATTTATTTATTTAATTTAACAAGTACTACGTTAACAATACTCTGCACTATAGTCAATAGTTTGATAATAATGATAAATTTTTGTATTTTCTAAAACTAAACAATCATAAAATGTAGCAGAATAAGTACTTACTATTATATTTTATTGTTGCTTGAAACGATGATTATAAATATTTTTAAATGGATAATAAACACGATATAGTTAGTATAAACTTAAATATTTGACGATAATTAAGCAATAACGACCGGCCGGCGCAGCGATAACGATTGGCCTGCATATCAAGTCACAATCGCCCAGCCCGCGCCGGCCGGTTGAGCCCGCGTGACTTCGCGACAACGCCCTTGAATCCACACCGGAAATAAATTTCATATAAAAATGTACAACGTTATAGTAGAAACTAATTATAATATTTTTTTATATTTTTGACTGAAAATATATTTTGCTTTTTAAAAAGGGTAATTTTAAATCTTAAAAATCTTGTAACTTTTTTATACCTGTGGTAAATTTATTGAACTAATTCTTTATGCTATAATATACGCATTAGCTAATTGGGACTAAATTTTAAAATATATGAACTTAATTTTTTTTACGGTAACTTGAGTATAAATAAATAAAAAAATCAGTACCAGATGGTAATTTAATTTTGAGACTGAATTTAAAAATTATAATACTTGTTTCTTATTCTACATCTTGTTCATAAGCCGTAACACGTCTGCCCTTTGAATATCGTTAACTCGATATCGTATTTCATTTCTCACAAAAGTTGTATTTTATAATTAAACTCTCGCCTCTACGAACAGTTTACAAGTCAATAAAGTGCTGCTCCATACACATTATAGAGGACGTATGAAAACAAGTAATTTCATTTCATTTGAGCTCCTTTTAAAACTAGACGGCCGAGTCCGTCGATAACAGACTATCTCGTGTACCACTGTGTGCATGCAATTTCCACAGCACGCGCCGTACATTGCGCGCTTTGCAAACAATTTTAATAAACCGATTTATACCTTGTAGTTCACAGCGAGCAATGTATATCTTAAACTAAGAAATAACCAAGCTGTCGTGGATGTTGGTGCGAGAGCGCGCACCGCCCGGCCCCTTGCGTCTATTGAGTCACGAACTTCCACCACCACTGCATTATTTCACGATAATATTTCAAGAAAATTACATTGTTCGCGTTGTGCATTGCCGTGTGGCAATCTTAATTTTGAAATGCCACTCTAAGCGAGCCGGTAATGTAAGCGGTACATAAAGTAATAACATGGTGATGGTGAACGTATTAGCGTGTAGTCGAGTTGACACGTCTCTCGATGTTGGATATTATTTTTTGTGTCACCGATTGTTGTATGAAAAATACTTTTTTTATTTATTTCCTGGTGCTTAAATAAAGGGAATAATATGAAAAATATATTGGTGGTTATATATTAGCATTATCGACATTATAGGTTTATAATGTCGATACTGCTAATATTTGCGTAATTAAAGGATTTCATTTGAAACTATATTTGTAATATGGTAGTTTCGCCGAAGCGTTTCAGAGTTATAACCGCGGCTACGTGAATTGCGGATAGTATCTACCGTGCAGCCATGCGAAAATACGATGAATTTACGAATCTAAAACATTCCTACTACATTGCAGGAGTTAATTAAAATGATCGTGCAATTGAAAATGCAATAAACGAATGAATCATATTATTAGTATCATAATTCTGTTCAATCATTTGAATATTGTTAATATTGTCAAAATAATTCCCGCCATTTTTTGCGTGCTACGACAAAATATATTTTTGGAGTAAAAAAAAATTAAAATCTACAGTTATTGTTACGTAAATATTTATTTAAATTAAACTTTACAAATCACTAGTAAGGTTTTTCGATAGGGAGTTTCTTGCGCCGTTTCTTCTCTGCAACAATAAACTCGTTCCGAAGCTGAAGTAGTAAAAGTGTTTTGGAAGTTTCAAAAGATCTTGTTACAAATATTTCATTACCTGGAGTATATATTGATTTAGGTTATTTTGAATACTTCGAAATTAAATGGCAAAGGTAACTTTAGCCATAGAGCCCATTATTATAATTTAATTGTTATAGTACCATACTTGGCGAAATGTGGGTGCGGAAATGCACCTCTGCCTACCCCTTCGGGGAATACAGGCGTGAGTTTATGTATGTATGTATGTTATAGTACCCCATAATTAAAAAAGCAAAGGAAACTGAACCATACAGTCACGTCGTATTTTTATTATTTTGCAAAAGCAAAGGCAATACGAACGCACATCACTCATTGTCGTTAGTTATTATAAAATTAGAACGTTACCGCTTTATGTTTCGCTGCGTGTTCTTTGTTTGCCGCATCGTGCAGTAGATACGTCAAAGATCGATTTCAATAATAATGACTGTACAAAAATGGCGATATTTATAAACACCAACAGTTTTATAGCTATGATCGTGGTGACGTCACTTACGTGAGAAAAAGGCGACGTGGCTTATTTATAACAAATATAGATTTGTAACATAATAATAATAAGGTTTAAAAATAATGAATATTATATTGTTTTTTTTATTTGTCATATAGCTCGGGACTCCGTGGACTAAATAACAGTTAATCCCTTCATTTGTAATTATGTATAAGATATAATATGGTTTTTTTATTTAAATGAAATATTTGTAATAAAAAAAACAGAAAATAGGTTTTTTTATTGCATTACTATCCCAAAATTATAATCATTAGCTGTTAAGACAAAGTGACTGCACTGGCAATGGTAAGCGCATTGCGCAACAAATAATATCAACTGGTAAGAAAAATCTACAATAATTCCTCAACAATTGACTATTACGCCAACGTGATGGTAACCGACAATCTATTGGAACTAACGCAACTGTATTACTCTACTTTTTTTTCTATAAGACAAAACCTAAGATATATATTAATTTTAAAAAATAACCTCGCGGAACAGCTATGTGCTCGCCCCCTATTACGTGGGAAAAATGTATTACCTGGCGAAAAGTGGGTGCATTAATGCACCTCTGCCTACCCCTTCGGGGAATACAGGCGTGAGTTTATGTATGTATGTATGTATGAATCTAAGTGATGTATTTGACATTAGATTTAATGAATATATTTTTATGGACCGACTATACACCTAAGAAATTCTTTGTGGACAACCTTAGCCAGATTTTCAGCCCTAATTCATCATTAGCCCATATACGTCCCACTGCTAGGCACGGGCCTCCTCTATCATTGAGAGAATTTAGGCATTAGGCGACCACGCTGGCCTAGTGCGGGTTAGCGGACTACACACCTAAGAAATTCCTAAGAACTTTTAGGTCAGCAGGTTTCATCACGTTGTTTTCGTTCACCGTTAAAGTTAGTGATAATTCATTCATTCATAACCTCACGCCTATAATCCCCGAAGGGGTAAGCAAAGGCATTTCGCTAAGTATGTATCAGTCCCACGTAATAGGGGGCGAGCCTATTGTCGTTTTTCGGGCACATTTCCAGAACAAAAAACACTTTGCCCGACCCGGGAATCGAACCCAGGACCTCTAGATCGCACGGCACATACTTGTACCGCGAGACCACGAGGCAATTAATTCATTGTGAATACACACATAACTTCGAAAAGTCGGAGGTGTGTGCCTGGAGTTTAAGCCTCAAGGCCTTCACTACTTAATAAACGGTTATAATTGTGCTTGGTTTATTAAGAATCGTGTTACATGCAAAACGCGCGGCGTCAGCGAATGATAAAATCCGCACCGACTGCACTTCAGTAGAGCTCGGAAACGACTCGTCTCGGCTACTCGAACTTGTATTCGCACTATATTAGCACCGACAGCCTAGCAGGGTGGTCTGTGTGCGTACAACAGTGGGGGTTTAATGGAGGGGCGGGATGTGTGTTCCTTGAAATACATACATACATAACTTCACGCCTGAATTCCCCGCAAGGGTTAGGCAGAAGTGCATTTCTGTACACTTCGTCAGGTAATAAGGGGCACATTTCCAGACTCCGTGCTGCTACTGAGAATTTCCAAATGAAAAAATTCAATAACACTTTGCCCGACTCGGGAATCGAACCCGGGACTTCTAGATCGCACGGCACATACTTGTACCGCGAGACCATGAGGCAGCATTGACTGGCTAATGAAAGATTTATTTATACATCCATTTTTCACTAGCTTTTTGAGTTTTATCCGTAATAGGCGGCGTGCCTGATGTCGTATTTTAGGCACTTTAACGGACACCCAATAACACGGTGCCTGACCCGGGGATCAGTCATCAGTCAGTGAGATACATATCTATGTACTTTAAAGGAGAGGGGGTAAGAAACACGCAAGTAATACAACATTTCCATTTTTCTTAAATTTTATCGTATTATCTAAGGACCACATTGTATTTTTGACTTCAATGCACCTGAGCGGGCTTATGTAATCGTACAAAAAATATGTACGTTTTCATATAGGTTAATATTTACTGCCACAATCGTATTAAGAAATCATTATCGCAGGGTCAGAATGTAATGAAAATAAAAAACAACGCTCAACAGTTTTAATCGCAATGCCGGCATGGAAAACCACTTGCATAATTAGAAGGCACATTCGAAAGTAGAATTTATTGAAATGAGGATAGATTGAAGAAGTTTGCAGCGTTGTACATTTATTTACAGTTAATAAATGGAAACCAGATGGCAAATTTGATCTTCATCATCATTATCATCAGTCCATATACGTCCCACTGCTGGGCACGGGCCTCCTCTACAACTAAGAGGGTTTAGGCCTTAGTCCACAATGCTGCCTTAGTGCGGGCTAGTAACATAGGTACTATTTATACCTGGTAAAATGTGGTTGCGGAATTGCATCTCTGTCTACCCCCTCGGGGAATACAGGCGTGAGCTTATGTATATGTATGTATGTATGGATGTTTGTTACTCTTTCACGCTAAACTACTGAAAAGATTTCAATGAAATTTGGAATAGGGGTCGCTGACGTATTGGATTAAAACAGTCTACTTTTCAGTCCGAAAATTAAATTTGACGCTATTTGGAAACATGAAGTTGTCCTCTTCGGTCCAAAGTGAGGCGGAACACAAAATATTAGGCTGAAAGATATCTCAATTGCAAGACGTATACTTATTGAATATAATCAAGAACAATGATCCCCGCACCGAGACAAATGTTTGTGTGATCCACAAATATTTGTTTCGGGTCTGGGTGTATGTGAGACCGAAAAGTCTCTCGTAGTTTATGATACCCACGACACAAGACTTGTATCTTAGTGTGGGATCAGAACTATGTATGTGACTGTTGGGGGTGTATTTATTTATTATTTATTAAAATGACCTAATGCGCAGGGACTACACATCAAAGAAATTTCTTATTAAAATTTTAAGTATTTCGGTTTCCTCACAATATTTTCCACCGTTAAAATGCGCGATATTATTGTGAATACATGCCGAAATAATTGCAAAAATTAATAAATTATGCTACTTTTAACTAAATTATTCTCCGCAGTCGAAAACCCGAGCTGCGGTCGCCGAACGCGCGTACTCTCCCACAGACTTCAGCCTTGAGAATCCGAATCACTTTAGTGTATCAATCACTAAATATAATTGTACCGGCCTAGAGTAAATTATACCTATTGCTTCTGAAGTAGAGACCGTTTTTAATGTTCGATGGCATAGAGCAGTAATGGTCAAAATTATTTTCTTAAGGGCCTCAAACGTTTGTTAGTTATGGTTTCGCGAGCCGCTAAATTTTATAAATAAATGTACCAAGTAATAAGGTAACAATGGATGGACAAGCCGCAAAGTCCAGCATGTCGCAAGTAGAGTATGATTGGCCTGAAACAATACAGTACTTGGTAAGCACATCACCATTATCATCAGCCCATATACGTCCCACTGCTGGGCACGGGCCTCCTCTGCAACTGAGTGGGTTTAGGCCTTAGTCCACCACGCTGGCCTAATGCGAGATGGCGGACTACACACCTAAGAAATTCCTAAGAAATTTTCAGGTGAATAGGTTTCCTCACGATGTTTTCCTTCACCGTTAAAGTAAGTGATAATTCATTGTGAATACACACATAACTTCGAAAAAGAGGTGTGCGCCTGGAGTTTGAACCCGCGACCGCCGAGATTCTCGACCGCGTGCCTAAATCTCGAGGCCATGCTTGGTAAGCATGGTGCTGTACAATCAGCATCAAGGGGCGAAACTCCCTTCTCTTGTCACTGGATACATTCATGCTTGCTTTCTGAGATGTTTCACGCTACGCTTAAAGGACCCATAGTTATTGGAAGGAACACCTATACACAGCCAGAGAAAGACTTGTCTTGGCGGTTGCGGGTTTGGTTTGAATCCCTTTATTATTTTATATTCATGATTTTAACAAACAAGTTTCTATATTTATTGAATGAACTCGCGTTAACGGCCAATGGAAACACTGTAGGAGTTCTTAAAAAGGATTCTATTAGGTAAAGCCAACGACAATATTTTATTAGAAATCCGTAACTGAATATGGATAAAGGCGGCACTTTTTCTAACATAAAAGTAGTCTTTAAATTTTTTTTCAGGCCAGCATAGCGATACCGGGACATAATAATAATCGCTTCCCACTGTTTGTTATTTTTAGCATAAAAATGGTGAACTGATTTTCTCTGAAAGTACCCGCCAATTACGTGTAAGAAGTGTGGGATGACACACATTGGTATATCAAAGGTAAAAAATATGGAAAATTATTTACGTATTTATTAACGTTAACATAACATAGAAAGGATTCGCTATTTCTTGCACAAATTTCTGATTTATCTGCTCAAATATCTTTGACATTGGAACCAAATTTATTATTACTCGTTTTGGAGCAGAATACCTTTTACTTGATCCTATAAAGTCGTCATTAAACTTGAACGTTTTTTATCGAAGTCGTTTTAGCACTACATATGTCATTTTATACTAGACTACTGGGTTTCAAATCAATTACTAATTATTTACCATACTGCGGCATTTTATATCTATGCTTTAATAAACCTTCAACTACCAAAGATCGTACATTTGTCGTCGTGACGTCATTATACGCCATTATGGCTTTGAATATTAACCAATGCTTATTATATTAAAAACCAACGGTAATTCCTTATCATACCATAATTCCCCTGCCATACAGCAGATGTTTGCCCAAAACGTATTAAAAAACTGGTCGCATAAATAATATTCCGCCTACTATCTTCCTAAACAGCATTAGTCATTGGAATAATTACTTCACAATTTACTTTACAAGTATCTACTATATAATTCTGGCTCTTATGCTCATTCAATTCATAATCTAATCACAACATTTCGTCGTTTAAACGGATATGTACCGTGGCGATATCTCTAGGAATATGATGGCGAACGTCGTTGTAATTACGAGTGACGACTTGCGACTGATACGCGGCCAACACTTTGTCAAGAAACTGACAATGATATGCGTGCGGTCCGCGCTACACTGCAATGTCTGTATTCAATTATACAAAGACGTTGCAATTTTCATTGTATAATAATTTCTATAATTCTAATTATAATTATTTTTTTATAATTAATGTTATTAAAATTAGTAGTTATATGGCAGAATAAATTATCAGTAATAGCCTATCAATAAAAACAGAATTAAAAATAAATATTAGTTAGGCATAGTTTAAAATTCTAAATTCAAATCCGAAATCACGATAAAAAATGTCATCAAAATCATAACGCAAATAATTTTATCGATGATGTAATTCGTCGCAGCTGTAATGAAATCGGAAAACAAAAACCCCATGCAGTCACAGCGTAGGTCACGAAGCGAGTAATAAGTAATTATCTAATAGTTACAAATTTTTAATTTTTTAGAACGCGTTGAGTAAACAAAATATTCGCATAAATTCATTTTGTTAATATTCACAAAATGACGCATTCATATCTCCGCATATAAATAAATTTTGATAATTTTCACAAACGCAAACAATTAAACTAATCAAAGACACGTAAACGCGGTCGGATTGGCAGGCGAGACGCAAAAATACAATCACATATCCGCAACTAAATACGACAAAATGGCGGCGATAAAAAAAATTAAATACACATACAATATAATGTTGTAGTGTAATGATAAATATGGCACGTGTTGTGTCGTGTCGGAGCAGAACGTTATTTGGAAGCAGTTTGGAAAGCATACGGTGCCGGAGAGCCGTGAGCCGGCGGTCGAGCCGCGGACGGGCGAACAAAGGCACGCAAACGCTGCGGCCGTTGAGCGCCGCACGCGCTCGCAGCGGAGCGCGGATCTCCGCACAGACAGTCTGTGAGGGACTCACCCGCCACCAGCTTGTCGGTGCCGCCCAGCCCCGACCAGCCCGGCACCACGATCTCGCACACGTCCTCCCAGCACCGAGACTTCTCCGCCCTGTCGCCGTAGTTCGGATCGTTCGTGTCGAACAGGCACGGACGTTTCTCCACTTCGGAAATTATCAAACTACTTTTTATACCGTCACTGTCGCGCGAACGGCCCATAATTTTCGTCCCTTTCAATTTTATAAAATTTACCAACAAACACGTCGCGTGCGGCTAACCGGTGCGCGCGTGAGACGTGCGATGTCCGCGTATGAATGTCCGCGTGAAACTGGCGGGTTCGCGCGGCGCGGCGCATCCAACATGGCCGACCGCCACGGCGGGGAAACAAATGCGAGCCGAGCGGAGGCCGCGATATCGCCTCGCGCTAATAAATAAATAAGATGCAACGTATGTAACGTATCCTGACCGCGGATACGGAGTTAGCGACACCGTTTTGTGAACGTTTATCGGACCGAGTTTGTCTTTATTACTATTATATTAATCGCTAAACTTGTTTCGCAATTCCCTCGGCTAATTCGTGGCGGTCGCGACTTCATGCGGACTAACAATTCTACACGTTAACAACCAGACGCATACAGATTTAAACACACGCAATGTCGTAGCTCGTTGAACAAGTGCATTAGTTTTGATAACTGACAAATACATTGTACTGATAACCTATAACAACCTTACAAGGACGTCGGAAAAACAAAAATGGAAACATAGTTTGCGTTTGAAATGCCGTGACGTTCTAAATTCAAAAATATCCGCAGTATGACACTTTCCATGGAACTATGTTAAAAAAGTGTAAAAGCAAAGACAATTGATCAGAACTCAAAGAGGTTTGTGGTCAGTGATAAACAATTGATTATTATAAATTAGATAATATTATAGTTTGTGAGAACGGTGCGCGTTGTAGCACTCGCCGTCTTGATTTGCACTTACGTAATTTGAAGCACGTCGGGGTTAGCGCGTACCATTTGCGAGCTACCTTCTGTACATAACGTCCGTGGCTAATGTCGTGTATTGAAATATACAAATTGTTTCGGATCGGCGCGACAGACATGATGCAAAAACTATATTTAAATACCGATGTAAATTATAAAACTTTTTATCCAAGTTCACGGTACAATTGAAATGTAAAAAATGTTGTATGTCACTCGCCAAGGCCAGTGAAATATAAAGAAGAGATTAAAGTTACTATTACGTGCAAGTTACAAGTCTTAGTTAACAATTACTGGTGCTATCCTTTCGATATATATATATTTTTTTAATTAAGATATTTATAGTTCGAATCCCGGGTAAGGCAAAATATTATTGGGGTGTTAATTAGAAAATTTTAAATAAAATTAAATATTTTTTAGCACAATAAATAATCTCGGCGGTCGTGAGTTCAAATCGCAGGCATAGACATCTGACTTTACGATGTTATGTGTGTAATATGAATTACCTATCACTTACTTTAACGTTGAAGGAAAACATCGTGAGGAAACCTGCACACCTAAATGTTCTTAGGAATTTCTTAGGTGTGTAGTCCGCCAACCCGCACTAGGCCAGCGTGGCTAAGGCCTGAATCCTCTCAGTTGTAGAGTAGGCCCATCAGTAGTGGGACGTATATTGGCTGATGATGATGATGATGGTAAGTTATCATTACCTATTTCAGCCGATATATTCCCGCAGCTGGGCTTGCTGCCACAGTTGAGGTCAAGTCCTCTGTCTTATACAGGTTCATGAACATACCTATTCAAAACCTTGAGGAAAGCTCTTATTATTGTACCTCATTTCCTTTTCCTTCACCGGTAAAATGCACTACAATCCATTATGTGCATTAATATTATTAGACTTGTTTTACTAGGTTGCTTCTGAAACAAGTTTTTTGACTGCCTCGTGGTCTCACGCTACAAGTATGTGCCGTGCTATCTAGAGGTCCTGGGTTCGATTCTCGGGTCGAGCAAAGTGTTATTGGGTTTTTCCATTATGAAATTCTCAGTAAAAGCACGGAGTCTGAAAATGTGCCCGAAAAACGGCAATAGGCTCGCCCTCTATTACGTGGGACTGATAACTGATTGGTGAAATGTGGGTGCAGAAATGCACTTCTGCCTACCCCTTCGGGGAATACAGGCGTGAGTTTATGTATGTATGTAGTTTTTTTTCTATTTCCGAAGTCACGAGGCTGTCAAATTAATGATATAGCATTTCATACATAACGTCGGAACCATAGATAGATGTGCTGATTCGAACCTGTAACCGTAACAACTAAGCCATCACCATACACACAAATTCGATACCTGATTAGTATCAGACTCAACTCCAGTCTATAGCACTCGTAACTGGTCTATCGAGAGCCAGTTAAAACTTACTAACTAAATTATTTACTCTAGGCTTTCCATATTCGGCCGGTAGCGTTCATACCAATAAGTTCGATAAAATCAAGATATATTTAAAAGTCGTGATGGCCTCAACGTTTAGACACGCGATCGAGAATCTCGGCGGTCGCGGGTTCAAACCAGACACACGCCTCTGACTTCTCGAATTTATGTGTCTATTCACATAAATTATCACGTAGTTTAATGGTCAAGGAAAACATCGTGATTTCTTAGGTGTGTAGTCCGCCACTCGCACTAGGCCAGCGTGGTGGACTAAGGCCTAAACTCTCTCAGTTGTAGAGGAGGCCCGTACCCAGCAGTACGTATAAGGGCTGGTGATGACAATGATAAAATATAATCAAAATCTAATTACATCTTTAGACGGGACTTTAACACACATTTTTAGGTAGATCATCTAAAAATTTATATCGGTGCGGGGATCGAACCCGCGGCCTCTCGTTTCACAATCTCCAGTGTCTTGCCAATTGCGCTACGCCAAAGAGGGCCTGTCTTTGAAGCATTTTTTTAACAGAATTTCCTTTAACGACTCAAAATATGAATATACATCATCGCTCACAACTCCATATCCCTAACATTAGATTTCAAAGGGAATTTTCTGTCCCCGATTTTGCCACATTTTCCATTGCTGCTCCGCTCCTATTGGTCGTAGCGGGATGATTTACAGTATATAGGCTTCCTCTATAAATAGGCTAACTAACAATGAAATAATTTTTCAAATCGGACCTGTAGTTCCTGAAACATACTCTTCAGCTCAATAATTTTAGTATAGATGTTCGAACTGCCTCGTGGTCTCGCGGTACAAGTAGGTATGTGTCGTGCGATCTAGAGGTCCTGGGTGCGATTCCCGGGTCGGGCAAAGTGTTATTGGGTTTTCCATTAGGAAATTCCCAGTAGCAGCACGGAGTCTGGAAATGTGCCCGAAAAACGGCAATAGGCTCGCCCCCTATTACGTGGGACTGATACATGGCGAAATGTGGGTGTAGAAATGCACTTCTTCCTACCCCATCAGGGAATACAGGCGTGAGTTTATTTATGTATGAATGCAGTTGTTCGAAGTAGTCAGCCTGGGAAGAGAAGAACTTTGCATCCTGCTCAGCCGTTGGAGTCGACTTCTAGCTCTTACTGATCATTCGAGGTATGATATGAGGAAATTACCAAACAGATAGGTACTCAGGGACCTTCAAGAATGAAGAGACCCTATATTTTCCTTATAGGCGACGATTCCTCTGGTATTGTGGGCGTTCATGACCACCCAATATTAGGTGGCCCAGTTGCTTATTATCCTCCTATTTCGTCAAATAAAAATAAACAACCGCTTTTGAAATTAATGATGTAATTTTTATATAAATGAAGTAGCGATGGCCTCGGCGGTCGCGGGTTCAAACCCCAGGCACACACCTCTGACTTTTCGAAGTTATGTGTGTATTCACATTGGATTCACATTTACAGTGCAATCAAGTATTAATAAGTATAACAGTGTTCCTAATATTTTAAAATAGTTGTAAGAATGAAGCGGGATCTTGCATAAATAATACATGCTGGTGGTAGGATATTCGTATCCGCCCGGATGGCGACCACCGTACACAGGGCGTAAAACCCGCCATAGTGGCACATGCAAGTGTGCCGCGTTCCGGGATCAGCCAGTGTATATCCGGTTTTCGGGGGGGCTTCAATCATGGTGAAAGGATGACCGTGCCGGCTTTTTTTGGCCGGTTTGTCGCGGTCGGTCCTTTGATCGCCATGATTGATAGTCCCCCAAACTTCTTCACAATAAGGTGAAGAGGTATTCGGCCGGCATGATTGTGTCGACCAACGGGAGACCATCATCTCTCGCTGGTCGGCACTTTTTCTGGACTCCATTGCGCTTACCATCAGGTGCAATGGGGTCACTTTGCCGTGCCAGAATAAAAAAAAAAAAAAAAAAAAAAAAAATTATCACTTCCTTCAACGGTGAAGGAAAACATCGTGATGAAACCTGCACACCTAAAGGTTCTTAGGAATTTCTAAGACGTGTAGTCCGCCAACCCGCACTAGGCCAGCGTGGTGGACTAAGGCCTAGACCATCTCAGCTGTAGAGGAGGCCCGTGGTCTGCAGTGGGACGTATATGGGCTGATGTTTTTTTCAATTTAATATGTACAATTTATAAATACACTAGCTGTTCCCCGTAACTACATAGGTATGTGAAATTTCAGACTTCAAAACGAATATTTTGATTCGCGTTTTTCGTTGCTGCTTCGCTCCTATTGGCCGTACCGTATATACAGGGATTATATATAGGGTATTGGATTCCTAGATAAATGGGCTATCTAACACTGAAATATTTTTTTAAATCGAACCAGTTGTTCCTGAGATTAGCGCGGTCAAACAAACAAACTCTTCAGCTTTACATTAGTAACGATACACTCAACAGTTAAATACATAGTTCTGACACCACATATATCATCATCATCATTATCAGCCTAAAGAAGTTCACTCCTGAACATAGGCCTCCCCCAATGACTTCCTTAGTGACCTGTTGGAGGCAGCCTGCATCCAGCGACGACCTGCGACCTTCACCAGGTCGTCGGACCATCTTGTGGGATTAGCAAGTTGAAGTGGCAATGGGCCGGGCACATAGCGCGGAGAACCAATGGCCGATGGGGCCAAAAGATTCTCGAGTGGAGGCTACGTACCGGAAAGCGCAGCGTAGGACGTCCACCACATAATATATGTATGTAAATATTAATTTATATTAAGTATTTATTTATTTACAGAAAACACTTAACTAAAACATTGTAATCTTTAGCAGTAATGCTAGGTTCTAAAACCTGTGTTACTACTGCTATATGGAAATATATAGCCATACATAGAAAAATATGTACAGTTCTTGTGTCGTATATTGGGTGCCGAAATGCACCTCTGCTTACCCCTTCGGAAAATACAGTTACAAGTATAAAAGCCTTGGTAACCAGAAATTACGAAACGCTTTTCGGATTTACATCACCCATCCGAAACAAATATACGTGGCTCACACAAAAGTTATATTGTGAAAAATATTATCGTCAACAAATATTGGCATTCTCAAAATATCGATATTCTGTTAAATTGGTAATATTTCGCGATAAAAACTGTTTCCTAGCAAAAAACTGCCGCAAGAGCACGAATGGACAAGGTCGCGGTACGCTGTCGCATAGCAACTTCTGTCCTAATTTAACCGATAACTATATTGCGCTGATGGCTGCTTTTGGTTAGAGCCGCGCGGTAGCCAACGAGGACTGTGAATAATCCAGCACCAGAGTAATACCACTGTCTTACGGAATACTAGTAAAATAACCATTTGGTGCGTAAAATAGCTGGATGCAGAATTATCTTGTTATGTGGTTTTAGCGATTTTCGTTTCCTATATTGCACAGATGTAAAACTTAAGAATTTATTTTTAACGTCAACTAAGAACTCGATAGTGTCACTTTATAAGATTTTTTCAGGACGCTTAAATATTAGAAACTTAACTAAATTAATTTTAAATGTGCATATTTTAGATTTTTTATATTTTATAATTATTTTCACCAATTATAATTATATTTTACTCAAGAGAGTTTTGAACAAATGCATTTAGTCCGATTTAAAGCTATAAAATTTTGACAGTTACAAAATTCAATATGAAATGACATTTCGAATATCTCACTACATTAGCGCCTCTAGTGGCAAATTTAAACACTGTAACCGAAATAGAAAATCTATCACCGATTAGCTTATGGAGTGACGTCATTCTGCACCGAGTGACCTTAGTAATTACGATCCATTTTACGTAACTTTACAAATATTTTTAAAAAACATATATTCAAAAGATAAGTTTTAATAGCTTATTATTACTGAATTATTTTTATCATATTTTTAATTGTTGTATTTTCACGTAGCCCATTTGTAAAAATACTTTCCACTTGTTCGAATTTTTTTTATGTCATCAATATGCACTTTGAAACACAAAAACACTCGTACATACTTAAATTTAATATTTTTTAAAGACTATAGAGTTTGTTATATAGTACCTATATTGTGTTCTTGTCTCATATATATACAAGCCGTGGACATTAAAACTACGACTTTTCATTTTCAAACAGCCAAAACAGTTGTAAAAAATGTTTCTACTTAGCTATGATACAAAACTCTTTGGCGTTTCATGAAGCATTTTAAATCCACGCTAATATTATGATGATGATCATCACCATAATATATCAATGAATCAAAAAATTCATTCAACTTAATTTGACGTTCCATTGACTCCACTCTACAACCAACTAAACTCTAATCTGTAAAAACAGTCCATAAACCTTTAATTCTTCAACAGAATCCCTGTGCAATTTGCGTGAAGGAAATTTCTTGCGCCATTTCTTCCTCACATTACAAATTCCACAAGCGGAATTATTTGATGAATCATTACTTTTCATGTTTGAATAAGAACCGTGTAGGGTATTCAATGTTTTTGTATTAGATTACAACATTTTTTGGCCTCCAGGCGTTGTTTTGTGACATAGACTTAACTAGCCCACTTTTATTATCTCTTAGCCATCTGCACTAAAAAACTGGATCAGGAACCAAACTCACCGATGTCGCCATGAGCTCGGACATCCGCTAAGCCTGAGATAGGTTGGGCACTTCTTAGATTTTATTGAGTGATAAAAATTTGAGCTCGATTCGCGGGTCGGACAAAGTGTTGTTAGGAAATTCTCAGTAGCAGCGCGGAGTGTGGAAATTGGCTGGAAAATGGCAAAAGACTCGCCCCCTATTTCCTAGGACAATTACACGGCACATCTTTTTCTCATGAATATTGAATAATACTCATGAATGAAATTCATTTGAAATATTTGTACCTCTTGTAATGTAATGTTAAATAGGTCAATTTCCGAACATAAATAAAATTAAAATAAATACACCCAACAGACACATAGATAGTTCTGCCCCCTCACTAGAATACAAACACCCAGACCCGAAACAAATATTTTTGGAGCACACAAACATTTGTCTCAATGCGGGGATCGAACCCGCGGCCTCTCGTTTCGCAGGCTAGTGTCGTACCAACCACGCCACAAGGCTGTCAAATAGTTTTAATGTAAATAAAACATATTGACCAGAGTATTTCAAATCAGTTACATACTTTAATTAACTATTTTTCTTTTATTTATAAACATGTTTTGACGAGTCATAAGTACTATATTATTGTCTTCATCCACACTAATATTATAAATGCGAAAGTAACTCTGTCTCTAGCTTTCCTGCTAAAACTACAGAAACCGATTTAAATGAAATTTGGTACACACATAGTTTAGACCCTGAGAAAGGACATAGGCTACTTTTTATCCCGGAAAAGGGGTTGAAAGGGGGGATGAAAGGTTATATGGAAGTATTGTCATTTATAAAGCTAGAAGCTTGAAACTTATTTTTTAGGCTGTTGATTTGATATAAATAAATATGACATTAAAAGTTTGTAAAAAAATGTACCTTTAAGGGGGTAAAATAAAAATAGGGTGAAAGATTGTGTTGAAATTCGTCATTTTTGAAGCTAGAATGATGAAACGACGTGTGGACGACTGTAACTATGTATATGTAACTATATGTCTGTTATGCTTTCACGCCTAAGTCATTTGACCGATGTGAACGATTTTTGATATGGACATAAATGGGACTCTCTGGCGTAAAATAGACTACAATTTATTTTCTTTCTGAACCCAACCCTGTTGTCTACGCGGACGGAGTCGCGGGCAAAAGCTAGTGATAAATAAACGATCATAACATTTCATTAGCTTTTCAAATACAACCCATTGTGTTGAAAAAAAGGCTAAAAATGTTTTTGAAAAATTCCATAAAGGTCTTCGCCGTATCCAGACAGTCCAAGCATGCAGTTCGGAAATAGATTGAGTTGGCGTTTCAGTAAATAGCACACATATTTTATTTCCCCGTTATTAAATTCTTCTGAGGAGCAATATTAGTCTTGCCTCTTTATCCTCGTGTTTTATACAGGGTGTATTCAGACTGTAATCGGAAACTAAGGCAGGTAATTATAGCTAAATTGATTACAAACCCCCTGGCGTTAAAGAAAATCCCGACAAAGAATAAAAATTTTGACGTTTTCCTAACAACCACATACATTTAATACCTATGGTTGTTAGGAAAACTTTATTATTTTTATTCTTTGTCGGGATTATCTTTAACGCCAGGGGGTTTGTAATCACCTTAGCTATTACCTGCCTTGGTTTCCGATCACGGTCTGAATACACCCTGTATATGTTTATTGAATATCGTCGATTTACATAGTCGCTTTCGTGCCAATGAAACATAAAATACTTTAAAAGACGGCCTGGGGGTTCCGTAACGCAAGTATGTGCTCTGTGATCTAGAAAGCCTGATTTGGGGGTTTACCTTAAGGAAATTCACCTCTATTTTGTGGGACTACACATATTTATGTATCGTAAACCAAAGCTATTTATTGCAAACTATGTTTTTTTTTTATTTTATTTATTCTGGCACGGCAAAGTGACTCCACTGTACCTGATGGTAAGCACAGTGGAGTCCAAAAAATTAATACCGACCAGCGAGAAACGAAGGTCACCCGCTGGTCGACACAATCATGCCGGCCCGCACAAATGCTTCTTCACGCTTCGCTTAAAGGATCCAGGATCATAGGAAGGAGGGAACACGTGAGCCGGCAAACCATTCCACAGCTTGATGGTGCGGCAAAAGTAAGAGTTAGCGAACTTTTTAGTATTTGTTGCCGACACGCAGTCATAGTATGACGCTGTGATATGTCGCTACCCGATATAATAATGTCGGCCTTTTGAGTTCATTTTTTAACTTATTTTACATACATACATAACCTCACGCCTGTATTCGCCAAAGGGGTAGGCAGAGGTGCATTTCTGCCCACATCAGTCCCACGTAATAGGGGGCGAGCCTATTGCAGTTTTTCGGGCACAATTCCAGACTCCGTGCTGCTACACTTTGCCAGACCCTATAATCGAACCCAGAATCTCTAGATCACACGGCGCTTACTTATTTTTTAAAGCATTATTCATAAAAGTGAAGCATTATTCATGACAGCCCCGTGGCGCGGTTGGCTAGACACCAGCTTGCGAAACGAGAGGCTGCGGGTTCGATCCCCGCACCGAGACAAATGTTTGTGTGATCCACAAATATTTGTTTCGGGTCTGGGTGTTTGTGAGACCGAAAGTCTCTCGTAGTTTCTGATACCCACGACACAGGACTTGTATCCTAGTGTGGGGTCAGAACTATGTATGTGACTGTTGGGTGTATTTATTTATTTATGTCACAACTACATAACATTATTGTGATTTCCATTGTTTTCTATCGCTTCGTCTGTACCGATATAATGAAAAAAATGAAACAAATTTCTGAACCAATTTAGACATTTTCAGTAAGTTTGAGAAGAGATGGAACCTTCGGAAAGGACTTAACCTCCTTTTAAACAAATGCGCCTAAGCCAAAACACTGCTTATAAATAGCAAACTTATTTATATATTTTTGTATAATCGAGTCATTGTTTCGTCTCAAATTTTTACCAACTTTCAACGTTATGCAATGTCCAAAGTAAAATTGAAGACGGAGCATTACACAGCCTTCCTTAAAGGTCACCACGTCACGTTGCGGAAAATGCCCCAGTTGTAGGGACCAACGCACGTGCATTTGTTTCCATTACGATTTCCAAATAAAGTGTAAACTCCATGTCACGTCACTCGATTTAACGACAAACTCACTAAAGCGTTGACATCACTTGGCTTTGATTGGTTTAGCTTGCATTTCATGCAATGATTTTCTTCTCTCCATATAACAACAGTAGTGATGGCCTCGAGGTTTAGGTACGCGGTCGAGAATCTCGGCGGTCGCGGGTTCAAATCCCAGGCACACACCTCTGACTTTTCCGAGTTATGTGTGTATTCATAATTCGCCACGTATGTGTCAGCCTGTTGCCGTTTTTCGAGCACATTTCCATACTCCGTGCTGCTATTGAGAATTAAAAACCCAATAACAATGCCTGACCCGGGAATCGAACCCGGGACCACTAGATCACATGGCACATACTTGTGCCGCAACACCACGAGGCAGGCAATTAATCTGAATGATATTATTATTAGTAAAGTTCAAGATAGGAGTCGTGATGGCCTCGAGGTTTAGGCGCGCGGTCGAGAATCTCAACGGTCGCGGGTTCAAACCCCAGGCACACACCTCTGGCTTTTCGAAGTTATGTGTGTATTCATAATGAATGATCACGTACTTTAACACTGAAGGAAAACATCGTGATGAAACCGGCACACCCAAAAATTCTTAGGAATTTCTTAGGTGTGTAGTCCGCCAAACCGCACGAGGCCAGCGTGGTGGACTAAGACCTAAACCCTCTCAGTTGCAGAGGAGGCCCGTGCCCAGCAGTGAGACGTATTTGGGCTGATAATGAAAGCGCATTTATTTGTTAAAATAGGGCTCGAAACATTTATGAATTTGAAGAAATCCAGTGATGGCCTCGCGGTATTGGTGCCTGGTCATAAATCTCGACGGTCGCAGGTTCAAACTTCAGGCACACACACACACACCGTTATGTGTATTCACAATTAATTATCACGTACTTAAACGGTGAAGAATACCTGCTCACCTAAAAGTTCTTAGCAATTTCTTAGATGTGTAGTCCGCCAACCCGCACTACACCAGCGTCGTGAATTAATTCTATTTATAAAAAAGGTTCTGTGTGTGTTTTTTTAACAATGTTATGGTAGCGTTTGTGTACTTGACGAAAACAAACTATCTATACTATAATATAAATCTGAAGAATTCGTTTGTTTGCTTGAACGCGCTAATGAAATGAAATTGCTTTATTTGGTCACGTAGGCAATCAATCAACGTAGGCAAATAATCTCAGGAACTACTGGACCGATTTAAAAAAATCTTTCAGTGTGAAATAGCCCATTTATCGAGGAATACTATAGGCTATGTATCATCACGCTAAGACCAATAGAAGCGGATCTGCAATGCAAAATGTGGAAAAACAGAAAAACATTCATTTTGAATTCGTTAGTTTAGCATATGGAGTTCCGGACAACAACTAGTTGATTAGAAAGATGAGGTAACAGCACTTTAAGGGCGAGATAAATAATTATTAATTACTAAATAGTGTCGAAATTATAGTTATGTGCGTGGGATATGAACCCACGAATGCCATGTTGATGTCACGGCAAACTGCGCGAGTAATCTTCAAGGCCATCAGGCATATATTGTGATGAAAATTTTATTGTTGACTGCCTCGTGGTCTCGCGGTACAAGTATGTGCAGTGCGATCTAGAGGTGCTGGGTTCGATTCCCGGGTCGGGCAAAGTGTTATTGGGTTTTTCCATTAGGAAATTCTCGGTAACAGCACGGAGTCTGGAAATGCGCCCGAAAAACGTCAATAGGCTCGCCCCCTATTACGTGGGACTGATACATACTTGGCGAAATGTGGGTGCAGAAATGCACCTCTGCCTACCCCTTCGGGGAATACAGGCGTGAGTTTATGTATGTATGTATGAAAATGTTACAATATTTTTATTGTATTGTTTCTGGCTATTCGCGATCTTACCAAGCTCTGTTTTGTATATGTTGCATACATAAATAAATGAATGGATAATAAATAAATGAATAAACCCAACAGCCACACACATAGTTCTGACCCTTCACTGGCATACAAGTCGTGTGTGCGATCGAGAAATCCCAAGATCGAATTCCGAGTAAGGCTGTGTTATGAGTTTTCCGATAGCAAAATTCTCAGTAACGCGGAATCGTGGTATGTCTGGCTAAATGTGGTTAACGAATCAAATTCCTCTGTTTAACTTTGAGAATAGTTTAAACTACCGACAACATATTTTAAAGGTCGACATAGTATTAATCACGTTATATTTAGAGATTAAATCCCCTTTTAAAATACAGAATTATTAAAGTATATATTTTAAAAGCTCTGTCAATGAACAAACTAATTTGATATAATACGAGTATGTACTACTTGTGCGATACATTGTATTTTCATTTCAATGTCCAAGTCAATCTATTTAATTAAAACATTAAAGATTTTTATTATTGATATGACTACTATAAGATGTTGTTAGGATAACTAATTACGTAATAACTTAAGACAGAAGGTCTCTTAAGTAGGGACTGAAAAATTAACCTCGTATTACATGGATCTCACAACTTTTTACTGAAGAAGAATTGAGTTGGAAGACTTGATTTTTAACAACTTGTGTTTCTGATGGCATCTCATTTCTTTTTGTAGATAGTATTTTTTTTCTTTCCTATAGCTTCTACTTCTTAAATACCATCAGCGGATTTTTTTATCACAGTAAGACCCAAAAGTTACCTGGAAGAAAGTTGAACTTTGTAATCCTATATATTTACACAGGATTACAAAGTTATTTCTGCAGTTGGTGTATCTTGAAAAATATTTTAGTTTTTCCTTTTATTATACACTAAAAGGTGAGACAACGGGCCGTTATCTCCCCTAAATTGTTCACAAATGCATTGGAAGACATGTTTAAGACACTGAACTGGAAAGGACGCGGCATAAACATTAACGGCGAGTACATCTCACACCTGAGATTTGCAGACGACATCGTCATCGTGGCTGAAACCGTTGAAGATTTACAACAAATGCTGTCTGATCTGGCTAATTCTTCAGCACGCATCGGTCTCCGGATGAACTTGGATAAAACCAAGGTCATGTTTAATGCACAGGTTATTCCGGAACCGATTGCGCTTGACGGAGTAACTCTCAAAGTTGTTCACGAGTACATTTACCTCGGTACAACGATACAAGTGGGTAAGAACAACTTCGAGAAGGAGACCCGAAGAAGAATACAGCTGGGTTGGGCAGCATTTAAAAAACTTCGTCGAGTCTTTTCGTCACCCATACCTCAAAGCCTAAAGACAAAAGTCTTTAACGAGTGCGTCCTTCCAGTCATGACATACGGAGCCGAGACGTGGACACTGACGATGCGACTAATCCACCAATTTAAGGTCGCTCAGCGAGCTATGGAGAGGGCTATGTTAGGAGTTTCTCTGAAGGATAGGATCAGAAATGACGCCATCCGACAGAGAACCAAGGTTATCGACATAGCCCGAAGGATCAGCGAGCTGAAGTGGCAGTGGGCAGGTCACATCTGTCGCAGAAATGATGATCGTTGGGGGAAACGAGTTCTGGAGTGGAGACCACGTCTTGGCAAACATAGTGTAGGACGCCCTCTGGCTAGGTGGGGTGACGATATACGCAAGATGGCTGGCAGCAGTTGGATGAGGAGGGCCGAAGATCGAGCCCAGTGGCGTGCCATAGGAGAGGCCTATGTCCAGCAGTGGACGTAAGAGAGGCTGATGATGATGATGATACACTAAAAACTCATTGTGACTCACTCATCTACTATAATATTAGGAGTTTTGATGATTGGTCAGCCAGTCAGTGAGTCACAAAATTAAGAAACTTTGACTAGTTATAATTCTTGAAACTACTGGTTTAAAAAGCCCAGTTTGCCTTACAAAATTCCAAGAAATAAACTTTAAGCTTTAAATCTTTATTTAACAAAATCAATTTGACATTGAGAATATCCTGACCCCACAATAAATAATAATAAACTAGACATTACAAAATTAATGTATAACGCTTTTGGGCTTCTATGGAAGTACCATTCTTTACTGCAAAATAGGAAGTTCTTAAGAAGTTCTTAACCATTAGTAAGTGACTGATTATTTAAAACACCATCATCAGCCCATATACATCCTAAGAACTTTTAGGTGTGCAGCTTTCATCATTAAAATAAGTCATAATTAATTGTGAATACACACATAACTTTGAAAAGTCAGAGGTGTGTGCCTGGGGTTTGAAATTGTGAGCGCAGCGATTTTCAACCGAGTGCCTATACCTGAAGGCCATGACAACTTTGATTTAAAACATCTTTTTATAAGATATATTAAATAAAGAAATTTTGATTTCTACTTTGCACAGGATAATGGAGTTTTTTAACAGGTATAAATTAAAAAAAGGAATAAATTCAAAGGGTCGAACTGGATTTAAAGCGTGTCCATATAAAAATAGACCACCGGCTAATATTCATTATAACTATGTCAATGGCATTTTGATGTGTGCGCATTGCTCTGCGTTTAATGCCAAAATTGGCTACATCAGCTACACTAGAGCATGTCAGCTATGCTCAAAAGATTCATAACGTCTTAACTTACCTATGCAGAAATAGACACCATAGCCAAAATTGGCCAGAAGGACATTAAATTAAATTGGTGTATCTTTAGTATACAAGTAATTTGACATAATTTTTGGTATTAATGGAGATTATTATGGCTAAACTGTACAATACATATAATGGATTTGAGAGTTGAAAATTTTATGTTGGATAGATCTTGTTTATGTTAGTGTAATCCTAAAATTTCAAGTTGCGGAAAGTCATAGTTTTTGAGAAATTAATTTTTGAAATTTGTGTTTTAGCTTCACTAACAAAAACAAGATCTATCCAACATAAAATTATCAACTCTCGGATCGATTGTATGTATTGTACAGTCCTTCCCTTATTATTGTCATACATCAATTATGTCTTACTACGAGCTGAGTCTGACTTGGCCCAAATGCAAGTTATAAAAAAGTTGCCTATATCCGGTCTCTTTCTATGACAAAATATATTGTAATTGCCTCATTGATTTAGCAGTGAAAATTTAAAATACATTCAATGTTTATTTATTTTTGTATGTATTTACTATCGCAATTTAATCACTAGTTTGTATGACAGCACTGCACTTACAATTATATGTAGAGAAAACACGTTACCACACCAATACCAATCGAGATTAGGTAAAAGAATACTGTTAGTTTCATTTAAATTTTCATCCAGCATAAAAACTAAAGATTTATTTACACGGAACAAAGTATTTTAGTTATTTAAGTGTCGAATTTGCATAAGAATTCGCGATATCAATCGTTTATCCGTTTTATTTATACGGCAAGTGAAATATAAACTGTATTTTATATAGAAATAAAGATGTTAGTAGCGTAATTTATCGGTAAATATATTTTCAAAAAAGTAAACACACTTACTTGGATGCAACCTCCTTTGTCAGCCATGTTCTGTTTTTACCGAGCGACGATTGCTAGAAAGATTTTTATTCACAAGACAGTCTCCTAAACTTTCCATATTAATAGTCAAATACAGCAATTGCGTTGAAATTAAGTCAATAATTGTAACAAAATCCAATACACTGAAACAAGTTCAGATAATTCAGATATTGACTTTGGAATGTGACAGATACATATCAGAGTTGCCACTTGCCAGTATAATTTAATAAATAAGATTCAAAAAGGCTATGTCGAATCTCCGGGCTTGTTCGCTTAGCGGAATTGGGTCTTTCTTTTATTAGAGATCAATCTGGCACCGGCATACCAATTGAAACCTCCTGATATCGGCCACGCTCATTTAAGGCGGTTCGAAATACTGTTCGGCTACTGTCGCCCGGCCCGTCCATGTTAGATCTCTCTCTCTCTAAAACATGGCCAATTGTCTTTCACGAGGCCATGCGTTCTGCCGACCTTCTCACGAGATGTTTTGGTAAGAACGTACCGCACCTGCAGCACTCTTACTTAACCCTACCGATATCTCCCATTATGGCATTATCCTGATATGCTCTATTATGTACTCCCAAAAAGCGAAGAGATATGTCTGGAATTTGAATGAGATAAATCAATTAAAAGATTAAGGACTAAGGTCTAAACCCTCTCAGTTGTAGAGGAGGCTCGTGCCCAGCAGTGGGACGTATATGGTCTGATGTTGAAATCAATTAAAATAACACAGCCTCGCACCTGTACCCTGTATACCTAGAAAATTATTTCAAATCTACGCAATAAAGGACGAGATTATAAAATATACACTAATAAAAATATAATATAAACCAATAAGAATTTTTCTGCCAGTGAATAGAACGAAACTATCAATAGATTATTTGAAAATATATTTGAAATAGTCGTTTTGTTCCCGAAAATTGATTGAAGGCACACTATTCTATGAATATATGAAATTGCTAAAACTAACACAAAGATGGAAATAATATGAATACATTCAAATGTTCAAGATTGCGTTTAATTATTTTAGTGTAGAATTTTTGTCTTAATTGAATTAATAAATTCTACAAAATAATTAAAATATACGAATAGAATATTATTTTAAATAGAGAATGAACAAAGTCTATAAATTGATTTTATTTTCGATGTTGTTTATTAAAAATAAGATGGCAAACAAAACAGCACAAACAAAACGCACTCTTTATTTAGCGGAGCGTGCTTCACGTGAATTTATTTTGTTATTACTTACCCATTATTTGCTGCAACTCATTAGCTAAAATACGTTAATACATTCTGCATAAAAGCATAATACGTTTGTACTTTAATTAAACATTTAAATTTTTATAATAATGGTTGTTGTGTCGTCGACATTTTCGGTGCCGGCAGAAGGCGTGTTACTACAAACTCCGTCAACAAAATTAATAGTTAACGATGAAGAATTGGGCACAGCCACTTTATATATTACCCAGAAGTAAGTTAAACTTTTTTGGTTTTATAGAAATTTATCCTACTAAGGTCATACGTTAACATGTTTCGTAACTAGAAAAAAAATCATACCTATTACCTTCTCTGAACCATGGTCCGACGACTTGAGAAAGGAGAAGGAAGGAAAAGACCGGGATGGTTGGCGCCTACTTGGGGAGGCCTTCGTTCAGCAGTGGACGGCGATAGGCTGAGAAGAAGAACCATTTTTACCATTTGCATTTTAACTAAGACGTTAAAAATAAAGTATAGTAGTATTGTTGTGTTTTTCACTTGTAATTTATTTCTCTATATAAATCCCTTTGTTTAGTCAATAGGCAGAACAAAATATTTTAGGGTAGTATTTGAGTTATTTCAATTTAAATCCTGTTACTACTAATGGAGCTATAATTATCATTAGATCTCTATATTAGTTGTATTTTGCTTTAGTGAACAAATTTCTTTTAGAAGCAAATTATGCCATTTAAATAATGTATGAATTTAAACAACACTAACTGTAAAGACAAAGATGTCATGTTAATATAGAGAAAACAATATATGAAATGATTGTGTTAAAAGGTCTTTGTTCTATTGTTATAAATAATTTATCTATGTTTGCTTGGTTGTCATAAGAACATAATATTTAATTTGAAAAGCATTTATTCAGTATCTAATAAGATAATTGAAAACCTGTAGCAATAAATGCTTATTTTCATATATTTCATCCTTTATGAGTACAGTAATAGTAAAAAAAGACAAATATTTAATAGGGGGCAAGTAGTGATGGCCTCAAGGCTTAGACACCTTGTCAAGAGTCTTGGCAGCCATGGGTTCAAACCCCAAGCACACACCTCTGACTTTTCGAAGCTATGGGTTTATTTATAATGAATTGTCACATACTTTAACGATGTAGGAAAACATTGTGAGAAAACCTGCGCACCTAAAAAGTTCTTAGGAATTTCTTAGTAGTCCACCAACCAGCATTAGGCCAGCATGGTGGACTAAGACCTGAACCCTCTCAGTTGTAGAGGAGGCATGTGTCGGCAGTGGGACGTTTATGGGCTGATGGTGATGATGATGCTATACCAATATATTACAAGTTTTACATTACATAATAAACTAAAGAATATTACACATGTGCTCGGTTATTATAATTGTATACATTTTTTTTATATGGCTATGCTGCTTAGTGGAAATTGAATGTAGCCAAACATGAATGATTCTACCTGATTTTACAAACATGGAAAGGGTTATCAAGGAAATGAAATAAAATTAAGGCTTTCCAGTAGGAAATTCTAGTTGACTACCCTATGGTCTAGTGACTCAAGTATGTGCTATGGGATCTAAAGGTTGCTGGTTTATTTGCTGGGTTAGACAATGTATTATAGTGTTTTTCCATTAGAATATTGTCGGTTACGGTACTTGGTCCGCAAATGTGCCTGAAAAACAGCAATATGCTTGCCACCTATTATTAGGGACTGTTACATACCTGGCAAAATGTGGGTGCAGAAATGGACTTCTGCCTACCCCTTTGGGTAATACAGAATTAAGGTTATATAATGTATGTATTAGTCTGGAAGTTTGTCCAAAAATGCTTACTCACTATTACATAGGACTTATAATAATATATCTATACAGGGTGTTACAAAACTACCCGTAAAGCCGAAAAGAGGCTAAATGGGGCCTTATAACATACTCCAAAAAAAAAACACTGATGTGCAAACCATATTTCAGTAAAATTAAAGAGTAAACTACGCAGAATGTATCTACATTTTTACATAATTATCGGAACAACAAAATATAACTTGAAACAGTTGGAGGATATTGATTAGAAGATCTGAAATTGACAACATATTTTATTTTTATAACTTGACATTTTTGAAACAAGTACTAGAGTCCTTGTATAACATTTATGAATGAAAAATAGAAAAACTATTAGTACACAATTATTAGGTAAAATAGGTATGAAGGCTTTTCTGTTAAATAATATGGTTCCCTGACATGACAGCTTACTAGGTTTGACAATATTTTTGGCTTAGATAAAATTAATTATATTTTTTACAGGGTATTTTGTAACACATATAGTTTCAATATCATAATTGTTTTAGTAACGTAGTATGGGGGGGAGGTGTGACCCCATCAGGTGGTTCAGCGCCAACGATCTCTCTTCTGTATCCAAGCATCTCACTGCATGCGGTACAAAGGGACCCCTCGCCTGCACTCTATATGGTCCTCAATTATGAATTAAGGTATGTGAGAAATTACCATTTTTTATTATAGTTTATCATTATCATGAAGACTAAATTGCCATTTGTATTTAATTTTTTTTTCAAATAATCTACACACAAAGAAATCACTTAGGAAATGTATAAGTTTTAAAAGTGATAGACGATTAAGGATTTTTTTTATGCGGGAAAAACAAAGTGACGGCACCATAATATAGAATTCTACGAAATAGCTCTTCTTAAAGTGAGATTATGTGAACATAACAGTATGTTAAGACGTGATGCTCTTGAGGTTTAGGCGCATGGTCGAGAATCTCGGCCGTCGCGGGTTCAAAGTTCAGGCACACACCTCTGACTTTTCGAAGTTATGTGTTTGTTCACAATGAATTATCACGTACTCTAACGGTGAAGGAAAACATCGTGATGAAACCGGCACACCTAAAAGTTCTTAGGAATTTCTTAGTTGTGTAGTCCGCCAACCCGTACTAGGCCAGCGTGGTGGACTAAGGCGTAACCTCTCTCAGCAGTAGAGGAGACCCGTGCCCAGCAATGGGACGTATATAGGTTCATGATGATGATGATGTTTCAGACTATCAGGTCCGAACCAGCAGGGCGGTGGCGACGGTAATGAAGATGAAGATGATGATGATGATGACTTTGACGCTGATGAACATCCTATCACACAGCTAAGGTAAACTATAGATGGGACACTATTTCACCACACACCTGTCAAATACAAATTTTGTACACCAGAGTCAGGGAACGCATAGAAATGACATGCAATGGTAAAGGTCCCATAGATTTGCTGACCTTACACCTCTGACATGCAATGTTGAATGTCAGCAAGTCTATGGGGTCTAACTTATGTGCAACCTTCATTGAATTAATAACTGGAGTGTAACTGTGTAACTTGTGTGCAACATACATTGAATTATTTTTTTTATATTGTTAGAAATACTTAACCCCCTCCCAATCTTTTTTGTTATCAAAACTATAGCTGTTTCAGAAATATCAGACTGCCTTTATCTCTGGCATACCATGGCGCCAATCTTGCTTTAACTTGGCAGTTCAGGACTGCTTGAGGAGCTGGTAATTCTGAAATTACCGTTATCTTTGATTTAAAGAAATTACAAAGCTATAAGGCAATAAGGCTTGAAGCTCATAAGTCTTGGTGGTGAGTTTTAATTTTTGTGAATGCCTCGTGGTCTCGCGGTACAAGTATGTACCGTGCGATCTAGAGATCCTGGGTTCGATTCCCGGTTCGGGCCAAGTGTCATTTGGTTATTCCATTAGGAAATTGTCAGCAGCAGCACGCATTCTGTAAACATGTCCGAAAAATAGCAAAAGGCTCGCTCCATATTACCAGGCGAAATTTGGATGCAGAACTGCGCCCCTGCCTACCTCCTCGGGGAATACAGGCGTGAGTTTATGTATGTATGTGTATGGTTATATATGTATGTGAATTTTTTCCACCAGGTTCATACCGCAGAACGAGAACGACTTGCAAGCGATGTACTCGGCGATGAGTCAGGGCCAGTCGCTGCACCCGGACCCTGCTGATGAGGTCGACGAAGATGACCATTACATGGACGGAGAGGAATTCGATGAAGGTACGACTTGTTTGATTAAATTATCGAAGAATCTTGGCATATTTTAGACTAGATTTTTTAGGCTTACAATAAAAATAAAAGTTAAGTCGTGATGGCCTCGAGGGATAGGCACGCGGTCGAGAACCTCCTCTGAAATCTCTGACTTTTCGAAGTTATGTGTGTAGTCACAAAGAATTTTCACGCACTTTAACGAAGGAAAACATCATGATGAAACCTGCACACCTAAAAGTTCTTAGGAATTTCTTAGGTGTGTAGTCCCCCAACCCGCACTAGGCCAGCGTGGTGGACTAAGGCCTAAACCCTCGCAGTTGTAGAGGAGGCCCGTGCCCAGCAATGGGACGTATATGGGCTGATGATGATGACAATAAACAATAAATTATAATAGGCCTGTCTGTTTACCAGTACTATCACATAATTGGTTTTATGTAACCAGCAGTAATTGTAATAATAGTGTACTTGTAGTAATATTGCTTATTTTCACTTCACTACCACAGGCATTTTTAGAAGTCTATTAGAAACATAGTGGATACTTTTGTTAACTTTCCTGTATCTTGAGTTTGTTTAGAAACTAAAATTTTACTCACAAATACGTAGGCTTTTAAACAGTAATACGTAATATATTGGCCATAACCAAACATATAATTATGTAACAACTGTATCCCTGAAGAGAAAGGCAGATTCGTACATCTGTGCGATTGTAAAAAACGACGTACAGACACGACACGTCACGTCACGTATAGTATGTCTTACGTGAGGGTAAAACGTCATAGTTCAATATTTTGTCTGCCGCTGTGGAGGGAAGTGGACAACTCTTTGTTTTCCAACTCCTCCTGTATATTATTTCTGATAAATTTCATTGTTGGATTTGCTGAGCTTCATTGCTCGGCGTCAATACTGTGCGTGCTGTTGATCCTGGAGCACAGGAGTTACAGAGGCGTGTGTGGTGGGATAGGGACAAAAAAAAGGAAATGAAATGATCGTTTGTTAATCAAGTAGACAATTAAATAACATTGACCTCAAGTCTTTCCAATTTACAGTTATATTTCAAATATTGACATATTATTAACACAAAACTATTGTTAATTATTTATTTTTTAAGTTTATTTTAATATTTAATCGCTGAAATAAATATCGTCCTAAATACAAATAGAACTCGGAACATCTAAATCGCAAGTCGCGTGCAGGTTTCCGGTTAATAGATATTTCAGTAGAGTGAACTATATTGATTCGTGTGTGTATGTACAACTGTTCAGGTGAGGAAGAGTTCGAAGACGCCGAGGATGCGGAGGAGGCTGGCGCCAGACTCTCACACCTGCGCCTCGACAACGGATCGCAACACTATCACGGTAATATTTATTTTTTATACTAGTATAGAAAACATCGTGATAAAACCTGCACACCTAAAAGTTCTTAGGAATTTCTTAGGTGTGTAGTCCGCCAACCCGCATTAGGCCAGCGTGGTGGACTAAGGCCTAAACCCTCTCAGTTGTAGAGGAGGCTCGTGTCCAGCAGTGGAACGTATATGGGCTGATGATGATGATGATGATACTAGTATACCTCAGTGACAGTACTGGGACACGTAACTAACAGGACTAAGACACATTACTGACAGTACTAGGAAAAACAAAGTGATAAGACTGGGACAACAAAGTGACAGGACTGGGACAACTAAGTGACAGGACTGGGACAACTAAGTGACAGGACTGGGATAACTAAGTGGCAGGACTGGGATAACTAAGTGGCAGGACTGGGACAGATAACTGACAGGAGTAGAACACGTTATTGACTGAACTGGGACAACAAAGTGACAAGACTTGGATAACACAGTGACAAGACTGGGACAACAAAGTGACAGGACTGGGACAACAAAGTGGCAAGACTGGGACAACCAAGTGACAAGTGGGACTTTCAGTTTTTTGAGTCCATGTTTCCCTTCGCCTTTAAAGCTTATCAAAATGAATGTGAATCCACATAACTTAGAAAAGTCAGAGATGTGCTTGGGATTAAAATGGCAAGCGCCGTGATTATGCATCGGATGCGCACATAATTCTCGAGGCCATCAAAGGCGTATACGTAAATAAACGTATTGTTTCCTAAATGCTTTAAGAATAAAATATTGGATATATTTTGGTCATTGAAAATGGTTTTCTGTTTGTTACAGATGATGAAGACGAGGCGGCGGTAGGAGGACAGTGATCGGCTCGATCGGTTGCACACGATATATCTCACGCTTCTATATTACCATTGTTTCGGCGCCCGTCACTACGGCCGACGGACAAACACATTTGATAACCCACGCTTCTGTATGTAAAAACTGCTAACTTCTACAAGGACTGATAAAAAAATATGAATGTTGTTTTGAGCGAAATTGGTGCCAAAATTGAATTCCAAACGATGCAATTTGACGGTCAAAAAATGCAATGAAGACCTCAGTTCGTTTATTTATTGTAATGGTACTTTTGTATTTTAAATATGTTGGCATGTGGTTTAATAAAATGGCAATCCAATTAAAAAATTAGACAGCAGGCATCAAGTCTCTTGGGTTACTTGGTAATTCTTAAAAACTGATAATTGAATAGATTTTCTCAACACCCTATTATGTTCTAAACAAAATTAATTCGATTAAATAACCTCTACATATATATTGTTATTTATCTTACCTGAATTTATGAAATTAATGACGCATAAATAAATAATGTTCCACTTATTTTAAACTAATAGACATGTCTATTTAATATAGTTTAATTATATTAATTTCAGATGTTTCATATTAAGAAGTAATTTGTCTATATTTTGTGTTAACTATACGCATATAGGCCGTGTTATTGGTTAATGATATTTTTTTTCCCAAAGAAATATTTTATTTAGTCTCTAAACCTGTAAGGCTTAAGGATTTAAGTACTAAAATGTCAAATTTCTTTTTGAAAAGTAATACTTGCACGCCCGGTTCTAATTTGTATAATTGTAGTGCTATTCACATGGCTATGCCTTTTAATGCATTTTTGTCAATTTTTAGGTGCCAAATATGCTATAGCGTTGGGTTACCAAATGTGAGGTCATTGATCCCCGGTTGCTTTGAGGAGGCTTATGTTTTCATGTTACAATTGATTGTTGCATACAGACGATGGTGAATTTATTCAATTATATGTCTCAATTAAAGTGGAAATGTTTATAAAGTAGGGAATACTGAAGGCACTTGACGTCATTATTAAGTGATCTGTTCGAATTGGTCAGATTAATATGTTTAAGTTTGAACCAAATTTATTTTTATTTATGGAGCTGGGAATTTATAGCAAAATAGAGAGTATTATATAAAGAGATTATAAGCGGCAGAGTTGCGTTAAGATAAAACACAAGGGCCATTAACAAAAGAAAAATAAATGTAGAAATCTTGAAAGATTTACGCAATGGTTGTAAAATCAGCTGCTTTTAAAAGGTCAATGACATGTTAAAATTAACTTTTGAGATTTACATAGCTGGTTTATGAAAAGCACGTTTCCTACAACGAAAATTAATGTTGTTTTAATATATGACCGTATTGATTTATTTGAAGTTCTTTATATCTTGTATGTTACTGGCATAATACGGCAACTGAATGCAACCTAATTAAATCGATTTGTTCTACATAAATAATTTGGCTTAAATACCCAGTCCTATAAATGAAACGTGGTTAATTTGGCTATTTAATTCGAAAAGTATTCATTAATAATCGAATTCTATTTATAATTTTTATTGTTGATTCTCTGATCTACAAATTTAGTATACCAATTAGCTCTGAATGCTATAAAGGACCTTTACACAATTAAATTAATTTCAGTGCAGTGTTATGTTGACAGAGCACGGGAAAGCTATTGTTAGGGACGAGAGCTTGGCTGTAAAACCCGCATATTGTACTGGACATCAATGTGATATTTTTGTAGCAGCTTCCTTCACTACATGAATTTATAATATTTTCTATATCCGTTTCCATTTGCATAGTTTAAAGTATCCGTAGTAAACTTGCTGTCATTCTAGTACAGTGTGTCACGATGCGACCAATATTTCTTAGTTTTTTAAGAAAATTAAAGACCAAAGTTTTTCTGTATGTTATGTTCATTTGGAACTCGAGTATGCCTGCCTTAAATATAGTATTACTATAATCATTCCTTCCCAAAGACGTAAAATCTCTAGTTATTATTTTTGATTGGTAATTTATTACTTATGTTGAGATTGGTTTTCATATAATTATTTGGTTGTTTGGCCCGAATAGTCGAAATGTTCCGAAACAGTTTCGGCTGTGGAGGGTAGGTCGCGTCGTGACGTCACGTACTCGGCACAGTCCGTCACTCGGACGCTGGACTAACGCTCAAAAGTTCGTAGTTTAGTGTTTGTATACAGATGTGTAGTATCGCAACTTTATTAATAAACCATATCGAATGTAATGCGAGTTTTATTTACGACTTTATAAAAATCAAAAATAATGAAGGAAGCTCAATGTCTCGTTGTCCCCCGGAACAAGAGTGTGACAAGCATTCAGAGTGGTGCAAAGTGTGACTGGGTTTCTCTTAGAAAATTCTCAGTACCAGTACGGAAATGTGTTCAAAAAACGGCCGTTGACCAGCCCCTATTCTGTGACTCTTAAAATAGAAAAACGTAATGGCAGAATTGCATCTCTGCCTACCTTCGGAAATACAGGCGTAGGTGTGTGTGCTGACCTTCGGAAAGGGTATTAATTGTCACTATATTCAAGGTCGGGCAGTGTTATTGGGCTTATCCTTTTTTTTTATCTTAAATCCTTAGTCGCAGCATGGGAACGGTAATAAATCAAGTTAACTGCAAGTCTCGTTTTCGTTACATGGGACTGCCGACATATACATCCTATTCATCCTCGGCTCAACCGCTTATTAGCAGGCAATAGCTGATAGCTTCGCTTTCTAGGACTGCTGGGAATGCACACCTGATCCAAGTCGTTTACGTTCAGGATTCCAAATGCGGACTATTAACGAGTCACCACGCGGATTACCGCAGCTAATCACTAAACCGCAGTGGCCATTCAGCTACGTCCCGACTGAGAAGATTGCAATATTAACTAATATGAAATTCAGCGAAGCTTTCATCTCGATCGCCATTTCACTTCACAACTACCCATAGTTTTGACGAAAAATATATTATTTTACATACGAAAGAAAATAAATTTTAATGCTTACCATACGAATTCCAGCTTTAGTTGAGCAGTTAAACTTTACTCTATATCTTGGATTAATATTAAGATTAACATAATTAAATTATTATTTATTTAACATTCTTATACAGGATCAAAAACATGGCTAATTTATTAAAGTAAAAGTACAAAATATGCAACATAAAAATAAATTATATCACTCCACCTTCCCGCTAAAACTAAATATTTTTAAATTGACGAGTAGAGTGAAGACGAAGGTCAAGAGTCAAACAGCTTCGTCTTGTCCTTCATCAGTAAATTTTATATTTTGATGAAATGATAATGATTTCAAATGGCCTAAACTCTCTCAGTTGTAGAGGAGGCCCGTGCCCAGCAGTGGGACGTATTTGGGCTGATGATGATGATGGTGATATTGATTATGAACCATTGCATGATTTTGATTGATTATAAAATATTACTCCCACTGATCCTGTAAAACGACCACAGTACATAATATGTACAAATGAAACACAAATAGGTATAATCTACTGTTTTATTAGGAAAACGCAATACATTATAGTCCATCTTTATTGTAACAATCAAGAAATATAGCGTCGCGTGTGACAAACTAGTACATTTGTACTTACTTTAGAATCATGCACGAAAACTATTATAAAATAAAAATTAAAAAAAAAAAACAACGTAACGTTCGCCTTTTTAGGGTCAAGTTCAAGGTCACTGTACCAGTCCATAGCACGCGCACAACACTCGACAATCTTATATATCAATATTATATTTATTATCTAGCAACCTCGTTTCTAATTAACGCGGCGGTCTCATCGAGCGCCAAAAAATATATTATATTACATTTGCGAAACGCGCCGTATCGTTCCCGACAACTCTAGCGGGATTGCCGCCATCACCAAAACCGTAAAGCAGTGCACGTGACTTGCTCCATACATTACGGATTCATTACTCGTCACTTGCACTAGTTTACTGCGAAAAATCCCACACGCCACTGTCACTAAACCTTTATACACCACTTCGCAATGATATAAAAGTTTCAAGGATGCCTCTTCTACAATAAGTAGAAAGCTGTAACTTAGATCGTGTTATTTTATTTAGTTCGACAAATTTGAGGGCATCGCTCACCGATTGCCGTCGTTTTGTCGGCCAAAATATTGTTTCAACCTAAATAATTAATCAACATATTGTTTTTTTAACCTCGACAGGTTTATAGTAAAAATGCAACGACGTAATTGAGTTTTTAATGCCAACATTATTGTACAATTTTATTTAATAAAATACCGAATATACTTCGTGTATATGTAAATAGAAAAAAAATACAAATGAATCAATTTTTTGGTTAAACAATATGACTACAGCAAATTCTGTAGTGTAGTCTTAAGACTACAAAGTGAGTTGAGTTACAAAGTTACATTTTATAACTAAAAAATACGTCGTACGATACAGAAAGGCCTATAAATATAATACATTTGTTTTTCTCCCACAGTGGTTTGTGCAACGCATAAAATACAGACAGACATTTTTAAATCTTTTTATATTCAACCTCACAAGACGTCCCGTTTGTAATTGAAGAAATATGAAAACTGCCCTCACATAGTCCACCCCTCACATAGTCACATTGGCACTTATATTAGTGCATGAGGTTCAAATAGTGTTAGCTGGTGATGATGATGATGAAATGATTCTATTTTCACAAGAGATCAATTAAATTCCCAGTGAGTTTAGTAAAAAAATAAATTACAATGTAAAAAGGTACCTTTAATTTTTATAAATAGTGATTGCATTACAATTAATTTAATATATTAATTATTAATTCTGAATAATCAATCACTTAGTTATAATCACAATAAATTTTACAAGTCTTACCCATGGGTAATCTTATCGCAAACCCCAGAGAACCTTCAGTGGGCTTAGATTGCGCACCTCACAATATGTGGTGCGCTGAAGTCCGTAACTCGGACGATGTTATAGATGGTATTATGTATGGTACAGTATGTTGGTGAGGCGTGTGCGGGCGGTGCGGCGGCGCGGGCGGGGCGCATCACGCGGCGGCGTGCGCGAGGTCGGGCGCGCCGTTGAGTCTATCCGTGGGCGCTGTGGGCGCGCTGGGCGTGTCTGTGGGCGCACTGGGCGTATCTGTGGGCGTGTCTGCGCCCACGCTGTCCGCGCTGTCGGCGGTGTCTGCTGCGGGCTCGCTGGCGGCGGTGTCCACGCTCGAGGTGTCTGTGGTCTCGGGCTTCGCCTCCTTCGCTGCGCTGGGTGGCTGTTCCGCTTCAGGTTTCTCTGGCGTCTCTGTGTCCTCGTCTTTTTTGTCTTGGCTATTCTCTTCTTGGCTGTTGTCTGAAATTGGTAAATGATATTATAAATAATTATACTTATGATCTGCTTCATTGGTTAGGGCTCGGGTTGGGCAGTATTATTAGTATTTACCATTAGAAAATACCTTAAAATCGTCATAGAGTAAGTAAATTTGCCCGAAAAATGCCGGTCTCACATTAAGTGGTGCTTGAAACAGCCAGACTTAATACAGACATGAGTGTATTTATGACACGAAGTGTATTTATCGACGTGAAGTGTTGAAGTGTATCAACTCGGCTGGGTACAATGTTAGTGGAACCGTTTGCCGGATTTAGATCTCGTAATTATTTAAACACACTCACCAGTATCGTCAACTTCCATCGGCGTCTCCGTCTCGTCACCATTCACCTTCTGAAAATACATTGGATTATTAAAATCAATCACAACTTAGCACTTCGCTCGAAAAACATCACCTTCCGCAAGTATTACAGGACTAGAAGTTATCATCATCCTCTTGCCCTGTTCCCAATTGTATTTGGGGTCGGCGCAGTATGTTTTATCCTTCCAAAGATCGCTATCAGCCGTTATGTCTTCATTCACCCCTTTTTCTTTCATATTTTCTCTCACGCATCCCATCCACTGCCTCGTGGTCCCGCACCACAAGTATGTGCCGTGCGATCTAGAGATCCCGGGTTCGATGCCTAGGTTGGGCAAAGTGTTATTAAGTTCTCCATTAGGAAATTCTCAGTAACAGCCCGGAGTCTGGAAATGTGCCCGAAAAGCGCGATAGGCTCACCCTCTATTACGTGGCACTGATACATACTGGCGAAATGTGAGTGCAGAAATGCACCTCTGCCTACCCCTTCGGGGAATACAGGCGTGAGGTTATGTATGTATACGCACCCCATCCATCTATTTTTTAGCCTTCCTCTGCTTTTCCATCCTTCAACTTTTATACTCATTACTTTTTTACCTATGTATGTATGCTTTAAATACATTTCTACTTAAAATACTGAAGCGACGTATGACGTAACAGTTCATTTGTCTGGGTCTTTTAGTCTAGCAAGTTGACTTGCTTAATCTTTACACACGTACTGTTTCATGAAGTAAGACTAGCGCGGAGGAAGTGACAGAGGGGATACAATTGTAACGGCAGAGAATTATGTTTTTCAAGCGAAGTTAATACATAAGAACAGGTGTAGAAATACCATGAGCACATTGAACGACTTTATGCATATAAAAAAAAATGAAAACAAATTTAAAAACTACATTACAGCTAGTAGATTTTTTTAAATATTTTGTAAATGACAACAGCACAGCCCATACACCCAAAACCTTTTAATAGCATGCAACAACTAAAATAATCATATTGAGAAGAGTTTTTACATTCACATAAACCCACAGTTACCATCTTGGGCATGGGCCTCCTCTTAAGTATACGATTAGTAAATAAACACTGTTTGTCGACGGCTAAACTCTCTTCAGGTGCCTGTTATGCGTCTCAGGTCAATGACCTCAATCAGCTGTATCAAACATCTATGGCGCATAATGTTAATTGACTACTCAGTTTTTTATTTATTATTATCTTTTAATTTCAGATGCACTGTAGATTGTAGATTTCTTTAATGTAGCCATTTTGTATAACTAGACTTCTGAATTACTTTTTTACGAATCTCAAATACCAACTGTTTAACACACTGTGAAATGTGATTGTAAAGAATATTCAAAAGCATAGCAAAAATACAATTTTCTTATTGCAATGAACGCATGCATGATTAATTCTAAGTACTTATCAAATATCTACACATTAGTAACTCAAATTTCTATATACTTGCAATGGGATTATTATTTCTTCCTAAGGCACTTGTAAATGTCTGATAAAATATATTTTTTGAGCATTCTTTAATGAATGTATTTTCTAGTTACCAACATATTTTATACAGGCTAGATTCTTAATCTAGTATTTCTGGAAGTGTGCAGTTGCATGGTCTTGACAATTTAGTTAGTTTATTGTAATTTCCTAAAAAGCATACAAGTGCATTTGGAATCATAAAATTAGTCTAGGGAATGATAGCTGGGAACATGTTAATTTACATCATAACATTTTAAAAACAAAATTTTAATATACCATAAAATATATTTTTAAATAATCAAGCAATTTAATATTTTTTGAAAGGATTGGAAATATACCTATACGGTTTTGTTTAAGTCAGTTCCCAGCATATTCCCCAGAGGCTACTGTAGTAAAGTGAGGACATACAGGCGAGACCGAGCTAGCGCCGTTTGTTGCGCGACTTGGGCTTCACACTGCGCGAGCGCTGCGGGAGAACCTACACTTAGCACTCTCTCACCCCAACACAACCACTGGGCCTCAGCACATGAACAAACTGAAGGCCTTGTGAGGTTTTTTATAAAGAGATTCATATCAAACATTTAGATAGGGTTTTTTGATCGTATGGTTTAAGCAGGTATCCAATTTTCATCGAAATCCCATAATTTTTCATTATATGATGAAATTTGTTTAAATAATACCATACACAGTTAGTAACTTTTAAATATGACCTAGGTATTGAAGTTGGTAATTTTAATAATTATTTTATAAATAATAATGGACTAAAAGAATGAACATATTTTCAATTAGAAGTTAAACATTTCTGATTGTTATACTGTAATTTATTTCTGTTGAAAATATTTGGTTAAATTAGTGATATTCTTTCTGTACAAGACAAAACCTGTTAAAGCATCAGAAAATCTATATGTGTAGTATTTTTTGGTTGCAAAAACGAAAGCATTAAGTAAAGTATTTGACTGGAAAAAGATTATAGAGAGTAGTTGATTATATATAGTAATCATAAGAAAGCTTTGTTTTGTACTAAACTTATATACTGAATAAGGAATATGTACACATATTATCAAATTTTGCCTTTATCCAATTCAAACATTATTTTGGCAGACCTGTGGATATAATATTTCTGGTATTGTCTTATAAATGGTGACAACCAATTGGCTAGAAAAATGTGCTGATACTTTTGATTCAATCAGAAATATGTATAGTGTCTTAAAACACAATTATTTCCCTGTATGTTTCACAGTCAAATGCTTTATTTTATATTTAACTTTGTGGTGCATGGAATATTAATATGAAAAGAGGAAGCAGGTAAGCAAACTTCATCAGGCAAATTGCAAAATTCACAAGCATTCGCTTTGAGCATGTGTTGAAAAAGAAAAAAATTGCAAATGAAGAAGTAAATCTATGCTTTTATATTTGATTCGTAATTTGTTCCTACCTGTGGTTTGCTTTCTTCCGCAACTTCATTGGCCTGTGCACTTGATGTGGAGGATATTTCTCCTTCTTGCTCGTTCTTCGGCCGTTTTGCTGGTTTCACTTCTTCCTCTTCAGTATTTTCATCTTCTGTGCTCTGCTCTGTCATCTCCTGGTCTGGTGTGGGTGAGGGTTCTTTTGTTGATGTCGGGTCTTCCTATAGGAGAGATAGTAAAAATGAATGAAAAAAGTCTTACACTCAAATCCTTACAAATCTTACTGTATTTAAAATATCATTGTGAGTAATTTCATAATATGTTATCACATACTTAACGGTGAAAGAAAACATCGTGAGGAAACCGGCACACGTAAAAAAGGAACTTCCTAGATGTGTAGTCTGCTAAACCAAACAAGGCCAGTGTAGAGGACTAAAGCCTAAAGTCTAAACCGTCTCAGTTGTAGAGGAGGCCCATATCCAGCAGTATATGGGCTGGTGATGATTTGTCTCTACAAATGTTCTCTACATTGCAGCAAAATCTTCATCTTTCATACCAAACTAATTAAAGTGGTATTTATGTATGTGATGTACACAAAACGGAGCAGGCATGGAATTTTGTTTTATAGTAACAGTTATAATGGTGGTGGCAGTTTAGTCTCTAAAGTGTTGCCATGCAAGAGTCACATATTACTGTTACTCAATAACTATGCTGTTGTGTTATGTAATGGACTAAGGCTAAGATGCCTAGTAGTGGCGTGTATACAGAGTGTATTCAGACCGTGGTCGGAAAATAAGGCATGTAATAGCGACGGTGATTACAAACCCATTGGCAATAAAAAAAAACTGACAAAAAAAATAAAAAATGAAGTTTTCCTAACAATTATAGATATTAAATGGATGTAAGGAAAACGTATTTTTGTCGGGTTTTTTTTAATGTCACGGTGTTTGTAATCACCGCAGCTATTATCCGCCTTAGTTTCCGATCACGGTCTGAATACGCCCTGTATAGTGTACTGTATATAAGAGTACTGACGGCGAGTAGCACTGTATGCTGTCCGCCCGCGGAGACCCTGATGGGGCGGCGGTCGGCGGGACACAGCGCGGCCACGGGCTCCATCACGTCTGCGCACGCGCCTGTGCCCAGCTGGCCTTCGCTGCCCATGCCCCACGCGTATACCTCACCTGCAGACAACATACAGAGTCAAATAACCTGTTACATGTTCAGGATAGTGTATACTTTCATTAGTACTAGCCTTTCTAATTTAGTATTTCACATATTATGGTTTTGTAATTTATGCACATTTTTTATTAGAATGTTTTTTCATATATCACATTTTCCTCGGTGCGGGGGTCGAACCCGCGGGCTGTCGTTTCGCAAGCTGGTATCCAGACAACTGTGCCACGGTGTTGAATATCTCTTATAGTTTCTAATACTCAAGACACAAGATTAGATCTGTATGTAAGTTCAGTATGTGCACCTGAAGTATTTATTGACATGTATGTACACACCGTCATCGGTGACCGCGAAGGAGCTGCTGGTGGTGGCGCTGATGCTGATGGCGCGCTTGTCTGCGAGCGCGGGCACGACGACGGGCGTGCGCGCGTCCGCCGGCGTGGGCAGGCCCAGGCGGCCGTACTCGCAGCGGCCCAGCGCCAGCACGCGGCCCGCGCCGTCCAGCGCCAGCGAGTGGTGCTGGCCGCACGCCACGCCGCGCCAGCCGCCGCCCGCGCCCGCGAACGCGTCGCACTCCGTGGGCGAGTACACCGCGCGCAGCCGCTTGTCGCCCGTTATACCTGCGCACAACACATGTTTCAAACATCGAGGAATCATCTACGGATTTTTTTAATAATAATATATTTCCATTTACGCTATATTTTGATATGATATGAAACCTAAAAGTTCTTAGGAATTTCTTAGATGTGTAGTCCGCCAACCCGCACTAGGCCAGCGTGGTAGACTAAGGCCTAAACCATATCAGTTGTAGAGGAGGCCCGTGCCCAACAGTGGGACGTATATGGACTGATGATTATGAGTTGGATGAGAGATGGAGGTTTTCGAGCCCAGTGACGTGCCATAGGAGAGGCCTATGACCAGCAATGGACGTGAGAAAGGCTGTTGATGATGATGATAATGATGTTATATGTACATTAGTGATGTTAAAATATAGTAAAAAAAAGAATCACATAGCTATTTTGTACATAATGACGATTGATGCTTACAATCTTTAAATAGTAATAGGTCTTATATACATCGATACTCGAAATAATTCGGTTGAAGCGACTATTTTTTTCTTTTACAAAATATCTAGTTACAAACCTAGTTGTCCATAATTATTGAGTCCCCACGCGAACATTTTATCACTGTTGGCGTCCAGAACGAAGGTGGCGTGGTAGCCCGCCCATATGCGTGACGCGCCCATCTTTAGCGTCACCTTCGACGGTACCAGTAGTGCACCTATGGACAAAGAAAAACATTTACATTTAATATTCCAATATTTTTCTTCTGGTTGACATTGGCATCTGTTTTTAACTAATTTCATAAGTTTTTCAGATTCAAACATAACTACCGTTACGCGAGTGTTGCCACACTAAAAAAAACGGACAAGTGCGAGCTCGATTCGCCCACTCCCTCAGTTCCGTAGGTATGTTAGAACATAGTGATTATTATAAAGATCCTTTCGCGCGTAAGATTGCTTAATATCGATTGATTTCGTACTTTATTTTCTAGGATTTTATTGCAAGTTGGTAGTATTTTTTTAGATTAACTTAGAATATTGATTTTTGTTTACAGCTTAGAGGTTGTAGATTTGAGTATAGCTTTAATTTCAACTTGATACCTCTACGCGTTGTCGACATAAAGGGTCTTGACAGATAAGACAAAGTGACCCTAAAAGGATTCCGTTTTTTTTCTTTTTGGGGAACCCTAAAAAATATTGAATCTTTTATTGTCCTCAAACAGGCCAGGACAATAACTTAAACCCTCTCAACGGTAGAGGAGTCCCGTGCCTAGCTCTCTCTCTCTGGTTGGTCCCTCATATCTGAGGATCGTGGTCAGCATTAGGGTGACATCTGGAGCGGATGATCTGCTTCCACCGTGTCTAGCAGTGGAACGTATATGGGCTGATGATGCTATGTACTTACTGAATCCTTGCCGCGCGTCTCTCGTGGCTGATCTCTGCGCTAGTCTACCCAACTGTCCTTGTTCGCCGCAACCCATCGTGTACACGGCGCCTGATGTCTGCAATATAAAAATAAATAATAAATATCGTATAATCAACATATTTTAATAATTTTCATAATTATTACAGCATTACAAAAAAGCTAATGGTATTCCAATTGGCATTTTTATTCATTGTATTAAATTTAATTCAAATGTTTTTCACTTATGAAACCTAAATATATACTTATAGTATGTATGTAAATATATATCTACATACTAGTAACAGCACCGTGGTTCAGTTGGCTAGATACCACCTTGCGTAACGAGAGGCCGCGGGTTCGATCCCCGCACCGAGACAAATGTTTTTGTGATCCACAGATATTTGTTTCGAGTCTGGGTGTTTGTGAGACCGACCGAAAAATCTCTCGTAGTTTCTGATACCCACGACACAAGACTTGTATCTTAAAGTAGGGTCAGAACTATGTATGTGACTGTTGGGTGTATTTATTTATTATGTCATCGAACTCCTCTTAGACGGCTGGACCGATTGAGATGAAATTTTCTATGTACATATATTCCAATGGGTCCCAGGATGATTTCAAAACACAATTAGACCCGGTAGGTGGCGCTGCTATCGACATATTGCTAAACCTTTTCCGGGCAGGACACGTCTGCCGTGACAGCTAGTATAATATAAAGTAGAGAGTGGAGACTGACGGTGAGTATGACGAGGTGGTCTCCGCCGGACGCGATCTCGACGGCGGGCTCCGGCAGCTGTATGTGCACGGGCTCGCGACACGCCTTGCCCTCGCGCCCGCGCACCACCAGCCCCATGCTGCCGTGAGAGTCCTGCAATGCACACCAAACTTACAATTACCATCATCAGCCTTTCTTACAATGGCGGTTAGAAAAGGAAAGATATAAATAACACTGGGATATCAGTAAGTAGTGATGGCATCGAGGTTGAGAGTCTCGGTGGTCGCGGGTTCAAACCCTAGGCACACGAAAAAGCCAGAAATGTCTGACTTTTCAAAATTATGTGTGTTTTCGCAATAATAAAAACTTTAAAAAGTTCTTAGGTGCGTATAGTCCGCCAACACTCTCTAGGCCAGCGTGATGGACTAAGGCCTACACCTTCTCAGCTGTAGAGGAAACCTATTCCCAGCAGTGGGACGTATATAGGCTGATGATGATGATTACATAATTGAGTGTAGGTTGTAAAGTGTGTGCAGTAGCTATGCCGGCATGGCACGGCGCGTGCAGTTACCCGGAAGGCGCCCCAGGCGTACACGTCGCCGGCGTGCAGCAGCGCGGCGGAGTGCGAGTCCCCCGCCGCCACGGCCACCGCGGCGCCCGGCAGCGCCACCGCGCGCGGCGTGCCCTCGTCCTTGTCGCCCGCCGTGGCGCGGCCCAGCGCGCCCTCGTCGTTGCACCCGAACGTCCACACCTGGAACACATAGGCTTCTTCAAAAAATATCCATATTATGTTTTCGATATATCGATATTTTTGAGCGATATTTAATTTTTTGATATATCGATATAAAATTCCGAGTATCGAATAGGTATCAAAATGTTTATTTTTTTTTATTAAAAATCCTATTTTTTATATTTACATTTTTCTTTGTAACAATTAACATTATTCTTTTTTTTTGGTCGACAAAAAGTACGTACTCAAATCATACCGATATATCGATTTTTTTTAAATTTATATCGATATTTTTTTGGAATTCCGACATCCCTAACATCACATCACATTACAAACACATACATAGATACATAACTAGTGGTGGCCTTATGTGCGAAGTTATGTGAGTATTCACAATGAATTAAACAAAATTCAAAACTCATTACACTTATGAGAAACGTATACAAATACTTATAAAGTTTGAAATATAGTCTTGTTAGAAATAAATTGTTGTCGGGTAGCAGTCGTCGTCTTCGGGTACCACGTCGGCTACCTATATAACAGGCGCTGCTGAGCATCACAAACACACTCGCTCATCGGTCGTTCTACAGTGCGGTAGTTCTGCCCGAACGTCTACGCGCATCTTGTGTTTTCAATTTACCCTCATTAATGTTAATATTTAGTAATTTAAATTTCGTTTAAGTTTGTTACGACCCCTAGCAGAATATTTTTTATTCTCATGTCTAATAACATTAATAATATTATTTACCTTTCCATTGCTGTCTAACGCGACTGTGTGCATGCCACCCGCGCGCACGTCCACTATTTTGTCTCCCAACGCTGTCACATGTTTAAATCTGCAACAATATCAACACATATATATCTCAATCTTAGCAGTGAGACAACCGAGATCGCAAACTGGGACAGATAATACTTATGGTGGTTAGGATAAGGAAGTTTTTTTTTCATTTTTTACTGTTTTTTTTCCAATGTGTTTGTAATCACCATTACTATTATCTATCTCAGTTTTAGATCACGGTCTGTATACACCTTGTACATTGATAAAACTAGAAAAATCGTACAAATGGCGGCATATGCCCGTTTTTTCTATTACATTTCTTAATTCTTAGTTGCACAACGGCAATAGACTCGTCCCCTATTACGTGGGACTGATACATACCTGGCGAAATGTGGGTGCAGAAATGCACCTCTGCCTGCCCCTTCGGGAATACAGGCGTGAGTTTATGTATGTATGTATGTATGCGCATTTCCGTTCTGACTCAATTCGATTATGTCACTTCAAGTGCATTATTATCGAGTTTTGAACTTTCAGTAACATCTGTTATGGTCATTCAACAACCCACGTGATGTGTGGTCAGAAGCACAAGTTTTGATTACGTCATGCCCGATAATTCGATTGGTTCAATATTTTAAGCGTAGACTCAAATATTCTAAATTTACATACATACATAACCGCATTTCGCCTGGTATGTATCAGACCCATGTAATAGGGAGCGAGCCTATTGATGTTGCTATTGAAAAATTTTGCCCGACCCGGGTATCGAGCCCGGGACTGCTAGATCGCACGTGCGATGTGACCACGAAGCATAATTTACCTTTGAAAATTAAGATTTTTTTATTGTGTATTGCGATCACCATTCGTAAGGTGTGAAAGTTGCCATAACTACCCTCATAGGATAAATGATTGTTGTGGTTCCGTAACTATGCGAAATCGGTTTTCAATTTACTTGTTTGAATATTTTTTAACAAAACTGTTCAATGCGGGATTCGTTAAGTAAATAGCGCGGCACAAAAAAAAGGCTTGAGTGTAGACTGTTGCACTGTTGGGTGTATTTAGGTGTGTTACGACGTCACTGAGAATAAATTCCTAGCTTTAACATCATGTTTTTTTTAGTTTATTTAGATCAGTAATTCCCAAAGTGATCCAGGTGGACCCCCAGAGGTCCACGGGAGACCCGACGGGGGTCTACGTTGGGCGTGACAAAAAATAGGGGACCACAATCGTAAGCGGGGGTCCATGACAATTAATTTGGTTTCGAACTAAAATGTTGGCTTGACTTCTCCTATCAATATAGGCAGATATTTTAGGAAAAATTTGCATATACCATAATCAGTACAACGCGTCTTGTTTTTTTTTCTAGGAAGCAAAAGACTTTGGGAACCTCTGATTTAGATGAATCAGAATTTTAATACTAAAACGTAAAAACTGAATACCATAGGTCAAAGACGTGAAAAACATGACGTTTAAATGACTGTGAAAGGTGTGGGTAGTGTTAAAAAAATATTGGCAATACATATTTTAAAAGCGAGAGATAACTTAAAGGTGACCTTTACACCTCTCGCGCTATCAGTAATCTACGGTAACGTTATCAACAAGTAAATATCAATGGTAGCGTTATACTCAATTGATATGGCCCTTTCAAGGCCGTAGATTTAAACCATCATTTTGTATGACACAAGTAAAAGAAATACGATCCAAAAATGATTTTTTTATTATTATTTCTGAATAAAAAGTTTGTATCGAACTATTTTTTTCCCGAGATGTTGTTTACGTGGATTTTTTGGTGAATATCTGGTGTTAATGACAATAGACTTATCGCATGCCGTATTATCGTAGGGCATAGACAAAATATTTTTTAAAGTGTTTGTATTTAAAAAGGATTTAATGAAGCATTTTAATAATACGACTTAGAAGAGATTAAGAAAGAGCTAAAATTTCAACGTCTTAAAAAGCCGGCAAAATTGCTTCGTCTGTTTAAAGAACCATAATCGAGTCTCAACCAGCTTTTTGAAAAGAAAATTTATCTTTACTGACATGGAGTAAACACTTTTGTAAACCTTTAATGTATGAGCGACAGTTTCTAGCGCTGCTTTAAATAATTAAGCGAGAAATTGACGGGCTGTCGGTGCAATTGTCGACGTAAATTACTACCTTAAATAGAAACCTTCTTACAAATTAAAATGTTGTAGACCATTTCATTGCCTTTAAAAAAGGATTATACTATAATTTATTACAGTTAATGTGGGGGGATTATAAGGAATAGTCGATAGAAAGTGATGCTTTCAAGGATTAGATGCGGGCGCGATAAAATCTCGAAGTTGACAGGTTTAAATACCAAGCATCAAACTCTGACTTAAGTCATTTGTCAATCTATCACTAAATATCTGCTACTTTAATTGCGAATTAAAAGATCGTGAAAAAACTTGGGAAAAAGTTATCAACAAGATATTTCTTGGCTAAATGAAGTCTTCTATGACTTCCCCTCGAGAAGAAAAAAAAACTAGATCCCTGCAAGAACTAATGTAAAATTCAATTTATGCTACCCTACTTATTTTTCCTCTTCTTTTATCCATCCAAAGGTTGACTGTAAGAAATTGCCTAAAGCAATAAGACCGCCACTTGTACTCTTTAATTTTAGTCTTCCCTTATGTATTTGTAATAAAGATTGTACAAAACTAAATAAACAAATATTACATCATTTTTGAAAACGCTGCAAGACCAGAAAGAAGATATTTACCAAACATAGATAAAAACCACAAAGAAACTGGCTTTCAAATGAAAAAAAAAAGCGCATCGAAATCGGTCCATCCGTTTGAGAGCTACGATGCCACAGATAGACACACAGACAGACATCGACGTCAAACTTATAACAACCCCTCTTTTTGCGTCGGTGGTTAAAAATGTATTCTTAACAACAAAAATTAAAGGGGATTACTCACTTGCTAGTCTCGATCACGTCCTCTCCCAGTCCCAATTGTCCAACATCTCCCTGTCCGCACGTGAGCACGCGTCCGCGTCGCTTCGGCGCGCTAGGGATCTCCAACTGGATCGCTGCAATACATTGTACAATTGTAACAAAATTCAAATAAATACACCCAACAGTCACATACATAGTTCTGACCCCACACTGAGACACGAGTCTTGTGTCGTGTATCGGAAACTACGAGAGAATTTTCACGTTATAAAAGTGGACTTAATGCCACAGGCATTCTCTGACAGTCTACCTTTGGGGAGTGCAGAGATAAACCATGGTAGGTGTATTGTAATTGTTTTATTACACTTTTCGCCCTCACAAATACCCAAACCCGAAACAAATATTTTTCGACCACACAAACATTTGTCTCGGTGCGGGACCAAAACCGCTGGCTCTCGTTTCGCAAGCTGGTGTCTAGCTAACTGCGCCACGGGGCTGTCGAAATTATATATCAATTCACACTTTATAGGTATGGGCCTGGAGCTCCGTATGCGAAACTGTAAGTCTTGACACTTTGGAGAAATATCCATAGCAATCAAAACAATATATTTTTAATAAACTTTTTCAGCTCTCCAAAAAAATTTTCCCATTTTTACAGCATAATTCATAAATGCTCTTGTTGGTAGTAGCGTGAATTTAAATAGCCTCAAGCCATTTTTTATAAATAGACTTTTGAAGCGCGATGTTAAATAGCCTAAAGCCTTCCTCGACTACTCAGTACAAAAATAATTTATCCATTCATGAACCTAGATCCTGAGATGAGCGCGGTCAATCAGACTGGATCGATCGGGTATACAGTCGCAATTGCATCGTAATATTGTACAGTTAGCTGTAAGCGATCGTTTTAGCGATTAGACTGCCGTTGGTCCCTCAGTTAATAGTTGTCTATTTATGGGTATCTTTTAGTGTGCAATAAAGTGCTGTAAATCATTCGAAGTTAAATAAAATTATTGGATCATTGATGTCCCTATATAGTATACTGTATACACTGTAAATTGTAGTAGAAACCTGTTTGAAATGATACTATCCTAAATATTGTAATATGGTAAAAACATTTTATTTTTGACTGGCAAAGGGCAGTTACTAGTTGAGTCCAGACGTAGAAACCCATAGACAATGTAAAGTTTGTTCAGATGGGTTTAATCAGGTCATATTCAAATGTAAATATGATAGAAGTGTCTGTAATTCCGAAACTATCTTTTTTACCATAAACATTAAACAAAAATTAAATATTTCTATTTAAATTTTGACTAATCCGATAACTTAGATGTTACATCGCTGTAAATTTGTTCTCGAAACGCAAGTTCTGAATGCGTGCTACCAATAAAACTGTGTACAAGAAACCCTTCCAAGTTCCCAACTCGGGAACGCGAACATGCGCCGTAAGTATTTCCAACTTACGAACAAAGCGGGTCGGTGGCGAATTATTTTCGTACGTTTGCAGTCCACTGAAATAGTTCGATCGATTGTCCGAGTTTGATTTAAATAGACGCTATCGTCTATTACGTGGGAGTTATTCATTGTTTTCGTTGCGGAAATTGTACAGGTGAGCCACTAGCGATATTAAAGGAGAGTACTCGGAACTCGATTCTTGTTCTAATTATGTAATAAAATTCATCATCAGCCCATATACGACCCACTGCTGGGCACAGGAATCCTCTACAACTGAGAGGGTTTAGGCCTTAGTTCATCACATTGGCCTAGTGTGGGTTGGCGGACTACACGCCTAATAAATTACTTAGAACTTTTGGTGTGCAGGTTTCCTCACGATGTTTTCTTTCATCGTTAAAGGGATAATTCATTGTGAATACACACATAACATCGAAAAGTCAGAGGTGTGTGCCTAGGGTTTGACCCCGCGACCGTGATATTCTCGACTGCAAGCCTAAACCTCAAGGCCATCACTACTTCATAACATTATGTGTTTAAGTTTTGATTAAATTTTCCTATAAATTAACGATATTTGGTTAATTTGTACGCGTGCAGCGTGGCCGTCATCTGCACGCACGATCTTCAAAACAAATCCCCCTCCACCCCCTCCGCCCCAACCCGCTACCTGTTACATCGCTATTTCCAAGAATTGCGTAAATAATTACACAACTTAGGGATAATCTTGCTACAACTGACAAAGTTTAGGCCTTAGTCCACCACGCTGATCTAGTGCGGGTTGGCGGACTATTATTATTCTCAGCCTATCGCCGTCCACTGCTGAACGAAGGCCTCCCCAAGTAGGCGCCAACCATCCCGGTCATGAGCAGCCCTTATCCATCCGCTACCCGCCACCTTTCTCAAGTCGTCGGACCATCGTGCTGCAGGGCGTCCTACACTACGTCTACCTAAGCGCGGTCTCCACTCCAACACTTGTCTGCTCCACCGGCCGTCCGTCCGTCGGCAGACATGGCCGGCCCACTTCCACTTTAGCGTGCTAATCCTGCGGGCAATGTCAATGACTCCGGACTACACACCTAAGAAATTCCTAAGAATTTTTAGGTGTACAGGATTCCTCAGAATGATTTCCTTTGCCGTTAAAGTATGTGATAATTTGTTGTGAATCACTAACTATAGCAATATTTAAAAAAAACATCATCATCATCAGCCCATATATTATGTCCCACTGTTGGGCACGGGCCTCCTCTACAACTGAGAGGGTTTAGACCTTAGTCCACCACACTATAAATAATAAAAAAAATATGAATAATAATTTAAAAATAGACTTCCTAAGAGACCAATCTATCTTAACTCCATTTAAAAGGCAATATTGGCACACTTGTATTAAGTTGGCATTTTCCATGTTTTACCTTGTTAGACTATCCTCATATGAGTCATAATAACATTAGTAAATAGCAGTTGAAATTGCTATTTTTTTAATGATGTTGAGTTATGCATTTCCGCTTAGTGATAATTATAATTACATACAAATATGACCTTGTAATAAATTATCACCATCAGTCCATATATGTCCCACTGCTGGATTCACAACTGAGAGGGGCTACAGCCTAAGCCTTAGTCCACCAAGCTGGCCTAACACAAGCCTTGTAATAAATATTTGATGATTCTTTCATAAATATAATTGAAGTTGTTGAAGTGGTAAGTACATTGTTCGTAATATTTTTTTGTAAGTCGTACAGCAATGTTCAATAGTTCACTTCAAAAACACTTGAATTATACAGTAGGTACGAAATTTGACTAATTTGATAAATTAGTTTCAGGTTAAGACAACTCAACTGGATTTTTGGGCTAATAGTTAATGTACTTGGTTTGAGAGTACCCTTTAAAGCACAGTCACTAATTTGATCCCCGTACCAAGACAAGTAGAAGTGAGATACACAAATATCTAAGCCAGAAGTTGGACCTGAGACCCATACAAAGATCAGGTCATACAACAATGGCCACTGGCCCAATAAAATTAAGTAGAATATAAATAAATAATTGTCCAGCTAAAAAAAGGTATATTTCAAATAAATATCTTACTTTGTAACTTCTATAAATTATCATCTCAAAAACATTTTAATAATGCCAAACTTAAGTCAATTTATTCAAAATCAATTAGATAAAATTTAAATGTATTCATACAAGCTTGTCTACAAGCTCATTCAAAAGGCCAAAAATATCCCCTTGTGTTTATGTGTTGAAGAGAAATATAAAAAAAAAATACAATTGACAACTTTAGTTTCTAACTATATAAAAAACAGACTGACAATGAGGATATACAAATATACAGGATTGTTTCAACAATAAAGCAATAATGTTGTTTTGTTATTAAATGAAAATTGATTTAAATCCATTGCATTCATTGTCTCAAACATAACAATGTATAAGATTTCAAAACCATGATCTACTTTAAACATAGTTGTTATTGCATATCTTTGTAGGATGTAAACTTTGTACATACATATTTTGCAAAAATATAAAGATGTTATGTGTATTTTGTTTACGTCAAGGAAGCATTTGTTTTTTAGTGTTGTACATTTATAACACATAATTAAGTTAGCGGACCCCAAGCGGACCACGGTAATAACGGGAACGCCGCGCCAATACGGAACACAAGTGCATTCAGCAAGCCAAACACAACGATGTAACCTCAAAATATTCCATTGACCATCTAACTTACATAATCAATATTTTTACGCTCAAATAACACGATAAAACCAGTTAGCGAACGAATTATTAGCATACGGAAAGATTGTAAACACAAAAAGTACAAAAATATGTCTCAAGCAACTGCGCGTCGTTTCCCGCCATCACAATTTGACAGGTCATTGACGTCCCACGGAGAGCGAAGGAAAACAATTGCAGACACGCAAGAAGTACTCACCTCCGCGTTTTTTCTTATTTTTGGGTCCTGTCGATGCCGTCGCTGCCGACGATTTTGACGCTGCACGTTTCACGCCCCGTGCCGCCGGCATACTTGTCTGAAATGACCAACCAACGCGTCAAATAAACAATCCTCGAAGCGCGGCAAAAACCCGCCGAGCCTTTGCGACGCTAAGCCGATGACGTTCTCATCACTTTTGTAATCGCGTTAGCGCCTCATTACCACATCGAATGAATCTGCATCAATCGCAAGGCTGCGGCTTCTTAGATTTATGCAAAGCGCAGATAGGTTATATTATGCATTTATAGCCACTGCACTGGGAACCAAACAACGCGTCCCTACCTTATGGGAAACTTACTGGCATACACAAACTGATTTACTTACTGTTTAATAATTGGATTATAATAGCGACCACAGTGTAATTTATAAATATCACTTTAGATTATAAGATGACGTATTAATTTTAACAGAGTACGAATCTCGTACATCTCCCTCCGCGCTTCGCTTGCCTCGAGTGACGTAATCACGTGAATCGAAATTACACCTCAGACAATGTTTACCGAGATATCGATAAAAACTACAATCGATGCACAAAAGTTTATGTAAACCCAATAAATATCTTAACGTATATATTTTGGGTTGCTATTTTATGGAATCGCAATTTATTACTAAATAAAAAATTAGATGATTGAAATATTATGTCAAATAATGCCAATATTACACCAAAAAAATTCAGTTTCGATTTGGATTCAATATCGTCACGTTACTATTCTGCAAGATGTAATGTTGCCAGTGGTAAATGCATTTAATTTCAGACATTTGTCAATAATTATTTGTAACATCATAATTCAGATTTTTCTGACTCTGATATGAGTTTCCCGTCGAAATCATCTATGTTTTAACAATAAAAATTGACCTTAAATACAATGTACGTTTTTATTTTTAAAAATATCGACTATGCATCGTAGCAATACATCCCATCACTAAATACATCTTTGGCGTTACGTTATATGCAGAATTTTTTGCCTATTATTTATTTGAATTTAATTTTATTTGTAGACTAGGACATTCTGGTTGGGTTTAATATAATTCACTACAGTCGGTAATTGTTTATTATATTACGAATGTGTTGCAGCTGAAATATTAAGTCATACATAACTGTAAATTGCAGCCACTTTCAAGAGTGAATCGAAATGCTACTGAAAGCTGTCAGCCGGCCGCACAATTGTATAGTTAAATGATGGTGTTGTAAACTATTTAAAAGTGTTAACTTTTCTTATTGCAATTACCCGTTCATGCCGGGGCAATAAAACTGTATTAGTTAAACTCTTTAGTGACGGCATTCCTTAGAAATACATTTATCTTTCGTTTTGGACAATAATTCAGATGTTTGGGCGAACCTCATCTTTTGTTAAAGGATAGACCTTATTTTATTTTATTTAAATATATTTTTTATGATTTATCCCCACCCATCCTCACTCGGGGAGACCGATAAAAGGGTCGGTTTATTTGTATGAAGAAAAGACGGTCTGCCTGCTGCCATTACTCTTCACAAGCACACCTCGTTCCTAGACACATAAGAAGTTATAATTTTACTCTGTCTGTATTTTGTATTTAGTGTTAATTTTATAATATACGATAGTTAGTTCCTGGAAGTGAGTGCTCATATTTATACCTACACCAAATACCACCAAAATGGGATAAATGCAAAAAAAATGCAAAAGTGTCTCAAAGCACATAACACTAAATCTAATTCTAATTGATCCGATACCATCAAATATATTTGTATATTTTGATACCATAATTTTATTTTTTGTTTTTTCTTATTCTTGTTACTCCATGGCCACCCATTTATTTTTGTAAACTACTATTTCCTGGGTTGTGTGGAAGAGATCGCTAATAGCGATAAGACCGCCCTTTGTGGCACTTTTAGAATTTATTTTAGTTTTATTATATGTTATTCTTGTTTTTGTGGTGTCCAATAAAGAATATTAAATAAAATAAATAAAAAATAAATGCAATATAATGTTAAATGTACAAAGTAAAAAAAAATTAAAAATCTTGGAATGTTTTTTTTATGTGTATTTAAGAATTTAATTCAAATCGCCGATTGGTATTCTAAAACAGCAACAATAATTTTAATTATTTTGATTGTTTAATGCATCTGCGAGTGAACCTCTTCTTGCAATAATTTGTCTTATGCGGATAATGTCTAGTCTTATAACTTGTCCCAATATATGTTCAGGGTCAGTTGTTCCTAACCAGTAAACAATAATGAACAACAATTTGGTATATCTTTAAAAAGGGAAAGGCTATGATGAGTATGATAACCGAGAATTCTAGATAACACACCAGACCTTAGTTTCTTGGATGCTTTGACTTTTTAAGACTTGTGTAGCGAAAAAACTGTTTTTATTGATCAATATGTAATAATGTATTTTTTTGGAAATAAAAAAAAAATGTTGAAATAATGGTTTTTATTTATTAATTAGAACGATATGGGTAAAGAACTGGGAAAATTAATGGCATACATATTAATTAAATAACCATTAGCAGTTGGCTAGACACCAGCTTGCAAAACGAAAGGCTGCGGGTTCGATCCCTGCACCGAGGCATATGTTTGTGTGATCTACAAGTATTTGTTTCGGGTCTAGGTGTTTGTGAGAGCGAAGTCTCTCGTATTTTCTGATACCCACGACAGAAGACTTGTATCCTAGTGTGAGGTCAGAATTGTGTATGTGACTGTTGGGTGTATATTATTTATTTCTTTCTTCACTCTTATAATAATAATAAATAATCTTTATTCATTACCAAGTTTTTTACAACAATTATTACAGTGTTAGGGCCTCCTTTTAAGTATTTCCATACTTGTGCTAGGAGATTCATTTTAATAGGTACACACATAACTTACAAACTTCAATGGAGTAGCCTGGGATTGGAACCTCATACCGTCGATTTTCAATATTATCTTGGAGGCAATTATGTCATGACATTTTATAAGACAATTCCAAGTGACGCAGCTGATGTGAAGTGACATATTTTACATTAAGTCACTTGAAGCTATTATGTCACAAAAGTTGACGTCAAACCACTTTACCGTCACCTAGATAGATGGATAAACACACTATTTTCTACACCATTTAAACGAAGACTGCCTCGTGGTCTCGCGGCGCAAGTATGTGGCGTGCGATCTAGAGGTCCCTGGTTCGACTCCCGAGTCGAGCAAAGTGTTACTGAGTTTTTCCATTAGGAAATTCTCAAACCCCAGGCACACACCTCTGGCTTTTCTAAGTTATGTGTGTATTTACAATGAATTATCGTGTACTTTAACGGTGAAGGAAAACATGGTGATGAAACCTGCACACCTAAAAGTTCTTAGGAATTTCTTAGGTGTGTGGACTACCGCACCCGCCAACCCGCACTAGGCCAGCATCAAGCATGGTGGACTAAGGTCTAAACCCTCTCAGTTGTAGAAGAGGCCCGTGCCCAGCAGTGGGACGTATATGGGCTGATTATGAAGATTATGATGAAAATGCCATTATATTATACCTAATTACGTCGGTTTTTTCTGAAAAATATATAGTGAAGTGATAGTAATATATGTTTCATTAGCCTACGATTCATCAGATCCGTTGTTTTATCTATAATCTATTTGAAAACATCTAGTAGAGTGTTGACTAAGTAGTAAGTAATCTGTGGTATTAAATATTAATATGGCTGACAACCGACGAGTAGCGCTCCGGGGGATGATGTTGCTATAATTAAAAATTATGATTGAAAACAGGTGCATCTGTTTTTCCGAGAGAGCTTATTTTTACCACACGCATTGATTTATTGTGTGGATCTATTCCTCGTTTCATGGAATCTTGTTTCGGGAGTTTAAACTCTTTTCTCGTCACATTCCGAGCCACTATAAAAAAAGTTTTTACAAGCTTTTGTTTAGTTTCACCTATCCTGATGTCTGTAATCAAATCTACATACATACATAAACTCACGCCTGTATTCCCCGAAGGGGTAGGCAGAGGTGCATTTCTGCACCCACATTTCGCCAGGTATGTGTCAGTCCCACGTAATAGGGGGCGAGCCTATTGCCGTTTTTCGGGCACATTTCCAGACTCCGTGCTGTTACCGAGAATTTCCTTATAGAAAAACCCAATAACACTTTGCCCGACCCGGGAATCGAACCCAGGACCTCTAGATCGCACGGCACACACTTGTACCGCGAGACTACGAGGCAGTCGAAGGCACGAAGGCAGTAATCAAATCTTTCAAGGTAAATTTGATCCACTTCCCGGTTTCCGATTGAGCTGAAATTTTGCATGCATGTATAAATCGGATGGCCATAGGAACTCAGGGATTAATAAATTTATTTTTAACCTTTTAAGTTCATTTTATTAACAAATAATAAAAGCTTGTTTTTAAAAAAGGTGTTTTTTCTTTAATATTTTTTAAAATATGAATCATCACCACCCCAATAATTTCGCGCACGTACGCCGTAAATATGTAGGACAGGAGGAACACTGAAAACGTATCGTAATATATCGATACATTTTAAAATTTAATATAAATGCTAATGCTTTGTGCATCATTTGATGTAATTTTTGTGCCACACCGTGCCAGGCCGAAGCGGTTCAATTGTGCATGAAAGCATAACATCTAGGAATTTGCATTTTGTGGCATAACCAACTACAATCAAATTGGTTTTATGAACCCTCTTTTCGTTTAAAGATTGTGCTGAGGGCATTGTTTAGTCCTTTTCCATTCATATTAATTTTTTAAAACCTATGTAGGTACACGAGGTTTTGTTTTAACTACCCCCGCTAGGGGTGGACCCCATTTCGTCTGGGCATTTTATAACCAGGCTAAGTCTATTGCCAAGATCTTATCTGCCTCCATACCAAAAAATAATAATCTAATTAACCCAGTTGTTTAAGCTTAAAAACGTAACAAACGGGCAGATTTAAATTTACATTCATAATATTACTAATATTTGTTTAGTTTTTTTTTTTATCTATACAAATAAATAAAATTGGAGTGTCTGTTTGTGATATTGAAAAAACCGCTTTTTAATAAATGCATATGGATGTATACACGGTACATATACCAAAATAACGTTTTTTAAAATTTTTGTCTGTCTGTCTGTCTGTTTGTTCCCGCTAATCTCTGAAACGGGTGGACGGATTTTAACGGGACTTTCACTGGCAGATAGCTGATGTAATAAGGAGTAACTTAGGCTACGTACTTAAGTACGTATAAATACAATTTGATTGTCTGTTTGTAATATTGAAATAACCATTTTTTACTACATGTATATATGAATTTATATGTATATACGGTACATATACCAAAATAACATCTTTTACAATTTTTGTCTGTCTGTTTGTTCCGGCTAATCTCTGTAACGGGTGGACCGATTTTGACGGGACTTTTATTGACAGGTAGCTGATGTTATAAGGAGTAATTTAGGCAAAAAAAAGAGAGAAAAAAACACTGTTAGGCGGAACGAAGTTCGCCGGGTCAGCTAGTTAAAAATGTACTTATGTAATAAATAAAAATGTGCACCGAAACTATCGCTAACGCCATCTAGTAGCCCTTATATGCAAATTCAAGTAAATCTTTTAGTATATGAAAGGCAGATTAGTAGATACATTTATTCTAACAAATCGAGAGTAAATCTAGTGTGCGGATAAATAATATATCACAAAGTTCTAGACAAGCGATTATAAAAAAAGGTTTATATGAATAGTTTTATCGTGAATTAATTATATTAAATACGTACTTGTGATTTTAATACCATTTTACAGATACAATTTTCTTATAGGCCGTATTGTTGACACTAACTTGTGAAACGAGAGGCCGCGGGTTCGATCTCCGCATCGAGACAAATGTAACAGGTTACAGGTTACACTAATTCAAAATACAACTTTTATGAAACTTTATTTCCTAACATTCCTGATAGATGTCGTTACCGTCTGTACTAAAATAAATAATGGCAACAAGCTTGCGGGAAATAGCTTACGTTCAGATATTTAATTTTGTTTGATTTCAATTTTCAAATAGTGAAAACTTCTAATGTTTCATATTATTTTGATCGCTATGAGTCTTATCTAGGGTTGAGAATGTTCACACATGTTAAAAATGTCTAGAGGATAACTTTGCGGCATGCAGATTTCTTCAGAATGTTTTTTGTCACTGTTAAATGCACGATCTTTTAAATATTGTATTATTATTCAGCCGTGATGCTGAGGTAATTGAGGCATTGCAATTATATTTCGGAATGATAATCTTAATATGATGACTTTGTAGTAGCTACCACTTGATAGTAGTGATGGCTTCGAGGTTTAGGCACGCGGTCGAGAATCCCAGCGGTCGCGAATTCAAACCCCAGGCACACACCTCTGATTTTTCGAAGTTATGTGTGTATTAACAATGAATTATCACGTACTTTAACGGTGAAGGAAAACATCATAAGGAAACCTGCACACCTAAATGTTCTTAGGATTTTTTTAGTTTGTAGTCCGCCAACCAAACCAGCCAGCGTGGTGGACCAAGGTCTAAAACCTCTCAATTGTAGAGGAAGCCCGTGCCCAGCAGTGGGACGTATATGGGCTGATGATGATGATGAATCGACGTGTGTTCTTCGAATTTCCGATAGGACTTCCCGACTTACGCACCAGTATGTGGACTAGCACAAAATTCTCTAGGCTGTCACACTCTATTGCCTCGAAGAACAGCTTTGTTTTAACTCTAAATAGGCTAAAAATTCTATTAAACTATAAAAAAATCTAATATTTGCATTTTTCTTCTCGTTTATCGTTACCATACCGCGTCTGATACGGATAGGACAGACTATGAAGTATCGAAGGTTTTTTAAATAAAATTTTGTGATTTTAAAGATCAAAGTCAAAGTCAAATTATCTTTATTCAAAAAGACTTTTACAAGTTCTTTTGTATCAATTTTACACTTTTTTTAAAACTATTTCGTGTTGCAGACATCAGGCGCCGTGTACACGATGGGTTGCGGCGAACAAGGACAGTTGGGTAGACTAGCGCAGAGATCAGCCACGAGAGACGCGCGGCAAGGATTCAGTAAGTACTTAGCATCATCATCAGCCCATATAGTCAAAGTCAAAGTCAAATTATCTTTATTCAAATAGATTTTTACAAGTTCTTTTGAATCGTCAATTTTAGCTATTTTAAACTAAACTATTGCCGCTTCGAAACGTGTTATCGCTGTGGAGAAGAAACGGCAAGAAACTCCCTCAGCAACACGAATCGATCGTTGGTGTAATTAGGTACTTAGTCCGGGTCTAATGGACTTATTGGGTTTTAAATTTGCAAAAATTTATTTTCCGTGTGAAATAAAATTCGGCCTACCCCTTCGGGAAATGTAAAGGAGTAAGTGCGTTTGTATTTACCTACGTAGGTATGTAGAATGTATCAATTAAAAAAAAATGATACGGACAACAGAACAGTTGAATAAGATTCGAACGGAAATGAATGAAATGACCATTACGAATGATGGAATGCTGATCATGTCGAGCGTGCCGAACCTACGATTAGACTAGCATATGTTTGACACTTAGTAATTCGGGTAGCGCACCTTTCTCAACAAAATCGGCTACGTGAGCCATGTTAGAGCACATGCGAGACTAGGGACTTAACGGACTAAGTGGTCGCCTTGGCCGAAATCGGCTGGAGAATAGTAGGTACTTATATAGTATAATATCAATGTGTGACAATCAGTTACCTAACTAATAGCAGCCCTTCATTTTTGTTTGAAATTTTTATCATTGGTCGTGTAATCGTAGTAGAATGAATAGGTGACATACAAGCGGCGACACTCGTCCCCATACAAAATACTGTCTATTTCCCTTCTAATCATATTCAGCTGTTCTGTGATGCAGACAAAATAAAATATTTTGGTAGGTATATACATGATTAGGTACGAACGTTTCAAGGTGCAAGCTTACTGTCGTAATATTTTGCAGTTATTTCCTGATGGAAATATACAAGTCAAATATTACCCGATTTCATGATTTCTAGTTAAATTATTTATTTTCGTATTATTTAAGAATGATTAAAATAGTAATTTTCTATGTAAGGATTTACGACACGTTTTCCTTTGCCTTGCTAATGGACAAGTTAAAAGTTTTAAAAGATATCAAGAGATGTACTTTTTAATTGTTAAAGTTATGATTATTATAAGCTATGGGCGTTGGAATTTGGTCAAGTTATGTAACATAATGTATGTTATGTGGGAGGTAACTGGCATCGCCCGCCCCAAAAGCCTTCTCCATCCGTCCCTCTCAGTTCCTCTCGCTCACTCTCAGCACAACACTCAAATGTTTAATAAACATCGTTTTTTACACCTAATATGATGGCTATAAATAATTCTTTGTTATCTTGTAATAATTTATATTTGGAGATAACAGCTTGCTTAGATTACCTTACCAAAAACTGAGATAGTTGTGAAAGGTAAATGACCAACTAGACAGCGTGATTCGTATTGAATTCAAAACAAATAAGTATGTTTATTTTTATCTTTTCTAATAATAATTAGATAAGTAACGTGAGTTTATGTATTACATGCCAATCTTAAACATTATTATTTATTTCTTACAAGACCTTTTGTTAATAGAAGATTAAAAAAAAAACTGTTTTACTCCTAAAATTTACAAACCTTTTCAAGATAAGACAGTATTGTCATATTAGTTGATACAATCGATTGTTAGGATATTTCCCTTCCGTTAAATAAAAGGCAATCTTTTTTTCCAATGATTACCTACTTAGTAAAAGCTTCATCATCAGCCCATATACGTCCCACTGCTGGGCACGGGCCTCCTCTACCATTGAGAGGGTTTAGGCCTTAGTCCACCACGCTGGCCTAGTGCGGGTTGGCAGACTACACACCTAATAAATTTCTAAGAACTTAGCTTAGTAAAAGCTAAGCTTGAATAAAATTCGTAAAAATTAAAGAAAATAAAATTAGGTAAAGTGGAAATCCTACTCACATATCTGTATTTCTAAAAGATAATTTTGTCATATAGTAATTGTAGAAATGCTGAACCTACTCTCTGATTTATAAAACTTTAACAACATTGACAGTACAAAACCTTAACAGTACCTGAACACATTCTGTCATATCTTAACCAGGTTTTATATACACAAAAAATACCAAAAATTGTGTGATAGAGGCTGACGATGCAACACACAAACCTTCACACCTAAAAGTTCTTAGAAATTTCTTAGGTGTGTAGTCCGCCAACCCGCACTAGGCCAGCGTGGTGAAGTAAGGCCTAAACCCTCTCAGTTGTAGAGGAGGCCGTGCCCAGCAGTGAGACGTAGATATATGGCAGTGGCGGTACTTTCATAGAAGCCCAAAAGCCCAGCTTGCCTCACAAAATTCCGCATAATAATCTTTAACCTTTAAATCTTCATTTAACAAAAGTAATCCTCCATACTAATATTATAAATGCGAAAGTAACTCTATCTGTCTGTCTCGTTTTCCTGCTAAAACTACTAAACCGATTTAAATGAAATTTGGTACACAGATAGTTTAGAGCCTGCGAAAGGACATAGGCTACTTTTTATCCCGGAAAAACGGTTTAAAGGGGTTGAAAGGGGAGATGAAAGGTTGTATGGAAGTATTGTCATTTTTAAAGCTAGAACCTTGAAACTTATTTTTTAGGCTGTTGATTAGATATAAATAAATATGACATTAAAAGTTTGTAAAAAAATGTACCTTTAAGGGGGTAAAATAAAAATAGGGGTGAAAGTTTATGTGAAAATTCGTGATTTTTTAAGCTAGAATGATGAAACGACGTGTAGACAACTGTAACTATACGTAACTATATGTCTGTTACGCTTTCACGCCTAAATCATTTGGCCGATGTGAACGATTTTTGATATGGACATAAATGGGACTCTGTGGAGTAAAATAGACTACAAATTATTTTCTTTCTGAACCCAACCCTGTAGTCTACGCGGACGGAGTCGCGAGCAAAAGCTAGTTTGACATATTAATGAGAATATCCTAGATATAATTAAACTAGACATTACACAATTAACGTGACGATTTTGGGCTTCTATGGAAGTACCGTCACTGGTATATGGGCTGATGATGATGACGACATCTATATTTATATCAAGCTAAACATAAAGAGAACTTGCAACAAATTATCACATACGCCGGTGATACAGAACCGTACTACCAATAAATCACGTAGGTGTGTAACATAAAATCAATAATTTGATTGTGGCGGCGATAAGAGTTTCAATTCCTGGCATTCCTGGCGGTCCCGTGATCCCGGCGGCCCGCGACGTTCCCGGCGAATTTATCGACCGACCACTAACGGTACGGCACGGGGAAAGTTTGTTGTATAATTTTAATATTTTTCGACAGCCCCGTGGCGCAGTTGGCTAGACACCAGCTTGCGAAACGAGAGGCCGCGGGTTCGATCCCCGCACCGAGACAAATGTTTGTGTGATCCACAAATATTTGTTTCAGGTCTGGGTGTATGTGAGACCGAAAAGTCTCTCGTAGTTTCTGATACCCACGACACAAGACTTGTATCTTAGTGTGGGATCAGAACTATGTATGTGACTGTTGGGTGTATGTATGTATATGTATATTTTGTTCAGCGGTTAAGCTAAGCTTTTTTTTAATCCGATGTGTAGGTACTAAGGTCCTAATTACGAGTATGACCTTACGGTTAATATCGCTTTTTTATAACAGAATATTTATTTCTTGATTTTATTTATTTTACAGAATAATTACTTACAGTCGAAAATATAAATGAAAGATGGGTTTGTAATCCAAGATAGCTTCCTCTAATAGTTAGCACAGACAAAGAAAAGTGAACGACAAAACAAACAAAAAGCAGTATTTTATGTTAGCGGCTCATCTCAGCTTCATTAGGCAAAAATATATTGTTAAAAAATAGAGTCTTTCTAAAAGGTCCCACCTCTGTCACACGAGCTACTTTCAAACTTCCTCTAGGCTATAACCATCGTGTAACAAAGTAATAATAACAAATAAATTAACTTAATATGGTCTATATTGTGTTAAATATTAAATACAAAACAGTACTTACTCGGCGTCGAGCCGGCGAGTGCGACAGACGGGCCCACTGCGCGGTAACGCGACACCGCCGCGCCCACCCGGCCGGCGACCACATCTGACCCTCGAGGGTCGCTGCTTCCCTCCACTACCCTCATACCGACTGTTTTCATAAAATAATAGTTTACTCGTCCACTGATCCTACTTATCACGTTTTCTATTCCGTAATTAAATCTTTGAAGGTCTTTGGAGTTGTTGAAAAAGAAAAAGGAATAATAAATCTAAGAAATATCACTTTCCCCGATCCGGAAATGAATCCGGGATGTGACGGTCGCGCACTGAACACTGATGCCGCGCGACAAACACAGAATAAAAACAACAGAAAACCAGTGGTAGTACTTCTATAGAAGCCCAAAAGCGTTAAACGTTAATTGTGTACTTTCTAGTTGATATTTGCTTATTGTAGTGTCTTTATTTAACAAATTGCTTTTGTTAAATAAAGATTTCAAGCTGAAAACCTATTATTCGGAATTTTGTAAGGAAAACTGGGCTTTTGGGCTTCTATGGAAGTACCGCCCCTGCAGAAAACGTTAATGTTACAGAAATTCTTTGATTTATTTTTATGCTTATTTATCATCAGTTCATATTTATCATTTTATTTATCATTCCCACAGTTGGGCACGGGCCTCCTCCACATCTGAGAAGATTTAGGCTTTAGTCCAACACGCTGGCCTAGTGCGGGTTGGCAGACTACACACCTAAGAAATTCCTTAGAACTTTTAAGTGTGCAGATTATATCACGATGTTTTCCTCCGCCGTTAAAGTACTTTGTAAATACACACATAATATCGAAAAGTCATAGGTCTGTGCCTGGGATTTGAACCTGCGACCGCCGAGATTCTCTACTGCGCGCCTAAACTTCAAGGCCATCACTACTTGTTTAATGCTTATTAGCGTAGAATTACTTAAAATAATGTTGAACTAGACTCGGCTCGACTAAAAACCAGAAAAACTGACTCACTTCCATCTAGTCTATAAATATCAATAACATACATACATAAACTCACGCCTGTATTCCCCGAAGGGGTAGGCAGAGGTGCATTTCTGCACCCGCATTTCGCCAAGTATGTATCAGTCCCACGTAATAGGTGGCGAGCCTATTGCCGTTTTTCGGGCACATTTCCAGACTCCGTGCTGTTACCGAGAATTTCCTAATGGAAAAACCCAATAACACTTTGCCCGACCCGGGAATCGAACCCAGGACCTCTAGATCGCACGGCACATACTTGTACCGCGAGACCACGAGGCAGTCAAAATATTAATAACAATAAAATCACAATCGATCGATTCCTATAAATAACGAGGTTTAATAACAATATCCCGACTCACCCCACTTAGCTACCCTCGATTCATAAAATGCCGTATTGTCGACACCCTTCATAATGGACGGAAAAAACTGAAGTAGCCCTTGATTTGAGTTTTAGAAGTGGATAGTTGTAGTTTTTGCCATTTATTCTTATACTAGCTTTTGCCCACGACTCCGTCCGCGTAGACTACAGGGTTGGCTTCAGAAAGAAAATAAGTTGTAGTCTATTTTACTCCACAGAGCCCCATTTATGTCCATACCAAAAATCGTTTACATCGGTCAAATGATTTAGGCGTGGAAGCATAACATATATATATGTAGTTACATATACATAGTAACAGTCGTCTACACGTCGTTTCATCATTCTAGCTTCAAAAATGACGAATTTCCACACAAACTTTCACCCCTATTTTTATTTTACCCCCTTAAAGGTACATTTTTTTTACAAACTTTTAATGTCATATTTATTTATATCTAATCAACAGCCTAAAAATAAGTTTCAAGCTTATAGCTTTAAAAATGACAATACTTCCATACAACCTTTCATCCCCCCTTTCAACCCCTTTTCCGGGATAAAAAGTAACCTATGTCCTTTCTCAGGGTCTAAACTATCTGTGTACCAAATTTCATTTCAATCGGTTCAGTAGTTTTAGAAAGAAAGCGAGACAGTCAGACAGACAGAGTTACTTTCGCATTTATAATATTAGAATAGATTGTAAATATCGTCGGTTTGGAAGAAGACTATAATATCTCAAAAAATGGCATTTTTCAGGAGAGCCATTTAAAGTTTTCATATTGATTTTTGTTTAAATGCTCAGTAGGTAATTTCATATTTCTATGATTCAATAATCAGGAGGAACAATGTGAAATGTCTGCCGTGTTTGGATTCTTGCATGTCTAAAAACCTCCCCCTTATCTGCCATTTTCATCCCCTCTTCTTAAATGTGATAGTATTCCCCAAAAAGAAATTCAAATACTTTTGAAGATAATATTTTGTCACAACAGGAGTTTGATAAAAAAAAACTAATGAATTAAAAAAAAAATATTGTCTAAATCACAGAAAAACATTGTGTTTCATAATAACATGATTCTTTTTTTTTTTATCAAATTTAATTACAAAATCATTCTTTGTTCTCTCCCTGTAGATAAGATTACAATTTATTTTTGCAACTTACAATTGTTAATGATAACGTTATTATAGACTAGTGTAAGAACCTTGGTAAGATGATGTTAACGCTCAAAGTTAGTCCTAGAAATAGTTAAATTCTAATTCGTAACACAAAATTCTTGTATAATTTTTTGAATTATTGATTAGTAAGTTGTTGACAATCTTCTAAACAAATTAAAAAATAATGAAAACAAACATGTAGAAACAAATGAATAGTACAACTACAATAACATAACCTCACTTAAAAAAATAAAATAAATATAAGCAATTATAAGTTATCAAAAAACGTGTTATAATACTGAGGCATGACAGCGACAGATTTTTTAGTCTTAGCAAAAAGAGCCAACAAACCTTTCTTTTTTTTCTCACTTATTCCCACCTTCTTCTTGTAAGCCCTTTTCAAAGGTCCAAATGTACCCTGTTCAGGAATTGAAGAAACACGTTTGCCACCACGCTTTTTCTGCTGCAAAACATCTACGCACATGAATTCCGATTGCGCATACGACGTTTTAACTAGAAGATGTCCAGGGTTTGCCTTGGTTACCTTAACAACGCTCACATCAGCAATGCGAATTGTTTCATTATTCTCGTTTTTAAAAAATTCTTTCATTCCCATGTCCTTTGACAATTCTTTGAAATCGAAAAAATCTTCAAAACCCATTTCATGGACAATGTACGGCTTACCATTCTTTTTAGCTTGCCTGACCAAGCTTAAATACTGCTCTGGTACGTAGATGGGAGCTCTTTTTTTAAACTGCCTGATTGACCGTTCAATTACAGAATGAATGTGATCCCCTTCATTTTGCGTGTGCCCGGCTACAAGAAATTTGTGCGTGATGGAATTTATATTTTCCAAAACTGAAACAGCATTGATATACAAACCAAAAATATACCGATTTTTGTTTTGCCCCACACAATTATCTGAGTAGAAAATAATATCTATTTTTCCAGTCGCTTTTTCGTTACAAGTTTGCAAATAGGACCAAACGCAGGAACCTATTTCAATGGTCCCCCTGTTTGCAAGACCTTCATGCCACATGTAGCAGAAAGTGTCAGTCGTTTTCAATTCATAAATTGATAGATTGTAAACTTTCAATTTTGATACATAATAAAATGAAGAGGAATCACCTTGTGGGCATGGAAGAGCTGCTTGTAAATCGTATACTGCCACGACAGCATTGGGTGATTCCTTGTCAGTTGACTTCTCAATTCTTACTAGATCTTTCTCTTGTATGTGTTTGTTATAGTCTTCCAGCAGGTTTTGTTTCTCTTCTTCTGTGCAATTTCGAAAACCTTCACAATAGTCACAAGCGTCTTTTTTGGGAACGAAAAAGGAGATATTAAACTCCTCCTTGAAAATCTTATAATATAAAATTTGTTCAAAACTATAACAACACTGGAATTAAGTGTTTATCTTAAAATTGAATAACATTCGTTTATGAAAGAGTGTAATATGTCAAAATGTAATAATATTGCACAAAAAATAGTAGTTAGCAGACTGCTTACCTTTTTCGGGAAGACAGTTATATTTTGGTTTGTAATAGTTTTGCTCAGAAAAGTGCGATGAAACTCTTTTCTTCACTGTCCACTTTTTGAGATATAATAGTCTTTCACAAAATAATCTAACTTTCTGAAGCGACTTCACAATGCTAACTGAAATGTAATGGTCTTTCTCAAAACTTGTCAAAAGGGAGGGGAGATGTCATAGTTTCAAGCAGAGCGCCCTGGCGGTTTGAATAAAAGTACAAGTTAGAACCGTGTTCCACATAATTTCTCACACGATTTTGAGTTATTCTATCGATAAAACATAAAAATCACATTTTTGAGATGTAATAGTCTTCTTCCAAACCGACGATATAATTTCACTCAAAAATGATCATGATGAGATTTGAGTCTGTAAGTATAAACCCATGATATTCAATTTGGACCGTACAGCACGTACCATCAGGTCAGTGGTGCTACTTCCATAGAAGCCCAAAAGCTCTGCTTGTCCCTCAAAGTTCCGAATAATAATCTTTAAGCTTTAAATCTTTATTTAACATAAGCAATTTGACATATAAATGAGAATATCCCTTCCCTACAATAAACAGATATAAACTAGATATTATATACACAATTAACGTGTGACGTTTTTGGGCTTCTATGGAAGTACCGCCACTGCATCAGGTTCCATGTACTTTTCCGTATGGAAATACATATGTATGACCTCATATTCATATCTGAAGTCGTGATGGCCTCGAGGTTTAGGCACGCGGTCGAGAATCTCGACGGTCGCGGGTTCAAACCCCAGGCATACACCTCTGACTTTTCCAAGTTATGTGTGTATTCACAATGAATAATCACGTACTTTAACGGTGAAGGAAAACATCGTGATGAAACCTGCACACCTAAAACTTCTTAGGAATTTCTTAGGTGTGTAGTCCGCCAACCCGCACTAGGCCAGCGTGGTGGACTAAGGCCTAAACCCTCTTAATGGTAGAGGAGGCTCGTGCCCAGCAGTGGGACGTATATGGGCTGATGATGATGATGATGATGATGATACTCATATCTAGGGTAGCGTATTAGATGTCAGAATTCGTCTTAATTCTTATAATAATGCAGACTCGATGTAAATATTTTTAAATCACACAGTCATATGGTTGGTATCAAACCCGCGGCCTCTATTACAGTCTAGTAACCAACACCCCCATAGAGGCTACTAGAAGATTTTAGCAGTGGTGGTACTTCCATAGAAGCCCAAAAGCGTTACACGTTAATTGTGTAATAATATCTAGTTTATAATTGACAGCCCCGTGGCGCAGTTGGCTAGACATGAGCTTGCGAAACGAGAGGCCGCGGGTTCGATCCCCGCACCGAGACAAATGTTTGTGTGATCCACAAATATTTGTTTCGGGTCTGTGTGTTTGTGAGACCGAAAAGTCTTTCGTAGTTTCTGATACCCACGACACAAGACTCGTATCTTAGTGTGGGGTCAGAACTATGTATGTGACTGTTGGGTGTATTTATTTATTTATAATTGCTTATTGTGGGGTCAGTATATTCTCATTTACATGTCATACTGCTTATGTTACGAGTAAATAAAGATTTAAAACTTAAACATTCTTATTCGGATTTTTTAAATTGGGTTTTTAGGCTTCTATAGAAATACCGCCAGTGGAATTTAGATATTATAATATACATATCTATTATCTAATCTCTCACGTTTAAATTAGTGTTGTATTTTCGAAACATACGATTCCGCAGCTATAAGTTTCTTCACATTTCGTTCTGAACTTAGCGGTCGAACTAGGGATTTCTAGATCGCACGCCACTCATTTAAAACACAAATAGCACTCCAGATAAATAGGCACTGCCTCGTGGTCTCGCGGTACAAGTATGTGCCGTGCGATCTAGAGGTCCTGGGTTCGATTCCCGGGTCGGGCAAAGTGTTATTGGGTTTTTCCATTAGGAAATTCTCGGTAACAGCACGGAGTCTGGAAATGTGCCCGAAAAACGGCAATAGGCTCGCCCCCTATTACGTGGGACTGATACATACGTGGCGAAATGTGGGTGCAGAAATGCACCTCTGCCTACCCCTTCGGGGAATGCAGGCGTGAGTTTATGTATGTATGTATGTATAAATAGGCAGTATCTTCAAATTATTTATTCAAAACACCAAAAAGAAAATTGCATAAGAAACATTTGCCAAACCAATAACTCCATTATTTCTGAACGAAACCAAAACCCTTACAATACTAACAATTCCCTGCTCCCATAGCTGAAACCTGCCGCTTCCTTCCAGCTGATTTGTCAACCATTGTACAATGCATTGTGTTGTCGGACGTATCTTTACATTAAATCTATTGATCTGTGATGTACTTGACTGCCGGAGTTTAGGACGGTGAAAAAATTAAGTGCGTTTATGAAGATGTTAATGTGGTTCCGCAGGGATTTTTAATATTTGCTTTTTATTTAGAGGTCTCAGGTTCGATTTCCGGGTTTCCACACATTTCAGTAGCAGCACGGTAAGGTTAGGTGCGAAAGAGGGCAAACGGTTTGAATCGAATAACGTGAGACTTAAAAAAAGATGGCGAAATATTGTCAGAAATACACATTACCACTGTAAACCATAAGAAGCTTTTACATTACAGGAAGGTAATTTCAGCAACTAAGTACTGAAGATTACTAGCTTAAATAGACCTTTAAAGTTAAAAAGGACTTAAAAAGAACTACTTAGATGTATTTAGCTCGCGTGATATTTTTTTCTAATACACTCGTAAACTAACGAAATTACAAGGCAATACGTCAATTCAACATATTAATAGTTAATACTGCCCTACTATTGAAAATAGCAAGTCATAACTATTAAGCCAATTAAAAATTAATTCACAACATCCGGAACCCCAAAACTGTCACCCAATGTGACGTACGAAAACAAGATGTCTGCCACTAAACGTCATCAAACAAAAGCGCGGTCCCACAAAAGGAGCGAACAAAGCCCGCCAAATATGCGTATAATGATCGTATTCAGTGCTACCAACTTAACTTTACACATCTGTCAACCTTATTTTGTGTGCATAGAGTTTAAATTTGGAACGTCGTAATGGCGGGAAGTTTTTGTTAAAAGATCCTTTCAAAGTGATGAATAGGACAGAAAATGAGCAAACTAGCGCGGCCCCGCCTTAGATAACAGTGTTTGTTTTTTTCACGGCTCTACACGGTTGGCATTTCTTAAGATATTTAAGAGGGCTTGATATTTTTTGTATACTACTTATTAAGAGATATTTCGGATTAACCGCTGGGGCGCCGTTAGTTTCAAGTAGCTGAAATGGTTATCTATCACGATATTGGGCCCGAATGAACTTTTTAAAGAATTTAGACTTTACGGATTTTCGAATAAAGCCTTAGTATTGAAATTGAACACTTTATCATCATCATCATCAGCCCATATACGTTCCACTGCAGGGCACGGGCCTCCTCTACCATTGAGAGGGTTTAGGCTTTAGTCCACCACGCTGGCCTAGTGCGGGTTGGCGGACTACACAACTAAGAAATTCCTAGGAACCTTTAGGTGTGCAGGTTTTTATCACGATGTTTTCCTTCACCGTTAAAGCAAGTGATAATTCTTTGTGAATACACACATAACTTGGAAAAGTCAGAGGTGTGTACCTGGGGTTTGAACCCGCGACCGCCGAGATTCTCGACCGCGCGCCTAAACCTCGAGGCCATCACTGCTACTACTACTACTATTGAACACTTGAAAATATTAAATTAAATGAGTCGGCCTAAAATCATTCTTTTTTTCACGTGGTAGAGCTATGCCGTAATCAGATAAGGTTGTAGTAAGAACGATACTTACAGAAAACTTTCTTGAAAAGAAATACTGGGATCGTATACCTTTGGTTCCGCGTACAATATAGGCTAGTTTATGTACATACTTATATTCTCTGTTTGGCCTTTTGAAACCTTTTGTTTCAGAATTATCAATCCATATACGTTTCACTGCTGGGCACGGGCCCCCTCTACGACGGATAAGATTTAAACCTCAGTCCATCATGATGGCCTAGTGCGGGTTGGCGGACTACACACCAAAAGAAAAACATACATACATCAGCCCATATACGTCCCACTGCTGGGCACGGGCCTCCTCTACAACTGAGAGGGTTTAGGCCTTAGTCCACCACGCTGCCTAGTATGGGTTGAGTTCAAATTTTGTTATTGTCCTACGAAAAGTAGAGGTTCATGACTTTAAATATTTATATTTGTTTTTTGTTAATTTAATCTTTCAATGAGTAAATTTGCTAAGAGTCATCTCACACTAGACAGAGCCTTATAGCGAAATGTGCTTTAGTCAGTCACTTACTAAAATTAAAATAAAAAACAAAAATTTTAGGCATCTAAAGCTTTTTAGGTATATCTTTACACATAAACAACTAGCTGGGCCCGCTTTGGACGGACCAAATTATATTAAAATTGTATCCCCGCCTATAAAGTACTTATAATCATCTCCGTCCATCTCTATATTCCACTAAAATTAGCCTTCTTATCCGTGAAGTATACATAGTTGTAATTTACTTTTAAAATTCAATAGAGGGATAATAGCCAATACTAACTCGATATAAGGCAGAGTTAAATAAGTGGAAATGAAATAAAATAATATTTATTTTCATTCTCAGCCTATCCCCGTCCACTGTTGAACGAAGGCCTCCCCAAGTAGGCGCCAACCAGTGGCGGTACTGCCATAGAAGCCCAAAAGCCCCGTTTGCATTCCACAATTCCGAATTTTTATTTTTAAGCTTCAAATCTTTATTTAACAAGAAGCAATTTGTTAAATAAAGACCCCACAATAAGCAAATATAAAGTAGACATTACACAATTAACGTTTAACGCTTGTGGGCTTCTATGGAAGTACCGCCACTGGCGCCAACCATCCCGGTCTTGAGCAGCTCTTATCCATCCGTTACCCGCCACCTTTCTCAAGTCGTCGGACCATCGTGCTGCAGGACGTCCTACACTACGTCTACCTAAGCGCGGTCTCCACTCCAACACTTGTCTGCTCCAACGGCTGTCCGTCCGTCGGCAGACATGGTCGGCCCACTTCCACGTGCTAATCCTGAGGGCAATGTCAATGACTCCGGTTCTCTGGCGGATGACTTCATTACGAATTCTATCCGCCAGAGAAACTCCAAGCATTGCCCGCTCCATAGCACGCTGAGTGACTCTGAATTTGTGGACCAGACCTTTGGTGAGTGTCCACGTTTCGGCACAAATAAATAAATAAATAGTTACTGTCGAATTAATAATATCCGAAAATGAAACAGTTACTTTCGCATTAGGTAATATTATTAGTATGAATAATGGTTGAATAGATTGTAACAGTTATGTAATATCAACACATGTTTATTTTCTCTGCAAGCCGCCATTTGTCCGTAATATTTGAACATATGCCGACTGCGAGCAAGTTGAATGACTCAATAATACTCTCATTTGTATTAAATAAAATCGTTTTCACGTTTTTTAAAGTATTGCTTTAAAATGTATGTAATTAGTGAAATATTAAAAATGCAATCACGCTAAACCTAAACCCTCTCAGTTGTAGGGGAGGCCCGTGCCCAGCAGTGGGACGTATATGGGCTGATGATGATGATGAATCACGCTATATATAGTGATGGCCTCGAGGTTTAGGCGCGCGGTCGAGAATCTCGGCGGTCACAGGTTCGAACCCCAGGCACACAGCTCTGACTTTTCGAAGTTATTCTGATTCGAAGGTATTCACAATGAATATAATCACTTGCTTTAACGGTGAAGGAAAACATCGTGATAACCTGCACACCTAAAAGTTCTTAGGAATTTCTTATGTGTGTAATCCGCCAACCCGCACTAGGCCAGCGTGGTGGACTAAGGCCTAAACCCTCTCACTTGTAGAGGAGGCCCGTGCCCAGCAGTGGAACTTATTTGGGCTGATGATGATGATGATGATGAATCACGCTATACGTCCAAAGGCGTAGACAGAAGTCCTAACACCGTATTTTAACTTCCGAGCTTATCGCAGTTTAGAAGACACATTTCGAGACTACGTATTTCTGCTAATAATTTTTCGATAACACTTTAATTGACCGTGTACCCAAACCCAGGACCCATCGATAATTTAATTTATGCAACGATCCAAACAAAGCACTATATTTAAACAAACACATTATTCGGGAATTACAATAGATGTGAAGTCCGCCAACCGGTACTAGGCTAGCTTGGTGGACTTAAGGCCTAAACCCCCTCAGTTGTAGAGGAGGCCCGTGCCCAGCAGTGGGACGTATGTGGGCTATGTAAGACATGATGTCTTCGATAGTTCTTCGGTATAAATTGGCGTGTTCGTGGCGTAGTTCATGGGCCTAGATACGACTTCTTCATCTATACAAATAAATAAAATTGGAGTGTCTGTTTGTAATATTGAAATAACCGCTTTTTAATAAATGCATATGGATATATACACGGTACATATACCAAAATAACGTTTTTTACAATTTTTGTCTGTCTGTTTGTTCCGGCTAATCTCTGAAACGGGTGGACCAATTTTAACGGGACTTTCACTGGCAGATAGCTGATGTAATAAGGAATAACTTAGGCTACTTTTAGTTTATATTTTTTTTTTATTAAAAAATAATTTTCCGCGCGGACGTAGTCGCGGGCACAGCTAGTTAGACAAATATGTTCGCTCCCTTGTAATTGGGTCGCGAGAAACAAAGCTGGCAAAACTTGAACAGTCACGTTTTGTATGTCATTTATAAAGTAAATGCACCTCTTTTTTTTTTTTTTTTTTTTTTTTTATCGAGGGGAAAGCTGCTTATGGCTCTACCTCCCACCACCCCTAGGGGGAAGGGGGGCGGGAAGCGTATGTCGGGGTCACCGGCCTTCCAGCCCGGCGCGTGGCGGCGTCACGTCCACGCAGATGTTAGTGCCGGGCTGGGTCCCTAACCTACCCTAACCTACACCGGCATACCGACCAAAACCCCCCGGTGGCCATCTCCGCGCCGAGTTGGGCGACCACGGTGCGTGGGCGAGAGGCGCCCACAATGATTCCGCAGCCGCCTAGTGCGCTTCCGAGACGAGAGCGTCTCGGCCCTCTCAGATTTTTAAGAGGTGTAAACCCCCACTTACTCGATTTGGGCACCTCTTTTGGGCGCCCGCGACGGTCACAGGCCACCGTACCGCCGCTCTCTCGGGGTCACCTATGTGGACGCACTGCCCCCGCAGCGCGTCCAGCGACCCCAAGGACCCCTTTGAGTCGCCTTCTACGACAGGCAGGGGATACCGTGGTGGGATTCTAACGCCCCCTTACCACAGGGCATAAATGCACCTCTGCCTACCACTAAAGTAATACACGCTTGGTTGTAAGAATGTCAATTATTTCTTGTGTCAACATCTGCTACACGTCATAATCTGCTTTACGTCATTAACCTATGAGGCAGTGGCGATACTTCAAAAGAAGCCCAAAAGCGTTACACGTTAATTGTGTAATGTCTAGTTTATAATTTTTTATTGCGGCGTTAGGATATTCTCATTTATATGTCAAATATCTTTTGCTTAGATTTAAAGCTTAAAGATTATTATTCCTGCCTCGTGGTCTCGCGGTACAAGTATGTGCCGAGCGATCTAGAGGTCCTGGGTTCGATTCCCGGGTCGGGCAGAGTGTTATTGGGTTTTTCTATTAGGAAATTCTCGGTAACAGCACGGAGTCTGGAATTGTGCCCGAAAAACGGCAATAGGCTCGCCCCCTATTACGTGGGGCTGATACATACCTGGCGAAATGTGGGTGCAGAAATGCACCTCTGCCTACCCCTTCGGGGAATACAGGCGTGAGTTTATGTATGTATGTATGTAATTTGTAATTGTATTAATGAGCTGCTCTGATTAGGAAAATTGAACCTTTGGATCAAAACTGTAAACTATTTCTTAATTGGAAAAGAGCAACACTAGATTTTCTTGCCCGTTGTCTAGTGATGACTGCCTTCCGAACAGGGTGGTAAACTAAATTTTGAAATGACAATCTAAGTGATGTACGTACCTATTTGATATTTTATAGATAAAATAAATATTATTTCATTTCATTTCCAATTACTTAACTATATTTTATATCGAGTTAGTAAGTATTGGCTATTATCCCCCTACTGCATTTTAAAAGTAAATAATCATTTAATTTCATTGGACTTCATATTTAAACAATCTCATATACAAGTAAATATCACACAAGTAAGACAAAATACGTACTTTGGCACGTCTCTACTCACGAAATGGTACCTATGCAGAGGTACTTACATATTTATAGTTGTTTCGCCTTTTGCCTGTTATGTCCTAGGTTACCGATAAATTCATGATCTAACTTAGTTACTAGAAATAAGTGATAAGTACTACGAGTATAATAGCAATTTAAATAGAATTATATGTTGAAAATAGATTAAAGGTTTACAATGTTTTTTATATTCAAATGTTCCGACTGCCTCGTGGTCTCGCGGTACAAGTATGTGCCGAGCGATCTAGAGGTCCTGGGTTCGATTCCCGGGTTGGGCAAAGTGTTATTGGGTTTTTCCATTAGGAAATTCTCAGTAGCAGCACGGAGTCTGGAAATGTGCCCGAAAAACGGCAATAGGCTCGCCCCCTATTACGTGGGACTGATACATACTTGGCGAAATGTGGGTGCAGAAATGCACCTCTGCCTACCCCTTCGGGGAATACAGGCGTGAGTTTATGTATGTGTCAAATGTTCCCACAACAGACCGAGACAGCTATATTTAAGTTATTGTTAATTAAAAACTTTGTACTTATAAATTATAATGGAGACATTGTACCATCCGACGGCACGGTTTATTGAAGACCTTAAAAGACTGGAGTTTGTTTTTAGTATAATATTAAAATGAAACGTAAAAATTCTTTCCTTCTTTTTTACTGAATTTACTTTTGATTTTTTTGTAGAAATGATTGTTATTTTGAAATGTTGTTCAATGGAAATCAATTTTTTTTTGTGGAAACATTATAGTGACTGGACTGCTTGACCCATCATTCAAAATGGTTTGAAGAAAATAAAGTATCTCCTTTGAACTACAACATCCGGCATGTCAGTTACTTTTCAAAACAATACAAAACGAGATTAATTTCTTTGAATTACATCATCATTATCTATTTGAATGATTTAATCATGTCAGCTGTTGGCCCATTGCGGGCTTTGTGGAGCGCGGCGAAAATATCTCCGTACAAAATTTTCAGAAATCGTTAACCGGTCTCCGTCAACAATCCGCCTACCTACACAACAATCCCAATTGTTTCAAAATCTGAAAAATGGCGAATCTACTCGACGACCAATGGGAGGCGTAGCCCGCCAACCCGAGAAGCATCCGCCATTGGCCGAATCGACCTCTTTAATTCAGTACAACCAATCAGAAAGCGAAACGGAAGTGCGAGTCAAACTAGTTCCATTCTCGCCTCGGGCTCGCGTGCACGTATTCTGTGGAACAGAACGGCATTTAAAAAAATATCGTTTTTCGAACAGTTTTCATTGTACATACCAGTGTGTGTTTGTTTATTTGAAGTTTTAGTGACGCCATTTGGAATTTTTGAATGAACGTTAAAAGTTTCCTCGGCGTACATCGTAAATAGGTTGTGTTTCGTCACTGGTAAGGATTTTATTTTTAGCATTTAGCTTGTTAAAGTTGTTGGTGTGAGACCGATCTTAATTTAGCAGTTCACACGAGTGTGGGTATGGCACGGGATGCCTTCCTTATTTTCGAGCTCCACTCCCGTCCGTCGGCCGGTTGTTTGTTTAATATTAACCGGTGCTGTAATAATAAGACACAAAATGACATTATTAGAAGACGGCGTAAGCTTTTAATCCTTTGCCTTTTACTGATGATTTAAAAAAAATATATTTACGACCAAATTAAAAATACAATTGATATAATAAGGCTATTAAAATAATAATACGCACAATATTCCGTAATCAATTTGTTTGATTTTATTCGTATTAAAACGATAACAATGTGACCATAAATTCATGCTATTTATTTGTAAATTGATCTCAAATTTATAAATATTTTATTAATTGTGTTTAAATCAATCTTAATGCTTCATATTTTGTCTGGTAATAAACGAATGAAATATATTTTCTGCTATCCATAGATTTACATGGATTAAAACCAGTATAATGTGGTTCTGGTACAACATTTTATTCACCAATTCACCATACTTTTCAGTTGGCCATACATAGGTAGTGTTTTGTTGTTTTAACGTTTCAAAAATGCATTAAAAAATCTCTTATGTCTGAGTGCGATGTTATGTTTGTGCTCCCGTTGAACCATCGCGTATTTTAAGCTAAGAAACATCTTGAGGAATCCTACATAATATCTACGAAAGAGTTTCTTATGTACATATGGTTCTTATTGGAGGGCATTACGACTATCGCGGTGCATAGTTAGTGCGTGTAGATTTAGTTTTCTCAAAATGTGTATCTGTGCTGTTAACTCATTACTTCCCAAGCATCGAAAGCACTGGATTTTTTTGATGAAGTGTATTAAGTTATTAGTACATTAAGAAAAAATAATATGAGAAAAAAATGATTAATTTTAGTAATATTTTTTTGCGATGTAATAAGGGCGAATGCTCTTCCTTAGTCGACAAAAATTTTATCAATTTGAAGAAAATTACAATAAAATCACCTTAACATATTTTACAGCGAAAAAAAATTTATTTAATTAGAAAAATAGTGCAAAATTACGAATTCCATCAGGAAAAATTAAAATAAGAGCCCTAACAACTAAAAAAATATGTTGAATATAGTGTCCTAAAAGTAGGACAGTGGGAAGCAATGGGTTAAAGTTGGTTCAAAATTGAATCACTCCTGACTGAACAGTATCATAATAATCACCATCATCATCACTGTATCATATACGTCCCACTGCTGGGCACTGGCCTCCTTTATAACTGAGGGGGTTCAGGCCTTAGTCCACCGTGCTGGCTTAGTGCGGGTTTGCGGACTACTCGCCTAAGAAATATCTACAATATTTTAAGAATGACTCGTCTATTTTCTTGTTATTCGCTCATTCATTTCACTTACTTTTTGGTTTTCCCTATTCATACATACATAAACTCACGCCTGTATCCCGTTAGGGTAGGCAGAGACGATAGAGCGCCAAATGCCACGGTCCAAACACACCTCTTTCGCTTCCTCCACTGACATTATCCTCTTCATGCATGCACGTCGGTTTCGAGGACTTACTTTCCCTATTCAATTTGCGTAAAATATTGACGAGTAACGATACTCAACTCGAATCTAAACCCTCGGTAGTAATTGTTTTACCGCAACATCAAGATTTTGAACAGTTTACGTGTGAAGTTTTATCTTAGCTATAATCTTGGTTTTAGACTCTTCCACCACAACTGTAACTGTAATTTATACACCAGGAACGACAGTGGCAGAAATGACACTGAGCAATAGAGTTCAGCGAGCCTCTATGCAATCGTCACTTGTAGTTAACTCGCAACAAAATTAACAAGAACGAAAACATGACTGGTGTTAAAAACAAACAAGGCAAAACTAGACAAAATATTGGGTTATAAAAGGCTTTAATTTTTATCTATCTATACAAATAAATAAAATTGGAGTGTCTGTTTGTAATATTGAAATAACCGCTTTTTAATAAATGCATATAGATGTATACACGGTACATATACCAAAATAACGTTTTTTAAACATTTTGTCTGTGTCTGTCTGTTTGTTCCGGCTAATCTCTGAAACGGGTGGAGCAATTATAACGGGACTTTAAGTGGCGGATAGCTTATGTAATAAGGAATAACTTAGGCAAAAAAAAAAACACTGTTAGGCGGAACGAAGTTCGCCGGATCATCTACAATAAAATTGACGAATATAACTGGAGAATCTAGATATTAAGCATCACAGAATAACCGCTAGATGTGTCCTATCGTGCAAGCTGTTAGGTTCAAATTTCAATATAAGATTCTACAAAACCGAACGAAGGAACTGAAGTCCTTCCTAGATATCTCAAAGTCCTTATAATCCATTTAAGGTAGCTTGAAGAAGCAATTGAGTAGTCAAAGTCAAAAAGTCATAATCACCTTTATTCAAATAGACTTTTACAAGTGCTCTTGGATCGTCACTATTTTATTTTTTTAACTATAGTAGTAAGATAGGCAGGTGACATAGTTTTCTCGTTTCCAAATCGGCCACCTCAAGAATTCACCGTATATGTGCGTAGCAACTAACAATTTATTAAAATGATGACGATATGTTGATTATTAATAACTTTTTGCTGCTCTAGACATTATAAGAATGATGATAAAGCAATTTTCTGAGTCGCAGTAAGATTTGACATTATTCTCGACATATTAGTACACGTGCAAGTATTATGTAGTTAAGATAGCCTCGTGGCGCAGTTGGCTAGACACCAGCTTGTAAAATGAGAGGCCGCGGGTTTTACCCCGAACCGGGACAAATGTTTGCGTGGTCTACAAATATTTATTTCGGGTTTGGGTGTTTGTGAGACCGAAAAATCTAGTAGTTTCAGATATGACGACACGAGACTTAATCTCCTCTACCATTGAGATGAATTAGACTTTAGTCCACTACGCTGGCCTAGTGCTAGCCAAGAAATCACTTGTGCGAACTCTTACGTATGCAGTTTTAACCATTATTTATTCCTTTATTTTGAAAGTGCCTGACAATCCTCTGACTATCTTTTATCTTTATTTCGACTAATTGGGATTGGAGCCTGCAGCAGTGGCGGTACTTCCATAGAAGCCCAAAAGTCCAGTTTGCTTTTTAAACATCCGATTAATAATATTTAATATTTAACTCTTCACGTAACAAAAGCAATTTGACATATAAATGAGAAGATCCTGACCCCACGATAAACAATTATAAACTAGACATTACACAATTAACGTGTAACGCTTTTGGGCTTCTATGGAAGGAAGTACCGCCACTGCAGCTGCCTTAATTTTGTCTCTATAGTCCAAAACCCGAAGTATTACGCACTTGAGTAGATTGTAGTTATATTCAACTATTAAATAACAAATGATTTTTATACTGAATTGATTGCTACCTAATGGTAGCTACGGCGTTGAATGTTGTCAAAACATAGTATTAATTAGCGAGAGATATTTCTTTCTTGTCATTCGTCACAATTGTGCTGGCCTGCTGAGACCCTTCTTCATGATGACCTGAAAAAAGTAAAAACTAGAACCCAACTACGACAAAAAACGAGGCAAAAAAGTATGAAACAAGATTTTCAGGACACAAGGTTACTGAAGTAGCAAGAAATCGACACATAGACTCTACCAAGATGGTTTTGTTGTAATTTGACAATAATTGCATATTTATCTCAATTTTTTATTTAACACAGTACTTTATGACCGCTAGAGGGCGTCACATTAGATTCAGTGACACGCCATATAGCCTATAACTAGCGGACGATCAAGACGATTCTAACGATACCTCATTTGTCCAGTTGTAATAAGTAGTTGAGGAGCTATGAGGGAAATCCTTTGGCTTTGCCGTAGTCGGATAAAAAAAAAGAAATTGTAGATTACGTAAACATTTGTCAAGTCTTAAAAAACCTTTTAAAAGGTGTCAAAGGTTTTTATAATCGCCTTTTTTGCTGATTATGAAAAGTACTGCAAGCGTCTAATAACTTATTGGTAAAAGGAATTTCATTGATGTCCAAGGGACACAAAGGCTAAGAGTAAAAGGAAACATACAATTATTGATAACGGTGAATTATTTGCGTATTGGCAGCATAAAATTTCTGAAAGACATAATTTTTTTAAATTAAGAAATTGTCTTTGGAAATTTATTGCATACTGCTGATTAATAATTTACTTCAAGTATTTTTAAACGTAAGAAATACAATTAATAATTCTTACAATCTTACCGGAAAGCAGACAGTTTGAAACCACCCAAAAAGGACAAAAAGGGTTGCCAGTAAAAACACGAAACCAACAAACCAAGGGATTTTATTGCCCAATTAATTAAATTCAATAATATTATCCCCGAAAACACATGTTCCTTACAGTTCATTGTTTATTGTGTGGCGTGCACGTAATTTTTGTTGTAATACTGCCTTACATGGTCATTAATTAGCCCCCCGCTGGCCCGAGACCATAAAAGTAGCGTTTTATTACCGGACGATTGTATCAGACGGGCGTTAGGCCTATTTCATATGGTCCAAGAGCGTTTTGTAAATTGATGGCTGTGTACCATTTCACATTAAAATTAATAATATTTACACAGTCCTTGGTTTACTCATTAATTCTTGGGAATAATTAATACGATCGTAAAATAGGAGCTATTTATATATCTGTATGATCTACTAATATTAGTTTCGGATCTGGATGTTTGTGAGAGCGATAAGTATATACTATAATAATTAGTTGATAACTCCCGAATAATTTGTTTGTTTAAATATCGTTTAGGTGGCTCGTTGCATAAATAAAATGATAGATCGATCTTGGGTTTGGGTACACGGTCGATCAAAGTGTTATCCATCGAAAAATTCTTAGCAACAATACGTAGTCTCGAAATACATACATAATACATAACCTCACGCCTATAATCCCCGAAGGGGTAGGTAGAGGTGCATTTCTGCACCCACATTTAGCCAGGTATGTATCAATCCCACGTAATAGGGGGCGAGCCTATTGCCGTTTTTCGGGCACATTTCCTGACTCCGTGCTGCTACTGAGAATTTCCTAATGGAAATACCCAATAACCTTGCCTGACACGGGAATCGAACCCAGGACATACTTGTGCCGCAGTACCACGAGGCAGTATCGAAATGTGCCTGCTAAACTGCGATAGGCTTGGAATTCAAAGTGTGGTGGTAGGAATACACTTCTGCCTCCGTCTTTGGATTTAAAGCGTGATTTCATGCATCCAGCATGTCTCTTTTGCATTAAAACCTTTTTGGTCGAACATCCTCCCACGTCACAGACTCAGAACACGTTAGTATCTATGATTTAGGACACAAATCCAAATCATATATTCCGTGGTAATTAACATAAACAATACTCGTTATGCCCGCATTTAGCATAATATCCACATTTACAACTCAATCCGTTTATTAATTATGCGAATATTTATACAGGAATAATGTATTTATAAATTATAAAATAATTTATTACACAAGGAGTTTATTAGGAAATATCGTCGGGTTACGAATTCCGATGTTATCTCCCGATCGGTCACGGTAACGGAATATGGAATTGTGTTTATGAGACAAATAACTGGAGATTACAGATTGGTGTATTTGATTCTCGATTACAATCTTATTTCTATCTACTAAGGATCAATTATAATTGATAATTATCAGTAGGAAAATAATATAATTATCCTTTTAATTAGTTCGTTAGTTAAACTTCCGCAGACTGCTTAAAGATATTAGAAATATTGAAAAGAATGTTATATTTAACAAAAAAAGTGTGTGTGTACTTATTAGTTCACAGTAACTTAGTTTACACGAAATATTAAATTTCTGAACGCACTCATAAATATTTGTCAACTAATAAATATGTCAATTCCCTTTTTATTACAGTCACTATTCTAAAATTTTTAAATCTAAAACATATAATCATTTTTTGAAAAATATTCGATCCGAAACATATTAAAACCTTTCTGATCCATTTGACACACATTTAACATAGGCAGCTTCAATCTGTCAATTATATTGGAGCACACAGGCAGCTTTAACGTCTTACTTTTGTGTTACAGTGATGCGCGCGCATCTTAAAATTTTACTCTCATATTTTTTGCATAACGCGCCTAAAGAAGTATAACTTAAAAAAAAAACATTTAAAAAGAGGAATTTAGGGTTATTGTCTCTCACAGAACAGCTGAATAAGATTAGAAAGAAAAAATACAGTATTTTGTATGGGGACGAGTGTAGCCGCTTGTCTGCCTACGTCAAGCACACGACCAATGATAAACATTTCAAACAAAAATTAAAGGCTGCTATTGGTTGTCACACATATATAAAAGTCTTGATTGTAACCGCAACGCGAATTACTAAGAAGCGGCTGTGACAAACATATGATAGCCTAGTCGTAGGTTCGGCACGCTCGGCATGACATTTTCTTTCTGTGGGCCGTAACCCCTCTCAGTTGTAGAGCAGGCCTTTGCCCAGCAGTGGGACGTAAATGGGCTGATGATGATTATTATTCAACTGTTCTGTGTTGTTGCTATTATACACATTTTATTGAATAAATATAATCTGACTGCAATAGATTGCTTTAGTACATAGTTCAATTTTTAACTCCATTGCTTAATTATATTGAAAATGCATATATTGATGCATGTATCCTCGTATGGGTAGGCAGAGGTGTAAAGGTGTAATTCAAAGATCACTTTACGTAATATGTGTTTAAAGTAATATAGGTGAAGACTGTTTCCGTTTTTAGTGCTTCTTCGAATTCTGTGACTAATAATAAATTCGCACTTTGACATTATATCTGGCCAAAAGTAGATATATAGATAGTACTAGATCTCTGCCTAATCCTTCGGGAATATAGACGCGACTAGAGTTTGCAATTCCGCGTTCCCGCATTCCCGCATTTTTTTGACTCGGCAAGGTAATTCAGCTTTTACTGAAGGCCTATTAGCTCCATCACAACAGCGCGGGCGCGTCAGTCAGATCGATCAACCGATCGAGCGAAGTAAAGGATTAAAATTGGTTTATTTGTTTGTTTAGGTAAGATAAGTCCATATTAACACGCAGGAAACCCTATTGATTGCAAACCCCCTACCTAATCTCATAAGAACTATGAAAAAGTACATTTTCTATTAGATATTGTATGAATGTTTCTATTATTTTTTTTTTTAATATAGTGTAACTAAACTACAGGTAATACTTAAAGCATTATTATATGCATATTTTTGCATTTTTAAATTTTACTGCGGGAAGAAATTACTGCGGGATTGCAAACCCTAGACGCGACAGATGACAGAACATGTAAATACGTATAAAGTATTTTTGAATAGTCATTTATGTGTTTTCCAAATTCGGACAAAACTACCGACTTTTTACAACTTAGTAATATGTTTAAACTATTAATTTCAATAATACAAAGACACAGCTCAAACATTTAATATTTCTATTCATTGCCTTACCTAATATGTTTATATACACAGCCTCACAGGCTAATAAAGAAACACATTTCTTGATTAAGAAAGATCTTACGAACGTTCATTCATAAATTGCGGTCGCATCCTACTTCGCTCAGGCGCAAATTTATAAAAAGTATCCTATATCCTTTCTCAAAATCCCATTAATATCCATACCAAAAATCATCCAAATCGGTTAAGCAGTTTCTGAGTTATCCATAGCAAAATAATTAAATCTTTCCTTTTAAATATTAGTATATGCAATAGTATTGAAGTAAGTTTTCCCAAAAGTTTATTGTAAAGGGCGCGATACAAACCGCTAATAGTGCAGTGATTTGTACAGCGTTCGTGTAGTAGTAAATTGTCGATAAATCTTGTGTTTTACAGCTGGTGTTGGTCGATAAGGATCGCGACGCCACGTGGGGTAATAGTGATGTGGCGCGACAGTATCGATAACTGTTTATGAGTTATTTTAATCGAGTTTAGTTTTATCGTATGGCATTTAATGTTTTTTTTGTTTTTTATTATTTTTTATTCTGGCACGGCAAAGTGACTCCACTGTACCTGATGGTAAGCACAGTGGAGTCCAAAAAATTAATACCGACCAGCGAGAAACGATATGGTCTAAAATGTACACATACATACATAAACTCACGCCTGTTTTCAAAGGGGTAGGCAGAGTTGCATTTCTGCACCCACATTTCGCCAAGTATGTATCAGTCCCACGTAACAGGGGGCGAGCCTATTGCCGTTTTTCGGGCACATTTCCAGACTCCGTGCTGTTACCGAGAATTTCCTAATGGAAAAACCCAATAACACTTTTCCCGACCCGGGAATCGAACCCAGGACCTCTAGATCGCACGGCATATACTTGTACCGCGAGACCACGAGGCAGTCAAAAATGTGTGTCTAAAATGTGTGTGAGAAATATAGTTGTTATTATTTAATAGGAAAATGACAACTTTTATCTCGGATGGAGGATTTTAATAGCCAGCAACTATAAATATGATTTTTATTTTTTTACAAAATACGTTTACTTCTCTATACACGTATATACAACTATGAGAAACATAGATAGCTAAAACAGGCGGTTTTGTCGCTATTAAGGCGATTTTTAAGCTTTATATAACTTATATCACAGAATTTTTTACCTTACTTCTTCAGTAATTGTTGACTTTGAAATATTTTGCTTAAAAATATAGATATAGATTTCAAATACAAAAAAAAAAATTTGCAAAAATAAATTACAAATTTGCTTTAGTAGATAATGTTTTAGCATTTATGAGTTTCTTTACGACATTTGTCTTCACTGTTAAACTAAACTAAAATCAAGTCATACAGGCCTAACTTTATTTTTTGCATTAAATACATGACTATCTTCTTTCGAAATATCAGCTTTACTAATATAAACAGATATTTAATTAAAGCAGAAATAATATTTTCGTTCGTACAGACAAAACGACAATGGCTAAATATTAATATAATGCTAAGAGAAAGGCAGAATATTAATTAGCAGTCAATACCTTATCTGCAAAGTAAGCGCGTTTTTAAGCTAATGAGACTCGCGTTTGTGGTGAACGTAAAATTATTCCGCCAATCCAAATGTTAAATATGTTACGTCTTGTATAATTATTTATTTAATATTATCTGGTTTGTTTGGCCTTTTTGATTCCGTGCGGGTAGGTAGACGCCAGTGTTACGAGAGTAGATGGGGGTTTGATACTCGCACGGGGATACATGGATTTTGGAACGAAAAGCATTTGTTTTGGTTTAGGTATTTAGGATATCTAAGATGTAGTATGTGATAGCTATTGCCGAAAATCTTAGTGTAGAGCAGTGGTCGGCAACCATTTGGCAGGCAAGGGCCACAATGTGGAAAAAAAATAAAAAGCGGGCCGCACTTGTGATATTTACCCTAGATTCTACGTAATACCCATGTATAATTGGTCATATCCCATAGAAAAAATGAAAATGCTGACATTCACGGGCCGCAAGCAAGACGCACGCGGGCCGCGCGTTGCCGACCGCTGGTGTAGAGTATCTATGTTATGTTACTTTTATGTTGTATTTTCAAGTGTTTGATATTATCGAAGGTATTATAAAGCTGCCAGGATGTTAAGAACAAAAAAGTTTTTATACAACCATGAGAAGGATTCGTAGTTTTAGATTGTAGGGAGAAGGGATTATAGTCGTTATATTTTTAGTATTTATGGAGTTTGGATTTGTATGTATGTCTGGTAGGTATATGGTTTTATGCATCTCCCCCTACAGCCTAAAGTAGAAATAAACTAATACACTTTGCCATAATCATCATTAGCCCATATACCTACGTCCCACTGCTGGGCACAGGCCTCCCCTACAACTAAGAGGGTTTAGGCCTTAGTCCACCACGCTGGCCTAGTGCGGGTTGGCGGACTACACACCTAAGAAGTTCTTAAGAATTTTTAGGTGTGCAGGTTTTATCACGATGTTTTCCTTAACCGTTAAAGTACGTGATAATTCATTGTGAATACACACATAACTTCGAAGTCAGAGGTGTGTGCCTGGGGTTTGAACCCGCGACCGTCGAGATTCTCGACCGCGTGTCTAAACCTCGAGGCCATCACGACTTTGCCCTTATGTCTGCCATAAAAATGTCTACATTTAAAAAATCAGCATGGCTTCTTTAAGGCCATAAAATTTATAATTTAAAGACTGGCAACATTGATTTTACTCATAATATTAATTGCATTAGGAAACTATGGGTACGCCTATTGCATTCCTGCATCTTCCTGTATTCACTAGTCAGTTTAGATATCCAACCGTCATTAAAAGCCAAGCTAAATATAAAGTAATTGAATGAAATTAGGTTAAGTTGTGTTCACAATGCGAGTGTCTTGGCCTCGGTCCAAGGGATGTGTCGCACGCGTTGGCTATTACGCGTTCCTGTAATGACTCACGTCGTCTCATTACTATCACAGCGGTAATTTCTTAAACTGCTATTGTTTTTGATAATACATACTTATGTATGTATGACAGCCCCGTGGCGCAGTTGGCTAGACACCAGCTTGTGAAACGAGAGGCCGCGGGTTCGATCCCCGCACCGAGACAAATGTTTGTGTGATCCACAAATATTTGTTTCGGGTCTGGGTGTATGTGAGACCCAAAAGTCTCTCGTAGTTTCTGATACCCACGACACAAGACTTGTATCTTAGTGTGGGATCAGAACTATGTATGTGACTGTTGGGTGTATTTATTTATTTATGTTCATACACTCTCGTCTTTATCTCCGGAAGGATATCATCATCAGGCCATACACGTCCCACTGCTGGGCACGGGCCTCCTCTACAACTGAGAGGATTAAGGTTTGGTCCACCACGCTGGACTAGTGCGGGCTGGCGGACTACACAGTACACACCTAAGAACTTTTAGGTGTACAGGCCAATCGTGGGACATACTAAAATAGATATAGGCAAATTGTAAAGTCATTTGCGTGTAAAAAGAAAGATATAATGTAAATCCTTACTCAGATTAGCCACGGTCACGTTATTCGCAACTTGAAACTATAATATTTTCCACTTTGTCAGTCTATCATTTCCATTTCATAGATCATGATTTGTTTATGGTATAATCAGAATAGAGAGCGAGTTACTTAGGCATTAATTTTTTTAGTACGGATATAAATAATGGAGTTTCTTTTGAAATAATTATACAGATACAAAAACACTAGAGTTTCTAAACACGGCCGCTCCATCCGGGATCCGGGCACAGTAAGTATGTTTATATACAATGATTTGTCTTAGTATTGGTTTTATTTTAGAATTTCAACGCGTTTTGTGTAATACAATAATAAATAAACGGTCGAAGTAGGCCGTGGTTATAAATAACCGGTAAAAATATCTAGTCGATTCTTTTAGTTTGGTCGAATGTCTCGCGGAGAATATTTTGGTGATGGTATTCTAAATAAAAACATGCTTATTAGCAATGCCGGTACCGCCAAAGGGGAAGACACATACATAATCTCACGCCTGTATTCCCCAAAGAGGTAGGCAGAGGTGCAATTACATCCACATTGCCAGCATATTGCCATATTTCGGGCACTTTTCCAGACTCCGAGATGCTACTGAGAACTTCTTAATGAGAAAAAAAAACAATACCACCGCCCATAACGTAGGAGTATTTTTACGCTTTAGTTTCCCTTTACGTTCTTATTAAAGCTATTAAGAAAGGTTGAGAATTCGTGCCATAATCCTTCTGACTGAGGCATTAATGGCTCTATCACTATATAAATAGAAGAGGAAAAAATTATTCTGCTATGTTCACCTCATGATTGTCTGTAAGAGATCGCTTAAAGTGATAAGACCGCCATATGTATGTACGTGCATTCTGTTTTAAGAATAGACAGGCAATAGCCATGGCGATTACAAATACCGTGACATTAAAAGTGTTTTGATATAATTTCATTAATAACAAAAATCCTCTATCACGGTAATATTTTTATGTAATTTTTAACAATTAGGTTATCGATAAATTGTGTGAAAAGCAATAAAACATCGACTAAAGCACATCACTGGCCTCCCGTCAACTCCATACATCAGCAAGCCCTCCCTCGCGATCGTGTCGATGATAAAAATTACTTAAAAACAACCAAACATTTAACATTGTGCCCCGTGCGACCCTTTTCTATCTCCCTCGCACCTAAAGACTTGAGCGGAGTTAGACAAAGACGCAGATATTGTACGTATGTGAGAAATTTCAGGCTTTGTCACTTGAAATGTACGGCGCGTTTTTGATTGTTTTAGATTTTGTTTCGTACTAGCGTTTTAACCCGTCATTAGTAATTATAATTGGACCGCTAAAAGTACAAATCTGGCTAAACAAGAGTGAGTATATTTCTATCTATCCGTGAGTAAAATAAAATCATCAACAGAGCTGGCTTTAGTTGTCGTGTTCCTGGATCAGCCCATGTAAATCCGATATCAATCAGGCCGACTTAATTGCATCAATTAGCGGGGAATACTCGTAGTAGTTTGTAGCAAGTATTACACTATTTTTTAATCCCATTGCATTTACTATCAGGAGTTCGTCTGATCACTTTGCCGTGTTAATATTACACATCCCATATTTGGCTACAATAATTGTGCACACGGCACAGTTTTATTAATCTTAAAATTTTGAAGACGACGATAAAATTCGGGCAAACTAGATATTTATAATGACATTATACATATAGAAAGATGAAAGTATAAAAAACGCTTGTTCAAGCGTTCAGCGTGTTGTAACGCGAGTGTATCGTTATGACGGACGACGGTGCACAGTAAATCTCCCGTTGTCTCCTCACTGAATCTCAGCCGTACCTCAAAGTGCGTGACGGTATTTTTTCGGTGATAAAATTATTGTGAATTAATGGTCACGAGCCCTTTAGTAGATTTGTGCCCGATTCCTCATTTGATTTAATACATCATCGATTTTTTAATCTGTACCAAAATGACAGTTTTGATATAATCTGTGTGATTGTTTTTTTTAATCTGTTAGGATAAGTTTTTTGATTTATTTTGTGCCAGGATTTAACATGACGAAAATATTTTTAAAAAGTTTTGTTTAAAAGAGGTCATAAGAAATCAATTTTTCGTTTTTCGGGCATACATGTATCCAAATTGTGCGCTAGGTGTACAAGATGCGTGATAAGAATTTCCTACCCAATAGCCGAAAAATATTTACCGACCTGAGAATCTCAATCCGGAACTCTGGAGAGCCCGCGACAATTTATGAAGTAAGACCAAGAGGCCAGTATTTTTTTATAAGAAAAACGTCGTTAACAAAATAACTAAAAGACAAATTATGCAGTACCTACATTCTCTTTCTAGAAATACCAATTAAATTAAGATTCTTATTAAATTAGCTAAAGTAGGATTAAGACGTAGAAGTTAGTATGTTTGAAGCTGTATAGAGCGACATAGTCTTAAGCTAGATTAAGCTCTTTAAATAAAGAACAAAAAAACAATTGAGCAGAGCTTTCGATCTACCTGTCTAACGGTTCAGTGGCTTCAGCTGTGTGTTCATAGGTCAGTCAATCAGTTATATCGCACGCTTAGAAATATAGTGACCTCATTCAAAATTATGTATTTATTTATATGACTTTTATTTACTTTTTTATTAAGACGTCTTGATTAAATAATTGAAATTTAATATTTAAATACGCATTTTTTTAAACAGCTGAATATCTTATATTTTCTACAAAATGAATGGTCCTAAGATTTTTTTTGCCATTTAGTTTAAATTTGGTTTTTTGAATTAAGTCGCTATATTTCTAAGCGTGCGATATCATTTTGCAATCTTTCGCATTGTTTTCATTACATTATATTAATTTCATAGAATATAGACTTAAACCAGAATAGTATAATATACTTTACTGTGACTATAGGATACCTTAATGTGCACATTTTAGACTGTTTAATCTATACAATACATAAATACAAATAAATAAAATTAAAGTGTCTCATTGTAATATTAATATAACCGCTTTTTACTAAATGTTTTTTAGAATTTTTCACTGTCTGTTTGTTTAATCTCTTGTGTGTACAATCTCTGAAACGGCTAGACCGACTTTGACGGGACTTTTACTGGCAGGTAGCTGATGTGATGATAAGTAATTAAGGCTACTTTTATCTTAATAATAAATAAATAAGATACCTTCAGGGCGCCAACTAGTGAAGAAAAAGAAAGCAGAAAGTAGTGATGGCCTCGAGGTTTAGCACGCGGTCGAGAATCTCGGCGATCGCGGGTTCAAACTCCAAGCACACACCTTTGACTTTTCAAAGTTATGTGTGGATTTATAATGATATATCATTTACTTTAACAGTAAAGGAAATTATCGTGATGAAAAATTTAAAAGTTCTTAGGAATTTCTTAGATGTGTAGTCCGCAAACCACGCTAGGCCGGCGCGGCGTGGCTAAAGCAAAAACCCTCTCAACTCTCTCAAAAGCCTTGTAGAGGAGTCCGTACCCAGCAGTGGGACGTATATGGGCTGATGATGATGTTAGAGAAAACGAGAAGCTTGTTTAAATAGTACTTTAATTAACTAAAGTTTAGTTAGTTAGTTACTCAGCCTATCGCCGTCCACTGCTGAACGTAGGCCTCCCCAAGAAAGCGCCAACCATCCCGGTCTTGAGCAGCCCTCATCCATCCGTTACCCGCCTTACTCAAGTCGTCGGACCATCGTGCTGCAGGTCGTCCTACACTACGTTTGCCTAAGCGCGGTCTCCACTCCAACACTTGTCTAACTAAAGTTTATACGGCCGCAAATATCTTTATTAATCTACATTGCAGTTTCGTATTACAAATAAGTCGGCATCATCAGTGTAGCAACCTACATACATTGTGTCAAGGTTTTGTCGAAATATGTTACAGTTATTCAACCTGACTAAGGGATCTGCATTCACTATACATCATGCATTACTCACATGTTTGAAGCATATAGAATCGATTCATGAGTCATGGCTATATCAGTCCTACCAATGTTGGACACCGTTTTTCTCTATGGTTGAGATGAGGTCTAAGACCACACTTAGCTAGCCGAGAACGGGTTAATAGAATACATATATACATAAACTCACGCCTGTATTCCCCGAAGGGGTAGGCAGAGGTGCATTTCTGCACCAACATTTCGCCAAGTATGTATCAGTCCCACGTAATAGGGGGCGAGCCTATTGCCGTTTTTCGGGCACATTTCCAGACTCCGTGCTGTTACCGAGAATTTCCTAATGGAAAAAAACCTAATAACACTTTGCCCGACCCGGGAATCGAACCCAGGACCTCTAAATCGCACGGCACATACTTGTACCGCGAGACCACGAGGCAGTTAATAGAATAAATATGTAAATTATAAGACTGAATGTTTTTTACGTCAAATTGGCCGTTTTTTAAGTTTATAATATTTATTTTTAGATAAAAACGAGAATTTTATATATAAGACTAGCTGACCCGGCAAACGTTGTTTTGCCATACATATAAAATTCTCGTGTCGCGGTGTTTTTTTGCAAAATCCTCCGAAACGGCGCGACTGATTTTTATGAAATATTATGTGAATATCGTAGGTAGGTCTGAGAATCGCCCAACATTTAAGGGTTTAACATTTAGGGGTATGATTATTTTTTTTCTATTGACCTAACGTTTTTATGTTTTATGAATCAGCATTGATAAATTATTATAATCTTAAATTTTCACCCTTCTATGATGAACCTCTATTTTTTTACTGGCCATTCTAATTTTTAAACAAAAAAATATGGCCAAAATCTGTATAGAGTAAAATTTTATATGTATATTCAGTAAGTCTGAGAATAGGTTGTTATCTATTTATTATACCCTTAGGTGTTAAGGGGGGTCCAACCCAAAAGTTAGTTTTTTTATTTTGTGGACATTTTTAAGTTTTTATTTTTTTATGATTCAGCATTGAAAAATACATACAACCCCAAATTTTCACCTTTCTACGAACAACACCTGTTTTGTAATCGCATTTTTTATATTTTTATAGCTTTTGTCCGCGACCCCGTCCGCGTAGACTACAGGGTTGGGTGCAGAAAGATAAATAATAAGTGAATCTATAAATCGTTCCTCAAGTGCCCAAAATGGCACTTACTGATTTAAAAAAAACGGTGCCTATGTCCTTTTTAAGGTCCCGTTTTTATCCATCACATCAAATCACCCAAATCGATCAAATGGTTTAGGCGTAAAAGTAAAACTCTGAAAGTTATTTTCGTATTTATAATATGTTTATCCCATTGGAACATTACATTTTCCCGGGATGAAACATAGCCTATGTTACTTCACAGGGTCTTATTTATGTTCATACCAAAAAAATTGTTATGTCTATTGTCTTTTGAGTATCGTCACGTGAATAACATTACTCAACAATTTTCTTAACACCAAGTGCATTCCATTGCATAGTTGAGTGTTTTAGATTTGAAAGCGTGATGACTACCGAGCCCGCCTTCGTTTGTAAATTGAAACCAAGGAGTTTAAAAATAAATTTCTGAACGCACGCATAAATATTTGACAACCAATAATTATGTCAATCCCTTTTTATTACTGACACTATTCTACATGTTTAAAATCCAAAATATGCAATTATTCGAATATTGTGGATATATGTTGTCGATTCCAAACCTTTATTTAAATACGTTCTTTAATTTGAGGGGACCATTAATCGTATTGATGGGATAAACATAAAATGTCTGACAGGATATTAGGTAGAACAGTTTATTTGAGAAAAATGGCGCTGTATGTGAAAAAATATTTTCCCGCTTTTCTGTTGAAATATTTCCTGAATTTTCTTTGCTATAAACCTCACGGAGCCCGAGACCTTTCCAACGAATGCAAAACCGTGGAAATCGGTTCGCGCGTTCTGGAGTTATAGCGTCAGGGAGGAAAACCCGACTTATTTTTATATAGTAGATTACATAAATACTTGTAAGCTCAATAGTACGTTCATTTCTTCTTTAGCAAAGGCAATTTGTCCTGTAACGTCATATTCGCAAGCTTTCAGTCTTTTAATTAGCGAACTAGGTTCTAGGTTCCATAATTATTAATGGAACTTTATGATTAATTTATATTTCTTTCTTTGTTACAGATGAATTCAGTGACGAGGTCGCCATAAATAAAATGAGAAAAAAGAGGAAAGTCAACGCAAAGTGCAAATAATAAATTATCAATTAGTTAAATAAATTTAAAACCACAACAGTGTGTTATAATAAAACGTGTTTTTCGATCGGTTGCTAACCAGACAGGACTGGCACGTTGTAAAAATAAAAAACCAAACAATTTAAATTTGGAAAACAAGCAATCGAACTTTAAAAGGTGATCACTTTGTTTGTACATATTTAGGACTGCTTCTTTGAGTGTTTGGACAACGGAACAAGGGAACCACATTTGTACGCATTTAAATTTCGAACGTTAAAAAGAACAATTTTGTTATCTACCTACTCTAATTTGAAATCAGTGGCGCGGCGTTTTGCCGCCATTTCTTATACAAGTGTCTGAGTGCGGTGTCAAAGTGGCAGGCGACGAACATCTGGACATGCTGGGGGGTCCCGAGTGGGGGCAGCGGGAGGCCAGCCCCCCACGGGACGCCCCGCTTCCCAGCTTCGGGTTCACACAGGAGCAGGTCGCGTGCGTTTGTGAGGTCAGTTTGGTTTATTATTTAACTTTATTATTCCAACAACATTCTATGATTTAAGGAAATATTCATGTTTTATCTGCCGTAATTCTGCACTTCAAATTGAATACAATTTTTATCGCCTATAAGTTTTACACCTTACAAATTGACAAGCAACAGCAACAGTTGAGGAGGGGTCTGTTGAACATTAGGACATTTATGGCATATTTAGAAATCATATTTAATATCACGCATAGTAATTATTAATAGTTTTAGAATTTTGTTTTGCTTTTATAATAAAAACTACGCTCCAAATGGTGTATTCTGCCTCTGTTATAATAAGGGGCTTATTTATAAACAGTTGTTAAAAGTTTTCCAACATGACATGCTTCGTTTCGCTTCCTCTAACGTTACAGGACAGGACAAAACATATATAAGTTGTAAAAATATAAATTGACGTTTATAAGTTAGATCCCTACTATTATTTATGATACATGCTTGAAGGGTTTTGAGCGATAGTTGAATAAATCAGCTACGTTATTCCAATCCAATCCAATCCATCAGCCAATGGAAGTCCACTGCTGGACATAGGCCTCTCTCAATGACTTCCACATGGACCTGTTGGAAGCATCCTGCAACCAGCGACGTCCTGCGACCTTTACTAGGTCGTTATAAAAGAAACTAAAAAATACTTTCTACATACATTGTACTAAAGAAGTTAGTAATATTAACATAACATTCTAAGAATAATCCTCTTGCCCTGTTCCCAATTTTATTTGTTGTCGGCGCAGTATGTTTTATCCTTCCAAACATCCCTATCAGCCGTCATGTCTTCATTCACCCCTTTTTCTTTCATATCTTCTCTCACGCACTCCATCCATCTTTTCTTTGGTCTTCCTTTGCTTGTCCATCCAACTTTCATATTCATCACTTTTTTACCTACATATGCTTCAACCCTTCTCATAACATGCCCATACCACGGCAGACAGTTTCCTTTCAGCTTATCTATCACAGGGGTCACTTTCAAGCTTCCTCTAACGCAGCGGTCGGCAACGCGCGGCCCGTGAATGTTAGCATTAGTTAGTATTTTCATTTTTTCTATGGGATATAACCAAAGTCGTGATGGCCTTGAGGTTTAGGTACGCGGTCGAGAATTTCGACGGTCGCGGGTTCAAACCCCAGGCACACACCTCTGACTTTTCGAAGTTATGTGTGTATTCACAATGAATTATCACGTACTTAAACGGTGAAGGAAAACATCGTGATGAAACCTGCACACCTAAAAAGTTCTTAGGAATTTCTTAGGTGTGTAGTCCGCCAACCCCCACTAGGCCAGCGTGGTGGACTAAGGCCTAAACCCTCTCAATGGTTGAGGAAGCCCGTGCCCAGCAGTGGGACGTATATGGGCTGATGATGATAACCAATTATACATAGGTATTACGTAGAATCTAGGATAAATATCACAAGTGCGGGGCCGCCTTTAGTTTATTTTGCCACATTGCGGCCCTTGCCTGCCAAAAGGTTGCCGACCACTGCTCTAACGTATTTATTCCTCACTTTCAATCCGTGTTATACCACACATCCATCGCAATATTCGCATTTCTGCTGCATGCAGTCGTCTTTCGTCCGTCTTCTTCGTAGCCCAACACCGATCCATACAGTACGACAGCATAGCATAACATAGCGTTCTAAGAATAATACTTAAAATAGCTTAGTTAGCAAAACAATGTGTTTTACACGTGCTACGAGTACATAATTTAGTTTAGGAGAAGTATATGAAAAACAAGCTGACCCGGCGAACTTCGTTCCGCCTAACAGTGGATTCTTAAAAAAAAAATGTAGTCTCAGTTACTCCAAATTACATCAGCTATCTGCCAGTGAAAGTCCCGTTAAAAGTGGTCCACCCGTTTCAGAGATTAGCCAGAACAAACAGACAGACAAAAACTGTAAAAAACGTTATTTTGGTATATGTACCGTGTATACATCCATATGCATTTATTAAAATGCGGTTATTTCAATATTACAAACAGACACTCCGAGTTTATTTATTTGTATGTATAGATTTTTCCATCCTATGAACTTCAAGCGATTATTTGATTCCCTAATGCCGGCATAACTTTTCGATTAAGAGGTAAACGTAATTAAATTAATTCAATTTCCGAAGTTATATGAGTATTCGCAATGAATGCACAATTAATTATCGTTTACTTTAATGGTGAAGGAAAACATGGGAAGGAAACCTGCAACCTAAAAGTTCTTAGGAATTTCTTAGGTGTGTAGTCCGCCAACCCGCTCTAGGCCAGCGTGGTTCGCTAAGGCCTGGACACCCTCAGTTGTAGAGGAGGCCCGTGCCCAAAAGTGGGTCGTATATGGGCTGATTGTGACGATTTCGATTCATAATTATTGAAAGTCAACATTACATTTGGGCAGCCGTGCATTTATCATCAGTTACAGCCTGCGTAATATATCCTTACTAATATTATAAATGCGAAAGTAACTCTGTCTGTTTGTCTCGCTTTCGTGGAAATTCGTGATTTTTGAAGCTAGAATGATGAAACTACGTGTGGACGACTGTAACTATGTATATGTAACTATATGTCTGTTATGCTTTCACGCCTAAATCATTTGACCGATGTAACCGATTTTTGATATAGACATAAATGGGACTCTTTGGAGTAAAATAGACTACAACTTATTTTCATTCTGAACCCAACCCTGTAGTCTACGCGGACGGAGTCGCGGGCAAAAGCTAGTACTTTATAAAACTTTGTCATTCCTGTAGATTAGACTGTGGAATAAATAAAATGGGCAAGAAAGAAAAAATAGGACGGAAGGAAAATTTTTAAGTGTCTTTTTAGTACTACAAATGATACGAAGGATGGACAGCCTCGTGGCGCAGTCGGCTCGACACCGGCTTATGAAACGAGGGGCCGTGGGTTCGATATCAGCATCGAGACAAATGTTTGTGTGATCCACAAATATTTGTTTCGTGTCTGGTTGTTTGTGAGACCGAAAAGTGTCCCGTAGTTTCTGATACCCACGACAAAAGACTTGTATCTTAGTGTGGGATCAGAACTATGTATGTGACTGTTGGGTGTATTTATTATTTATTTATAGTCTTTGTCTCCGGCATCACATACTGATACTTAGCGTTGGATATGCGTATCCATTTGGATAGCTAATAACATACATTATACATGTAGACACAAGTCGTAGTGACTCGCAATTGTTATTTCTAAGACATATGGTCCGGAAATCGATCCCGAAATCTATCATCAATCGCGACATCAATATACCTGCCAATCAATTTTGAATTTGTATATAATCTTAATTCAAACAGACTTACAAGTTCTTTTGAATCGTCAATTTTAAACTATTGCCGCTTCGGAACGTGTTATCGCTGTGGCGAAAAAACAGCAAGGAACTCGCTCAGCAACACGAAATATCTTTTTTTTATTAAAAAATTAGCAATATATACAGGTGTATACAAACCGTGATCGAAAACTATGACAGGCAATAGTAAGGGCGATTACAGATACCGTGACATTTAAAAAAAACCCGACAATTTTTTTTACGTTTTCCTAACAACCGCATATATTTATTAATTATTTATCTATATATCATTAACCAAATTCAGCAAATCCGTCTCTGAATGTATTTGTAACATGGACCCTTAATAACAACCCTCTGGCGATTATGTGATTATTGTGAATCTAAAATTGTAACTTTTTATTTTATTTTTTACTATTATCATTTATCATTTAGCAATTAAGTAATTACATTATGTGTATAAAATTAGTTTTATATTAATATTTTTTTCTTTTGATTTGATTAGTTTTTTTTTTAATATATGTTTTTTTTATATTTTTAGTTAGTAGGTATATACTGTAACTGATTTAATGGTGCAAGCGGTGTTTGCCTGTTAGTAATTGTTACATTAAGTTCTTTTTTTTTCATTTTCTCTGTCTTATAAAATGTATAATATGGATGTAAACAATTGTTGGCGAACCTAAATAATAAATAAATAAATAAATATCTATCTATCTAGTTATCTAAATAAGTAAGGATTATTATCGAAATACACTTAGTCTACCCCATCACCTGTACAACCGTGAATATAACTTCCCACCCCAAAAGTATGAAACTCGTCATAACCAAATTTCAGTAATTCCACTATAGGGTTTCGCGGGGGTTGCTAGGCGCGCCGGATATCCGGTTGCGGAGGGGCGTGGCCGGATTGTAAGGGGTGGTTTTGCCCCAGGGCACCTCCCTTCAATTATCACTATAAGAAATATATATTTTTGGCATAACAGACTAGATTTATGCTTTGTCTAGTGTTAAAATTTTGTAAATAACGTGAAATTTATACTTTGATGAATTTGGTCTCAGGCACAAGGCATAAGTGTCGTGTGGATTAGGAAGTCCCAGTTTCGATTCCGAAATTAAATAAATAAATAAATAATACACCCAACAGTCACATACATAGTTCTGACCCCACACTAAGATACAAGTCCTGTGTCGTGGTTATCAGAAAATATGAGAGACTTTTCGGTCTCACAAACCAGCAGTAGGACGGTTTATGGGCTGATAATAAAGTCAGTGTGAAATTAATCGTAACGCCCTATGAATTTGATAATAATTATTATTGTTTATCCTAGATTAGCGCTTATTTTATCATTAGCATGTACCTGCACAGCTCATTGGCTGTATAAAAATATGACAATTAACGATATACGAACTTTGATTAATTAAAATCTTTAAAAACTAGTTGTAAGATGTAGTAAAATAAAATAAAAAACTATTAAGTAATAAGCGATGGAGTCGCTAAGACACCGAGCCTTAAAATTAAATAAAAAGCACATAGATGCTTGAAAAATGGCAATATACTGGATCCCTATTACGGGAACGAAAATAATTAGCGAAATGTTGGTGCAGAAATGAACGTCTCCTATCGCTTCGAAGAAAACAGGCGTGAGTCAGTGGCGATACTTCCATAGAAGTCCAAAAGCGTTACACGTTAATTGTGTAATGTCAACGTAATTGTTTATTGTGGGGTCAGTATATTCTCATTTATATGTCAAATTGCTTTTGTTAAATAAACATTTAAAGCTTAAAGATTATACATATGACTGCCTCGTGGTCTCGCGGTACAAGTATGTGCCGAGCGATCTAGAGGTCCTGGGTTCGATGCCCGGGTCGGGCAAAGTGTTATTGGGTTTTTCCATTAGGAAATTCTCAGTAGCAGCACGGAGTCTGGAAATGTGCCCGAGAAACGGCAATAGGCCCCTATTACGTGGGATTGATCATAACTGGCGAAATGTGGGTGCAGAAATGCACCTCTGCCTACCCCTTCGGGGAATACAGGCGTGAGTTTATGTATGTATGTAGATTATACATATTTTATTCGAAATTTTCTAAGGCAAGCTGGGATATAGCGTGAGTGCATATATGTAGGTATGTAAAAAAGTATTGCTTAAAATTAAGTTAATATCAATTTTGCGCTAAATAACCCTCAAACTTTAATGAAAGTCACCAAAACAAAGTAATTTCGCCATAATGTCAGTGTGTGGTCTTCGATATTATTTACACAGATTGGCACACATGCCGGCCTGCGCGTCCGGTCTTAAGTCCTAAGTAAACAAATCGAAGAAAAAAGGAGTTCCGTGCGTGATTCCTGCGACCTCCTCGGGTTTAAAGCAGCTTATATTAAGAATTTTTAACCGAATTTGATGTTATGAAAGGGTTATTGTATAAGTGAGAAAAATTGTGAAAAGAGCCATTAGGGCTATTTATAATTCAGGTCCCAGGGCTTCACTTAGGGAAAAATTTAAGGATATAAATATTCTTACCGTCACTTGTCAGTTTATATACGAAAACCTTATATACGTTCAAAAGAATCTTAATCAATTTAATACAATTTGTAATGTACACAATAAAAATACTAGGAACAAATGTAATCTAGTTCAACACGTAACTCGTCTCCGGAAAGTTCATAACTCTTTTATGGGGCAATGTATACGCTTCTATAACAAACTTCCGAAGGCTATTAGGAAGCTTCCTTTGAATAAGTTTAAGGAATTCATTAAAGATAAACTTTACCAAAAAGCATACTATAAAATTTCAGATTTTATTGAAGATAGTAAGCCCTGGGAGTAAGTAAATTGATCGGAGTTTTATTGTGTTGCTACAGTTTGTATCGTTATGTCATTTAACGCTATGACATTTATCATGTAAAATTGAAACTGTCTATTGAAAAATAAATGCGATTTTCTATTTAAAAAAAATGTCATTTCGTGTTGCTGAGGGAGTTTCTTGCCGTTTCTTCTCCACAGCGATAACACGTTTCGAAGCGGCAATAGTTTAGTTTAAAATAGCTTAAAATTGACGATTCAAATTTATCTCGCGAACCGACAAAAATTTTAGAAATCATTATTGTAGATAATAATATTTGCCATCTTTTTTATTTGAAACTTTTTTTTGTATAACGCATATGGCGGCTGAAGTGAACCCCCTCCCGCCGCGCCAAATTGGATTTACACTCAGGAAACACCCTTGAACAATTTCCAAAAAAAAAAATTCTGGTCCCGTACATTGCAAAAAAAACCCCCGGCGCTTGGCCTATTATCGCTCTCGGCGATTTCTTCCAGGCAACCGTTAGATGGACTGGAGAGATCGGAAGCATAGAGTGGGTAGTTACAATTTATATAAATGATTGAAATTATAAAATAAATCATGTACACAAATGTTTAAAGATAATTTCATGAATAAATACAAATATATGAATTCATCATCATCATCTGCTGAGCACGGGCCTCCTCTACAACTGAGAGGGTTTAGGCCTTAGTCCACCACGCTGGCCTAGTGCGGGTTGGCGGACTACACACCTAAGAAATTCCTAAGAACTCTTAGGTGTGCAGGTTTCATCACGATGTTTTCCTTCACCGTTAAAGTACGTGATAATTCCTTGTGAATACACACATAACTTCGAAAAGTCAGAGGTGTGTGCCTGGGGTTTGAACCCGCGACCGTCGAGATTCTCGACCGCATGCCCAAACCTCAAGGCCATCACGACTTCTAATATTAATTATTTTTTTATTTATTTATTTATAAACACTTTATTGTACACTGAGAAATAATGAACAAGACAATATACAAAAAGAATGAAGTACAATTGGCGGTCTTATCGCTCGAGGCGATCTTTTAGAGACAACCATAAGATGGACATAAACAAGTGATAGAAGGGAGGGTACTTCATGTGTACAATATAATAATTAATAAGATAAATAAATCAATGTGTATATACTCGTATATTTAAATAAGTTACATAGCCCATACACAAATATATACAAAACATGTATACATACATAATACATACATACGTACATACATACATACAAATATACATAAATACATACATATATACATAAGAATAAGCAGTCGAAGCATTATTTTTTTTCAAATGACTGACAGGAGTAGTGATCTTTCACAAGTCTTTTAAATTGAGACAGTGTTTGTGCATGTCGTACTTGAACTGGGAGTGCATTCCACAACCGAATAGCCTTAACGGTAAAAGAGTTGTCCATGAATGTTGTGGAATGCACGGGCATTCTCAGCTTTAAATTTTCTGATGACCTTAAGGATCTCTCATGTGATTCATGAAGAAATTTGAATCGGACTTTTAGATAGGAAGGAGTGAGAGGATTATACAAAATATTGTATAGAAGGAAAAGAACGTGTGTATCCCGACGAAGTCGAATGGGTAACCACTTGAGCATAGCGCGGTACTTAGAAATATGGTCATATTTGCGCAAACCAAATATAAACCTTATGCAAAAATTTTGAAGGCGCTCAAGTTTGTTAAGTTGGTCTTCGGTGAGATCTAGATAGCTGACATCTGCATAATCAAGGATGGGGAGAAGGAGTGTTTGCGCTAAAGAGATTTTAGTAGCAGTGGGTAATAGATTATGCAATCGTTGCAAAGATTTAGCGGAGGCAAACAACTTCCGGCTTACTTCACGGATCTGTGGACCCCAGGTGAAAGATTTATCAACATATAAACCTAAATTTCTTACTGTGTCACTATAAGAAATATTTACACCTTCGCAAGAGACATTCGGTAAATCAAAATAATTTATTTTAGAAATCATTCTTGCGCTGCCGACAATGATGATTTGCGTTTTGTTAGGGTTAATTTTTAAACCGTAGGCCTTACTCCATCCACAAATGTGATCAATGTCTCCATTGATAGTGGCAATCGCATCCTTCATCTCATTTAAGTGTGCTTGAGTGTAGATTTGGAGATCATCTGCATAATTTTTTTTATTTTGTAATATCAAGACAATTTAATAAATGTGTGACAACCAATAGCAGCCCTACATTTTTGTTTGAATTTTTTATCATTGGTCGTGTGATCGTAGTAGAATGAATAGGTGACAGACAAGCGGCGACTCTCGCCCCGACAAAATACTGTCTATTTCCCTTATAATCTAATTCGGCTGCCTGTGGTTTATACTATCGCACAAATTAATGGGAATAATACAGGTAAATTTTCCAAGACTACCCTCATCGCTCTACATGATGTCGAAAAACAACAATGGGTTTATAATCCCATCAATGATGAGAGGCGAGACGACCCCTAATGGGGTATCAGTTACCGCGAATAATTGCGATGGGGTGGCACAAAGGACCCCAGGTACCCCGGGGTAGCGCGTGGCGAACTACGGGCGGTCGTTAACGCGTTAGTTAATTAATGTTTTAACTAAGGTTTGGTGTGATCTTGTTGTTTTTAAGGAGATAATGTCAAATTATGGTCAGACTTTATAAACAATTTTGAATATATTATTTTTGATAATCTGAAGAATTATGAAGTGCTGAAATCAAGAACTGCCTCGTAGTCTCGTGGCACACGTATGTGCCGTGCAATCACTAGGCCCCGGGTTCGACTCCCGAGTCAGTCAGTGTTGTTGGGTTTTTCCTTAAGGAAATTCTTAGTAGCAGAACGGATTCTATTGTGCCCGAAAAACTTACGTGGGACTACGCGGATCTTACAACCTTACGTTTCCTCCCCAGGTGCTTCAACAAGCCGGCAACATCGAAAGGCTGGGCAGGTTCCTATGGTCCCTGCCTGCGTGCGAGAGGCTGCACGCCCATGAGTCCGTGCTCAAGGCCAAAGCCATGGTCGCCTTCCATAGAGGAAATTTCAAGGAGTTGTACAGGCTGCTGGAGTCACACACGTTCAGCGCGCATAACCATGCAAAGCTGCAGAGTTTGTGGTTGAAAGGTCAGTCTTGGTCATCATCATCATTTAACTGTACACATTATTTAAAATCTGTGGCTTGGCCGTTTCGCTACAGTCATGTGGGTGAAAAAATTGTCAAGTTTCTTATAAATATATATACTATATATACTCAGTTTATCGCCGTCCACTGCTGAACGTAGCCTTCCCCAAAAAAGCGCCAACCATCCCGGTCTTGAGCAGCCCTCATCCATCCGTTACCCGCCTTACTCAAGTCGTCGGACCATCGTGCTGCAGTTCTTATAAATACTTTTTTTTTAATAGTTTTTTAGCAACGAAACGACCAAAACATTTATCATGTGTCAGGCGTAGAGTTTGTGAAGTTAGGGCTCTACATGATATCTTATACCTATTTGACAGTGCGAGCCATGCGTTGCCATTTCATCGTGGCAAAATTTTATGCGATATTACCAAACCGATACGACTTACAGAAGAAATATAGGTTATCGTTTCCCGGAATTTCCGAACTCACACAATTTATAGACCTACAAGCAAAGTGTTTTAGTCTTTTAAGCCCCTTGCATTTCTCAATTTTAAAATCCACGGATATTGTAACACAAAAGAGTAGATACCATTTTCCATGACCAGAAAATTGAACATTGAATCGAATTTAAATAAAAAATAAATAAACCTTACAACCACATCCATTTAATATCTATGATTGTTAAGAAATCATCTTTTTTTTTATCGGGATTTTTTTTTAACGCCAATGGGTTTGTAATCGCCGTAGCTATTACCTGCCTTAGTTTCCGATCACGGTCTGAATACACCCTGTATATTGTGAAACGGAAAAAGTTAAAGCCATCTGTGTTAAATGCATTAATTGATTTAATTATATATAGCACACTACATGGAGGCGGAGAGGTTGCGCGGGCGGCCGCTGGGCGCCGTCGGGAAGTACAGGGTTCGACGCAAGTTCCCGCTGCCCAGGACCATATGGGACGGAGAAGAAACGTCATATTGTTTTAAGGTATGTGTTATTTTATTCATTCATCATCAGCCCATATATGACCTACTGCTGGACACGGGCCTCCTCTATAACTGAGAGGGTTTAGGCCTTAGTCCACCACGCTGGCTTAGGGCGGGTTTCATATTTATAGGTAAATTTTGTTTTGTATCGCATTGCACTTACTGCTGTGCGGTGTAGTCACATTGCAGTGACAGTTAGAAATAAAACTCAAATATCCTTAAAATAATACATGGCGAAACAAAAGTGGTGAAATTGGTGAATCATCATGAAATAGCATACTTGCTAGATAAGCTGTTAAAAAAGAGGCAATCGTTATTGGCTAATCTATCAACACACAGCTCAATCACCAAACGTATTGCTCCGAAATTCGGCACCCAGATTGTTATCATAAAAGTATACGCTAAAAAGAGATTTTACAAAATTCACACCTTTAGAAAATTAATCGGGAATTCAATTATTGTATGGAAAAAGGTTAGTAGTAGTGATGGCCTCGAGGTTTAGGCGCGAGTCGAGAATCTCGGCGGTCGCAGGATCAAACCCCAGGAACTCAGACTTTTCGAAGTTATGTGTGTATTCACAACGAATTATCACTTACTTTAACGGTGAAGGAAAACATCGTGATGAAACCTGCACACCTAAAAGTTCTTAGGGATTTCTTAGGTGTGTAGTCCGCCAACCCGCACTAGGCCAGCGTGGTGGACTAAGGCCTAAACCCTCTCAATGGTGGAGGAGGCCCGTGCCCAGCAGTGGGACGTAAATTCAAATTCAAAATCATCTTTATTCAAATAGAATTTTACAAGTTCTTTTGAATCGTCAATATTAAACTATTTTTTTTAAACTATTTTTATTAACGTATATGGGCTGATTAACAATATTTATATTAACGCGAGTGAAGCTGCGGGAAAAAGCTAGTCTTTTACAAGTTTATCTTTCTGTAATCTTAACACATCCATTTTTAATCCATTCATAAAAAAAATCACAACGTCATATACAGTAATGAAAATCATAATATTAATTCCGGTTAGGGAAGCCCACAAGGGAACCCTTGAATCTCCACAGGAGGTCATTAAAATAACAGGCGCGCGTACCGCGGCCGTAAATGGCATAAAAAGGTACCCTCGTATTATCCTGGGTCTTTAAAGCGTAGCGTGAAGTATCTCAGCAGGCATCATCATCAGCCCTTATACGTCCCACTGCTGAGCACGGGCCTCCTCTAATTTTGAAAGGGTTATGGCCTTAGTCGACCACGCTGGCCTAGTGCGGGTTGGCGGACTACACACCTAAGAAACTCCTAAGAACTTTTTAGGTGTGCAGGTTTTATCACGATGTTTCCCTTTACCGTTAAAGCTAGTGATAATTCATTGTGAATACACACATAACTTCGAAAAGTCAGAGGTGTGTGCCTGGGGTTTGAACCCGCGACCGTCGAGATTCTCGACCGCGCGCCTAATGAGGCCTCGAGGCCATGGCATGAGGGTGTCGAATGATGAGAGACTGTTCCTCACTTGTCACTCTGTTTCAGAGCTTCCCAAACTCTTTTGTTTCATAGACCACTTTCAAAGTTTTGATGGATCCGGTGGACCCCCTGCAGCTACATTGCTAATAATTTCCAAATCTCAAAAAAAAACAAGACTCGTTGTACTGATTATGGAATACAGAAGTTTTTACAAGTAACAGTCGCTTGGCTTCTTAAAATATTATCTGCCTATAGGCGCGCGGTCGAGAATTTCGGCGGTCGCAGGTTCAAACCCCAGGCACACACCTCTGACTTTTCGAAGTTATGTGTGTATTCACAAAGAATTATAACGTACTTTAACGGTTAAGGAAAACATCGTGATAAAACCTGCACACCTAAAAAGTTCTTAGGAATTTCTTAGGTGTGTAATCCGCCAACCCGCACTAGGCCAGCGTGGTGGACTAAGGCCTAAAACCCTCTTAGTTGTAGAGGAGGCCCGTGCTCAGCAGTGGTATTTGGGCTGATGATGATGATTGATAGGAGAAGTTAAGCCAACCATTTGTGAACCCCCATTTTTTGTCAACGTAGACCCCTGGGAGTCCACCTGGACCACTTTGGGAAATACTGCTCTATTTGGACAGCAGCGAGTGACACCATCAGTTTCCGTGTTGGCACTTTGTCGTGTCAAAGTGTAAAGCCACAACTCAAAATAGTTTATCGATAAAACGAAATAAACGAAAGGAAGGAAGCGGAAGGGAGGAGCGTAAGACCTTTCACGACCCTTACCCGCCAGACACCCGCCACTGTAACTCCTGTGCTCCAGGATCAACTGCACGCATAGTATAGACGCCGAGCACTGGAGTTCAGTGAATCTAAGGGAACCTAATTTGTCATAAACCCGCAACGAAGTTAATCAGAAAGAAGAAGGAACTTTATCAAATGTGGCTTATAGTTGTTTATTTTTACGTTAAAACTACGTTATAGATCTTTTGAGGGGGTTTTATGAAATCTGAACTGCGGAAAATTGAGATGTCATTAAATTATGACTGCCTCGTGGCCTCGCGGTACAAGTATGTGCCGTGCGATCTAGAGGTCCTGGGTTCGATTCCCGGGTCGGGCAGTGTTATGGGGTTTTTCTATTAGGAAATTCTCAGTAACAGCACGGAGTCTGGAAATGTGCCCGAAAAACGGCAATAGGCTCGCCCCCTATTACGTGGGACTGATACATACCTGGCGAAATGTGGGTGCAGAAATGCGCATCTGCCTACCCCTTCGGGAATTACAGGCGTGAGTTTATGTATGTATGCATTAAATTATTGGGGGCGTTATAAAAGTGTGTTTTTTTGCCCTATTCCGTCACTCACCCGCCACTGTAACTCCTGTGGATCAACAGCACGCACAGTATTGACGCCGAGCACTGAAGCTCAGCGAATTTCTATCTAACTATAAAAGTGATCGTTGAACGTATTTTGTTCTTTTCGCACAGGAGAAATCCCGGTCGGTGTTACGGGACTGGTACCTGCACAACCCGTACCCTTCCCCGCGGGAGAAAAGAGAACTAGCTGAGACGACGGGACTCACTACTGTACAGGTAAGTGACCCATAAATACCTTAATACCATATCGAGTAATTCCGTCTCAACATTTTATTGGATGACTAAACGGCTATAGGCTCGCCCCCTATTACGTGGGACTGTTACATACCTGGCGAAATGTGGGTGCAGAACTGCACTTCTGCCTACCCCTTCGGGGAAAGCAGGCGTGAGGTTATGTATGTATGTACTTTATTTCAATCACCAATTAAATCATTCATCATCAACCCATATAAGTCTCACTGCTAGGCATGGGCCTCCTCTACCACTGCGAGGGGTTAAGCCCTAGTACCAGGCTGGCCTATTGCGTGTTGGCGGACTAAAAAGTTCCTAAGAATTTGAATTTAGGCTACAGTTTGTTGGAAAATAATCAAGTTGTAAAAGAACAACATAGTTTATTGCCCCTTCTTCTCTTTAAACACTGTCTTCCGAACTGTTTGAATGGTACCACAAGATATGTATCTCATCTACTACAAGATGGATTAAGACTTAGTCCACCATTAGTGCGGGTTGGCGGACTATACACCTAAGAAGTCTGCAGGTTTCCTCACGACGTTTTCCTTCACCGTTAAAGTGCGTGTTAATTAACTTAGAAAAAACAGTTGTTTGTTCTTGTGAACTCACGATTGCCAAGATTTTGCCTCGAACGTGTACCTGACCCTCAAGACTATCACGATTTGGTTTGATTTGACATTTCAAGAGATCAATATTTTTAGTTTCAATAAATTGTATAATAAGATCCATATTTGCCTCGTGGTCTCGCGGTACAAGTATGTGCCGTGCGAACTAGAGGTCCTGGGTTCGATTCCCGGGTCGGGCAAAGTGTTATTGTGTTTTTCCATTAGGAAATTCTCAGTAACAGCACGGAGTCTGGAAATGTGCCCGAAAAACGGAATAGGCTCGCCCCCTATTACGTGGGACTGATACATACCTGGCGAAATGTGGGTTCAGAAATGCACCTCTGCCTACCCCTTCGGGGAATACAGGCGTGAGTTTATGTATGTCTGTATGTAGATACATATTTAATAAATTATTTCAGCTATAATATGACTGATCGTCGATCGATTTTAACATATGAATAAAGACAATAAAAAGCCCAAGTAGGTTTTCTACTGGTAACCCAACACGCTGGAGTTTGAGGAAACGTTGCGGCGGTGTAGAGTTCCCACCGCAGCCGCCACGCACCGCTGCACCCATACTATACTAAATCACTCTACCTGCCAGTAAAATATATTATTATTATTATTTTAATTTATTTTTTACATTTTTAAATGTAGTTTTATAAAAAAAATACATTTAAAAATATAAAAATACAGTATTTGGATGATGAGATCAGATGGCGGGGTCTACGACCCAAGCCACCGGTGGTTAGGGTACAAGAGTTAGAAACCGCCTCACGATACGTGCCGTGTCTATTAACACTGCTTTTTGTATCTGGGTTTTGACCCAACAACCGATTGAGAGCCTCCGAAGATGTTGGTCGAAGCTCTTTGGTATCAACCCATTGGCAGTAACGACTATCGGAACAATGACGGTTGAATCTACATCCCACATATCAGTAACCTCGTGAGCCAAATCCAAATATTTAGATATTTTGTCTTTTTCGGCTTTCACAAGGTTATCATCATGCGGGATAGTAACATCAACCAACATTGCCCGGCGCGCCAGTCGATCCACTACCACAATATCAGGCTTATTTGCAACAATAGTCCTGCCAGTAAAATATTGTTATTAGTCCAATACTAGGCCTTGGTCAATGATTGGCCTAAGTCCACCACGTTGGCCTCCTTTACCTCAAGGATCTCACAACAAAGCACTCTATTTGACATTAAAATCTTGTTATCAGAATTGGTGCGCATGTTTCTTCAAGTTGTTTGTCTTCACTGTTAAAGTTGTTCCTACTTCTCATGCTGGACAAAGGCAACCACTATAAGTTATGAAGCATGTATATGAAGCAGTGATGGCCTCGAGGTATAAGCGCGCGTTCGAGAATTTCGGCGGTCGCAGGTTCAAACCCCAGGCACACACCTCTGACTTTTCGAAGTTATGTGTGTATTGACAATGAATTATCACTTGCTTTATCGGTGAAGGAAAACATCGTGATAAAACCTGCACACCTAAAAGTTCTTAGGAATTTCTTAGGAGTGTAGTCCGCCAACCCGCACTAGGCCAGCGTGGTGGACTAAGGCCTAAACCATCTCAGTTGCAGAGGAGGCCTGTGCCCAGCAGTGGGACATATATGGGCTGATGATGATGATAAGTTATAGGTTGGCCTAACATAACACGCCTGTATCCCCAGAGGGGTAAGCTGAGATGCATTCCGCGCCCAAGTTTTACAAATCGTGTTTTAAGTCGCACATGATAAAGGGCGAGCATAATGGTATTGCCGCTTTACAAACGTAAAAAAAAATTGCCTAAAAATTTTGCACATCTAAAACTTCTTTGGAATTTCTTTGTGTGTGGTCCGCAAACCCGCACTAGGCCAGCGTGGTGGACTTAGGCTTAAACCCTTTCACTTCCAGAGGCACTCGTGCTCTGTAGTGGGACGTATATGCGCTGAAGATGAAAGATTTTGCACGACATGGGCATCGAACTCGCATAGAACGTACTTGTGCCGCGAGACCACGACTTAGTTTTTTTATTTTAACTTTCCTATATGAGGTTCAAAGCTTCCTATTTTTTTTTAGTTTATACCAAGGGCTCTCATTTTTAGATTCTAGCTTTTATATTAGTCTTTTATGTATGTGACTGTTGGTGATGCACCAAAATAAATACCTACTTATTTATTTTATCGGCCTCTCTTTAAATATGCGGCGTGGGATCCTAGGTTTGATTTCTGGGGCGTGCAAAGTTTTATTTGTTTTTTAACTAAACCGTTCTCGGCGTCGGGAATTGAAACCGAAAAATCTCATTAGTTTTTTTGAAAAATCACATTGACAGCCCCGTGGCGCAGTTGGCTAGACACTAGCTTGCGAAACGAGAGGCCGCGGGTTCGATCCCCGCACCGAGACAAATGTTTGTGTGATTCACAAATATTTGTTTCGGGTTTGGGTGTATGTGAGACCAAAAAGTCTCTTGTAGTTTCTGATACCCACGACACAAGACTTATATCTTAGTGTGGGATCAGAACTATGTATGTGACTGTTGGGTGTATTTATTTATTTATTTTATAAAATCACAAGGTACTAACCAAAACGTGGGCGTAGAAATTAATCTCTGCCTACCCCTTCTAGGATATAAATATTTCTTTACAGTTTCTAGTTTATATAATTACAAAGTATTGTATATTACTTAATGTACATTGTACACCTTCCGCAGGTTTCAAATTGGTTCAAGAACAGAAGACAGCGGGACCGACAAGCGGAACACAAAGATAGGTGAGTTTTTTTTTTTTTTTTTTTATACTGGCACGGCAAAGTGACCCCATTGCACCTGATGGTAAGCGTAATGGGTCCAGAAAAAGTGCCGACCAGCGAGAGATGATCTCCCGTTGGTCGACACAATCATGCCGGCCGAATACCTCTTCACCTTGTGAAGAAGTTTGGGGGGACTAATGCCATGGTGATCAAAGGACCGACCGCGACAAACCGGCCAAAAAATGCCGGCACGGTCATCCTTTCACCATGACTGAAGCCCCCCCGAAAACCGTGTGAGTGACAATTACTATACACTATTTCCAGGCTTTTGTTCCTTTCCAGATTCAATTCTTGGGTTATTGGACATTTCCGCATGAAAAATCATTATCAGTAACCAAAGTAACTAACGTGAATGTTAAAATCGTCTATCCCTTCTGGAATTACAATATAAAGAGTATTTAACATCATCATCATCATCAGCCCAAATAAGTCCCACTTTTGGGCACGGGCCTTCCCTACAACTGAGAGGGTTTAGGCCTTAGTCCACCACGCTGACGTAGTGCGAGTTGGCGGACTACACACCTATGAAATTTCTAAGAACTTTTAGGTGTGCAAGTACGTGAAAATTCATTGTGAATACACACATTACTTCGTAAAGTCAGATGTGTGTGCTTGGGGTTTGAACCTGCGACCGCCGTGATTCTCTACCGAGTGCTTAACACTCGAGGACATCACTATTTTAATATAATATTATTTAACTTTTGTATTTAATATACATACATACATACATACATAGATACATAAACTCACGCCTGTATTCCCTGAAGGGGTAGGCAGAGGTGCATTCCTGCACCCACATTTCGCCAGGTATGTATCAGTCCCACGTAATAGGGGGCGAGCCTATTGCCGTTTTTTGGGCACAATTCCAGACTCCGTGCTGTTACCGAGAATTTCCTAATGGAAAAACCCAATAACACTTTGCCCGACCCGGGAATCGAACCCAGGACCTCTAGATCGCACGGCACATACTTATACCGCGAGACCATGAGGCATTAATATAATTAAATATTAATACAAACAAAAAATCCGACAAACTAAACAATCCCGGACAAAGCTTACACAATCCGGCAGCCATTTATCAGCCCCCATCTCGTATGTATCGACGTGTAAAATCAGTTTTTATAGATATATCGATAAAAATGCATCTGTTGTCCGTCCGCGCGTAAATCTACGGGCCGATGGCGAAGGCGAAAATGGCGGCGGGAACTCAATGTTAAATAGGAGGGTTCTGTAGAAAATATTTTATTTATCACCCGACTTTGTGATAGTAAAAAGAACTGTGTTTGATATTTCTACATTATTCTATTATACAGCATATAGTGTATCGATCTCATCATCATCATCGTTTCAGCTTTTAAACATCTTCTGTTGAACATTTACTTTTGTTATCCTAATTATGTGGGCATTATCATCTCAAATAGTCCGCCAACCCGCACTAGGTTAGCGAGGTGGACTATTCCCTCTATATAAGGTCTATACCCTCAAGTGTAGAAGAAACCCGTGCCCGGCAGTGGGACGTATATGGGCTGATGATGATTTCAAATATCAACGCTTACGAATGCGCTCCACTAATATCATTGAAGCATTATTAGGATTAATTACTGTTACTTTCCTTGTGAACGTGGACTTTTTCAAACATATCTACGAACAAATCAGGATTTATTTTCGGGATGAAAGCAAAACCGTTCAGTCAATCATTAGAACGGACGTTTTAACCTATTCCTTCCCACTGTTCTATTTTTAGGACATTATATTAAACTCTTTTTTTAAGTTGTTAGGGCTCTTATTTTTATTGTTTCTGATGAAATTCGTAATTTCACAATATTTTCGAAATTTTTTTTTTCGCCGTAAAAAAAATGTAAAGTGATTTTAATGTTTTTTTTTAATTATTAATGTATTTAAAAAAAACTCATAAAATTGTTTCTTAATGTACTAAGAACTTAATTTATAAATTTCATCAAAAAAATCCAACGTTTTCGATGCTTGGGGCGTAATGGGTTAATATCATCTTTCATCTAATTTATATTCCATGAGATTCATTATTGATCTTATCTTACACATTCATATAAATGTTTATATACTATTAGAATATTTCGTATTGTACATCAAAACTATTCTAAATTCACGGATAGAAACTTGTAAATACCACAAATAAACTTATATAAAACTAATTTACTATTCCTACGCTAAATAAAAGGTTTTTCCATTCCCCAAACTCAAAACGGACCCCCAAATATTGTCATAACAATAATTTACAGCGTTGTGCGTTCAAAAATTACCAAAATGCGTCCCAGTTAATGGGTGGTCTGTTTTAACTGATTTTTGTAATAGTAACCACATTTATAACAGAAAGGTATGCTTCGATGACTTGGCTATGTTTGGAATGAGTAAAGAAATTTATTGAGGGAAAATACTGCGACCTCCTAGAAAGACCAATGCCGATAGAAAGTGAAAATTGAATTTGTTATGATGTATTCAAAATTTTATTCTGGGCAAAATTATCTTTGCAAACTTTCTCATCATCATCATCATCATCAATTAATCAACATCTCACTCTACTGGGTCTGCCTATTGTGAGATGTCTCTTGGAAAATTTGACAACAGTATATTTGTGCTATGATATAGATGTTACGAATCACTTTGTTTTAACAAAATAAATATTAAATATTTTTTTGCCGTAAAAAATTCTAGTCCAAAAACCCAAGTTTACCTAGACCAACCCGGGAACCGAAACAAACTAATCTAAATCGCATTCCGTGGACGCTGCAGGGTTAAAGTTAGTTTTAAGAATGTTATTTTAACCGACTTTTAAAATAGGTTCTCAATTCATTGAAATCTTTTCAAACTGCTTGATTAGATTATCAAAAATCGTTATTTTTCTCAATCTACCTTCAATTATCTATTTTACGTTATATTACCAAAACGAAAGCAATCGATTATTCTGTAGGCTGTAAAAAATATTTTTGCTAAGACTATATTACTGGGAATGTCTAGATTCCCAACGGAAATGAGTCTAGACATAACAAAGTGTAACACACAAAATCGCCGACGCAGTCCGTCTCGCACAAAACACAAATACATAAAAGGGGGAGTAGTTTGTCTATCCATTTGGCTGGCTTCGAACGTAACTTGATATCTCGAGTACATCCCTGGATGGTAAAACATACCAAAACCAATCCTATTACACACGAAATAAGGTTCAAATAAGCTTGTATGACAAAACCGCTCGACCGTTGACTAAGGTTTGAATTTAGAACAGCGTTATTCGAAATTTAAAATTATGAAATTACTGGTTTAATAGAAGGAAGTCTGGTCTATGCGTGAGAGGTCTGTAAATAATTTCTAAGTTCATAAAGGACTTTGAACTGTGAAGGATTTGCGTACATATATTTGGGATTTTTATAGGATGGTATAGGTAAAATTAATAAAAAGATTTTTATTAATAATAATTGATCACACGTTAGCACATTATTATCTGATGTTTTTATGACAGGTAATAGTTACGGTGTTAACTCACGTTGACGCAAAAAAAATCCCGCAAAACAATTATAATAATATATATACTAATCTTACTTCAATAAGTAATAAATGTATATATTCATCATCCCATACACGTCCCACTGCTGGGCACGGGCCTTCTCTACCATTGAGAAGGTTTAGGCCTTAGTCCACCACGCTGGCCTAGTGCGGGTTGGCGGACAATAAATGTATATGGTGATGAGGAAAACGGTTAGCCCAGTTCGGAAGACATCACTAGAGAAGAACGGGCAAGAAACTCTAGTGATGCTCTTTTCCAATCAAGAAATAGTTTAGAATGTTGATACAAAGATTACATTTTTCGAATTAGAGCAACTCATTAATTCAATCACAAACTACCATCATCATTATCATCATCATCATCATCAGACCTTATACGTCCCACTGCTGGGCATAGGCCTCCTCTACAACTGAGTGGGTTTAGGCCTTAGTCCACCACGCTGGCCTAGTCCGGGTTGACGGACTACAAATCTAAGAAATTCTAAAAAAAAGGTGCGCAGGTTTCGTCACGATGTTTTCCTTCACCGTTAAAGTAAGTGATGATTCATTGTCAATACACACATAACTTCGAAAAGTCAGAGGTGTGTGCCTGGGGCTTAAACTTGCCTGCCTAAACCTCGAGGGCCATCACTACTTATCAAACTATCTTACAAACTAATATCCTGTCATATTTACAAATCAACTAATATACTCAAGTCGGAAATCGAACTCGGCATAACAGCTCATTACAACTAGCTAACTAGAACAATAGTGTAAAAATATAAATTACATAAAATAATACCGTACAAAGCGAAAAAACGACGGGAATAAGTCGACGGACGTGTCTATTTGGTTGTGGTGTGCGAGCGAGAGGCAGTTATACGTGCGAGAGAAACGGCTATATGTAACCCGACACCGCCACATCTGCGTCCTAAAAGCGAACAGGGCCGAACTCTGTTGTATTTATAATTACACCAATATTGTAAAGGATAAAGTTTGTGTTCGTGTTTGTTACTTCACGCTAAAACTGCTGGAACAATTTTGATGAAATTGGATGTGGAGGTAGTTGACACACTGAATTAACGTAAAGGCTAATTTAAGTACCGGATAATTAGATTCGAAACGGGTAAACTGATAGTCGTGATGGCCTCGAGGTTTAGGCACGCGGTTGAGAATCTCGATCGATCGATCTCCTTCACCGTTAAAGTACGTTATAATTATTTGTGAATACACACATAACTTCGAAAAGTCAGAGGTGTGTGCCTAGGGTTTGAACCCGCGACCGCCGAGATTCTCGACCGCATGCCTAAACCTCGAGGCTATCACGACTACTCAATAGCCAATAGCCATAAGCGTCATGAAATTTAAATGTAGTATCTTAAAGTTACTTGCTTAATATTAAAAGTAAGCCATCAAAAACATAACTTGTACAAAATCAAGTCTCGCAACTCAGTTAGTTCTTCTACCGTAAAAAGCTGTGAGATCCATGTAATACCAAGTCGATTAATTTATTCAGTCCCTACTTAACGGACCTTCCGTCTTAAGTTATTATGCACTTCGCTTACCTAACAACATCTTAAAGTGACCCTATCAATATTAAAAATCTTCTATGTTTTAAATAAAATAGTTTGACTTGGCCATCGCATGAAAACATAATGTATCTAAATCTACATAATACATATTTATAGTAAATAAGATTAATTTCCGCGTTGATACTGCGACATTTCATGCTACTTTCTACTTGCATATTTCAATATGCCTGAAAAATGACAATTTACAATGGTATCTCTTGTTAGTTGACGCAATTAAGGCGACCTCATTTGAACCGAATGTACTCGGACTTAACGAAACGCGACACACTTAAACAGGTCACTTGTTTATGCTTATTGTGACCTATCCTAGTTGACATTGATATCCTCTTCTCTTCCTTCAACTCTCAACTCCAGATATATCTAAAAAAAATTAATTTTACTTAATTATAAAACTGTTTTTTCGGGTTCCCTATGCTAATATTATAACCGAAAAAATGTATTTTCGTTTGTAATTAATATATTCAAAAACTATAGGACCGATTTGTATGATTTTTTGGTCATCATCATCTTTTTGTCCTGTTCCCAATTCTATTTGTGGTCGGCACATTATGTTTTATCCTTCCAAACATCCCTATCAGCCGTCATGTCTTCAGTCACCCCTTTTTCTTTGGCCTTCCTCTCCTTGTATATACTCCAACATTCATACTCATTACTTCGATTTGTATGATTTTTGGTATTGACATAAATGCGACTTTAGAAAGCGTTTTTTTACTGTATGGCCGAATTATTTATTGTATAATTATAGACCGTAACTCACATTTTTAATTTAAGAATACGTTCTATAAAGTTAATGAAATACATAAATTAAGTAACTTATCTTCATTTTAGTTACTCAAGTATTTTGTTCTTAAATAAGCAATCAACTTTTGGGACATAGATTTTTTCAAAAAGTGGCAAAATCTACGGCCTTACCCATAGATCATTCGATTTAATTAATTGCAAGCTGGCGAAGCGGTGCCCAACATTAATTAATGTTTTTATATTTATTTTTGACTTCCTAAATCAAATTAAGGCCCAAACTCTCAGACGAGGAGACCCGTGCCCAACAGTGGGACGAGCTGATGATGATGATGACTGTAAAGTCTTCATATTACTTGCTAAAATTACTAATACATTGTAGCCCGTTTAGTACGACATCGCTTTTAACAACCGTTTTTAGCGACGTAAGTATAGGCATATGTTTGGTTTTAATATAATAAATAATGTCTGTTCGTTTAGTACGGCGTCCGGTTAGTACGACGTAATATCACCAGTCCCTTGGCTGTCGTTATAACCGGATTCTACTGTACTAATTTTCATTTTAAAATTATACAAATTGAATAAATAATAACAGGAAAACATTATGAAAAATAATTTCCCTAAAAAAAATAAGTCCCTTCTTCGCAAATCGCATTAAATGATTTACCTCGACTTTGTTAATCTTCGGACCTGTTACTGCTTAGTGGAGTGGAAGCATACGGTCGAACGCACCAAACCTGGTTTGAATACCAATTTTAAACAGCACGGTTTTGTAAATTTAAATCTTAAAGATTACAATGCGTAATAATTTTTTGCTACAATTTGTTCGGTTAACATACGGAAGAAACTTACAACATCTCCAAATCAAAGTAAAAATAGAATATATATATAGCATAGAAACGAAACTAAATGTAACAATAGCCAAAAAAACAATAAATCGTAAAAAAATATGTAACACTCACAATAAGTCTATACATACATACATAAACTCACGCCTGTATTCCCCGAAGGGGTAGGCAGAGTTGCATTTCTGCACCCACATTTCACCAGGTATGAATCAGTCCCACGTAATAGGAGGCGAGATTATTACCGTTTTTCGGGCACATTTCCAGACTCCGTGCTGTTACTGAGAATTTCCTAATGGAAAAACCCAATAACACTTTGCCCGACCCGAGAATCGAACCCAGGACCTCTAGATCGCACGGCACATACTTGTACCGCGTAAGTCTATAACAGTTGACCTTAAAACATAGAACATTAGCAAATTACGGAGTAATATATATTAACATAGACAAATAAATAGAAATACACATAACATACAAAAAATATAAATATACCTACATAAATACATACAAAAAAATAAACGTGAAATATTAATAATTCATTTCTTTAAAAATTCCCTGCCGAACTTTCATATTAAAATCATTTGAGCCTGTTCTTTTTGCAACGAAGTCTGATTTTTTTGTGCTTTAAATTACTTCCTTTCTTAAATTTTGCAATTATGGTTTCGCAATCGGGACTGGAACCTACGCTCCAAACCCGCATTTAGCATTGCATTATCGTAATATGAAGGTGGATGTATTGAATTGATGAGAACCCCCGGAGGTGGTTTGGTATCGCATTTCTTGCTTGTTTAGGGGGCGCGGCTGTCACTATGGATACACGTCAGATTGTGCGCATGCGCCGAAATCGAAATACCACGCATCACTGCTTCAGTTGTTGAAATTTTGGATTCGATTCCTGCGTTGTTGAATTTGAAAATTTTCGACCGGGGTGATTAATGTCTCACAAAAAAGCGACGGAAAGCAATGGTTTTCAATCCCCACAACTAGTGCGGGTTGGCGGACTAAACGCCTAAGAAGCTAAGAATTTTTAGGAGTGCAGATCGTTTCAATGTTTTTAATTTGGGGTCAGAACTACATGTGACGGTTGGGTGTATCAATTTATTTCTCGGCTAAAACTACTCCAATTTTGATGCATTTACGTACCGGCTTGCGAAACGAGAGGCCGCGGGTTCGATCCCCGCACCGAGACAAATGTTTGTGTGATCCACAAATATTTGTTTCGGGTCTGGGTGTTTGTGAGACCGAAAAGTCTCTCGTAGTTTCTAATACTCACGACACAGGACTTGTATCCTAGTGTGAGGTCAGAACTATGTATGTGACTGTTGGGTGTATTTATGTACCTTTTTTATCTTTATTTATTTCGGGGTTTTTATCAAAAAAGATATGACAACCCCATCGTATCTTTTACATAATTATATCTACATGTAACTTAATAACATACAAGTATATACTTATATTAATAACAATTACAAGTCACAAAGGAGCATGGAATGCTGTTACTGGATGAACATACGTATTTAAACGTAGAAAATAATCTAGGGTATATTTCTCTAAATTTTGGTTTAGGTATAGACTAGGGTTGCCATCTGCGAACTTAGAAATCCAGGATTTGAATATAGAAATACCAGGACATTTTGGTTTTAAGACATGACTATTTATGATGCAGTACCTAATTGTTATAATAAAACAACTTGCCTACCTAAACCTAGTAGTGCGAAAGAGACAACAATCAGTCTGCACTACTTTGTTTTAAAAAGAGTCATGACCCTCACACGCGCGGCGCGTGCCTAGTGAGTGACAAAACGATTAGTAGCGCGCAAAATTTAAAGCATGGATCCTTAACAGGACTCTCTAAAACCCAGAACGATGCTTATAAACTATCCAGGACAGCCCAGGACACCCCAAAAAGCAGGACATGTCCTGGGAAAACAGGACGGTTGGCAACCCTAGTATAGACGAGCCCCGGCGGTACCATGGACATACCCTCAAAAGCAGTAGCGTAATTAAATTTGTCCAAGTGAAAAAAGGTTTTTAAAACTCCGGGCGGCGGGCGGCGGTGTCGTGTTACTTTCATGTTTCGGGACCCGCCTGTCGTTACCAATAAGTGTCTTTGGTACCTTTTGACAGCCCCGTGGCGCAGTTGGCTAGACACCAGCTTGCGAAACGAGAGGCCGCGGGTGCGATCCCCGCACCGAGACAAATGTTTGTGTGATCCACAAATATTTGTTTCGGGTCTGTATATTTATGAGAGCGAAGTGTCTCGTAGTTCCTGATATACGACACAAGACTAGTATCTTAGTGTGGGTTCAGAACTACATATGTATGTATGTGACTGTTGGGTGTATTTATAAAAAAAGACAACACCGCACTTGGTGGTAAATTTCCTGACGTCCTTTTCCAAAGTCCCATGTATGTTATGTAGTTTTTGAATTAATTCAGTACATACCAAAATGTAAATTATCTCAGAAAAACACTTTGCTAAAGACTTAGCTGAAAACAAGTTATATGCTAAAAATTTAAATCGTCAGTGTTATTTTATCGCTATAATGCTTATTATATGCTTACCTGTATAGGTGCGTGCCATGCATCGACAGGTCTTGGTTTCTATTCCCATAAAAAACTCAATTATAGTTTTTGCACCAGAAAAATTTCAGTACCGGAATCTACAACTTAAAACAGCGAAACGTGGTTATAGCTTTTATTATAATAATCCTTTATTTATTTGAAAGAGATTAAGTTTTAAGGCAATAGGCTCGCCCCCTATTACGTGGAACTGATACATACCTGGCGAAATGTGGGTGCAGAAATGCACCTCTGCCTACCCCTTCGGGGAATACAGGCGTGAGTTTATGTATGTATGTAGATTAAGTTTTATACCATCCACAAATTACCATAGGACATAATACATCTAAGGAATTGCTTCTAGTTTAAGAACAAGGTCAAGCACATTAGCCAAGGACCCATAACTAAGCTAAGCTTGTCGCAGTGGTTCAGAATTAAACCAATGCTTTTTAGAGATACTGGTTTGAAGTTTAATTAATATATTTTTTATTTTTTCTAATTACAGTGGCGGAGGCGGAGATAAGCAGTTAGATTCCTCAACGGATGACGACAGCGATGCGCCTGCGCACCCAACGCAACCCCACGCAGTCCCCGCGCATGCGCCGCAGCCCCTCTACCCCCTGTACGAGCACCCCCTCGCCCACCTGCAGTATCACCACACGTGACCTCATATTAACTGGGTCTAGGGTACAATCCGGTCCAAAGGTTGAAGGGTCCAAGACCCATGTTATGGAGTTGGGTGTGTAATCATGATTAATTAAAATGTTGATTTTTGACCAAAAAATACCCTTAACACTATCTGTGGTTCTTACCCAAATTTATAAACAATACATCCGATTGGTCCATTATTAGAGAGGGATTAGAATCGGTTATTAATTTTTAGTTCGCCCTAAATTTTCTTTGACTGTATAGGTAATAGAAAAGAGAGATAAAGCCCATAATTACAGAATATTAACATTAGGCGTGATTAAAACTATCTATTACTTAATGTGATTACTTTTATAGATAGCATAGATTAAATTAGTCTGCAGATTCGACATTGTAATCAAAATTATTAATCATGATCAAGATTAGATTTCGCCAAACTCCTTACCAAATTACTTATATGTAGAGCAGCTTTGTTAAGATTGAAAAAGTGATTTTCAAATTTTAAACTACCGTATTCTTTCACAGAAAATATAGTTATCCAAAAAATATTCAATTAGTGATGTAAATTGATTTGCATTTCGCACTAACAATATAATAGTGTTGTGCCTCAAAATATATCGATTGTTATACAATTTGATAATCCGTTATTTTTAAAAGCGATTGGTAAAGTAATTGACTGCCTCGTGGTCTCGCGGCACAAGTATGTGACGTGCGATCTAGAGGTCCATTCGATTTCCGAGTCAAGCAAAGTGTTATTGGGTTTTCCATAAGGAAATTCACATTAACGGCACGGAGTCTAAAAATGTGTCAAAAAAACAGCAATAGGCTCTGTGTGGTGGGTCTGTCTGATACATACCTGGCGGAATGTGGGTGCAGAAATAATGCTGTCTACCCCTTCGGGAAACCAGGCAATAGATTATGTGCGCCTGTTTAGTAAATTACACTAAATTTACTAACCATTTTTTTTAATTTTAAAAAAAATTTACACTTTGAATTGCAACACTATTGTATAATAAGTGCGATTTTTACATGTAAATAGTATTTTGATTGGTTTATCGTTGTGCTTTAAACCCCCTTTTCATTAGTATAAAAATCTTCAGATATGCCTGAAAATCTCAACTTTGCTAAGAGATAGTAGTCGCATCGTTTCAGAGATCTATGAATGTTTAAATTCTTAGACTACACATCCAGATGTTTCATTTAAAAATACCATAGATCTTTTAGGCCTACATTGACCATTAGGGGGGTTATTTCATGCATTTTCATAGCAACACTCACTGCGTTAAACAAACTATAAATATTGAAAAATATAGAAAAACAATCTTGTATTATTTTGTAAAATATAAAAATTATAGCGTTTTATGATATACAATGGAAAGCTCTGGGAGGTAAATTAATAGAATTATTCAAAATTATCTTATACTTAGAATTATCTTTCGACAGCCCCGTGGCTCTGTTGGTTAGAAACCAGCTTGTGAAACGAGAGACCGCGGGTTCGATCCTCACACTGAGACAAATATTTGTGTAAATTACAAATATTTCTCTCGGGTCTGGGTGTTTGTGAGACCGGAGAGTCTTTCGTAGTTTCTGATACCCACGACACAAGACTCGTATGTACACTACCGACATAAAGTTTGGAAGCACCTATAATTTTTGTAAAAAGAAATAGCAAATTGATAATAACAAATTTTATCGATGTTGTAATAAAATATAATATTATTTTAGTAATAAGAATATGGTTTTGTTTCATAGTTTAATTGTTTTTTTAAGTAAGTACCTAATCATTCTTATTTAAATAATACTATATCTTATATTATTTCTAAAGTAATTGAGAGTATTAAAAGTGCTTCCAAACTTTTTGTCGGTAGTGTATATATGTACATACTTAATGTGGAGTCAGAACTATGTATGTGACTGTTGGGTGTATTTATTCAATAGTAAGCCAGCATAAATGTGACGACTGATAAGTTAATTATGATTGTTATAAGCTAGTAAACTACTAAGTACTATTTAGACTATACTGCAATTATTATCAGTGACATCGCCCTCAAAGAAATAATAAAACAATATTTTACAAACACGCAATGTAAAGCAAAAAACGTCAAAAGGTCGTTGACCCCTAATGTCAGTTGATTTTATTAGCGTTACATTGCGTCATTTCTTAATAAATCACTATTTGAAAACAAACATTGTATTTTCTTGCTTTCAAAAAAAATTACTTAATAAGAGTATGAAATTTTCTTATTATGATAAAATTTACATAAAATTAAAAGTAGTCCAATTAGGGCGTTGATTGGAAAATAATCATGATAGTCAGTACCAGTTGTGACTTTTATGATGGCTTATTCTTTGCCTTCTTTGCGTTTTATAAGCATTTACATAGACTTTTTGTTCCACCTCTGTTGTTACCTTCTGGAGCATTCCAAATACACATGTAAATAACGCAATGGACATAAGTACTACATGTGTAACATTTTTGAACATATTACCAAAATGGCGGCTAAAAATCTTAGCTTAGACCAAGTCTTAAGCATATTGTGCATTTCATAGACCCATATTCCTTCATGTACTTCCATAGAAGCCTAAAAGCCCAGGTTACCTTACAAAATTCCGAATAATAATCTTTAAGCTTTAAATCTTTATTTAACAAAAGCAATTTGACGTATAAATAAGTACCTATATCCCGACTCCGCAATAAAAAATATAAACTAGACATTACAAATTAACGTAAAACGCTTTTGGGCTTCTAAGGAAGTACCGACACTTTTACGAGAGGAAACCGCCTTAAGCTCCCTGTTCGGTACCTCGGGGGAGGCCGAGGTATGTCGGGGTCACCCGAGGGGGGGGGGGGGGGGTTCACCGGAAGTACCGACACTGCTATATTCAGATATTACCTAAAATATTTACCATTGTAGCATCATTTACATCACAGTACGTTGTCAAAGCTTTTGATATTAATATTTCCAAAGTCTTGCTATAGAGAAAAAATGGTCTTGAGTTTGGGTCCCGGATTGGAAATCGATGAGTTAGATTTTCCATGTGGAAATTCTCAGTCAACGATAAGATTCGACATATCCCTGTAAATGGTAAAACTGACAAGTGTAGTAATGCTCTGCCTGTTCCTTTTTAGGTACAGGCGTTTGCATGTGCGCACGGCTTAGGTCCCATAGCAATACATATACATATATATAATAGAATATAGTGTAATTAATTAATATAACCAAATGTATTGAAATAACTTTTAACATTGTATTTATTATTTAGTTTGTAAGTTTATTGTTAATTTATTGTATGGGTGCGGTCATATTTTACGCGAATACATAAAGATTTATTTTGAACAAAATTTATTTCATTAGAGTAGGAAAAAAAAAGAAAAAAAAAAGTAGTGATCGCGGTCTCGGCGGTCGCAGGTTCGGTGTATTCGCAATGAATCATTACTTTAACGGTGAAGGAAAACATTGTGATGAAACCTGCATATCTAAAAATTCTTAGGACTTTGGTGGTGGTGGACTAAGGCCTAAACCCAGTTATAAAGGAGACCCGTGCCCAGCAATGGGACGTATATGGGCTGATGATGATGATGAGAGTAGGAAAACATAATAGGTACAACCTTTTATTAAATACTAGTTCCTCCAGGGGGCAATTTTTAACCCCCTGTTCATCCCACGGGAACACAAACACAAAACTTAAAATACAAAACGCCTGTCATAACTTTCCGAGCAATATTTTATATATGTGTATCATATCTATTCGGACTCTGCTTTGAAAGGGCGTAATTTTATAAAAAAGTAGCCTATATTACTTCGGAAGTTTCCATCTATCAAATCAAAAATCATTAAAATCTAGTAGTTTTTGTGTTTTCACTTTAAACATGTAAAAATATAAACCTTTCTTCTTTATGTTAGTATAAATTCGAGGAACATTAATAAAGAAAAGCTACTACGATACAAATGCCAGCCCGCACTAAATCAGTGTAGTGGACTTAGGCCTAAATCGTTTCAATTGTTGAGGAGTCCCGTGCCCAGCAGTGGGACGTATAAGGGCTGATAATGATGATGTTATTAAGCATCTTTTGATGTATCATCACATTGCCAGCATAAAAAAATATTTTTAATTATATTCGCGTAAAATGGCCGTCTCCCAGTGCGTGTCTCCATACTGTATATTAAATAAATAGCTGTAAGATACTCGAAGCATTATGTTGTTTATAGCTGACATAGCATTTTTTAAACAAACGCGTGCTGTTCAATATAATGTTGTTTTATTTCAACTTTTTATTTGAAATGAGTTTTAACAAAAGTACTCAAGAGGCCGTTAAAGTACTACGTAAGCAAATATAACATAATAAACCTCCTCGTCCCCCAAGTAATCAAAAGCACCGACCAGTTGAATAAGACTAGAAAGGAAATGTGAGTATTCCGAGCGTGCCGAAACTGGGATTAGACTATCATATGTTTGACATGGCCGCTTCTTAGTAATTCGGGTTGCGTGTAATATCAAGACATCCCTTCATTTATTTTTGAATTTTTTATCATTGGTCGTGTGATCGTAGTAGAATGGTGACAGGCAAGCGGCGACACTCGTCGCCATACAAAATGTCATAGGTACGCCATACGCCATGTCTATTTCCCATGTAATCTTATTCAGCTGTCCTGTGATCAAAAGTAAGCTAATATCGTACTCCCCCTCCTATGTTTACGTTATCACAATCCAGACCCCCCATATCCCATGTCATCAAAAGTGAGCAAATCGGAGACCCCTACGTTATACTTGAATGGCCCCTAATACGGCCTGAGTCCCTAAATCGTATAAGCATGGTGAGGAAACCTGCAATCCTAAAAGTTTGTAGGATTTTTTTTCTTTTTGACAGCCCCGTGGCGCAGTTGGCTAGACACCAGCTTGCGAAACGAGAGGCCGCGGGTTCGATTCCCGCACCGAGACAAATGTTTGTGCGATCTACAAATATTTGTTTCGGGTCTGGGTGTTTGTGAGACCGAAAAGTCTCTCGTAGTTACTGATACCCACGACACAAGACTCGTATCTTAATGTGGGGTCAGAATTATGTATGTGACTGTTGGGTGTATTTATTTATTTCTTATGTGTGTAGTCTTCGAACTAGGCCAGTGTGGTGAAGTAAGTCCTAACTTGTCATAGGTGTAGAGGAGGCTCAGCAGTCTCAGACTCATACATATTTATGGGCTACATAGATAGTTATAACTATGCATGAAGGGTGCTATTTTGGCCTAAAAGTGGGGAATAAACGAATAAAGGAGGTTTACTTGTTGGGAATTAGCGTGATTTACCGTTCATTGCAACATCTAGGGTAAATGAATACACACAAAAGAACTTACAATATATTTATTTGCACTATACTTGTATGAAACGCGGAATAAAGATCAAAATATCAAAACTAAAATCTTATTATATTTTACATGCCACACTTATAACAATTTAAGCTAGGTAGCTTTAAGCTAGCCCCTCGATTTCGCGCCTCTTAATTTTAATTATTTTTTGTAATTTTGGGGATAAATAGTTAGTGCTAGTCCATTATCATTTTATATGCAAAAACTTTACTTATTCTCGTTCAACTGTTCTGGTGTGATTATACACATCCATTCATCACACGGCCAGTAAACTGAGGGTGTGGAAATACACCTACATATTCAGGTGTACTACCGTATATATGTAATATTATTCTTGTTAATATTCAACCTACTCATTAATACTTATGTACGTACTCAATAAAATATTGACAAATGTCATAAAGTTTAAGAATTACTAATAAGAGCATATTATTGAAAATTACCGCCAATTTTAGTTCAAAAACGAGCCATGTACTTCAAACTCCTTAATAAGTTTGCCGGTTTTCAAATCGCTGACGACAAGTTTAGGATTGATGTAGAAACACAAGCATATATTTTCCGTAAATATTAAGGTCTTGTTCACGTTGCAAGTGTCCAGAACATTCTCTATTCTGGGACCCCAGAAGTGGTGGCCGGTGTAGGTCGAACCAAAGTTGACCACCAAATTACCCTTCACGCTTGCCTCGTATTCTATCTGAAATGTAAGAACTTCATCAAAATGTGTTTAAGAGTTCCTTAAATATTGTTTTGTAATAATAAGTGTAGTTCAGAAGGTAAGTTCAAAAGCACTCGTATAATAAAACTAAGGTCCCCTCAGCTTATATTATGATGGATTAAGATATAGTAAGTATATATAAGTAGTGGTTATTACACAAAAAATATTTTCTCTTCAAAATACATTTGTAATAAACGGTTTTTAAAATTATATCCTTACAGCGCCATCTAGCATGCTAGACCTATATTACTACTATAGTGATGTTCGTTGCGCCAATTAATCGAATTATCGGGAAAAGGCATTCATCGATCAATTTTAATCGATGTATGCGATTATAACTATTGGTTTATTTTTTACCACTTTCCCATACATTTTGGAAGATTGAAAATGGAATTGTGAATTAATTGATTTTTATTTTGTGTGATCGTTTAACATCAGCTACAAAAATAATGAGTACCTCAATATTCATAACGCCCCTTGTAGCCATCAACTGCGCTTGCGCCATCTGGGTGGAACCCAAAAGAACTTGTAGAGGTTCTGCTGATCCAATCTTCACAGCTTGCGCACTTTGTCCATTCCTTCCCCAGGACGACATGAAGGCGTACCTCGCAACGGAGCCAGACGATTCTATTTCTATGTCTGTAATGCACAATGGTCTCAATGGTGATGGTCTCGAGGTTTAGGCACGCGGTCGAGAATCTCGACGGTCGCGGGTTCAAACCCCAGACACACACCTCTGACTTTTCGAAGTTATATGTGTATTCACAATGAATTATCACGTAATTTAACGGTGAAGGAAAACATCGTGATGAAACCTGCACACCTAAAAGTTCTTAGGAATTTCTTAGGTGTGTAGTCCGCCAATTCGCACTAGGCCAGCGTGGTGGACTAAGGCCTAAACCCTCTCAAAGGTAGAGGAGACCCGTGCCCAGCAGTTGGACGTATATGGGCTGATGATGATGATGATACGTATAAGGGGTAGTCAGAGTTTATTTGTCGGCTCCCACATTTCCCCCGGTATTAAGTTAATATTTCAATTTATTCTTGCCAGATATCTAGAAATGTTTTTCTATCTTGAATACTATTAGATTATTAACCAAATTAAAATCTTAAGTACGTAACAGGGTAGTATCGCCTTATTAACTAATATCAAGTCGAAAATATAAATTGATAAATAAAGTTCTTACCGTAAGTAATATTTTGTCTCATAGACAACAACTTCATATTCCTCCACGTTGTAGTAAATCCAATTTTCGCTGTATCCGACAATAATATGCTCACATTGGCGGGCATAGGATATTTATTCTCCAAAATTCTTCGGGAAAAATTCACCGGCTGGGTATTTATTGCTACTATTTTCCCTCTCTTCGCCACCAAAGATTTCTCAACTTGTTTCCATCTATAGAGATTGTACAGATCATACCACGGCGTCGGACTGCGGACGTAGACATCATCCGGCCGTTCACCTAAATAAATCCTAATGCACTCTTTTATCCTGTCATCTGTTATCCCGAAAGTGATCCTTTCCAGCTCAGTAACCACGTTCTCCTCTTTTCCATGGAAGAATAAATTCAAAATCGGTTTCTCATGATTGATGTCACATAACAGCTTCACGTGAAATCCCGTCACTAGCGGTAACATCATTAGCGCGGCGAGCATTTTTAATCTGTAACGTAAAACTGTTATTTGATAATAGATGGCGTTAATTTAACAGTATGATAGCGTTTTTTACATACATATAATTGACGCTTATATCCCGAAGGCATTGATAGGAAACAGTTCTGCACTCAAATTCGCCAATTGTATTTTTGTTCCCCGTAATAGAGGGAGAGTTTATTGCCGTTTTTCGGGGACACTTCCAGACTCCCTGTTGCTACTGAGAATTATATCAAAGTAATAGAAAAAATATATTTTGTTCCTATCTACCGCAATAGTCATAGGTTGTCTGTATGTGTGCGATCTGCGATCTAGAAGCCCACGGTTCGACTTCCGGGTCGGGAAAATTTTCCTATCAGGAAATTCACAATAGAAAGAAGGAGTCACAAAACGTTAACGTCAACGGCAATAGGCTGACCCCTATACGTGATTCTTAAAACATGGTTAACAAAAACCGGGAGTAGAAAAACACCGTCTATCCTTCATCTATAGAGGCGTGTATGTTTATGCAAAAGTAACTCACCTTATATTGGTACTGTTGTGTTCTCTGCTCCGAAAGAAATGATTGGGATCTACTATGAAACACCTTTTTATTTGAAGGGCTTTTTAATTACCCTTGACTATGTATACATAGTGTACAGTGTGCCGATAGCTCATCTCCAATTAAGTACTTTATTTGTAAACATAGATATAAATTATAACTTATTCGCAGCTTATCGCCGTCCACTGCTGAACGAAGGCCTCCCCAAGTAGGCGCCATCCATCCTGGTCTTGATATTAATACAAATGCTAATTTATACTAATATGTAAATACATAGTCACATACATAGTTTCGACCCCACACCAACGAAACTACGAGAGTCTTTTCCGTCTCACAAACACCCAGACCCGGAAGAAATATTTGTGAATCACACAGACTTACTATGTATCGGTGTGGGGATCGCATCCGCGGCCTTTCGTTTCGAACGCTGGTGTCTAGCCAATTGTGCCACGGGGTCGCCATTTAATTTTCTTTTTATATTATATTTTATTATATTATATGGGTTTAATCCTTTGAACTTTAGTTGATATTAGAGTAAACCTCATTTATTTAATACTTTCTTGTACTCTATACAGGTATATACCTTAACATATAGTTTTAAAATTATTCACACATTAAATTTCTTTAGTTAAGTACAGTATCGTTCTTACGTATACGATGGCATTTAGCAATGAACTTGATCGCTCCCATTAGCTTCATAGAATGATTACTGAAGGCGAAAAGTACTGTTTCTTTTTTAATACGGAACGACATAGTAACCGTGTTGGCTTTGACGTCAGCCCATATACATAGGTACGTCCCATTTTTCCATAGAAGCCCAAAAGCCCAGCTTGCCTTACAAAATTCCGAATAATAATCTTTAATCTGTAAATCTTCATTTAATAAAAGCAATATGACGTATCAATGAGAATATCCTAAGCCCACGATAAGCAATTATAAACTAGAATGCATATAAAGACCCTTGCTGCCCCCATCGTGTCGATTACATGGCGCGTTTGAGCTATTTTAAATTAAATTCTTTAGAAGACCGACGCATACTACATGACCTGTCGTTTCTTCATAAATTGATCAATGGTTCTATCGATGCACCGAACTTGCTGGCCTCACTTTGCTTAGCTGTACCAAGAAGGATACCTAGATTCCCCCTGGAATATACCTTCAGAAAAGCCCCATTGAGAACAAAGATCTCAACTCCCTTAAACCGTGCCATAGAAGCTTGCAACGACATAAATGACATTGACATCTTCAGGTCCTCCACTGTAACCTTTAAGTCATTGTACTTGGAATCGCTACTACATCATTAATAGTCGGGTTTTATCTATGATTTTAATTTATGTTTTCATTTTTATTCTTTCATATTATAGTTTTTAATAATACCTAAATGTAATTAAATGCAAATATTGTAATTTCCTAGTTGTAATTCCGAATGTGGTTTTGTTTATTTATAATTTTATTCTTTTTTTTTGTATCGTCACACTATTTTTTTATTTTGATTTTTTTGATTTTTTTTATATAATTAATATTATTATAGTAGCATATTTATTATTAAATATAATTTCCAATACTAATATAAATAATTAAATGTAATTTCCAATACTAATATAAATAATTAATGTGTCTGAGCAATAATATCAAGAATGTTGTATTCACCTATAATGATGGTACGCAATGTCCAATGCTATTTATTCAACTGTATTTTAAAGTGTATGTGTAACTGTCGATGGTGTCTCTAAATAAATAAATAAACTAGACATTACACAATTAACGTGCAACACTTTTGGGCTTCTATGGAAGTACCGCCACTGATACGTCCCACTGCTGGGCACGGGCCTCCTCTACAATTGAGAGGTTAGGTTATTCCACCACGCTGGTTTAGCTCGGGTAAGCAAAGATTTTTTGTAAAGTCTTACGAGTGCAGGTTTCCTCACGATGTTTTCTTTCATAGTTAAAATGCGAATTCGTTGTGAATACACTTTGAAAAGTCAGAGGTTTGCTCTTTGTATTTTAACCGCGGAAGTTTTGTGTCGTCTTCGCGCCTAATAGTTTAGGCCCGGGGTCGCCAAATGGCGGACCGCGGTCCGCACCCGGACCGCCGACCCATTTTGTGCGGACCGCGAGAACACAGCAACTTGCACTGTAGATAAATGTGACCATTTATTTTTTTACTCAAAACGGGACATTGGTTTATTTGGGTCAATTAACAAGTACCTATATAATGAAAAAAAAAAACAGTAGGTACTTTTTTAATTTATTTATTCGGAAATGAAAGTTACGAATTAAAGAACATAGTCAAGATGTTTAGTTACTTATATTTGTATTTATTTATTTGTATTATTAGAGGAGCTTTGCTTTAATATAGCTGGTGATGATTTTAAGTAAGAAAGAAACTCTTGGCAGGTTTTTTTACACTCACCTTAGTTGTCAACATCGCCTTTAGAACTGAAGTTTGTAACTGGGTTTTCTCAGATGTCCACAAATTGTTCATCATAGAAAATACTCAACTCTTTCTACTGGTGCATTTGTAGCAGGCAAACATATAATATATTCAATTAAAATAGAAAAGTTTTTATGCTGAATATTGTTGGCGTGAAAATGTTGAAATATCTCCACCCCAGCCGGCCAAAGCAATCGCATTCGACAGAAAACGGGACATTTTAGCGTTCCAGAGTTCATTTCGGGGACACCGGGACACGTAATTATAAAAGGGACAGTCCCGTTCAAAACGGGACGTATGGTCACGTTAACTATAGACTACTTCTGATATAAATAACTTCCGTTTTTTTAATAATAAACTTTGTTTAATAAATATTCTTATAAATAAAATGTGCGGACCACAATGGTCATTTCATTTCTTAAAACGGACCCCGAACGAAACTAATTTGTGACCCCTGGGTCTAGGTATTCGCCACTTCGCCTTAAATATGATATTATGTATTTACCGACCCTTTTTTGAATATAAGCGTGAGGATACTCTAATTGCAAATAATATCTATCACTCAGAATGTAACATTAAATTTTTGCTTGTTATTTTCCGGTTGCGGTTTTAATGTTTTCCTTGTTCATGTTGAATTCGGTTTTATATAACACCGTTGATATGAAAATTGATAAATAAAAATATATTTTTTTTATTTCCGCAATTAAAATCGTAGTAGTACCTATTAGTCGGTTGTCAGCCACAGCCAATTCATTCCGATACTACCAACATTGAGTTAGTTTTGTATGAAGTTATACAATAATTTTTTTGACTTATTTATTTCGAACATGGCATTATAAGTGTAGATGTTGGAATACATCTCTGCCTAATCCTCTAGATCAGGGTTTCTCAAAGTGGGGTACGCAAACCCCAAGGCTTTCGCCATTTGACGGCAAGGGGTTCGCGACAAGATTTACGTAATGGAGAATTGATGCCTAGCAGCCACGTGCAGCACACATAGAGTCGCGCGCGTGACTTAATTCGTAAGAGTCAGAATTATGGATAAAATTGTCCAAAATTATTCCTAAAATTGACTCCATTTGCGACAAGAAACAAATACACCTGTCACATTAATCATCGCTTGGCATTCAAAATGAAATTCCGGCAGTTATTCTTTAATGAAATTACTGAATGATATGTGTGATATCTGATTATCTCTCTATCTGATTATCTATTTTATCTCTCTTTTATGTATGTATGTGTATATATATATATATGTTTCTATAATTATTTATTTATCTGTGTATATATGTTAGTTATTCTATTTATATGTATTTATTTAACTATTTATGCACCTACCTTTTTTTATCTCTGCATCACCCAGAGGTTGACTGTTAGAGAATGCCTTTGGCATTAAGTCCGCCTCTATACTTAATGTATAAAAAGCATAAATAAATAAATTAATTTTCTTGTGGGACTGGAAGAGGGGATTATAATTATTTACTTAAGGCTTAAAGGGTTCCTTGTCACCTGGAAACTTTCACAGGGGTTCGTGAAACCAAAAGTTTCAGAAGCCCTGCTCCAGATAATACAGCTTTGAGCGTATGTAAATCTTGATTAATCAGCAGTTATTTATTTATGGTAACATTCATATGTAAATATTTCCCGCGGAGCACGAATGGGAATTGTGTTAAAAAATAAGAAACACCAAAAACATTTATATTCAAACAATTTAATAATTAACTACTACAGTTTTACAGAGTTATTACAGCTCTTTGAAGACGTGGTATTGCAATAACAAACATTTTACGAGAGTGAATCGCCTCACCGATAACTTAACCGCTATACTTAATATTCAGCGACTTTGTATGGGTTTTTACAGTACCACTGATATTTTCTTTTATAATATACGAAGGATTAATATAATACACATATTCTAAAGTTTCGTTGCTAATTCTAGCCTTTGGCAAGAGCCCTGAATCCAATAACGACTGTATTCCAAAAGACCAGAAATGATGACCTTTGTGTTTCTTATTATAGTTCGCTATTGCGGTTCCTAATAATGTGGTTACGTAGGACAATTCGATCTTCAATGTATATTCATCAACTAAAATTTCCGTGGACGTCGTTTGACCAGGTAGCAGCGTTAAATTTATATCCGATACGGAGGAAATAGTAACTTTTTGATTCTTCTCATAAGTTTGGCAACAGGTGACGTTGTGTGTAATCCACTTTTTATCTGACTGTGGTGAATCTACGAAAATATTATAGTCAATACTATAGTTCCTAAAATTATCAATACTCTCCCATTGTAACTTTAAAGTGCCGTTTAAAGTTTCATTCACATTTACATTGTAAGTTTTATTCTCTTTCTCAGTGTTGGTATACGAAATGCCAGCTAATACCTTGGTGGTTGAATTAATTGATACGATGCGGTGGCTAAGTGGCTTGTGAACAGTTTTAACTTCAGGCCAGTTGTATGTACTGTACAAGTCGTTCCATGGGGTTGGTGCTCGGAGGTACACATCCTCTGGTTTCTCACCGAAATTCTTGCGTATGCTCTTCTTCAAGTTTTCGTCAGTTAGATTGAATATGCTCCTTTCTGCATCGCTGATGGGGGCTCTCTGATCACCTCCTGCGTAGACCTTGCTGCTGTCCCCACTAGACGCGATGATGTCGACATCAATACTAGCGTATATCGTGGGCAGGAGAACCAATAATACCAAGTATGGTGATACCATGGCGATCTGTAAACGATAAAGATTTTAACTGTCTTCTGTGCGACGGTTTTTTAACATAAAGTCAAAGTCAAAGTCAAAATATCTTTATTCAAATAGACTTTTACAAGTTCTTTTGAATCGTCAATTTTAAGCTAAACTATTGCCGCTTCGAAACGTGTTATAGCTGTGGAGAAGAAACGGCAAGAAACTCCCTCAGCAACACGACATGCCATTTTTTCTTTAAAAAAACAGCAATATAATCATGTCTTTTTTTCATTACATTATTTAAATTTTACAATATAAATGTCATAACGATACAAACTGTAGCAACAAAACAAAACTCCGATTAATTTACTTACTCCCAGGGCTTATTATCTTCAATAAAATCTGAAACTTTATAGTATGCTTTTTTGTAAAGCTTATCTTTAATTGATTTCTTAAACATTGTCAAGGGAAGCTCTCTAATAGCCTTCGGAAGTTTGTTATAGAAGCGTATACATTGCCCCATAAAAGAGTTATTAACTTTCCGGAGACGAGTTACGTGTTGAACGAGATTACATTTGTTCCTAGTATTTTTATTGTGTACATTACAAATTTTATTAAATTTATCAAGATTCTTTTGGACGTACATTAAGTTTTCGTATATAAACTGACAAGTGAGGGTAAGAATATTTATTTCCTTAAAATTTTCTCTAAGTGAAGCCATGGGACCTAAATTATAAATAGCCCTAATGGCTCTTTTTTGCAAAACAAAAATAGTGTTAATATCCGCAGCGGCTCCCCACAAAAGAATACCATATGACATAAGGCTATGGAAATAGCTGAAATAAACCATTCTTGCCGTTTCCTCGTCAGTCAGACGTCTGATCTTTTTCACTGCATATGCCGCTGAACTTAATTTGCTTGCCAATTGTTGAATGTGCGGTCCCCACTGGAGTTTTGCGTCTACCGTAATTCCCAGAAATGTAGTAGACGCAACAGGATCCAGTTCTTCACCGTTAATTTGTACAGTGGTTTTTAATTGCTTAACATTGGGCATTGTGAAATTAACACATTTAGTTTTTTTCGCATTTAAAAGTAAATTATTATTATCAAACCACTGAACAACTTTACGAAGTGCATTGTTTACTTCGTCAAAATTATCGAGACGTCTTTTTACGTTAAATATAAGAGATGTATCATCCGCAAACAGCACTATATCGTTTTTATCCCCTACGTAGTAAGGCAAGTCATTAACATAAACTCACGCCTGTATTCCCCGAAGGGGTAGGCAGAGGTGCATTTCTGCACCCACATTTCGCCAGGTATGTATCAGTCCCACGTAATAGGGGGCGAGCCTATTGCCGTTTTTCGGGCACATTTACAGACTCCGTGCTGTTACCGAAAATTTCCTAATGGAAAAACCCAATAACACTTTGCCCGACCCGGGAATCGAACCCAGGACCTCTAGATTGTGCCGCGAGATCACGAGACAGTCAAATATTCAACATTACATATATAAAGAGCTACGCACCGTTGTCTACACTGCACAGTTTGCTCCAGCACTAAAATAAATAATGGTTACACCGTATACATACGAACAGTAGGTATAAATTATTGATAAGGCACTCGTGTATTTAATTAGGAACCGCCAACAAACAATGGACAGGAAAATGTACCAGCCCATTGGTTTACGAATTCATCAGTTTTAATAATAAGTCGTGACGTGATGGCCTCGAGGCTCAGGCACGCGGTCGAGAATTTCGACGGTCGCGGGTGCAAACCCCAGGCACACACCTCTGACTTTTAGAAGTTATAGGTGTATTCACAATGAATTATCACGTACTTTAACGATGAAGGAAAACATCGTAATGAAACCTGCACACTTAAAATGTTCATAAGAATTTCTTAGGTGTGTAGTCTGCCAACGCGCACTAAGTCAGCGTGGTGGACTAAGGTCTAAACCCTCTCAGTTGTAAAGGAGGCCTGTGCTCAGTAGTGGGACGTATATGGGCTGATGATGATTATGATGATTAATAATAAATACACCCAACAGTCATTGAGTCACATGCATAGTTCTGACCCCACACAGGGATACAAGTCTTGTGTCGTGGAGTATCAGAAACTACGAGAGACTTTTCGATCTCACAAACACCCAGACCCGAAACAAATATTTGTTGATCACACAAACCTTTGACTCGGTGCGGGGAGAGGGAATGAAACTCTCGATCTCTCTTTTCACAAACTGGTGGCTAACCAACTGCGCCACAGGGCTGTCATATTAATATCTAACATCTCTGCCTACCCCTTCAGGGAATACCGCTATAATAATATTCGTACTGAAGATCAGCGAAATCTAAGGGAACCTAATTTGTCATGGTCCCACAACGAAGTTAATTAGAAGAAATATATAAAAGAGGAGTTGGAAACAAAAAGTCGTCCACTTCCCTCCACAGCAAAGCGGGAGACAAAATATTGTATGAGAAACTCTACTTGTTAAATCTTTTCCCACCCTCTCCTTTTCATAACAGAAGCACGCGTGCTAGCTTGCAGAATTACAGCTTTGTGGTACTTCCCCTCCGGCTCTAACCAAAGTTCCTATTTCCGTACCATGATGCAGTGGATAGTTGGCCATTCTACGTGTTCATTCTTCTTGAATCCTGGCTTTTTTAAGCTTATAGTGATGGAGCATCTCAGCAGGCCGGCATGAGTGCGTCGAATGACGAGGGATGGGGATCTCTCGCCATTTGACACTCTGGACAGCATCGTGCTTCATCATCAGCCGAAGGACATAGGCCTCCCCAAAGACTTCCAAACCGCTCTGTCGGAAGCGGCCTGCACCCAGCGGCTTCCCGCGATTTTCGTTGGGTCGTCAGTCAACCTTGTTGGTGAACTGTCGATCTTTTTCCAAATAGCTTAAAGATACACGTGTTTTATATTGTTGATCTAGTTTCGTTTTGTATGTTAAGCAAAATATTAGCTGAGATTAATTAATTCATTTGCTGACGTGTAGTACTGACATGAATTCGAAGTCACTTTTAATAAATACTGTAAGTTTAAAACTGAAAAATCTAATAAGAAAGTCGCATTTTATTCCACAAATTGCTTTACATGAGTCAGTCCAATCAAAGTAAGCAGATTTTAGCAATTTCATTGAAATTATATCTTCGACTGATTTTTAAATATTATGCAGTTTATAGAGTTAGTATATTAGTATGAATCTTTTTTGTATAGGTTATATTGATCATTCTAGTTGGAGACCAGGTAAATCATATCCCAACTATGTCAAGGCACAAGTTGTCAGCCCCGTGGCGCAGATGGCTAGACACCAGCTTGCGAAACGAGAGGCCGCGGGTTCGATCCCCGCACCGAGGCAAATGTTTGTGTGATCCACAAATATTTGTTTCGGGTCTGGGTGTATCATCATCAGCCCATATACGTCCCACTGCTGGGCACGGGCCTCCTCTACCATTCATGGGTGTATGTGAGAGCGAAAAGTCTCTCGTAGTTTCTGATACCCACAACACAAGACTTGTATCTTAGTGTGGGATCAGAGTTATGTATGTGACTGTTGGGTGTATTTACAAGTAAAAATAATATGATATTCATAAGATGCAATAAACACCGTGGCCTCGAAGTTTAGGCGCGCGTTGAGAATTTCAGCGATCGCGGATTCAAACCCCAGGCGCACACCTCTAACTTTTCAGTTATGTGTATGTCGGAGTGGTACCAAAATATATTGGTGTTATCCAAAGAATTAACTACCCTCATTCAATGAATAAAATGGACTAAATAATGAGTTGCTGATGAGTACAGTATTGCTAATGACAAGTAGTCCGGTGGGGTGATCGAGAGGGGGTGAGATAAGCGCTATATAAGTGCAGAGACAGAACATTTCGTCTCTTAGTGACCGCGCTCGCTCTGCGTCTAGTCACGCGGCGAGCGTGGTCCTTCTCGCCTCATTCTGTCCACTTACGAGGACAAACCCAACGATCTAAACTGTTTTCACGGATCACTCAGATCCCACAAAAGAAGGGCTTCGTCCCTGGTCATGTTTCAACCACAGACCCTCTTGAAGTAGAGGCTGTCTGTGAGTGATGTCCACATTCGCATTCTGTTCCGCCCCGATACACTTCAGTTTTGGAGAACGGAAGGCCCGTCACTCTGATAGTACTGGCACCTTTTTAACGTACCCTCTGGAGGAACGAGCTTGTTTGCCCGTCATACCATCTTTCAGTCACTTCAGATTTATCATAACAAAATAAGGTAATACTAATGATTGAATGGACCTATTATGATAATATGTAACTAATAAAATATTATTGTGTCATGCTGAGGGAGTTTCTTGCCGCTTCTTCTTCACAGCAAAGACACATTGCGAAGCGGCACTAAATTTAGTTAAATATATTGAGTTACATATTTATGATTTGTATTATTTCCGACAATGTTCTCCATTTCCATAATTATTCTTGTTTTGATCCTGTATTTTATATTAAGTAAATTATTCCCTCCGAAATGTGTATTCATCATGAATTGTCACGTACTTTATCGGTGAAGGAAAACATCGTGAGGAAACTTGCACACCTAAAAGTTCTCAGGAATTTCTTAGGTGTGTAGTCCGCCAACCCGCACTAGCGTGGTGGACTAAGACCTAAACCCTCTCAGTTGTACAGGAGGCCCGTGCCCAGCAGTGGGACGTATGTGGGCTGATGATGCAATAAACACTCGAAGAAAGCGTCAAACTGTTGCTTATATGATAATTCTCTTATAGTTTCGATTTCTCTTTTTCTTTTAACTATATATATGTACATTGTAGCTCTTCCAGTGTTGAAGATTTCTATAATGAAAAAAAATATGTAATACCAGTTTTTTTTTAAATTGTGACTTCATGTATAGGGACGCGTTATATGAGGAGTCTAATCGAAAAAACCTAGATATTTTGAATAATACCTAATTATTATATTACCGTACAATAGCGCTCTAGAAAAGAAACTATAAATAGCCTAGTTGTATGTATTTTTCTTCCGTCACTCGAATGATTTTTGTAAGGTAAAAAAATATTTTTTTGTCTTATTTTACATTAATTCTAGATTTTGTACGAGATTTTTTTTCTTAACTATAACATGCATATTTCTAATGTTTTCCTTCGCCTATTGAAGAGTAGTTTTGTGTTAATTTCGTGAACAACATTTTTGTGAATTGTGTTATAGTTGAAGAGATTTAAATGTTTTATTATTAGGAAGAATATCTTCCAATTTATTACACAAAATAATACTCGTATAAAACAATCGGTATGTTATTGATTATTTAATATATATTATTGATGATTTTCAGAACCGTCATGGCGCCCTTCCTTTGGTGGTGGGTTTTACCAATGGCAACAACAAAGATAAATATTGGATTAACCGGAACGCTACGGGAAACCGACCCTTATCTCCAAATATACCTAATGGGAAGCGATAACTCCTTAATTTCTGATGAGGAAAAAAAATATTTTAACCTCACTCACGATAATTTGAAAACAGGAGTAAAAAAATATTTCGGAAAGGAGCCTAGTGAAGTATTTTTAAAAAGCCCTACGCCTTGGGGCAATTTGTACAAAACTCTACAATGGCAGCCTATTTACAGACATCTTGTTCCTGAATATGCTAAAATACTGAAAGTTAACTCAAAAAATATGACGATATTGGAGCAAACATTCGAAAACCATAGCAAAAAACCAGTTGTATATAACGTAGGAGCGTTAAAAACCGTTGAAAACATCGTCAAATCTGTGTGGGAGAATGACAGTTTAAGAGTCATCGATGACGTTTTTTACCAAATTGACATTGACAGCGCGGGAACGAATACTGCATTCGGATACACGTCAAAATGGGGCCATGATTCCGAACAAGGCCAGCTTATAACTGTCGGTACGGCAAACTTAGAGATATCTGTTGATCCCTTTAACTCAATAATATCAAAACTTCAGACTACAAGAGTCGATGTAGCTTTTGAAGTGTACTACACGTCATTTCTTAGCGGTTATTTAGCTACACACTATCCGAATGGTTATCAAGGCCACGCATTCTGGGGATTAGATATAAAAGCCGTTATGGACAGGGGAAATTTGAACAATGAATTGCGAGCCAAAGAGATTGTTAAATTTACTTTCTTTACGAATTCTAGGGTAACTGTTAATGACAAAGACACCGGAAAAGAATTAATGGACTTTACTTGTTGATCTGTAATTTAAGATTTTTGTTTTAATTATCTTATTTTTTATTATGCACATTCATGTCTGTATCTTGCATAGGTGCATTTCTTTCACCAACTTTTCGCTAGCTAAGCTTTAACTTTTTAAGTCACACGTTTTTGGGGGTGTACCGTGCTGCTACTGAGAATTTCCATATGAAAAAAGCCCTAAAACTGCTCGACCCAGAAATATAATCCGAGACTTCAAACTTCAAAATTGCACGGCATGCACTTTTGGTGCGATATTTTAACAACGGAAGAACTATCCACCTTCATGTTTAAAAGTTTATTTTCATTTCCGAGCAGATGAAAAAAAATCTTTCGACGTAATTTGCAAAGCTTTGTTTCAATAAGTATAATAAAAAAATTATGTCATCATCCTTATTTTTGCCATCATAGTTAAATGAATAATAACAGTATCTAATGTCTGTCGTGTATCGCTTGTACCATTTATTTAGCGTTCTTTTCCCATTCAATCATATCCAAAGTACCTACATAGCTCAACTCATCGACGCAACGGTTCGAAGACGTAGACTTTTTATGGTTAATTGTGAATAAAACACAAATAAATATTTATAAACTTTATTTAAGCCTTAATGACTTAGAATTAACCGGAGTTTGTTCGCACATACAAAACAATAAATAATTACTAATTATAATGTCAACCTTAATATATTTCTTAATAACTTCACTTATGGAACTTACACCAAATTATCCTAAAATGCTTTGAATAAGACACATAGACAATTTTCTAAACGGGGTAAATAATTGTGTGATACATAATTTTTTATTTTAACTCTATTTGTTAGATTGAAAAGACCTTATTTCCATGACACAATACTTTGAATTAGCTTGGGACCAGAAGTGTGCAATAATCCACTCAAGTGTTATTGAAGGGTAATAGACACAGAGTAACATTTCTACACCTACATACGTTTCATTAGCGATGTTTTGAATCCCGCGTAAAAGGAGCCTAATGTCGTTTTTCTAGCATAATTCCTGAATTCAAAACTGATACAGATAATTCTACTATTTTGTTTCGTTAACTCCTAAATAAACTTTGGGAATTTTGTAGTAAGCTTCTCGTGGTAGGGTTGAGAAACAATTTCGTTGCTAACTCGTTTTTGCCGTAACTACAATCACAGCCAGTAGGTATGTGATTTTTCTGCCATTTTTTTAATTTTAATATTATTTTCAATATATATTAATTAAACTACCGTTAAAATCACATAGAAATAAACCAACGCATTTATTGACGTAGCAGGGCATTGTTTAAGCAATGCTTAGGTAGCATTATGTCTAACCCTTAATAAATCTATGGCCGAATACTGAAACGCTACTTAATCTGAGGGCGACTCATATTTAAGTGGCTGTTATAATTTAAGCGGTATATACTTAAAAAATGTCATGTAAAAGATCTTTTTGTGGTAATGTTGCCATTTATGGAAATTTAAGTGGGCATTATAGTTAATCACAGTCTTAAAACCGATAAATGATTTATTTTATTTATTTATTTTTTCAGTATACCGCTTAAGTTATAACAGCCACTTAAATATAAGTCGCCCTCAGATTAAGTAGCTTTTCAGTATTCGGCCACTAAAGGCACAATTCAAAATATTGTATCGGTATAACGCAAGAAACAATCAGCTCAACGACTCGGATGTGACAAGAGTAAAAAAGACGCATACACCTCATACCTTCATTTCCCGAAGGTAGGCAGAGGTGCATTTCTGCACCCGCAGTTCGCTAATTCTGTTTTCGCCCCGCGTAATTGGGAGCAAGCCTATTGCCGTTTTTCGGGCGCCATTCCAGACTCCGTGCTGTTACTTAGAATTATATTTTGTTCGAGCCGGGAGTCAAACTCAGGATCTCTAGATCGCACAGCACATACTTGTACCGCGAGACCACGAGGCAGTCATCACTGAGAATTTATATCATGAAAACTTAAATACCTAAAATTTTGTACTGTGCCTTTATTGAGGTTTTTTTAAATATTTAACACATAGACAACAAGTCACGTGACATTTGAGGTAAAACATTACATTCAGTTCAAAGTTATTAAATACAACATAATTTTTTTAAGTTCCACACTACTTAAAACTTTTAGTTTATAACATTGAAAAAATCGCCTAAATTAAAACCTGTAGTTACATAGGTACATTTACCTCGTCAAGTTTTCAGAGCCTACTATGGGATCTATTAAAACTCAGGGGTCGCGAGTTTCAATCTCAGGCACACCCCTCTGACTTTTTGTAGTTGTGTAAATTTTTTTTTAAATTTATTTATTATTTTTAATCACGTTTTGTAAATTTTTGTAGTGTACAATAAAGTGTTATAAATAAATATATTGTTTATAAAAAATGCACTTGGAGTGGACTCGCAAGTTGAGGAAAATTTCGTGTGAGCACACTTAGGTGTCATAAAAAAAATATGTTATTGATTCCGCTGGCCCGCACTTGACCAAGGCGGTGGACCATGGCCTAGTTCCTCTCAGCTGTAGAGGCTCACGCACGAGACTCCACGCCCAGCCGTGGGACGTAGGTAAATAACGACATAGATTGTTCATTGCTTCCATAAATATTTGTAAACGCTGCTTAAAGAAAATTTTTGTATTTAAACCCATGTTTTTCATGGTCAATATTAGAAAGTCCACCTTTTCTTTTCGAGATCTTAGTCGCTAAATATATATATAAAAAAACAGTTACAATAGTTATTTATAAATTGAGTCATCAAATTAACACAAAATCCAGCAGTTTCCACCTTTAAAAAAATCGTATCATTGGTCAGTTTTTAGTCTGATATTACGAAAAACATCTGCTTTGCTGTAGAGGGAAGTGGACAATTGTTTGTTTCCAACTCCTTCGGTATATTCCGAATATTTCATTGCGGGTTGAAGCCAAAATAGGATTCCTTTGCTAAGCTTTACTGCTCGTTGTCATTTCTGTGCTGCTGTCAATCCTGGTGTTTAATACTTAGTGCGGTTTGTAACTAATATTAAATGTAAATGAGCTTATGTTTCCTTATCACAGACATTCAATCTAGGCTTTAACATCGACTTCTAGATCTAGTCAAAATCTTTTTGATACAGGCATTTCATTTCATAGGTAACCTATTATTATTACCACCCTGTGGTTTGTGGGCGTAAGAATTCCACCACGGCATCACTTGCCTGTCGTTAAGAGACGACTATGGGTTATTCGGGATTGCCGGGCGCCCTTACAGAAAGTGATCCCAACTGAGCGAAAATAGGGCCAAGTTAGGGGTCTCATACCCTCACAATTGAGAGTCCATGTAGCTTTACAAATTTTACTCAAATTTCTTAACGAAGAATGAAATTGTGGGAGACTGCCTCGTGGTCTTGCGGTACAAGTATGTGCCGTGCGATCTAGAGGTCCTGGGTTCGATTCCCGGGTCGGGCAGTGTTATTGGGTTTTTCCATTATGAAATTCTCGGTAACAGCACGGAGTCTGGAAATGTGCCCGAAAAACGGCAAAAGGTTCGCCCCCTATTACGTGGGACTGATACTTGACGAAATGTGGGTGCAGAAATGCACCTCTGCCTACCTCTTCGGGGAATACAGGCGTGAGTTTATGTATGTAAATTGTGGGAGAAAAGTTAGTAATAATGAACCGACGTTTTGTACTTGTATAGACATCGGAATTAGTATGAGATGTATGTTTCAGTATTCATTTTAGCTTGTGATATTATCTTGCTCATATACTTTAAGTAAAATGCATTTCGACGACTGACTGGAGGACTGCTCTTCTGCGGAGTCACATTCCGTGAGGGTGCGCAACATGTAATAACTCTTTTCAAGAATTTTCTCTGGACTTGTATTTTGTTTTCTTCAGGACGTTAGACACTGTCCTTAGACAAATGTTTAAGAAACAAAATGGGTTTTTGGCGCGAAATACTAATAGGTTATTTTATGTCTTCTCGTATTTATAAAAAGCTAATCACGCCTTAGTTTATGTGTAAAGGAAAACGCTGAGGAATTTTTGATTTCAAGATTAACGTATATTACAAATATCTTATGTATTTTATTATTATTATTATTTATGTCCACGCTATGGTAGGCATAATAAAATGGCGCGTACTAAACTTTGCGTGGTGGACTCAAATAACTTTTTCTACTGGCAAATAATTTATAATAATGTCCAAAGGATTTCGACTTAGAAGTCTCATATCAATCGACACAATTGAGTCGGTTACAATTACATTACCATTGTGGGAATACCTACCTTATCACAGCGCTCCCTATCTGGGGAGATAAAAATATCATTTCAATGGAGAAGTTTCAGTCTATCATTTTATTTGCATTATAAATAAAATGTATTAAAAAGAGCCCTTACTAAAATGACTTTAATTTTAATCTAATAGAAGTTAATATCTAAATGCCTGACGCTTGCATTCATCTTCCGTCCATCAATTAAATCGGTATTAATATTGAATGAATAAACAGCCATAATAGGTCCTATATTGGGCACAAGCTTCCTTTTGGGAGGTGTGTTAAGTCCAATAGGATGGTAGTCCCATTAAAGTCCAGACAAAGAGGATACCAAAATTAACAGATAAAATTACCTAAATTCCAGATTTATTTACTTTCATCTACTGCAAATAAATTATTTCAACATATATTTTTTGCTTATGTATGTAACTACAGGTTATAGGACATAATTGACAACAGAATGTACATTAACACTACAGAAAAACAAATACTTCTAAAGTGCCTTTTAATAATGGTACTTTAAATTTTCTATATTTTGCATAATTTTAATATTAATTTTACATACACCTAAGCATTCAACTCAAGGTAAATAATATCCGTATATTGTCTATTTGATTAACATTTTTATTGACATTTTTCTTTTAAGTTATTCCGTGTTTTACATTTGTTAAGCTTCAAAAATTCAAAGCAAATTACATGTTTTACTGTAATCGAAGTAGAAATGCCGATCTTGCTAACGATATTTGATCTACGTCAGTCCAATTACGTCCCACTGCTGGGACTGGGCCTACTTTACAACTGAGAGGGGATAGGCCTTAGTCCACCACCCTAGCCTAGTATGAGTTGGCGGACTACACACCTAAGAATTACCTTGTGTAGAATTTTTAGGTGTGCAGGTTGCCTCACGATGTTTTTCATCACCATCTAAATGCGTGATAATTCATTGTAAATACACAAATAACTTCGAAAAGTCAGAGGTGCCTGGGAGTTAAACTCGCGACCGCCAAACCACGCGCCTAATCCTCAGTCACGACTTATAAGTACTTTGTATAAATAAGTTTGTTTTAACAAAATACTGACTAAGTAAGACAATAAAACATTTTAGTTTTTTTTAAATGACTGTTTTAAGAACTGTTTATTGTAATAGTCGATTTAGTAACCCTTTAAAAATCGATTATTCCACGGAATCAACTTAAAAATCAAGATCGACGTTCCTAATTCAAATGTAACATTAAAATGTCACATTAACAGAAGTGACGTAACAAAACAAAAATATCCGATACAATGTGTATCTTATAATAATAATAATAAAAAAGAACTATAATTAAAATTAAAGCTATTTATAAATATTACTTAATATACCAACTGTTGGAATTATTTGCCAACGGTTGCCTTTCTTGTAGACGGTACATTCCAACTCAACGGTAAAAAATTCAAAAACAAACACATAGACAAATTAAAATATAGTCTGTCTGTATGAATTTCAGCTTAATAATAACACAGAAATAGGCTAATATAACCTTAATTATTTTGCTTTCAGCTGAAGTCGCAAAAGCCATAACCAAAGACAACTAGAGTTAGGCAATAATTTCCAACTGTGTAGAAGGGTCGTACGCCGCACGGTAGCATAGACAACTGTCACCAATAGTCCAACGTCCATAGACACTACTATCACACGCGAGTCCGCACAACACTCATATAAGCCCGTGGCGTTTCTTGTACTCCTCCAAATTTAGCGAGCGCTTGGGGCCCGTTTCTTTCACTTTCGTTGTCACTTGCTTCGGCTGGGAGGTCACTGCTTCTGTAAAATTTACAATTATGCATTAAATAAATGCTATTGACATGTCACACAGATATATTTTCAAGATGTCTGTTTGTTCCGGCTAATCTCTGAAACGGGTGGACCGATTTTAACGGGACTTTCACTGGCAGATAGCTGATGTAATAAGGAATAACTTAGGCTATTAAAATAAAAAAATAATAATTAAAGAATCGGCTGTTAGGCGGAATGAAGTTCGCTGGGTCATCTATAAATGCATATGGATGTATACACGGTACATATAACAAATTAACGTTTTTTACAGTTTTTGTCTGTCTGTCTGTCTGTTCCGGCTAATCTCTGAAACGGGTGGACCAATTTTAACGGGACTTTCACTGGCAGATAGCTGATTTAATAAGGAGTAACTTAGGCTACTTTTAGTTTATAAATTTTCTTATTTAAAATAATTAAAAATAAATTTTCCGCGCGGACGAAGTCGCGGGCACAGCTAGTAATTAATAATTGCGTTTCATAAAAAAATTGTACCCTACCTAGGTTTTTGGAATATTATATTATGGCGTAAACAGACCTTGATCGAAAAATCAGACAGGTCAGGACAGGAAAATGTCAAAATTGTTATTTTCTTTTCTTTCGCGTTTTAAGCCCTAATGTATTTATGATTATGATCACCGTAAGTACTACCTGTTTGAGTTTTAGATCAAATATAAGCAATTCTTTTTTAAAAAAAAATATAAATTTAATCATTTTATAAAACACATCAAAAGAATCAATAAGTGTATACACTTACATGATTGTTATACCAAAAATGAGGTAGTTTATTTAATAGAACGTTACATACTGTTATGAATTATTAAATGTACAAGTAAATTGCTGCATAAGCGATAACCCCCGTCGCATTCGCCACGATGCCGATAATATAAAAGGGCAACTTCACGTGTTTTTTTTAGTTCAGTTCAGTTCAGTTCAGTTGTATTTCAATTCAGTGTTAATTAATTAACTCTATAGTAAAATCGCAGTCCTCAGTGTTGTAATAATTTTAAATTTGATTAAAATTTGTAGCAGTATAAAAGTGTTTTTTTTAAAAAGGACCCACGGAACGCCATCCTAACAATACTCACTGGCTATGGGCAAGTCTAGTTCGATGTTGATGTCGAAGTCGTGCAGAGAGTACAGACTCGTGTTGTCTGCGCTCGACGGATTGTCCACGCGGGGTCTGTCGTCCTCTTCCACGTGCTGCAACAACGCACCACATATCAGCGATACTTCCATAGAAGCCCAAAAGCCCAACTTGCCTTACAAAATTGAGAACAATAATCTTGAAGCTCTAAATCTACATACATATATAAAGTCACGCCTGCATTCCCTGATGGGGTAGGCAGAGGTGCATTTCTACACCCACATTTCGCCAGGTGTGTATCAGTCCCACGTAATAGGGGGCGAGCCTATTGCCGTTTTTCGGGCACAATTTCAGACTCCGTGCTGTTACTGGGAATTTCCTAATGGAAAAACCCAATAACACTTTGCCCGACCCGGGAATCTAACCCAGGACCTCTAGATCGCACGGCATATACTTGTACCGCGAGACCACGAGGCAGTTTTATTTATTTAATATTCTTTATTGGACACCACAAAAACAAAAATACATATTATAATAAAACTAAAATAAATTCTAAAAGTGTTACAAAGGGCGGTCTTATCGCTATTAGCGATCTCTTCCAGACAACCCAAGAAATAGTAGTTTACAAAAATAAATGGGTGGCCATGGAGTTACAGGAATAAGAAAAATACAAAAAATAAAATTATGGTATCAAAATATACAAAATACTATATTTGACGGTATCGGATCAATTAGATTTAGTGTAGTGTGCTTTGAGACTACTTTTAAATTTGTATTCAACCCCACAATAAACAATTATAAACTAGACATTACACAATTAACGTGTAACGCTTTTGGGCTTCTATGGAAGTACCGCCACTGCCACATATTATAACTCCTTTTGGTCTCGCGGTATAAGTGATAAAATTTGTTATTGAATGACTAAGCTGGTCATCATCAGCCCATATACGTCCCACTGCTGGGCTCGGGCCTCCTCTACAACTAAGAGGGTTTAGGCCTTAGTCCACCACGCTGGCCTAGTGCGGGTTTGCGGGCTACACACCTAAATTCCTAAGAACCTTTTAAGTGTGCAGGTTTCATCACGATGTTTTCCTTCACCGTTAAAATGCGTGGTAATTCATTGTGAATACACACATAACTTCGAAAAGTCAGAGGTATGTGCCTGGGGGTTTGAAGCCGCGACCGCCGAGATTCTCGACCGCGCGCCTAAACCTCGAGGCCATCACGACTGGTTTTAATTAATAATTATCAATTATGTTAATAAATAGAGGATGCGGGTTCGATCTCTGCACCGAGACAAATGTTTGTGTGATCTACAAATGTTTGTTTCGCGTCTGGGTGTTTGTGAGAATAAAGTCTCTTATAGTTTTTGATACAACACAAGACATGTATCTTAATGTGGGGTCAGAACTATGTATGTGACTGTTGGGTGTATTTATTTATTTATAAAGCGTTAAATATAATCGATAATTACCACTAATCTCTCCTTTTCTTGTCTCTCGCGCGCCAGTTTGTGTTCTTCGTCTATGAGTTTCTGCGCTTCCGCAGCAGCCGCCTCGTTCCTCGCCAACTCCTGAGTAAATTAACGGACATTAAATAAACTTATTATACTGTAATTTGTGAGTGTTAACAACACCTTTAATTTTATAATATATCCTTCATATAGTCACATATGAATTGTTATTAATACGATTTCTATAAAAAATAAATGTGTACTGACAAGACATGATCATTGTAGGTGATGAAAAAGTCTATACAGATAAGTATTCACCAATTTGGGGCCGTTTAAGTATTACGTAAGCAAATTTTTCACAATTATGAAGCCCCCGTCCCCCATGTCAGCAAAAGTAAGTATATATCGTACCCCCCCCCCCCCTCATATGCTTACGTAAGCATTGGTATACATATTTAGTGTTTACGTAATACTTTAATGGCCCCTTATATAGGAAATAGCAATTTATAACTTTTTTTAACTATACTGTGAGGGATTAAGGCCTTAGACCACCACGCTGGCCTAGTGCGTGTTGGCGGACTACACACCTACATATTGTGTGTGTATATGAGAGACGGAGATGTTTGTGCAGAAAACAGACCTGGCTCCTGTTGCCCTGGTGCGACTTGAAGTTCATGACTGGCTTGGTGTGGCGCCGGGTGAACGGGTCGTCTTGCTTCTTGCCTTTGTTCGCTTTCACCTGCAATTTAACATAAGTATGTTGATAAGTATCAATCAAAGGTATTTTAAATGATTGATTGATGATGATCATTTGTTTATCATGTAGAGGATTTAAGACACGTCAATGCATATTTATAAAAAAAGAGAAAAAAATTATTAAATTAATTGAAATATAACTGGCATAAAGTACACTGGTGAATATGTTTTATATTTATTTATATTACGTATTTTAATTTTTGTTCGGAAAAAGTCTTATTCAACATTACATATAAGATGAAATTCCAAAATTTCACGATTGTTCAGAGCTACTACCGGATTCAAACGCCGCCATGTCTGAGATGACCCGGCGAAAAAAAACTTTTCCAACAATATTTTTGTCACAAAAGTTTTAATATAATGAACCCAACAGTAGTGCGCATGCGCAGGCTATACACCAGTGGCGGTACTTTCATAGAAGCCCAAAAGCCTTATACGTTAATTTGTAATGTCTAGTTTATAATTGTTTATTGTGGGCTTAGGATATTCTCATTTATATATAAAATTGCTTTTGTTAAATAAAAATTTAAAGCTTAAAGATCATTATTCGGAATTTTGTAAGGCAATTGGGTTTTTGGGCTTCTATGGGAGTGCCGCCACTGCTATACACATGCATGTAATGATTCACATCGCTTACTATCATAGCATTACATTATTACTGGCAATTGAACTAATGTAATTTCAAAGACTCCCACCTCCTCCATGATGGCCTTCTCAGCCGTCTCGACGTTGAGTTTCCTGTTTCTGTTGTTGATATAGGAGATGCTCTGTATGGAGGAGGTCCTGGTCTTGTCGAGCAGGCTGGCTCTCTCTTCCAACTCCTCCAGCTTGGAGTTCAGCTCCATCACCAGCTCGTCATCACCTCTGCAATGGACATTCCATTTTAATACATCTACTGTTTAGTACCACACATGTCTGATAATATCATCATCATCAGCCGAAAGACGTTCATTACTGGATATAGGCTTCCCCAAAGACTTCCAAAGCGCTCTATTAGAAGCAGCTTGTAACCAGCAGCTTCCAGACATCCAGAGGAATCATCGGTGCGTTGCCGGCTTTTGAGGAAAATATAGGCTCTTTTATTGAAGGACCCTAAGTTGTATCCGTTTGGAAATACCGCCGAGGAAAGCTGATTCCACAAAGATGTTGTTCGGATAAGAAAACTTTGTTTGAACCGCACTGTTGACGAACGCCAATCATCAAGACATTACCATCTGTATTTGTAGACCTAATACCCTATAATAATAATTAATAATAAATACACCCAACAGTCACATACATAGTTCTGACCCCACTGATACAAGTCCTGTGTCGTGGGAAATCAGAAACTATGAGAGACTTTTCACTTTTGTAGATCACACAAACATCTGTCTCGGTGCGGGGATCGAACCCGCGGCCTCTCGTTTCGCATGCTAGTGTCTAGCCAACTGCGCCACGGGGCTGTCGACAATAGCCCAAATACCATAAATTACCATAGACTAGTTACACTAGTATAATACCTTATCTGCGCCACATCTCTCTCTTTCATGAGTTGTGTTTTCTTCATGGCGTAGTTCGTGGGGTGAGACCGGAACCTCTCCTTTTCCGCTACCATTTTCTCTACGTCTTCTTCCTGTAGAAATAATCATTCATTAATTAACATCACATTTGTCTACTCACATTAGTAGGGGTTTGATGTGTTTATGGTTGGAGTAAAACTATTGTAATTACATAAAGGCCGTCGACACAATTATTCGGTCTTATTGCCTTTGGGAATCTATACAATGGTGAAGGTACTTGTTCATATTGCTGAATTGAATTTCAACTACACCTGAATTGTGAATTGTGAATTCCTGAACAATAAACATTCGAGAAACTATTATGTTTTGTGTTACATCAATACAGGCGCATTTCTTTTTTTCTGTTAGACTGCCTCGTGGTCTCGCGGCACAAGTATGTGCCGTGCTATCTAGAGGTCCTGGGTTCGATTCCCGGGTCGGGCAGTGTTATTGGGTTTTCCATTTGGAAATTCTCAGTAGCAGCACGGAGTCTGGTATTGTGCCCGAAAAACGGCAATAGGCTCGCCCCCTATTACGTGGGACTGATACATACTGGTGAAATGTGTGTGCAGAAATGCACCTCTGCCTACCCCTTCGGGGAATACAGGTGTGAGGTTATGTTATGTTATGTTAGAGAGTGGTACCAACCTAATTGGGTGCACATTTATACCGCAGTTCAAGCTAACCACGCCTTCGCCACTTCTAATTAAATCGATATATTTCGTCGAGGAATCAGCAACACCACCAAGCTCGTTTTTCACAACTTTTCAGGAGAGAAAAAAAAAAGACTGCCTCGTGGTCTCGCGGTACAAGTATGTGCCGTGCGATCTAGAGGTCCTGGGTTCGATTCCCGGGTCGGGCAAAGTGTTATTGGGTTTTTCCATTAGGAAATTCTCAGTAACAGCACGGAGTCTGGAAATGGGCCCGAAAAACGGCAATAGGCTCGCCTCCTATTTCGTGGGACTGATACATACCTGGCGAAATGTGGGTGCAGTAATGCACCTCTGCCTGCCCCTTCGGGGAGTGCAGGCGTGAGTTTATGTATGTATGTAGAAAAAAAAGACCCGATTTTTTTCGTCTATCAAGGCCTAATCGACTGAAGTTATTCTCGATATCTATGGTGAATGGCATAATCTGTTTTCTCAAAGAAGAATTGTATGTAAAATTTGAATTTATAAAATTGAAAATACCGAGTCCAACGATGGTATAGCAAAGCAGTGATGGCCTCGAGGTTTAAGCGCGCGGTCGAGAATTTCGGCAGTCGCAGTTTTAAACCCCAGGCACACACCTCTGACTTTTCCAAGTTATGTGTGTATTCACAATGAATTATCACGTACTTTAACGGTGAAGGAAAACATCGTGATGAAACCTGCACAACTAAAAAGTTCTTAGGAATTTCTTAGGTGTGTAGTCCGCCAACCCGCACTAGGCCAGCGTGGTGGACTAAGGCCTAAACCCTCTCAGTTGTAGAGGAGGCCCGTGCTCAGCAGTGGGACGTATTTGGGCTGATGGCGATGGTATTGTTACCCGATAAAAATCGAGCTCGGTGGTGTTGCTGATTCCTCAACGATTTATAACTATTATTTTGCTGGAATTACCTTGAACTCGTACATGAGAGCATCTTTGACTTCGCTGATCTTGTTCCTCACGAAGTCCATGGTGGGAGGTTTCTTATTCGCGTCCTTGATAGCCTTGAACCATTTCTGGAACTCGCTGTCTGTGAATTCCTGAACAATAACATTTCGAGAAATTATTTACGTAAAATTATATTTGGAAGGTTTTATTACATTAATATTTTATGTCTCTTAGACCGAATTAGTCTTACTTCAAGTCTAGTTATTAAAAAAAAATGAGCTTAGAAACTTTATTTGTGAGTTGTGTTTTTTGGATCCTTCTTGTTAACTTTGCTTTCCTGAAAATATATATGGATGGTCTCACATTGGTACCCAGTTGGTCTATAAGTATAAGTCTAAAGTCGTGATGGCCTTGAGGTTTAGGCACGCGGTCGAGAATCTCGACGATCGCAGGTTCAAACCCCAGGCACACACCTCAGACTTTTCACAATGAATTATCACGTACTTTAACGGTGAAGGAAAACATCGTGAGGAAACCTGCACACCTAAAAGTTCATAAGAATTTCTTCAGTGTGTAGTCCGCCAACCCGCACTAGGCCAGTGTGGTGGACTAAGGCCTAAGCCCTCTCAATGGAACAGGAGGCCCGTGCCCAGCAGTGGGACGTATATGGGCTAATGATGATGATGGTCTATAAGGACTCATTAACATGACAAAACTTACCTGATTACTAACAAACTCCAGTCTGAAAACTCGATCTTGCGTGCCGTGTCTCAGTTTCAATCCTTTGTTAGTCCTTGTGTTGCCCAAATTGTAGATTTTCGCCGTTTCATACACATCTATTATTTCAGCCACCTGAAAAAGCAAATATTGTCAATCAATTTAATAAAATAAAACAAACAGTAGCCAACAATCATTATTATCTTGGGTCCCAACAATCACGAAGTCAAAATTCATCAGTTACTTCATCAATGAAGTCTTGGATTATGCAAACTCCTGTTATTAATTAAGTCGTGATGGCTTCGAGGTTTGGGCACGCGGTCGAGAATCTTGGCGGTCGCGGATTCAAATCCCAGATACACACCTCTGACTTTTCGAAGTTATGAGTATTTTCACATTGAATCATCACTTACTTTAACGGATAAGGAAAACAACGTGATGAAACCTGCACACCTAAAAGTTCTTAGTAATTTCTTAGGTATGTAGTCCGCCAACCACCAACCACTAGGCCAACGCGGCGGACGAAGGCCTAAACCCTCTGACATGTAAAGGAGGCCCGTGCCTAGCGGTAGGACGTATATGGGCTGATGATGATGATGTTCACCCCAAGACGTGATACGGCAAACCGCTCCTGATTATTAATAAGTGAAAAGAATACTCACCCTATAAACAGGATTTCCGTTGTTATTCCCTATCCCTATGCGGACGAAACATCCGTTTACGACTCTTGAGAAGAACGGCAGGTGGACCAGACGTTCCAGCTTAAATCTGAAAATAAATTATTTTAAATGGCAACACAATATTTATCAAGGTGTGATGACCTCAAGGATTAGTCGCGCGATTTGTCGAGTAATACATAAACTCACGCCTGTATTCCCCCAAGGGGTAGGCAGAGGCGCATCTCTGCACCCACATTTCGCAAAGTATGTATCAGTCCCACGTAATAGGGGGCGAGCCTATTGCCGTTTTTCGGGCACATTTCCAGACTCCGTGCCGTTACCGAGAATTTCCTAATGGAAAAACCCAATAACACTGCCCGACCCGGGAATCCAATCCAGGACCTCTAGATCGCACGGCACATACTTGTTCCGCAAGACCACGAGGCAGTCAAGTAATTGTCGAGTAATCTTAAGTTCAAATCCCAAGTGTACATCTCTAACTGTTGAAATTGATGTTTGTGTTAACAATACATTATTATACACTAACAGTAAAGGAAAACATCTCGAGGAAACCTGCACACCTTGAGTTCTTCAAAAGAATCATCATCATCAGCCCATATATGACCCACTGCTGGGCACGGGCTTCCTCTACAGCTGAGAGGATTTAGGCCTTAATCCACCACGCTGGTCTAGTGCGGGTTGGCGGAATACACACTTAACAATTTCCTAAGAACTTTTAGGTGAACAGGTTTCATCAAGATATTTTCCTTCACTATTAAAATACGTCAACTCCGCCGTTGACGGTCCCAAGCCCGTATGTGAAAGGAGGAGGGTTGGTTGAGAACAGACCAAACCAACCGTAAAAGGTCAACGTCGAGCATCGGGCGACGGTCAATTAACCCGACACAGCCGGCCTAGGCCTAATAAGCCAGCACCCAGCAGAGGTAGGAAATGACCACTGCAACCCGCAACTTCGTTATCAAATAGACGAAATCGGGGACCTTGGCTTAACCGCCCGGGTCATGAGGTAGAAAGCCTCCATAAAAATTCACCCCAATCCTACGGTGGGAGACGCGCCAATAGGATGAATGACTGATGGGAGATCAGCCTCGAGCGCCAACCTCAATGGACCTGGCTCACATTGTTGTAACGTGCCCTCACACAGGAATGGGCGTCACCCTGTGTGTGACCTGTTTAAATCGACCCTTCTCGTGGGAACAGCATGAATGATTCAGAAAAATTAAAATTAACAACAATTCACCAAGAAAAACCTCAAAACAAAGTATTATCACAACAAATATTTCACCCTTCCTTTTTCAATAGATCAAGAACTCAATCATTGAGTAATCTTGACAACCTTCAGCAAACCAATACAGAACCGATTTCAACGGATACCTACCAATGGACTGAAGTATCTGCAAGAAAAAGGCAACGTGAAAGTCCAGACAATAACAAAACTCAAAAACAAAAAAAACTGGATAATTATTGGCTTAGTCAACCTACACCAACTTCAAATAGTTTCTCTGAATTAGATAATGATCCACAAACAACACAGGATAAAGATGCCACTGAAAAACCAACTAAAGCTCCTCCTTTATATGTAGATAAGGTTGGCAATATACAACCTTTGCTAAAGATGCTAGACGAAATAGCCAATGGCAATTATGAAGTAAAAGTTCTAAGTAATGAACAAGTAAGAATACAACCTACAACAACGGAGCTATATACAAAAATTGTTAAAGGCTTACAAGAGAAAAATACAGAATTTTATACATACAGGCTAAAGCAAGATCGTCCCTTTAAAGTGGTCCTCAAAAATCTTCATCCATCCACAGACCTTGATGAAATAAAAACGGAAATAGAAACACATGGACATAAAGTCACCAACATATGGAATGTTAAACAAAGATCCACCAAGAAGCCCCTTCCAATATACTTCGTGGAAATAGAAGCCAACGCTAATAACAAACTAATCTACGACATTAAAACTCTTCTACATTGTAGAATCACCATTGAACCGCCAAGACCCAAAAGAGAGATCCCTCAATGTGGTAATTGCCAACAATACGGACACACAAAAAAATATTGTTTTAGGCAGCCTAAATGCATTAAGTGCGCTGGTGATCATGCATCAATCAATTGTGAAAGAAAAGGGAGGTCTGACTCAGTCAAATGTGTACTATGTGAAGGTAACCACCCTGCTAATTATAAAGGCTGCTCTATATACAAGGAACTCCAGAAAATTAAATTTCCCTCACAACCGGTTAGGCGCAAACAAATGTCACACCCAGAACACCAAAGAGGAATAGCAAATACCAATCGACAACCTACTGGACTATCATATAGAGACATACTCCAATCCAACAAACCATTGCACCAACCTGCAAGTAAAGCAAGCCCGAAAGAATCCCCACCATCTAGTAATAGTGATATGAAAGAACTTATGAACTCTATGACCAAATTAATGCAACAATTAACGTCAGTTACAAACCTTTTAATAGAAGTCATGACCAAATTTACAAATTCCGTTCATTAAAAATAGCTCTTTGGAACGCGAATGGGCTCTCACACCACGTCCTAGAAGTTAGAACGTTCCTAGTAGCAAACAAAATCGATATCCTACTGTTATCCGAAACACATTTTACAAAAAAACATTACATTAAAATACCAAATTATACGTTCTACCAAACAATGCATCCCGATGGCACGGCCCATGGAGGCTCAGCAATATTCATACGCAATAATATTAAACACCATGAGGCGGAGTCATATAAAACCCAGGAGATACAAGCCACAAGTATCGTCATTGAGGATTGGCAGAGTCAACTTATTATTACTGCATTGTATTCTCCCCCAAAACACGCAATCAAAAAGGAAGATTATATCAAGTTCTTCAAAACACTAGGACCTAGGTTTATAGCTGGTGGAGATTATAACTCTAAAAACACCATATGGGGCTCTCGACTAACATCTCCTAAAGGACGACAGCTACAAGCAGCTATAACTGATTTACACCTTCATACAATCTCGAGTGGAGAACCGTCCTACTGGCCCACGGATCCCAAGAAAATCCCAGACTTAGTAGATTTTTTTGTCATAAAAGGGACTCCGACAGATTATTTCAAATGCACTTCATCACAAGACCTCTCATCTGACCATAGCGTTATACTATTGGAGGTTTCCCAGAAGTTCATACACGCGAAACCAACAGCATGGTTACATGGTCGCAGAACTGACTGGGACCTGTTTCGCTCACTGGTAGAGGCCACAATCAACCCAGACATGCCACTGAAAACGGAAATGGAGATTATGATAGCGGTTGAACATTTCAATGAGTGTGTGCAAAACGCAGCATGGAACAGCACTCCTACAACAAAAGATTCCCTTTCTTCTGACTGCTCGAAGTCAGTTCGAGAACTTGTAGCAGAAAAAAGACAAGCGCGCAAATTGTGGCAAACTACCAGATTTCCCAGGGACAAAACACGATTGAACTATCTAACAGCTAAGCTTAAAAGACTACTAAGAACTGAAGAAAATGATATGATACAGAACCACTTGCGCAACTTGGATACTTCTGCAGCTAGCGACTATTCTTTATGGAAAGTAACCAAACACCTTAAAAAACCGACTGCCTCCAATCCTCCGATACGCAGACGGGATGGCTCTTGGGCTAAAAGCAACCTAGAGAAAGGTGAAGCTTTTGCTTCTCATTTAGATAATGTCTTCACACCAAACATAATGGATAACATATCAAGTCCCCATAGTGACGATATCCTTAAGCGCCTGGATGAGCCTTTCCAACTCGATCCCCCGTTAAGAAAAATAAAACAACAGGAAGTAATGGAAATTATTAGAAATCTCAATAAAAAGAAAGCACCTGGGTATGATCTGATTACAGCAAAACTCCTCTGTGAAATACCAAAAGCAGCTATCACATTTTTGACACACTTGTTCAATGCTGTACTCCTCAGAGGCATTTTTCCACCTCAATGGAAGGTAGCTCAAATCAAAATGATCTTGAAACCTGGCAAAGCTCCTGAAGACGTATCATCCTACCGGCCGATCAGCCTACTGCCCATATTATCAAAGGTAATGGAAATCCTCTTCCTTAACCGATTAAACCCAGTCATAGCCGAAAATCATATAATACCTGACCATCAGTTTGGATTTAGAAAAGAGCATGGTACTATAGAACAAGTCCACAGACTAGTAGAAGAAATCCATAAAGCCTTTGAAAACAAGAAATACTGTTGTGCAGCGTTTTTGGATATTTCACAGGCTTTTGATCGAGTTTGGCACGAAGGCTTGCTTTACAAAATAAAGACCTTACTCCCAACCAACTTTTACATATTTCTTAAATCATATCTTGCTGAAAGATATTTCTATGTAAAGCTAGGAGAAGACACAACAAAACTCCATAGGATCTATGCTGGAGTACCCCAAGGTAGCGTGCTCGGCCCAACTCTGTATCTTATTTTTACTTCAGATCTACCCATGACCGACGGAGTTCTGATAGGTACCTTCGCGGACGATACAGCTGCTTTAACAGTCCATGACGAACCTACGGAAGCCAGTAACAAACTGCAACGATGCCTTAACCATATCACAGATTGGTTGTGTGCTTGGCGGATAAAGGCCAACGAAACAAAATCGGTACAAGTAACCTTCACCACGAGACGTGAAACGTGCCCTCCCGTATCGCTTAATGGAGTTCAAATAGCCCAAGCAAATGATGCCAGATACCTTGGAGTCTATTTAGATCGTCGTCTTACCTGGAGAAATCACATATTCACCAAACGAAAAGCCCTTGGTATACAGCTCAGGAAAATGTACTGGCTGTTTAACAGAAAATCACAACTGTCTCTGGAAAATAAGTTACTACTATACAAGTGTATACTTAAACCTGTTTGGACTTACGGGATTCAACTTTGGGGGACTGCATCCAACTCAAATATAGAAATCCTACAGCGCTTCCAATCAAAAATGCTTAGGATAATCACTAATTCTCCCTGGTTCATTACGAACCAACAATTACACCACGACCTTCGAATCAGAACAGTTCAAGAAGAGATCAAACACCTAATGCGTGCTTATAAGACCAGACTGGACAAACATCCGAATGTGCTGGCCGTGGGCTTGATGAGTGTCGATGCGACATTCAAGCGACTGAAGAGGAAGTCACCAAGGGGACTCATTACACTTAAATAAGACATAAGGGCATAAGTCACTGGACTGACTGCCCTCCAAGACAGAAGACATATTTAACCGTTTGCTGAATGTCGGAAAGGGGACAGATTGCAATAATACGTAAAAAAAAAAAAAAAAAAAAAAAAAAAAAAATATTAAAATACGTGATGATTCATAACTTTGAAAAGTCAGAGATGTGTGCCTGGGGTTTGAACCCGCGACCCGGTGGTCTCGACCGCGTGCCTTAACCCCGAGGCCATCACTTGTGTAGTGATTAGACATAACGATAATATAGTGTAGTGAATTTTACCTGCTGAGTCTAAGTTTGTTGATCTGATCTCTCGTGTCTGCATATTTCACTTCAACTTCTTCGCGTTTCTTCTCTTCTTCTTCTCCACCGGACGAGGAGGAACTGGTCGAGCTTCGGCGACCTGAACAGAGTGTTTCATTAGTCTTATACATAAATTTGCTTAGAGGAGATCGCATTTTGCGATAAGGTAACTAAATTATCTGCAAAATTTTTGGTTTTTGTAATACATTATAGTCACCCCACCTAGTCAGAGGGCGTCCTGCACTACGTTTACCGAGCCGTGGTCTCCACTCCAGAATATGTTTCCCCCAACCTAGCCATAGGAAAAATCTATAGAAATATAGCCCTCTAGCTAGGTGGGGTGACAATATCCGCAAGGTGGCTGGCAGCGGATGTATAAGGACGGCCGAAGTTCGAGCCCAGTGGTGTGCCATAGGAGAGGCCTATGACCAGCAGTGGACGTGACAAAGGCTGTTGATGATGATGATGATGATGTAATAGATTATTACTTTTCCTTTACATGACGATAAGCTAGTTTTTTTTATTAATAACTCATAACTGTAAACAAGGCCCCGTTGTGGGGTCATGTACAAACTATTATAGATCTAAATCAAATGCAACAATATAATATCCAGTTATTAATATTACATAACCTCACGCCTGTATTCTCCGCAGGGGTAGGCAGAGGTGCATTTCTGCACCCACATTTCGCCAAGTATGTATCGGTCCCACGTAATAGGGGGCGAGCCTATTGCCGTTTTTCGGGCACATTTCCAGACTCCGTGCTGTTACCGAGAATTTCCTAATGGAAAATCCCAATAACACTTTGCCCGACCCGGGAATCGAACCCAGGACCTCTAGATCGCACGGCACATACTTGTACCGCGAGACCACGAGTTATTAATATTATCATCATCATCATCATCATCACCCCATATACGTCCCACTGCTGCGCACGCGCCTCCTCTACAACTGAGAGGGTTTAGGCCTTAAGTCCACCACGCTGGCCTAGTGCGGATTGGCGGACTACACACCTAAGAAATTCCTAAGAACTTTTTAGGTGTGCAGGTTTTATCACAATGTTTTCCTTCACCGTTAAAGCAAGTGATAATTCATTGTGAATACACAATTAATATTAATTCTTAATTATTTGCATGTGGATACTGACATACCAGATTTATTATCTTCAGAGTCTGACCCCGAATCGTCTGAGTATATGTCTGAAGCTTTCAGTTTCACACTCTGCTTGCTCGTGCCGCCAATAATTTCTGCATCGGCGTCCTGGGGGATTGTAAACAATTAACATAGTTAAACACAGTGGCAGTACTTCCATAGAAGCCTAAAAGCGTTACATGTTAGTTGTGTAATGTATATACAGGGTGTCCCAGCAGTCGACGATAACCCGGAAACGGGGAATAGCCCAAGTCGTAAGGGTTATCAGAAAAATATTTAAAAAAATATAAGTTATGTATTTAGAAAAATATAGGGATTTCAAAAAAATCTAGAAAATCTACACCCTGTGACGGTTTTTTCACTACTGTTGCTGCAAATCTCTACTTTTTTAAATTATTATTTTTGTTATATAATCCTGAATCATACCTCTGCAAACTGTTATCCAACATTTAGAGCCACCTTGCTATACTTCGGAAGAAAATGACATTGTTTACCAAACCGCATATTTAAAATTTATCATACGCCCAAATTTAACTGACTGTCCTGAAAAAAAAATGTACTACGCGAGTTCGGCAAGTAACTTTAAAAGTTGGCGCATTTAATAAGGAATCTAAAATGGTATAACACTTGCTACATTATTTTTTAAATGTGGCACAATAATTTTTATTTTGCGAAGAAACCCATTTGATCAAATTTTCTTATTAACTAAAGATGACATGATGATGAACTGATAAGTGAGATGTAGAGAATTGTTTTACGATGTGTGAGTGAGACAGATACTCCATTGTCAGGTAGTCCATGGGCACCACGCATCGGAGCAATGATCACTTTTTTATTTTAAATTTAGGCTTTTTTTATTTGGATATCTTAGATTTATTAAGTAATTGCTTAACATCAAATATTTCTTTAGTAAAATTTACAATACATGTTCTAACTGCCTTCCTTCAGCCGCAATACACGCTCGTCATCTTCTTAAAAAAGATCGGGTTATCAGGGGCGAAAATCTTCTATTCCTAACAAATTCAGCTACTTCCATTTATTTTTTGCCGTAGCTCAGGTAAATTTTCAATTGGCTTTAAACAAAAAATTTCTTTCACCGTTCCCCAGTAAAAAATAGCCTAAAGGATTTAAGTCAGGTGAACGGGCTGGCCATTGGATTGTGCCAGCTCGTCCTATCCATCTACTCCGCTATTCCTAATCGAAATATTCTCTAACTGAACTAGCGTCACTATCTGTCTCGCTCACACATCGTAAAACGATTCTCTCCATCTCACTCAAATAGTATCTTAAAATTGCTGTCTCGAAGAGCCGAATAGAAACATCTTTAGTTAATAAGAAAATTTGATCAAATGGGTTTTCTTCGCAAAATAAAAAATATTGTGCCACATTTAAAAAATAATGTAGCAAGTGTTATACCATTTAAGATTCCTTATTAAATGCGCCAACTTTTAAAGCTACTTGCCAAACTCGCGTAGTACATTTTTTTTCAGGACAGTCAGTTAAATTTGGGCGTATGATTAATTTTAAATATGCGGTTTGGTAAACAATGTCATTTTCTTCCGAAGTATAGCAAGGTGGCTTTAAATGTTGGATAACAATTTGCAGAGGCATTATTCAGGATTACATAACAAAAATAATAATTTAAAAAAGTAGATATTTGCAGCAACAGTAGTGAAAAAACCGTCACAGGGTGTAGATTTTCTAGATTTTTTGAAATCCCCATATTTTTCTAAATACATAACTTATATTTTTTTAAATATTTTTCTGATAACCCTTACGACTTGGGCTATTCCCCGTTTCCGGGGTATCGTCGACTGCTGGGACACCCTGTATATATGATTTTTGTAATATTCCGATTTTTACTCTGATCTATTAATTGCAAAGTGTAGATTTTGGTTTTTAAATTATGCATTGTGAGTAGAATCTGATTGCAATATTATTATGGTAACAAGAAGAAGAAGAAGTTAATTTGAATGATGATACTCGGGGTATAAGTATATTTTATAATTGTTTATTGTGGGGTCAGGATATTCTCGATTATATGTCCAATTGATTTTGTTAAATAAAGATTTAAAGCTTAAAGATTATTCGGAATTTTGTAAGGCAAGCTGGGCTTTTGGGCTTCTATGAAAGTACCAACACTGGTTAAACACATAATCCTTTATTTTGGCAAATAATTATATTTTTTAATTTGATAGTGGCTTTGTAACACTGTAAAACCTATGAATTTGTACAACCAAATCATGTAGACTAATGAAAAGACTACTATACAGACAGACAGACAAATGACTGATCCTCAACTTTAAATACTCTAAATACAAGAAAATCAAGTTTGTATCAGTTGGTGATACATTGGAAAGAGCTCTTAAATCATTCTTTATTTATTTAGTTTAAAAAAAGGGTTATCGCTACAATTTTCCGGGAATTTTGAAAATTGGTAATTTAATCTTTTTGTAAAAAAAATCGGTAATAACTAATTCCAGTAATAATTATGGTGATTAAGACGTCTTTTTTTTTATCTTCAATGTTTCCGATTACGGTTTGTATACATACTGTATGCAGTAGCGTTACTTCCATAAAAGCCGAAAAGCCTAATTTGCCTTTCAGAACATAATAATCTTTATGTTTTACACCTTTATTAAACAAAAGCAATTGGAAATATAAATGATAATATCCTTCTCCATAATAAACAATTATAAACTAGACATTACACAGTTAACGTGTAACGCTTTTGGGCTTCTATGAAAGTACAGATACTTAGGCTTGTTGAAAAAATATCGATTTATCGATATTATTTTTTCGATATATCGGTATTAATAGTACGATATAAAATTCCAAGTATAGGAAAAGGTATCAAAATCGACATTTTTTATGATTAAAAATCCTAATAATGAATCCTTTTTATCATATTTCTTTGTAGCAATTAACATTATCCTTTTTTTTTTGTCGACGACAAGTAAGTACTCAAATCATACCGATATACCGATATATTTATTTTAAATATATCGAAAAACTTTTTTAAATATATCGATATACTTTTTTAAATATATCGATATACTTTTTTTAATATATCGATATATTTTAGTATCTCCTACATCCCTACCGGCACTGGTACCGCCACGCATGTGGTACGTACGTCGTCGTCCTCCTTGTCCTTGTTCTTCTCCTCCTCCATGCGCCTCTTCTGCTTGATGTGCTCGACCCGCGTGGCCTTGGCGTCCCTCTGCGCCCGCAGCGCCGCCATGGCGTTCTGTCGCCGGTCGTCCACGTTGCGCTTGCGCTCCGTCTTGGCCGCGCCGAACAGCGGCGACGCAGACCTCTCCGCCGCTTCTGGAATACGCGTCGCAAGCCATCATCACTAGTAGTCAAGTCTCGGAGGTCGCGGGTCCAAACCCTCTCACACACCTCTGACTTACAAGTTATATGTGTAACAATAACAATGAACCATCACGTATTTTAATAGTGATGGAAACCAACGTGAGGAAACCTGCACATCTGAAAGTTCTCAGGATTTTTTTAGGTATGTAGGCCGCCAACTCGTACTAGGCCAGCGTGGTGAACTAAGGCTTAAACCCTCTCAGTTGTATAGGAGGCTCGTGCCCAACAATGGGACGTACATGAACTGATGATGAATCACTAAGAGATAGGAACTAATCCTAGGGGAATAAATAAAAATGGATGCAGTTTAAAGCCTTGATTTTTAAAGAATAAAAAAAAATTTGATTAAATATATTAAAATTCTGTCACCTAGGTCTTGAATCCACTACCCCATCTTAACTTCATATGTCTATATGTAAAACAAAACAATGTGAAAATCCAAAAAGAAAATGTACTTTTAATCGGCAATCAGTCACTAGGCTATAAGAAATAATACCAAAAGTGATGGATCAATACATATCATTTTCCTTTCTCTGTAACTATGACTGACTTCTATTTATTGGGAATATTAATGGTTAGAGGTCACACACAATCATTTACAATCACATGATATATTGACCTACAACTTAGTGGTGGTAGTTTAATAGAAGCCCAAAAGTGTTACATGTTAATTGGGTAATGTCTAGTTTATATTTGTTTATTGTGGTGTCAGTATATTCTCATTTATATGTCAAATTGTTTTTTTTTTAATAAAGATTTAAAGCTAAAATATTATTCAGAATTTTGTAAGGCAAGCTGGGCTTTTGGGCTTCTATGGAAGTAACACCACTGCTACAACTAATTTTTGTACATTCTTTCTACAGTTTTAAATGATCTTCATTAGGCAATTACTCCTTGGAGCATTGTAAATGCTAAAATTGCTATATCTAAGAGAATAATTTGTACACACCTGCATCTTTAGAATCATCCAGTATTTCTCCCGGACTGGGAGGTGTGTCCTCTTTCTCTGGTTCCGGCTCTTGTGGCTGTTCTGCTTGAGCTTCAGCTGTGAGAGGAACAAATTGAGAAGGTTTTATATGTTGTTTAGATGAATGAACTGTCATTGTGATAAGATAATAAAAGTTAATATTGTCATAAAAAAATATTTTAGGAAATGTTAGCTATGATTGGATCCTGTTATTGAAATTACTTATTGCAGGAATATATGTCAGAAGATCCTCCAATTGGAGGAGTTGAAAAAATTATTTAAAATACACACATTATGAAACCTTTTAGTTTAATACTTAGCACTCCACTTTGTTGTGGGATCATGGCAAATTAGGTTCACTTAGATTTGCTGAGCTTCAGGGCTCGGCGTCAATACTGTGCGTGCTGTTGATCCTGGATCACAGGAGTTACAGTGGCGGGTGTGTGGTGGGATAGGAGCTTTGTAGAGGATGTTTGGTGGTAAAATCTATATATTATTATAGTTATGTTTATTTTTAAGATTACTTTTCTTAAAGACTGAACATTCGTACGTCGCTTTGGCCACCCATCGAAAATTATCGTTGCAGGGTCGTTTAAACGTTATTGCAGTATGTGGCTGAATGGGAGGTACATTTGCTGGACTAATTTAATGTGTTTTGTGTTTTTGAAGTGAAAACTTCTTTAGCATCGTTGTGATTTGAAAGTCGATAAAACGAAAAAGCGACAGTAAAAAGAGACAGACATATTTTGGTAAAGGTTTACCTTTAATATACTTGGCCACTATAATATTGTAAAGAATGCAGCCATAAAATAATTTTTAACTTGAAGCCAAAACTTTTGAAGGTTTCACTTTTACCACGTGTGAATTGCACACATTTATTCCCAATTTTTTTAAAAATTGTTTTTGTAAATGATGCTAGCAAATAGCAACTCATGGTTGTTGGTGTGTAAGGTGTGTCTGACCCAGCTGGTCCCTCTCGCTCTGTCGGTCTCGCTGGCGCTGGTCCCGCTGCGCGCGCAGGGCCCGGCGCCGCTTGCGCGCCTCCCTCCGCCGCGCCACCTCGCCCGGGGACGCAGAGCGCTCCGCCGCAGAACGACGCGCCAGACGCAACTTGCGCTCGATCTCCCATCTACACAAATACGTTACAATCAATGTCGGTACTTCCATAGAAGCAAGCAGTGATGGCCTCGAGGTTTAGGCGCGCGGTCGAGAGTTTCGACGGTCGCAGGTTCAAACCCCAGGCACACACCTCTAACTTTTCGAAGTTATGTGTGTATTCACAATGAATTATCACTTGCTTTAACAGTGAAGGAAAACATCGTGATAAAACCTGCACACCTAAAAGTTCTTAGGAATTTCTTAGGTGTGTAGTCCGCCAACCCACACTAGACCAGCGTGGTGGACTTAGATCTAAACCCTCTCAGTTGTAGAGGAGGGATCCCAGCAGTAGGACGTATATAGGCTGATGATGATGATGACTTCCATAGGAGCCCAAAAGCGTTACACGTTAACTGTATAATGTCTAGTTTATCATTGTTTGTTGTTGGGGTCAGGATATTCTCATTTACATATCAAATTGCTCTTGTTAAATAAACATTTAAAGCTTATAGATTATTATTCGGAACTTGGAAAGGCAAACTGGGCTTCTGGGCTTCTATGGAAGTACCGCCACTGGTTACAATATCACACTAAAAAATCATACATTTCCTGCATCATCATCATCAGCCCATATACGTCTCACTGCTGGGCACGGGCCTCCTCTACATCTGAGAGGGTTTAGGACTTAGTCCACCACCAAGAAATTCCTAAGAACTTTTAGGTGTGCAAATTTTATTACAATGTTTTCCCTTCACCGTTAAAGTACGTGATAATTCATTGTGAATACCCACATAACTTAGAAAAATCAGTCAGTCAGTTGCCTGGGGTTTGAACCGGGACCGTCGAGATTCTCGACCGCGTGCCTAAACCTCGAGGCCATCACGACTGCCCAGTCCACAGCTAGCAAACATGGACCTTACCTTGTCTTCATCAGGTCTCTCCTTTCAATTCTCTTGAATATCTCCTGTTCTCTCTCCTTCTCGGACATGGCTGCCAATCTCGCTCTATCCTCTTCATCACCCATGAGGTTCTCATCGTATCTATAACAAGGTGAGAATTATGGTTAAATATTTTTTACGTAGCTTAAGCCCGCGTCTTCTTTATGTTAGTACAACTTAAGTCATTCAATGTAACAAAATAAGTAACTTCCAATTTCAAGATTATCCTTATCCTTAGTAATATTATAAATGCGAAAGTAACTCTGTCTGTCTGTCTCGCTTTCCTGCAAAAACTACTGAACCGATTTAAATGAAATTTGGTACACAGATAGTTTAGACCCTGAGAAAGGACATAGGCTTCTTTTATCCCGGAAAAGGGGTTTTAAGGGGTTGAAAGGGGGGATGAAAGGTTGTATTGTGATATTTTAAGCTAGAAGCTTGAAACTTATTTTTTACGCTGTTGATTAGATATAAATAAATATGACATTAAAAGTTTGTAAAAAAAAAGTACCTTTAAGGGGGTAAAATAAAAATAAGGGTGAAAGTTTGTGTGGAAATTCGTCATTTTTGAAGCTAGAATGATGAAACGACGTGTAGACGACTATAACTATGTATATGTAACTATATGTCTGTTATGCTTTCACGCCTAAATCATTTGACCGATGTAAACGATTTTTGATACGGACATAAATGGCTCTGTGGAGTAAAATAGACTACAACTTATTTTCTTTCTGAACCCAACCATGTGGTCTACGCGGACGGAGTACCATGTAATCATGTAATCTATGAATCAAAATTCATCAAAAACGGCTTAGGAGTTTAAAAAAAAACACCCTAACATTAACACACCCGATTAACAACGACTATATTTTTACCATTTGTAATAGCTTTTATAACATTTTAAACATGCAAACATTTAAACCTGTATATGGTGTTGTTCGAGCACATTTCCTGATTCAATGCTGCTACCAAAGATTTCTTAATAAAAACTGCCCGACCCGACCATCGAACGGGGAACAACTTCATCACGCAAAATATAATATCAATAAGACATAGTTACTTGAATAACATAATTAAATAATTACAAAATGGTAGAAAATGATATAATTCCTCACCCATCATCAAACTCCTCCTCCGAGTCGACGGAATCATTGTCTGATGAATGCGAGGACACTTCGCCTGCAACAGATTTATACAAATTGCTGGTACCTACCTTACATATACACCAATTCTCATAGTATCCTACATTTCAGAGATACATTTAATATGACAGCCCTGTGGCTCAGTTGGCTAGATACCAGCTTGTGAAACGAGAGGCCGCGGGTTCGATCCCCGCACTGAGACACATGTTTGTGTGATCCACAAATATTTGTTTCGGGTCTGGGTGTTTGTGAGACCGAAAAGTCTCTGGTAGTTTCTGATACCCACGACACAGGATTTGTATCCTAGTGTGGGGTTAGAACTATGTATGTTACTGTTGGGTGTATAATTTTTTTTTTAGTAAATACACTCAAGTTCTGACTTCACACTAATACACAAATCTTGTGTGTATTAAAAACTTCGTTCTCACAAACACCCAGACCAGAAACAAATATTTGTGGATTTCACAAACATTTGTCTGGGATTGAACACGAGGTCTCTTGTTTAACATGCTGGTGTCTAGCCAACTGCCCCATGGGGCTGTTAATTAGATAAACAAATATAGTTATATACATGTTTTCATACCTTCTTCAGGCTCACTGAATGTGTCCTTTTTCTTCTCTGATGCAGCACTGTCCGTGCTTTTCCTGACTTCCACCTTTTTGGGCTCTGGTCGCTTTTTATTGTCATCAGATAGGTCTGATGACGTTTTTCTGGTGCTTCGAGGTTGCTCCTTCTTCGCTGATGTGTCACTTTTCGCGTCACTTTCCGAATCCGAGTCTGATGACGACGATGATTTGGCTGCAAAAGAATTAAGTTTGTTTAGTTGGTTCACAGAAAAACCGAATTGTAACTATAGCTTAATTGTCACAATAGTCTCTATGAATTATAAGATTCATTTGGGTTTTGAGCAGTGGCAGTACATCCATAGAAGCTCAAAAGCCCAGTTTGCCTTTCAAAGTTCAATAATAATCTTTAAGTTTTAAATCTTTATTTAACCAAAGAAATTTGACCTCTTACTATCCAGACTCTCAAATGCTTAGTTATCTGATAAAAAAAAGCATTAAGATGTATCAAAATGCATTAAATAACATAAAATAGCTACACCTTTCATAAGCTTGAACTGTGATAAAAATAGGCTGGTTGAACCAGGATGTTACTGCAGTCTCATAGGAAATTAATTTGAAGCAATACAGTTGCACATTTCATTGGATGAGTGAGACTGCTGGGGGTATACATTCGATCCAAAGGGAGTCTGGAATCACTCTTAGCAATCATCATCATCATCAATAGCCCAAATACGTCCCACTGCTGGGCATGGGCCTCCTCTACAACTGAGAGGGTTTAGGCCTTAGTACACCACACTAGCCTAGTGCGGGTTGGCGGACGACTCACCTAAGAAATTCCTAAGAACTTTTTAGATGTGCAGGTTTTATTACGATGTTTTCCTTCACCGTTAAAGCAAGTGATAATTCATTGTGAATACACACATAACTTCGAAAAGTTAGAGGTGTGTGTCTGGGGTTTGAACCTGCGACCGCGCGCCTAAACCTCGAGGCCATCACTGCTTAAGATAGCAATAAGACCACCTAATGTCTACTCCTTTGTTTATGATTCCATTTATCTGACTTCCTGTATGAGAGTAGCAAGAAAGATTTGTCTATCTTTATCTGGTAACCATCAGGCCAGTATGTACGTATTCTTATTTAACCAATAATTTTATTGTTGCTTCTTCTTGCTATTCTACAATACATGTACTGTACTGAATTGTTCATGGGTGGTGTTGACCACTTTACATCAGGTGGCTCACTTGCTTGTTTGCCTCCTATTTCCATAAAAAAAAGGAGCCAGTGCATTAATTTAGCCTAACTAGAATGGAAAAATTTCATCAACTTACAGTTTTTCTTATCATCGTCATCCCAATCCGATTCACTATCCGATGATTTTCCAGAAGACTTGCCCTTCGACCTGGATGGGGGTGGGGAATCTGTCTTCTTTTTCTTTTTTGCTAGGTTCAGAAATTGCTGAAATAAACAATACACTGATAATGAATGGTGATGTATGATCTAACATATTCACACTTCCGTATTGGGATGGTTGTTTTTTTTGCTCAAAATTATCCATGACATGACATTTTGTTTACTTACAAAGATAAAAATAGTATGTTTTGATGGAATAATTAACAAGCAGCTTAGTTATTGCTGCAGCGGAATAAACGTAAAATCATCCTATGTTTAGATGGTATATTTGCAATTTAGAATATGCACATAAATATGCACCATGCACATTATGTAATATAAAATAATTTTTTGCTACAAGTATATTTATATTTTTTAACAGGCTATGATTTTTTTAACATAGACCTGATAAGTGTTTAATGTCATTAGAATAAAAATAGTATGATTATATGTTTGTACTAAAAATATATGTAGATATTGCAGTATATTCCCAAAACATTTGTTTTGTAGAGGCTCTCTGGTGATATTTTACAAACAGAGTAATTTCCTGAACACATACTTTTGTAATTAAATAAGAATTTACATATGTTACATATTTATTTTTTTATTTACACATATAAAAAGATGATAGTATAGAGAATGATGATATTATTCACAATAACTTAAACAATGTCAAATAGTATGGGAATTACTTGAGCATTATCTACACTATAGAGGGAATTCCCAGTCAAATAATTCTAAGCAGATTACATAACTTGGGATTCCCTGAACCTAAATTAAATTTGCCAGAAATGATAAGCAAAAACCAATATTATTCAAAACAAAACTGTTTCTAGTATTATATAGGCAATGTAACATCTTTGTACTATTTGTATGTATAACAAGAATTAAGGATATTTTTAAAAGTGTTCAGATAAATTACCTACCTATAGTAATTTTAAAAAACTTGAATAACCCAGAATGATAGAGTAGCTTTAACAGAGTCTGACCTCTTTTTACATCAATTTAGGCTAGTTATTTAACCCTCTATCACTCATAAACTTGGATTCAGTTGATTTTTGGAATGGAAATAATAACAATAAAAATAAAATACCCGTATTTCTGGATTTCATTATTTTTTTATTATTTGAAAAGAAAATTCCATAAAAAGGGTGTGTTGCTTCTAGGCAACATTGCGTTAAAAGGTTATAATTTATAGTAGTGTTATGAGATATGGAAGTTTCCGAAACAATATTTAGTAGTAGTGTAATATAGGGTAACCTCGCAATTTTCGCACCCATAATTTGTAAATCCATCATATTTGGGATCTTACAACAAATTTTCTTATCCAAGACGTATTTTGTGTGTGCCCATGATCTAAGAATTCAACATCCCCTATGTGGCGACTGTACTCTTCGACCACATGGGAGCACTTTATGCTCATATATACGTTTAACTCTGTTTGTCCATCTTCGTACATCAGTTTCAGGTTTGTGGATAACAAATATAGAAGCCAGGTTGAGATTTTTATTGTCTTTTCAGACACCCAAAAAGTGCTATTAGAAACGTTTTGCACTTAATACAAATTTGTCTTTCTCTTGAGTAGGTCATTTGTAAATATGAAGGTATTAAAAACTCCGCGGGAGTATCTAGCTCAAGACGATCACCTGATCGTAGCACCCTAGACTCTGGAACCTGCATCCCATAAAAATAAGTTGCCCTACATTCCATTCCAAATTATTTTTCTTTGACCGTAAATTCAGTTTAGCTAGCTTCTATTTAGCGATTTTTCTTGGGATCATGGCTTCGAAAGGTAGAGCTGTACTCTCGTCTGTAGTTTCCGTGCTCGACAAAGCATTTCCTTGTTTTGTAAAGTTTCTACTATAGAAACCACATCAATCACACCACATCAATCACATCAATATCACATCACATCAATCACATCGGCAAGGTCGTCGTCATTGTAGTCCAAACCATCTTTGTTTTGTGCACTATCATGTAGCACAATAATAATGTCATTATCATCAAGAGAGCCCTTACTAACATTCTACAATATTAAAAACTACCATCAATATAATAGGTATCAAATTCTGCCCTTATCGCCTGATGTAGCCCACAGTCTACAAACCCATTTTTGCAAAAAATACATAATAAAACGTAAAAAGTATTCAAAATTAATATTACACAAGAAAGTTCAAACACTTACCTCTCTAGTTTATCCATATAATAAACATAATATAATAACAACATTTTTTTATTATTTTTTGAAATTGTAGTCAATCGTCGCCATTAGAAAATGACAACAGTCGATAGGCAAATTCCTATTTACTGTGTACAGCACCTCGTTATTGTTTTCCTTGGTATAATTTAGTAAGTTCGGAATGTAGACCACGGGTGACAAACCACGATTATGTTATAAAATCAATTTTATTAAATCTGGAGGCGTTTGAACGGTATGTTGCCTACAGTCTACACTATGCTACAGAGGGTTAATGTATAAATCCTTAAATATAGAAAAAATCATTGCAACACAGATTTTTTGTTTCCATTTAGCCCTAGTATATGCAAAACACTAGTTTATTAATTTTCATATTATGGAATAATATTATAACGTGAATTTAGGCTTGGAACTTTAGCAGAAATATGAGAGTTGATAAGTGCAAAGTCATTTTGCAGACTAAAGAGCAAAAATTAGCCAAAACTTTGAAATTAAGCTTTTAAACCCTTAGAAATGTAATGGTTGAAGTTCCAATATTTAAAATTATCATTATTATCATTGATATTCATCAATTGATTACTTATATTGATAATTATTGAGTTTTTAATGCCTTTCACAGATTTCTAGATTTGGGCATGGCATGGCCAATCTTCGTAGAAATCAAGACCATAAAGATAACAAAACAATTGTTGATACCAACTAAAGTCCAAAATAGAAAGTTTACACCCCAAAGTTACATAACAAGCGAAAATTTTCAGTACAACCGTGTCACAATTTGTTCAAAATGCGTACTTTATATAACAATCACATTTGCGCGTCTTTTCGTCAATGTGACCGCCAAAAGTTGGATTTTTTCACATTTTCGACGTAAACAAACACGTGAGATAACGTAAAATGTCTTTAATTCTCCTCAATACACATGAGTCATGGTCTAGGGGCCATTACAAAGCTTTGCAAAGAAAAGAAAATAACGATTTCTTAGAAAACCGTTGTTGACTTTTACAGTATTTTTTCTCTACAATACGCATTTACTGCAGGCCTATTTTTAAACTTGTGCGAAAAACAGTCGGTAATAACTGCGAAACATTGATCTTGGCCTATTTACGCAGTCAAATCGCCAAAGAATGTCGTCAAATCGTTACACTGCGATGTAAACTTATAACCTTCGTAGGTTACCACAAATTGTACTTACCGAGTCTAAATCTGAGCACTCGCTACTGGAATCGGAGTCTATAAGCGGTTTATTCTTTCTTTTGGCCATTATACTGTGTCCTAAGACTTTGAATGATGCTAAAATACGTTTGCTTGGTTTTCCTTCTCCGCGAAGTCGTCAATCAACCATAGATTCACTATTTGTTTTTTTGGTGCAGTTTGGTGTTTTAGTTTATTTGTTATATTGCGAAGGAACAACATACATACAGCCAAATGTTGTGTATATATAGACAAAAAATATGTTTTCAATTAATAGAAATACAGTTTTAATTATTTATTTGTGATAAATAATTTATATGAAAAATATGACCCACATAATAATTATAAATCAACCGTTTAAAATGTACAAATAATCGAGTATCGACTAAATAGATATTTACAGCACATCTCTACCGTCGCTAATATTTTTCTTCATTTTACGTCAAAATATTGGGGAAAAAAAAACATTCTATTACCATTATTTGTGAAATACTTGTAGAATTTACGATTATATATTATATATTACACATTTACTTGTGTTTTGTGCGAGTGCAAGTTAAAAAACGTGTCATAGTTTATTATAACGGGGTGCTCCGTTAGTTTTTTACCGTCGTCCCAAATCTTATTATGCCTCATGATTTGAAAGAACTGGGTGGAAGGAAAGCTATCATGGTGAGTTAAAGTGATCAAAGTCTACATCTAAAGAACACCAATGATCTAAGAACCAAAGTAAACCGTTAGTTTTTCTTTGACACACTTACAGTTTTTCCTATATATGTTAGATATTTTATGAGTTCTTCACATGCAATTTTAACAGCCTTTTGTAATCCACCAATCTTAACTAAGGCATCAGACTGCATAGAGGAGACCCGTAGTTAGCAGAAGGACTGGTATAAATAGCTAATGGGTTAGATACCCATTCTACAAAAAGCATTTTTTTTATATCTATACATACAATTGTGTTACTGATATTTACATTACAATTTTTATTTAATTATGTATCACTGTGATAAAGGTATAGTTAGGAATTTCAATTGGAAATCCCATACTTACATGGTTTTCATGCTTCAAAGTTTGCGGTAATAAAAATAATATTTTCTCACTGATAGGCAAATATGACTTATTTTGTTGAGAGGGTAGTATCTTAGTCATACTCAGTGTGGGGACTGGGTTATCACAAGATAACAACTACACTACAAAGTCTACTAACTACTAACTTAGACTACAAAGTCTAAGATTTTAGATAAATAAATTTGTTTTCTTCAATTTTATAAGTAAATACTACATAATGTTCTGTTTTAAGCAGTGATGGCCTCGAGGTTTAGGCGCGCGGTCGAGAATTTCGGCGGTCGCAGGTTCAAACCCCAGGCACACACCTCTGACTTTTCGAAGTTATGTGTGTATTCACAATGAATCATCACTTGCTTTAACGGTGAAGGAAAAACATCGTGATAAAACCTGCACACCTAAAAGTTCCTAGGAATTTCTTAGGTGTGTAGTCCGCCAACCCGCACTAGGCCAGCGTGGTGGACTAAGGTCTAAACCCTCTCAGTTGTAGAGGAGGCCCGTGCCCAGCAGTGGGACGTATATGGGCTGATGATGATGATGTTTCCTCAATTTTCAGGCTCCTTTATCCCCAACCCCATGTGCAGAGATCAGTGATGATGAGCTGGTCTCCATCTCAGTGCGAGATCTCAACAGGCAGCTTAAGATGAGAGGTCTTACACGGGATCAAATTGTCAGGTAAATGTTGTAAAAGTTTGTTTGAATCCACTAATCTCAGGAACTACTGGTCCGATTTGAATAATTATTTTACTGTTAGATAGCTCATTTATCAAAGAAGGTAATAGGCAATATATCATCTACTATGAATATGAGCGGAGTAGTTATGAAAAATGGGAAAATATATTCCTTGTGAAGTCTAGTGTAGCCAACAGAGTTGTATGCAACAGCTAGTGGAGTAAATAACCAAAGTTATTAAAAAATAAAAAATAAAATATTTCAGATTCATTATTTGGACTTGTTACCTTTGTTTGATCTTATCAATTATTTTTTCAAAAAATATCTTGAAATTAATTTTAATAATACCTATTCTGGAAAGTTAACTAAGAATCATATTTTATAATTATGTAGGAATACTTATTCATATAAAAGAAAATAATAAAATGAATGGATGTTGTTGCTTAAATTTCTTTTATATAATTGCTTGATATTTTTAATTGCTGCTTTGTGGTCTCGCGGTACAAGTATGTGCCGTGCGATCTAGAGGTCCTGGGTTCGATTCCCGGGTCGGGCAAAGTGCTATTGGGTTTTTCTATTAGGAAATTCTCAGTAACAGCACGGAGTCTGGAAATGTGCCTGAAAAACGGCAATAGGCTCGCCCCCTATTACGTGGGACTGATACATTCCTAGTGAAATGTGGGTGCAGAAATGCACCTCTGCCTACCCCTTCGGGGAATACAGGCGTGAGTTTATGTATGTATGTATGTATGTATATTTTAATTTACTATTTATATTATTCCAGAATGAAACAACGGCGTCGCACGCTCAAAAATCGTGGTTACGCTGCCTCGTGTCGGATCAAACGAATAGAGCAGAAAGATGAATTAGAAAACGAGAAAAGTCAGGTGAGCAACAGAGTTTACAAGAGTATTTATCTGCTATACAAATGTTTTCTTTGTTATAAAACAATGGCTCAAGAAATCAATGCAAAGTGTTATAAGACTTTTATAATAATAAATTATTGCTCTGGGATCACCCAGACATGTCAGTATCCCCAACAAATGCCGTTTTTAAATTATCATCAAGGTTTTTTAAAATAAACATGTAGGTCTATTTCTTTGCTGGGTTCGAACCTTTCTAGTCGAAATGGTAACTACTTATTCCTGAGACCAATTCAATCAGTAATTAATATTGTCTATTATCATCATACCAGGAATGGCATGACATGGAAATGATGCAAGACGAAAACAACAGGATCCGTGAAGAGATAGAAGCTTTACGTAGCAAATACGATGCTTTGAAGAGGTTCGCTGTGATGAAGAACATACCCCTGCCACCAGAACTAGAGATGCTACCATAAATTAAATCGACTATTATTATGAGTAGATTGATATTTTGCAATACGATTCATTCCTTTACAGTGTTAACATGATTATTTATCCTCAATCGTAATTATTTTTATAACGGTTTAATCATATTGATAATCTGAGTATTCATTTGACAGATTTGTAGTTCTAGTTACGATTGGAAACTGCTAATAACATAACTGTTTCTTTTGTTTCTAATGCGCATAAAAAATATCTTGGCGCCATTTTGGATGATAAATTGGCCCGTTCATTTGAAGTGTAAAAATATAGTAACGAAAAGAAATAAAATTGTGGAAATAAGTGGTATAGGGGATTTTTAAGTTGATTAGATGGTAGTTTTTATTTATTTAAGTTTAAAAAATAGCCTGATGTAAGGTAGTAATAAGTTTTATTTTTCAGTTTTTACTGTAATAAAAAAAGTTTCCTAACATAGATAAGGCTGTATGCTATGTTTCTCCTTAGCTTTTTCTCTGAGAATTATGTAATGAATAACTTGTTATAAATTATTTGAATAGAAAACTGAATTCCTATAGCTCTATTGAGTGTTTTATAAATGAATAAATAATATTTTACCAGACCAACACACTTTTTTACAGTTTTGTATGATTTGAAGTTGAAAATAGTACAATATAAGAGTGATATTTATAAATATATTTTAAATAAAATAGTTTTAACATTTGCATTTTTATTTATTCAGTTGTAATCAGCCCATATAAGTCCCACTGCTGGGCACGGGCCTCCTCTACCATTGAGAGGGTTTAGGCCTCAGTCCACCACGATGGCGTAGTGGTTGACGGACTACACACCTAATAAATTCCTAAGAACTTTTAGGTGTGCAGGTTGTCTCCGTTAAAGTAAGTGACAATGCATTATGAATACACACATAAGTTCGAAGAGTCAGAGGTGTGTGCCTGGGTTTGAACCCGCGACCGCCGAGATTCTCGACCGCGCGCCCAAACCTCGAGGTCATCACTACTTAACTATTTACGGAGAGGTGTGTGAATGAATGCAGAAATGCGTCTCTGCCTACCCCTCCGATTTTGGCGTGAGTATGTATGTGCGTATGTTATCTTATTTGACAGCCCCGTGGCGCAGTTGGCTAGATACTAGCTTGCGAAACGAGAGGCCGCGGGTTCGATTCCCGCACCGAGACAATTTTTTATTGTTTATTACACTTTATTGTACACCACAAAAATTTACAAAACATGATTAAAAATAATATTTTTTTGTGTGATCCACAGAAAAGTTCTCGAGTGGAGGCCACGTACCGGAAAGCGCAGCGTGGGACGTCCTCCGACAAGATGGTCGGACGACCTGGTGAAGGTCGCGGGACGTCGCTGGATGCAGGCTGCTTCCAACAGGTCCCTGTGGAAATCATTGGGAGAGGCCTATGTCCAGCAGTGGACTTCGATTGGCTGATGGATTGTGTGATCCACAAGTATTTGTTTCGGGTCTGGGTGTTTGTGACATCGGAAAGTCTCTCGTAATTTCTGATACCCACGACACAAGATTTGTATATTAATGTGGGGTCAGAACTAAGTATGTATGTGACTGTTGGGTGTATTTATTTACTTATGTCTTAAGACTTATATTATGATGATTTGCCCGCATTGATACAATACTTTTGACTATAGAAAAAGTAGGACACAAAATTACACATTTAACGCAGACGTCATAAACTATCATAAGATATATTTTTTAAAATTAATGTATAGATGCAAAAGTAAGTAATTTCATCTTCATGTACCATTCTTTTATTTAGTTTCATCATTTGTGCAACGTATCTATTACAAACAAAATAACCTTATTTTCACCTGTACATGACCTGTTACTTTTAAAAAATAACCCTTAAAATATGTAGTCGCATTTTAAACGTGAATGCCACTGCAAATAACCGCAGATATACCTTTTATCCAGGTAAAAATACCCCTTAAAAGCGTGCATTTACGGTTAATGCCAATACTCGGATAATTCAAGCACTTTTTACCCGAAACTCAATCGGCCAAATCTAATTACGGAGTTCCAAGGGCCTCGCGACGTCAGAGTGCTTTTAGTTGTATACGCAACCTTTAAGAGCTCCGTATGAAAAATTTATCGCCAACTTGCGCCAATTGGTGGCATGAATTTCTTATAGCTGTACCGATATTTGGTTTTGGAAAATATTAGCTTTAAATGTAAGTAATTTAGAATATCTTTCATTTTGTCTTGTGGTATATTTTCGTTAGGAAATTCATCGTAGCAACACGGATCATGAAAAAGAGTCCAATAAATGGCAATAGACACCATAAACATAATTTATTCGAGAATTAGGTCATGGCTGACGGAAATAAAGTCGTGAAGTCGTGATGGCCTCGAGGTTTGGGCACGCGGTCGAGAATCTCGACGGTCGCGGGTCAAGCCCCAGGCACACACCTTTGACTTTTCGAAATTATGTGTGTATTCACAATGAATTGTCACGTACTTTAACGGTGAAGGAAAACATCGTGATGAAACCTGCACACCTAAAAGTTATAAGGAATTTCTTAGGTGTGAAGTCCGCCAACCCGCACTAGGCCAGCGTGGTGGACTAAGGCCTAAACCGTCTCAGTTGTAGAGGAGGCCCATGCCAAGCAGTGGGACGTTTATGGACTGATGATGAATGATGACGGAAACAGATTTTGCAATACATCCCTGCTTATCCTTTTAAGGATTCAGTCGTAAGTGTATGATTGAAAATTAATAATTAAATACTTAACGCAAGCCGACATTCACATTTCATTTACGTTATTTTTCTTAACAATAAAATGTATCGTGTGAAAATATAGGTTTAGGCGTGGTCAAGAATTTCAGCGGTCGCAGGTTCAAACCCCAGGCACACACCGCTGACTTTTCGAAGTTATGTGTGTATTCACAATGAATTATCACGTACTTTAACGGTGAAGGAAAACATCGTGATAAAACCTGCACACCTATTTTTTTTAGGAATTTCTTAGGTGTGTAGTCCGCCAACCCGCACTAGGCCAGCGTGGTGGATTAAGGCCTAAACCCTCTCAGTTGAAGAGGAGGCCCGTGTCCAGCAGTGGGACGTATTTGGGCTGATGATGATGATGATGTGTGAAAATATACGGAGATTAAAAATAATTATTCATATTACGCCTGTAATTCTCATAAATGAATGTAATGAGGGCGATTCAAGGATATTTTACAGGATTTAAATCAACAGTACTAATTTAAGTTATTGAGGGACGTAATAATAAATATTTTATTATTAAAAGTATTCTGGAGTGTAATAAGCAATATATTCAGCCCCGTGGCGCAGTTGGCTAGATACCAGCTTGCGAATCGAGAGGCAGCTGGTTCGATCCCCGCACCGAGACAAATGTTTGTGTGATCCACAATTATTATTATTTTTTTATGCCACCTGATGTTAAGTGGTCAACACCGCCCATGAACACCCACAATACCAGAGGAATTATCGATGCGTTGCCGGCTTTTTAGGAAAATATAGGCTCTTGAAGGTCCCTAAATCGTGTCCATTTGGAAATACCGCTGAGGAAAGCTGATTCCACAAAGATGTTGTGCGAGGAAGGAAACAAATGTTTGTTTTGGGACCGAAAAGTCTCTTGTAGATTCTGATACCCACGACACAGGACTTGTATCCTAGTGTGGGGTCAAAACTATGTATGTGACTGTTGGATGTATTTATTTATTTATTTACGATTGTATCTTGGAAGGGCTGGCAGCGATTTACCCACGTATCACCAATGATGTGTTACGTAACGACTATCAGGTCAATTTCCATAGACTTGATATTCAATATTTCCCAACAGAAAACTCATTGACATTTTTGGATAACGGTTTTACTCGCGTAAATACAGTCGTGATGGCGTCGAGGTTTGGGCACGCGGTCGAGAATCTAGGCGGGCGCGGGATCACAACCAGGCAACCTATAACTTTTCGAAGCTATGTGTGTATGCATTGCAATTATCATGTACTTAAAAGGGTGAAGGAAAACACCGTCAGGAAACCTGCACATAAAAAAAAGTTCTTAAGAATTTCTTAGCAGTGTAGTCCGCCAACTTGCACTAAGGCAGCGTGGTGGACTAAGGCCTAAACCCTCTCAGTAGGCCCGTGCCTAGGAGTAGGACGTATATATGGGCTAATGATGATGGTGATGACTCGCGTAAAATTTATTTTTTTATATAAAAAGTAGCTTTCGTGGTAATCCAGGATATCTGCTAACATAGTACCAAATTCCATTGAAATCCATTCAGTAGTTATTGTTTTAGAGAGTAACAAAGATCCATCCATTCAAACTTTCATTTTTAAAATATTAGGTTGATACTACTCTAACTTCCTTCAAACAATGCGGAATACTGAAGCCATTTCCTTACTGTGAAAACAGTACAAGAGTATGTATACTCGTATGTAGTAATATGTACCTACTACTGTGTATATGGATATCATGCTTGTTACTGACAGACTAAAATAATACAATTAACCTCCCAAATATTCCTTATGATTTCGCTGTGGCAGCAGACACATGTTGAAATCAGCCATTTTATTTAATGTCTGTATCATTATTTGGTTAGTACATATACATACATACATAACCTCACACCTGTATTCCCCAAAGCGGTAGGCAGAGGTGCATTTCTGCACCCACATTACGCCAGGTAATAGAAGCTTATTGCCATTTTTCAGACATATCTCCAGACTCCATGCTGCTAATGAGAATTTCCTACAACCCGATAACACTTTGCCCGACCCGGGAATTTAACCCGGGACCTCTAGATCGCACGATACATATGCCGAAAGACCACAAGGTAATCTTGCAGTAAGTTAGTACATCCAACTTAAATAAAAATTACTCATAAGCATTAATTAGGATACAAGTATCGTGGTGGAATACATAATATGTATCTATTTCTAGATGTATTTCGGTTCAAGCCGGCTCAAGAATCAAAGCTGGAACCTTACAATGGTATCATCATCAGCCCATATACCATATGCTGGGCACGGACCTCCTCTAAAACTAAAAGGGTTTAGGGCTTAGTCCACCACGCTGGCCTAGTGCGGGTTGGCGGATTACACACCTAAGAAATTCCTAAGAACTTTTAGGTGTCCAGATTTCATCACGATGTTTTTCTTCACCGTTAAAGTACGCGATAATTCAATATGAATACACACATTCCAAGTTATGAAAAGTCAGAGGTGTGTGCCTGGGGTTTGAACCCGCGATCGTAGAGATCCTCGACCGCGCGCTTAAACCTCGAGACCATCACGGCATACGATATTATGGTACCATCCGTTTTATTTTAATAGTAAAAAAACTCTAGAGTATAAAAAATAAACAAAACACACAGTCATGTATTAAGATACATTATATAACTTGTATAGTGGGTATCAGAAACTACGCGAGACTTATCGATTTCATAAACACAGACCCGAAACAAAGTATTTGAAAATCACGTCAATGTCTCCAAATGCGTCTTATTGCCTCCTTTTAAGGCCGGTGATCTAAGAACAGCTGAATAAGATTAGATGGGAAATAGACAGTATTTTGTATGGGGACGAGTGTCGCCGCTTGCCTGTCTGTTCATTCTACTACGATCACACGACCAATGATAAAAATTTCAAACAAAAACGAAGGCCTGCTATTGGTTGTCGCACATTTATAAAAGTCTTGATATTACACGCTAATCGAGTTACTAAGAAGCGGACGTGTCAAGCATACGATAGTCTAGTCGTAGGTTCCTTTCTAGTCTTATTCAACTGTTCTGTAATACAACCAACCAACTGCAGAGAAGTATTTTGGGCAAAAGACATTTGTCGTAAAGCCTAAAATTATCCATAAAAACAACACACAACATTGCTTAAGTCCGTGAGTTATGTGCGAATATCGAGCGCATTGAATCAAGCGAAGACAAATTACATCCAACCCCCCCGCCCCTCGCCCCCCTACTCATCCCCTATTTATCGAGCTTCCCTTTCCGTTCCGTTTGTATTTATCTTTATAACTGGCATGCCACTGTTTCCTGTTAGCTGTAATTATTTCTGGCGCTTTTAAGTTTTCAGGGAACGTTTGGTGTATAGGTAAAGTTGGAAAGATCTTTTCTATGTGTGTAATAAAAAATTAATATTTCTATCTGTATTTAATTTTTGAAGTGAAACCTTCTTTAGCGGCGTTGTGTTCTTTTTTGGGATGGGTAAAAAATGTTGAACTCACGTCAGATCACGTGACCCTGACCGAAAATGCGTAATACGCATTATGTAATATAAATTATTATGTTTTTGTACAATAGCGCAATAAATTGTATTTTACCACGTAATTGATAGTATTTTATACTGATAAATAAAGCTATTTGTGCGAAATTATTCATGTTTTCACTTCTGCTGAAATTCCTGGAGTGCCACACGATTTTTTAAAATTTGTATATACTATATGTATAAGATGTTATTATTCATTAACTAAAATCCTTATAGTCCAGGCAAATTACGAAATGAATAAACATGAAAATACGTAGTTTGGCGATTATTAAGGATCTTATTCTGAGCTTAAATTCCAATTTGAGGGGTTCTCCGAAGGTCAGCTTACGGTCATTTCGATGAAAACGCGTTTAATTCGATATCTCGAGAATGGTCGGTATTAGGCAAAAAATTGTAGAAACCTTTTCTCTTCTAAATTAAATTTAAAAACTTTTTTATCTGAAACTATTTTTCTTATCATCAATATTTTTCAACTTATTACTTCCGAAAGGCAATAATTTTACTTTTTTCTCTCCCTATTTATCATTTTTCGCTACCTTCATCTGAACGGACCGTTTGCCTTAAAACTAAATCATCACCTACATCATATTTTAGTCATAGATCCCAAAAACTTACCGCAAAACTTTTAATTTACTTTTCCAACAGATAACTTGCGTTCGGAAACAGTTCCAAATTGTAGATCGCAGATAATAAAAACTTATTGGCGAAGGAAGTTGCATCCGATCGTATATTAGGGATGTGAATTAGTCGATGTAATTATATGGCATCGTTAATTTCTGCATAAATAGGTGTGAGCGATCGAGGGCTCCCAGGTTCGATTGTAGAGCCGGACACAATAATATATAAAATAATACAGTAAGTAGTTACTTATCGTAAGTTTACTGCAATGGCGCAATGACCCAAAGTGAGACTTGGCTTTTGACAATAAGGTCTTCTTCGAGCTGTCCTATGCCATCTCCCGCCCATCCCCAACTTGGAGATCCCGCAGGTCCTGTTCGACCTCATCCTTCCAACGGTACCTGGGTCGTCCAACCGGGATCGACCGCACGGACAACAGGTACACCCGCTTTACCGCACGATCCTCATCCATTCTCTCTAGGTTTCCAATCCAGCGAAGTCTGTAGGTTATCACTTATCGTCTAGCCAATGATATTTGGTTCCGCAATAAATTCTTCAATTTCCACCACAACTACGTATTAAACCTGCATTAGTTTTCGATCAAGGTCTTAAACTCTGAATACAAGTTGATGTGGGAAAGCAACATACTTGCATGTGTCATTACGTGTATTTTTACTTTAATCAACGTTGGTCACTATCCATGTGGATACTAATATCCTTCTGCCTGCCTGCCTCGTGGTCTCGCGGTACCGCGGTACAAGTATGTGCCGTGCGATCTAGAGGTCCTGGGTTCGATTCCCGGGTCGGGCAGAGTGTTATTGGGTTTTTCTATTAGGAAATTCTCGGTAACAGCGTGGAGTCTGGAATTGTGCCCGAAAAACGGCAATAGGCTCACCCCTATTACGTGGGACTGATAAATACGTGGCGAAATGTGGGTGCAGAAATGCACCTCTGCCTACCCCTTCGGGGATTATAGGCGTGAGGTTATGTATGTATGTAATAGCCTTCTTAACAAATTGGGCCTCGTTTTGCATAATTTCATACTATTTAGAATTATTAAAACGCCTTCCGTATTGATTTTTAATGTTCGTAAATTTAAAACTAATTCAGGAACGCTAACAAGCTAGATAATGTTAAGTCTTGTTTCATATACTGATATTTGAGTTCGTAACTCTATTATCGTGGTAAAGTTATTTCGTATATTAGTTTGAAAGTGATAAAATAAAAATATTTTTTCAAATTCAAGTGAATTTATAGCAAAAGTGAGTGATCAGTTAATGTATATTAATCTATTTAAATTAGCAAGTATTAATAAAATATGACTGTAAATATTATAGTAAACATTATTAATTCTAAAAACAATAATTCTAAAGTCTTATTTATCCAATTTCTGTGCAGTTGTAAATAGTAGAAAAACGATATGTCATAAAGAAGTTTCACTTCTTACCTGTGTACTCTGGTACACACACACATTTTTTTTTATTGTTCATGATTTTGTTATTCGTGATTGTGTTATTTTGTGATCCATTTTCTAAACAGGACTTTATTTATCTTTCGTCCCCTAACTCGCACTAGGGCAGCGTGGTGGACTAAGGCCTAAACCCTCACAGTTTTAGAAGAGGCCCGTGTCCAGCAATGGGACGTACATAATATGTGGGCTGATGATGATGTGATCCATTGAATTGCTGATTTTAGTTTTCATTTATGATTATCTATTGGCGAATAATAATACTATTTTTTGTGAGCAACTAATTGCTTTAACGACACAACAGCAGATGGCGTTGTTAAGTAACATTATTCATATTTCATCATTTTATTAGTAATTGCTCACAAAAAATAGTATTATTATTCGCCAATAGATGTCAGGAAGAGTCATATTTTTTTATATTATAATCGTACTTAAATATACTTTCCAAAAAACACAATTAAAAAAAAAAAAAAAAACCGAGCATAGCTCGGTCATCCAGGTACTATTTATTAATAGATTAATGAGAAAAATGATTGATGAGGGTGGTTTTCTCATCTTTATATTTAATACTTATTGTTGTTAGGAAAAAGTATTTTTATTTTATTTTTTGTCAGAATATTTTTAACGTTAATATGTTGGTAATCAAAGTATCTATTATCTGACTAAGTTTTCCATCACAGATTTAACAGCCTGTATGTATGTTTGTATATTATGAGATTTCCGAAACAATTATCCTACAATATTACACTTCTTGTGTCACAATACAATAATAGCTTTAGAGAATATCATCATCATCGTCATCAGCCCATATACGTCCCACTGCTGGGCACGGGCCTCCTCTACAACTGAGAGGGTTTAGGCCTAAGTCCACCACGCAGGCCTAGTGCGGGTTGGCGGACTACACACCTAAGAAATCCCTAAGAACTTTTAGGTATGTAGGTTTTATCACGATGTTTTCCTTCACCGTTAAAGCAAGTGATAATTTATTGTTAATACACATAATATAACAACGAAAAGTCAGAGGTGTGTGCCTGGGGTTTGAACCTGCGACCGTCGAGATTCTCGACCGGTGCGCCTAAACCTCGAGGCCATCACTGCATATAGAATATAGTAAACATAGTTAGTTCTAGTGTCGTTATTATTAATTTAAATATTTGTTTTTATTTTTCGCTTGTTTAATAATTTTACTTCTTTCTTTGTGTTTTTCATTTTTTTTGTCTTTATTAATTGTGTATGATTCATTTAATTATTTTGTATAAATATTAAATTTAATAAATATGTAACACCAGCACTCACTCACAAGCACAAATACTCACCACTGTATACACTAAATGCTCGCGAAGGAAGGTGAAACCGTATCAAATCGCGAATTTACCTTCCTCTCGCGGGCACGTTTTAACACTTTAGCATCTAAGCAACACCACACATGATTTTAGTATAATAATAAAAAAAAAGAATATAGTAAACAATTAAACAAATATAGATAAGGATAGAAAATAAACTCAATTACTAATCTTTTAGTAATCATCATCAGCCCAAATACGTCACACTCAAGAAATTCCTAAGAACTTTTAGGTGTGCAGATTTTATTACAATGATTTCCCTTCACCGTTAAAGTAAGTGATGATTCAATGTGAATACACACATAACTTGGAAAAATCAGAGGTGTGTGCCTGGGTTTTTGAACCTGCGACCGTCGAGATTCTCGATTGCGCGCCTAAGCCTCGAGGCCATCACTGCTCTTTAGTTATATGTTATGATAAAAATACCACTCAAATATCGACCTTAAAGCTTTCTTGTACACAAACAAAGCCACAGTACCTAACACACTAGTAGCGTTATGCATTAAATTCACCAACGCGAGACTCGTTAACTAATCAGAGGGCGGAGGGTTCGTTACAGCAATCAAAGTGCGGGAACTTCGGCTCATATGTGTGCTTGTTGGCCTTGGATTCGATTAGGTAGATTGAGAATTTTGGAGCTAAAGAACACGTGTTACAAGTCTTTGAGCGAGTAAAAAGTTGAAGACCGGGAGTAAAACTAAGGTAGCTGGCCTTCAGGGTAATCTTTCATAAGCATAATTGTTACAGACAAACATAATGTAACTCACGCCTGTGTACCTCGGGGGGGGGGGGAGGTATGTATCAGACCCACGTAATGAGGAGCAAGTCTATTGCTTTTTCGGGGTTTCAGACTCCGTGCTGCTACTGAGAATTTCCTCATAGAAAAACCTAATGCGACTACCCGACCCGGAAATCGATTCCGACATCTCTAGATCGCACGGAACATACTTGTGCCGCTAGAGCCTCTCGTTCCGCAAACTGGTGTCTAGCCAACTGCGCCACGGGGCTTTCGAATATAAGAATATAAGTTGCTTTTATGAAAGGTGAATCAGAATTAATTCCATTGAAATATAAAACAAGAGAAAAAGGATGGCATTACAATATATGCTAAAGAAAACAGTATTAAGGTTGTAATTTTAAAAAGCTGATACCTAGACGACTTTTATAGAAAACTAGCTTTTGCTCGCGACTCCGTCCGCGTAGACTACAGGGTTGGTTTCAGAAGGAAAATAGTAGGTAGTCTATTTTACTCCACAGAGTCCCATTTATGTCCATACCAAAAAATGACGTGAAACGTGTGCCGCCGCGCACCGGCCGGCCGGCGCGGCGCCTTGTAGTACATCATAGTTGCGCGCTTGATATTTTTTTCGCTGCCGTGTTATTTTAAAACTGCGATATCTTCTAAAATACTCATTGAAATCAAATGATGTAAAGGGCAAATTTCTTTTAAATTAAATACTTGTGATGAATAACTAATACAATTAATTTGGATAAGGATTAATATCATCTTTATGAAAACACCTTCACAAATAATGCTTTATTTTAGAACAAATTTGGTTAGCATAAAAAAGGTTATAGTGTGCCAATCTTAAAAGATAGACATATGCTGTTGCGGATTTTTTTTATAACTTTTAAAGGGGAACAATTCTGTCGTACATTATTTTAGCGAAACTTTAACCGTTTTTGCAGCGCACGCAGCGGAAGTTCTGAAAAGGAAAAAAATACTCCCTCTTATTGTTGCTCCGCTCCTATTAGTCGTAGCGTGTTGTTATATAGCCTATGGCCTTCCTCGATAAATGGGCAAAAATAATTAATCAAATCGGACCAGTAGTTCCTGAGATTAGCACGTTCAACCAAACAAACAAACAAACAAACTCTTCAGCTTTATATATTGGTGTAGATAAGGTTGTATTAAGCTCATCGAATTTAAAAAAATCAATATTGTACCTACAACAAACGAAGGTTGTATTTCATTTGGCCAAGATTTTTAAGTCACAGTTTTTCATTGTTTAAATTTTGCTTTACGCAAACCGTTTGATTTAGCCGCAGATAATGTTTTAAGCAAATATATGCTCAAAAAGTTTGAGTGAAACTGAACGCGCTCCAGAACTGTAAAAAAAGTAAAAAACTCCGTCAAAGTTGTCACTCGGTTTACTTAGGTTTGCATAATCTGTGCTCATTATTCTCTTTTCACTTTTTGATATATTAGGAGGGGAGAAAATATTAGCACAGTTTCAAATAAAAATGATTTAGTAAATATTTTCTTGAATGTTTTGCGGTTTTTTTATTGGGAGTTGTTTCTTATCTTTTAACGTTAGAAGGGATCGTCAATCCGAATTGATGAGGAGCATTTTTGATGGAAGCAATCAGTAGTGATCTTGTTACATACATACATAAACTCACGCCTGTATTCCCTGAAGGGGTAGGCAGAGGTGCATTTCTGCACCCACATTTCGCAAGTTATGTATCAGTCCCACGTAATAGGGGGTGAGCCTATTGCCGTTTTTCGGGCACATTTCCAGACTCCGTGCTGCTACTGAGAATTGCCTAATGGAAAAACCCAGTGACACTTTGCCCGACCCGGGAATCGAACCCAGGACCTCTAGATCGCACGGCACATACTTGTACCGCTAGACCACGAGGCAGTGATCTTGTTATATTTGGTAATTGATTACAGGTTCAACGTTGTTAAGCCTTATGTTATTTAATGTTTCGGTTCACCTCTTTAGTTCATGGGAGACACTATTCAAGTTTACGTGAAATCGATTAAGGTCATGTTAAAAATATTCGCAATATTAAATTCGTACAATAAAACAAGCACGCTCATTTCGAAGCCTAAGCTCTTATTCATTTTTAATATTATAGAGGATGGAGTATACATAATTCGGCAATATTTTCAGGTTTTGTAATACTTTCGGGTCTTAACTACTCAGGTCACCATCGACAATTTTTTCTCCATTTTGTCCGTTCTTTAGCATCCTCAGAATATACTATATTTATAAATGAGAATATTAATTGATTTTTAAACATAGACCAAATTGAAATTACTAAATATTTAACATTACTGAGGATAAACCGTTGGGGGAAACGGGCTCTGGAGTGGAGACCGCGACTCGGCAAACGTAGTGTAGGGCGCCCTCTGGCTAGGTGGGGTGACGATATTCGCAAGGTGGCTGGCAGCGGTTGGATGAGGAGGGCCGAAGATCGAGCCCAGTGGCGTGCCATAGGAAAGGCCTATGTCCAGCAGTGGACGTAAGAAAGGCTGCTGATGATGATGGTGATTTTTTTTTTTTTTTTTTATTAACTATATAAATGCTGTGCGTTATGTGTGTCGCTGGTGAGTGGTGTGGTTTAATGGGGGGGGCCCGGCAAAAGGCAGGATCTCGCTATTTGATACAATTTTCCTGCCTTTGTCGGGGTCGATGATGGTGATGACTGAGGGTAAATTGAAAACACAAGACACGCGTAGACGTTCGGACAGAGCTACCGCACTGTAAATTGGCCGATATATAGGCAGCCGACGTGATGACGACGACTGCTACCCGCGACGCCATTTTATTTCTAACACTAGGTATATATTCTCCTATCAATGAAGTCTAACTAAGTACCATTTATTGGCAAAAAATGAGGATATTTCTACTTAAACGAAAGTAAGCAGCTACCGTACCTCTCGGACAATCAAGTAGTCGAGTTGTGTTGTTTTTAAAAGTTGTTAGACACGGCCGCGGCCCGCGGGTAATCAACAACGCTGGCTGCCCTCACTTTGCCGGCATTTTGTTCAGCCCCTTGCAAAGTTTGCGCACCTGATTGTAAAGTTTCTGAATGAATAAACTTTGTTGTAACACTACACGGTAGATGCGCTAATTGCGGTAATAAATTTACAAACGAAAATAATTATGACTTGTATATTCTCGTGATCTTGCGGCTCAAGTATGTGCCGGGCGATCTAGGGGTCCCGGGTTAATTTCCCGGGTCAGTCAAAGTGTTATTGGGATTTTCCATTAGGAAATTCTCAGTAGCAGCACGGAGTTTGGAAATGTGCCCAAAAAACGGCAATAAGCTCGCCCCGTACTGCGTGGGACTGCCACATACGAACTGGTCTGTCACTATGTCGGATTTGGCACCTTTTGTAAAGTATTTCTCATCAGCCCATATACGTCCCACTGCTGGGCACCCGGCCTCCTCTACGACTGAGGGTTTAGGCCTAAGTCCACCACACTGGCCTAGAGCGGGGTGGCGGACTACACACCTAAGAAATTCCTAAGAACTTTTTAGGTGCGCAGGTTTTATCACGATGTTTTCCTTCACCGTTAAAGCAAGTGATAATACATACATAAACTCACGCCTGTATTCCCCGAAGGGGTAGGCAGAGGCGCATTTCTGCACCCACATATCGCCAAGTATGTATCAGTCCCACGTAATAGGGGGCGAGCCTATTGCCGTTTTTCGGGCACATTTCCAGACTCCGTGCTGTTACCGAGAATTTCCTAATGAAAAACCCAATAACACTTTGCCCGACCCGGGAATCGAACCCAGGACCTCTAGATCGCTCGGCACATACATTGTACCGCGAGACCACGAGGCATATCTATTTATATAAAAATTAATGTTTGTCTCTATATTATCGAACTCTTCTTAAACGGCTTAACGGATTCTGGAGTAGTTTAGATTAACAATTGGACCTGATAGATGGCGCCGTTGTAATAATTGTTGTATAATGGGTCCCTGGATGATTTCAAAACACAATTGGACCGGTAGGTGGCGCTGCTATCGGCATATCGCTTAAAGCTTTTCCGGGCAGGACGACGTCTGCCGACACAGCTAGTATCCAATAAAAAGTTACATGTCTCATCTGAAATGAAATGAAATGAAATTGCTTTATTTGGTCACGTAGGCAATCAAATAGCACTTATGACAAGTCAATACAGAAAAGAAAAATCTTTTATTATTACATTATAATTTAACTATGGTTCATTTTATATAATTTGTACAAAAATATTTACGGTTTTTTTTTATAATTTATTTTTAGTTTTCATCAGGAAATACATAATATCTTATTATTATTATTTTAAAGTAAATAACGAGATGCACCTTGTGTATTTCCGAAACGTCACGTATTATTTTAATGGTACCACCGGATCCAAACGCGACCCTGACTGAGAATACCCTCTCTAATATATCCACTTCACTATCCTAAAAAAATTCATTTCTCAGCCCCAAATGTTAATGTTAATGAAAGTCGCGGGCGAAACTAGTATGCAATAAATACACAGGTGGGCTCTAAATTCGGCCACACAACGGATAATATCAGATAGCCAACAGCCATTAGTGGATTATAGTGGGCGATTAATAACCGCGTGAAATTCGAGCGAGCGCTAGCTAGTGTTTGAGCTAAATAGGAGGGTATTAGGGCTTTGGTCGACAATTATATTGGCTTGGTTAATAAGAAGTTCAAAGGCTGGTCAGTTCTTTGTGTAAGACGTCTGATCTTGAGATCTTGGCTTCGTTTACTGGATGAGAAAGGGCTTCCTGAATATGTCAAAAAAAGCTATTGTCTTTTTTTGTAACCAGTAAAAATTAAAACACACACTGACGAAATGTAGGTGTAGAAATAAATAACTGCTTACCTTTTCTATGATATTCATCATCAGCACATATTCGTCCCACTGCTGGGCACGGGCCTCCTCTACATCGTCGTCGTCATCGTCATCAGCCCAAATATATCCCACTGCTGAGAACGGGCCTCCTCTACAACTGAGAGGGTTTAGGCCTTAGTCCACCACGCTGGCCTAGTGCGGGTTGGCGGACTACACATCTAAGAAATTCCTAAGAACTTTTAGGTGTGCAGGTTTTATCACGATGTTTTCCTTCACCGTTAAAGCAAGTGATAATTCATTGTGAATACACACATAACTTCGAAAAGTCAGAGGTGTGTGCCTGGGGTTTGAACCTGCGACCGCCGAAATTCTCGACCGCGCGCCTAAACCTCGAGGCCATCACGGCTTGCATCCTCTACAACTGAGAGGGTTTAGGCTTTAGTCCACAACGCTGGCCTAGTGCGGGTTGGCGGACTAAGACTTGTATCACAGTGTGGAATTAGAACTATATATGTGACTGTTGGGTTTATTTATTTTATTCCTTGTTATACTATCATCCCTATTTAATTTCAAAGTCAAAGTCAAATTATCTTTATTCAAATAGACTTTTACAAGTTCTTTTGAATCGTCAATTTTAAGCTATTTTCAACTAAACTATTGCCGCTTCGAAACGTGTTATCGCTGTGGAGAAGAAACGGCAAGAAACTCCCTAAGCAACACGAAATGTCAATTTTTTTAAATAGAAAATCGCATATTTTTTTTCAATAAACAGTTTCAATTTTACATGATAAATGTCATAACGTTAAATGTCATAATGATACATTTCATAACGATACAAACTGTAGCAACACAATAAAACTAATTGTAATTGTCGTGGTCTCGCGGTACAAGTATGTGCCGTGGGATCTAGAGGTCCTGGGTTCGATTCCCGGGTCGGGCAAAGTGTTATTGGGTTTTTCCATTAGGAAATTCTCAGTAACAGCACGGAGTCTGGAAATGTGCCCGAAAAACGGCAATAGGCTCGCCCCCTATTACGTGGGACTGATACATACCTGGCGAAATGTGGGTGCAGAAATGCACCTCTGCCTACCCCTTCGGGGAATACAGGCGTGAGTTTATGTATGTATGTATGTAATTGTCTTTTATATGTGAGGGTGAAACCTTATAGTAAAATGTTTTGTCGCCCGCTTTGCTGTGGGGGGAAGTGGACAACTCTTTGTTTTCCAACTCCTCCTTTATATTGTTTTTCTGATTAACTTCGTTGCGGGATCATGACTTTAGGTCCCCTTAGATTCGGTGAGCTTCATTGCTCGGCGTCAATACTGTGCGTGCTGTTGATCCTGGAGCACAGGAGTTACAGTGGCGTGTGTGGTGGGATAAGGACTGTCATCCCTAGTCGCCTTTGTGTCAACAATTATGTCAGCCTACACAATTATTTCGGTTCAAATGTAATCCTTCCGCATACGAAACATCCGTTCCGTGATGAATGCACAAAAATAAAAGCTGCAATCTTTATCTTTGTAAATCGCGGGGAAGTTTTATCTCTGCGCTGTTATACGCCAGTTTTGAACGTTTGAGTTATGGAATCTGGCAACGGTTCGTACTCCGCCATTAATATTGCCTCGGTACGCTACTATGGACACTCGAATCATTAATTTACGGATATCTGTAAACTTATTCTTTTTACGACTGCCTCGTGGTCTCGCGGCACAAGTATGTGCCGTGCGATCTAGAGGTCCTGGGTTCGATTTCCGGGTCAGGCAAAGTGTTATTGGGTTTTTCCATTAGGAAATTCTCAGTAGCAGCACGCAGTCTGGAAATGTGTCCGAAAAACGGCAATAGGCTCGCCCCATATTACGTGGGACTGATACATACCTGGCGAAATGTGGGTGCAGAAATGCACCTCTGCCTACCCCTTCGGGGAATACAGGCGTGAGTTTATGTATGTATGTAGTAAATTTCTTAAATGTTATATTTATTTAAAAATCAAATAATATGTTCGTATCTAAATATATAGTTATTGTCAATGTGTTTTTAATCACCGTAACTTTTACGTGTGTAATTTTCGATCTCGGACTTTTTACACCTGTATAGAAAGCGTGTGAGTCCGCGACCAGTAGTAAGAGCCAGATAAGTTTGTGAAAATTCTTCCACTTTTAACTTTCGTATCGGTGGAATCGATTTATTTTTGACATAATCGTTTGATATCTCCTCGCTGTTGTGTTTTTGAAGTTATTGAAAACTGAAATATTTTATGTTTTTTGCGGCGATGTGCAGTTCTGGCGGATGTTGACTCATGTCTGTGACATTTTTAAATTGCTGTGTCTAAGTAGCCATGTAAAAATATAATTTCCTCTCAATACTTACGAACTTGTGTCTGTTGTCGGACAAAAATGTGATCGTGCATTGGTGTGGCACTGGATGTCCTCTCATAGGACATCCTATACATACCTTAAATAGCTTTAAGTTAGGTTAAGTTTTGTTTGGTTTTTAATTTTAAGGTATGGATGTAAAGGATCCGAAATAAAGAATTTATTTATATTTATTTAATACTAATAATCTTTCTATACTAATGTCTCTCTTATCATCATCATCATCAGCCCAAATACGTCCTACTGCTGGGCACGGGCCTCCTCTACAACTGAGAGGGTTTAGGCCTTAGTCCACCACGCTGGCCTAGTGCGGGTTGGCGGACTACACACCTAAGAAATTCCTAAGAACTTTTAGGTGTGCAGGTTTTATCACGATGTTTCCCTTCACCGTTAAAGCAAGTGATAATTCATTGTGAATACACACATAACTTCGAAAAGTCAGAGGTGTGTGCCTGGGGTTTGAACCTGCGACCGCCGAAATTCTCGACCGCGCGCCTAAACCTCGAGGCCATCACTGCTTTTTACAAGTTATGTATGTATGTAAATATTTTTAGATAAATCGTTTTTTATAGTTATGAAAATCATTAAACTGCTATCAAATGGTGTATTTGATAATTTTACTAAATAAATAACCTAAAGATCTAAATAACGTTGTCAAATTCAAAAGCCTTGTAATAGTTTAGGCACGACTAGTCTGCAAGATGAATTTTCTTATACTTTTTGGGTAAATAACGAATAACTTTTAATTAGTCTTCGCGAGAATTAATGAGATGCTAAAATTAAGTCGTAAATCTTAATTTTTATTTATACCGCCGAGAGGATCTTTGAATAATTAAGCCTTTTCTATAAATATGGTAATTTTAACTATAGCATTTTATTTTGACTTACGATCTGGACTTCAAAGTAATTCTTACAGTAAAAAAATGTAGCTTAAATCAATTTATAAATCCTATAATGTTGTGTAATTTGTTTAGTGACCTGCTTACGATCATTAGGTCCTAAGTTTGATTTCCAGTGCGGGAAAAATATCATAATTAAATAAATAATAAATAAATATACCAAACAGTCACATACATAGTTCGGTTTTTGGTTCGGTGTTTGGTTTAGATTTTTCGGTCTCACAAACACCCAGACCCGAATCAAATATTCGTGGGTCACACAAACATTTGTCTCGGTGCGGGGATCTAACCCGCGCCTGCTCGTTTCGCAAGCTGGTGTCTAGCCAACTGCGCCACGGTGTGTCAATTCAATTATTGAGATTTTCATTATAAAATCATTAAAAACTGCTAGAAACAACTATGATTAACGAAATTTAGATGAAGAGCATCTCTGTTTATCTCTTGGAGGTTACAGGAGTTAGTGTAAGTATTGCAGTAAAGACATTTTCAACACAAAAATGCTTAGCAAGATAGTTTTAGGGGCCGTCCATTAATCACGTGAGGCTCGGGGGGGGGGGGGGGGGGGTTTGGCAAAAATCACGAAATATCACAAGGGGGTTAGTAAGATATCCGGTGTATTTACTTTATCGTCAATCGCGCGATTTCTAAACCGAAAAGCCAGTCACAAACAACCTGAAACCTCTCTGTCTAGACATATTTACCATGATTCTTAATTTCAGAATAAAATTACATTATAATTTATACCTGTATTTAAACATAATATTAATTTGAAACTCTTAAGATTTTTTGTAGGTACTAAAATACACGTGATTTTGCGTGGGGGAGGGGAGTTAGTCTTAAACCTGACCACGTATCAACAAGGAGGACGGGGGGGTTAAAAATGCTAAAAAAAATCACGTGATTAATGGACGGCCCCTTGTCGAATTTTGTACCATGAACCAGTTACCAAATCCCGATCCTCCATTTCTTGACAAATCTAGCTTCGCCAGTAACATAATGTCGTCTATACGTCACGGGGAATACAGTAGGCCGTACTTTGCAAAAAATAGTATATTAAATCAAGTAAATTGCGCTGTGCGAATATGTACGGGTTTCACCTGTCCCTCGCAGTGGGGTGTCGGATGGAACAGTTGGGACAAAATGATATGCTAAAAATGTATTAGGAACTAGCTCTTGCCCGCGACTCCGTCCGCGTAGACTACAGGGTTGGGTCCAGAAAGAAAATAAGTTGTAGTCTATTTTACTCCACATAGTCCCATTTATGTCCATATCAAAAATCGTTTGTATCGGTCAAATGATTTAGGCGTGAAAGCATAACAGACATATAGTTACATGTACATAGTTTTAGTCGTCTACACAACATACAACCTTTCATCCCATTCAACATACAAACTATCTGTGTACCAAATTTCATTTAAATCGGTTCAGTAGTTTTAGCAGGAAAGCGAGAGAGACAGACAGACAGACAGACAGACGGACAGACAGACAGACAGACAGACAGAGTTACTTTCGCATTTATAATATTAGTAAGGATATATTTTCCTATCTACATTTTCGAACGGCTTTACTGCTAGCCCGGCACACTAGGTAGAGTGGACTAAGGCCTACCCGTTTTAGTTGTAGAAGAAGCCCGTGCCCGGCAGTGAGACGCAGGCCCGCCGCTAGCTTCTTCAACGCCCTCGTCCAAACACGGTAATAAAAAATAAAAAAAACAAGGAGGTTGCCTAAAAAATTCTTGTATCAACTCTCTGGTATTCAAAATGTCATGACATTTGTTATTTATTAAGGTAAGAAGCAGTGATGGCCTCTAGGTTTAAGCGCGCGGTCGAGAATCTCGACGGTCACGGGTTCAAATCCCAGGCACACACTTCTGACTTTTCAAAGTTATGCGTGTATTCACAATGAATTATCACTTGCTTTAAGGATGAAGGAAAACATCGTAAGGAAACTTGCACACCTAAAAGTTCTTAGGAATTTCTTAGGTGTGTAGTCCGCCAACCCGCACTAGGCCAGCGTGGTGGACTAAGGCCTAAACCCTCTCAGTAGTACGGGAGGCCCATGCCCAGCAGTGGGACGTATATGAGCTGATGATGATTTGTTAAGGTGGGGTGTGGGTATCATGACAATGACTTGAAATACATTATGAGTCGCTGGATTGGCCGCCCTATTAACTGTTAAGCCGGGGCGGATTCCTAGTAAAATAAAAACATAACCATACACAACTCAACCTCTCGCCTAATTCCCCCAAGGGGTAGGCAGAGGTGCATTTTTGCACCCACAATTTGACAGGTATCAAGCCCACGTCATAAGGGGCGAGCCTATTGCTGTTTTTTGGGTACTTTTTCATACTCCGTGCTGCTACTGAGAATTTCTGACAAGAAAACTCAAAAACACTTTTCCCGATCTGGGAATCGAACCAGGAACCTTTAGATTGCTCGGCACATACTTGAGCCGCGAGACCACGAGGCCATCATATTCTTTACTACATTAAAATATTAAATGTAGGCGTATGGAGCGGGAGTGAGTTTCTAGTACAACATAATACAAAAACATTATCATTATTCTAATACAACATAAGCGATTTTCATAATTAATGATATTAATCTCTGTTCCCTTCGCCATGTTTATGCAAACATTACGCTAAACGAAAATGTTGGCAACATTCACAAGTTGAAAATGGAGTTGAATGTTTGTTTTGGCAACACAGTATTTTTACGCGCGCAATCACGAATGAAAACAAGTAATTATTTTTATACGCCAAAGTTTGGCAACATTTATTTTATGAAAATTACAACGCTCCTTTTAAATAAATTGTTAGGGATAAGGGTTACGTAAAAATTGATGGTCTCGGGTAAAGGGTAGGCAGAGACACATTTCTGCATTTACATTTTTTCATCCCACACGCCTCTCCGTAAATAGTAAAGTAGTGATGACATCGAGGTTTGGGCGCGCGGTCGAGAATCTCGGCGGTCGCGGGTTCAACATCCAGGCACGCCTCTGACTTTTCAAAATTATGTGCCTAATGAACTATCACGCATTTTAACGGCGCAGGAAAACATCGTGAGGAAACCTGCACAAAAAAAAACAATAGAAATTTCTGAAATGTGTATAGTGCATTTTATTCAATAGGAATTCTCAGTAGCAGCACGCAGACTGGAAATGTGACCGAAAAACGGCAATATGTGGGACGAAAAAACAATTGATAAAATGCACTTCTGGCCATCTCTTAGGGCAATATAGGCGTGAGGTCATGTACATACACATGTATCAGTGGCGGTACTTCCATAGAAGCCCAAAAGCATTAAACGTTAATTTTATAATGTCTGTTTTATAATTGTTTATTGTGGTGTCAGGATATTTTCATTTAGGTATAAGGCAATTTGCTTCTGTTAAAGAAAGATTTAAAGCTTATAGCTTATTCGGAATTTTGTAAGGGAAACTGGGCTTTTGAGCTTCTATGGAAGTACCGCCACTGGTATGTATGTATGTACATTGTACATATAATATCTATATCATCATCATCATCAGCCCATATACGTCCCACTGCTGGGCACGGGCCTCCTCTACTATTGAGAGGGTTTAGGCCTTAGTCCACCACGCTGGCCTAATGCGGGTTGGCGGACTACACACCTAAGAATATATATATATATAAGTATATATATATATATATAAGTATATCTATATCCTAGTAGGATTTATCAGTCGGTAATCACTCGATACAATACTACCGTCCAAATCGATTCCATGGTCTTATTAGACAGTAAAAAATATCATACAATTTATTTTACTCTTCAAACCTTTTTTGTGAACATTTTATTGTCCGCTTGAGCGCGGCGACACCACTGTGCCCGGATAATACCACTCATTTATCACGGACGGATATTTCGTAGAAAAATTGCACGTGTGAATGAAAGTGACGGGGCAACGCGGATTTCGGCCAGAAATATGATGCACTAATGTTTGGAAATTTCGCTTTTATCGTTATTTAGTCTTTTCAGCCTTCAGCTCGTCGCTCCACCGGCCCACTGTGTCACACACCACGCTCCCTGTACGTGGTCTCACAACACTCGCTCCTGAGCTCTCATACACTAGCAGCCTTCAGCTCGTCGCTCCACCGGCCCACTGTGTCACACACCACGCTCCCTGTACGTGGTCTCACAACACTCGCTCCTGAGCTCTCATACACTAGCAGCCTTCAGCTCGTCGCTCCACCGGCCCACTGTGTCACACACCACGCTCCCTGTACGTGGTCTCACAACACTCGCTCCTGAGCTCTCATACACTAGCAGCCTTCAGCTCGTCGCTCCACCGGCCCACTGTGTCACACACCACGCTCATTGTGGCTCCAACAGGCCATGCGTCGTACAAACACAGTGTCTGCGACGTCGGTACACAATCCTGTGTTTGACTTGCCGCTCCACCGGCGCGTGGGTCGTACAATCTCGTTTCGTAACTTTTGTTTCAAAAAGTTTTTCACGTACTATTTTTCAACAGAATGAATAAACGTACAAAGTCGAAAGCTGCAGTAAAGTGTACATATCGGCCAAACGGCAAACAATCTAGCTGTGTTGCAGTCAAACAGTGGATTGCGCTGAATCTGTGAACCGAGCTCTTCCACATATTAACTCCGTGTCGCTGACATTGTTCGAATAATGTCATTTTGGGAATGTAACATGCTTTAATCCTGGCTAATAATAAAGTTATGAGGCTTATTTGTGTCCAGGGCTAATTTCGCCCGGGTATTAAATATACAGCTAATTTAAAATGTAACAACCGAACGAGCTAATTAGGAGGGGCGGGGGAGGGGGGTATGTTTCTCCCGCCCATGTGAAGGTCGGCAATGTAATTTGATTGCAAATGTACGTAATTAATATGTGTTCATTGAAGCCTTTATTCGAGGGCAAATGAACAGAAATAGAAGTGTTATTTTAAATGATATGAGGGTTTTAATGCATAATAAATGGTACGATGAAATTAAAGAACAAATTGTTATTGTATAATGTACATAGTCGCCTCTAGGGATTTTTGGCCTAATTAAAGTTATGAATGTGCAAGTTTTTAGGTTCAAAAATTTGATGTGGCTTTTATTGAGTAGTAATTATTGAATAGTACTAAGTATGAGTATGACAATGTGATGGCCTCGAGGTTTAGGCACGCGGTCGAGAATCTCGACGGTCGCGGGTTCAAACCCCAGGGCACACACCTCTGACTTTTCGAAGTTATGTGTGTATTCACAATGAATTATCACGTACTTTAACGGTGAAGGAAAAACATCGTGATAAAGCCTGCACATTTAAAAACTCTTAGGAATTTCTTAGGTGTTTAGTCCGCCAACCCGCACTAGGCCAGCGTGGTGGACTAAGGTCTAAACCCTCTCAGTTGTAGAGGAGGCCCGTGCCCAGCAGTGGGACGGATATGGGATGTTGATGATGACTAAGTATGAGAGTTTTTTTAGTCAATGGATCATTATTTTAAATTGTTTAGGCAATCATTCTAGTTAAAATATGATCTTCAGTCCTAATAAATCCGATTACAAGTATGTGCTGTACGAATATAGTAGTCCTCGGTTCGATTCCCGGGTCGGGCAAAGTGTTATTCGGTTTTCCGTTAGGAAATTCTCAATGGCAACAGGCTCACCCCCAATAGGGGGAAACATAATAATGTTGGATGAACAACAATTGGCGAAATGTGGGTGCAGAAATGCACCCAAGTCTACCCCTTCGGGGAATACAGGCGTGAGTTTATGTATATGTACGCTTGTCACGGATCTCTAAGAATAAAAGGGGTCTTAGGCCATTATTGACTTAACACTTTACTATAAAAGAATGAAGAAAAAAATGGCCGTTGTAGTACCTCCACTCTGTAAAGTTTTAGCTTAGTAACGAACTAAAGATTTTCGAGTAAAGTTTCGGAGGCGTCATTTAATATTGATCAATCCATTTGGCCACTCACGGTTGCGTTAAATCTTTAATATCTTCGCTTTTTACCTTGCTGTTCACTTATTGGTTGTTCTTTGTTTTAGCATTGAGTGAACCCAAGTTAGATTTCTGATTTATAATTTTATTGTTTTGTTTGATAAGATTGCAAAATTGATAAGACTGAAAAACAGCTGAGTGCCTCGTGATCTCGCGGTACAAGTATGTGCCGTGCGATCTAGAGGTCCTGGGTTCGATTCCCGGCTCGAGCAAAGGGTTATTGGGTTTTCCATTAGGAAATTCTCGGTAACAGCACGGAGTCTGAAAATGTGCCCGAAAAACGGCAATAGGCTCGCCCCCTGTTACGTGGGACTGATACATACTTGGCGAAATGTGGGTGCGGAAATGCACCTCTGCCTACCCCTTCAGGGAATACAGGCGTGAGTTTATGTATGTATGTATGAAAAGCAGCTCGTGAAAAGTGTGTGCAGTTTTTACAACTAAGAAGAGTTAAAAACTTAGTCCAACAGTCAGTTGTATGCTCAATACTAGTGAGTGTGCCATCCCCGTGGCGTAACTGGCTAAATTCGAGTTTGCGAATTCGATCCCCGCACCGAGACGCATAAGTGTGTGTGTGAACCACAAATATTTGTTTCGGTTCTAGGTGTTGGTAAGAGCGAAATGTCTCTCGTAGTTTCTGATACACGACATAGAACTTGTATCTCAGTGTGGGGTCAGAACTATGTATATGCCTGTTGGACGTGTTTATTTTGTTTTAAACTAGCTATACAGGGTATAAACAGAACAAAAATTAGAAGAAGTTACGTGATTACAAACACATTGACACTAAAAAATCCCAAAAAAAAACTGTCATTTTTAAATCACCATAGCTATTACCTGCCTTAGTTTTCGACTGCCTCGTGGTCTCGCGGTACAAGTATGTGCCGTGCGATATACAGGTCCTGGGTTCGATTCCCGGGTCGGGCAAAGTGTTATTGGGTTTTTCCATTAGGAAATTCTCGGTAACAGCACGGAGTCTGGCAATGCGCCCGAAAAACGGCAATAGGTTCGCCCCCTATTACGTGGGACTGATACATACTTGGCGACATGTGGGTGTAGAAATGCACCTCTGCCTACACCTTCGGGGAATACAGGCGTGAGTTTATGTATGTATGTATGTATGTAGTTTTCGACCACGGTCTCTTTATATCTGTATAATATAACAAATTATTAACATTTTTACTCAGAGTCACTCAACGAGCTATGGAGAGGGCTATGCTCGGGGTTTCCCTACGAGATCGAATCAGAAATGAGGAGTTCCGTAGGAGAACTAAAGTAACCGACATAGCCCAACGGATTAGCAAGTTGAAGTGGCAATGGGCCGGGCACATAGCGCGGAGAACCGATAGCCGATGGGGCCAAAAGGTTCTCGAGTGGAGGCCACGTACCGGAAAGCGCAGCACAGGACGTCCACCCACAAGGTGGTCTGACGACCTGGTGAAGGTCGCGGGTCGTCGTTGGATGCAGGCTGCCTCCAACAGGTCACTGTGGAAGTCATTGGGGGAGGCCTATGTTCAGCAGTGGACTTCCTTGGGCTGATAATGATGATGATTAACATTTTATTTCTTAGGTTTTGATACAGGGTTTTACCAGTCCGTGATCCAAAACTGTGACAGGTAATAATATATATGGTGATTAGGAAAACGGCCATTTTTTGTATTATTTTTTTTGATTATTTTTTTAAGCGTCAATTTGTTCTTATCACTGAAGCTATCACCCGTCTTAGTTTTCGATTAAGGTTTGTTTACACATGTATAATTTTGCAAAATTCGATTTTAGGTACATATTAGCTCCGATTCCTTAATATAACAGACATTACACAAACAGGCTAAACAGTTAAATCCCCCGTAACTAAAATAAATCACGACCAGCGTAGTTCGTAGTTTCGACTCATTAGTTCGGGCTATCTATTGACGAAGCTGAATCGGTTACATCCCTACCCGTTGCGGTTGTACTAATTGTGCCGGCATTTTGGTGTATGCATAGTTTTTTGTATTTAAATATACTATATGTAGGTATAAAAGTATAAGACTTTTTGAATGCATTTTTGGAAGGACAAAACCCGTAGCCCGCCAACCCGTACTAGGGCAGCGTGGTGGATAAGGCCTAAACCCTTTCAGTTGTAGAAGAGGTCCGTGCCCTGCAGTGGGTCGTATATGGGCTGATGATGATGATGATGATCAACCGTCACTAGTCATAGCATGCGATCTAAAGGTCACAAAAAAAAAAACGAATAGGATCGTTAGAAATCGTAAGAAATTTAAGTATGGAAATGTGAGTGGGGTATACTTGTGGCTCCTCTTTCTAAAATATGGAGTTGAGACAGTAAATATGTATACAGGGTGTATTCATAAAAAAAAAAGATGTTTTCCTAACAACTACATAAATTTTATACCCATGGTTCTTAGGAAAACTTCAAAATTTTTATTTTTTGTCGGGATTTTCATTAACACCAGGGGATTTGAAATCAACTTAGCTATTACCTACGATAGTTTTCGATCACGGTCTGAATACATCCTGTATAAGTATGTACATTGAAAAAAAAATTGGCACTATATCAAATCCGGGCCCTCTTGATTAAAGATCTAACATTTATACCACGAGGTAGACAAGCATTTTTGTTATTTTTAAATACTTAATTTAATTATATAGTAATAAACGAATTATTATTACTTTTCACGCCCTTCAGACGAGACTTGAAGGCAATTAAGTCAGTCTGATATCAAATGTCTTAAGGGTCCAATTAAATCTTGAGTATCTAGTTAATTGGATCAATATTGTATTTATCTAAATGCGCAATATTTAAATGTAGATTTGACAATTATTTATATCGTTCAGCCCCGTGGCGCAGCTAGCTTGCGAAACGAGAGGCTGCGGGTTCGATCCGGATCTGGGTGTTTGTGAGACCGTAAAGACTCTCGTAGTTTCTGATACCCACGGCACAGGACTTGTATCCTAGTGTGGGGTCAGAAGTATGGTTGTGACTGTTGGGTGTATTTATTTATTAAATGTTTTCCAAAGTCCATAACAGACCATTTTTTTTACGAAACAGCGATGTCAGATAAAAATGAAAACCAATGTATATAATTGGCATGATACACAAAAACGGCTGAACGAATTTGGATAAAAATCAACATACAAATACATGGTATTTTTAAAAACTAAAATTAGGTAGGTCCATATGTTTCTGTCCTTATCTTTCCACATCTAAACTCGAAATCCACCTATACAAAGTCGTGGAATAAAGCCAGTACATTTCTGTTAAAATACATACATACATACATAACCTCACGCCTGTGTTCTTCGAAGGGGTAGGCAGAGGTGCATTTCTGCACCCACATTTCGCCAGGTATGTATCAGTCCCACGTAATAGGAGGCGAGCCTATTGCCGTTTTTCGGGCACAATTCCAGACTCCGTGCTGCTACTAAGAATTTCCTAATGGAAAAACCCAATAACACGTTGTCCGACCCGGGAATCGAACCCAGGACCTCTAGATCGCACGGCACATACTTATGCCGCGAGATCACGAGCCAGTGCTGTTAAAATAAAATCAACAACTGAAAAAAGTATTGAAATGGCTGACTTTAATTTCAATGCTAGTCTCCCACTTCTAAACAGGGCAGGCTTACAAGGAACAGCATATTGAAATCGCCATTACCTAGTTCAGTATCTAGAAATTTCAAAAAAGAAAAAACGGCACGAAGAATGATCGTACACACCGCGGAGTAAGGGTATGGCTAGATGCGATTTAATTCACCATCAGCCCATATACGTCCCACTGCTAGGCACGGGCCTCCTCTACAACTGAGAGAGTGGTGGATTTTAGTCCACCACGCTGGCCTAGTGCGGGTTGGCGGACTACACACCTAAGAAATCCCTAAGAATCCTCTTTCTTTCTATCGTCACTTACTTATATCTCCCTTTCAACTTTTGTTCGCCTCGCCCGATCACACTTTTCGTAACGCTTTCATAAGCTTACTCCCCAAGTCAAGCGTGCCTAAAGAAGCACGCAATACGGGACGAGCCTATTGCCGTTTTTCGGGCATATTTCCAGACTCCGTGCTGCTACTAAGAATTTATGCTACTGAGAATACCTAATGGATAAATCCAATTATACTTTGCCCGACCCGGTTCTCTAATCCAGGATCTCTAGATCACTAGACATCGTCGTACCGATAGACCACGAGGCAGTCAAAAGTGACAAAAATAAATAAATACACCCAACAGTTACATACATAGTTATGATCCCACACTAAGATACAAGTCTTGTGTCGTGGGTATCAGAAACTACGAGAGACATTTCGGTCTCACATACACCCAGACCCGAAACAAATATTTGTGGATCACACAAACATTTGTCTCGGTGCGGTGATCGAACCCGCGGCCTCTCGTTTCGCAAGCTGGTATCTAGCCAACAGCCCCACTGTCAAAAATATTCTGTTTGTTGCCGTCGCATCCAGTCGCTGTAAGATCGCCAAGGTCTTTACATAAAAAGGTGTCTGTGTCAGAGGTACCGTGAGCACAAACGTCGCCTGCACTACGTTTCACTGGAGTGAACTTTGACTCGGTACCGTCGGCAAATAAATTCTCACCTTCATACTATTGAGGAGTTGGGTGGTGTTAAAAGACGAAAATAGTAAAAATGATACATATAAACACCTCACGCCTGTATTCCCCGAAGGGGTAGGCAGAGGCATTTCTGCACCCACATTCCACCAGGTCCATTCAGTCAGCCACCAGTCCCACGTAATAGGGGGCGGGTCAAATCCAGACTCCGTGTTGCTACTGAGAATTTACTAATGGAAAAACTCAATTGCCTGACCAGATAGTCGAACCCAGGATATCACTGAAATGTAAAAGAAGGCTCTTTGGTAAAAAGTAATGTTATTTATTGTTCGGATATTGATACCCTTGTTTAAAAAGAATATTTTTGACCTTAACCTTTGTTTAAAATGAAGGTATTTTTAATCTGCCAATTAAAGTTAATTTTTACTTTCATTCCATGCTTCAGACAATTTCCTTATAGAAAATCCTAATAACATTTTGACCAAACCAGGAGTCGAAACCGTACTTTCCAACGCAGGCCGCATACCTTTTCTACGGGATCCACGAGGCTTTTTATTCTGTTCTCATTATATCTCATTTTATATCTGAACATTAGCCGTTTATTCAATCAAATCATTGTTATCATGCGATATTTTACACTGTATCTAGATAAAACTACTTTAATGCAATCAATTGTCAAAATTTTGCCGGATTTTTGTTAACTACATATCAAAATACTGTTGTATATATGTATGTGTATATATTTATATTTATCTATGTATGTATATTTGACAGCCCCGTGGCGCAGTTGGCTAGACACCAGCTTGCGAAACGAGAGGCTGCGGGTTCGATCCCCGCATCGAAACAAATGTTTGTGTGATCCACAAATATTTGTTTCGGGTCTGGGTGTATGTGAGACCGAAAAGTCTCTCGTAGTTTCTGATACTCACGACACAGGACTTGTATCCTAGTGTGGGGTCAGAACTATGTATGTGACTGTTGGGTGTATTTATTTTTATTTTATTTAATGGTGGTAAGTAAAAAACTATGAATGATTATAACGTCTTGATATTTACAGCTGACCAATAAGGCCAACATAAAGAAACTAAGTAAACTAAATGAAATAATTGTAATACAAGAAATATGTATTAACGGTTGACTATATTCTTTACACTACGGAGGCTAAGAAGGAAAAATTAAATAAACAATAACACTAAAAGTAACCAAAATAAATCATGCAATATATTAAGATTAATTAATTAAATATAATGAAATATGGTAATAAAAACGTTAGTTAATAATGTTAATGAATGTATTTGCCATTAATAAAACAGAGGAAGTCGATATCCTGCTACGGATTCAAAAATTGTACCAATATAAATGTCGTGACACAAGACTTGTATCTTAGTGTGGGATCAGAACTATGTATGTGACTGTTGGGTGTATTTATTATTATTTATATGTATGTATATATTGCATTGTCGATATTTATGCACCTTTTTCGTGTTTCTCTGCACCACCCTAAGGTTGACTGGCAAATAATGCCTTAGGCATTAAGTCCGCCTTTATACTTTTATGTATATGAAGCATAAATAAAATAAATAAATAAAATACTCATTACAATGTTTTTTTAAATATTTCTATCGGAGTGGGTACAAAAATGGCACCAAAACTTTAAATGGTTCGACTGGTTGTATTCACAAGATAAATTCATTTTAAATCCCAGCACTATGTAGGATTCGGCCTGTGTTTTGGCGGGTACTCTGCCCTGGGAGCTGGACGCCCAGGCCCTCGCGTCAGTGTTCTTCTGGCGGGAGGAGGCGTCCCGGCAATCCGGACAGAGACCGGCCCCAAGAGAGGTCGAGGCCATGCTGGCCTCCCTCCGCAGCGCCGCCGTGGAGGAGTGGCGTTCCAGGCTGGAGAGTCCAAGTGCTGGCGTGGCGACTGTCGCGGCAGTGCGTCCTGTCCTCCAGCAGTGGATGGACAGGCGCCACGGTGCGCCGACCTTCCGGCTGACGCAGGTGCTCACCGGGCACGGCAGCTTCGGTGCGTACCTGTGTCGCATCGTCGGAGTGGAGGAGACCGCCGTGTGCCACCATTGTGGCAACTGCCGTGAGGACACGGCCCAGCACACGCTTGAGGAGTGCCCAGCCTGGGACGAGGAGCGCAGCGCTCTCGTAGCGGTCGTGGGGAGAGACCTCTCGCTGCCGACTGTGGTCGCCGCCATGGTCGGCAGCCGGAGGTCGTGGAAAGCTATGCTCTCCTTCTGCGAACGTGTCATTTCGCAGAAGGAGAGCGCGGAGCGGGATCGGGAGCAGACCGATCCCGCTCGTCGCAACAGGCGACGTAGGAGGCGCCGGGTCAACACGTAGCCCGGCGCCCAGAGGCCACACGGGGCCGCCGTCCCTACCTTGGCGGCCCCCCAGGTGTAAATAATATATTTTGGTGTGCCTCTTGGCACCGCGCAGAGGCGGTCCCGGAGCAATCCATAGCTCTGGCTTCAGGGTATTCCGGGGCCGCCTCGTTGAATGCGCTGATGGTGGCCGTCGCGGGGTTTTTAGTCGGTATGACGGCGCATTGATTTTGGTAGGGACCCGGCCCAGCGGCCGCCCGAGCACATTCACGGGCGGTAACATCCATGCTGGGTCGGAAGGCGCCGGTGAGTCCGACACACCCTCGCCCCTCCGGGGCGGGATGGTCCGTAAAAGGATTTTCCCCGCGAGAAAAAAAAAAAAAAAAAAAGCACTATGTAGGATAGGAGGAAAATTCCTGTTGCCGACCGTACTCTGAATAATTTGCGCCAAGCGAAGCGTCAGTTTTAATCTCAATATTGAGATGAGGACAATATGAAAGTACAAGGTGTTTTTTCTCCCTCCCTCTCACAAGACTCGTGTATCTCTATCTCTGTCGCTCTTGGATCCGTCGACACGACACATCTAGGCATTCAAAGCTTAGATATCTGTAAAATAGAATTTAGAAAGTTAGTCGCACTTTCTCGTTGGAAACTTCTGGAATTGCAGGCGTCCAGTTTTGGGCGGAATGTGGCTTTTGTGGTAGTATTAGAGGTCGGTATGTAATAGTTTTTGGTATTTTGACATTGCCCACAGGATTAGCACGCTAAAGTGGAAGTGGGCCGGCCATGTCTGCCGACGGACGGACGGCCGTTGGAGCAGACAAGTGTTTGAGTAGAGACTGCGCTTAGACGTAGTGTAGGACGTCCTGCAGCACGATGGTCCGACGACTTAAGAGAGGTGGCGGGTAGCGGATGGATGAGGGCTGCTCAAGACCGGGATCGTTGGCGCCTATTTGGGGAGGCCTTCGTTCATACCAGAAAGGGATCATTTATTGTCACGTACTTTAACGGTGATAGATAATGTCACGAGACAACCCGCACACCTAAAAGTTCTTAGGAATTTCTTACTTGTGTAGTCAGTCAACCCGCACTAGGCCAGCGTGGTCTAAAGCCAAAACCCTCTCAGTTGTAGAGGAGGCCCGTGCCCAGCAGTGGGACGTATGAGCTGATGAATGAATGATGACCTAAAAGGGTAGGTAGGGGCGTTTTAATACACCTATGTTTTGCCAGTTGTTTAAGTAGAGGAGAGCCTATCGCTATTCGGATATATTTCCTCATGGAAAGCCCAATAACACTTAGTCCGATAAGGGTATAGAACCCGGGACCTCACGATCGTATGTAAAACTAACGAGGCAGTCAGTTTTTGAAATAAATATACATACAAGTACGTCATTTACCTACGGGCTTTGAAAATAAAATGAAATAAATTTTATTTGTTTTAAAAAAAAAGCTGCATTGTTGGTCTTTTGTTTCAAATGTCCAGCTTGCGATCTAGTGGTCTTCGGTTCGATTTCCGGATAAAAATAAGATTCTTTATAACATAACGGCAATAGGCTCGCCCCCTATTACGTGGGACTGATACATACCATGTGAAATGTGGGTGCAGAAATGCAAATCTGCCTACCCTTTCGGGGAATACAGACGTTAGGTTATGTATGCATGTATGTGTCTTTATAATATCAGCTATGCCGCATAGGTATCGATATTTGTACCACCTATTCGGAAATTAGAACTAAGCGATCTACAATTTTTTCATTTTTGTATTGTATTTTTATTGGCACAACGTTAATTAACATTTGAGTAATAACATAATAGGAATAGCATAGTGTGACTACCTGACTCCCGTGTCGGGCAAGGTAGCGGCACGGAGTTGAAATTGTACAAGAAAAACGGCAATACGCTCGCTCCCTATTACGTTGGACTGATACATGTCGAAATGTGGGTACAGAAGTGCACCTCTGCCCACCCATTGGGGATTATAAGCGTGATACTATGTATATTTTTATAGCATACTCGTCAACAAAACACAATTATAACAGATGTATGTAGATGTGGCTTGCTGTTTTTAAAGAATACTCCCAGTCTTCAGTTACAACTTTATATTTAGATTTTCGAAGATAACAAATTTTCTTGCACTCGCTCCAATTTCTACTCAACAATAATCACACGAACAAAATGTCGTCGTTTAAGTGACATTCGATCAATACACTTTCTTTATATTCTATAGTAATAAAAATATATTAAGTCAATAGACATTCTGAATAAACCGTTATTATACAATTCAATGCTCTTCCTTTATATTTTTATATTTTACAAATATTAATACAAAATACTACAATAAATAATTTCAATATACCAAATTTATTACACAATATTAAAAAAAAACAATATTACGCTCTAAAAAATCGGACCTGTTTTCAAATACCCAGACAATTTCGTGTACGTTTGCCGTCCCGAGAACTCTGTTGATAACATTGCGTAAATACAAAAGGTCCCGAATATTAGTGCGCGTCCCACGGGAACTGGGACCCGAACGGTTGAACCCGCCGTATCACGTATAAGGGAGGTAATTTGCAAAAACAGCTTTTATCCCCAATTTTTTTACTACTCAGACTTTTGTATTTGCTAAAGTAACTATTATTAAAAACGTATATTTAATATGCAAGGTTAAGTGACAACAATTATTATCATCATCAGCCCATGTACGTCCGACTGCTAAGCACGGGCCTCCTCTACAACTGAGAGGGTTTAGGTTTGAGTCCACCACCCTGGCCTAGTGTGGGTTGGCGGACTACACACCTAAGAAATAGTTGTACAGGTTTGCTCACGTTGTTTTCCTTCACCGTTAAAGTATGTGATAATTCATTGTGAATACACACATAACTTCTTCCTGCATCTCCATCCCAGGTTGCCTGTAAGAGATCGCCTCGTGCGATAAGGCCGCCCATTGTACTTCTCTAGTTCTCTGTACTCCTTAGTTTTAATGTTGTGTGTACAATAAAGTTTTAAATAAAATAAATAAAATAATAAATAACTTCGAAACGTCAGGCGTGTGTGCCAGGGGTTTGAGCCCGCGACCGCCGAGATTCTCGACCATCTTAACCTCGAGGCCATCACTACTTCTATAGTTACTAATATTAAAAATGCATTTTTATGTACAAGGCTAAGTGGCAATAATGCTGTCAACTATTTCTATATTGTAAAAGAGCAACACTAGAGTTTCTTGCCTGTTCTTCTCTAGTGATGACTTCCGAACGGGGTGGTAAACTACATTTTGAAATGACTGTACCTAAGCGATATAATAATAAATAATAAATAAATACACCCAACAGTCACATACATAGTTCTGATCCCACACTAAGATACAACTCTTGTGTCGTGGGTATCAGAAACTACGAGAGACTTTTCGGTCTCACATACACCCAGACCCGAAACAAATATTTGTGGATCACACAAACATTTGTCTCGGTGCGGGGATCGAACCCGCGGCCTCTCGTTTTGCAAGCTGGTGTCTAGCCAACTGCGCCACGGGGCTGTCAATATATTTGACATTTTATAGATTCAATAAATATTATTTCATTAATTAAAAAAAGAAAATATACCCATACGTTTATATGGGATTCGAACTTGCAACTGGACATTTCTTTCATATCTTAACGTCTATACTCTATGTACATAGTGGCAGTGGCGATACTTCCATAGAAGCTCAAAAGCGTTACAAGTTAATTGTGTAATGTCTAGTTTATAATTGTTTATTGTGGCGTCAGGATATTCTCATTTATATGTCTAATTTCTTCAAAAAAGCTTAAACATTTTTTTTTTTTTTTTTTTTTTTTTTTTTATTCTGGCACGGCAAAGTGACCCCATTGCACCTGATGGTAAGCGCAATGGAGTCCAGAAAAAGTGCCGACCAGCGAGAGATGATGGTCTCCCGTTGGTCGACACAATCATGCCGGCCGAATACCTCTTCACCTTATTGTGAAGAAGTTTGGGGGACTATCAATCATGGCGATCAAAGGACCGACCGCGACAAACCGGCCAAAAAAATTGCCGGCACGGTCATCCTTTCACCATGATTGAAGCCCCCCCGAAAACCGGATATACACTGGCTGATCCCGGAACGCGGCACACTTGCATGCGCCACTATGGCGGGTTTTACGCCCTGTGTACGGTGGTCGCCATCCGGGCGGATACGAATATCCTACCACCAGCAAGTATATTATATATATATTCGGAATTATGTAAGGCAATCTGGGATTTTCGGTTTCTATGGAAGTTCCGTCACTGCATAGTAGGTACTATTCAACTAAAAGATCACGACAAATGACAAAAATAGGATATTAGTAGGATATTCGTATCCGCCCGGATAGCGACCACCGTACACAGAGCGTAAAACCCGCCATAGTGGCACATGCAAGTGTGCCGCGTTCCGGGATCAGCCAGTGTATATCCGGTTTTCGGGGGGGCTTCAATCATGGTGAAAGGATGACCGTGCCGGTATTTTTGGCCGGTTTCTCGCGGTCAGTTCTTGTTCACCATGGTATTAGTCCCCCAAACTTCTTCACAAGATAGGTGAAGAGGTTTTCGGCCGGCATGATTGCGTCGACCAACGGGAGATCATCATTTCTCGCTGGTCGGCACTTTTTCTGGACTCCATTACACTTACCATCAGGTGCAATGGGGTCACTTTGCCGTGCCAGTATAAAAAAAAAGAAAAAAAAAATACCATTCCACAAAAAAAATAACTTAAAAACAACAGTTGCAGCTCTAAAGGTTGAATTAACAAAAACTCTTCGCCGTGGCGCGTTGAAAAATGATTTCCGTAATTAAGAAAAATTAAATTTTAAAAACTTATCGCGCCCGCCATTAATCTTCGACAACGCTGCGAGGAAACGCGAAAACAATGAATTATCTTCAATTGTTAATTTTCAACGCGAACTTTATCAAAAGATGTTGTTCTTTATTTATCGACCCTTTCAAAAAATCTGTACGAAATTTACAAGTTTTAATAGTCTTTAAGTTTGAATAATTCTTGCCACTGAAACTGTTATTATGGAAATATTTACTTATTACACTTACGCCTGTATCCTCCTAAGGGAAGAGGTGCATTTCTGCACCCAAATTTCGCCAATAGCCTTTTCGTACCACTCAAGTGGGGGCGAGTCTTTTTTCGTTTTTCGGGCACAATTCCAGACCCCGCTCTGCTATAAAGTATTTCGAAATAGCAAAACCCAATAACACTTTGCCCGACGCAGGATTTGAACTTGGGACCTCCAGATCGCAGACCACATACTGGTGCCGCGACATCATGACTTTATTTGTTTTAATATATGAGTATTAATATCATATAAGATGTTTTTCGTCCTCGTTTGTTTTTCATCAACAAACCGACATGCCCATGTATTATTCGTAGCGCGGACGATCGTCAAAACTGCGACAGTAAAGATTTGCCTGAACCGACGCCACATGTCAAACGCTACAGCCGTACTGTTTCCATTTACCCACGGAATTGCTTACTGGTAATGGCCTTGAAGTGTAAGAACCGAATACCTTTGACTATTCGAAGCTATGTGTGTATTCACAATGAATTATCACGAAATAACGGTGATGGAAAACATCGTGAGGAAACCCGCACGCCTAAAAGTTGTGAGGAATTTCTTAGGTGTGTAGTCCGCTAACCCAGCGTGGTGGATCAAGGCCAAAACCCTCTCAGTTGTAGAGGAGACCCGTGCCCAGCAGTGAGACGCATATGATACTGATGATGGTGATGAAAAGACCGTATCAACACAATGCCAACCCAAGACTTGTATCTTAGGCTGGGATCTGAACTGTGCAGTGGCGATACTTCCATAGAAGCCCAAAAGAGTTACACGTTGACTGTGTAATATCTAGTTTATAATTGTGCTTTTTTAAATAAAGATTTAAAATTTCAAGATTATTCGAAATTTCGTAAGGCAAGTTGGGCTTTTGGGCTTCTATGAAAGTACCGCCATTGGAACTATGTATGTGACTGTTGGGTGTATTTAATTTAATTGATCCTGATCCTATTTACTAAAATTGTCGTGGTACAATGGAACTACGCGCCCATTCGACTCGTCGTGAAAATAAAAGTGGGGGGGGATCCACCCCCTTTTTATGTATGTTTTACACATTCGCAACTCGCGCGGGGTCAATTGTAAACCAAGCCATTCACGGGGTCTTTCGCTGATGTAACGTGACCTCGACACTCACCTTTACAGCCAGTTTATTTATATGAAAATGGTTTATTACGAATGGTTTATTGTTTTTACTATTGATAGTTATTTCATAGATATCATCATCAGCCCATATACATACGTCCCACTGCTTAGCACGGGCCTCCTCTACAATTGAGTGGGTTTAGGCCTTAGTCCACCACTCTGGCCTATTGCGGGTTGGCGGACTACACACCTAAGAAATTTAGGTGTGCAGGTTTCATCACGATGTTTTCCTTCACCGTTAAAGTTTGTGATATTTCATTGTGAATACATAATTTCGAAAAGTCAGAGGTGTGTGCCTGGGGTTTGAACCCGCGACCGTCGAGGTTCTCGACCGCGTGTCTAAACCTCGAGGCCATCACGATTTCATAGATATCGCTTCTCGTAATCGCTATAACTTATCCAGATAAAGAACGTCCACAATGTTCTTATATTAATGTCTATTTATATCAGTCTCTGTCGCACTGCTGGGCACGGGCTCTACTGCAACAGAGAGAGGATAGTGTTTAGTTCAAAAAGCTCACAATCCTTCCTCTACCGTTAAAGTACGTTGATAATTCATTTTGAATATTCACATCACTTCGTAAAGTCAGAGGTCCCTGATGTAAAACCTTGATTGTAGCGCGCGCCTTTTCCATGAGGTCATCACGCCTACCATATGGTTGAAATAACTATTAATAGTCGTTATTTGAAAACCACACAGTTATAAAATAATTTCTACATACACCCATTTTCGCTGTTTTTTAATTCCTTCGAGATAGATAGTAAGTCAATTGCTTCCTTTCAGGACCTTTTTGGATTTCATGCTGTTGCTGAAAATTTGATCATGGTTCTATTCTCAGTAGCAGTACTGCGTCTGGATGCATTCCCAAAAAAATCCAATAGTCACTCCCGTTACTACGTGGTACTAAAATCAATTTCTGCCTCGTGGTCTCGCGGTACAAGTATGTGCCGTGCGATCTAGAGGTCCTGGGTTCGATTCCCGGGTCGGGTAAAGTGTTATTGGGTTTTTCCATTAGGAAATTCTCAGTAACAGCGCGGAGTCTGGAAGTGTGCCCGAAAAGCGGCAATAAGCTCGCCCCCTATTACGTGGGACTGATACATACCTGGCGAAATGTGGGTGCAGAAATGCACCTCTGCCTACCCCTTCGGGAAATACAGGCGTGAGGTTATGAATGTATGTATGTAAAATCAATTAGCGAAAAATAGGTGGGTCCTATAACCTCTGCTTCGAGTTACACGCGTGAGTATGTACTCCTTCATGGTGTTTTTATCTTCGTTACACCAGAGGGCGCCACTCCAAAGACTGGGTTACACTAATTGCCTTTCCGACTTGTTAATCTGCATAAACATTTCATATTCCGTCGTCTTGTAAATAATACATGAAATTCAGATGTCACTGCGGGCTTGGAAATGAAAAATGGGAAAAATATCGCAGGGATTTTATTGTGTGTTTGGCTGGATATTGTACTGGCGTGGCAGTTACTTGACTGACACTTGATCGTAAATGTAGGTTCGGATTTGAGTAAGAACAAAAAAATAATGGAGCAGAAAAGTGGAGTGGAGACCGCGCTTAGGCAGACGTAGTGTGGGACGTCCTGCAGCACAATGGTCTGAAGACTTGAGAAAGGTGGCGGGTTGCGGATGGATGAAGGCAGTTCAAGACCGGGATGGTTGGCAACTACTTGGGGAGCCCTAAGTTCAGGAGTGGACGGTGATAGGCTGAGTGTACAAAAAATAATTAATTTAGAATAACTACTTTTTTATTTGACAAAGTTATATTGACTTAACCTTTATATTTTTTTTTAGTTTATGAAAATAAAGTGTTAATTAGTCCAATGTTTAACAAATTTGTGATTTTTTTCTATTTTCCATTATGATAAATACGAGTCATAAATTAATTATCTAGACAATTCGTCTTTTTCATTCAAGTTTTTTTTGAAACAAGGTATGCCACATATTAACGAGTATGCCTTTACATTACAAACTCTAAAGCCAAAGAAATTGACAACTGACCCTTCTCTCTTTAGGATTGATCGCTTACGTAAATCGTTTGATAATGTTTTTGCCCTATGTAATTAGTAGCGAGCGTCCACGTTCTAGGCTATCTAGAAACTATTAGTGCACAAGATCTTTTCACACTACTCGTGACTAAACCTACTACGTCGCAACTAAACGAACCTCCACTTAAAAATAGAATACGTAACGAAGAAAAAAGCCGTTAAAAAGCCGTTTGTAATTCCGAATGTAATTCTCAACGTCGATTCGAATTACAAATTTCGTCGCCGCAACGCCGAGTGTTCGCGTCGTTGAAATAAATTTAAAAAATGGAACACTTTACTTTTTTAATTTTATTTTTTTAGTATATGTAGTTTATGGTGGATCTGTTTGTTTTTAAATCAGTGTGGTTTACCCACTTATGGAAAAAAATAAGTAAATATTTGTCTTGGACGGAATCGAGTTGTTTCCAATGTCAAGCGCCACACAGCGAAACTAAGCTGTACTTTAGCTGGTCAAAATGAAAACATATGCTTTTGACTTAATAGGAGTACTTGAACTATAAAAAATATGTGCGATAGGTCTGATTGCGGACTAAAGAATTGGTCTCAGCTTACCTGAAAGTAAGCCTATTTTGCTACATTTTATTTAGTAAATGGTGTTGAGGTGGTTATGACAGGTATATTTGACTGCTTGTTCTACACTTCACTACATTGCTGCTGTATTACTCTGAAAAATCTAATCCTACATGTTTTGATCATCATCATCAGATCATCATCAGTCCATCAGAGATGTGAATTATTTGAAATACATATATTTGAAATGCAAATACAAAATGCAAAATACCTATTTTTATTTTATATTTGAAATACTTTTTTTCTATAGGTATGTATTTTGTATTTTATTTGAAATACTTTATATAAATATTTAGTATTTATAAAATACAAAATAGTTTTGTTATATTTTTTATTCATTTTTCCTATTTTTCATTCTTAAATCCAAGATTACCTTATTTATTAACGTGAGCCCGCTGAGTTTGTTTCGCCGGGTCTTCTCAGTCAGGGTCGCGTTTGGATCCGGTGGTAGCATTAAAATAATACGTGACGTTCCGGAAATGCACAAGGTCCATCTCGTATTTACTTTAAAATAATAATAAGAGATAAGAGATTATGTATTTCCTGAAGAAAACTAAAAATAAATTATATAAAAAACCATAAAATATTTTAATACAAATTTTATAAAATGAACCATAGCTTAATTATAATGTAATAATAAAAGATTTTTCTTTTTTGTATTGACTTGTCATAAGTGCTATTTGATTGCCTACGTGACCAAATAAAGCAATTTCATTTCATTTCATTTCATATGAACGCACTGATCGTGATTGTAGTGTTGTCATTGTCAACTAGAACAATAATGCCAACATAGCGGCCCATGCGAGACAGAAAAAAAAACATTGCGCGTCAGTCAACATGGTTATGAGGCCCCATAGGCGGAACATGAAAGATGAACTCTTTGAACAAATACTAGTTTTAAAAACAAGTTAATAAAAATTAGTGCATAAGCTTAACAAGGTATTTTATTTTCAAAACCTATTTTGAAAATATGTATTTTGCATTTTGTATTTAAATACTTTTATTTAAAACTATTTTGTATTTCTATTTGAAATAGTGCTAACAACTATGCATTTTGTATTTAAATACTTTTAGTAAACTATTTTTCACATCTCTGCAGTCCCACTGCTGGGCACGGGCCTCCGCTACATCTGGGAGGGTTTGGTCTTTGTCAAAGGCACTCAAGTGTCATAAGGCAGAGACCGTGAACAATAACTAAGACAGGTAATCGTAACGGTAATTAAATTAAATAAAGAAAAACACAAAATAAATTTAAAGAAATGACGTATTCCTAACCGCCATAAGTAGAAAAACCTAAGGAATAAATTTGTTTTGTAATATTATACAGGTGTAAACGGACCGTGATCGGAACCAAAGATGGGTAATAAAATGAAATGAAATGAAATAATATTTTTTGAATCTATAAAATATCAAATACCTGCCTCGTGGTCTCGCGGTACAAGTATGTGCCGTGGGATCAAGAGGTCCTGGGTTCGATTCCCGGGTCGGGCAAAGTGTTATTGGGTTTATCCATTAGGAAATTTTCAGTAACAGCACGGAGTCTGGAAATGTGCCCGAAAAACGGCAATAGGCTCGCCCCCTATTACGTGGGACTGATACATACCTGGCGAAATGTGGGTGCAGAAATGCACCTCTGCCCACCCCTTCGGGGAATACAGGCGTGAGTTTATGTGTGTAAAATATCAAATACATCACTTCAAATTCAGTCATTTCAAAATTTACCACCCTGTTCGGAAGGCAGTCATCACTAGAGAAGAACAGACAAGAAACTCTAGTGTTGCTCTGTTCTGTTCTAGTTCTGGTGATTAGGAAAAGGTCAAATCTTTTATTTGTTTTTTTTTTTGGGTTTTGTCGAAGTACCTCCCTTCTACTTATAAACATGTATTTTAGAAATGCTCTGAAGTCTAACTCTATTCTATCTATTGATCTATCGCACTTTTACACTTCGTAAGAAATGAGACTTCAAATTCAAAATTACTTTACACCCGTAATTTCAGACTGTGTTAAGAGGTAAGTAGAAAAAAGACGACACATACTCCACATCACAGCAGTCGTCGAGTGTGAACGAACCAAGTGTTTAATTCATCTGAAAATTGAGGTAAATTCTTTCCTCAAAGCTCAAATAGCAGATTTTTTTAAGAGCTTAAGAGCTTGACAATACAAGGATAAATTAAGTGGGGCGGAAACGATCTATCCCGGCATTTTATAGTGACAATAAATTATCACGTACTTTGACGGTGAAGGAAAACATCGTGAGGAAACCTACACAACTAAAAGTTGTTTGAATTTCTTAGGTGTGTAGTCCGCCAACCCGCACTAGGCCAGCGTGGTGGACTAAGGCCTAAACCCTCTCAGTTGTAGAGGAGGCCCGCGCCCAGCAGTGGGACGTATATGGGCTGATGATGATGATAGTGACAATTTACAATAAATTGAAAACAATTTGTTGACTGCCTTGTTAGTGTGGCTGTATGAGAGCAGTCGAGAGGTTATGGTTTCGGAATGAGAAGTGTTATCGAATTTTCCGTTAGGAAATTCTCATTGGCAAAAGGCTAGAAAACTATTTATATTTAAGCTATAACTAAGGCTATGTCTGGCTTTATTGAACTTGTATAACTATACAGTAGCGATAGTCTCGAAGTTTACACGCGCAAGGATCTCGGCGGTCGCGGGTTCAAACTCCAGGCACACACCTCTGACTTTTCGCATGTATGTATTCATATTGAATTATCACGTACTTTAACGGTGAACGAAAATATCGTGACGAAACCCGCATACCTTAAAGTTCTGAGGAATTTCTTAGGTGTGTATTCCGCCAACTTAGGTCAGCGTGTTAGACTAAGGCCTTACCCCTCTCAGTTGTAGAGGAAGGCCGTGCCTAGCAGTGGGACGTATATGGGTTGATGATGATGATGATGATAATTGTACAGTACTTAACTGTATAAGATATTTTCTAAGGATTTTTTTACATAACAAAATCCACATTACCACACAGTCTAATACATACATACATAAACTCACGCCTGTATTCCCCGAAGGGGTAGGCAGAGGTGCATTTCTGCACACACATTTCACCGGTATGTATCAGTCCCACGTAATAGGGGGCGAGCCTATTGCCGTTTTTCGGGCACATTTCCAGACTCCGTGCGGTTACTAAGAATTTCCTAATGGAAAAACCCAATAACACTTTGCCCGCCCCGGGAATCGAACCCAGTACCTCTAGATCGCACGGCACATACTTTTACCGCGAGACCACGAGGCAGTCTAATACAACAGTTAATAATGAGCAGTAAACTATCGGATTGTAATTTACAAAGCGAAATCGACTCGATACACAACATCCTTGGATTGAGTTATTAGCAAGACTATCCCTTATTAAGAGTGACATGTGGACAATCCGCAAAATCGGCTTATATCGCACAAAACTATTTGGTAGTACATTGTGGGGACACACTGAGGTGTGTAGCTGCAAACACGCCGCGATCGGTGGCAGTACTTCCATAGAAGCCCAAAAGCCCAGCTTACAAAATTCCTAATAATAATCTTTAAGCTTAAATCTTCATTTAAAAAAAGCGGCTTTAAATAAATGAGAATATGCTGACCCTACAATTATACAATTTTTATTTTGAAGTTTTCCTAACAACCAAAGGTATATGGTTGTTAGGAAAACGTATTTATTTTTATTTTTTGTCGGGATTTTTTTTAATGCCAGGGATTTGTTAGCTATTACCTGCCTTAGTTTCCGATCACGGTCTGAATACACCCTGTATATATTTTATAGTGTACGTACGTACGTATATGTCACGGTCATCATCATCATCAGCCCATATACGTCCCACTGCTGGGCACGGGCCTCCTCTACCATTGAGAGGGTTTAGGCTTTAGTCCACCACGCTGGCCTAGTGCGGGTTGGCAGACTACACACCTAATAAATTTCTAAGAACTTTTAGGTGTGCAGGTTTCATCACGATGTTTTCCTTCACCGTTAAAGTACGTGATAATTCATTGTGAATACACACATAACTTCGAAAAGTCAGAGGTGTGTGCCTGGGGTTTGAACCCGCGACCGTCGAGATTCTCGACCGCGTGCCCAACCCTCGAGGCCATCACGACTTATATGACTTATGTCACGGTAAGTGTGATTAATTGAAAATTATTAATAATTATCAACAATCTTCTATACATCTATACAAATAAATAAAATTAGAGTATCTGTTTGTAATATTGTAATAACCGCTTTTAAATAAATGCGTACATGTATGTATACACGGTACATATACCAAAATAATGATTTTTACAATTTTTGTCTGTCTGTCTGTCTGTTTGTTCCGGCTAATCTCTGAAACGGATGAACCAATTTTAACGGGACTTTTACTGGCAGATAGCTGATGGAACAAGGAGTAACTTAGGCAAAAATTGTCAATAAAAATAAAATGAAATTAAGAAGGTATCCTAATAAAAAAAAAATAAAGAATCGTCTGTTAGGCGGAACGAAGTTCGCCTGGTCAGCTAGTTATTAATAATTAAATAAATAATAATAATATTAACCCCTACCTTTGATAAATGTAATAAATTTTCAAAAATAACAGGTGAAGATTATAAAATTGTATTTCAATCTGCCTTTATGTACTAATAATTATAATGTTTATTATAAGAATTATAAACAATAAACATTGCTAAATAAAGTCGTTTAGGTTACGTTACGTTAGGTTACAAGCAGTGATGGCCTCGAGGTCGAGAATTTCGGCGGTCGCAGGTTCAAACCCCAGGCACACACCTCTGACTTTTCGAAGTTATGTGTGTATTCACAATGAATTACCACTTGCTTTAACGGTGAAGGAAAACATCGTGATAAAACCTGCACACCTAAAAGTTCTTAGGAATTTCTTAGGTGTGTAGTCCGCCAACCCGCACTAGGCCAGCGTGGTGGACTAAGGCCTAAACCCTCTCAGTTGTAGAGGAGGCCCGTGCCCAGCAGTGGGACGTATTTGGGCTGATGATGACACGTTAGGTTAGGGTTTTTTTTTCTTCGTTCCCCAAAGTGATAAGTGACACAGAATTAATCACATTTACAAAATCATGGGGTAAGTATTAATAATTACTAGTTATTATTAAAAATTTTCACAGTAATCACATTTACCGTAACGTATTCCTTCAACTTGGAGCCGCTAATAGTTTGCCGGCTCACGTGTTCCCTCCTTCCTATGATTCTGGATCTTTTAAGCGAAGCGTGAAGAAGCATTTGTGCGGGCCGGCATGATTGTGTCGACCAGCGGGTGACCATATCGTTTCTCGCTGGTCGGTATTATTTTTTGAACTCCACTGTGCTTACCATCAGGTACAGTCACGAGCAATAATATATTACTATGGGCAGATCAGCAAAAATATCTGTCCCAAGAACGAGTTCAATAATATCTGTCTGCACGTACGCAGCAAAAATATCTGATATTATCAGGCAGCATAATAAAATGCCATCAAAATTATGTGATGAAAATGTACATCATATAATTGTGATAGCCTCACGAAGCATAAATATGTGACCTCAACTAGGTGGCAATAATATCTGACATAATTTTACCTTTAATTTAATTTAAAATTTCTACAACATAAATCTATGTTATTATGATAAAGAGGAAAGGTTTGTATTTTTGGATTTTTGTATGTTTGTTACGAATAAACCATTTTATACCCGCAGCATGTCCATCCACACTTTGCTCCCGTATACGCAGCCACCGGATGACGAATACACCGTTTCGCATCTCGTAAATTTCGCCGACGCCTCTGCCTCTGCCGAATGAATTGTAACCGATAATTTACTGCGTCGCACTACCCTCAATAACCCGGCTGGATCGACACTCGCTCGCTACTGTACTGGTACATAGTGTTACATTCTCTAATCGACATTATCGTGTAAATCCATGTCAGCATGTTAGCACTGCTAGAATTGGATCTACATACATACATAAACTCACGCCTGTATTCCCCGAAGGGGTAGGCAGAGACGCATTTCTGCACCCACATTTCGCCAGGTATGTATCAGTCCCACGTAATAGGGGGCGAGCCTATTGCCGTTTCTCGGGCACATTTCCAGACTCCGTGCTGTTACTGAGAATTTCCTAATGGAAAAATCCAATAACACTTTGCCCGACCCGGGAATCGAACCCAGGACCTCTAGATCGCACGGCACATACTTGTACCGCGAGACCACGAGGCAGTCATGAAATTGAATCTCCTCAACAAAAACGGGTTAGGTGTGTAAAGTTTCTTGCCCATATTACACTAGAGTATTCACAATGAATCACCACGTATTTTTATGGTGAAGGAAAACATCGTGATAAAACCTACACACCTAAAAGTTTTTAGGAATTTCTTAGGTGTGTGGTCCGCCAACCCGCACTAGGCCAGCGTGGACTAAGGCCTTACCCTACCCCTTTCAACTGAAGAGGGGACCCGTGCCAAGCAATGGGACGTATATGGGCTGATGATGTTTCTTGCCCGTCCTTCTCTAGTGATGACTGCCTTCCGAAAAGGGTGGTAAACTAAGTTTTGAAATGACTGAATTTAAGTGATGTATTTGACATTTTATAGATTCAATAAATATTCATCATCATCATCATCAGCCCTAATACGTCCCACTGCTGGGCACGGGCCTCCTCTACAACTGAGAGGATTTAGGCCTTAGTCCACCACGCTGGCCCAGTGTGGGTTGGAGGACTACACGCCTAAGAAATTCCTAAGAACTTTTTAGGTATGCAGGTTTTATCACGATGTTTTCCTTCACCGTTAAAGCAAGTGATAATTAATTGTGAATACACACATAAGTTCGAAAAGTCAGAGGTGTGTGCCTGGGGTTTGAACCTGCGACCGCCGAGATTCTCGACCGTGCGCCTAAACCTCGAGGCCGTCACTGCTTTTTATTCCATATATTTTTTCATTTCATTTCAATTCACAAAGCTACTATTGATTTGTTATACTTAAAATGATATTGTCGAAAAGTCTTAAGTATCCTGCGTATTTCTTCCAAACTGTTTTCTTGTGAAAGAGTACAATTCGTTATTATATTTTATTCTGTCAGATACTATATGCTTGATATTGTCAACATGGACTGACGTATATGGATACGTCCTACTGCTGGGCACGGGCCTCCTCAACAACTGAGAGGGTTTTAGGCCTTAGTCCACAAAGTTGGACTAGTGCGTTAAAGTCAAAATACTCTTTATTCAAATAGACATTTTTTCAACTTTTATTCTTATATTCTTAGTATTTTTGTTCTTAATATATTTATAAAAATTGCGTAAGGTTATATAGTATGTATGAATAACACAAACAAACTGTAGATACTATCACAATTCCTAACATTAAACCGAAACAAAACAAATACGTAACCAGGACTTTAACTAAAACGCAAAATCCATTTGAAAATTCAAAGCGAAATAATCCAAAATGGACATCAAAAACACTTTCTGCGTTGATAAAAGAAATACCATCTATCACGCCACGAACAGAACCAAAGACAATGCTGAGAAAACTTCTATTAACTAGGTACATAAATAACTGGGTACCTTAAGTCTGATAATGGGTGTGGATCCCGAAACAATGGCTGGATGTTTGGCGCGAAAATGGACCTTATTGTAAGGAGATAGGGGTGCGCTGGTGGGAGCTGCTCGTGACGGCGAAATGGTTCTCGGTCTTTTGGATGTGCGGCGCGGAGTGTGAATACGTGGATGAGGTAATCTTAAGAATTTTGCTACTAGGCAGGCATGCTCCATCGTCGACCGCATCGTCGCTTAACACCAGGTGATCCAATCCAATCCATCAGCCAATCGAAGTCCACTGCTGGACATAGGCCTCTCCCAATGACTTCCACAGGGACCTGTTGGAAGCAGCCTGCATCCAGCGACGTCCCGCGACCTTCACCAGGTCGTCTGACCATCTTGTCGGAGGACGTCCCACGCTGCGCTTTCCGGTACGTGGAAAAAGTTCTCGAGTGGAGGCCACGTACCGGAAACACCAGGTGAGATCGTGGTCAAATGCCTGCACTAGATTTTTAAATAAAAAAAAAAATTGGGTGAAAATTTGATTTGTGGCCACATTTTTGAGGAATTTGGTTTTGTCTTGATGAAGGCTATTGATTTATATTAAATTAGCATGGACAAGAATGATTCATGTGCAAATATGAATTCTTATGTCGGTTGATGATATTCTAGCTGTATCCGTATAGTCTGATTGTATGTGTAGCTACAAAAACCCAAATTAAAAGCGTTTGTATAATTTACCACCAAACTTTGATGACAGTCTTTTGACATTCAATATAAAAAAACCTAAATATTTAAACAGCCAACAGTTACAAACATATCCGAACCCCACACTACAATACCAGTCTTGTGTGTATCGGAAACTACGAGAGGTCTCCCAAACACCCAAACCCAAATCAAATATTCATGGATCGCACAAACATTTGTCTCAGGGCGGGGATAGAACCCGTGGCCTCTCGATCAACAAATTCTCGCTCAAGTCAAGTCAAATTTTCGCTCTATATTGTTTATTTGAATATTTTTCATACATTAGGCATGCTAGTATTCTATTTTCTTCAAAAAATCTTACGGCGTTTGTTATGAAATGAAATTAAATGTAATTTTATTTATTGAATCTATAAAATGTCAAATACATCACTTAAATTCAGTCATTTCAAAATTTACCACCCTGTTCGAAAGGCAGTCATCACTAGAGAAGAACGGACAAGAAACTCTGGTGTTGCTCTTTTCCAATCAAGAGATAGTTTACAATATAGAAAATTAAACTACCGCATCCACGAATTCCCGTTCGTTGCGTTATGAAATCAGATGTCTTCAAGGGGAGCATAATTCTCAAACATTATACCGAATAATTGCATATTGTTTCGCCGCCCTTAGAAACCGTAAGGACCGCCGGCCTGAGCGTAATTACTTCACTGATTTACTGAACTCGTCAGCATTTTTGTCGTTGGCATTTAATATTTTAGATTATCAACTACTCACTTTTGGACTAAGTTTTAAATCCTCAGTTGAAGAGGATACCTGTGTGGAACACTTCGAGTAACTAAAACACTACTAAGTGTTATTTAAAGTACGTGATAATTCATTGTTAATACACACATAACTTCGAAAAGTCAGAGGTGTGTGCCTGAGGTATGAACCCGCGACCGTCGAGGTTCTCGCCCGCGTGTCTAAACCCGAGGCCATCATGACTTCACGACTACACTACACCACACAGTTATTCAATCGCAATTCACTTGCTCTGATACTTTTCGGGTGTTTTTGTTTTTTTATATAAAGTGATCGTTGATTCTAAATACATTATTCAGTTTATCATTAGTTTGTTAGTAGGTTTAGGCCTTAGTCCACCACGTTGGCCTAGTACGGGTTGGCGGACTACACACCAAAGACATTTCTAAGAACTTAAGTGTACAGGTTTCCTCACGATATTATCCTTTATCCTAAAGTACATGATAATTCATTGTGGATACACACATAACTTCGAAACGTCAGAGGTATGTCCGGGCTTAACTCGCGACCGTCGAGATTCTAACACTCATGCACGGTAATAGTATCATACAGTAGTTTAGCTCGGCCGCATTTTTGAAATAAATACCTACAGCCGCGCGGTACGTAAACATGCGATAGGGCTGCGAACCTGCAGAATTTTAATTCAATCTGCCTACTTTGACTTTCTATAAATTTTTGTGATTGTTTTTATTTTTATTTAAACTAATCAAATATTTTGTGAATGGAATAGGAAGTGTTCAATAAAAATGCATGTTATTTTTTGATTGGAAGATTTCATGCAACCAAAAACAGCACAATATATAAACATAATATATACTTGTCATATTAAATATGCACTTCTATTGTATAAAAATCGCGCGTTTACTGCTTAAAATACAACACCGTCCGTTCGTGACTGCGGCACATTCGTGACTGCCTGCATGCCACCGCATGCCGCGATCGAGGCGCGTAGGTATAACTCGCGTTTCGCCCGTTTGTATGAAGTTAAACTACTGTATGATAATATTACCGTGACTCAGGTTACTTGATAATATCAGTTTGGTTATGGCATATCCACATTACGATTTCCTGTCACTGCCAAGATACGCGTCTGATATTGAGATATACTGTGTTACAAATCAAACTTACCTTAACGTAAAGCTTGTGGTACACTGACGAGCGTAGCTACTCGTATATTGGAGGATACCTCTACAAGATTGTGTTGCTACAGTTTGTATCGTTATGACATTTATCATGTAAAATTGAAACTATGTCAATTTAGAAGAAAAAAAATATTGCTATTTCTATTTTAAAAAAATTACATTTCGTGTTGCTGAGGGAGTTTCTTGCCGTTTCTTCTCCACAGCGATAACACGTTTCGAAGCGGCAATAGTTTAAAAAAGTGTAAAATTGACGATTCGAAAGAACTTGTAAAAGTCTATTTGAATAAAGATAATTTGACTTTGACTTTGAAGATGTAAACAGACCATTATCAAAAACTAGGTCAGATAAAACTTGCGGTGATTACAAATTGTCTTAGATGTGTAGTCCACCAACACGCACTAGGCCACGGGAAGTCGTGATGGCCTCGAGGTTTGAGGTCCAGAATCTCGACTGTCGCAGGTTCGAACCCCAGGCACACACCTCTGACTTTTCGAAGTTATGTGTGTATTCACAAAGAATTATCACGGTTACTTTACTTTAACGGTGAAGGAAAACAACGTGATGAAACCTGCACATCTGAAAGTTCTTAGAAATTTCTTTGGTGTGTAGACCGCCAAACCGCACTAGGCCAGCGTGGTGGACTAAGGCTTAAACCCTCTCAGTTGTAGAGGAGGCCCGTACCCAGCAGTGGGACGTATATGGGCTGATGATGAAACATCTTTCTAAACGTAGGGATACTCTTCTGCTCTCCCCTCAAAGCTACTGTCATGATTAAGTATAGAAAGTATTACATATCTTGCAGTGTCGGTACTTCCATAGAAGCCCAAAAGCGTTACCCTATAATTGTGTAATGTCTAGTTATTAATTGTTTATTGTGGGCTCAGGATATTCTCATTTATATGTCAAATTGCTTTTGTTAATTAAGATTTAAGGCTTTAAGATTGTTATTCAGAATTTTGTAAGGCAAGTTGGTCTTTTGGGCTTCTATGGAAGTACCGCCTCTGATATCTTGTAGTACACGTGAAGCTTCAACAAAGCGAACAATCGACAGTTACTGATTATTGTGTAGTGTTACCCGTACATCAGCGTCTAAGCGCATCGCATATTGCACATGCAGTTATTAAGAGGGTGGCAGGGGTTATACCCTCTCAATGGTATAACTGACTGCCTCGTGGTCTCGCGGTACAAGTATGTGCCGTGCGATCTAGAGGTGCTGGGTTCGATTCCCGGGTCGGGCAAAGTGTTATTGGATTTTTCCATTAGGAAATTCTCAGTAACAGCACGGAGTCTGGAATTGTGCCCGAAAAACGGCAATAGGCTCGCCACCTATTACGTGGGAGTGATGCACACTTGGCGAAATGTGGGTGCAGAGATGCACCTCTATCTACCCCTTTGGGAAATACAGGCTATGTATTAAAGGGTAACACTGGTTGAGAAACAAGTACGTCTTCAACTTTAATATTTTAAAATATTAATCCGTCTTGCAACTGACAATTCCAACGACTGAGCTCGAACTGCTCAGCGACACCATTTTTATACACATAAATTGACGGTCTTATTTTTAAATATTTTTACAAAGTCCAATAATCAATTTATATTAATCAAGATTATATTCTCATTAAAGTTATTGACAATTTTAATTATACTTACAAGTAATAAAATAATCATTATGCAATTTTACTATTACTACAGTAATTATTAGTAAAAGGTCTGTACGCATAAGCTTTTAATAATTATTTAAAAATATAATATTGTAAGGTATTATAATGAAATACATTTATAATTACTAAATATTACTATTTAGGCTAACAGTATGTATGTATCTCATCATCATCATCATCAGCCCATATACGTCCCACTGCTGGGCACGGGCCTCCCCTACAACTGAGAGGGTTTAGGCCTTAGTCCACCACGCTGGCCTAGTGCGGGTTGGCGGACTACACACCTTAGAAATTCCTAAGAACTTTTAGGTGTGCAGGTTTTATCACGATGTTTTCCTTCACCGTTATAGCAAGTGATAATTCATTGTGAATACACACATAACTTCGAAAAGTCAGAGGTGTGTGCCTGGGGTTTTAACCTGCGACCGTCGAAATTCTCGACCGTGCGCCTAAACCTCGAGGGTATTATGCTATGTATCTCATTTTATATTAATATTTTAACTACGATATATTCCATTAATGCAATGTGATGCAATAATTCGAAAAAGACGCGATAAATATGTATGTATTCTAAGTTATATAAGCTGCCTATATTTGACTACGTATGTGGACCATAGAGCGTAATTCCGGGCATACCCGGCCGGTTGTCGTTGACCGGAAATATTACCCGGGTCGGATACCTCGCACTACGAGTAGTCCTTAGTTATCGTGGATAATCTGTCACATTTCATTAGCTCAAGAACTTGAGGACGGACTTGGGATTATCCTGTGGAGGTCATGGGCTATAAATTATATTACTCGTAGTAAATCATCATCAAGACAAGTGTTGGAGTCCACTCCAACACCGCTTAGGTAGACGTAGTGTAGGACGTCCTGCGTTCGACGGCTTGAAAGAGGTGGCAGGTAGCCGATTGATAAGGACAGCTCAAGACCGGGATGGTTGGCGCCTACTTGGGGAGGCCTACGTTCAGCAGTGGACGGTGATAGGCTGAGAATGAATGAATGAAAATCATCATCAGCCCATATACATATGTTTCACTGCTGGGCACGGGCCTCCTTTACAACTGATAGGGTTGAGGCATTAATCCACTACGCTGGCCTAGTGCGGGTTGGGGAACTAGACACCTAAGAAACTCCTAAGAACATTTAGGCGTGTAGATTTTTCTCACGATGTTTTCCTTCACGGTTAAAATACGTGATCATTCATTGTGAATACACACATAATCGCCAACCCGCACTGGGCCAGCGTGGTGGACTAAGGCCTAAACCCTCTCAATGGTAAAGGAGGCCCGTGCCCAGCAGTGGGACGTACATGGGCTGATGATGATGATGATGACACATATAAATTCGAATAGTCAGAGGTTTTAAAGACCAATTAGTATAAATAAATTTCTTATCAAGATCACAATAAATATAATTCTAGTGGACCCCCCACGACTGCCCTGCACAGCTGTCTATAGCTCCATCTCGCTCGCACATCGCCCTGTTTCAGCGTGAAACAGCGCAACAGGATTATTTGTAGCGTGACAAATGAGCGTGAAGGAACGCGCGTAACGACGTGACTGGGGGCGCAACACGCTGTATATTCAACTCTATTAGTGAATGTTTACTTTGAAAAGTCACATAGTGACCCCATAAGGCTTGTATGTCTTGTGACGTAAAATTAATAAATACACCAAACAGTCACATACATAGTTCTGTCCACACACTAACATACAAGTCTTGTGTAGTGTAAAAAAAAACTACGGGAGACTTTTCGGTCTCGCAAACACCCAGACCCGAGACAAATATTTTTGGTTCACACAAACATTTGTTTTGCAAGCTGGTGTCTAGCTAAGTACGAACTACCTTTTTGGGTTTCTCTTTTGACTGTGTCTAATAATCATCAGGGTTTTATCTCAGCACAGAAATTGTTCGAGACATTTTCAAAAGTTTAGGCTTCAAATAAGTAACAGGATCGATTAAACTGGAAATTTATAGTTTTAACTCTAAAACAAGTAAGAATAACAAATAGTCCTCTAGAACGTTCTCAATTATGGAACAATTAGGTTGTAACTTGTAAATAACGCTCTTAAATAATTTATCATCATTAATTCATATACGTCCCACTGCAAGGCACAGGCCTCCTCTACCATTGAGAGGGTTTAGGCCTTAGTTAACCACGCTGGCCCAGTGCGAGTAGACGGACTACTAAGAAATTCCTAGGACCTTTTAGGTGTGTAGTTTTCCTCACGACATTTTCCTTCACCGTTAAAATACGTCCTAATTCATTGTGAATACACATAACTTGGAAAAGTCAGAGGTTGGGGATTGAACCCGCGATCGTCAAGATTCTCGCCTAAACCTCGAGGACACGACTTGCCTTAAATATTACCACAAATCAAAATTTATTTATATACTAATCCCCTATACATTGAAAATTCGTGTTTTGCGAAAAATATAACTGAAAATAGTTTACAAATGGCACAAAGAACGTCCCACAATAACGTAGCAAGCGGTACTGAAGTGGATAAACCGGATCATCCGACAAAGGAGCTCATATCCGGGTATCCACAATGGGTATATGTCTCAGGTACTCAAAGGTATTTTTAGCATACTAAGTCGGCATTTGTTAGTTCTTATTCCTAAGTTCGTACTTGGATTTTATTTTGTTTGTGAATGAAAATTTATATAATAATTGTTCCAATATTGTACAATATTTCTTGATTGGAAAAAAAGCAACACTAGAGTTTCTTACCCGTTCTAGTGATGTCTCCCAGGGTGTTAAACTAAATTTATAAATGACTGAATCTAAGTGATGTATTTGACATTTTATAGATTAATTAAAATATTTATTAATTTCATAGCCCAGTGGCGTGCCATAGGAGAGGCCTATGTCCAGCAGTGGACGTAAGAAATACTGATGATGATGATGATGATTTAACTTCCTTTCATAAATGGATAGCAAAGGATTTTTAAATGTCTTTTGGTGGAATAAGTGTATTACAATCTAGTGCTGGTTTGATTTCCAAGTCGGTCTAAGTGTTTTTGGGTTAGAAATACTAAGAAACAACGCGAAATCTGGAAATATGCAATTTTTAACTTATGCATACACCAAATTTTACACTTTTCTAAACTCGGGAATCGAAATCGGGACTGCTTAATTTAACGCTGTACATTTATGCCGCAAACCAATTGTTTTCCAGTGTAAAATCATATTCTATTTATATTCCCCATTGGTTTTTGCGTATTTGGCTAAAACACGAAATCTTGTACTTAAGGGCCTCGAATCGATTCGTCAATCAAAACAAACTTTCGGTAAACAGCTAGACGCTACCGTTAAAGTATACAATCAGTTGATTTTCGAAACGTCTAGACCTTTATTTACTGCCTATTAGCTTTATTAAATTATCCGAAAATTGTAAACGGGATAGTGATTTTGAAAGTTTTTTAGTTTGTAAGCCTGAATACAGTGATTTAAATGAGTTGTTCTTTTCGAAGTTATGTGTGCATTAACAATTAACTGTCACGTACTTTAACAGTGAAGGAAAACATCGTGAGGAAACCTACATACCTAAAAAGTTCTTAGGAATTTCTTAGGTGTGTAGTCCGCCAACCCGCACTAGGCCAGCGTGGTGGACTAAGGCCTAAACCCTCTCAGTTGTAGAGGAAGCCCGGGCAGTGGGTTGATAATGAAATGAGTTGTGGTGGAGATGGATGGGACTATTCCCCCTTATGATCTTGACACACTTGCATACTCATCATGCGAGTTTGTCGAGATCCGGTATGACCTTGTTAGTATAGTTTGACAGCCCCGTGGCGCGGTTGGCTAGACACCAGCTTGCGAAACGAGAGGCCGCGGGTTCGATCCCCGCACCGAGACAAATGTTTGTGTGACCCACAAATATTTGTTTCGGGTCTGGGTGTATGTGAGACCGAAAAGTCTCTCGTAGTTTCTGATACCCATGACACAAGACTTTGTGGGATCAGAACTATGTATGTGACTGTTGGGTGTATTTATTTATTTATTATAGTTAGAAAAAGGCATAATTGTTTCGAGTTTTTAGGGACTGACAAAAGGAAAAATCTCAAAATGGTATTTTTCAAATTACGAATAATTGTTTGTTGTATGTGTGTAACAATTGGTTTGTGTATAATGTGTGTATGTTTAAACATTATTCTATTTGCACACCTTGCTACAAATTTTGTTGTGTATCATCTTTGCATCACCCAAGAGTCGACTGGCAGAGAATGCCTTAGGCATTAAGTCCACCTTTGCAATCATTATAATTGATGTGTAAATAATTTCAAAACGTAATGCAATCAAAATGGCGCCACTTTTAAATAAGTTTTCATCGTTATTCACAAAAAGATGTCTCTTAACAAAATGTCGTTTTGAAATCCTAACTTATTTTGAAGAAAGCTGGTTCATAGATAGATGACCCCTTATAGACCTTTAGTGGCTTTATAAAAATCAATCCACAAAACCAATATTAACGCTACAAACAACAAAAGAAGTAATAAGTCTTCATATTTTTATTTATTTCACTTTATCGAGAGTGACAAAACATTCACCCGTTCCCGCCATTTTGTCCTCAATGTACTCAGAAATATTATAATAAGCTTTTTGGTAAGTTTTAAGTTTTATTAAGTCCTTAAAGTTGTTCAGAGGTAGCCAACAGCCTCGGGGAACTTGGTGTTGAAGCCTATATCTCTCATAAAAGAGCTAATTTATTTGTGGAGACTAGTTTTGTGTTGAAAAAAACTGTCAACAGAATAATTGTGATGTGTTTGAGTTATTTGTTGAAAATAATGTGTTGAAATAAGTTGCAAGAATATGATGGCCTCGAAGTTTAGGTTGAGGTCGCAGAATCAAACAAAGAATTATCAGGCACTTTAAAGGTGAAGGAAAACATCGCGAGAAAACCTGCAAACCTAGAAGTTTTTAGGAATTTCTTAGGGGTGTAGTCCGCCAACCCGCACTAGGCCGGCGTGGTGGACTAATAACATTTTCCCAGACTTAAGAATCGAACCCGGGACCTCTAAATCACAAGGCACATACTTTTGCCGCTAGACCACGAAGTTTTAAGTATTTAATGAAAACTAGACATGATAACAGTTTGATGTCGTTTGCACATAGCCCGCAACATTTCATTTCCCGTGAACTTCGCAATAGAAAGCGGGAAAATCCAATTCCCATGAAATATAATAAAACTTTCCCTAAATTAGTTTCTTAAGTTATAATTTGGTATGTATACAGATGTCTAGCTGTTAAGTACCACGTCATTATACTTATTTCAACGGTGAAGGAAAACATCGTGAGGAAACTTGCTCACCTAAAAAGTTCTTAGGAATTTCTTAGGTGTCTAGTCCGTTAGTTGCAGAGGAAGCCTGGGCCCAGCAGTGGGATGTATATGGGCTTTACGCGCCAGTGGCAAATCTATAGCATGTTGACCCTCTTCCCCCTAAATAAGAAAGAAAATATAAAGGGGCGACCCCTTCCCCCATGTTTAAAATTTATTACGTAAGAATCTAAAGAAAAATATGTATATACGTTTGGTTGGTTTTGAAGTTTATATACCCAGCCTATCGCCGTCCACTGCTGAACGTAGGCCTCCCCAAGAAAGCGCCAACCATCCCGGTCTTGAGCAGCCCTCATCCATCCGTTACCCGCCAACTTTCTCAAGTCGTCGGACCATCGTGCTGCAGGTCGTCCTACACTACGTCTACCTAAGCGCGGTCTCCACTCCAACACTTGTCTGGTCCATCGGCCGACAGACCGTCGGCAGACATGGCCGGCCCACTTCCACTTTAGCGTGCTAATCTTGCGGGCAATGTCAATGACTCTGAAGTTTATTTTAAAAATATCAATTTTTAGGATCTGTAAGGTTTTACAGATTCCAATATTTATAAAATTAAATAATAGATAATATATTGCAATTGCACGCTAATAATCTACATATTTCTTATAATTAAAAATAAATGCTAAAGGAAAATTATTTTAGTTATTAACTTTTAAAATGTAATTACTCTGGCAACACTGTCTTCGGAAGAGAATCAATAAAAAGTCGATAAAATAAGTAAAGTAGTAAAGTAAAGTAAAGTAAAGTAGTACAGTAAAGACGTTGGATAAGGATGAGACGAAGTAATTCATATTGACACAGTGTAATAAAAGGTGTATAATAAACACAACAAAGTGCAGACGGAGTTTCATTTACTACGACCAATCATAATAGAAACCTACAGAAAGTTTATAATCATGTTGAATGTAATCATTTTAATTGTAATTTGGATACATCATTAGTGCCTCGTGGTCTCGCGGTACAAGTATGTGCCGTGCGATCTAGAGGTCCTGGGTTCGATTCCCGGGTCGGGCAAACTGTTATTGGGTTTTCCATTAGGAAATTCTCGGTAACAGCACGGAGTCTGGAAATGTGCCCGAAAAACGGCAATAGGCTCGCCCCCTATTACGTGGGACTGATACATACCTGGCGAAATGTGGGTGCAGAAATGCACCTCTGCCTACCTCTTCGGGGAATACAGGCGTGAGTTTATGTATGTATGTATGTATGCAATAGATAACATTTTCAAATCTTAACTTTATGTATTTTTGTGATCTTGCGTAGGAACTATCACGGCTTCCTCTGTAAGAACATGTAAGATATAGTCGATCCCCCTCCTAAATCGTCTTACAATATAATGAATGGACCTTGGTCTAAAGCGTGGGCTATATTCCTCATTGACAGCTCACTACAATCCATTAACTGTAGAAATTAAACAAATCCCTTTGTAATACGATATCATTTGATTATTCGAAAACTCATTAGGGCAGCACAATAGCCCGAGGCGGGGCGGCCATTAGACCAGCGCTGGCAGAGGGCCAGTCGCAACCGGCTGAATTTTATTGGTCCTACTGAATTTTCAGTTGAAATTATAGCTGGGACCCGATAGGAGGAATTTGTTCCGTGATGAATGCGTGGAGAGGACTTGTTACTTTTTAATTAAAGTTTTTAGGAGTTGAAAGTTTTGTTGTATATTTAATCAAAGTTGGTTAGTTAAGTTAGTTGTAAGTGTATGTGTAATTAACTCTATAAATAAATACACCCAACAGTCACATATATAGTTCTGACACCACACTAGGATACAAGTCCTGTGTCATGGGTATCAGAAACTTAGAGAGACTTTTCGCTATCACAAACACCCAGACGCGAAACAAATATCTGTGATCGCACTAAAAAGTTTCTCGTAGTATCTAATACCCACGACACAAGACTTATTTTTAGAGTTCAGAACTATGTATGAGACTGTTGGGTTTATTAATTGGTTTTATTTTCATTTCAATTTTATATATCACACCGTCTTTACATTTGTCATGCATTTTTATTCGTATGCTACACTTAACCTAGATATCAAACCTTGTTAAGTGGTTTAATCCATACTAATATAACTGCCACGTGGTCTCGCGGTACAAGTACGTGCCGTGCGATCTAGAGGTCCTGGGTTCGATTCCCGGGTCGGGCAAAGTGTTATTGGGTTTTTCCATTAGGAAATTCTCAGTAACAGCGCGGAGTCTGGAAATGTGCCCGAAAAACGGCAATAGGCTCGCCCCCTATAACGTGGGACTGATACATACCTGGCGAAATGTGGGTGCAGAAATGCACCTCTGCCTACCCCTTCGGGGAATACAGGCGTGAGTTTATGTATGTAATATTACTTAATCCCGTTTGTTTATTTTTTCATACTTAAACTAATATATTAATTCTGCGAATTTTGGTAAATTCGTATCCATTTGTAAGGTTTATTTTCATTTGTTTAATTTAAGGTTTCATTTTCATTTGGGTGAAGATATTTGTAATTTTTTTTTTCAATATGGTTCATGGATTTAAAATGAGGGGTTGATGGAAGGAGGTTATAAATATTGGCGACGCTGACAGATTGGATCATTCGACACCGAACGGTTGTAATGTTTGGATGTGAGGATTGCGTGAAAAATAACGGATACACGGAATAATACATGAATTATTGCGATACGAAATAAAGAAGCGTTTTCAAGCTTGCGGTCTTATTACTGCCTCTTACACATTATATGATATTTTGGTGTTTGTTAAACAAATATTTCTAAAAGAAACGTTTACGAAGCTACTCCACAGCGTTCGAACCCATTGTTTGAAGTGTACGTAATTAAAATTGGCTCGATATTAGTTCGCACCTGAGAGGCGAGAAGGGGTGATAGTCCTTATTACGTGTCGTGATTGACATTTTATCGCTATCGCTGCTTCGTTTGATGTTATGTAGTAGAACCACGATGTAGATTTAGTGAATAGGTTGGCTCAACCGGGATGGCAAAACTGGTTTCTTTGCTTCTTGATCGGTGAGTGATTAATGTTGGGATACTACATACATACATAAACTCACGCCTGTATTCCCCGAAGAGGTAGGCAGAGGTGCATTTCTGCACCCACATTTCGCCAAGTATGTATCAGTCCCACGTAATAGGGGGCGAACCTATTGCCGTTTTTCGGGCACCTTTCCAGACTCTGTGTTGTTACCGAGAATTTCCTAATGGAAAAACCCAATAACACTGATGGCCTCGAGGCTTAGGCGCGCGGTCGAGAATTTCGGCGATCGCAGGTTCAAACCCCAGGCACACACCTCTGACTTTTCGGAGTTATGTGTGTATTCACAATGAATTTTTACTTGCTTTAACGGTGAAGGAAAACATCGTGATAAAACCTGCACACCTAAAAGTTCTTAGGAATTTCTTAGGTGCTTATTCCGCTAACTCGCACTAGGCCAGCGTTTTGGACTAAGGTCTAAGCCCTCTCAGTTGTAGAGGAGGCCCGTGCCCAGCAGTGGGACGTATTTGGGCTGATGATGATACCTAGACTCGGGCTTATATTGAGAACTTTTCTAAGTAAAATCTAATCACTGATCACTCTACTCGACCCTGGTATCTATCCTTTCGATCCAACGCCTTTAATAAAGAAACGGTACCCTCCATCGAAAAGCAAATTAGATTATATTTTTTACACATCTAAGGGACGGAAATAACAAAATGGCGCGCGGGGATGACAAGATGGCGTCGTGACTGCACGATGTGTGTGCTTAATGTGCTCACTGAGCAATTTTATCGTATAGGGAGCGGTAAATATTGTTCAAAACAGGTAGCTGTGGTGTAACAACACGTGAATCGGCTTTTCAAACTTGAATATATGATGAATAAATGACAGTCCCGTTGTGTGGTTGCCTAGACACCAGATTGCGAAACTAGAGGCCGCGGGCTCGATCCCCGCACCGAGACAAATGTGTGTGATCCACAAATATTTGTTTCGGGTCTGGGTGCTTGTGAGACCGAAAAGTCTCTCGTAGTTTCTGATACCCACGACACAAGACTCGTATCTTAATGTGGGGTCAGAACAATGTACCTATGTGACTGTTGGGTGTATTTATTATTAATATGTGTATCTCTTTACACTGATAATTGTGTACTATAGTTTCGTATCGTATGACAATATTGTCAAACTGCAACGAAGGCATCTTGGTAGAGTCTATGTGTCGGTTATCTTGCTACTTCAGTAACGTTGTTTAATTCTGTGTACTGAAAATCTTGTTTCATACTATTTTAGCGACGTATTTGTCGTAATTGCGTTTTAGTTTTTACTTTTTCTATATTTTCTATTTTATCAGTCAGATAGCCAATAGTTTCCAACACGTAATGGACACGTGGGAAGGTTTTCATTTCTCCGATATCGGCTGAATTCTATATGCCTTAGATTTCAATGGATACCGAGACAAAGCTCTCGACCGCCGTGTTCCATCCGAATATTTGTTCTCATGAACCAAATTGCCTGCATTGTCCGCAAAAAATATATTAATTTTGGCATCCGCCTGTATATCCAACAAATCATATTATTTCAGACTCAATCTTTCAGTTTAAATAAGTAAATAAATAAATACACCCAAAAGTCACTTACATAGTTCTGAACCCACACTAAGATACAAGTGTTGTGTCGTGGGTATAAGAAACTACGAGAGACTTTACAGTCTCACAAACACCCAGACCCGAAACAAATATTTGTGGATCACACAAACATTTGTCTCAGTGCGGAGTCGAACCCGTGGCCTATCGTTTTGCAAGCTAGTATCTAGCCAATTGCGCCACGGGGCTGTCATACATACGGTTACAAGTCGACATACTCGTAATTGTGCCGAGCAATCATCATCAGCCCTTATACGTCCCACTGCTGGGCAAGGGCCTCCTCTACAACTGAGAGGGGTTAAGCTTTAGTCCACTACACTGGCCTAGTGCGAACTTCACACCTAAAAAAAATCCTAAGAACTTTTAGGTGTGCAGGTTTCCTCACGATGATTTCCTTCACAGTTAAAGTACGCGATAATTCTTTGTGAATACACACATAACTTCGAAAACACACTTAATTTATCACATCCTTTTATTTGTCTAGATTCTAGATCAGGGTTTCCCAACCTTTTCTTGGTCAGGGACCACATATATATTATTCTTGTTAGCAGAACAAAATACGTATAATAAAAATGAACGTTTCCCAACCTTTTTTTGGTCAGGGACCACATATATATTATTCTTGTTAGCAGAACAAAATACGTATAATAAAAATGAACGGCAATAATCAAACTGAAACTTTAATTAATAACTCAGTAGCAAATTATATCAAAATAAATATTGTTTTTAGGATAAACTTCGCGGGTCATATTTTTTAGAATCTAGATGAATAAGGATTAACAGTGTTAAAAAAGAAATAAGATTTAGAGCCTAGATCATCACACTTATCAAAATAAATAAATAAATAAATACACCCAACAGTCACATACATAGTTCTGACCCCACACTAAGATACAAGTCTTGTGTCGTGGGTATCAGAAACTACGAGAGACTTTTTGGTCTCACAAACACCCAGACCCGAAACAAATACTTGTGGATCACACAAACATTTGTCTCGGTGCGGGGATCGAACCCGCGGCCTCTCGTTTCGCAAGCTGGTATCTAGCCAACTGCGCCACGGGGCTGTCTATAAATATATTTATTCTATTTATTGAATATATTCTATTTATGTCTATAAATGGATTTATTCAAAGGTCACAGCCACGAGGTCATTAAATCAGCTCCAATATTGGGCAGGGATGTTAATTCGGCGCCAATTTATCGACGAAACGCGATTGTGGGGTGAGTCGGCACAGAAAACTGCGCTGATTTATTGCATGCGCCCGGTTTTAAAACGGGAGTGATCGGGAGCTAGGGGGAAGATTCTGGAATGATTTTATACGTGGTTTTATTTTTACGCCTATTTCATATGTAAATAAGCCTGAAAAGATACATAAATATTCATGTTTGTACACGCGGTCGAGAATCTCGACGATCGCGAGTTCAAAACAGGCACGCACTTCTGACTTATCAAAGCTATGTGTATTCACAAAGCCTCCACTGGTTTGTAGTACAGTCCCCATAAGGTTTCGACTACAAAACACTACTGGGATGAAGTCGACACATTTTATCCTGTCAGATTTCAATGTAATTATCATATAGTGTGTTTTTTTTTTCATAAAACTTATTCCCAAATTTTAATGTTTAAGTCACCAGCTCCTGTTTACTCTCGGAGACAGTGCGAGCCAGTTACGACCGGTTTTATCCGCCTTGTCGCTTCTTTAAAGCCAAATGGCGGCGTAATTCACTCCCCTTTGTGGACGAAATGGGGTGCCATTTGATTATTAGTTTTATAACGCGTAATTATTAATGGCTGTTTATTATGTTGGAGAATAAATAGACAACTCTTTATTGCTACCCACATACAATAATTAATGGAATTATAAATAAAATTAACTGTGTGTGTACTTATGTACACGCGTTAGAAGTTATACCACACGACTGAAGTAAAACATATAAATACGCCCAACAGTCACATACATAGTTCTTAGTTTACACAACATACATACATACATAAACTCACGCCTGTATTCCCCGAAGGGGTAGGCAGAGGTGCATTTCTGCACCCACATTTCGCCAGGTATGTATTATTCCCACGTAATAGGTGGTGAGCCTATTGCCGTTTTTCGGGCACAATTCCAGACTCTGCTACTGAGAATTTCCTAATGGAAAAATAACTAAAAATAACACTTTGTCAGACCCGGGAATCGAACCCAGGACCTCTAGATCGCTCGGCACATACTTATACCGCGAGACCACAAGGCAACGACTGAAGTACGACGAGTTTTACGACTGAAGTAAAACTTACAAATACGCCCACCAGTCACATACATAGTTCTTGGTTTACACAACATATTACATTTCTGAACGCACTCGTAAATATTTGACAACTATTAAATATGTCAATCCCTTTTTATTACTGTCACTATTCTACGTTTTTAAAATGTAAAACATATAAACTTTTTTTTGAAAAATATTCGATCCGAAACATATTAAAACCTTTCTGATCCATTTGACACTTACATTTAACATAGGCAGCTTCAATCTGTTAATTATATTGGAGCACATAGGCAGCTTTAACGTCTTACTTTTTGTGTTACATATTATGCGCGTGCATCTTAAAATTTCACTCTCATATTTTTTTCATAACGCGCCTAAAGAAGTATAACTTCAAAAAATGTAGACAATAGGCGGTTTTGCCGCTGACAGCGATCTCATCCAGACATCCTTTCGATGGAAATACTCGTATATGTAAGTGTAGTACATAATTTGACAGCCCCGTCGCGCAGTTAGCTAGATACCAGCTTGCGAAACGAGAGGCTGTAGGTTCGACAATCTACGAACATTTGTTTTGGGTCTGGGTGTGTGTGACACCGAAAAGTCTCTCGTAGTTTCTGATACCCACGACACAAGACTTGTATTTTAATGTGGGGTCAGAACTATGTATGTGACTGTTGGGTGTATTTATTTATTTAATTAAATACTATTAACCTAATCAAGCAGTGATGGCCTCGAGGATGAAGCAGTGATGGCCTCGAGGTTTAGGCGCGCAGTCGAGAATCTCGGCGTTCGCGGGTTCAAACCCCAGGCACACATCTCTGACTTTTCAGAGTTATGTGTGTATTCGCAAAGAATTATCACTTGCTTTAACGGTGAAGGAAAACATCGTGATGAAACCTGCACACCTAAAAAAGTTCTTAAAAAAATCTTAGGTGTGTAGTCCGCCAACCCGCACTAGGCCAGCGTGGTGGACTAAGGCCTAAAACCCTCTCAGTTTTAGGGCAGGCCCGTGCCCAGCAGTGGGAAGTATATATGCTGGTGATGATGATGATGAACCTAAGACCACACTTTATACTTCAATTCAAATCTTTTTCGCCATAATTACGTTGCATTGTTTACCCCAGCGCATGGGGTAAAAACATCATAAGTATAACACATTACCCCATCATTATATCTTGAACAAAAGCACTTTTAAACAATTTTATCGGCGAAACACAGCTCACAGAGCTTAAGTGGGCAATAACTACACGTAAAGTTGTTAAAAATTCTCTTTGCGAAAGAAAAATCTTATTTTTTCCGACCCTCTTTCAACTTTTGGAGGTGAAAAGATTTTTATTAAATAAAGAAGCGAGTAATTATATTCTAGAGACTTTATAGATGTTTTTGGGAATGTATTTTCGCGGCGCAAGTATCGGTCGTGCGATCTAAAGGTCCAGGGTTCAGGTCCAGGTTCCCAAGTAGAGCAGTGTTATTGGTTTTTTCATTAGAAAATTATAAGTAGCACGCAGTCTGAAATGTGCCCGAAAAACGGCAATAGGCTCGCCCCCTATTACGTGGGACTGATACCTGGCGAAATGTGGGTGCAGAAATGCACCTTTGTCTACCTCTTTCGGGAATATAGCGTGAGGTTACGCATGTATGTATTTTTAGTATATTTTAATAGATAAATGGGTATTGCGAATGCCTTATGATAAATTTTGTACCTATATAAGTACTATTGAAAACTATGATAATAATTTCAGTGTAAAAAAAGTTGCTTGAAAAATATTATCTATACATCTTCTATACATCTATACAAATAAATAAAATTGGAGTGTCTGTTTGTAATATTGAAATAACCGCTTTTAATTAAATGTATATGGATGTATACACGATACATCTACCAAAATAACGTATTTTACAATTTTTGTCTGTTTGTTCCGGCTAATCTCTGAAACGGGTCGACCAATTTTAACGGGACTTTCACTGGCAGATAGCTGATGTAATAAAAAAGTAACTTAGGCTACAAAAATATAAAACAATTAAAGATTCGACTGTTAGGCGGAACGCAGATCGCCGGGTCAGATAGTCTTCAATATTATGTAAATAGCAAGGAAGTGTATAGTGGGGAAATTTTTCTATTTCTGTCAGTCAACAGAATAATGCCGGACTTTGTCGGCCGAGCTTTCACTGGTAAACAAAGGTTACGATTGGTAGTTGTTACCTTTTTGTTGGCCTATCTGTAAAAGCAGATTTAAACAAAAGTTTAATAAATTTTCGCTATTACATAATACATTAGATGTCCTTTGGGTACTAAAAGTATTGTTGCTATTGAAATATAAACTCTTACCCCCTGACATAAGATCAGAATTGCTTTGAAACGCTATCTGGACGGATTCACACATTTTTCCAGAATTTTCCAATAGTGAAATAAAACAGCGTGTTAGTTGGATTATTGTTTGTTCACAAAAGGTATAAAATTTGATTATTATATGTAGGTATACACAGGCACACACCTCTTTTTGAAGTTATGTGTGTATACAAAGAATTGTCACGTACTTTAACGGTGAAGGAAAACATCGTGATGAAACCTGCACATCTAAAAGTTCTTAGGAATTTCTTAGGTGCTTATTCCGCCAGGCCGCACTAGGCCAGCGTGGTGGACCAAGGTCTAAACCCTCTCAGTTGTAGAGGAAGCCCGTGCCCAGCAGTCGGACGTATATGGGCTGATGATGATGATGATGATATAGCAGGTAATGTTGGTAGAGAAAAACTCTTATTTTTTTATACTTTTACGACCCTTAAATACTAATTGTCTCGTTGGACTCGCGGCAAAAGTATGGACTAAGAGTTTCCTAATAGATGAACCCGACAAAACTGTCCGACCCGGGAATCGAACCTGGGTCCTCTAAATAGTTCTGCACAGACTTGTGTCGCAAATAACCACTGATTAAAAATTATTGGAAATTGGTGTATTTAAAAATATCAATTCCAAACAAAAAAGTTCTTAAAATAACAATCAAATTATTATTATTGGCAATGAAAGTAATTTAGTGTTGTTTATTACTACAATTAACTTCAGCCACTACAATGTGAAAGCCCCATTTATGCTTTAAAAGTTATTCAAACTCACTCAACAAAAAATTATGTTGAAATATAAACTTGAACCATTTCATCATTTTTCCGCGCGACTGTGCTCTGTAATAACTAAAAAAACTCGGTTTCATTCCCGATAGGTAACTTTCTGTTGTCATCGATGCGCCGTAGTTTTGTTTGATATCGTTTTTTTAAATACACCTTTTTTATTTAGTTACGACTGTGGAGCTACAAATGTGATTTATTTTAAGGTATTTAGGGTATCATATTGACCCATATGCTACGCTTACGGAGCTCCCAAGAGTTTAAAGAAATACAAGTTCATAGCGAATTTATTTGAAATCCACATTACGTATGCATCTTTAAATATGAAAGCGTACATTTAAAAGTAAGTAGTGATGGCCTCGAGGTTTAGGCGCGCGGTCGAGAATCCCGGCGGTCGCGGGTTCAAACCCCAGGCACACACCTCTGACTTTTCCAAGTTATGTGTGTATTCACAATGAATTATCACTTACTTTAACGGTGAAGGAAATCGAATCAGGAATCCGTAGGAGAACACAGGTTGCCGACATAGCCCACCCTAACTCTTTGGGCTATGTCCGCAACCTGTGTTCTCCTACGGATTCCTGATTCGATCACGTCCACCCGCAAGGTGGACCGACTATTTGGTAAAAATTGGCGGAAGCCGTTGGTTGCAGGCCGCTTCCGACAGAACACTCTGGAGGTCTTTGGGGGAGGCCTATGTCCTATGTATGGTGTGGACGCCTTTAGGCTGATGATGGTGATGATAATGATGATTTAGGGTAGTAGCAATATTTACACACTCAAGCTAACCTGGCATAGTCATCATAATCATCAGCCCATATACTTCCCACTGCTAGGCACGGGCCTCCTCTACAACTGAGAGGAGTAGGGCATTAGTCCACCACGCTGGCCTAGTGTGGGTTGGCGGACTACACACCTAAGAAATTCTTAAGAACTTTCAGGTGTGCAAGTTAAATTAAGTGATAATTCATTGTGAATACACACACAACTTCGAAAAGTCAGAGGTGTGTGCCTGGGGTTTGAACTTGCGACCGCCGAGATTCTCGAACGCACGCCTAAAGCTCGAGGCCATCACTACTAATTTTTAAACGTACGCTTTCATATTTAAAGATGCATACGTAATGTGGATTTCAAATAAATTCACTATGAACTTGTATTTCTTTAAACTCTTAAGAGCTCCGTAAGCGTAGCATATGGGTCAATATGATGAACCAACAGAAAATATTAAATCCAACCGTTTTTGGAGATAAAAATATTCATTACAAGTGACTAGGGAGCGGAAAGATACATTTCAACAAATTTCAAAGTGAAATTATAAAATTCGCAGATGAAAGTTACGAGAGATTCGCTGCAAGACTCTACTTTTGGCGAGTAGTTTCACAGTTTGAGCTCTACTCACACTCACCGCTGAAATATTAGACATTTCAATATTTTTAATTTCGTTTATTAAATGCTTAAGAGTGAAGGAAATTGTGGTCGCATACCTGAATTTCTTTGTTGAAGTCCACTGACCACTGTAGGTAGATAATACGGCCAGTGTGGTGGACAAAGGCCTAGCCTTAAAGATCTGTGTGTATAATGTTGTCGCTTTTACTAATTTGTTGAAATATAAAAAATAATAAATTGTAAAATGGTAGATAAATAGTAATTGATAAAATGCTGACACTGCTATGTGGGTAGTTTGAGATTGTTATTGTCACAATTAGAATGTTATGGTGTAGCGGTCTCTTAAGCACGTTTTAAACTTTTAACCATCATGCTTAAAGAAGCCCTCAATTTTCACTCATATCGACGGTGGAAAGCGGAAACGTCGTAACTTGGATTTTGGGTAAAATCACTTTTTACCATATTGTTATATAAAAAAAAAATCCGCGTCGAATGATCTATATCTCGTCTTTCTACGATAATTTTTTCTAACGATACGACCTCGAATTTTTCCGTGTTTTAGCACAGAGCTTAAGAAAATTTGTCGTAACTATAGCAAAATCTGCAATTTTTAACAATAAAACAGTTACTACTTTGTTTATTTATCACGGAGTTCAATTTGAATAAGATACGACATTTCTATAGCCCAAAAATTTACTTAGACCGAGATACAACAATTCTGCCCGGTGAAAATATTTTGTAATTTTATCGATACAACAAATGTTCCGTACTGGTGCAGGGATATGAAACAATTATAACATTTCAAACACTTATTTTATTGTAAAAATCATACTTACAACAAATGAATACAGTTTTGTTTTGTGTACAGAGATCAGTAACGCCACTTTACCTCCCTCCCGCCGCTCTATAATGCCATCACGTGTTCTCTTCATACGCCGTTTCGACCACGACTTAGTTCATGCGTGAGCGTCAATTTGAGAAAACATGTTTGTCGCTGCGTTTCATAACTTTATAAAAGCATATTTACGATTGTGTACAAGTTAAAAATGCTATGAAACAACTCCAGGACCTGAGGTGAGTAATGGAATAGTAATAATTTAGGTTTATTAATATGTTGAGTTGCAGAGCAGAGTCCAATTAGAAGGGCGTCGCTTGATGAAGTCCACGCTCCAACCTACTCGCGCCCATATCCAAAACCCTGAGAGCTTACAATTCGAGCTGAGTAATCGCTTTGATTGTCTAGAACAAAACCTTGCAGTGGACGAGTTAAACAGCGGTTTGGTAGAAGCTGTCCATACGGTGGGATCTAAGCATTTTAGACCTCGCCGTAGAGGCAGACCACAAAAACTCTCGATCCACACTCTTGGCCTCATGGCCGAACGTCGATCTATGGCACTGCAGTCTTCCGAGGACGCCGAAGCATATCGTCAGCTCAATAGACGGATCTGGAAGTCCTTGCGACACGATGTCCGTGCTCACAATACTGTGAGCATTAAAGAGACAATTGAGCGGAACGGAGGCTCCAAAGTGTTTGCAAGAGACTTGTCTATTGGGCAAAGACAGCTGTCTAGTCTGAAGACGGAGGGTGGCAGTGTAATTTCGACGAGGGCAGGAGAGGATGATATCCCGGACATCAGCCTGTGTGAGATTGAGATGGCCCTGAAGCAACTTAAGAACAACAAGGCGCCGGGTGAGGACGGAATCACTTCAGAGCTTCTGAAAGCGGGCGGAACGCCGGTACTTAAAGTCCTTCAGTGGCTCTTCAATTCCGCTCTCCTCGAGGGCTCAACGCCAGAGGCATGGAGCAGGAGCGTGGTGGTAATGTTCTTCAAAAACGGTGATAACACTTTGCTGAAGAATTACAGGCCCATCTCGCTCCTGAGCCATATCTATTTGTTATTATCGAACGTCATCACCAATCGTCTCGAACGCAGGTTTGATGACTTCCAGCCTCCCGAACTAGCCGGTTTCCGAAAAGGCTTTAGCACCATAGACCACATTCATCCGCTTCGGCAAGTTATATAAAAAACCGAGGAATATAACTTGCCGCTTTGTTTAGCGTTTGTGGACTATGAGAAAGCCTTTGATTCGATCGAGACCTGAGCTGTGCTAGAGTCTCTCCAGCGGTGCTATATCGACTATCGGTACATTGAGGTGTTGAAAAGTATATACAGCAACGCCACCATATCGGTCCGAGTACAAGATCAGAGCACGAAAGCTATTCCACTACAGAGAGGCGTGAGACAGGGAGATGTCATATTTTCGAAACTGTTCACTGCCGCGCTGGAAAACGCCTTCAAGCTCTTGCAGTGAAAAGGATTCGGCATCAACATCAACGGCGAGTATATCACACACCTTCGGTTTGCCGACGATATTGTAGTCTTGGCAGAATCGCTGGAAGACCTTAGCACTATGCTCGAAGACCTCAATCAAGTCTCACAACAGGTGGGTCTTAAAATGAGCATGGACAAGACGAAGATCATGTCGAATGTCCACGTTGGGCCTACCCCGATCACAGTTGGGGGCAAGACTCTCGAAGTTGTAGACGAATATGTCTATTTAGGACAAGTGGTCCGGTTAGGCAGGTCCAACTTCGAGAGAGAGGTCAATCGTCGAATCCGACTCGGTTGGGCAGCGTTCGGGAAACTACGCGACGTCTTCTCGTCCAAAATACCTCAGTGCCTGAAGACGAAAGTTTTCGATAGTTGTGTGTTACAGTGATGACATACGGCACTGAGACGTGGCCTCTCACTATGGGCCTCATTAGACGGCTCAGAGTCACTCAACGAGCTATGCAGAGGGCTATGCTCAGGGTTTCCCTACGAGATCGAATCAGAAATGAGGATATCCGTAGGAGAACTAAAGTAACCAATATAGCCCAGCGGATTAGCAAGTTGAAGTGGCAATGGGCCGGGCACATGGCGCGGAGAAGTGATGGCCGATGGGGCCAATAAGTTCTCCAGTGGAGGCCACGTACCGGAAAACGCAGCGTGGGACGTCCTCCGACAAAATGGTCGGACGACCTAGTAAAGGTCGCGGGACATCGCTGGATGCAAGCTGCTTCTATCAGGTCCCTGTGAAAGTCATTAGGAGAGGCCTATGTCCAGTAGTGGACTACCATTGGCTGATGAATGGATGGATGATTATAATGATCACAAATATGATGATCTTAAAAAAGTAGTGGTAAAACTAATTATTTGCAAACGTTTCGCTTGTATTTGAATCTAAAGCATGACAAAAAAAAATAAAGACGTTTCTGTTGGATCAGAGGAAGAAAAAGAAAGTTGAGATTTAAAAATAATTTGTTAAAAACAAGGTTTCTAAATTTTACAGTAATTTTATATGATCCTAGTAATTTTAGGCAATAACGATATACTTTTTCCCAGTTTATAATGATTATGTTTTTAATCATAACATTATTTTTTACTCATCAAAATATTAAAGTTAAGATACAGCATTTCATTTTAAAAACGTCTGTCGCCAGTTTTGAACTTAAAACAAAACTTTTACGTAATTTTATTAAATGAACGAAATACAGCTAAATGAAATATATATCGGCATTGCCATTTTTAAGATACAGCAGATCCGTCGCTCAAAAAATTATGTCTTTTTAAGTTGGCCATACATTTCAGCTCACAGATACAACATTTCAGCTGCCTGAAATTAAAACATCAATTGGCGTAACTTGTGAAATTAATGATAATAATAACTTTATGATAATTTAGAGAAAGGCATCAAATAGGCCTTTGATAAATATAAATACATTCCAACTTTTAACTTTCTATCTCTATAAATATATTAGTTATGAATTTTCAAAATAGTTTTTTGGCTCTAGTGTAAACTTGGGTTTTTCGAGATACGACGTTTCCGCTTTCTTCCGTCGATATGCTCAGAAATGCAAACGCTAGATAATAGCAAAGTAATACATATAAAAATGCTATTTTTAATTTTTTGCTAAGGGTACTTTAAGTCCCATGTGATAGGAGACGTTTTACGCAAATTTTCTCACTCCGTGTTGCTCCTAATACGTGGAATATAAATAATTAAGAAAGTTTTTAAATTATAAAAAGACTTTTTATTTTTTTTTCCTGCAAAATAGACGCATTTCAATACCGCAAAAAAAAGCAAATCTTTTCACTATTATGTCTATATTGCGGACAATAAAAACAAAGAAAAGTTGTTTTCTACTTTAAAATAATTTCAACGCAAGTTGATTCTGCGAACTTAGAATTTTGAGTTAAAATAATTCTTCGAAAAACGTCTCTTCATTTTTGAACTATCAACTAGCCCCACATTTTCAAGTTGAAAATCCTTAGTTTCATCCGCGCGTGTGAAACGAGCCGTCTTGTGGCAACTTATCAAAATTTTGCATATCTTATCCAATTTAAAATTTATAACTTATTCATTGTTGTACTTTAAGTTTGTGCAAGTGAACCGTTTGACTTTTGTGTCAGCGCTTCTTTGTATTTGTTATGCATATCGCGGTTAACTCGCGCCATCTGTTATCTGTGTTTTGAATTACAATGTGATCTCTAGTAGGATTTTTGACACATATACAGCGTGTATTAAGACCATGATCGGAAACGAAAGCAGGTAATAGTTAAGGTGATTACAAACCCCCTGGCGTTTAAGAAAATCCCGACAAAAATTAAAATTTTGAAGTTTTCCTTACAGCCATCGGTATAAAATGTAAATTCAAATCATCTTTTTTTTTATTTTTATTCCGATCACGATCTGAATACAGCCTGTATATAAATTTTACCAACTGGGCGCTTCACGCTCACGTACCGTGGTCGCCCCACTCGGCGCGGAGATGGCCACCGGGGGGTTTTGGTCGGTATGCCGGTATAGGGATATATATTGTTAGGGACCTAGCCCGGCACTAACATCTGCGCAGATATGACGTCGCCGCGCGCTGCGCCTGAAGATCGGTGACCCCGACATACGCTTCCCCCCCCCCCACCCCCTGGGGCTGGCGGGAAGTAGAGCCATAAACAGCTTTCCCCTCGAGAACAAAAAAGAAAATAATTGTTAAAAATAATATTAAATCTAATTAGAGTATATCTATTAATTATGTAAGTTTTACTTTAGTTTTATCCCCAATATTATTCCGTTTCAGATAAAAATATATAGATAAAAATATCTATATACCCAACAAAAACCCTACAAAAAAGTTACCTATATTCTTTTAGATTTAGATTTACAATCAAACTTTAAAACTAGTTCAACTGTATATCATTGTCAACATAACTGACAGACTTTATAACAATCAAATTAGCTTATATTACCTTACAAGTTTCTAAGAATCTTAGGTTTAATAATTGGCTTCTCGAAACAGATGCTAGGAAGTCTAGAACGAGCTTTAGTTACTGGAAGAATATTTAGAGTTTCAGTCAAACTTTGCTAAGCTTAACAAGCACTTCAACTTGAAGTTAGTTTGTAAGTTGACATACATCCATATATGTGCCTCTATCTTGAAGGGGTAGGTAGACTAATAAGGTCGATAGACAACAAAACTAGATGTATCTTTGACTAATCTAAATAGTGATGGCCTCGAGGTTTAGGAGCACAATTGAGTCAAAAACTCGGCACATAGGTTTCTCTTATTTTTCCAGGATCTGTGCATAATCATAATGAATTGTCACGTACTTTGACCGTGAAGGAAAACATCGTGAGGAAACCGGCACTCCTATTTTTTTTAAATTATTTCTTCAGTGTGTAATCGGCCAACCCGCACTAGGCCGGCGTGGTAGACTAAAGCCTAAATCCTCTCATTTGTAGAGGGAGCCCGTGTCCAACTGTGCGACGTATATGGGCTGATGATGATGATGATATATTCTTATACACCCCATAGCTGGGCATAGGCCTTCGATACAACTGAGAGGCTAGGCCTAAGTCCACCATACCATGTTGGATTGGCCTACTACACTAGGATTTATATGGGCTGATGATGATGATGATGATGATATATTCTTATACACCCCATAGCTGGGCATAGGCCTTCGCTACAACTGAGAGGCTAGGCCTAAGTCCACCATACCATGTTGGATTGGCCTACTACACTAGGATTTATATGGGCTGATGATGATGATGATGATGATATATTCTTATACACCCCATAGCTGGGCATAGGCCTTCGCTACAACTGAGAGGCTAGGCCTAAGTCCACCATACCATGTTGGATTGGCCTACTACACTAGGATTTATATGGGCTGATGATGACGATGTTACTATCAAACCTTTATGACGACCGGTTAAGAAGTTTCCTTCGGGATCTCTAGATCGCAAGATTTATGCGGACCAGGAGTCTATAAAAGAGATAGACATTAAATGAAATATCGCAGTATATAAACTGTCGGTCAGTAAACTGCCTCGGAATTTAACTGCTCAATATAAAAAGGACGTTAAGTATACAGTTAGATGCTGTATTAACGACATTTCGGATCTGCTTTAAAAATTTGCGCCGATTTGAGGCATTAACTGGTATTTTGTGGCGAGTTACGAGCGAGAACGAGCCTAAGTACTTGCATGTTATCACGACTATTCCCCAGAGGGGATAGGCAGGGTGTACTTACCAAGTTTCATTGGCTGTGTCCTAAGTCCGCCTATATAGGGGGAGAGATAGAGGTAATACACCCAACAGTCACATACATAGTTCTGACGCCACACTAGGTTACAATTCCTGTGTCGTGGGTATCAGAATCTACAAGAGACTTTTCGGTCTCACAAACACCCTGACCCGAAACAAATATTTGTGGATCACACAAACATTTGTCTCGGGGAATACAGGCATGAGGTAATGTATGTACATACACCCCTTAAGGGAATACAGGCGTGTGTTTATGTATGTAGTTCATAATTGTTTATTGTGGGGTCAGGATTTTTCATTTACATGTCAAATTCCTTTTGTTAAATGAAGATTTAAGGCTTATAGAGTATTATTCGGAATTTTGTAAGGCAAGCTGGGCTTTTGGGCTTCTATGGAAATACCACCACTGGTTAGACGTATAACTTTCTACATACATACATAAACTCACGCCTGTATTCTCCGAAGGGGTAGGCAGAGGTGCATTTCTGCACCCACATTTCGCCAGGTATGTATCAGTTCCACGTAATAGGGGGCGAGCCTGTTGCCGTTTTTCGGGCACATTTCCAGACTCCGTGCTGTTACCGAGAATTTCCTAATGGAAAATCCCAATAACACTTTACCCGACCCGGGAATTGAACCCAGGACCTCTAGATCGCACGGCACATACTTGTACCGCGAGACCACGAGGCAGTCAATGTAATATAAAATCAATGTAATGTAATGTGTAAGTAATGTATGTATATAGAAATATCTTTCCTTTTGGGAGTACGAATGTAAGGTAAGGTTTTAATCACTGCAGTACAAGAGTTTTATACCTAGCATTCGAAAGACACACTTATTAATATATATTTACACTATTTGTATTTTAGGATCTGTTTATTTTTTATTTTTTTATTTGGGCACTTACGACTACCTTTCATTTCTCTTCCTACACCCCATCCTTGGTTGTCTGTAAGACATCGCTTTGTGCGATAAGACCGCCTTTTATGCTAATTTAGTCTATTTTTTTTATCTTATTAGTACAGTAATTTTTTGAAATAAATAAACTTAGACAAAAACAATCCAAATAAAACTAAAATTGAATATGACAGCCCCGTGGCGCAGTTGGCTAGACACCAGCTTGCGAAACGAGAGGCCGCGGGTTCGATTCCCGCACCCAGACAAATGTTTGTGTGGTCCACAAATATTTGTTTCGGGTCTGGGTGTATGTGAGACCGAAAAGTCTCTCGTAGTCTCCGATACCCACGACACAAGACTTAATCTTAATGTGGGTTCAGAACTATGTATGTGGCTGTTGGGTGTATGTATTTATTTATTTAATATAAAAAAAAAACAAACAACGATATACTATTGATGAGATGATATTATTATTTTTCAGCAATAAAATATGATTCCTCCCAACCGAATTCACATCCAATAAGCGTTTGCGATTTCACAATATTTCACCGGACCCGACGCAGCGCCGTATGGGAGGTACGGCCGGCAAAAAAATGCGCGATAGTTTTTATTTTTGACGAGATATTTGTAGATATTTTGCGTTTCGCTACGAATTGACTCATCATCATCATCACCATCAGCCCAAATTCGTCCCACTGCTGGGCCCCGTGCCCCTTCTACAACTGAGAGGGTTTAGGCCTTAGTCCACCACGCTGGCCTAGTGCGGGTTGGCGGACAACACACCTAAGAAATTCCTAAGAACTTTTAGGTGTGCAGGTTTCATCACGATGTTTCCGTTCACCGTTAAAATAACCGTGATAATTCTTTGTGAATACACACATAACTTCGAAAAGTCAGAGGTGTATGCCTCGGGTTTGACCCGCGACCGCCGAGATTCACGACCGCGCGCTTAAACCTCGGGGCCATCACTACATTTTATTGACTATTCAATAAAAAAATCTGAAACAATGTTGACGCTAGCAAAGACGAACCGATAATAGATCGATCTATCTATATTAGCTCATGTATGTCCCACTGCTGGGCATGGGTTTCTTCTACTAGGTAATCTGTTGGGTTACATCTTAGACCACCACATCAGACAAGTTGGGGTTGGCGGGCTACACACCAACTTTGGGGTGATAATTAATTGCGAAAACAACTTGGAAGTAACAGATTTGGGCTTGGGATGTGAGCAGGTACCGCGAAATTTTAATCTTGATTACTGCCTTATCTTCCATCATAACTTGAGGCAGTGGACAAAATACAAAAGTGAAAAAATATAACATTTTTTTGCTACCACTCCAACTAAATTTAGGTATAGATTCCGTCACAAGTTCTTTATGTTAGACAATAACAGCGGGGCGCTGAGGTCAGCACACCAATGTTTGGCATAAACGAAAATATTCCAACGGGACCCTTTATTATTGGGACCCTTATTACATTTTTAGAGGTCCCTTTTAAATGAAAGGTAGCACTGTCACCTCATTACGTTTTTTTGGGACAATATTGTCTCAGCTATCTCTTTTGTTTGGGGAATACATTTTTTCATGATGTTTCGGAAAATAGTAGTTGTTTTTATACATACTGAAGCCAGTACTCCCTAAAGGACTTGTACATTATTTCTTCAAGCATGTTTCACCAGTTTTCAAGTCTTACTCAAAATGGACGACCTTATTGGGTTTGTAGACTCCGTGCTATTATTGTGAATTTATGTACGGAAAGCCCGATAACGCTTTGTTTTACACGGGAACCGATCTTGGCTCCTCTCTATCGTACGGTAGACAGTTAAAACGCCGCCGGGTGAACATCTAGCCCGGCGCCCAGAGGCCACGCGGGGCCGCCGTCCCTACCTTGGCGGCCCCCGAGGAGGAACAAAAATCCTTTTGCCGTGCCTTTTGGCACCGCGCAGAGGCGGTCCCGGGTCAATCCATAGCTCTGGCTTCAGGGTATTCCGGGGCCGTCTCGCTGAATGCGCTGATGGTGGCCATCGCGGGGTTTTTAGTCGGTATTACGGCGCAATTATTTTTGGTAGGGACCCGGCCCAGCGGCCGCCCGCAACAACTACGGGCGGTAACATCTATGCTGGGTCGGAAGGCGCCGGTGAGTCCGACACACCCTCGCCCCTCCGGGGGTGGGATGGTCCGTAAATGGATTTTCCCCGCGGGAAAAAAAAAAAAAAAAAAAGACAGTTAAAACGCGAGGCAGTCACCTTAATAATCAGGTACATAGTGCAGGTTTTCCAAGGTAAGGCGTGTATTCACAATTAATTATTGAATGAGAAAACTCTCACAATAAGAGTTTTAACGAGGAGTCAGTCAGCTAAACCGCACTAGGCCTTCGTAAGGAAATGAAATGAAATGAAATAATATTTATTAAATCTATAAAATGTCAAATACATCACTTAGATTCAGTCATTTCAAAATTTAGTGTACCACCCTGTTCGGAACGCAGTCATCACTAGAGAAGAACGGGCAAGAAACTCAAGTGTTTGCTCTTTTCCAATCAAGATATAGTTTACAGACTGCCTCGTGGTCTCGCGGTACAAGTATGTGCCGTGCGATCTAGAGGTCCTGGGTTCGATTCCCAGGTCAGGCAAAGTGTTATTGGGTTTTTCCATTAGGAAATTCTCAGTAACAGCCCGGAGTCTGTAGGTGTGCCCGAAAAACGGCAATGGGCTTGCCCCCTATTACGTGGGATTGATACGTTCCTGGCGAAATGTGGGTGCAGAAATACACCTCTGCCTACCCCTTCGGGGAATACAGGCGTGAGTTTATGTATGTATGTATGTAGATAGTTTACAATATTGACACAAAGACTAAATTTCCCGAATTAGAGCAGCTCATTAATACAATCTCAGAATGTTGTATTGAATATGACACCTTAATGACCTTACCCTCTCAGTTGTAGTTGTTGTGCTTTGTAGTTGGGCTGTATATGTACATATATATTTATGTATAATATGTATCTGGGCTGATAATGATAGGTATAATACACTGCTTGAGTAAATCAAAAAGACACAACAAATAAAATACTTTTCTTTTCTTTGCTAGCTTTTGAAATTAAAATATGAATACGTAGGTCTACCATATACATGACACTTTCAATTTTCATAACATTATTCAAGAATCAGCTATGCGACTGACTGCAGAATGCTGAGTAGTTTATACGAGTACCTACATATTTTATGAAGGTTGTCAAAATACGAACACATTTTATAACTCAATCTAACATTCGTAGCAACAAGAAAATAACTCAAAGGTAAAGGCAATAAAAAACTGTTTGACGTCACTGATTCGTTTCATGCTCCGATAATATTCAGTCAATATCCTTAAATAAAGTACAGAGATTTGCTTTTAACGAAATCCACCGTGAGTGCCTTCGGTCCTTGATATGTGGCTGTATGGAAATGGCACGAAATATCACGAGCCTCTGAGAGGCCACGTACAGGGAGCGTGGTGTGTGACACAGTGAGCCGGTGGAGCGACGAGCTGGAGGCTGCTAGTGTATGAGAGCTCAGGAGCGAGTGTTGTGAGACCACGTACAGGGAGCGTGGTGTGTGACACAGTGGGCCGGTGGAGCGACGAGCTGAAGGCTGCTAGTGTATGAGAGCTCAGGAGCGAGTGTTGTGAGACCACGTACAGGGAGCGTGGTGTGTGACACAGTGGGCCGGTGGAGCGACGAGTTGAAGGCTGCTAGTGTATGAGAGCTCAGGAGCGAGTGTTGTGCGACCACGTACAGGGAGCGTGGTGTGTGACACAGTGGGCCGGTGGAGCGACGAGCTGAAGGCTGCTAGTGTATGAGAGCTCAGGAGCGAGTGTTGTGAGACCACGTACAGGGAGCGTGGTGTGTGACACAGTGAGCCGGTGGAGCGACGAGCTGGAGGCTGCTAGTGTATGAGAGCTCAGGAGCGAGTGTTGTGCGACCACGTACAGGGAGCGTGGTGTGTGACACAGTGGGCCGGTGGAGCGACGAGCTGAAGGCTGCTAGTGTATGAGAGCTCAGGAGCGAGTGTTGTGAGACCACGTACAGGGAGCGTGGTGTGTGACACAGTGGGCCGGTGGAGCGACGAGCTGAAGGCTGCTAGTGTATGAGAGCTCAGGAGCGAGTGTTGTGAGACCACGTACAGGGAGCGTGGTGTGTGACACAGTGGGCCGGTGGAGCGACGAGCTGGAGGCTGCTAGTGTATGAGAGCTCAGGAGCGAGTGTTGTGAGACCTCGTACAGGGAGCGTGGTGTGTAACACAGTGGGCCGGTGGAGCGACGAGCTGAAGGCTGCTAGTGTATGAGAGCTCAGGAGCGAGTGTTGTGAGACCACGTACAGGGAGCGTGGTGTGTGACACAGTGGGCCGGTGGAGCGACGAGCTGAAGGCTGCTAGTGTATGAGAGCTCAGGAGCGAGTGTTGTGAGACCACGTACAGGGAGCGTGGTGTGTGACACAGTGGGCCGGTGGAGCGACGAGCTGAAGGCTGCTAGTGTTTGAGAGCTCAGGAGCGAGTGTGGATAGGTGATTTAAATTCCTTTATAGATTAGAAGCAATTACGACTGAGCGTGAGCGCTCCAAAAGTCATTGCACTCCGAATTGTTGAGTGTAAATTAAAAATTCCATTCCCTTATTGGTTAAAATCATAAATATTCTTGGCGATAAGTGAAATGTAAAGCAGCCTCCATTAAAATATCACTCCGTGTCGCGCCCACCGTACCATTAACATATCAATATGGTCTCGAACTCATATGTATGGCCTCGGCTTCCATACACAGGCGGAGCGACCAGCGGGTTTCTATTGAGCGTTTTGACGACGTGGATTTTAACATTTTGGTATCGTCGTCCGGGTAGGTAGTATAGATACGAAAAAAAATTGAGAAATGATGAAAAATGGTGTATAAATGAAGTTTCGGATATGATAGATATTGGTAATGTTATTAATAGTGTAAAACGCGCCATAATGTCCGAAATGTGTATGCCGCCTTCTCGCTTGTCACCGATGCAATATGATACGATTAACAAGTAATTGCACACATACCATGAATATAATGATTAAAACATGCAATATATATTTGAAAATTATGTACGTGCCACTGGCAGTCTCATCGTTTTCAACGATACTGTTTAAAATCAGCCTCGTGGTCGTATGTCGGTAAAAGTGTTAATAATAATAAAAAGTGCGAGTCGGACTCGCGTGAAGAGGGTTCCCTACACTGAAACTTAACATTGGAGTTGAAAAATATGTCCTCCCACACATTCCATCTGCAAATGTAAGCTGGGACGTACAATATTGAGTGATTTACTATCATTATTTTAATATCATGGACTTCTTAAAGGTTTTCCTATAATCTATAAGTAGGAAACTAATTTCTGTATTGTTTTTCGAAATTTTAGGTTCAGTAGTTTCCGAGATAAGGGGGGGGGGGGGGGGGTCAATTTTCATCTATTTTCTTGAATAACTTGGAAACTATTTATTTAAATATTACAAATATATATTTAAGATCTTCACAACAAGACCTTCCATTTAATGTGTCACACGATGCAGATTTCAATATATTTTTTTAAATTTTCCACAATCTGACTGCCTCGTGGTCTCGCGGTACAAGTATGTGCCGAGCGATCTAGAGGTCCTGGGTTCGATTCCCGGGTCGGGCAAAGTGTTATTGGGTTTTCCATTAGGAAATTCTCGGTAACAGCACGGAGTCTGGAAATGTGCCCGAAAAAACGGCAATAGGCTCGCCCCCTATTACGTGGGACTGATACATACTTGGCGAAATGTGGGTGCAGAAATGCGCCTCTGCCTACCCCTTCGGGGAATACAGGCGTGAGTTTATGAATGTATGTGTATGTTTCCACAATCCACCTAATAATGACCTCCCATATACAGATTTTATCTATTCACGTCACACTTTGCGTTTGGGTCACAAAAATTGATATGTATACCAAATTTCAACTTAATCAGTATAGTAAATTCGGAGATAATTGACTGTGAGCGACGGACAGACGGACACACGAGTGATCCTATAAGGGTTCCGTTTTTTTGTTCGGACGTACGGACACACTACAGTCACATACATAGTTCTGACCTACATACGATACAAGTCCTGTTAAATTGGAAATATCCATTAGAAAATGTCTAAATTGGGTGTAATAATAGAATGACACATTTTTGGACCATACATAAATCGACGCCTCTTGTCATTTACGCCACACACACGCTTTGGATATCTGCATTTGACGCTAGAACTGTATTTAGCATATTAGGTTCAGATTTAGATTTGCGAATTTACTTGAATATTAATGCTTTTGAGGTCTTTGAAATCGCAAATATAATTAACGTCACTACTGCGTGATTGTAATTGAGTTTTATAGAGCCAATATACGTCCCACTGCTGGGCACAGGACTCCTCAAAAACTAAAAGGAGGTTTGGTTAGAACTGGTTATAAAGTACTTAGAATTAGTCATGTTAATAAATAATAAATACACCCAACAGCCACATACATAGTTTTGAACCCACACTAGGATAGAAGTTCTGTGTCGTGAGTATCAGAAACTACGAGAGACTTTTCGGTCTCACAAACACCCAGACCCGAAACAAATATTTGTAGATCACACAAACATTTATCTCGGTGCGGGGATCGAACCCGCGGCCTCTCGTTTCGCAAGCTGGTATATAGCCAGCTGCGCCACGGGGCTGTCAAAAAAATGCGTATCTCTTTACACTGATAATTGTGTAGGTACTACAGTATCGTATCGCATAACGTTATTGTCAAATTGCAAAGAAGGCATCTTGGTAGAGTCTATGTGTCGATTATTTTGCTTTTTTGGTAACGTTGTTTAATCCTGTGTCTTGAAAATCTTGTATCATACTTTTTTCATCAGCCCATATACGTCCCACTGCTGGGCACGGGCATCCTCTACAACTGAGAGGGTTTTAGGCCTTAGTCCACCACGCTGGCCTAGTGCGGGTTGGCGGACTACACACCTAAGAAATTCCTAAGAACTTTTTTAGGTGTGCAGGTTTCATCACGATGTTTTCCTTCACCGTTAAAGCAAGTGATAATTCATTGTGAATACACACATAACTCCGAAAAGTCAGAGGTGTGTGCCTGGGGTTTGAACCCGCGAGCGCCGAGATTCTCGACCGCGCGCCTAAACCTCGAGGCCATCACCGCTTTTTATTTCATACTTTATTATTTCATACTTTTTTAGTCTCGTTTTTTTTCGTAGTTGGGTTTTAGATTTTACTTTTTTATTGCGTCTATGTGAGTCAGATCATTGAGCATTATTTTAATTAATATGTCTTCCATTACCTATGTATGTTGATGTGTCTATGGTTGGGTGCTAAAGTGACATACGTTGTTTTCGAATTTTAAAATTTAAAATTGTTTTTTACTGTATTTGCAAGTGTTGATTATGTGTAAATGTAATTAGAAGTTACAGTACCTGCCAGTGAGTGTTTCCTGATATCACACTTAACCACACAACGAACTTTTCCACTGTGTCTTATACACCACCACCGCACATCACACGAATATGAAGGCTATCGTTTCACAATCCATGAATCAAATCGTCCAGTCCTTTAATGAGCAAATGGAAGCGTTTATGGAGCAGTTGCCGAAGACAACATCGCATTGTAATACTCCAGCCGATACCTTAGCAAGTAGCTTCAATACGTTCCGAGAATTTATGTTAAAGTCCATGAACATTCTCCAAAGTCAAATTGAACTACTCGCAAAACAAGTTGACCATTTGGAAATGCAGCGGCGCCGCAAGATCCTCCTACTGCATGGTCTGCCTGAAGTATAGAACGAAGACACTGCAACAGCTGTTGTCAAATGCGTCACGGAGACTCTTCGATTATCTGGATTCACGGCAGACAAACTCACTCGTTGTCACAGATTGGGACGTAGCACTGCGAGCCAACCACGTCCAATCTTATTCAAATTAAATGACTTGCTTCTTCGAGACAAATTGTGGTCTTCCAAAACCAATCTCAAAGGTTCAGGAATAACATTATCCGAATTCCTCACAAAAACTCGACATGACATTTTTATGTCGGCGAGGAAAATGTTTGGAGTCACCAAATGTTGGACGCGTGAGGTCAACATTTATGTTCTCGGGCCTGACAATGTGCGACATCGCGTCAACACTGTGAAGGAGCTCGATGCTATTGTGCCCGTGTAGACGACAACCGCAACCAAGGAAGCAGCAGGTGGTCGTAATACAGCTCCAATGAACACCAGACGAGGTGCAACAGTTAAAAAATAGTTGCGTAGTGTTAATTTAAAATTTTATCTGTTGTTAAGATACTTTGCGATACCTTGTACTGACTTATCACGTTACTGGCGAATCTGACACTTCTTGCTGATATCAACAAATTAATTTTTATTTTACCCTCAGTTATGTTTAAATAGTGTTTCATTTCCAATATTAGTGAATGTAAGATTGTTAGCATTCGTAATTTTTTTCTCTTTTTAAGTAGTCAGTATGAAAGCATTTTTCTTTTATGAATTTTTATTATCATTTTTGTGTGGTTTTGTTACATTTGTTTTTTTAATTTTAAATATTTAAATGTTAAACACAGCTGGCAGGTGAATAAGCTTGAATAATTTTAAAATATTTATATGTTTATTTATTTATAATAACGTAAAAAATATTTAAATTTATATGTTAAATCTCAGCAATGAATATTTGTCCTGTTCCTCATCAATTGCCTCAGATGGAAGCACCGATAGTTATAGCAGTATGTTGCTCTACGTTAGGACTAAAGGCAACCACTAAACGCTCTGTTTAAGCAGAATCGTGCTGAAATCAGGTGCAATGTTGTCAATCAACTATTCCAGTGTAGGGAAGTCATGGCGAAGGCGTTCTGAGGGCATGTTTAGCCTTGCGTAAATATGCATGGACTATGCAAATATTGTCTGGATCAGAACCAAGACTTCTCAAGCTACTCTGCTTTGAAACTAAAGATAGTCAATTTCACTACCGCACCACACGCCAGAAATTGAAGGTCCATCCCTTCCATCTGGATGAATGGCGTTCCTCAACAGTGCGGCTTAAACGGTGTTTCCTTCCTCGCACAATATATTTGTGTAATCAGCTTTCCTCGGCGGTATTTCCGAATGGATATGACTTAGGGACCTTCAAGAAAAGAGCCTATATTTTCCTAAAAGGCCGGCAACGCACCGATGATTCCTCTGGTATTGTGGGTGTTCATGGGCGGTGTTGGCCACTTAACATCAGGTGGCTCACTAGCTCGTTTGCCTCCTTTCCCATAAAAAAAAGTTTTGTATTGTAATGGTATGAAAAATGTCTGTTCGTGCCACTCATCATTTTTATACACAACTCACTTCTCTCCACGCCATTATACTCCACTCATTGACCTACAGTTTTCTCATAATCCTTCCTTCTTATTATATATACACTACTCTACCCTCTTTTTGATAGATCTTTTATAAAATTTGAATTTCTTGTGTGACTTTTAAGTGCATTTAATTTAATTTTTCATGCGCTAAAGGAAAATTAACCATATTATTAACACAATTTTGACATTGAGTAAGGTTTTAACTAGTTATAATAAAAAATAAAACGCACCAACAATTTTTAACATATACGTTTTAATTAAATTTATATCGATTACACAATCATGAGCTTTATTTACGTAATACGAAAGTCACATTTTGAATTAACGCATAAATGTACAACCTTATTTTTTAGTTTAATATTAACGTGAATTATATTACAAGGGCTGATTGGCGAAAATGTGTATTGATTTTCAACAGCGCACTCTGTTATTTGTTTTAAGAAATTCATCTTTAATTGTTGGTAATAGATGGCGCTAGATGTATGTTGTTTTTGCGGAGAGCGAAATTTATGCCGAAGTATTTGTGTTATAAAAATACCCTCTTATTTTAATACTTTCATAACTATTGCTACAAATTAAAAGGAGGTTTTATGTGCAGAAAATATAGTTTTGTAGAAGCGTGCGTTGTTGAAATCAATAGGATGGAATCTATTAACAGTTACTTGTAATGGAGGATGGAGTTTCAACGTGGATTCGAAAGTAATTGGTTTCGCCAATTGCATCGCATTTTATACTTGATTTTACTTACACATTAAGATACTTTTGATATATATTTTTGATAAAAGTATTTATTTTCAATTCAGGATATATCGTTTTCAACTTAAAGTTGGTCAAGGAAAATTTCCGGTAGATTATTCATATCCACTCTGATTATAAATACCGTACAGAAAGCGTAAAAAAATGACCCACGTAGGGTAACCTTTTAGAATCAACTGACGTGCGTATTTTTTTTGAGTAGTATGACCTTCTAGTAATCGATTCTCGTCAGTCGTCGTTCCATTTCACACTACATTTTGGAAGTACTGTCATTTTCCAAACCGAAATCTTAGAGTGGATATTCATCATCAGCCCATATACGTCCCACTGCTGGGCACGGGCCTCCTCTACCATTGAGAGGGTTTAGGCCTTAGTCCACCACGCTGGCCTAGTGCGGGTTGGCGGACTACACACCTAAGAAATTCCTAAGAACTTTATAGGTGTGCAGGTTTCATCACGATGTTTTCCTTCACCGTTAAAGTACGTGATAATTCATTGTATTCAGTGGATATTATAAAACACGAAGTAATTGCCAAAGCCAATTATTTTTTCACTTAATGAATATAAATTATATATTTTTACATTTAAACGGTATTCATAAGTTTAAACTCACATTAATCCTCAGATTTAACATTGACTTGTTTAATTACGATAATTATATTTAATTATATTGACAATATGTTTTGAACATTGGTAAGTTCTTATTTCTAAATGACAAGCTCATGTTCTTTATAACGTCGAATAAAAATTTAATTGTTGCAACTTAATATAAAAATTTGAGGCCGAATGAGTTTTACTGGGTTTAAATAAGTTTAAGGGGAAGAAAAAGACGGAATAAATGAAATTAATTAACTTTTTCAGTCTTATAACTCATGACTGCAATTTTTCGGAATGGCAACACAAAGACTCATGTATTTTAATGTTTTAAGCAACGGTTATAAAGAATGCACTTAAACATTAAGAGATTTCGTTTTAATGTTATTTATACTAGACTTTTAGCAATATTTAAAGTGATATTTTATTTTCAAAATGGCATAAAAGTATAAGGCACGGTTTTAATATTTGACTAAATTTACTTAAATTTTAGAAGGACGTATAACACAGCTACGATGTTTTTTTTCTTTTATGTAACATTATTATCTAAAAAATGGGGGGCTGCGACAAAATTTTACTATTTGGCACTTTAAAAGTAACAAATTTAAATAAAATAAATCATTGTTAAATCAAGCGTAAAACGTAAATGAAATTTAAATTTTCGTCACATGATATGTTCAATAATTGGATATATTGTGGTGATTACAAACAAAAACAAACAAAAGGCGATGAAAACAAAATAAAACGAAAAATATATTATTAGATTTCTTTTATTTAAATTCGAAATGTAACAATAGAATATATATTTTTGTAAATATAAAATCGTATCTTGTCAATGGATGGATTTTCAAAATTTGGAAAATCATAGGTGTCGAAACATTTATTCAAAATCAATCATTCATTATTTTTTATATAAAATGAGAACGTGTTACATTATTATTGAAAATAAAAATGAGATAAAAATAAAATAAAAATAATTAAGTAGCTTAATAACTTAAAAATAGATTTAAAAAACTTTGGTATCTGTATTAAGACCGATTATTTTTGTTTGTAAAAAAGCTATAAATTGAAAAATTACAATTATTTACATTAAAATCGAAGCTGATGTATAAATTAAAATTAATGAAACTTATATTTATTGTCAGTTCGCAATTTGAGTATTTTTTTATCCTTTAATAGTAGTTTTATTTACACTCTGGAAATATAGAGAGAAATCAACATTTACAGTACTTTGTGGTGTTGAAGATTGGCAGTATCTGAAATGTGAGACAGTAGAAACGTACTCAGTACCCTGGAGATCTGTTGCGGTTCAATCCCGGATTGCTTCTACAACTAAAATGTTTATTCAAAATGAACAGTGAAAATAATTATATGGCCATTTTTTTAAAATGAGTTAAGTACTTGGTAGGGATTGAAAAAGATCAAATTTTGAAAATATCATCAACGTCAAAAGTTAGTAATCTGAAATTGAATTTAATATTAAAAAGATGGCATTAGACATAGGATTTTCATATATAAAATTGTACAAACCGAACGTTCTTTAACAGCAGACAAACATTTAAGGCAGCAAAGTAAATTAAAACTATTTTCGGCCTTTTAATAACTTAGCCTTATACAATGGTCACTCACCGTAAACGGACCCCAAAATGAAATCCAGGGCACTGTAGACGCACCGAAATATTTTTCTAAAAACACATTTTTCTAAATTAAAAATAAAACTTCCACATCGATGGGGTCATTGAAAAATATACGTTTCATAACAATAAACATGATTTCATAACAATTTCACATAAAAAAATCGTACGACAGAAAATTTTATAGTAAATTTATCATCTTTAATATTATTCCATTAACAACTACAAGATGTCTTCAAACAAACGTAGCTTAATATAAAAGAGATCCTTCAAGGGAATCATATTATTATATAAAAATTTCGAAGTGAGCAACTTGCTAACGGTCATACCACCACATAAATGACTTTGGAAACACTTGAAGACATTTCTGTTATTGTAAAAGATTATGGAGATTATTATGTTGATAATAATTTAATAATAGCAGTAGTTGTAAAAAATAAGAAAATTTAAGATAATCAAAAACAGATAGATGCTATAACAGCCAAAAATTTTGTGGTCACAGATCAAAATATATCTAAAGAAATTTTAGGGTTCCTCTTAAAGTTAATACGTCTTAGAAGATCAGTAACAGTTAAATCTACTCCAAGTGTTTCCAAAGGTTTTCAGTACAAAATGTACGAAAACTTGTAGATAGTGACGTATTTCTAACTCGTTCAATCAACATTCGATCCAACGACACGCAAATGATCACTTCGCGAAAATCATCCGTGAAAACAAACTAGGGGAAAATAATTCAATTATTCTTCACCCGATTACCATCTAAATTTGTAAATTCTAAAACGTTTTGGCCGATGATAATGTCGTTTTGTTCGTGGACGTCGCATCGCCTATATATATCAGTCGTCTCCTAATTACAACCAGTAATGTTCGTATCGCACCTAATCACGATGCACTTTCACTATCTAGTTCATAGTTCGTGTATCACAATCAATTTAAATGACTATCTACAATTGGTTCTATACCACATTTATTTACACTGTTCACTTCTAGTCACTTTAGCACTTTAGTTTCACTTTACACAACATGTGTTTCGCTCCTCTTGTTGAATGACTCATCTATGGTCACGTTTTGCTTTTTGTTCTCTTTCTTGATGGTTCCGTATTGCGGAACGTCTGATGGCAGGTTTTGCACTGTCAGTATTTGGCTGGAGTTGCTGTTGTAGGGCGTGCTTGAGGACACAGGGCTTCCGTATTGGTTCCCGTATTTGTGTCGCGAAGGGTCCTTCAGGATGGACTGTGGCTGCTTCACCGTTGGCGTTTGGGACATCTGGTGCTGCAACAATGGTTCCTGGTTAATTTATCAAGTTATCAATGGATTTATAAATTTCCTGAAACATTGGTAGGGCTTTGCAATGCACAATGCAATTATTACTACTGTTATAATTATCATGTAACATATAAGTTTATATAACATTGCGCTGAATATACAATGCGTTAATTGTTTTATAGCTTGTGTGATTACTATTAAAGTTTGATCTGTTTGAATTCTATTTGTGGGAAGTATATGGCTGATGATGATGAATAATACGAGTATATACATACGTACTGCGGTTATTTTTTAAACTTATTTTAGCTAAGCTATTTCAGGATTTTTTTGTTTATATATTTTAGAGACTTAATTCCTATATGGTCATGCCAGTTGCATGGTAAATATACTCACTTGAGTGCAATTGCCCGGATGCAAAACAGTGACGTCAGGAGGAGGGACGGCGGCCATTTTGTCCAGTCTCTGACGCCTTAGAGTGCCACCAGCTGACTGTCTGTCTAGAGAAACTATCATATTGTTAGGTTTTGTTCATTTATACATAAAATTTATAACTCGATGTATAAAAGTTACACATTACACTTTAAATTGTAAAAGTAGTGATGGGATGGCAGTCGAGAATCTCGACGGTCGCGGGTTCAAACCCGAGGCACACACCTCTGACTTTTCCAAGTTATGTGTATTCACAATGAATTATCACGGAATTTAACGGTGAAGGAAAACATCGTGGGGAAACTTGCACAGCTAGAAGTTTTTAGGAATTTCTTAGATGTGTAGTCCGCCTGCCCGCACTAATCCAGCGGGTTGAGCTAAGGCCTACACCCTCTCAGTTGTAGTGGAGGCCCGTTCCAAGCAATGGGACATGTATAGGCTGATGATGATGATGATAAGTTACATAATGAATAATGTTTAACCTATTGAAGTCTTTGTAGCCGACTCAAAAATAATCTTACCATCAAGTCCGTAATTGTGAGGAGGGCTGGTCATGTGGGAGGGTGAACCTCCGGGAACTCCTCCATTCATCAGGTGAGGCTTTGGCAAGGGTTGAGCTCCGTACTGCTGCGGAGGAGTAGGCGTGCGGCCGGCTTGCTGCAATAACAAAGGCGAGTTAGAATGATGTACAGGGAGCGTGGTGTGTGACACAGTGGGCCGGTGGAGCGACGAGCTGAAGGCTGAAGGCTGAAAAATCTTACCTGTTGTAAATATTCGCCAATCAGAGGAGGGTAGGACAGATATCTATCGGAAGCCATGTTGTAGTAGGAACCATCCAGCGGAGGCATCGGACTTGGGGCCGGCACGTAATTTTGTTTACCTGTGAACAATGCAGAAGCTATGTAATTAATGCTAGAATTAAGTGTTTCTGTAGACAAGAAAATGTTCTAACTATGATGAATTATATTTAAAGTAGTTGAAATAAGCAAAACAACTTTGACTTATGACTGCCATTAATTAATTTAGTGAAAACCATAATAAACGAATTTCGGGCGTTGATCCCGATGATATTTGCAGTAGTAACATACATACATACATAAACTAACGCCTGTATTCCCCGAAGGGGTAAACAGAGGTGCATTTCTGCACCCACATTTCGCCAGGTATGTATCAGTCCCACGTAATAGGGGGCGAGCCTATTGCCGTTTTTCGGGCACATTTCCAGACTCCGTGCTGTTACTGAGAATTTCCTAATGGAAAAACCCAATAACACTGCTCGACCTGGGAATCGAACCCAGGACTTCTAGATCGCACGGCACATACTTGTACTGCGAGACCACGAGGCAGTAGTTGTAATAAGAAAAAGGAATACGTATAACTGGCTATATTTGTGTGTGGATGACACAAACCATTGCTAAGGGTAGCAAACCCTAAGATTACAGATGTCTTCTTCTGAACAATTAAGAATGCCAGTGCACTGTTATATCAGTACATACAGACCGACACTATAGACACGAAACCGCTTACCTAGACATTCCTTTCTTTGTAATATTATAATACCGAGCAAAGTCCGTAATTTCGCCAATTCTACATATTTCGTCATTCCGCTATTATTCCAATTTTATTTAGACCTACATTAGACTTCGTTGTGAGCACTAGGCCCTTGCAAACTTTCTATTTTTTGTAATTATTTCAAAGTCTTTAAATAAATTCCTTACAAACTTCAATAAAAGTTTTTTTTAAAACTAATTCTGCACCCACTCCGTAACAGCACCCTCGTCTTCCATCACTGATAAGTTTGCTTAAGGCTCTTTAAACATTAACTTGAGGTTTTACTCACCTGCGCTTCTTCCAAGCGTGCTGTGTCCACTTATGTCCTTGTGCCTGTGAGGATGCGGCAGAGTCCTGGCGTGGTCTCCATCGTAGACGGCGTAGTTAGGTGGAGGGTAGTCCAGGGGAGGGGGAATAACTAATCCCTGGTCTTCCATTAGGTAGGCATCCGTGGTCTAAGGGCAAACAACATACATTCATATTAAACTTGAAAAAATCTGCTGTTGGGGTAGGTACATTAAAGGAACTCAAAGCCAGGGTCAAAACACACCAATTTATTAAGTGTTATTAATCTCTTCATTTCAGTACTTACGACAAATCTTTAATTAATTATGAAAAGGTATATAATTAGATCTATAATTCATCAATTCTACAATAGTTTTTTTTTAATATCGACAAATTAAAACAGATTTGTAAAATAAACGTGTTTTTTTTAACTTATTATTTATAGGGTATAAATCCCATCCACGTAAATGTTACAATTAACCTCAGGCCTTTCCTAAAGTCATACCTATGTACCACTTACCAGTGGCGGTACTTCCATAGAATCCCGAAAGCGTTACACGTTAATTGTGTAATGTCTAGTTTACAATTGTTTATAGGGTCAGGATATTCTCATTTATATGTCAAATTGCTTTTGTTAAATAAAGATTTAAATCTTAAACATTATTATTATTCGGAATTTTGTTAGGCAAGCTGGGTTTCTATGGAAGTACCGCCACTTCTATGTACGTTTTTTTTTTCAAAATTGAATCAGCGGTGTAGCCGTGAATAGGTGACAAACAAACATACCAGATGTGTGATGAAAGTGTAGTGATGAAACAGACAGTGTTAGGTATGGGAGGGAAATATGAAAATATTAAAAATATAGCTGTATCTTTTTATTCTATACGCTTAACAATACAAGGTGAAAAGTTCAATGACCAATTCGTGTTGAAATTGTAGACTAGTCAATTAACGTAAGGGCACCTTAGCGCCTCGACTTACAATAAAATCTAAGAACGTAATGCTTTATCGGCTTTATTTAGAGGCTTAGTTCAACTTGTTTTTAAAATTTACAACGAATTCTCTAATACTAAGGCAATATGACCGCAAAGTGCGCCTGCCAACTATTGCCGAGAAAAATAAAGAATGTCCAAGAAAAATAAAATACTTTTTATTTATTTATTCCTTTCCTTAAAATTTTAAGTTTCGTTCTTTTAATATAATTTTTTATTTGATGAGGTCGTTATAGCCTAGGGGATTGGACGCGTGATGGAGACACAATCCCGTCAGGTTTAATCCCAAACACACCTCTGGCCTTTCGATATAAATAAATACACCTGGCTAGGTGGGGTGACGATATACGCAAGATGGCTGGCAGCGGTTGGATGAGGAAGGCCGAAGATCGAGCCCAGTGGCGTGCCATAGGAGAGGCCTATGTCCAGCAGTGGACGTAAGAGAGGCTGATGATGATGATGATGATGATGATGAAATACACCCAACAGTCATATACATAGTTCTGTCTCCACACAAAGGTACTTGTCTTGTATCGTGGTAATCGTAGTTACGAGAGACTTTCCGGCTCATAAACACCCAGACCATATTTGCACACAAAATTTGTCTCGACACAAACATTTGTCTCAGCGCGGGGATCGAACCCGCGTCCTCTCGTCTCACAAACTGGTGTTTAGCTAATTTATGTGTTTACCAGGATTTATTTCACGCACTTCATCAGAGAAGGAAAAGACCACGAGAAATCCTTGTATAGTAGGCCAATCCAACATGGTATGGTGGACTTAGGCCTAGCCTCTCAGTTGTAGCGAAGGCCTATGCCCAGCAATGGGGTGTATAAGAATATATCATCATCATCATCAGCCCATATACGTCCCATTGCTGGGCATGGGCTTCCTCTACCATTGAGAGGATTTAGGCCTTAATCCACCACGCTGGCCTAGTGCGGGTTGGCGGACTACACACCTAAGAAATTCCTAAGAACTTTTAGGTGTGCAGGTTTCATCATGATGTTTTCCTTCACCGTTAAACTATGTCATGATTCAATGTGAAAACACACATAACTTCGAAAAGTCAGAGGTGTGTGCCTGGGGCTTGAACCTGCGACCGCCTCAATTCCCGAGCGCGCGCCTAAACCTCGAGGCCATCACTGCTTAAGATCACGAGCAATGGAATGTATATAGAGAGATAAATATAGTAAGCTTTTCTATAGATATAGCGTAATATATGTTTTGTGCCGGAATATTAAAGCCGATTATCTCATCGCTCAATGCATAATAGGAAGCAAATCATGGCTCTTATCAAAATATTGGTCCTTTCAACCTGCGACTGGCAGATTAGAATGATTATATTACGGTACTAAGTACTTAATAGGCAGTTTGTAATATATATATGATTGTCCATGATTTTGTAAAGTATATTAATTAAATTACAGTTAATATTCAATGGAAAACTTGGCTGGTAAATGATACGATTCTAATTTATATTATAAAAGCATAAGAGAGGTTTTTGGATCGCTTTGCACCTTTGTGTAAAAAATTCGAAATAATTTTGGTAAAGTTAAATATAACTTCGGAGAGAATCATAGGCAATGTTTTTCAAGAGGATTGAGAAATTTAATCTTAATGCGAAAAACCTTGGATAAAGGAAAAAATCATGAATAATATAATAGTTAATAAATCGACTAATTTATCAATTGGTCCTAGTAACGCTAAGTTAATCTGTCAACCCACAGTTCAAATAACCAAATGAATTGCGCTGAAAATCGGCACACAGACAGTAATTATTTAGGCGTAAGGATTTTCAAAAATTCAGCCCTGAACAGGTAGAAACGAGACAATAGCGGTACTTTCATAGAAGCCAAAAGCCCAGTTTGCCTTACAATTTTTTTAATAATAATCTTTAACAAAAGCAACTTGACATATAAATGAGAATATCCAGACCCCACGATAAACAATTATAAACTAGAAATTCACAATTAACGTGTCACGCTTTTGGGCTTCTATGGAAGAACCGCCACTGAAACGAGGGTCCAAAGTATGAAGAAAAGTTGACAAAATATTAACGGGTAGCTGTGCAAAATCTGTCGAGAATTTCAACCGTATTCCGGATCAATAACTCACCTGGCTCAGCATGTGTCTGTTGGGCATCGTAGGCACTTCGGGGATGGGGGGCGGGTGTCGATCATCCCCCTCGTCTTGTGAGTACGTCTCAGATTTCTCGGAAACAGAGCTCAGTGTTTCTCCAGTCATTGTGTCGTTGTAAGAGGATGGCGCATACATTTCTATTGTGGCTGATTTCGACGACTGTCCAGCTTGCTCTGCGTGGAACGGAACGTTATTTCGATATTTGAAATTTGAAATTGAAATTGCGTTTGGATATTTGTAGCAAGATTTATTTTTAAATAAAGATATATTGAAATGCAACTTGTTGGGATTATGGTTTTTACATTTTTACAATTAAAGTAAGAAATAAGTGTAATGTAAATAAGGAAATATTTAGTTTCTTTGCAAATAACAATGTATTAATTCAAGTTATTGTTTACAGTTTAAGATAAGACGAATAAATTATCTACTTAAATTAAGCAGTTTTGATACTAAGATTAGGATATGAAATTTGTATGAAAATTGTATGGTATGATGCAAAAATATCTAGATAAAGTGAAATTACGAACAATTACAAAGTAATGATTTAAACACAAAACAATGCACAGATAAGCACAATATAACAAGCATTTTTTTATGATCGCGATTTAAAAACACATAAACCCGAGTAGTATTTATTATTGTTTGCTCAAACTAGAAAGCTAGCCTTGTTAATAAAATCTTCGGTTAGTTTATTAGTACTAAAATCAATAGCCAAATTTTGTGTTTCGGATACACGATTTCTAAATCCGTTTTTTTTTATTTCCATATAGAAATTATAACAAAAAATATTTGAGATTAACATACATACATACATAAACTCACGCCTGTATTTCCCGAAGGGGTAGGCAGAGGTGCATTTCTGCACCCACATTTCGCCAGGTATGTATCAGTCCCACGTAATAGGGGCCTATTGCCGTTTTTCGGGCAAATTTCCAGACTCCGGGCTGTTACTGAGAATTTCCTAATGGAAAAACCCAATAACACTTTGCCCGACCCGGGAATCGAACCCAGGACCTCTATATCCCACGGCACACACTTGTACCGCAAGACCACGAGGCAGTCGATTTGAGATTAAATTGAGCTCAAACAAAATACAATATTAGTTAGCCCAACCCAAAAAAATAAAAAATAAACAAAAAATACCTTTAAGCCTTCTCGACCGCCGTTTCAATACGAAACATGCAATTAGAGCGGCGTTTATGAATATCAATACGACTCCAGTGATGGACACGTATATAACCACAGATTTTGACACGTCAGCTGTTTCAACGAATTCAGTGGAGATAACATTCAACTCGCCTACTTCGGACGAAGCTGTTGTGAAGAAGCAAAATAAAAGGAATTAGCAAATGAAAAGAACATGTGACAGGCGATGGCTTCCTTTAGCATTGGGCACGATTTATTGTTCAACAAAGTTTCTAGGGTTTATATTTGGTGGGTAATTTTGTTTTGGTGGAGAAAATATAGGATACTACGTAAAAAGAAATCAGTAAATAAATAATTAAAATTAAATTGAAAAAACTTGGAATTGTAAAAAGTATTAAAAATAAATTTAGTATTATCGTATTCCAATCCAATCCAATCCATCAGCCAATGGAAGTCCACTGTTGGACATAGGCCTCTCCCAATGACTTCCACAGGGACCTGTTGGAAGCATTATTATAAATAAATTAGAAACATTATCGTATTGTACATGTTTAATACCATTGTTTGGTATAAGAAGATGATGATTTCATACATGCCATCCTTATTATATGAAGTAAGATAAAGTTCTCTAAAGCTTAAATCTTTGTTTCAATTCAACTTTGCCCCCAGATGACCTAGTGCTGCCAATACAACGTCATATTAAGATAAATTCAATGGATTTCAAAATATCCGCAATACTTCTAAGAAATTCACCTCGTTTTGAACGAAGGAAACATGATTTGCAACCAATTTTATATGTGCATACTTTTTCACTTGAAGGAAAATCGGATTATTTGCAAACCAATGAGTCGACAGATTTAGATAGTAATGCCAACTCCCGTTTCAGATATTGCGCGGCCGTCCCATTCATGTTCAGCATTTGAATAAATAAATACGAAAGCATATTGCGTTTTAGCAAAAATACATTTTAATATTAAACAAAAGTACTTAGTAAATAATTAGAACAGGGGAAGAAATAATAAATAAAAAAATAAAAAGAAATAATAAATAAATAAATAAAAAGTGTCAAAATTCCCGCCAAAACATAAACGTCAAATTATACTCGTCGAAATCGCAAAAGCTAAAGGAAATCGAATTATAATGCCAAAGGACACCATCGCACACTTAAATCTAAACACTGCAAACCTCGTATCCTTTTGTTGGTCCGTCGATGCAGACAGAATCCAATCAGCAGTACATTTAGGAGTATGAGGGCCGTGCCAACTATTGTCCCGGTAATAATGAATACTCCGGGAACATTATAAGAGTTATACTCCTCCGAACTAGACTGTACTGATGATGGGATCACGTCTGGCGAAGCGTGGAAGTAATAATTTATATTATTATTTGATGTATTTGTCTTCAACACTTGCTATATAAATACTCTTCGGCATAAAATAGTATTAATGGACTAAACCCATATATGTATGTATAGGTATATGATTTTAAAAGGGTACAGCATATGATTTTAAAGCCAAAGACTTATAGAGATAGGCGGGTATCAACAATTGTATTTATTATTGGCATGGGTTAAAGCTACCAACATTTTTGTTTTGATTGGGAATCGAACCCAGAGATTGTCACAGATTTTTCAAAGATAAAATAAATACAAATAAAATTATGGATGTCATGACAATTATTAGGTAGGATGTAAGTTCTTCACACGTGGAGGAGGGAGATCTATATAATTGAAAAGTTACACTCAACTTTCAATAGAATAGACCTAGATAGCATTGCAGTTACCAATAGATTTTACTACAGGTATTTTTAAAAAGCCGTGATGGCCTCGAGGTTTAGGCACGCGGTCGAGAATCTCGACAGTCGCGGGTTCAAACCGCAGGCACACACCTCTGACTTTTCGAAGTTATGTGTGTATTCACAATGAATTATCACGTGCTTTAACGGTGAAGGAAAACATCGTGATGAAACCTGCACACCTAAAATTTCTTAGGAATTTCTTAGGTGTGTAGTCCGCCAACCCGCACTAGGCCAGCGTGGTGGACTAAGGCCTAAATCCTCTCAGTTGTAGAGGAGGCCCGTGCCCAGCAGTGGGCCGTATATGGGCTGATGATGATAGGTATTTTTACCAGTCTTACATCCCTAATTGTTATCCTATAGGTAATTTCATTTCTTCTAGTATAAGAATTAGTACCTCAAATTTAGTATCGGACTAAACACAATACTTACTCAAAGTCGTAGCTTTTGTATCATCAGGCCTGTATTTACTCTGGCCAATTTTGTTCAGAGCCATAATGGAGAACACGTAGTCTGTGTTCTTCTCCAGACCTCTGATGGTGAAGGTCGTGGTGTTTTTGGGTGTCACATCTTCGTATTTGTACGAGTCATCGTAGATTTTTCTGTAAATATCAAGTTTGTTAGCCGAATTGCTTCAAATTAAGGAAGAGTATTCGCATATTCTACCTTTTTTGTGTATAGAACAAACCATTTTTCGAATTACTTTTCAGTCTTCAATGATATATGTATGTACATACAAATTTCGCAACGAAATATTGACATTGATTTGTTTCATGTGATAAAATGAGACGTTGAAGAGACAATTAAAAAAAATGTTTATTTGAAGATTTATTTAAAATTTATATAGTTCCCGAAAATTATTCATCGTGAAGCTACTCAAATTTAAGTACTAAAACTTAATTCGAAAGCTCCCAAACAATACGTTTTAATTAGTAAGTTAGCTATAGACTATAAGTAGTCTTACCTGTATCGTATTCTGTACCAGGAGACGAGACCACCATCAAACCCAGGAACCCAGTCTAGCGTAACCGTGTTGTGGGTGACGTTGGACACTGTCAGCGATATCACTTGATCTGAAAACAAAGCTCTGCTTAGAAATACTGGTATTTTGACTGGAGCTGGTTAAATGAAAGAAGAAACTAATAACAGCCAGCGCCCACTTAGTTAGACGCCAGTCTATGAACCAGAGGCAGCTTAAACAATCTGTTTTTTGGTACCCAATCTGTAAGACTTGTATTTAAGGAGTCGCGACTATATATGTGACTGGATTGGTTATTTTCTTCACTAATCAGTCAAATTTGTAGGCTGCGGAAAGTGTAATTGGGGTCTTCTATTAGAAATTTTCCAGCAGAACGAGGTCTGAAGTTCAAAGGCAGCAGTAGCCTCGCTCTTTAATATGATGAACTTAAAGCTTTTTAAATAAGTCGATAAGTATGCATTTTTTGTCCCTATCCCACCACACACCCGCCACTGTAACTCCTGTGCTCCAGGATCAACAGCGGCACGCACAGTAATGACACCGAGCAATGAAGCTCAGCGGATCTAAGGGGACCTAAATTTGTCATAATCCCGCAACGAAGTTAATCAGAAAGACAATATAAGGAGGAGTTGAAAAACAAAGAGTTGTTCACTTCCCTCCACAGCAAAGCGGGTGACAAAACATTGAGCTATGAGGTTTTACCCTCACATAAAAAAGACAATTACATTTAGTGATATTAGACGCAAGTAACGCACCACGGGTAAAAACTGTATGAGTTTTATTGACTAAATTGGACCTAAAGTGCGAGCTGTTATGTAGACTTCCAATAATAGGCATGGCAAAAACGCTGGAAAGCACGGAAATTCTTCCTGGATTCAACAAGGTCTGTATAATAGACAACACCAGACGTTACATGCATACTATTGAGCATACAGTTACGCTCATCCGACCAAAGATTGCACTCCCAAAGGATATGATGCGCGGACTGTTCATATTCGCAATTATGTGTTGAGCATTGGCACATAGGAGAATCAACCAACTTAAATGAGAATAATTTGCTACGAAAATTACCGTGACCCGTCAGAAATTGCGACACGTAATGATCGATCTCAAGCCAAGTTTTTGCCAAACGATCGCTCACCGAAGGAAAATATTGATAAAGATGACGCCCCTTTATAGAGAGACTCCATCGATTTTGCCATTCTTCTATTAATTCCGAGTAAGTCTCGGGGTATGGTTTAAATAACCGACTAATTTTCAAAAGGTCGCGCGAGGAAAGAAAATCTATATCAATATTTTGCTTGTTGGAAAAATATAACGCGGCGCGACGTTGCACTTCCAGGTCGACTGGAAGTACTCCCGCCAGAACAGGTAAAGCTTCAGTACTAACAGTTCTGTACGCCTTACACAAAAATATCAACGCCAAACGTTGACTCTGGAGCAATTTCCTTCTGACGGCACCGACAGTTGCCCTGTCGGCCCACACAGGGGAAGCGTAACAAATGCAACCCAAATATGTAGCTCCATAAATTACTTTTAAGGTGTTAAACGACAGACCCCAAGTTGACGCTGATATCCTTGTCAAGGCATAAAAGTTGTTTTTTGATTTTTCACCGACGCATTTTATATGTTCTATAAAAGAGAAATTACGTTCTAGAACAAGCCCTAGGTAACAAACAGACTGTTTATTTTTGATCGAGACGTTATTAAATTTTATACGCGGCGGGGTTTTCAGAGAGCCTTTCAGCAGCAAATGAAATGATTTTTGGGGTGCGAACGAGAGACGGTTTCTTTCACCCCAGTGAGTAATTAAACTAAGACACGCGTCTGCTAACTTTTCTAGACCTGATCTGCTATTTGACTGTATGAGCAAGAGTCCGTCATCCGCATATCCTATTAAAGAGCAACATGGAGGTAAAGGAATCGAGAGAAAGTCGTCAAAGCCTAGATTCCATAAGTAAGGGCCGACTACGGAACCCTGGGGACAACCCATTGTCAGTGTCTTCGACACTGCGTGGTGACCTAAGCGCAACTTGGTTGTGCCATGGATAAAATACGAATAAATCATAGAAAATATATTCCTTGGGCAACCGCGAGACTTTAATTTCAGAAGTAACATAGGCCACCAAGCATTGTCGAATGCACCAGAGATATCTAAAAATATCCCCAACACGTACTTATGGTCCGATTTGTTAACTGTTCTCCTAACCGATAAAGCTGCGTCCACGGTTGATTTACCAATCGTAAAACCGAATTGATTTTCGTGAAATTTCGGTCCGCCCGGTAGTAAGCGAGGCACGATAAGACGTTCAAGTAACTTGCCTAACGACGGTAACAACGTTATTGGACGATACGTATGCATTATCATTATTTAATCAGCAGCAGCCCTTATACGTCCCACTGCTGGGCACAGGTCTCCTCTGCAACTGAGAGGGTTTAGGCTTTAGTCCACCACGCTGGATTAGTGCTGGCAGGCGGACTACACACCTCAGAATTTCCTAAGAACTTTTAGGTGTGCAGGTTTGCTCACGATGTTTTCCTTCACCGTTAAAGTTATGTGTGTATTCGCAATGAATTATCAGGTACTTCAACGGTGAAGTATGCATACTACCATACTTATCTATCGACATATGCTTCACGTTAAAATCGACCGAACATCAGGTGGCTTTTCAATATTCAATAAAGGCGAACTAATTTGTAGTATTCGATACTAGATTTAGAACGAGCGTTTCAAATTAGCATCTGTTTTGCGCCGCGACGGGTTTATTAATAGGATATGAGATGAATGGGTGGTACGAATTGAAATTTTGCTTTGAAATGTTCAGGCTTTCAGTAGTGAGAATATTCGTTTGGGATTTGTGTTTGAATGTCAACGCGTATGATGTGAAGCAATATTAATATTAATGTGCGTATTGAGTCCCAATATTGTTTATTACATTAAAAGCAGCGATGGCCTCGAGGTTTTGTTCAGCGATCGAGTTAAAATATTGGCGGTCGGCAGGTCTAAAATATCTAAGGTGTGAAGTCCGCCTATCCGCACTGGGCTAGTGTGGGTAGCTAAAGCCTTAATCCCTTTCAGTTCAAGAGGAGGCCTGTGCGCAGCAGTGTGACGTATATGGGCTGATGATGATGATGTTAAAAACTTACCAGGAGCACTAGTAATATCAAGCTTGACAGTAGCCGTGCTAAATCCCAGGTCATTCCTGGCTCCACATTCGTAGGACCCGTAGTCTGATGAGGATACGTCGTTGATGAGGAGCACTGAGGTGTAGGTGACGGGGTCCATCTTGTGGTACTCCGCGAAGTATTTGGTAGAAGTGTTGACTGGTAATTTGGCTCCGTTCTTGGACCAGGTGAAGTTGGGCGCTGGAGCTGATTTGCATCTGTAAGTAAAACTTGTGTTAGACACTGGAATATATTTGGTAGTCCATAAAACTAGGGAAAGGGGTTAAAAGACTTCATAGGATTAAGAAGGCCTTGAGTTGTAAGCAACCTCACGATATTATTCTTCATCGCTGATCGTCAATTCGAAAAATCGGGTACACATGTTTTGGATTCTTATCCGTAATTATTTATTTTTATTTACTCTTGTATTCTTTTCTTATACATTGATGCTCCATTTCATTTCGGTATCTCATAAAAAAAACTTCTTCATGATCCTTTTTTTTTAGGGTTCAATCAGACTTATTATAACGTCATTCTTGAAAAATTTTATGTAATTTTTCACTCCGTCTTAAACATACATCGTAAAACTTCCACTTACCAAACTTAAAGTATGCACTGCATTTGTAATTCAAATCAAAATTGATTTTATGTAATACTTACTTGCAAGTCAACCTTCCCACTTGAGCGATATTGGAGGCAGATTTTGCTAAATGTGGCGCACTGTCCATCTCTGGCTTAAATTTCACGATAAGCATCACATCCTCCTTCGTCTCCCCCCCTATTCCGTTGTCTACCACACATTGGAACTTGCCTACGTCTTCTCTAGTTGGTTGGGAGATGTGAAGGTAGCTGGTTAGGTTTCTAGCTTCGAATGTGATTGATTTAGAATCGATGTTGTAGCCTTTACGCTCCCAGCGTATATGCTCTGCAGTTAAAGGGTTTCCTGAAAAGAATACTTTGATTAATATCTTTGTTGAGATTACTTTGAAAAGCTTTGATGGTTTTAGTTTTTTAAACAGCCCCGTGGCGCAGTTGGCTAGACACCAGCTTGCGAAACGAGATGCCGCGGGTTCGATCCCCGCACCGAGACAAATGTTTGTGTGATCCACAAATATTTGTTTCGGGTCTGGGTGTATGTGAGACCGAAAAGTCTCTTGTAGTTTCTGATACCCACGACACAAGACTTGTATCTTAGTGTGGGATCAGAACTATGTATGTGACTGTTGGGTGTATTTATTTATTTATCATAAATTTAATAATAATAATAATAAACACACGCAACAGTCACATACATAGTTCTGACCCCACACTAGGATACAGTCCTGTGTCGTGGGTATCAGAAACTACGAGAGACTTTTTCGGTCTCACATACACCCAGACCCGAAACAAATATTTGTGGATCACACAAACATTTGTCTCGGTGCAGGGATCGAACCCGCGGCATCTCGTTTCGCAAGCTGGTGTCTAGCCAACTGCGCCACGGGGCTGTCGAAAAATGTTTTATTTCTGAAAGTTAACGTGATGAGAATAAGAGCCACAAAGTTAATAACGACATTGACGACCTGGTGAAGGATACACTACTGAGTAATGAAGCGATTTAAGTTAGAATGAAAGTTCTTCTTCTTAATCGCACGTTCTTGGCGTAGTGGCCGTGGTCACGTCGCGGTAAATTTTTGCGCCATCTTTAAATGTATAAAATAAATGAAATAAAACTGATTTTAAAATCTGATAATAAATTATTTCCTATATGTATTAAATTAGCTATGATAAAATAACAACAATTCATATAAAAAAATATTGATTGTACCTGTAGCCGTGCAGGATAAAATAGCATCTTCATTAGGGTTCGTGATTCCATTTTGGGACACCGACATGATGCTTGCAGGATCTATGAAAAAAAAACATTAAAAATAAGATTCCTTTGCTTTTCTCAGTTCCGCCTGAGTTTAATGATGTTCAGTCCTTAATCAATTAAAACGAATTCGATTTCAGTAACTTCCACTTGCCCCCCTTCTAATAGGGTTAATGTAACCTAGGCTGAGGGTAAACCTAATAAATGAGCTACAATATACAAACATATTGTAGCTTAAGGAAGGTTGCTGACATAGCCCAAAGAATTAGCAAGCTGAAGTGGTAATAGGCAGGGCACATAGCTCGTAGAGCTGACGGCCGATGGCGCAGAAAGGTTCTCGAGTGGAGGCAGCTTCGGAAAGAGCACTTTGGAAGTCCTTGGGGAGGCCTTTGTCCAGCAGTAGACGACTTTGGGCTGATGATGATGATGATGACACAAACGTATATTTTTTTAAAATTTTCTGGTGCTTATTGAGGACCCAGCGTTCAAACAAACAAGCTGTTTAGCATTACAAAAATATGCTTATACTTACAATGTACGGATATGGTAATGTTGGCTGTGGCAGCCCCCTGGGAGTTGACCGCTTCGCAAGTGTACACGCCGGCGTCGTGGCGAGAAAGGCGAGTCATGTTCAGCATACTACCCTCAGACAATATCCTGTCATCTGTAGACAACACAAATAATAAATACACCCAACAGTCACATACATAGTTCTGATGCCACGTTAAGATACAAGTCTTGCGTCGTGGCTATCAGAAAGTATCTCGTAGATACTTGTGGATCATGCAAACATTAGTTTCGGTGCGGGGATTGAACCCGCGGCCTCTCGTTTCGCAAGCTAGTATCTAGCCAACTGCGCCACGGGGTAGTCTAAACAAATATCCTAAATATTTCAAAGATTAAAGTCTACATTCATGTTCGATTATTTCCTTTTGATTTTATATGGTTGATTATCATCAATTGTTCTAATCTCTTTAAAGATTTTCTTTGTAAATATTCTTATTTATATTTGAGGGGATTATAATGGATATGATGATGACGATGACCATTGATTCATGCATTTATGGATAAATTATTGTCAGAAACTGAGAAACAGGAATGCTTAAACAACTTAAACAACCCTATGAAGTATTAAGAAGCAAATTTATATGTATATCACGATTAAATACTTAGAATGATTCTAATAACTGCAAGTAACAAATACATACATAAACTCACGCCTGTATTCCCTGAAGGGCTAGGCAGAGGTGCATTTCTGCACCCACATTTCGCCAGGTATGTATCAGTCCCACGTAACAGGGGGCGAGCCTATTGCCGTTTTTCGGGCACAATTCCAGACTCCGTGCTGCTACTAAGAATTTCCTAATGGAAAAACCCAATAACACTTTGCCCGACCCGGGAATCGAACCCAGGACCTCTAGATCGCACGGCACATACTTATACCGCGAGACCATGAGGCAGTAACAAATACTGCATACAATATCATGAAAATTCTGACTTATGCTACAGAATCTACAGGTGATGAGTATGTAGGTGATGATGAACAACTTACTACCGCTGCTATACGAGGACTGGGTGATGGGCAGGCCGTCCTTCGTCCAAGTGTAAGTGATGCTGCCGGGATTGCCGTCAGCCCTTAGCACCACGATTAAAGGTTCGTTTTCTACCCCCACAGTCGTGTAGGGCGTCGCTTCGTCGAATATTGGCGCGTCTGGAAAAGGAAAATCATGTTAATATGCCTTAGGTATACTACGTAGCTAAGCGACCATGGCTTTAAATGTAATATTGTTTTCTTTGGAGAGGAATAACGGTGTGACTTTATTTCAGCGTTTTCAAGGTTTGTATAAAAAACCCGTTAGTGGAATGTGAACTAAAAGGATTAAGTATATCAAGAGATATCAATCATCATATCAAAAGGCCTACTTCTGCATGCCAGGACTAATATAGGAGGTGCGAATGTCTGTTATAGAAAAATCAATTACATTATTATTATATTAATGTGTATGTAAATGTATTGTATGTTATGGCATGGCATGTAATGTTCTTGAGGTTTAGACACGCGGTAGAGAATCTCGACGGTCGCGGGTTCAAACCCCAGGCACACACCGCTGACTTTTCGAAGTTATGTGTGTATTCACAAATAATTATCACTTGCTTTAATGGTGAAGGAAAACATCGTGATAAAACCTGCACACCTAAAAGTTCTTAGAAATTTCTTAGGTGTGTAGTCCGCCAACCCGCACTAGGCCAGCGTGGTGGACTAAGGCCTAAACCCTCTCAGTTGTAGAGGAGGCCCGTGCAGTGAGACGTATATGAGCTGATGATGATAAATGACTTGTTCACTGTCCTGTTACTATAAACATCTTAAAAAAACTTCTTTAAAGCAACTAAACTTGTTAATTAAATTCTATTCCAACATAATAGACGAACAAAGTTGTCAGTTGTTATTCTTATGCCGGATATACTTACAGAGAACTTTTAGTGCCATTGCATCGTGCACGCTTCTCTGCAGCGCCTCGTTGGTCGCTTGGCAGGTGTAAATCGCTCCATTCATCTCCTTGGTGATCTTTAGTTTCAATTCTATGGTAGAAACTGTTCCTCCGTGAAGACCTTTCTTCAGCTGCATTGGAAGACCTAGAGAAATGAAAATTTTGTTAGAAACATACACCAATAGATATATTTTTCTTCGGAATGTACACAGGGACACGAAAAAAGTATCGATACTTTGTGGTATCGAGTACTTTGTCGTTCGATACCGATAATTTTGTACTCGATACTTTGCATTCGATACTTTTACTCAATCAGTACTTTTAGGCAGGTATCGTATCGAATAAGAAATTAAGTTTTAAATGAGTAATTTTAGAATTAACCCATTTAAAACTTGCACCTTACGGCCTATGTTTATGTTTATGTCTATGGCGCATTAGGAACCTCGAAAATATAGTTTTATTTTTATTTTTTACATAACGGTACGATATATAATATAATATATCAATTTTTTTTGGACTTCCGACATCCCTATGTCGGGGTCTTTATTCCCTAAGAAAAGTACTCGATACCTTGAAGTATCGATCCTTTTTGTTCGATACTACTCATGAGTACAGTATCGATACCTTCTATTCGATATCGTGTCCCTAAATGTACATGTTATAATGATTTCAGGTAGGTACTACAATGACATTGTCCAATTTATCGTAATGGCGTTTTGAAGGTTCAATTTGTTTCATAACTAACAATATCAGGGATTTTGGTAGGGCCTGAAAACTAGTCGTAGATTTAATAAATATTGTCCCTCGGGAAGCTTATTTGTTATTCACTGGCCTATTTTATAATTTGGCATAAATATAAATATCCTTCTGCGAATGACAGGTCAAAAATCAACCTAAAATTTTATGTATTTATTCGTTGTCTTATTTTACAGACCTTGAACGGGAATTCCATCTCGCCACCACGAAAGAGCAGCGGGCGGGTTGCTTGATGCAGCATCGCAGAATAGTGTAGCTTCGATTCCCGGCTTAAGCTCTTCCGGTTCCGCCCTCACTTTCACCGCTTCTGGCGCGACTGTTGGAAGTAATGCAAGTTTTATATTAGGTTCTTCAAAGATCACATTACCAAAGTTATCACCTTCTGCATTTATTTTAATATTATTATGCGAAGTTAAATTTTCGTCGTCAAAATTACTAGCTCAGTGTTGACTCATAAAGTCTACGAACGCCGAAACTACTTGAAAATTGTACAAATTAAAACAGCATTTATTTTCTACGTTATTTTATTTTAAAGCTACGTACGGCTTAAGTACGTGGAAATATATCCTCTCCTGTTTATTTTCCGTGTGGTAAATATATTAAGATGTTTTATCCGCTCATTTTAAGTCTCATATAACTTGGTTAAAACAATCCAAAGAATTATAATTAATGGGTGTGTGGTGGACGCATAATAAATAAATAAATAAATAAATACACCCAACAGTCACATACATAGTTCTGACCCCACACTAGGATACAAGTCCTGTGTCGTGGGTATCAGAAACTACGAGAGACTTTTCGGTCTCACAAACACCCAGACCCGAAACAAATATTTGTGGATCACACAAACATTTGTCTCGGTGCGGGGATCGAACCCGCGGCCACTCGTTTCGCAAGCTGGTGTCTAGCCAACTGCGCCACGGGGCTGTCATAATATATGGGCGCAAACTAATAAATAATCATTATATTGTTACATAAATATAATTAATATTTAAGATTAATATTTAAACAGCTATTTGTGATCACAAAACTGAGAATTTAAATACTCTAAAAATTATCAGACTCTGTATTGACTGCTTATCTGTTTTAAAAACATGAGATATTTAATTTAATGTTTAATTATTTCTATTACTCCAGAAACTTTAAAAGTAAAATCAATAAGAATTAAATAACATTATTCTGATACTTATTTTATGTTTTATGTAATAAATAACATGTGATTATATTTACATATTGTTAATAGCGCCATTTGTAAAGTAGTTTGATTATTAAAATAAATTTGTAATATGTGTAAAATAAATTATTTGGATTTATGTAAAATTCATTATAATATTAATGTTGATTTTTGAACTATATTTCATAATTAATTGTACAGTAATTTCAATTACATGTTGTAAAGGAAGTTGCAGTTGTTAAATGTTAAGTGACAGTTGGTTTTATATAAAACGACCATTGCAGCTCACATTGAGTTCAGTTCTATACTAGAAATTATCTGAAAATAAACCAAGCTATATTGTGTGTGTGTTTCTGTTATTATGGAGTCTGGACACGATAATTCAGGCTTATCGCCGACACATACGATACAAGTTTTTTTGAACTTTCACACTAATTGCTAGATGTATTTTGATTATATGCAATTTTTACTATGAATAATAATAAAAATAAACACTATGCCATCCTTTCTCCGTGTTTTTGCATCTCAAAAAGTAATTAACATATTCAAAAAGTAATTCACTTAGTGTTTTAGGTTTGGGAAAAAAACCATTTTTACCGTAAAAAACCGTAGATTATCAAATCTACGTTCCAAATTCTCATAATGATATTGGGTCTTACAAGAATAACATCAAAAAACTCCATCAATTTATTATCGAGTAAAGAGAAACGATTGTTTTTTCCTTTTTATTACTCTCTCTAGCTAGCATTTTCCATTCCATCATTGAGACCATTTTGCTGTATTAGTATTATTATTTTTATTCCTACATACAGACAGAAATTCGAAAATTATTACTTACAATGAACGTTAAGAGTGACCGTTTCGAAGAGTGGGATCTCCGTAGCACTATTGGTCGCTTCACATCTGTACTGCGCTTGGTTGTCTGTCACGTTTGTCAAGATAGATATCTCAGCAGACACCGATTTATCCGTAGTCTTTGTCACTGAATGTATCTGTGGACAAAACCATTTACTAAATCACGAGACATAGTGGGCCGGTGGAGCAACGAGCTGAAGGCTGCTAGTGTATGAGAGCTCAGGAGCGAGTGTTGTGAGACCACGTACAGGGAGCGTGGTGTGTGACACAGTGGGCCGGTGGAGCGACGAGCTGAAGGCTGCTAGTGTATGAGAGCTCAGGAGCGAGTGTTGTGAGACCACGTACAGGGAGCGTGGTGTGTGACACAGTGGGCCGGTGGAGCGACGAGCTGAAGGCTGCTAGTGTATGAGAGCTCAGGAGCGAGTGTTGTGAGACAACGTACAGGGAGCGTGGTGTGTGACACAGTGGGCCGGTGGAGCGACGAGCTGAAGGCTGCTAGTGTATGAGAGCTCAGGAGCGAGTGTTGTGAGACCACGTACAGGGAGCGACGAGCTGAAGGCTGTTGTCAGACCACTTACCTTTTTGTCATTCTTAAACCATGTCAGGGTTGCCAGGGGATTACCACCACTTGAGATGCAAGAGAGCTTCTGTACGGTGCCAGCTGAGAGGGTTGTTCCTGGTATGTATCCTGTGATCATAGGAGCCGATGGGGGATCTGTGGACAAAGAGGGAATTTGTAATTGCCAAAGTTCCATAAACCGTAACTTTAATTTAAAATTTCAGGGTGACATGCAAATATTGTTTTTTTTTTCATGGTGGAGTGGGTCCAAAATTTCTTGTAGTTTTCGCCACCAATAAGAATCAAGACTTGACTCTTAATATTTGATCAAATTATAGTTCCAGTCATATAAATATTAAGATTTAATTACAAATAAATCAACAATAAATGAAATTTAAGATTGAAAACAGTCTAGAATGTACCTGAAGTTGCAACTCCGCTTTTATCCATAACAGTTTGCAATTCATAAGAATTTTGAGCGCCAAAAATTGTACCGAATAATTCTCAGCATTTTGCGGTGGGAGATGAAAAAAAAAGCAACTCCGAAGCGCAGACAACACTCGTTTGAGGTTAAGCGTCCGGCTATCTACTTTATGGCAGCCATTTCACTTTTTGTTTAATTTTTTTTTAAAGTGAATCGGCAAAATAATTTCAACTGCGTTTAACTTTGCTGTGAATAATGACTCCTCGTTTACTCTTGTTTGCTTTTGTTTTCTGCTTCCGCGATGGGATTGGAGTAATTAGTACTTATTCAATGAGTTGAGTGAAGTACTGAGTTCGAATCGGGATTATGCAAAGTTCAATTAAACATGAAAGTACATGAAGCAGATCAATATGATTGTCGAATAAGGAAAGACGAGAATCTCTCGTCATTTGATGCTCTGTTTGGGCAGCATCCAGCTTACCATCAAGATGGTATTGTCACCATACCACGCCCTAAGGGTTAGGCAAAATATCGTGCTGAAAACTATATACGCAAGAGTTCAGTAAAAAGATATTTAAAAAAATCTATAATCACGAGTTAAGCGGCGAGCAAATAACGTATGACTTTGAAAAGTTAACTGTATCTTCATGACCTTTTTTATCCCGTCAAATAATCTCAAAAAGCGTGCACCCAGACCTTTAAAATTCCTAGTGGTCCGTAAAAAGACCCCAAATCAGTCCAATTTATATGTCTGTTCATTAAAATGCAGGCGATTGTGGGGTCAACTCGGCCGACCCCTCGGTCAGCGGTCAAACACGACATTACAATGTGGAATCAGCAGAGATTTTCTTAATAAATACAGTTTACGGTATCGCCTACCCCGGGACGGCTTATTCGTATCACGTACGCTTTAATGTTGGGCCATGAAACGAGAGGAATCACGGGCGGTAGCGATAGCGGGCGCGGGTGAGAAATGAATTAATACTAATTTAGTCTCCACGGCGCAGTTGGTTAGACACTGCCTGTGGAAGGCGATACAATACTTTGTGTGGTCTACAATTAATATTTGTTTAAGCTGTGATTGTGCGAGCGAAAAGTCTCTTTTAATTTCTGATACCCACGACACATGAATTGTATCTTAGCATGAGGTCGGAATTATGCAACTGATTGTATTATTGTTTAAGAAAACACTAATTGAACTATGCTAGTTTCCACTTTGCTGTTCCAGTGTAAAAGAGTAGCTACGTTACATCCCGTCTGTTATGCGTCTGCAAGTAGTGACTGCGAAGTTTAGGCCCGTGGTCCAAAATCTCGGCGGTTGCGGGTTCAAACTCCAGGCACACACCTCTGACTTTTCGAAGTAATGTGTGTATTCACAAAGAATTATCACGTACGTTAATAGTAAAGTAAAACATCGTGGGTAAACCTGCACACTTAAAAGTTCATAGAAATTTCTTAGGTGTGTAGTCCGCCAACCCGCACTAGGCCAGCGTGGTGGACTCCCTAAGGCTCGTGCCCAGCTGTGCGGCGAATATGGGCTAATGATGTTGATGATGTAGTTTTATAGCTCACAGTCGTCACAACACTTTTATCTCACTGCAGCGCTTCTTGCTCATAAAAATTTCAAGCGATTAGCGGGCTCAAACCTCCAATTTCGGGGCCCGCGTTAATAATCAGCATTCACGCGACAGCCGTATCGCATAACATGTGTCTGTAATTTTCAGTAGGGACGTATCAGACGTGTTGACGCTTTCGTCTTTGTTTCGGCTCGTGTAGGGTTCATTCGGGCTGACGACCTTTCGGCGTCAAATGGACGGTTTTTATTCAACACATAGAGGTTATCTACACCTTTCAATTTTGAAGTGAGTGGGGGTCTATAGCAATCGATATGACACGTTTTAAGACCAGGCGTTGATAATGAAAATTTCCATTTTTATCCAAGGGATATTTGTAGCCATTTCTTGCCAATCGACACTATTTGGACCGTGATGCATTTATCGCTAGATATCAGGGCGGTCATTGTACCGTGCATACGTACATACATAACCTGACGCCTGTATTCCCTGAAGGGGTAGGCAGAGGTGCAATTCTGCACCCATATTTCGCCAGTATGTATCAGCAGTCCCACGTAACAGGGGACGCGCCTATTGCCGCTTTCCGGGCACATTTCCAGACTTCGTGCTGCTATTGAGAATTTCCAAATGGAAAAACCCAATAACACTTTGTCCGACCCGGGAAATGAACCCAGGACCCCTAGATCCACCACGAGGCCGTCAAACCGTGCAGTACAAAAAAGACGGTCTTATTGACTTTGCTGTTAGCAAATACTAAGTAAGAGCCAAGAAATATAAGAAATAAATGGCAATAAACACGTCTTGTATTATGTAACACACATTTTTTTGAGCCTATCTTTTGTCCCACAAATTGCAAAGGCCACTTGTATTAAACTTTAGCACACAGTCGCGAAAATTGGGTGTACTAATGCATCTATGCTTACCCTTTTATAAACACAGGCGTCATCAGCTCTTATACGTCCCACTGATGGACGTGGGTCTCTTCTACAACTGAGAGGGTTAAGGCCTTAGCCCACCACGCTGGCCTAGTGCGGGTTGGCGGACTACACACCTTTTTTTATTATTATTTTTTTCTCTAGGGGAAAGCTGTTTATGGCTCTACTTTCCGCCAGCCCTGGGAGAGGGGGCAGGAAGCGTATGCACTAGGCCAGTGTGGTGGACTAAGGCCTAAACCCTCTCAGTTGTAGAGGAGGCCCGTGCCCAGCAGTGGGACGTATATGGGCTGATGATGATGATGACTGAACTGCCAGTGACAAGTATCTTACGCCCCATTTTAAGTCATTTAAGCTGCGTCCATCTCAAATATAGACATAAGATCTAATCTAGACTAACCGCAAGTAAACAGTATTTAGGTTGAGTCAATACAAACAGATCTTAATACAAGAACTTAATCGACGGCATCGCAAGTCACGACATTTAGCCTAATAACTATTGATGTCCGTGAAATGGATAACATGTACGAGCTTAGACGATGTGGTTTTGAGGTCTTGGGTTCGATAACCGGCCTGAAACAAATAAGTGATCCAAATGAAATATGTGTATAGTTTTATATATATAATTTTGTAATATCTTTCTTAATTAGAGCATGTTTTAATTTATTCTGTGGATTGAATTATGAAATGAAATATGTTTAAACTTTTATTAATAGCGTACCGGTAGTCGGATTTTTGATAGTCTCTACACATTTTATCGGGATAAAAATAAATAAATAAATACACCCAACAGTCACATACATAGTTCTGACCCCACACTAGGATACAAGTCCTGTGTCGTGGGTATCAGAGACTACGAGAGACTTTTCGGTCTCACAAACACCCAGACCCGAAACAAATATTTGTGGATCACACAAACATCGGATCGAACCCGCGGCCTCTCGTTTCGCAAGCTGGAAAAAGTACCCTAAACCAAAAATCATTAAAATCGATAGAACGCTCTGGGCATGAAATTATAACAAACAAACTCACAATCAAAAACTAGTAAATATTTAAAAGCTATTTGTGTTTTAACCAGCACCACATATCTCATATATCATAGTTTGACTTGGCAATCGCTCTAAAAGTGAGATACATCGTGTTTTCATGCGATTGCCAAATCTAACTCTTTTATTTAAAACATAAAAGATTTTCAATATTGATATGGTCACTATAAGATGTTGTCTGGTAAGCTAAGTGCATAATAACTTAAGACAAAAGGTCCCTTAAACGGAGACTGAATAAATTTATCGACTTGGTATCACATGGATCTCACAACTTTTTACGGTAGAAGAACTGAGTTGCGAGACTTGTTTTTTTTACAGGTTTTGTTTTTTATGGGATTTATCTTTACCTGATTTATTCAGCATCCAACAATACAATATTTAAAACACGACACTGTTACAAATAAAATCGAACCTATTTTCAAATATGGCCGCGGCGCGCCAACAACCCTTAAAAAGGCCCTATATTAATGAACCAGCCAGATGTGTACGTTACAGGGCTGCCAACATGGCGAACTTTATTTATTTTCACGCTTGTACCTACATACATACATACATACATAAACTCACGCCTGTATTCCCCGAAGGGGTAGGCAGAGGTGCATTTCTGCACCCACATTTCGCCAGGTATGTATCAGTCCCACGTAATAGGGGGCGAGCCTATTGCCGTTTCTCGGGCACATTTCCAGACTCCGTGCTGTTACCGAGAATTTCCTAATGGAAAAACCCAATAACACTTTGCCCGACCCGGGAATCGAACCCAGGACCTCTAGATCGCACGGCACATACTTGTACCGCGAGACCACGAGGCAGTCTTGTACCTAATAAAAGGTAAACCGAGGTATCTTTCTTCGCCTAGGTTTCGCGATGACTTTTGTGTGTAAGGTTGTAGTTGGCGAGCTTATAATCATGTCAGTTTTTTAATTCAACATATTTGAAAACTCCCTGCTATTGAAAAGTGTGATAGAAAATTACATTTTTCCGACTTGGGAATCGAATAGAGGACGTTTAGATAGCGTTACGTACAATACATTACATTCGGATGATAAACCCTGCTTAAGGTATCAAAGAAACTGTTGCTTTTATCAAGATCAAACTTTTCTAGTATTTATTAAATTTGTTTACATAACAATGTTAAGCAGACTTTTTCACTTGAAAGACTTTTTCACTTTTTCACTTTAGACTTTTTCATTTAAAACCCTTTTAAAATGTCTATTTATTTATCAAATATAGTTTCTTAAACAGAGTAATGTTAACAGATATTGTTATCATAAACGCCAAAATAACCTTAGTTTATGACAGCAAAAATAATGTAAGCGCCATAAATAGCTTAAATATTAATTATTTTTGTGTTTTTTTCATTTATATATGTAAATATCTAAAAAATATTCATGTATGTAAAATTTTAATTTACTGGCACATTTCTGTTTAAAAATATTTAAAAAAACCTTCTCCTGTAAAATTTGGTTTTTGTCGGTTGCGATAAAACGGCGGTAAGGGCTCGACATGATTTTTTTTTACAAAATATCATTTTTGCGCGAAAGCCTTCACCAGAGTTTAAAAATAATCAAAACCTGCATATCAATTGGGTTGCAAAAGCATATTTACACGACTCCCTTTGTTCATATTCCATTCACTCATTACCATTCTTAATTGGTTAGTTATACCCGTGTTTTTCCCGAATTATCCCTGTTGACGTCCCTAGCATCCCCCGGTCCAACGTCCACTCGAGTTTACCAACATACAATTAATTCGCACGGCGTCCACCGATTCATTACTGTAATGAGGTGCGCGTGTCCCCCCGTCCCTCCACTTTTGACGAGGAAAAATGGCGGAAATAAAGCAAGTGATAATTTGATGAGATGTCATTTGTTACATCCTGTAGGGTATTCAATAAAATCACTGGTAACAGTAATAGACACATACATACATAAACTCACGCCTGTATTCCCTTAAGGGGTAGGCAGAGGTGCATTTCTGCACCCACATTTCGCCAGGTATGTATCAGTGCCACGTAATAGGGGGCGAGCCTATTGCCGTTTTCGGGCATATTTCCAGACTCCGTGCTGTTACCGAGAATTTCCTAATGGCAAAACCCAATAACACTTTGCCCGACCCGGGAATCGAACCCAGGACCTCTAGATCGCACGGCACATACTTATACCGCGAGACCACGAGGCAGTATTTATACTGGATCCTTTAAGCGAAGCGTGAAGAAGCATTTGTGCGGGCCGGCATGATTGTGTCGACCAGCGGGTGACCATATTGTTTCTCGCTGGTCGGTATTATTTTTTTGGACTCCACTGTGCTTGCAGGTACAGTGGAGTCACTTTGCCGTGCCAGTATTAAAAAAATACTAATAAAGGAAGATTATGTTGGAATGAATAAAGTCAAGAATTACTGTATCGAATTGGATTATTTTTAGTATGGGTATAGATGGGACCTTAACAAAGGACATAGACTACTTTAAGTCTATCCAGGCAAAAGTAGGCCTAACCGCTTGTTTTTATATTTCTTTACCGTGCAAATACGATTCGAAAGAAATTTATCACCTAATATTAGGCATGCAGGTCTAGATATAATCTTGTTGGTAGTGGGTGAAAAAAAATGAAGCTGTATATGGATATATGAATACATAAATTCAGGTATTTTAACGGTGAAGGAAAACATCGTGAGGAAACATTATTAGAGAGAGAGCTCTTTTTAAATAAATAAATACACCCAACAGTCACATACATAGTTCTGATCCCACACTAAGATACAAGTCTTGTGTCGCGAGTATCAGAAACTACGAGAGACTTTTCCGTCTCACATACACCCAGGCCCGAAACAAATATTTGTGGATCACACAAACATTTGTCTCGGCGGTGCGGGGATCGAACCCGCGACCTCTCGTTTCGCAAGCTGGTGTCTAGCCAACTGCGCCACGGGGCTGTCAATTTCTAACGAGGAATTTCTCAGATTTTAGTCAAACAACAGCTGTTTCGCTTAAAACCCTGCATAAACATTTTAATATGTTATTTTCATTAGTAAACTGTGCGCCGCCTGTGCCTAGTAAAACGATAACATTGAAAATGTCTTTTAAAATACATATACATATTATGTATATATTTTATTTTTTATTTTTATTATCGTAAAATTTAATATGGTGGTGGTTTAGTGTTGTGAGCTGGAGTGTTTCGACGTGCTCGCGAGAGGAAAGCAAATTCGCTATTTGATACGGTCTTACCTTCACTCGAGAGCATTACACTATACGATCTAATGTGTAAATGTTGTGTATAATATGGTGTGCGTGTGAGTGAGTGCTGGTGGGCTTAGCAGTATGTAGATATTAGAACATGAAGTTGTTTGTTAATGAAATTGTTTATTATTAAGATAGCTCTCAGTTGTAGAGGAGGCCCGTGCCCAGCAGTGGGACTTATATGGGCTGATGATGATGATGAAGGTAATAGTATAAGATTCAGAAAGACTGCCTCGTAGTCTGGCGGCACTAGTAGCATTCAAGATTAAATTCCAGGGTCGGGAGAAGTGTTATTGGGTTTTTCCATTAAGGGATTCTCAGTAGTAGCACGGAGTCTAGAATTGTGCCCGAAAAATGGCAACAGGCTCGCCCCTATTACGTGGAACTGATACAATACTGGCGGAATGTGGGTGCAGAAATGTACCTCTGCCTACCCATTCGGGGGAATACAGGCGTGAGTTTATTTATGTACCTACGTATGTTTGTATTTAGTATAAGTTATTCAAATAATTTTTACACTCCCATATTTCGTCCACCCAACTTTAACTCTAAACCTCTTTCCTGCAATGCTGTTTATTTCCAACTCTAAATTGAGTGAAGGCCAAAAACCCTCAAGTGCGAGAGAGACGGAATTCGAGCGCTTTACAGGTTAAGCCTCCTACAACTTTATGGTTTAAAGCTGCTGGAAAAAAACGGGCTCAACTTGAATAATTGTTATGGGGTTCTGTAGATTTATCTACCTTTTAACTACCCGTGAATATTTGGTTCAGTTAAGGTAAGAGTCGTGATGGCCTCGAGGTTTAGGCACGCGGTCGAGAATTTTGACGGTCGCGGGTTCAAACCCCAGGCACACACCTCTGACTTTTCGAAGTTATGCGTGTATTTACAATGAATTATCACGTACTTTAACTGTGAAGGAAAACATCGTGATGAAACCTGCACACCTAAAAGTTCTTAAGAATTTCTTACGTGTGTAGTCCGCCAACCCGCACTAGGCCAGAGTGGTGGACTAATGCCTAAACCCACTCAGTTGTAGGGGAGGCCCGTGCCCCGCAGTGGGACGTATATGATGACGCTGATGATGAATGAAAGGTGCGTTTGGTATTGACTTTTGCTATTGAGTGGTCACGTGTTTGGTACCCGAGTTTGGAAAGTTTTTGAAAGGAAACCTTCTTTGGAATATTCTGAGTTGTAGAAGTATGTAAATGCACCTGAAATTAACTTAAGACAACCCTTGTAGTGTGACTTTTTATGTGAGGGTGAAACCTCACAGCTCAATGTTTTTGTCACCCGCTTTGCTATGGAGGGAAGTGGACAATTCTTTGTTTTCCAACTCCTCCTTTATTTTGTCTTTCTGATTAACTTTGTTGCGGGATTATGACAAATTTAGGTCCCCTTAGATCCGCTGAGCTTCATTGCTAAGCGTCAATACTGTGCGTGCCGCTGTTGATCCTGGAGCACAGGAGTTACAGTGGCGGGTGTGTGGTGGGATAGGGCCCATAATAACCCTTGTAGTGTAGGTTATTGAAATTTATTAATTATTTAACTCACTTAATCGTCTGGGTGTCTGTGAAACCGAAAAGTCTATCGTAGTTTCTAATACTCACGACACAGGACTTGTATCCTAGTGTGGAGTCAGAACTATGTATGTGACTGTTGGGTGTATTTGTTTATTATTTATTTATACGTCGCACTGTTAGATCCTCTCTTAAGAGGAGTTAGGCTTCAGTCCATCACGATGGCCTTGTAGGGGATAGCGACATTCTCATAACAAAAAAAAATGGTAGATTTTTTCTAGTTTTTTTATATTTTGTGGCGATATTTGGAAAATTCCGAGGTGTGTGTCTGAGAATCAAACTAGGAGCTACCTACATAATTACGCAACACAACACACTTACTAAGCTATCCCTTCCGTATTACATACACGGAAGGGATTATAGTGTCGTTGTTATTAAAAAGGGTTTCAATTAATTTTTACGGGACCCCGCCGGCCGCCATGTTGCCCGCGTTTCCGTTTCCGGGAAATTTTATGATAATTTTCCAGACAAGATGTCGAATGCCGACTGTTTGCACCGAACAGTAGTTTGTAGTTGTTGTTTTGTCAAATTAAAGTTTTTATTCAGTATTTGCGTTTGTTCATTGAACCGTCGGATTTGAGTTTAGACTTCTATTTTAAGTACTTCGTAATTAAGGATAGATATTCGCTCGTGGAATGAAAGGTAGCGGATTCGATTACCACATCGACAAATGTTTGTGTAATCAAGTTTACCTATCATGTTTGGATGTTTGTGAGACCGAAACATCTCTCGTAAATTAGTTTTATTTAGAACTATTTATTTTATTTATTTATATAACTATGTATATATGTATATACTTTAACGGTGAAGGAAAACATAGCGAGGAAACCTGCACACCTAAAAGTTCTTAGGAATTCCATAGGTGTGAAGTCCGCCAACCCGCAGTAGACCAGTTGGGTGGACTTCAATAACTCCTCTCAGTAGAAGACATACTCATATATGTACATATACTGGGTGTATTCAGACCGTGATCGGAAACTAAGGCAGATAATAGCTAAAGTGATTACAAACCCCCTGGCGTTGAAGAAAATTGTGACAAAAAATAAAAAATTTGACTTTTTCCATACAAACATCGGTATTAAATGTACGCGGTTTGTATGGAAAACGTCAACATTTTTATTTTTTGTCAGAATTTTCTTTAACGCCAGGGGGTTTGTAATCACCTTAGCTATTACCTGCCTTAGTTTCCGATCACGGTCTGAATACACCCTGTATATGTGCTGGCAGAGATGGATAGAAAAATGTCAATTCAATGTTTTAAATACACTTGTAACTTTGTCCAAATTGTACCCCGATTTATGTAAAGGATTTACATATGTGCCCTAAATCCTAGTACAAGGGAGATTCAGTCATTTTTACGTGTACCGCTGGCGGATCGATCCACCCCGAGCGCGGCTGCGTTTGATTAGCTGTCAGGGATATAATTGAAAGTATGTCGAGAATATTAGCCATCATACAACCATACACCCTATTTAGAAATGCGTATTTTTAGCTTTTAGTTCAATCCAACAATGATTCGTAAAATAAATAAGAAGTAAACAAAGCGAATATAGATTTTTCTTAATAGCAAATGTTTTTTAGTTTTTCGACTGCCTCGTGGTCTCGCGGTACAAGTATGTGCCGAGCGATCTAGAGGTCCTGGGTTCGATTCCCGGGTCGGGCAAAGTGTTATTGAGTTTTTCCATTAGGAAATTCTCGGTAACAGCACGGAGTCTGGAAATGTGCCCGAAAAACGGCAATAGGCTCGCCCCCTATTACGTGGGACTGATACATACTTGGCGAAATGTGTTCGGGGAATACAGGCGTGAGTTTATGTATGTATGTATGTATGTTTTTCAATTGTTGTCTCGTTGATAAAAGATTGTGCTGAGTTCTCGGATTACATTTCCAGACGAGTCACATTGTTATGGACTTTTCACAGAACAGAGTCCGGATTTGTCCCGGAAAATGCCTATTGTCATTTTGCTTGTTACGTAGGACTGAAATCATAGCAAAGAAACACAAAAATAAGGTGTAGATTACACCATTCGTATTCGAGTATATTTGCGCCTTTATTTAAAACAAGGCAGATGAAAAATGTACAATTACATACATTTCCTAAATTTTACAATCTTGTAAATATTGTTCACCAACATTTCGCCAGGAATCAGTCCCATGTAATTGGGGGCGAGAAACTCTTGTTCTGATATATATCATCATCAGCCCATATACGACCCACTGTTGGTCACGAGCCTCCTCTACAACTGAGAGTGTTTAGGCTTTAGTCCACCACGCTGGCCTAGTGCGGGTCGGCGGGGTTGGTACTAACCAATGTTCTTAAATAAAATACAAAAACGGCCCAACGGAAGACCAGCGCTGGCTGTATTGCCAGTATATTGCGGAGTTGGTGCCTTTTTGTTGCAAACATAGTTTTTAAGTGGTTTTACGTCTATTTTATTTTATTTTTGTTTTGTATGTTTGTAAACAAATAAACTTTTTTCTTTCTTTCTTTCTTCTTTCTAAATTTACATTACAGCTATTTGATAATGAATTGTGCGACTATTTCTATCTATCGTAACCAATTCAAGGCACGTTGTATCATCTCCAAATAAATTCCATGGCGTAACTTTTTAATGCCATAAAGAAAGATTGCGTTCATAAAATAGATGGTAAAGGACTCCATCTCGTGTATGCGTGTTTAATGGCTTTAGTAACTCGGCGCTAGACCCACGCGCGGCGTGATCTGAATCTCTATACATTGATCAGTGAGTTAGGGACTGTGCATATGGCGACGGGGAGATACAAACTGGGGAAGCCGAAAATTACTTTATCACATACACATTGAGAAGTGGTGGCTTTGAGGTTTAGGCGCACATAAAACTCGACGGTCGTGGGTTCAAACTCCAAGCACACACCTTTGACTTTTCGAACTTACGTTATTCACAATGCATTATCACGAACTTTAACAGTGTAGGAAAACATCGTTAGGAAACTTGAACAGCTAAAATTCTTAGGAATTTATCAGGTGTGTAGTCCGCCTGCCTGCACTAAGCCAGCGGGGTGGACTTTAGCCTAAACCCTCTCAGTTGCAGAGGAGGCCCGTGCCCAGCAGTGGGACGTATATGGGCTGATGATGACACACGTCTGGATCCTCATTACGTCAATTATAAATTTCGAGCCTGTTGCTGTTTTCAAGCACATTTCTATATTTCGTGCAGCTACTCAGAAATGGCTTAGAAATTTCTAAGAATTTTTAGATGTGCAGGTTTCTTCACAGTGTTTTTACTCACCGTTAAAGTACGTCATAAATAATTCATCATCATCATCATCATCAGCCCATATACGTCCCACTGCTGGGCACGGGCCTCCTCTACAACTGAGGGTTTTAGGCCTAAGTCCACCACGCTGGCCTAGTGCGGGTTGGCGGACTACACAGAAATTCCTAAGAACTTTTAGGTGTGCAGGTTTCATCACGATGTTTTCCTTCACCGTTAAAGCAAGTGATAATTCTTTGTGAATACACACATAACTTCGAAAAGTCAGAGGTGTGTGCCTGGGGTTTGAACCTGCGACCGCCGAAATTCTCGACCGCGCGCCTAAACCTCGAGGCCATCACTGATATACTAATAATTAATTGCGAATAAACATATTATGTATAACTTGGAAAAATCAGACATGTGTGGCTAACATTTGAACCCGCCACCGCCAAGGTTCTCTACGCGCTTAACCTCAAGGCCTTCACTACTTTAGCATAGCAGTATAAAAAATACTCGTAATAATACAAATAAATACACCCAACAGTCACATACATAGTTCTGACCCCACATTAAGATACGAGTCTTGTGTCGTGGTTATCAGAAACTACGAGAGACTTTTCGGTCTCACAAACACCCAGACCCGAAACAAATATTTGTGGATCACACAAACATTTGTCTCGGTGCGGGGATCGAACCCGCGGCCTCTCGTTTCGCAAGCTGGTGTTTAGCCAACTGCGCCACGCGGCTGTAATATTCCAATATATTCCCAATGGATCTTCCACATGTGAACCCGTCCTATATCTCGTGATATTATATTGCATAATGATATGAAACCCTTTGATGGGGCACATAGATTAGATTTCGGCTGAGTCTCATGTTAACCTACTTACATAGAACGGAAGTTTGAATTATTACGAGGATAAATATGATTTGAAATACATTGCTGGGTGAGTGATTGCCCACCGTTTGGAAGTAATGTTATTTTTATACCAGCTCGGCAATGTATATTATTTTTGTATTTGATGTCGTGGATATTTTTGATGTATTTTAGTAAAAAAAACACATATATTAGGGCATGATAGTAAATAGTAAGCAAAATAGGGTGTCAATTGTTTAAAATATATAAGGATTTATTCTATTACCTTATCTCAGATTGGTCTTTTCAAACTCATAGTACCTACGCTGATCTCAGAACGAGATAAGCATTGCGTTCATTTACTAAAACTATATTTTATTTTTAAATAAAGACATGCTTTGTTGGTTTAAGAAACACGCGTAACACAATTTATTTATCTTTGTAAATCTGGGGACGTGTATAATCGAAATCGCTAATAAAAAGGAATAATCAGGTGATCATTATTGCCAATTTCATAGATTTGCCTTATTTATTAGCGGCTTGTTGAATGTTGCTTTGTCTACGGCCTTCATCATCATCATCAGCCTCCCTCACGCCCACTGCAGGACATAGGCCCTACGGCCTTAGTTTATAAAAATATGCAGAAAAACATCAAAGACTTACATAATACGTTGATGGTGTGCGTCGCCACAACATTCTCGGTAAGCTGTCCGTTGATACCATGACATACCACCACTACCGACCTCCGGTTCGGCTCCACGATCACAGTGATGTTAGATGTAGTTATCCAGCCACCTGGAAAAAAATTAACATTAAACTATCGCCCTTATCAGTTTTAGGCTCGTGCCCTGCAGTATTTGGACTGATATAGAAAGATAGACTGCCTCGTGGTCTCTCAGTACAAGTATGTGCCGTGCGATCTAGAGGTCCTGGGTTCGATTCCCGGGTCGGGCAAAGTGTTATTGGGTTTTTCCATTAGGAAATTCTCGATAACAGCACGGAGTCTGGAATTGTGCCCGAAAAACGGCAATAGGCTCGCCCCCTATTACGTGGGACTGATACAAAACCTGGCGAAATGTGGGAGCAGAAATGCACCTCTGCCTACCCTTTCGGGGAATACAGGCGTGAGTTTATGTATGTATGTAGAAAAATAAACATCTTCTGCTAGGAGCTGTGGATTCAAATTTCTTTGCACAATAAATTTGCCAATAATCTTTTTAGGAAAAAAATTAACTCTAACTAAAACTAAAGTGTAACAAAATAATAGCTCGCACAGTATTGACACCGAGCACTGAATCTCGGTGAATCTTAGAGAACCTCATTTGTTATGAACCCGCAACGAAATAAAAATGATGTAAAGGAGGAGTTGAAAACAAAGTTTTGGCAACTTTCGTAGAGCTATTAAAGACTGCTTATCTACTGTCTTACCTTCAGGAGATATGACTGTTCTATTGCTGGTCTCCTTGTGATGCTTTCCGAGGACCAGCCACTTGATATCCGCAGCAGGGTTGGAAGGTGCTGTGCTGCAAGTTAGGGGAACTGGATCACCAACCCTAGCTTCAGATGGACCGGATATCGTCACGTGGGATGGTGCAACTGTAAAAGAAGAGATCAATAAACATATATATTAAGAATTTGTATGCTCTGTATACTAATAATAATAATATAATAACGTCTGTATCCTCGAATTTCGCATTTTAGGACAAACATGTTGTCCAATTGGATTTAAGCCCCATATTTTATGTCTATGGAAGATAGTTGCAGTTTTTCGGTCTTATATCTAAACTGTGATAAAGCAGTGATGGCCTCGAGGTTTAGGCGCGCGGTCGAGAATTTCGGCGGTCGCCGGTTCAAACCCCAGGCACACACCTCTGACTTTTCGAAGTTATGTGTGTATTCACAATGAATTATCACTTGCTTTAACGGTGAAGGAAAACATCGTGTTAAAACCTGCACACCTAAAAAGTTCTTAGGAATTTCTTAGGTGTGTAGTCCGCCAACTCACACTAGGCCAGTGGGGTGGACTAAGGCCTAAACCCTCTCAGATGTAGAGGAGGCCCGTGCCCAGCAGTGGGACGTATTTGGGCTGATGATGAATCTAGACTGTGATGGTACTGAGAATATCCTGAAGGTCAAATCCAATTACACCTAGAAATCTGTGAGACCACGAGGTAATCTCAATATACTTGTTGACATCTTCATAAAGTCGAAATTACATCCAATAAAAAACTGAACGACACAATTTTTTAAGACGAAAATAGATAGGGAGTAAAATATACGTAATTAGGTGAGGTCGTTTGAAGGACTTTCGTCATAAAGAGGCCTCTTGTAGGGGTCCTTGAATCACTTCTATTATGTGCGTGTAAACAGACCGATCAGGATGACGTCATGGGGCGTAGATGCGAAGTTTTGACGTATAAATATTTTGTTTTCGATTCTAGGCGATTGAGGAGCCAAATGAAATTAATGTAGTATTTTTATACGAAAGATGAAATAATAATCTTGTTTGTCGTAACTACAAAGCTGTTACAGCTAAGATTAGGAGTAAAAATTATGAAACACTAGGCTTGGGAGGGTATTGCGAATCTTTTTAATATACTTAAAAAAACTTTTTTTAAGTTTTCAGCGGAAAAGATTGGTAGTTTTGGCTAACAAAAAACATAGAAATTTGAATCACAATTACTATCACTATACTGACTAATACTTTTTATTTATTTTAACTTTTTTAAGATACTTAAGATCTAGGCTAGATCGTGTCTTTAAAAATGTTGTTAAAAACAAATTTGTGTTAGTCAATATTGCAAGGTTTTTTTTTTAATTTCCCTCACCAGCAAACTTACAGTCTGAAGAAGGAGTTGTGAATCCGAAATATTTCTTTTAAATCTAGATACACTGCGGTTATCCTTCAAATAAAATCACAAGTCACATTAATATCCGTTAAGTATTACCTCCCTACCCCTCATTTAACGAAATAAAGCGTTTAAATGCGATATCCTCAGACATTCCACAACCATGCTCTTTGATGTTAAATGAGTTTAGCGTCAGGTTTCAGCGAAGCCGCGGCGCCGCGTTCTATAATCCTTTGATAACATAACCCTATCAGAGAAAGAGGGTCGCCAAAAAGCGTTGTATCTTCATCTGTAGTGCAAGGGAGAGGATCAAGCGTTTTCACGAAATAAATCGAACAACTCTTGTTATTAATATGAGTAAAATAACAGGTTTTTACTCTAGAATATCGATTTTAAAGTGTTTGAATATTCGTAAGTTTTTGATATGTTTTTCACTGGAAGAATTCAGTAATAAATCGTAATGAGGTTTGTTTGACAAAATAAATATTAAGTAGCTTATCTGAATCATATACATAATTAAAGATTATATCAATGTCCAAAATCCTTTTTATTATTTTCCTGATGAAGTGTTGGTCTGAGAGCAGATTATGCATTGGAATTTATTAATCATATTTTTTTTATATGAGCTATGTGCCACTTATTAAGATTAAAACACGTTCATTGTCTCTCGTTCTAATTAAACATAAAAAATATTAAGGATAAAACCAAAATTTAGTATTTGATTGTAAATGGAGTTAAAAAAATTATTTGGAGAATCAGCTATTGGGACTAACAAGGATGCCTGGTTGTAAAATCGCTGTCTCTCCTACCCCACACCTCGGAGTCCGCAACCCATCTCATTGTTTATTTACAAAGAAACAGGTAACAGGAATGGTCTCCCGTAGGAAAGTTACTGGAGCGTGGGCGGCATGCTCTGCCGGTCAAAGTGCCTGAGATCTGAGCGAGGGGAGTTCGGAAATAAATGCATATAGATTTTATTTTGCCCTCTTAGTTTAGAAGTCTAAATTGGGTTTATTTTATTGCTGTTACATTTGATCGTTATATTGATCATTTATTTTACTTGTTGTTGTATTTTGACAGCCCCGTGGCGCAGTTGGCTAGACACCAGCTTGCGAAACGAGAGGCTGCGGGTTCGATCCCCGCACCGAGACAAATGTTTGTGTCATCCACAAATATTTGTTTCGGGTCTGGGTGTTTGTGAGAGCGAAAAGTCTCTCGTAGTTTCTGATACCCACGACACAGGACTTGTATCCTAGTGTGGGGTCAGAACTATGTATGTGACTGTTGGGTGTATTTATTTATTTATTTATTATCTATTGACCCCTATGTCTGATATTGTTAGACACATTATTTTGCCACTTCTTCTTCATAGCGATAACATGTTTTGTATCGGCAAAAGTCTATTTAAATGAATAATTCTAAAGTTTTTGTGAATGTGTATTTGAATAAAGATGAATTTTGACTTTGACTTTGTCTTATTCACCCCTAGGCATATATTGTAAGTTCTTTATTAAATGCCCAAATTTGAACTAATATAAATATGATTGTTACTTTATACATACATAAACTCACGCCTGTATTCCCCGAAGGGGTAGGCAGAGATGCATTTCTGCACCCACATTTCACCAGGTATGTATTAGTCCCACGTAATAGGGGGCGAGCCTATTGCCGTTTTTCGGGCACATTTCCAGACTCCGTGCTGTTACTGAGAATTTCCTAATGGAAAAACCCAATAAAACTTTGCCCGACCCGGGAATCGAACCCAGGACCTCTAGATCGCACGGCACATACTTGTACCGCGAGACCACGAGGCAGTTAACTATAACACTGTATACATAAATAATACTTACACAGAACAGTCAGGTCTATCTCTGCTTTCAGCGTGTTGCTGATCATAACGTTTTTCGCTTCACAAGTGTATCTTGCTTTGTTGTCCGACGCATCCGCTTTGAAGGATAATGCGTTTTCCGACATCCTGCCGCTCGTCCTGCAACAATGTTCAATAAATATAGTACATATAATAATAATAGGGAGTCTGAAAGTAGCTCCTATGGTCGAAAAGCTCAAAGGAAACCATCTGTCGTGGTATGGGCATGTTATGAGGAGGGATGAAGCATACGTAGGTAAAAAGGTGCTGCTACTGAGAATTTCCAATAAAAAATCCAATAACATTGCCCGACTCGGAAATTGAACCCGGGACCTCTAGTTAGCATACTTGTGCCGTGAAGCTACGAGGCAGTCATTTCCTACTTATTTATTTCCTGAATAATTAAAAAACTGTCAGAAAGAACACGGTCAAACATTAATATACATGTTAAAGGAAAAAAAATAATTAAGAAAAAAACTCCCGAATGTCGGAAGCTCCAGTAATTGAGACTCAGATTGACAAAACCTTCCAACTTGGGAACTCAAAACAATCTGTCGAGAGCGGAAGTTCAACTCCCCCGGACCTCCTCCATGCCCTTCGGCTGCGAAATCTTTTGAATTTATAATTACGTTTTTAGTAGTAAGTTCCGATGTGATTCCTACGTAATGTCGGGGCGGCAAAGAGCTCATTTTTCGAATGATAAATTTCCCAATTCTCCCCGTTAATTGTTAAAGTACAAGTATGTGCCGTGCGATCTAGAGGTCCTGGGTTCGATTCCCGGGTCGGGCAAAGTGTTATTGGGTTTTTCCATTAGGAAATTCTCAGTAACAGCACGGAGTCTGGAAATGTGCCCGAAAAACGGCAATAGGCTCGCCCCCTATTACGTGGGACTAATATATACCTGGCGAAATGTGGGTGCAGAAATGCACCTCTGCCTACCCCTTCAGGGAATACAGGCGTGAGTTTATGTATGTATGATGTATGGAATTAAGTTATTATGATTTTCGAAGTGATTATGTTTTGACAGGGTGAATCAGGAAAGGGTATGCTCAAATCTATACAAATAAATAAAATTGGAGTGTCTTTTTGTAATATTGAAATAACCACTTTTTAATAAATGCATATTGATGTATCCACGGTATTTATACCAAAATAACGTTTTTTACAATTTTTGTCTGTCTGTCTGTTTGTTTGTTCCGGCTAATCTCTGAAACGGGTGGACCAATTTTAACGGGACTTTCACTGGCAGATAGCTGATGTAATAAGGAGTAACTTAGGCTACAAAAAAAAAACAATTAAGAATCGGCTGTTAGGCGGAACGAAGTTCGCCGGGTCAGCTAGTAATAAATATGTGACGGAGAATTAAGTATATATGTATAACACATAATTGATAGCTTCGGTATTAGACAACAATTAATTATGAAACTTTTTTCATGGGTTCGATCACAGTCATCATCATCATCAGCCCATATACGTCCCACTGCTGGGCACGGGCCTTTACAACTGAGCGGGTTTAGGCCTTAGTCCACCTAAGTATTTCCTAGTTTCTGATTGCCACGACATAAGGCTTGTACTTTTATGTGGGTTAGAACTATGTATGTCATTGTTAGACGTATTTATGTATGTAGTGTTAAAAAAAAAAAGTATTTATTATCCAAAAAGAAATGTAGTACAATAGATTTACAAGATAAAAAATAAAATATGATAAACACGAATCTTAAAACTAATAATTAACAATGATGCATAGCCAGTGTTATTTTGATAGTCTTTATTAGACGTTAAAATAGTTTTGCTGTGAATCATCATCAGCCCATATACGTCCCACTGCTGGGCACGGGCCTCCTCTACAACTCAGAGGGTTTAGGCCTTAGTCCACCACGCTGGTCTAATGCGTGTTGGCGGACTACACACCTAAGAAATTCGTAAGAACTTTTAGGTGTGCAGGTTTCATCACGATGTTTTCCTTCACCGTTAAAGTACGTGATACCGTTAAAGAAGTTGTGAATACCCACATAACTTCAAAAAGTCAGAGGTGTGTGCCTGGGGTTTGAACCCGCGATCGTCGAGATTCTCGACCGCATGCCTAAACCTCGAGGCCATCACGACTTGCAATAAAAATCTTAAAAATCATTTTACGGGTCTTAATACTGTTAGCTTTTGAAAACAATTCTAGTTGGTTCCTTAGCGAGAATTGGAGAGTGCAGTTGAAGGTTTCAAGTTAAAATTGTTGGAATTGTGCCCAGTAATCCTGAATAGACTTACGTAGTATTAAAAGACGCAGAAAGATTCTAGATATAAATATTAAAATATTGTCTACATACATACATAAACTCACGCCTGTATTCCCTGAAGGGGTAGGCAGAGATGCATTTCGGCACCCACATTTCGCCAGGTATGTATCAGTCCCACGTAATAGGGGGCGGGCCTATTGCCGTTTTTCGGGCACATCCAGACTCCGTGCTGCTACTGAGAATTTCCTAATGGAAAAACCCAATAACACTTTGCCCGACCCGGGAATCGAACCCAGGACCTCGAGATCGCACGGCACATACTTGTACCGCGAGACCACGAGGCAGTCCAAATAATACTGTCAAAAAATACTGTCTGTCTACCCTATTGTAGATTCAGAAGTGTGTTTAAACTAGAAATATGTTTTTTATAAATTTTTTCAAGATACTAATTTACCAGATAAAGACATTACTTATTAACTAGCTGTAAATTGCATTACAAAGCCTAAATAGGCCATTTTAAGACTGCTATTGTCAAGAGCCTCTCCAACTTAAGTAACACCCTGTCTGTAAGACGTTCCATAGTGGAACGTGGACAGGAATAGTGGTTTAAAGTTAAGACGCTTCAAGTTACACCCGTTTAAACTAAGGGAACAGGAATTCCCATTTAGGCAAATACCAATAGTGCATTAGGTCGTTGTGAAAATTAGCGTAAGTATTTTGGTCTACTTAACTTCTTGAGATAAAGCTATGGTTTTAAAGCTATACGTCACATTGCTGGGTACTTGACTAATCATATTTAATACAACATTCTGGGGTTGTATAACACGTATTACAGATACAGAACTGCTCCCATTCGGGAAATTTAGTCTGCATCAATATTGTGAACTATCTCTTGATTGGAAAAGAGCAACACTAGAGTTTCTTGCCCGTTCTTCTCTAGTGATGACTGCCTTCCGAACTGGGTGGTACACAAAATTTTGCAATGACTGAATCTAAGTGATGTATTTGACATTTTATAGATTCAATAAATATTATTTCATTTCAAGTCCTTAGTTAGTACTTAGTCCACCAAGCTGAACTAGACTGAGGTAATGGACTACACACCTAAAATATTAATCGTAGAGTAGTTAAGTCATTTATCTCACGCAATAGATGTAAGATCATTGACCCCTTGTTGCAACTGAGATTCCAAAAATTAGTACACGTCACTGGTCGACATATAATGCCGGCAATACAAAGTTCGTACATACATACATAAACTCACGCCTGTATTCCCCGAAGGGGTAGGCAGAGGTGCATTTCTGCACCCACATTTCTCCAGGTATGTATCAGTCCCAAGTAATAGGGGGCGAGCCTATTGCCGTTTTTCGGGCACATTTCCAGACTCCGTGCTGTTACTGAGAATTTCCTAATGGAAAAACCCAATAACACTTTGCCCGACCCGGGAATCGAACCCAGGACCTCTAGATCCCACGGCACATACTTATACCGCGAGACCACGAGGCAGTCAAAGTTCGTATACATCCAAATCCAGGGAAAGATATTGTTAAACACCTTCCGTCCGGAAGTTTAACCATACTTCAAAAAGTCGAGCATGCTCCGCGAATTTAAAACCGTTTCGAGCAAAAAAATCTCCGTGTTATTGAGAATTAGCAACTTCTGAGGAACACCTCTTGGCATTCATCTCTTTATGAATATTACAGAATGCACCTCGGGGCGGCAGTTTAAAACTTTCCAACTTCCAGTCGTGGTCGGGAATTTTTAGCTCGGCTAGCTGTTTCGCAAATGTGATGTTTTTGTTTTGCAGCTAAATAGTTTTGTCGTGAATATTTGTTTTTAAGTTGTTTGGCATCGTTGAGCTCTTTAATGTTTATTTTATTTGTATTTATCGTTAGTCCTGCGGTGTAAATGCGCTGATTGAGAGGTCCCAGGTTTCATTATTGGGTTGGTAAGTGTTATTGAGTTTTTTTTGTGATTATTTCTCCTACAAGTCAGTGACGATACTTCCATAAAAGCCCAAAAGCCCAGCTTGCTTTACAAAATTACAAATAAATTTAAACTTTAAATCCTTATTTAACAAAAGCAATTTGACATATAAATGAGAATATCCTGACCACAAAATAAACAATTATAAACTAGAGATTACACGAATAACGTGTAACGCTTTTAGGCTTCTATGGAAGTACCGCCATTGATATAAGTACGGATATTTGCTTGCTTATGACCGTCACACATTAATTAATTATTCTTTTAGGCAAACTGGAGTCCGTATATCTATCCAAACTATTGAAATAAAATAAAGTAAATATAAAGGAAATAACGACGACTGACGACGACGGTCGATTGCCTCGTGGTCTCGCGGAACAAGTATGTGCCGTGGGATCTAGAGGTCCTGGGTTCGATTCCCGGATCGGGCAAAGTGTTATTGGTTTTTCCATCAGGAAATTCTCAGTAGCAGCACGGAGTCTGGAATTGTGCCCGATAAACGGCAATAGGCTCGCCCCCTATTACGTGGGACTGATACATACTGGCGAAATGTGGGTGCAGAAATGCACCTCTGCCTACCCCTTCCGGGAATACAGGCGTGAGGTTATGTATGTATCTATGTATAAAGGAAATAAGTCCGATTGTTTTGAAACCCAACCACGACGAAACACACGAGGTGTTTCTAACGCCGCGTCACAGGTGAATCTGCTAACCGGTGTTTGTGGTCACGCGGACCCAGTTTCTCATCCACTCAGTCGTAACATGATCCCGTGGGACGCCCCCACCGCAGAACAGGTTGAATTAAAAGATTACACCAACTAGTTCTCACGAGATTAGTAGATGACGCTATATCATTCAATTTATATACTAATATAGCTGTGCCCGCGACTTCATCCGCGCGGTTTTTTTTTTTTTAATAAAAAAATTTATAAACTCAGAGTAGCCTAAGTTACTCCTTATTACATCAGCTACCTGTCAATAAAAGTCCCGTCAAAATCGGTCCAATTCAGAGATTAGCCGGCACAAACAGACAGACAGACAAAAATTTTAAAAAACGTTATTTTGGTATATGTACCGTGTATACATCCATATGCATTTATTAAAAAGAGGTTATTTCAATATTACAAACAGACACTCCAATTTTATTTATTTGTAATTTGTAATGTAATAGATTATAAGATTGAAGATTTTGTTTGCTTGAACGAAAACATCTTAGGAACTAGAGGTCCAATTTGGATATTTTTTTTAATGTTAGATAGCCATTTTATGGAGGAAGGATATAAGCTATATATCATCACGCTAAGACCAATAGAAACGGAGCAGAACTGAAAAATGTGTCAAAAACGGGGAAAATATTAATTTTGAAGTCAAAATTTTCGCATATTGATTGGCGGGCATATTGATATATGCGACAGTAGCTCTGTGCTGCTATTGAGAATTTAATAAAAATAAAAATAAAATATGCACAACACGAATCTTACAACTAATAAATTAACAATTATACATAGCCAGTTGATGGGTTATATTATACATACTGTCACATAAATTTTTACTCCGACTCCTATACTAGGCTAAAGCCTGTATCATAGGAGCCAGTGTTCAGCAAGAAGGTTAACATAAAAAAGAAATATACGATTTGGGTGCCGATCAACCCCTGCCATATTAGCCTAATGAATAAAAACATTGCAATATACTATATCAAAAGACGAAAGGAAAAAAAAACAAATAATAAAAAAATAAAAAAAAATATGATAAAAAATAAATAAATAAAAAGAATTATTACTAATGATGTGTAAGTACGTAAAATTAGTGTGTATGTGTGTGTGAGTGAGTGTATGTGTGTGTGTAAACAATGTGCATGGATATGTGTAGCGTGCGTGAATGTGTGCTAAGAAATGTGAGTGATCAGGGACTCTGTTTCTTCATAACCACTTTGAAGTAACCATTCAGTAACCTTCTTTTTCACTGTGTATGTATTTTGTTTATGTATTTTGAGAATTTTATTAATTTTATTGTAAACAAAGGTTTGAAGTATGTAATATTGTTTTTCAGCAAATGATGTTTTATGTGGAACTCTTGGAAGAATATTAGTTCTTTTATTTATGATTTCTAAACCAGACACACTATGTTTCCTAAGTACTAATCTCAGTACGTAAAGCTGGCGAACCGTGAGTACTTTGCAATCCGAGTACAAGGCAGAGGTTGGATATCTAATAGGTTTCTTAGTCATCACTTTGAGTATGGCTCTCTGTGCCCTCTCCAGTTTGATAAAAAAAGGTTTTAAATGAGCCACCCCAAATAGTGATGCAGTACCCCAAAACCGATTGGCACAAAGCAAAGTACACCATTTTTAGTGTGTCGAAGTTATTCTATTTCTATATGGAAAGACATGATATTACTATCAGACCCGGGAATCAAACTCTGGACCTCTAGATCGTCCGGCACACACAACGGCACAATATTAACAAGCATTAAGCTATCTTATTACCCAGATCTTTAAGAAAAACATGAATATTTAGAGACCCAATGTTTTTTTAAGGTTACTTAATTCACATAACCTTTTTTTAATTAAATAACTAAGGCATTAGGGTCGAAAGGGCCCGCGGTATTAAAAACACGCGTTCACGCTTGGCGGCTCTCCCGGCCAGCCCGTGGGAACATCATTATCTTTGTAAAGGTTTTTTTGATTTGATAGGGTAGGGTTAAGTGATAAACCTTTGTGGTCTTAGTGGCCCTAATATTTTGAATGCCAGAATGGGTTGTTTTGGTTATACTGACTAGGTAAGTGAGAAAGTAAATGAATCTAAATACAGGCCTCGCTATCATGAAGGACGAACTCACAAACAAGGAAAAAGTATATTTTCAAAACTGGTCTGTTGTTGAAAATTTTCTAAAAAACACAAAACTGCCCGAACCGAGAAACAAACCCAGTACGCACGGATAATAAACAATTATTTACTGTACGAGTACTTAGCTATCAGCTCCACTTACGTTAATTTAAAAATTCACAAAATAACTTTTACCGTCTTCAGAGTCCTTTTTTTTCCGTAACAAACTCACTGAAATTGTTTAAAAAATTGTGCGTGAAAACTTAACAACACAAACTCAATGCCGATAACCACTTTACTAATATAATGGAATCATGGAAATATTTATCTTTAAATAGTTCTCTTTAAACCTACGTTAATTACAACTCTTCATTCCAGTGCCGTGGGTTGTCTGGAAGAAATCGCAGCTACCGATAAGACCGCCTGTTGTAGCTATATATGTTTTAAGTTGTATGTCATTTATGTTATATTTCCTTGTATAGTGTACAAAAAAGTATATTAAATAAATAAATAAAATAAAATAAATTAATTAATCTCTCAAACCTCATGACTTGGACCCGTCTTAAATAATTAGCCGCATGGTTGCTATGGACTATTGGCGGGGCAATTACCCGCACTTGTGTTTAATCGCCGACCGCTTCTCAATTAGGACATAACTTAACTAACCGTATATTTGTATGTAATAATTATATATATGTACATGTCAGCATTGTAAATTACAATCTACATATAAATGCATATATTATACTCGTATGAATTAAAGTCGTGATGGCCTCGAGGTTTAGGCACGTGGTCGAGAATCTCGACGTTCGCGGATTCAAACCCCTCTGACTTTTCGAAGTTATGTTTACTCACAAAGAATTATCACGTACTTAAACGGTGAAGGAAAACATCGTGATGAAACCTGCACTCCTAAGAGTTCTTAGGAATTTTTAACGTGTGTAGTCCGCCAACCCGCACTAGGCCAGCGTGGTGGACTAAGGCCTAAACCCTCTCAGTTATAGAGGAGGCTCGTGCCCAGCAATGGGACGTATATGGGCTGATCATCATCATTTCCTTGTCCTATTCTCAATTCTATTTGGTGTCGGCGCAGTATGTTTTATTTATCCAAACATCCCTATCAGCCGTCATGTCTTCATTCACCCCTTTTTCTTTCATATCTTCAGTCACGCACTCCTTCCATCTTTTCTTTGGCCTTCCTCTGCTTGTCCGTCCTTCAACTTTCATACTCATTATTTTTTTATCTACATATGGGCTGATATAGATGTAAAAATGACAGTTCCAGACCGAAAACACTCGTAGTTTCTGTTGCCCACGACACAAGAATTGTATCTGATTGTGGGGTTAGAAATGTGTATGTGACTTTGGGTGTATATATGTTAAAAAACTTGTTTTTTTAAGTTATTTGTTTCGGTACTTTTACATAATATTTGTCTTATTAATGTAAACGTGTTGATGTATTTTAGCGATTGTAGGTAATTATGTTTATTTGTTACTCGTGACGTCAATACTTGTTGTTTACGTTTCCAAACGCTCAGAAATTTACATAATAGATTAAAAGAAAACATAACTTTGTCGCAGTATACGACAGCCCCGTGGCGCAGTTGGCTAGACACAAGCTTGCGAAACGAGAGGCCGCGTGTTCGATCCCCGCACCGAGACAAATGTATGTGTCATCCACAAATATTTGTTTCGGGTCTGTGTGTTTATGACAGCGAAAAGTTTACCTTCAATAAGTAAAATATTTGAAAAACTTATGTTGATACAAATTGAAAATTACTTTTTAAAAAACAAATTGCTTCATAGTAAACAGTTTGGTTTTACTCGGGGTCGCTCCACTACCGATGCCGGCGTGGAGCTTATTCATAATATTTTTGAAGCTTGGGAGGTTTCACAGGATGCTTTAGGAGTATTTTGTGATCTATCCAAGGCATTTGATTGTGTTCACCATGATATTCTTATCAGGAAATTAAGCCATTATGGAGTTAAAGGTATTGCACTTGAATTGTTTAAATCATATTTAAGTAATAGAATTCAAGTAGTTGATGTAAATGGAAAAAGATCTCCTGGGTCTGTTGTTACTATGGGAGTTCCACAGGGTTCAATTCTTGGACCCTTTCTTTTTTTGATATACATAAATGACTTGCCTTATTTTATAAGGGACGACTGTGATGTAGTGCTGTTTGCTGATGACACTTCTTTAGTATTTAAGGTAAAGCGTAATCAACCAACTCTTGACGATGTAAACTGCACTCTCACTAAAATCGTGCATTGGTTTAACATTAATAACCTTTATTAAATAGTCAAAAAACTAAATGTATTAGGTTTATAACACCTAATGTAAAATACGCCAATGCTAACATTTTAATGAATGGGGATAAGCTGAGCCTTGTGGATAATACTGTAATGAATTATAATATTGTTTTACAAATATGTCAAGTCAAATCTATTTTATTTTTATTTTTATAATAATATTTATATTAAATGATTGCATTTGATGTTATATTGTAATTAATTTTAATATGTCAAATTGAGTTTATTTTTAAAATAATATTTATATTTAATTTAATGATTGTATTTGATTTTATATACTTAAATTGATAATAGGAGGTCAGTCGTTAAAAATGTCGGTGTATGAAAAAGCGCGCAGATTAGTGGGTACTTGTCGTTAACTTCGAAAACGAAATGTGCTCAGTTGACACATTCGGATCGGACGTCTCGACCGAGACAGACCTCCTAGTATAGTTGTGTAGAATAGCTGTGCAGTTATAAGTAATTACTGTTAATTTATATATTTAATTACATAAACGATTGTAACAAAGTAAAGCAAGCAGTGTTTAAAATAAAATAGTCGTTGTTACGAAGCAAGCAGTTTCATTATACGCCTGTGTCTGATTTCATTACAAATCAGAAGTGCGATCAGGACCCAATTTAAAGGTACGTGAAAGTGTTTTACATGATTATTTATCAATTTTAGTACTACTAAGATAAGAAGTCGAGCGTGCCACGTGTGTATTGTTACTGGAGTTTATGTATACCTAGAATAATTAGAGGCTAAGAATGCCTAGTGCGGTACGTGTGCGCTTTTATTAGAGGCTATGTATGTCTACTGAGCTACGTGTACTTAGTTGTTGGAGGCCATGTGTGCCTACAATAGGAAGCCAAGTGCGCTTCATCTACTAGAGGCTATGTATGCCTACTGAGCCACGTGTGCTTAGTTGTTAGAGGCTATGTGTGCCTATAATAGGAAGCCAAGTGTGCTTCAACTGATAGAGGCTATGTATGCCTACAATAGGAAGCCAAGTGTGCTTCATATTTTAGAGGCTATGTATGCCTACCGAGCCACGTGTGCTTAGTTATTAGAGGCTATGTGTGCCTACAATAGGAAGCCACGTGTGCTTTAGCTACCGAAGATTAAGTATGTCTATAGAATGGCTTGTGTTCACTAGAGCGTATTAACCTTAAAGCCAGGTTTTTAAAATAAATGTTGTTTGTTTTTAATCGAAGATGATTCATTGAGGAAATTAATGAAGATTTGTTTTTAGAATAATTCCTAGTTACTTTAATATAATTACGAAACGAAAATGTAGTTTTGTTATTATAAATTAATTGACTGCCTCGTGATCTCGCGGTAAATGTATGTGCCGCGCGATCTAGAGGTCCTGGGTTCGATTCCCGGGTCGGGCTAAGTGTTATTGGGTTTTTCCATTAGGAAATTCTCAATGGCAGCACGGAGTCTGCAAATGTGCCCGAAAAACGGCAATAGGCTCACCCCCTATTACGCGGGACTGATACATATCTGGCGAAATGTGGGTGTAGAAATGCCCTCTGCCTACCCTATCGGGAAATACAGGCGTGAGTTTATGAATGTATGTATGTTAATTAATTGACGTGATTACAATGATATTTTATTCTTTTGAGGAATGAACTCTGACGAAGCGATGACTCCTGAAGGCTCACCTACTCGCAGAGTTGAGCGCCAAAGAAAACGGAAACGATCATCCTCCAGAACAGCAGCTAAGTCTAAGGGAGTCAAAAGGCGATCGAGGAGGGGACGTAAGCAGTCGTCCAGTTCTTCCTCATCCAGCAGCGAATCACCCTTCAGTTCACGGAGTTCAAATAAGAGACGATCCAAGGAGAGAGGTAGCTGGTCTACTAAAGAGGTACTTGATATATTTAGCACTCTTCAAGAACATAAAAGCAAAACCTGTAATTTAAATAATAGTCTTTTCAATAATGTGATACCGGAATTTGACCCATCAAGTAAAATTCAGAGTATTAACTGTTGGGTTAGAAAAGTTAACGAGTGTGCCGTAATCTACGAATGGAACGAGAAGCAGACTATACATTTTGCTCTACAAAAACTTTCTGGTCTGGCAAAAAAGTGGTTCGAAGCCCTTCCTAGCGTTGTTTTCAGTTGGTCAGAGTGGCAGGACAAACTCATAAGAGCTTTCCCGAATGAGCAAAATTATGGTCGGCTTCTCGAGGAAATGTTAGCCCGCACTACTCGTAGTGGTGAAAGTTTGCGTGAGTACTACTATGATAAGTTGTCTTTGTTACATAGATGTGAAATAAGAGACCAAAAAGCCATCGATTGCATTGTCCACGGAATACTAGATAAATCAATTAGAAGCAGTGCACAGGCACTGACTTGTCGCGAACCGGAAGACTTGTTGAATTTTCTCAACTCCCAACGTCCCATAACAGAAAATAACACATTCAATAGGAAACGTAGCGATAATATAACAGTTCGACCGGGTAACACTGCAACAACCTCAAGTGAAACTTTGATTACTTGCTTCAATTGCCGCTCAAAGGGACACCCTTACTTTCGATGTCCCAAACCCCTTAATAGATGTTTAAAATGCCAACGGGTTGGCCACAATAATGATAATTGTAAACTAGAGCCATTAATCTTACGAAAGGAAACCAAATGTGACGATAACCAGGATCGAAAAATTTTGACTATATCTACCTTCAATAAAAACGGCGATAAATTTTACAAAACCGTTAAAGTAAACGAAAAATATTTAATTGCTTTTATCGATTTCGGCAGCGAATGTAGTTTAATTAGAGAATCTGATGCACACAGTCTGAATTTAGTTAAAAATTTAACAGAGTTGCCAGTTATCAAAGGATTCGGTAACTCTAAAGTTTTTCCAGTATATAGAAGCAATATTGATCTGATATTAGATGAAGTTGAGGTTGAAGTAGAGGTATTGGTAGTTGGTAATCAGTTTCTTCATTCCGCTTTACTTATAGGTCAAAATGTTACTGAACTTCCTTGCGTAACGGTATTTAAGAATAGCCATCAATTAACGTTTTATCAAAGCCCCGATACCGATACCATAGTACAGCCGATGAGGTGTTTAAAGTTAAATATTGATAACGATACCGATATTACATTATCGGGATTGGTTGAAGTTACCTCATCTGACGTTGGCTACTGTGGAGATGTCTATATTGAAGGTTATTACAATTGTGAGCCTGGGAAAGAGCATTATTTGCACAAGGGAGTTTATAGGGTTATTGATGGGAGGTGCAGTTTGCCAGTGACTAATTTATCTGGTCAAAACCTTACGTTATCCAAGAAATCTCTTATTGCTAAAGGAACTTCTTTTGTTGAGAAAAGCACGACTTATACAAATAGAGTAATGAAAGATAGCTCGGAATATGAACCTTTACAAATGTCAGACATAAAAACTGGTCCTCAAATTGACAAAAATACGTTAGGTAGACTTCATTCACTTTTACTCAATTATCGTGATTGTTTTGCATTCAATCTAGGAGAAATTGGTTGCGTCGACTCAACTGAAATGAAAATAGACTTATTAGATGATAAACCTGTAGTTTACCGACCGTACAGATTGTCTTTTTCGGAAAGGGGTCAGGTTAGAGAGATAATAGATGAATTGTTACAAAATGACATTATACAAGAGTCTAACTCCAATTATGCTAGTCCTATTCTATTGGTGAGGAAGAAGACTGGGGAACAGCGTTTATGTGTCGATTTTAGGGCTCTCAATAATAAGACTAGGAAAGATTGTTACCCTCTGCCGATAATTGATGATCAGTTGACAAACCTTAGTGGCAATAGATTCTTCACATCTCTAGATCTGGCTTCTGGGTATTATCAGGTGCCAATGGCGGAAGAGAGTCGTCCACTAACTGCATTTGTAACGCCAGACGGGCATTATGAATTTAAAAGGATGCCTTTCGGTCTTGCAAATGCTCCAGCTGTATTTCAGAGGTTGATGAATGTAATGCTAGGTAGTAAACGTCATGAATCAGCTTTGGCTTATTTGGATGACATTCTTGTGCCATCGGTTACCTTGGAGGAGGGATTTGAAAGGTTAGAAGGTATTTTGAAATTGTTGCGGCAGAATGGGCTCACTTTAAAATTATCTAAATGCCGTTTCTTCAATAATTCCCTTGACTATTTAGGTTATGAGATTTCCGCTAAAGGTATACGCCCTAACGAAAATAAGATTTTAGCTGTTAAAGAGTTTCCTGTTCCCCAGAACGTACATGAAATCCGTCAGTTTTTGGGGTTAGCGGGATATTTCAGAAAATTTATCAAAAGCTTCGGGGAAATAGCAAGACCTTTAACAAACTTACTCAAAAAGGGCAATATTTTTAAATGGACAGATCAAGAAAACCATTCATTTACTACCCTAAAAGACAAGTTGATTGACCGACCAATTTTAGCGTTATATAACCATAATTTTAAAACAGAGTTGCATACGGATGCAAGTTCTTTAGGCGTGGGTGGAATATTGATGCAATGGCAGCCGGAGCCACGCACTCTCAAACCAGTAGCTTATTTTAGCCGACAAACTACCCCCGAGGAACGTCACTTGCATTCTTATGAACTCGAGACCCTAGCAATTGTATGTTCACTAAAGAAATTTAGGGTTTATTTGTTGGGGATAGAGTTCAAAATTGTGACAGACTGTAACGCCCTTCGAACTACACTAACTAAACGAGATCTGATACCCCGAATAGCTAGGTGGTGGCTTTTGATAAGCGAATTTAATTTTAGCATAGAGTACCGTCCAGGTATCCGTATGGCTCATGTGGACGCACTGAGCCGTAACACCAAATTATTACCCGAAGTCATCGATAATTCTGCAGTCGCAGTCTATAGTATCGAGACTGATAACTGGCTCTTGACATTACAAATAACCGATCCCGATATATCCCGAATATATAAGATTCTTAAGCCTGAGTCGGACGAAGAAGCTAAAGAAATTAGGAAAAATTATGTAGTCAAAAATAGTAGAGTGTATAGAAGAGTTGATGATAAGCTTTGTTTAGTAATTCCTCGCAATGCTCGATGGCAAATTTGTAAGTCTAACCACGACGATGTTGGTCATTTGGGTGTGTCAAAGACAACTGAGAGAATTCAATCGTCTTTCTGGTTTCCTAAGTTACGTAGATTCGTAAAAAAATATGTAAAATCGTGTATTAAGTGCGCCTATAATAAAGATAATACGTCACGACATAAGAGTGGTCAGTTGTATCCTATAGAGAAGGTAGGCATTCCATTCCACACCATTCACATCGACCACTTGGGTCCATTTGTCAAAAGCAGGAATGGCAATGCTTATATTCTCACCATAGTGGATGGATTTACCAAGTATTTGTTTGTAAGAGCTGTTAAAGATACAAAAACTAAAACGACGGTTAGGGTATTATTAAATATTTTTTATGATTTTGGTTTACCATCCCGAATAATATCGGACCGAGGTACCTCTTTCACTTCAGCAGCTTTTAAGTCTTTTTGTGATACTCATGGTATTAAACATGTTTTGAATGCTGTCGCATGTCCCAGAGCCAACGGCCAAGCCGAAAGATACAACCAAACGATTTTGAGTTCACTTGCAAAATATTCTGATGGTGAAGACGAACGGAACTGGGACATGTGTTTAGGCAAGATTCAGTGGGGAATTAATAATGCCACAAATTCCACCACTCAGAAAACAGCTACTGAAGCATTATTTGGAACCAGATTGAAAGATAGCCTAAGTAATATGTTGGATGTTAATAATAAGCCTAATCAAAATTTTGCAGAAGTAAGGCAAGAAGTCCGTACAAATATCGAGTCTAGTCAGATTAAACAAAAACAAAATTATGATCAAAATAAAGTCCCTGCCCCGACTTATAAGAAAGGAGATTTAATTAAAATAACTAGAACTAATTTTAATAATAAAGGTAATAGCACTAAGTTGATGTCAAAATTTAGAGGCCCCTTCAAAATAGCAGAAGTTTTGGGCAATGATAGGTATAAAATTGTCGAAATACCTGGTTTTAGTACACGCAGAAATAAATTTGATAGCGTGGTAGCAGTAGATAGAATTCGACCGTGGATCAATATAAATATGTCCGAACAAAATAATAATATAGATGCAGTGGCTAATAGCAGTAGTACGTCTGACAGCGAAAGTAATAACAGTGACGATGAACTTCCACCAAGTCAATCTGAGTCCAAATAATAGCCGAATGTAATGAATTATTGATTAATATCAACTATATAGGTATAATGGTTAATTCGTTATGATTTATTTATTATGTTTAGATTTTTTTTTTTTAAATGTTCTACAAACGTATTAAGTAAGTGGTTTATAGATATAAAATATACCGACAGATACATGACTAGTTTGAAGTCGAGTTACATGAAATTTAATAATTTTATTATTGTATACTTATTTGAATTTATATTATTATTATTCTCCGTGATTGTATACCGTGCGTCAGGAGATCGCACGTAGTCGGACGGCCGAATGTAATGAATTTTAATATTGTTTTACAAATATGTCAAGTCAAATCTATTTTATTTTTATTTTTATAATAATATTTATATTAAATGATTGCATTTGATGTTATATTGTAATTAATTTTAATATGTCAAATTGAGTTTATTTTTAAAATAATATTTATATTTAATTTAATGATTGTATTTGATTTTATATACTTAAATTGATAATAGGAGGTCAGTCGTTAAAAATGTCGGTGTATGAAAAAGCGCGCAGATTAGTGGGTACTTGTCGTTAACTTCGAAAACGAAATGTGCTCAGTTGACACATTCGGATCGGACGTCTCGACCGAGACAGACCTCCTAGTATAGTTGTGTAGAATAGCTGTGCAGTTATAAGTAATTACTGTTAATTTATATATTTAATTACATAAACGATTGTAACAAAGTAAAGCAAGCAGTGTTTAAAATAAAATAGTCGTTGTTACGAAGCAAGCAGTTTCATTATACGCCTGTGTCTGATTTCATTACAATACTAAGTTTTTGGGAATTACATTAGACCCCAAACTTCAGTGGGGTCCTCACATAACAACATTAGCTCAAAAACTGAGTGCAGCAGTCTTTGCGGTGAGCAAAATACGTCAGCTGACCAACATTGATACAGCTAGGTTAGTGTATTTTGCTTACTTTCATAGTTTGATGAGTTATGGAATTCTACTGTGGGGTGGTGCTGCTGACATAAATACCATATTTTTACTACAAAAGCGAGCCATCAGATCTATATATTCGCTTGGCTCTAGATATTCTTTAAGAGAAAAGTTCAAGGAAATTGATATTATGACAGTGGCATCTCAATATATACACGCAAATCTTATGTATGTTCATAAGAATATTGATAAATTTAAAAAGGTTTCTGACATACATGATAGAAATACACGCAATAAAAATAAGTTAGTTATTTATAAGACCAGGCTCCACAAGATCAGCAAATCTTTTAAGGGTTACTGTATACACTTTTACAATAAAATCCCTATTCATATTAAGGCCTTAAACTACAATAAATTTAAAGAAATTACTAAGAGACAGTTATGTAACAAAGCCTATTATACAATTTCAGAATATATGGAGGATAACGAAGCTTGGGTTTAATTAATAATTATTGTAATCCCAAGTCTGACTGAGTCTTCTTCAATGGACATAGCTGTTTATACATATTTACTTATTAGTTTAGTACTTTGTAAGCAATTAGGTATGTCATGCTCGCTGAAATGTCTGTGCTTACGGCGGCGTCGTGTGTCGGGTCGGTCACTTCCCTATGAAATGGTTGAGGAGACCGATGGCTGGCACATGCGTCATACTCGTGAACGGGTGCTGTTTGTGTGGACTGGTCTGCCTATTTTTGCTTATTTGTATTTATGAACTTAACCTTATCCTAACTTAAATTTATAATTTAACCTAGTTAAATGTCAGTTTCTCCATTCAAGATGACTATGTTATTCTCATATTCAATACAATAATCTGGTATAGTATTAATGAGCTGCTCTAATTTGAGAAATTCATTTTTTGTATCAATATTGTAAACTATCTCTTGATTGGAAAAGAGCAACATTAGAGTTTCTTGCCCGTTCTTCTCTAGTGATGACTGCCTTCCGAACAGGGTGGTAAACCAAATTTTGAAATGACTGAATCTAAGTGATGTATTTGACATTTTACAGATTCAATAAATAATTTCATTTCATTTCATTTCATTTCATTTCATTTCATTTCATTTCATTTCATTTCATTTCATTTCATTTCATTTCATTTCATTTCATTTCATTTCATTTCATTTCATTTCATTTCATTTCATTTCATTTCAAGTCTCTTGTAGTTGCTGATACCCACGACACAAGACTCGTATCTTAGTGTGGGGTCAGAACTATATATGTGACTGTTGGATATATTTATTTATTTTAATAAAAAGTCAAATATCATCCCAGCCCAGCCTTATCTTAAGCGCCGAGAAACAATGCGTCTTGACCCACATTCCCTGGGGATGTCGGGCAGTTATTCGGGAGCGTTTTATTAAGGGCACATTTCTGCGGCTCCCTTCATTCATATATACGATGTATTTGCATAAGCCGTTGTAATTGACTGAATGTTTTGTCCGCTGTAGTTTTGATAAGAACCACGCTTACTTACTCGTAATTACGGTGAAGGAAACCATAGTGAGGAATCCGACAAACCTAAAAGTTTATAGCAATGTCTTACGACGAGCAGTGATGGGTCTCGAGGTTAAGGCGCGCGGTCGAGAATTTCGGCGGTCGCAGGTTCAAACCCCAGGCACACCAGTGGCGGTACTTCCATAGAAGCCCAAAAGCGTTACACGTTAATTTTGTAACGTCTAGTTTATAATTGTTTATTGTGGGGTCAGTATATTCTCATTTATAAGTCAAATTGCATTTAAAATTTATTTAAAGATTTAAAGATTATTATTCGGAATTTTGGAAGGCAAACTGGGCTTTTGGGCTTCTATGGAAGTACCGCCACTGAGGCACACACCTCTGACTTTTCGAAGTTATGTGTGTATTCACAATGAATTATCACTTGCTTTAACGGTGAAGGAAAACATCGTGATAAAACCTGCACACCTAAAAGTTCTTAGGAATTTCTTAGGTGTGTAGTCCGCCTACCCGCACTAGGCCAGCGTGGTGGACTAAGGCCTAAACCCTCTCAGTTGTAGAGGAGGCCCGTGCCCAGCAGTGGGACGTATTTGGGCTGATGATGAATGTCTTACGAGTGTAGTCCGCCAACCCGTACTAGGCTAGAATGGTGGGCCAAGGTCTAATATAGAATAATTGTGTTTAATAAACTAGAAAGTCTAAGAAGATAAAATGTTTTTGGGGATATGCTCTCTGGGAACTATTTTTTTCTATAAGATTTATTTCGGAATTTTAGAATCTGTTCGTATGTCATGTTTTTTGACGATGAAGGATAGTCGAATGTACAAATATGGGCTGACAGTGATATGACTGCTAATTATTATCAGCTATACTTAGTTCTAGATCTAAAACGGCAGGCGAAAAGTAGAAGTACACAAAATAAAAACACCTCAAGGTACCCTGTGGGGACAAATGCTTGAATATATGCATCTATTAATATATGTACAGCTTTAAGCTCCCTGTGGCACAGTTGGCTAGACACCAGCTTGCGAAACGAGAGGCCGCGGGTTTGATCCCCGCACCGAGACAAATGTTTGTGTGATCCAGAAATATTTGTTTCGTTTTTGTTTATAAGACCAAAAAGTCTCTCGTATTTTCTGATACAAAACACTCGATTTACTCATCATCAGCCAATATACATCCCACTGCTGGCCACGGGCCTCCTCTACAACTGAGAGGGTTTAGGCCTTAGTCCACCACGCTGGCCTAGTGCGGGTTAGCGGACTACACGCCTAAGGAATTTCTTAGAACTTTTAGTGCATGTTTCATCACGATGGTTTCCTTCCCCGTTATATATATGAAAATAAAGATGACATATCCTAAGAACCGATTACCAAAGAGCATTTAAAATCCAGCTGCAAGTACCGATACAAAATCGGCAGTATATCAAATTATTTCACTTAATGTCGCGCGGCTGTGGTATAAATCAAATGAACGTGCGGAAGATGCAGCCGATGCGATATCGTGGCGCAAGCTACAGGAGATAGCGGTGCAACGTCCGCCTTGAGAGTAAGTAGCTTTAAATGTACGTGACTCTGAAATTGGTGTTAAGGAAATGAGAATTCTTTTCAGTGGTGGTCATCGGAGTTCGGGATTGTATTTTTGTTGCAGATAAGTGTTAAGATGTAGATTATATTTACGAGTATATATGGTCAATAGAATAAGATAGGTTCATATTTGCTTGCCAAGGAAACGAGCAACGCTAGAGTTTCTTGCCCGTTCTTCTCTAGTGATGACTTCCGAACAGGGTGGTAGACAAAATTTTGAAATGACTGAATCTAAATGATGTATTTGACATTTTTGTGGCCAATGGTGCTATTGATCCTGGAGCACACGAGTTATAGTGGCGGGTATGTAGTGGGATAGGGCCAAAAAATATATTAATTTTCAAGACTTTTATCTTATTGGATATAAGTTAACCCTAGCGTCAAGAAATATCTTTTTAAGTTAGTACTATCAAAGTAAAAATACTATTCGTTATTTATATAGATTCGTACATAGAGTCTGTAGCATGTGGCACGATTCCTAATAGCTACTAAAATCCACAAATACACTAGTTATACGTAAAACAGAAGTAGTACTATATTGAAAGTAAAATATCGTGTTTAGTAAACTTACACGCTATATTAAACGAGCAGCGACAAAGACGTTCAAGAAATTTAATCGCCGCCCCTCGTAACTTACGCCTGACTTTTGTAAATTTCTCTCTAAATTTTCCGGGCGTTATTTATTACTTAATCTCGAAACGGTCTAAGCATTTTAGCACTAAGCTCCTTATAGGATGTTATTCTTTTCGCCTTCAAAATTGTTTTAGTTTTAAATTTAGGATTTTTAAAATGAAATCTTTGTTTTAATGGTAAAATGCGATATTTCTTAACCATCACTAAGATACAACTTTTTATCAATCATCAAGAAGAATCAGAATCTAAGAGAGACTTTTCGGTCTCACTACACCTAGACCCGAAACAAATATAGATGATCATAAATTTTTATTCGATTTACGATCCTCCGTTTAACAGCTTTAATTAGGCTTTAAGACACTTATTGCATTCGATAATAAAACGTAACAGATTCCTATTAAAACGGATTGCTTTAGACACAATATAAAAAATAGATTTTTCAATTTTAGCACCAATAAAAAATACACGAAATATCTTATTTTTTTCATATTTTCGATTAAAATACTCCAAAGTCAAATAATAAGCGAAATTGGTCATTAATAACGTTAAAAAGATGTATCAGTGGGCACCATTAGTCTCGAGGACTGAGGCCAGAAAAAGTAAATAAAGCGACATACGGGGCAAGGTCGGTGCTTGCATTGTCCCATTAATCAATCCGTCTTTAAGTACGGAAGGTTTTTACAGCGCCAGAGAGGGACTTGAGACGTGGGCACAAGACCCCCAAACCGGCACGGTATTTTTTTATTCTGTCTCGGCAATGCGACAGAAAGTAGTGATGGCCTCGAGTCTTAGGCGCGCGGTCGCAGGTTCAAACCCCAGGCACACACATCTGACTTTTCGAAGTTATATAAAGAATTATCACGTACTTTAACGACAAAGGAAAACATCGTGACGAAATCTGCACACATAGAATTTCTTAGGAATTTCTTAGGTGTGTAGTCAACCAATCCGCATTAGGCCAGTGTGGTAGACTAAGGCCTAACCTCTCTCAGTTGTAAAGAAGGCCCGTGCCCAGCAGTTGGACGTATATGTTCTTATGATGACGATCAATGTGACAGAAGTAAGACATGGTAAGAGTATTTAGATTGTAAGTGTTTCAGGATCTCGTCGGGTTAGCCGATGTACGTGTGCTTGTGGATCGGTTTAAATGAAACACTTACTAGAGTTCAGACGAAGGTGGCATGGTGCTGACCTTATGGATGACTGATTGAACGATTATTGTAGGAAGAATCAACTAATATACACAGTTTGGTAAATGTGTGTGTACACGTGTCTTGTGTCGTATTTGCTGTTTAGTTGGTAGTGTGCATCATACTTTATTTAGTAAGCATATTTATTTATTTATTTATTCAACACACACAGTCATTACAGGTTTAGGTACCCAATTCGAACTGGCGGGACTATAACACAAATTTGTACAAAATAAAACAAAACATAATAACAATCACACTACTACTAATATATTAAGCTAACACAATTAATTTAAGTATAGCAAATAATTGACCGACATGTGGTACAATGATCTGTGTCCCACAAGATCCTAAGAGTGTTGAAAAGCGAGAAAAATGAATGCAATACCGTAATGCTATCGTATATTCGTAAATGACTAACTGCCTCGTAGTCTCGCGGTAAATGTATGTGCGATCTAGAGGTCCTGGGTTCGATTCCCGGGTCGGGCAAAGTGTTAATGGGTTTTTCCATTAGGAAATTCTCAATAGCAGCACGGAGTCTGGAAATGTGCCCGAAAAACTGCAATACACTGATACATACCTAGCGAAATGTGGGTTTAGAAATGCACCTCTGCCTACCCCATCAGGGAATACAGGCGTGAGTTTATGTATGTATGTATTCGTAAATGAATATACAGAGCTTGGTACTAGATCGTACATTCGCTATAGTCCTAATGGCTAAGCTTTTAGTCCTATTTATTATGAATATACTGTTTCTTAATAAAAGGTGCCTTTGAGTCCAATTAATTATACTAATTACATTAGTGTTGATTTTATTCGTAATTTCGAATGTACATTAAACAAAGTCTAGAAATTAGAATATGATTTGCAACACAAATAAGCGTAATATTATTTCGGGGGATGATTAAATTAACATGTTTTATTCTAGTTTTACAAATGATTGAAAAAGAAAAACACTACACTTACACTACAGCCCCGTGGCGTAGTTGGCTTGGCACCAGCTTGTGAAACGTGAGGCCGTGGGTTCCGTCTCCGCACCGAGACAAATGTTTGTGTGATCCACAAATATTTGTGAGACTGAAAAGTCTCTTGTAGTTTCTGATACCCACGACACAAGACTTGTATCTTAGTGTGGAGTTAGAATTTTATATGTGACTGTTGGGTGTATTTATTTATTGATTTATTTATTCCATTATAACTTAAATACAATCTCAATCATTCTCATTATTCATTATTTAAGTGCAGTGTCTTTCCGATAGTGTATCAAGACGCTTACATTATAAAACAACGATTCTGTACGCAAAATCTTACCTTTTCAAATCGCTTTTAAACTCCATTTAGAAATTTCCAATTACGTTTAGTCAATTTCAAAGCACAAGCCCCCCAAGACTACTACGTGCCCAAATACGACTCTGAACTCCACAAATCCCAACAGGACCCGCTGTCCGAAACTTTCGCAAAGACTGACAGCTCAAGATTAACTTGGCAAACTTATGCCTCGCCGATGAAATTTTTAATATAGATAAAAGTTTGATTCTGTCGATGATATTATACAGACTGTTCAATGGCGTGAAATATTACCGCGCGGATATTATACAGGGTGTCTGGTGGTGTGAAATATTACGGCCAGGTTTTTGTGTTGTAATTTTAAGTTAAAATTGACGATGTTTTTTATAGTGATAAAATTTGAAGGTAAGTATATAGCAATTTCAAAAAAGAATTTAGACCAGTTGACAAAACTGTTCGTAATTGCGTATATTTATATCGCTGATTGTCAACTAGACATATAATTTTTGAGTGGGGTATTATAGAAGATTTTGCACATAATACATTACTATTATCATCATCATTATCAGCCCATATCCATCCCACTACTGGGCACGGGCCTCCTCTACAACTGACAGAGTTTAGGCATTAGTCCACACTACACTGGTCCAAGAATTTTTAGGTGGGCAGGATTCCTCGCTATGTTTTCCTTCACCGTTAAAGTAAGTGATAATTGTTTATGTACACACATAACTTCGAAAAGTCAGCGGTTTGGACATTAAAATGATGATACTTAAAGGAGAATCTTGAAGAAATAATAGTAGTAATCTAATATAACATTACTCTTTATAATGAAAAACGTAATTCAACGCAGCGAAACATTATATGATGTTATTATAATGTCATTTAAGCTCCTTTCCTTCCTTCGCCAGTGGAAAGAATATGAAAATAAATGTTTTTCCTATAACGAAGTCAATCTGCGGTATTTGAATGAGAAACGTATTCCGACTATTAATATAAAGGAGGCTACCCAGCCGCCTTGTTTCTCAGGTTCGTTTACGGAGGGAGTTACGTTACAAAGAAGTCTTGAAGCGTGGGGCACAAGTGATAGCCTTATCACTAGTCGTTATTTGTAATATGTGAATCAAGGTACAGACACAAAGTTTCAAAGGCACGTGTATTTTTTGGCCCTATCCCACCAAACACCCACCATTGTAACTCCTGTGCTCCAGGATCAAGAGTACGCACAGTATTGACGCCGAGCACTGAAGCTCAGCGAATCTAAGGGAACTTAATTTTGTACTTGCGTATTAATTAATGTTTCTTCATCAGCCTATATACGTCCCACTGCTGGGCACGGGCTTCCTAAACATCTGAGAGGGTCCACCTTAGTCCACCACTCTGGCCTAGTGCGGGTTGGCGGACTACCCACCCAAGAAATTCCCAAGAACATTTTAGGTGTGCAGGTTTCATCACGATGTTTTCCTTCGCCGTTTGCTTAAAGATTTTCTTTGCTGGAAAATTGAACGGAAAATTGACAGCGTAACACCTCATGGCAAGAGACTATTCCGGTCCTTCACCTGTTGGCAATATTATGCCATCATCATCATCATCATCAGCCCATATACGTCCCACTGCTGGGCACGGGCCTCCTCTACCATTGAGAGGGTTTTAGGCCTTAGTCCACCACGCTGGCCTAGTGCGGGTTGGCGGACTACCCACTCAGGAAATTCCCAAGAACATTTTAGGTGTGCAGGTTTCATCACGATGTTTTACTTCACCGTTAAAGTACGTGATAATTCATTGTGAATACACACATACATAACTTCGAAAAGTCAGAGGTGTGTGCCTGGGGTTTGAACCCGCGACCGTCGAGATTCTCGACCGCGTGCCCAAACCTCGAGGCCATCACGACATATATTATGCCAACTACAATAAAAACTGTGTGTAGCAGGCTGCTCCCGGAAGGCGATACACATGTATTTCGCTTTATGTACGGTAGTTAGGTAGATACGAATATCCAACTAGCAGCAAATTGTGCCTAGAGCGATGAACTTACTGAACGAAATATAACAGTATATTCACGGGCATTTTCTGTGATGCAGTGGTAAGTTTTCGCTCATAAGAATCGCAGTTTCATCATTATCGTTCTCTTGACCTGTTCCCAATTCTATTTGTGGTCGGCGCAGTATGTTTTGATCCTTCTAAGCATTCCTATCAGCCGTCATGTCTTCATTCACTCCTTTTTTGTCATATCTTCTCTCATGCACTCCATCCATCTTTTCTTTCGCCTTCCTCTGCTAAGTATTGCAGTTTACTCTTACTAATGGTCTGAAGGTAAAACGCTTCAGCTTGCGCCACGTACTACGCTCTTCGTTTGTCATTTCAAGTCTATTGTCTCACAAGTTTAATACCGTTTGATTTGAACAGCAGCTGTCCCTCTCTTTGTCTTGCTGTTGTAAAGGACGGAGATATTAGCGGAACCCGGACGTAATCTCCATAGTCTGGTGGTTTTGTAAACTGGGTTAAACTGGAGTTGATTTTAATCCTCCTTATTGTAGTTTTGTATTTATTGATTAAGGAATATTTATAGATAATAATCTTATTACAGATTATTATGTGTCTTACTGGGTATATGTTGTAAGGTAGAGAGGAGTCTGGCCTTAGATTTTCAGGTTGGCATAGTCCGGAATGGCTTTTAATGGCTCTGGCGCACGTTCTAACTAAAAAATTCTTTGTTAAAAACTATTAGGCATACCGCTTTTCTTATTATGATTTTCTTGTATTAATTTTTTTCTCCCTTTAAATAAGTTTTATCAAAATTGATTAACGTAAAATTTAATTGCCGTTTGATCTACATTTCTCCGATATTGACATATTTTTGGAGTCGCTTAATAATTAAAAAATAATATATCTAGTGTAAGTAAATGTTAGTTTAGTTTAGGTAATATTGTATAAACGCTTCTTTTCTTTGTTTTTGTTTAATTTAATTTATCTCTCTCTTTTCTGATTACTCGTTAACTACTTCAATTTTAAGTTTTATACATACATACATAAACTCACGCCTGTATTCCCCGAAGGGGTAGGCAGAGGTGCATTTCTGCACCCACATTTCGCCAGGTATGTATCAGGCCCACGTAATAGGGCCTATTGCCGTTTTTCGGGCACATTTCCAGACTCCGAGCTGTTACTGAGAATTTCCTAATGGAAAAACCCAATAACACTTTTCCCGACCCGGGAATCGAACCCAGGACCTCTAGATCCCACGGCACATACTTGTACCGCGAGACCACGAGCAACATAACATACAAATAAACATAATATATTATGTTTTATATATTAGTGGAAATTGTTATTGATTGTGTACTATATTTTTACTTTATATTTTATATCGTGATTGTTCTGTATCTAATGTATGACATTATTTTTAACGACAAATAAATCTATTTTAACAGAAGTATTTTTATAGGCTCCTGATTCCACAAAATGTGTAAGATAACACCATCATTCATATTAAGGCTCGTAAAAATTCAAAGGGCCTAACCTTGACGCGAACCGCGACCCCAATCCCAGAGGAACATACATCAAGTGGGAGCTATTGACTCCCGGTCGCATAGTTCGGTCATATCGGTCACATCGGTCAATTTCAGTGGAAACTTTTCGTATATTGACAGTTAAGTAAGCAGTAGCGGTTCGAGTTTCGATTAAGTTTTTTTTTATGCCAAATAGAAAGTTCTAGAATCTTTATTTATGAATTAGCTGAATTCTGTTGATAAATAAATTAAATATACAGGGTTATTGGTTAAGTCGACCTATATCCGTTAAGGGCGTGTAGTTTACATCGTTTCTGACTTATTTGACTATAAGACACCCTAGTAGTCACAGAATATATAACAATAGTCACGGTACAAGAAGATACAGTTCACACACAACACAATAAAGTCAAGATAAATAAAAAGCAGTGATAGCCTCGAGGTTTAGGCGCGCGGTCGAGAATTTCGACGGTCGCAGGTTCAAACCCCAGGCACACACCTCTGACTTTTCGAAGTTATGTGTGTATTCACAATGAATTATCACTAGCTTTAACGGTGAAGGAAAACATCGTGATAAAACCTGCACACCTAAAAAGTTCTTAGGAATTTCTTAGGTGTGTAGTCCGCCAACCCGCACTAGGCCTAAACCCTCTCAGTTGTAGAGGAGGCCCGTGCCCAGCAGTGGGACGTATTTGGGCTGATGATGATGATGATGAAATAAAAATAACAGAAGGAGACGAGACAGTTAAAAGTACGAGAATATATAATAATAAAGGCAGCTATTAAGCGCGGACGAGATAAGGCGGCGAGGTAGCGGGTGACACGGGCTTCGCGAGCGAGAGAGGTGTACCGACTGGCCGACGCGGCCGGCGCGTGAGTTGAAGCGATGACGCGCATCGCTTATCTCTTAGCAAAACAGGTTTACGCCCGACCCGTGGTATGCAGTGTCTCCAATGTACTCCACATTTAATAAATTGGGTTCTGTAAGTGTAATGTATTGTAATATATATGTGTTGTGTAATGCGTGTGAGTGTAATTGTGGATAAATATACATAATATTAAATATGTTAATAAATAAAAATATTTAATAAATAAATTAAATATTGTTTATACATGTTTGTTTAAGTTTTTAAGTTTTAATCGTCTAGGTACTGCGGCTTATTTATTCATTTTATGTACAATTTTGGTTATTGAGGTCATAAAGCATTTTATTTTACATGTGAAAATCAAATAATAGTAATAATAAGACTTACACATTTCAAAATATCTAAGCTGATAGCCGAAAATCGGGAGTTTTTTGGAAAAAACTATTAAATTGAAATATCTCGAAAACGGTTAGATTTAGGATAGGGTGTCTCATAGTCAAATCAGTCAGAAACGATGTAAACTACACGCCCTTAACGGATATAGGTCGACTTAATCAATAACCCTGTATATTTAAATAATAGTTACAGTGATTACAAACACATTAAAGTAGAAAAAATCTGAAAAAAATATTGACGTTTTCCTATGCACCATATACCTACATTTAATACTTATGATCGTTATCAAAACGCCTTTTTTTATTTTTTTGGGATTTTTTTTAGCGTCAATGTGTTTTTTATCATGGTTTTTTTACACCAAGTATATCTTGTTATTAAAATGTCAATAGATATAATACAATCCCACATATTTTAGGAAATAGGTCACGCGATGTGCGGGCACGCGGTCCGGCCCCGTGACGTCACAGGCCCACTGAACTATTGACCTGAAAGACAATAGCTTTCATTCCCGAGAATAAGATAGCATTGACCGCGTTAGAACAATACTTTCATTTCATAAGAACACTAGTGACCCAAACCAACTTCGCTTGGAGAAATGTATTTTAAAATACGACCTTACTCCATTTAATATGTTCACGCTTTGTAAGAAGGGTTGCAGAGGTTTCGAAGGATTTTCTATAGCCGATTTAGCACATTTTCAGACTCCATTTTAGTACTGAAAATTTCTCATTGGAGAATGATAAGTTTCTTATTATTAAGAACATTTGATAAGGTCTTGTATTCGATTTAGTAAACGGTAGTGCGATATTAATTTTTTACCTATAAAAAAATTGTCAGAAAAGAACATAGTCTGAAAATATATCTGATTCTCTTTTTGCCTTTCATTTTCTTTGTTACGTAGAATTAAAGTAATGCAGGTGTAATAATATTTTCTGTCCAAAGCGTAACTAATACATAAAAAAATATTAAAGTTTCCCTCAGATATTCATGGGACCAAAGTCAATACAAAAACCCATGAATATTGCTAACGAATACTAAATACTAAAGGAAGTTTATACGAAAAGAAAATTGCGGGAAACCGCAGAATAGTGACGCGCACAATAAGTTTTATCGATAGTCGATACATCGTGCCATAATGTGTCGGCATAACAATGGACCCGCGACGGTTTTACGGCCCGGGGGTCGAAGCCATTGTGTTTTAACGAAAATATTTAGATTCGCAGTTTTTTTCCCCAGTAATATACAATGTCCATATTTTGGCGTGTTCAATTTCGGTTCGCGAATTAAGGTTATAAATATTGGAGATTAAGGCTCACTGAAAGTGGGGAAAGGGCGGAGGAGGTGGGCAAGTTTTTAACTCATTTGCAAAGTTAAAGTGTTTTGATTTCTTGAAAATATTTACAGTTGATAGTTTGACATCGTTCGTGGCTAAGCACCAGTGTGCAAAACGAGTGACCGTGGGTTGGATCCTCGCACCGAGACAAATGTTTGTGAGATCCACAAATATTTGCTTCGGGTCTGGCTATGGATGAGACCGTAAAGTCTCTCGTTTCTAATACCTACGACAGAAGACTCGTATTTTAGTGTGGGTTCAGAACTATTTATGTGACTGTTGATTGTACAATTTTTTTTTCTCAGAAAATTTAATTTGATGTGGATCACTTAGCAATAACCAAACTAGGCCAGCGAATTGGTCTAAGGCCTTATCTCTGAGGCATAATAAGGCTGATGATGATGGTGATGAATAATTCTATTTTATTAAGAAAAAACATCAAATCCAATAGTGACGTATAATAATATATCAAAATGTATGTTTGTTTACTCCAGCACAGTCGTTACAGTGCTCCGAATAAATCTTAAATTGAGTGGGGAGCGGAAGCCATTCTAATGGGCCGTATTCTTATTTTTATTTATATGGCCCTTTAACGGATGGCACTGGGGTTTGGTATCGATTGGTCCCAGATTCTATGTCCAAATTGGTTTGGCGATTATGCTATTTTTTGTGTAGTAAGTTTTTTTTATTTAAGATTTTTATGAAATTGATTATTTACACTTAGGTACTTATATGTTACCGCAGAGGCATATTTATATAACTATTAACTACGTCTTTGCACCTGTCTTTAAAAAAAATAATTAATAAAAGGTAGATTATTGGTCTAAGTTCAGTACACTGGCCTAATGCGGATAGTAGACTTCAATTTTCAATTTCAATTTCAAAGCATAAAAAAAATATAACACTCTCAAGGACGGAAGATTTTCTAGTCGTTATTCTTATTTTTTTAAGACACTTAACAAACTTATATCATTCAGAGGTTCGTTAAGCGAATTGAATTTGGTTCTTCACAGTTTATTTAATGCTAATAATTTTCTTGTATAACAGGGCTTATGTCTACATCTAGAATGTGAAAGTGTTGATTAAATATTTTACAAATTGAAGTATACGTTTCGAACGAGCTACCCTACGATTGAAGATCGTTGACACTGAGTAGCATTGCTAAGCAAATTAAGTCTAATTCAAATAATTAAGATGGATTTACTGCCTCTGTCATTAAGCAGGAGATGTAGGGTAGAAGGGGGTGACTTAATGACGCAATTATGGGGTTGTTTACTTAAGACACCATAGTTATAAAGTGTTATTTACGAAGCTAACGATAGTTATAATGATTTTCATCCTAAAATTATTAATTCTATTTTATTACGTTCAGAAAGTTTGAGTAGAAAATAAATATATAAATATATAGATTTATGTATAGGTAGTTTAAGCATGTTCCGTAAGATGGCGCTGTTAAAGAAATAGTTTGTACCAAAAAATCTAAAAAAATATATATCCTATTATTAATTTTTATTCTAAATCATTTCTCTGTTTGGTGAATGATAAACCGTAATTAAAAATTCGATCTTTTGTATACATAAATTAAGTTAATTAAAAAATGTGATATATTTTTAATAATAACGTAAAATATGGATATTTTGAAATGATAAATTAATGGGACAAGACCGTTACCGCAAAACACTTCAATCTTCATTAAAACATTAAACGATATTTAACAATTCAATCTTAATTAGCAGCGACTCCCGGATCTGCGTGACCAGATCCCAAGGGAATTAGTTTCCACAAGAAATATTGTCATACAACCCCGGGTGGCAGAATCGTTAAAATTTTGTGGGCGTCCATTGCATTATTGTCTTGTTCTGTACAAGTAACTGGCGCATGCATTATACAGAATGTATTCAGACCGTGATCGGAAGGCAGATAATAGCTGCGGTGATTACAAACACCGTGACATTAAAAAAAATCCCGACAAAAAATAAAAAATAAATACGTTTTACTTACAACCACACCCATTTAATATCAATGATTGTTAGGAAAACGTCATTTTTTAAAAATTTTGTCGGTTTTTTTTAACGCCATTGGATTTGTAATCACCTTACCTATTACCTGCCTTAGTGTCCGATCACGGTCTGAATACGCCCCGTATACTATTATGCTATGCTGTAAAGTTAATTCTAATGTCTTAATATGCAGAGCTGTTGGTGTACCAAATAAATAAATTTCACTATTATGTATTTTAATCATAATAACTATAACGTATTAGTGTTGATAGCCCAGTTGGCTAGACACCAGCTCGCGAAACGAGAGGACGCGGGTTCGATCCCCGCACCGAGACAAATGTTTGTGAGAACCACAAACATTTGTTTCGGATCTGGGTATAATATAACCTTTATTTATATAATAAATGCTATTATTAGGCTTTTCCATAATGAAAATCTCAGTAGCTGTGTGGAGTCTGAAAATTTTCCCAAAAACCGCCAATAGGCTCGTCTCCTATTACGTGGGACTCAAAACTGGCTTAATGTAGGTGTAGAAATATACATACATACATAACCTCACGCCTGTATTCCCCGAAGGGGTAGGCAGAGGTGCATTTCTAAAGTCTAAACCCACATTTCGCCAGTATTGTATCAGTCCCACGTAATAGGGAGCGAGCCTATTGCTACTAAGAATTTCCTAATGGAGGAACCCAATAACACTTTGCCCGACCCGGGAATCGAACCCAGGACCTCTAGACCTCTAAATATACATACATGTTAGTATTTAGGTATGTTATTTGGCATGATGATTTCAATAAACTAGAAATTTACGAATTATATTTTGAAGTAATTATTTTGTCCTGCATGTCCTAACACCTGTACGAAAATACGATCTACGTTATAAGCTCAAATATCTTCATTCCACAACGGACACATTATCTTACAAAGAAAAGTTATTTACATCTGTTTCAGACGATTTTATTACGTCGCACCGTCTGGGTAATTGGAGAATATAATATTAAATCTGTGGTTTTGGTGACTCGTTTATATAAAATATGAAGATAATTTTGCCATTTATTAATGTTTTTTTTTATTTTTATTTTTTTTATCCTGGCACGGCAAAGTGACCCCATTGTACCTGATGGTAAGCGTAATGGGGTCCAGAAAAAGTGCCGACCAGCGAGAGATGATGATCACCCGTTGGTCGACACAATCATGCCGGCCGAATATCTCTTCACCTTTTTTGTGAATAAGTTTGGGGGACTAATGCCATGGTGAACAAAGGACCGACCGCGACAAACCGGCCAAAAAATGCTAGTAATATTATGACAAGTTAAGACAACAATATAGAACAAACAGTCATATTAATTATTATATGTAGTTTTGATCGCACACTTAGATGCAAGTAGGTATAGTGTCGTAGAATGAGAACCTAGCAGAGTAATTTAGTATAAGTAGCCCAATAAAACACCGGTAACTTATAAAAATTCTAATATGATATGCTGATGGCGCAATTTTCCGGTACGTTACCGGTATCCCGGAGACCATTGTGTTATCCCCGCTCATTTCCCGGAATGCATTGCAATTTGAATTTGAAAAATTTTCCGTTTCATTTGTCGTCGTTAAATTTTTCTATTGGACCGGATTGCGTTCAATGGAGCGTGCCTTTCTGGCTTACGGTTCCTCGGGATACCTTAATAGTTTCAAGAAGATAATCATCTCTAGGATAAGATCCATACTAGACAAATCATAGTTCTGTTTTTAGTTACTCGACAAAATGGGTATCTCTCGTCACTCGTCCCTTTGTGTATGAAATGAATTTATTTATTTATTAGATTTGCCAACAGTTGTTTAGGTACAATAGATGGTTACATATGTTGTTACGTGCTACAAAAAATAATAATAAGATAAATGCAACAACTACTTAAAGGCAAATACCGCATGCACTAAACAATCTAACAAAAGGTTATAAAAAGTTCTTAATTGTAATGAGTACATAAAAAAAAAATTATAACAAACAATTAACACTATTAAAAATAATTATCATAATAATAATATTTAAAATTTAGAATTTGGAGCATATTGTGATTTAAAATAATACAGTTTTATTCATTAAAATTACAGTCAATATCCGAGAGATGCGCAAGAACTAGTTTATACAATGCAGCAGGCGAGTGTAAGTTTACGTCAATGACATCACTTATACCATTTATTAGTTTGGTGAATCTTGTAAATGGAGAATTAGCGCCTAGTACCGTTCTTCTTAGAGGGGGACAGAGTGGTGTTATAGGTTTTCTAGGTATTCTCTTTGGGACACGGAAGTTAAGTAGTGACAACAATGAAAACAAAATTATATGATTGTTTGTTTTATCATGTAGGCAATAATATAGTACTTACGACACGTTAATAGCTATAATAGCTGCAATGATTACAAACACCGTGATATAAAAAAAACGACAAAAAATTAAACAAGGCTTTCTTCATTAGTAAGTACGTAAATAATTGTGAATACACACATAACTTCGAAAAGTCAGAGGTGTGTGCCTGGGGTTTGAACCCGCGACCGCCGAGGTTCTCGCCTGCGAGCCTAAACCTCGACGCCATCACGACTTATAACCAAGCCATACTCCATACCACAATGCGCTCACCATTTTCATTTAACAAACATAAATACATAGAAACAAACTGAGATAATATGAAATTTCGCTTTCATTAAGGCTTTCATATTTTTAATGCAGCATCTGAATGATTTAGAAGAATGCTTTGAACTAACTAATTGTGTAAGGTACGATTCTCAGCAGAGAAATGTTTTTGCCGTCGGAATAAAAACGAGTCAAATGTCTTAATTTATTAAATTTGCTGAGGTATTTCATACCGTATCTCTTTTTATTTAATAAGTCGTTTCTATACAAAACTAAGACAGGCAATCATCATCATCATCATCATCATTACAAACACATTGACGTTAAAAAAAATCCGGGCAAAAAAAATTACGTTTTCCTAACAACCATAAGTATTAATTCGAGAATTTCGCGGCGGTCGCAGGTTCAAACCCCAGGCACACACCTCTGACTTTTCGAAATTATGTGTGTATTCACAATGAATTATCACTTGCTTCAACGGTGGAGGAAAACATCGTGATAAAACCTGCACACCTAAGAGTTCTTAGGAATTTCTTAGGTGTGTAGTCCGCCAACCCGCACTAGGCCAGCGTGGTGGACTAAGGCCTAAACCATCTCAGTTGTAGAGGAGGCCCGTGCCCAGCAGTGGGACGTATTTGATGTTTTCCTTCACCGTTAAAGTATGTGATAATTCATTGTGAATACACACATAACTTCGAAAAGTCAGAGGTGTGTGCCTGGGGTTTGAACCAGCGACCGCCGAGATTCTGGACCACGCGCCTAAACCCCGAGGCCATCACTGGTTAAAAAACAAATACTTACAAAAGGTTTTTAATAAAAGGTAATTAAATTTCGCCCATTCAATTCTTGCAGCTAATTACGTTGCAAACTGGTTAACATGTAAAAGAGATGTTAAAATAAAAACACAGCGAAGTGCGGGCGCTTTTCAAATTTAATTGAAGTCCTATCTAGTGCTTGTACCGTTTGAGCTAGACTTGCTCTTGTAAAATAGGTTTCAAGTCTGTCGTTAGGGATTTTTTCCACCGTTTTTTGATTTTTATAATTAGTTTTACATTCTAGTAAGTTAACAGTTTGACAAATTTTAATGGGATGATTAATAGAGTTTTATATCGTCACCAGCCCATATACGTCCCACTGCTAGGCACGGGCCTCCTCTATAACTGAGAGAATTCAGGCCTTAGTCCACCACGCAGGCCTAGTGCGGGTTGGCGGACTACACACCTAATAAATTCCTAAGAACTTTTAGGTGTGCAGGTTTCATCACAATGTTTTCCTTCACCGTTAAAGTACGTGATATTTTTTTGTGAATACACACATAACTCCGAATAGTCACAGGTGTGTGCCTGGGGTTTGAATCCGCGACCGTCAAGAACTCGACCGCGTGCCTAAACCTCGAGGCCATCACTGCTTTACATATGAGTTTTATATACATGACGGACGATGAGGGACCTCAACGCCATCAGTAGGGTCCATACTTTTTAATATTCCAAGCTGCGGGCGTCTGTGGGCGATGTTGGAGCAACGAAACACAGTATCTAGTATGACACGATTATATTATTCAAGTAGTTATTTAGTAGGTAGATATGCGCGACAGTTTCAATATTTCGACCGCACAGGCCGGCTGCTGCTCGAGAAGTGCCGAGCGCACCGCCCAGCCGGTGAATCATTGACTCTGTCGAGCGCCGGTAGATGGCGCTGGCGTTCCAATGATTACTCGATTGCGACATACATATTTTTTAATAATGGCTACTATGCGCAGGGCGTGCGTTTAAAAGTCCCAAGAATGAAGTCCCAGGTCATGCATGGTTATTAGATTTTTATAAAAAACGTCAATAAATTTTCCCTGTATTACGTCTAATATAAAAGATACCTCTGCTCACCCTTTCAGAAATATGGGCGCGAGTGTTTGCATATATAAATTTCACCCACACAGATTGTACAAACAAAACAACTTAACCACATAATCGTATATTCAATTTTCTAGTGTTTACAATCTATTATTTAAGCTTATATATAAACTTAATTATAATATACAAACACTATTACACTGCGGGTTTTGATAGTGATGCGCCACGGTTATAAAGTATCGATGATACGATATCGATAAAGGAACATCACTAGGCGAGTGCAGTTAGAGGGGCCCATAAATCAGCTTCCGGCCGCTCGGTAGGCACGTCTTAATACAATTTTATAAGTGACGTGTGTAAACAAACGGGAAGGGAATCAATATTATCGATAGCTTTATATCGAACTGTGATTTAAAATCTTGATCGTATTTTACTAGGTACTTTTCCTGAGTTTTCAGATGTCAATGTTGTTTTAACAATGTTCTTTTGTATCCTGATATAAATGAGTTTATTAAAATAAAATAAAAAACTATGAGACGTGCGTTTTAGAGGACCTAAGTTCGACTCCCGAGTCGAACCAAGTGTTACAGTGTTTTACTTTTAAAAAGTTCTTAGTGTTAGCACTCATTTTGAAAAAGATCGCGAAAAATGGAATGGAATGGATTTGGACCATGTTCATATGTGCCAAAATGCACCTACATACCTTTGATAAAGGCATAGTTTTTTTTTTCAAAGTCAAAATAATCTTTATTCAAGTAGCCTTTTACATGTACTTTCGAATGGTCACTTAAAATTATTGTCATGTTATTCCTTTTCCAAATGTTACTTTTATTCTACATCCAACAAGCAACAATATTACTCGCATTAATCTATCGTATACATATCTGAGCTATATTTCCATCGACAATTTTATCGACAACAAAATACCGACCCTACCCCCTCATTATCCGTCAACGTACATAAATCATGGAGACATACGCGCTATCTGTAGCCAGCTTAATACGATCCGCCGAAACGTCTGGGGATGAACGGGGGGCGTGGGGTACGGGCGGGGGGCGTGCGGGATGCGCGGGGGGCGTAATTTTTTTCTCACAATCTCGACGTCGGCAAAAAGTCGAGCCGTATTGTTGTTCCGAGTTTTTTAAAAGGATATTATCAGGCATAATATTTCAGAATAGCGTTGTTTGTAACAGATTGCTTATCGATCTTCATCGGGATTGTTTTGTGCGATTTTATTTTGCTACATTGTAAGGTATTCTTTTCATGGACGGTTCAGCTGATGGAAATTGTAGATTTTTTTGTAGATACAACGAGAGTCAACTGGAAACGGCTGTAATTTTCTCATCGGATGCCAATTGATCATGTTTTTCTGAGACGCATAAGCTCAAATCCGACTGGGAATTTGGTATCTTATATTATTATGTGATGTTTTATGACCTTTAGTATTTTTAAAGAGATTTCTTCTTTAATTTTAAAGGCCTTGTGAGAAATAGTACTTAAAAGTTACAACAATTTCTATATCAGTCTTTGCGCTATCTAAATAAACACCAAAAGATATTAAAATGGTTTCAAGTATAACCAAGATTAGTATGAAATCATGATACGATGTTTTAACAAGCTCCTATCGATATTTCCCAGAAGGATTGAAAGTTTCTGAATTATGAACATTTTTACATATACATCATCATCTAAGCCTACGAGTATATACATACGACGCGCTGCTGGACACAGGCCTCCCTTACAACAGAGAGGGTTTAGGCCTTAGTCCATCACGCTGGCCTAGTGCGGGTTGGTGGACTACACACCCAAGAAATTTCTAAGAACTGGTTTAGGCCACAGTCCACCACGCTGGCCTAGTGTGGGTTGGTGGACCACACACCTAAGAAATTCCTAAAAATAATTATTGATGAATTACACCCAAAACAGTGACTTATAAATTATAGATTAATCCTGCACACAAATCATCCCACCACGATGCAGTCGAGTAAAAAAGTTGTTACATTTCCATTACCGGCTCAATTCGCGGCGTGCTGGCTGTGTGCTGAATATTTCACGCAGTCTATAAATATTTAAACGTGTTACCAGTAGCGCGTAATGTCGACTCTGTATGGAGACTTCGTTTCAAACTCTTGGCTTTGGTATGTATGTGTATATATTTATGTACATATATAATCCGTACAAAGATTGAAGTGACTGTTTGTCATGTCGAAATAACAGCTGTTTAGTAATTTTGTAGGAAAGTATAAGTATATATTTTTTTAACAGAAAATAAATAATGAAAAAAATCGTTGTTTCTTGCAGTAAATTTTTTGAACGCCTGGACCAATTTAGACGAGACTTTAACTGATATATAGCTTAGGCTAGTAAACTCCGAAAAATAATCTATAAGCTTTAAATCTTCACAAAAGCAATTTGATATGTAAATGAAAATATCCGGACCACACAATAAACAATTATAAACTAGACATAACACCATTATCATGTAACGCTTTTGGGCTTCTATGGAAGTACCGCCATTGCTAGATTGATGACAATTCTTACCTGTAAGCCATTCGAATCTGCTCTCCGTTCTTGTACCAGATGAGCTGAGCTGGTGGGTTTCCGCCGCGACTCCGGCAGACCAGCTCGAGGCTCTGGCCTCGGCGGACAGTCTCGCCCTCCGCGTAACCTTCGATGTACGGCGCTCCCGGAGGATCTGAGGGAAGAATCATTAATTGATTAATCACGTATGGAGGTTTCTAGAAAGTTCCAGAATATTCTCAATTTTGTTTGGTACGCCAAAAGCTATGGGATATTATTATATTGTGAATTTAACATTATGTCTGAACATACATACATACATACATACACCTGTAATCCCCGAAGGGGCAGGCAAAGGTGCATTTCTGCACCCACATTTCGCCAGGTGACCTATAATTCCCACGTAATAGGGGGCGAGCCTATTGCCGTTTTTCAGACACATTTCCAGACTTAGTGCTGCTACTGAGAATTTCCTAATGAAAAACCCAATAACACTTCGCCCGACCCGGGAATCGAACCCAGGACCTCTAGATCGCACGGCACATACTTGTGCCGCGAGACCACGAGGCGGTGAATATATTTGTTTTTCTACTTTCTTCTTTTTTGCATCAAACCTCTTTTTACGACACCACGAAATCCTGACATTTAATGTTTGAACTCTGGCTGAGTTGAGCCTTTCATTCTCTTCCATTTTGATTCACACCCACAATAGAGTCTACACAACAAGCTCAGCTCCAATGTTTTAATCAACAGATTCAATTAATGCTATAATTACAGGGTGGCGCAAATTAACCATTTCTTAAGCCCTCAACAGGGTTGCTTCTTGGATGAAAATCTGCACGTCTAGCCTTACAAATAAAAAGGTCAGTATTTGTTGAAGGATATTTATATTCCTCTGGATTGTGTCGTATGAAAGGTATGAAACACGCTGTAGTGACATAAGTAGTTAATTTTAAATTTGAAGACTCAAAGTATATATGTATTATGTATATGTAAATAATTTATCACCATCATCATCCGCCCATATACGTCCATTGCTGGGCACGGACCTCGTCTACAACTAAAAGGGTTAAGACCTTAATCCACCACGCTGGCCTAGTGCGGGTTGGCGGACTACATACCTAAGAAATTCCTAAGAACTTTAGGTGTGCAGGTTTCATCACGATGTTTTTCTATATCGTTAATGTACTTGATAATTCTTTATGAATAAACACATTACTTCAAATAATTTAAATAGTCTTTTAATAATATTAGTATTTTGTCTTTGACTTTGGCAAAGACAAAGTAAGTAAAGACAAGTAAGTGTGTCGCATTCAAAGGATATTCTGTGTAAACCCTGTCACGGATACATATTCTGAAGCTTATATGACTGAAGGGGAGATGTATTTTGAAATCAGTTCTCTGTCAGACGTGGTTTAAGCCACACTATAGTCTTTGAATTTTACTCTGATCCGAAAACCGAATCCGAGACCTATCTATCTCCTACAACCTACGGACCAACGCGGCAATAGAAATAAAATTACTTAATCCAATTTACAGAAATACTTCAAAGGGTTGAAAGGAAAACGACTTTCCCCAAATTTTAGTAAAAACGCGATCAAAAGGTGAAATCTGTCGGAAACACTTTTCCGAATGAGAGTGCGGGTAAATTGCACCCCAAAAAGTTCATTAACCTCGGCCCATTATTAATAGGGAAAGGTTTGTGAGTTATAGGAAGAGCTACCGCTCCTGTCCCCAGCAATTTGTTAGCTAAATAAGTTAATAATTCTAAATGTCCTGGTTATAATTCTTTGGGTTCATAGCTTTAATTAATCAAATAAGTATTTTATAGTGTCAAGCAAGTCGTGATGGCCTCGAGGTTAAGGCGGTTGAGAACCTCGGCGATCGTGGGTTTAAACCCCAGGCAAACACCTCTCAATTTTCGCAGTTATGTGTGTATTGACATGAATTATCACATACTTTAACGGTGAAGGAAAACATCGTGAGAAAACCTGCACACCTAAAAGGTCTTAGAAATTTCTTATATTCAGCGCAGTGGACTAAGGCCGAAGCCCGCTCAGTTGTAGAGGAGGCCCGTGCTCAGCAGCATGATGTAGAGGAACTGGCTTCGATTTCTGGGTATGGAAAAGTATGGTTGGGTTTTTCAGGTAGTAAACTTTTAGTAGGCTCGCCCTCTGTTACGGGACTTTTGCTTACCATTTCGGGGACACAATATTGTGTGTATGTATGTACATTGTACATTTGTACTATTTTTCGATATTACTTTGTTATATAATGACTTAGACGCAGGGGCGGTACTTCCATAGAAGCCCAAAAATGTTACACGTTAGTTTGTAATGTCTAGTTCATAATTGTTTATTGTGGGGTCAGGATATTTTCATTTACATGTCATATTCCTTTTGTTAAATGAAGATTTAAGGCTTATAGAGTATTATTCGGAATTTTGTAAGGCAAGCTGGGCTTTTGGGCTTCTATGGAAATACAGCCACTGGTTAGACGTATAACTTTCTAGGTCATCACAATATTATATTGCACCGCATGAAATATCCAAGATATGACAAATTTTAATATAAGAAAATAAATAATAATGCCGCCTATAAATAATATTTTTGCCGAGCTCCGAAGACCGTAGGAATTTAATAACATCGAAAATTCTATACAAGCAACACATTTTGAGGAAACTATCGTGGTCTCGCGGTACAAGTATGTGCCGTGCGATCTAGAGGTCCTGGGTTCGATTCCCGGGTCGGTCAAAGTGTTATTGGGTTTTTCCATTAGGAAATTCTCGGTAACAGCACGGAGTCTGGAAATATGCCCGAAAAACGGCAATAGGCTCGCCCCCTATTACGTGGGACTGATACATACTTGGCGAAATGTGGGTGCAGAAATGCACCTCTGCCTACCTCTTCGGGGAATACAGGCGTGAGTTTATGTATGTATCTGAAGTCATATTTTATTGTAGAAGTGATCTCCGCTAGTGTTGTAGTCCTTTTGCTCCACGCAGAAAACCATGGGAGTAAGAACATTACCTTTAGTAATAGACGAGAAAGTTGTCTAGTGGTGGGATAAACAGAGAGATACAGTTTAGGGCATGGATATACATACATACAAATTACAAAACCTTACGTCTGTCTTCCCCGAAGGTGAAGCAAACGTATTTCTGTACCCAAATTTTGCCATGTATGTATCATCATCATCAGCCCCATATACGTCTGCTGGGCACAGGTCTCCTTTACCATTGAGAGGGTTTAGGCCTTAGTCCACCATGCTGGCCTAGTGCGGGTTGGCGGACTACACACCGAAGAAGTTTATAACAACTTTTAGGTGTGCAGGTTTCATCACGATGTTCTCCTTCACCGTTAAAGTACATGATAATTATTTGTGAATACATACATATCTTCGAAAGTCAAAGTTTGCCTGGGGTTTGAACCCGCGACCGTTAAGATTCCCGAGGCACGCGGCCTAAACTTTGAGGCCATCATGACTTTGCCATGACGAAAAAAGATTTAGGAAAGCGAATGAAATTTTGTTTCGACCATTTGCCATATTTTCTGCCTACCCTAATATGCAACAGCGTATGGTTCTATATACATATAAATGTAGTTGCCACATTCCCATATCAGGGATATTTCAAATGGTGAAGCTTAGAAATCTATTCCCTGAAATAAGTGCCATAAAAGGGAATCGGGGAGGAAATCTCAAAATCCCTCCTCTTAACCGTTGGACCTCTCAGCGTAACCCTGTTAGATAAGCGAGCCAAGTCTGGTCGAGCGAAGGTAATTGAACACGGTGATCCAACTCCAGAGTTATATAGGACGGCCATAGATATTTTTCCAAATGGATTGCTTTATGATTTGTAGTCATGTAGATGAGCTAAGAAAGTTGCGATTGTCCACAATGAATTTTTATACTGGATATAGAAGTGGAAAGCGAAAAAAGAAAACTACTATGAAATGAAATGAAATTGCTTTATTTGGTCACGTAGGCAATCAAATAGCACTTATAAGTCAATACAGAAAAGAAAAATCTTTTATTATTACATTATAATTTAACTATTAACTAATATTTTATATAATTTGTATAAAATATTTTACGGTTTTTTTTATAATTTATTTTTAGTTTTCATCAGGAAATACATAATATCTTATTATTATTATTTTAAAGTAAATAACGAGATGGACCTTATGCATTTCCGAAACGTCACGTATTATTTTAATGCTACCACCGGATCCAAACGCGACCCTGACTGAGAAGACCCGGCGAAACAAACTCAGCGGGCTCACTTTACTACTGGAATTTATGCAGCGCGACCCACACCTGAGTAGATCCAGCGAGTCCAACTGAGTGGGCAAATTTTTGGTCCAGTAAGGTTAACATAATTATATTATATGACCTGTCAAAAAAAAATTGCCTTCTTATTATTAATTTGCTCGAATTATTACCATGAATTCTTTTGTTTTTTTTTGTAAGGGTACTCTCATACATGTATCTTTAAAGCGTCATCATCATCGTCATCAGCCCATATACGTCCCACTGCTGCACTGATATAACAGTGCGACGTGTAAATAAATAATAAACAAATACACCCAACAGCCACATACATACACACTAGGGTACAAGTCCTGTGTCGTGAGTATCAGAAAATACGAGAGACCTTTCGGTTTCACAAACACTCAGACGAGTATGTATCATCATTAGCTCAAATACGTCCCACTGGTGGGCACGGGCCTCCTCTACAACTGAGAGGGTTTAAGCATTAGTCCACCATGCTGGCCCAGCGCAGGTTGGCGGACTATACACCTACGAAATTATTAAGAATATTTAGGTGTGCAGGTCTCCTCACGATGTTTTTCTTCAGCGTTAAAGTAATTGATAATTCATTGTGAATACACATATAATTACGAAAAAACAGAGCAGTTGAATCTGCGCCTGCCGAGGATCTCGACCGCGCGCCTAAACCCCGATGCCATCGCTACTTTTTTGTTTCAAACATGTTTAAACAAAACACATGAATTGTGAAATTTAATAGGGATGTTGACATAAATAGCGAATGTACGAAAAGTTATTTTTTTGCCATAGCAGGGAATATTAGAATGCTGAAAATCATATTTTGTAAATGTAAATATGAGTAATAAATTAATTAAAAATAATTAAAAATGTTTAAAATAATTCCAAATATCACGTGACTGCAAACGCCAATCGGAGCGCGTTACGTCACAATGTATAGACAAGTTGTCTAACCTAGGGATGTCCACTGTCCACTTTGAAAAAACATCGATGTTTTTTTTCGATTCGATAAATCGGAACTTTACACTTTTTACAAGTACTTTTTACAAGCTTTTATTTAACTTGCAATGTATGTATGTATGTTTGTTTGGATGAAATCTTGCAACTTAATTTTGAGGCAGCAGATATTTTTAACCGATTTGTGTCGTGGGTATAAGAAACTACGAGAGACTTTTCGGTCTCCCAAACAACCCGACCCGAATCAAATATTTGCGAATCACACAAACATTTGTCTCGGTGCGGGGATCGAACCCGCGGCTTCTCGTTTCGCAAGCTGGTGTCTAGCCAACTGCGCCACGGGAATGAAAATCCTATAATTTTGTACTTATTGATAAAAAATACTATTAAATTTTTTTATATAAGATTTTTATTCTAAATTTTCCAAAAACGATTTGATACGAGTAAGTATCGATATTTGCCGACCGATACCGAGTAAGTATCGATACTTGACGACCGATACGGTATTGAGTATAAGTATCGATACCTTAATGGTATTGTTTCATCCCTAGTTTAACAGCAGTTTGTTGTATTTAATACACTGTTACGTCATCAAGCCCAGGTGACAGCTTGGAGCGTTTAGGCGCGAAATTTAAACACTAAACTAATTAAAGTCGTTTTTTTATTTAAAATTTATGAATAAAAAATTTAAGTATATTTTTTCGTTACGTTTACGTTCTTATCTATAAAATGAAAACAGTTCCAATTTTTTGTCAACATCCCTATTGTCAATTGCAATAATCATGTCGGCGCATAACGTTGAAATCCGCGTCTCACAAATAAACCCGGATCTGATATATACTCGCAGTGTCAGTGAGGTCTGTAATTAAGCGAGCGCGGTTGGCGATGTTAAATTTGCTACTCGTGACTTGAGTCACACGGAATTGTTAATTTGTTTCGACTTTGTAACTATTCGCCTAATCTAAAATTGAATATTTTAGCAGTCTTTGCCCCGACTTAATGTATACAGGAAATTATGCGATAAGGCCAATTAAGAACTCTCGTAAACGTGAGTATATGAGATTCATGGATGTTGAAATACCAAGTGGCAGGATTAAGGAAGTAATGGCCTCGAGGTTTTGGCGCGCGGTCGAGGATATGGGCGGCTGCGGGTCGAAACCCAGGCACACCTCTGACTTTTCCAAGTTATGTGTGTATTCATAATTTATTATCACGTACTTTAACGGTGACGAAAAACATCGAGGGGAAACCTGCACACCTTTCTTTCTTTTAATTCTTAAGAATTTCTTAGGTGTGTAGTCCGCCAACCCGCACTAGGACAGCGTGGTGGACTAAGGCCTAAACCCTTTCAGTTATAGAGGAGATCCGTATCCAGCATTGGGACGTATATGGGCTGATAATAATGACTGGATTGCAGCTTGTGTATTTATGTATGTATGTTTTTATGTATGACGCGTCTTTTCGACTTTCCAAAGAAAGTGACAATATGTTACCACCAGCAATTTGAGATTTTGCCAATTTTACCCACAGTACAAAACTCATTGAGAGGGCCTTAGTCCACCACGCTGGCCTAGTACGGGTTGGCAGTCTACACACCTAAGAAATTCCTAAGAACTTTTTAGATGTGCAGGTTTCATCACGATGTTTTCCTTCACCGTTCGCTTCTTTCGCAGCCTAATCTGACTATATACATACTCGTATCTATCACTTCCTAAATTAATACATACTAGGAATCCATAAAAATTAAGTTCTAGTGAGCGTAATTTCATTTCGGATCAATACAAAAAATAAGGCTTAGATCTGGCTTCCAAGTTATTTCGCTCTATTTTCTTGGATTGATAAGTTATTAAAGTTGGCCGAATCTGCCAAAACTATTTGACAGGTTTGGGTCGGCGAGATTAAAAAGAAGCCCCACAAACCATTTTATCAGTTGTCAATCGCCTGGGAATCATCAGAAGAATATAGGTTTTGACAGCCCCGTGGCGCAGTTGGCTAGACACCAACTTGCGATACAAGAGGATGCGGGCTCGATCCCCGCGCCGAGACAAATGTTTGTGTGATCCACAAATATTTGTTTCGGGTCTGAGTGTTTGTGAGACCGAGAGAGTCTCTCGTAGTTTCTGATACCCACGACACAGGACTTGTATCCTAGTGTGGGGTCAGAACTATGTATGTGACTGTTGTATTTATTTATTATTTATTATCTGCGATATAAAATTAGGAATTTAGATATAAACATAATATTTTAAGAACTCCAGACTCCATGGTAACACTAGAATCCCATCAGGAAAATCTAATATTATCCCTATAGGAAATCGAAATAAGGACGTCTATAACACACCTCAATTTATGTCTACTAAAAAGCGGTCTTTTTAATATTTTTAATTCCAGAAGACCTTTTAGAAGTTGCGAGCAAAATACAAGTCAATTACGATATTACCCGCACACACTGCATGTTTCAAATAAACTTAATAACACAAAAGAAATATGGGATGCGCATTCCATTCCTGAGGGCAGTGTAGCGTGCATGGCGAATCCCAGCATTCTGTAATATCCTATGCTATTCAACATTCCATTTACAATTCATGGCTGTTAAAGTATTGCTATAACATTACATTTGTTTGTTTACGCAGCAATGGATGCGAATGGTCTTGTTATTTTTTCTAACGAGTTTTACGTGTTCAGGAATTAATAAAAGTATAATTTATGATTGTCACTATGAAAATGCGGGCGTGCGAGAGAGATAGCAAGATGTTCTCATTGCGCCCCTGGTGTATATTTTTTGTAATAATTTGCCGATTTCATTCTTCTTGAGTAATTCAATAGTATAAGTACCTAACTAATTTTTTTATTGCATTATCTTTATTTACAACTGAAAGGATTACCACAATCTCCTCTAGTTTTTTATGTTCTTAAAAATATCCGTATTTCTTTGACGAGTATACAGCACACTATTAGTATTAATGTGTCATGTGCCAAAAACTGGTTTAATACTTGTATAATAACACCAAAAAGTGGTTAATATCTAACGTATCTCAACAAAAAGGCAACTCATTCATACTCATATTTATAGTGACATCCAGCGGCAGACGCAGAAACTATTTCAACATATTAAACTACGGCACAAGGTATTGAAATTCGCGGCGGTGTGAATGCTGCCGACATCCGCGCGTCTAAAAACATGCATGGTATGTTTAATACGAGAGAAACTTTTGTTATAACCCGCGCAATAATTCCACATGAGTTTGGACAGCTGCGATATTGTTCTATTATAGCGCTGCGCGGCTGCGGGGTGGGTATGTGTGCAAATTTCGAGTGCATAGTATTTTAGAAGTTGTATATTGTTTAAGGAACTGTTATAATATCAAATGCCTTGTTACTTATAATAATTATTAAAACGCTCACGTTGCTTCAGTTGTTTACCAGTAAATTTAATATTAGTCATATCTTATTTCATTTCATACAAAATTTATTTGCTTCTAATTCAGACCTGTTCTAGACTTCGTTATGTATTGTTAATTGTTGACAGCCCCGTGGCGCAGTTGGCTAGACACCAGCTTGCGAAACGAGAGGCTGCGGGTTCGATCCCCGCACCGAGACAAATGTTTGTGTGATCCACAAATATTTGTTTCGGGTCTGGGTGTTTGTGAGACCGAAAAGTCTCTCGTAGTTTCTGATACCCACGACACAGGACTTGTATCCTAGTGTGGGGTCAGAACTATGTATGTGACTGTTGGGTGTATTTATTTATTTATTTATTTTTATTTTGTACTATTTCTCTTAATTTTAATAAATTTTTCTTTAAAGGTTGTTGAAAAGTTATTTTTTTAGAAATATTTCTCAAACCCACCCCGTAACAGAACCTTTTAACATTGATACTAGTGGACTAAACAATCTCGATTGGCAAGAAACGATAATAACTAGTTGTGAGTCGCCACATTTATGCTGGTAAGCAATAAATTTTTCTTACATTGGTACAGGAAAGTAGTTACTTTACCTAGATTGGAGTTCCAATCAGATGGAAATTCATTATTTATTTATTTATAAACACTTTATTGTACACTAAGAAATAATGAACGAAACAATATACAAAAACAATGAAGTACAATTGGCGGTCTTATCGCTCGAGGCGATCTTTTAGAGACAACCATAAGATGGACATAAACAAGTGGTAGAAGGGAGGGTAGTTCATGTGTACAATATAATAATTAATAAGATAAATAAATAAATGTGTATATATTTAATTAATTTACATAGCCCATACACAAATATATACAAAACATGTATACATACATAATACATACATACGTACATACATACATACATACATACAAATATAAATAAATACATACATATATACATAAGAATAAGCAGTCGAAGCATTATTTCATTTCAAATGACTGACAGGAGTAGTGATCTTTCACAAGTCTTTTAAATTGAGACAGTGTTTGTGCATGTCGTACTTGAACTGGGAGTGCATTCCACAACCGAATAGCCTTAACGGTATTCATGTGTAGACTAAACGATGTTGATTGTTAAGAAATGGTAGCAATTAGTTAAGACAATTATGCTGCAAATACAAGTTATTAATATACGTGATTTTTTGACACTTAAAGTTAAAGAAGAATAAAATAGAGTTCTTCACAAAGATTTAGGCATGACCGGTGGACTAAGGACCAACCTCTCTTAACCAAAAAGAAAGCAAAATGTAGAAGTGAATATAAAACTCCTTAGTAACATAATTATCCGCTGAAAAAACGATACCGTGTAACAATTTAATTGACCTAACAAGGTGGGTTTCATTAGGGTAAAAGGGAGCGTTTTTTTTAAAACAAAAGCCTGCCGTTTGTTAATGCTACAGCAGTAAGGAAAATGGCTGTAAATGGATCAAAAGTGTTTCTGTTCCGTATGTATTTTATTTGTGTTATTGTTAGATATATCACTTGCAAGTTGATCAATTAATAAGGCTCTTTGTAAGTCTGCTAACCAGTACTATCTCAGAGTGGTGGACTAAGGCTAAAGCCCTTTTAAAGGCAATTTTTTTCTATTAGGAAATTCTTTCCAGCATGGATTATAATTAATAAGGATCTTTGAAAGTCCACTAACCTGTACTAACTTAAAGTGGTGCACTTAGACTAAAGTCCTTTTAAAGACTATTTTTTTATTAAGAAATTCTTAGCAGCACGGTTTATTAATCAGAAGTCCACTAACCAGTACTATCATCTACTCTGCTCCAGAGTCTGTCCTAAAAGTCCATTTTTACGGAACCCAAAGAGCCCAGATCAGTACACCCGAACAGCTTGCCTACTTTCAAATTATAATAATATTTATATTTTACATTTCATTAGCCTCGGGCCGTTCCGTTTTGCACAGTTTTCTTTCGTTCCGCAAAGCCTTTGTTTTAGCCTTGGTGTGTATTTTTTGTGTATTAAAAAAATCGCGAGACCCACCCTCCCTGTGTCCTTTGTAAGGCAAAGCCGTTTAGGGAGGAGGTCGGTAAGATTTATCTATATGTTACGATTAGATAGATAGATAGATTACTCTTTATTGATAACAAAAAAAAGCATTTACATAAAATGAATGATAAATAAAAAAGTGGAACAACAACTTTTGAGATAGATAAGAATACAAAGTATGTGCATTGGAGAAAACATAACAATATGCCATAAAAAAAGATTTCCTTTTTTTATTTATTTTTTAAAATTAAATCGATTTACTTCATGAACGATAAAATCGACTGATTAAATGTATCTAGAAGTATAGTAATATGCTATATTAGATCATATGCAAGAATACCTGAATTTTTGAGTTATTATTGAATATTATCATTACCAGATGAATTGGGTATTTTGTGTCACCTAAAACACGTCCTACTACATAATTCTGACGTCTACTAAGCTATGTTTTAACCAAACATCAATATTGTAAACTCTCTCTTGATTGGAAAAGAGCAACACTAGAGTTTCTTTCCCGTTCTTCTCTAGTGACGACTGCCTTCCGAACAGGGTGGTAAACTAAATTTTGAAATGACTGAATTTAAGTGATGTATTTGACATTTTATAGATTAAAAAAAAATTATTTCATTTCATTACATGCTGGCCTAGTATCGGTTGGTGGCTTAATAAAAACTATCGGTTATGCATGAGAAAACCTGTGCAGTGAACCAAAATACCAAAGACGATTTAATAAAGACAATTATTGCTGAGTTTATTCGTTCAACCGACTAATTACGCGCTACACTCCGTAGTTTTTATGCTAGCCTGGTACTTTCACATTTAGAATTGGAAATAATCGTTGATCTAGAAAATAGTTTGACCTAGATTTTATCCGGAAGCTGAATACCTTAGGTCGATTCATTCGAGCGATGGAAAAACGTCAGCTGAACAAGAATGAAAAGAAAGTTATATAGACCTGCGTGTGACGGAGTAACCTTCGACCTTTTGAAGTTATGTATTTTTTTATTGATATACACACTTTGACTTAAACTTAAAAGAAAAACATTTTGAGGAAACCTGGATAACTAAAGGACTTTAGAAGTCATTTCTGAGGAATGTGGATTACCATAGAACAGTTGAATAAGACTAGAAATAAAATGTCTACATGACGAGCGTTCCGAATTAACGATTAGACTATCACATGTTTAACACGGCCGCTTCTTAGTAATTCGGGTAGGGTGTAATATCTAGACTTTTATAAATGCGTGACAGCCAATAACAGGCCTTCATTTTTGTTTTGAATTTTTATCATTGGTCGTGTGATCGTAGTAGAATGAATAGGTAATATACACGCGGTTACACTTGTCCCCATACAAAATACCGTCTATTTCCCTTGTGGTGTCAGTATATTTTCATTTATATGTCAAATTGGTTTTGTTAAATAAAGATAAATAAATAAAATAAATAAATACACCCAACAGTCACATACATAGTTCTGACCCCACATTAAGATACGAGTCTTGTGTCGTGGGTATCAGAAACTACGAGAGACTTTTCGGTCTCACAAACACCCAGACCCGAAACAAATACTTGTGGATCACACACACATTTGTCTCGGTGCGGGGATCGAACCCGCGGCCTCTCGCAAGCTGGTGTCTAGCCAACTGCGCCACGGGGCTGTCCAATAAATAATATAATCCAATAAAATCCATCAGCCTAAGGAAATCCACTGAAAACATAGGCTTCCCCCAATGACTTCCACAGTGACCTGTTGGAGGCAGTTTGCATTAAGCGACGACAAAAATATAATGCTTAAAGATTTATTATTCGTAATTTTGTAAGTCAAGCTGTGCTTTTGTTGTCTATGGAAGTACCACCATTGCCTTAATAACGATATAAATTTTATCGATAGCTCACAGCACATCCCTATCCAACGTAAGCCGAGCATAGGGGCCAAGAAAACAATGAGTGTTTTGTAATTACACACGCTGATGGAATTTAACGCTCGCTTGTGATACATTATGTGTAATATTGAGCAAATACACTTGTTCAACGGAATAATTAAATATGGCTACGTCGTTGGTGGGAAGTGGATTCTGAATCTGAGAGATGTTGATTAAAGACGAATGGTTTGGATGATTAAAATCCCTGTAACCCTTTTTTAAAATTAACGTACTAAGTTGTTTTTCTTGAAGCAGTGATGGCCTCGAGGTTTAGGCGCGCGGTCGAAAATTTCGGCGGTCGCAGGTTCAAATCCCAGGCACACACCTCTGACTTTTCGAAGTTATGTGTGTATTCACAATGAATTATCACTTGCTTTAACGGTGAAGGAAAACATCGTGATAAAACCTGCACACCTAAAAGTTCTTAGGAATTTCTTAGGTGTGTAGTCCGCCAACCCGCACTAGGCCAGCGTGGTCGACTAAGGCCTTAACCCTCTCAGTTGTAGAGGAGGCCCGTGCCCAGCAGTGGGACGTAGTTGGGCTGATGATAAAGTTGTTTTTCGATAATTAATCAAATTGATAGTTGATAGTCGTAGATGTCAGTGCCCAGCAGTACGGCTTATATAGTCTTACACATACATACATACATACACTCACGCCTGTATTCCCCGAAGGGGTAGGCAGAGGTGCATTTCTGCATCCACATTTCGCCAAGTATGTATTAGTCCCACGTAATAGGGGGCGAGCCTATTGCCGTTTTTCGGGCACATTTCCAGACTCCGTGGAAAAACTCAATAACACTGCCCGACCCGGGAATCGAACCCAGGATGTCTAGGTCGCACGGCACATACTTGTGCCGCGAGACCACGAGGCAGTCAGTCAGTCAGTCCCTGTAATTCATTTATTAAAATTACCAAATTTATTTTTCGATAATTAATCAAAATTATAGTTGAAAGTAGTAGATGTCAGTGCCCAGCAGTGGGACTTATCTTATCTTACGTGGGCCAAAAACACAATTGGTGCAATGTGGTAGCAGAAGTGCATCTCCGCCTACCCCTTCGGGGAATACAAGCGTGAGTTTTGTATGTTCTTTCATCATCAGCCCATAAACACAAGTCCCACTGTTGAGAAAAAGAGCCTACTCTACAATTGAAGTGGGGTTAGGGTTATTTAATAATTGAAATCGCATGTTTTTCAGTAAACATGTAAAAGGTTAGTACATTGTATCAGTGGCGATACTTTCATAGAAGCCCAAAAGCCCAGTTTGCCTCACAAAATTCTGGTAATTTTTTAGCTTTAAATCTTCATTTAACAAAAGCAATTTGACATATAAATGAGAATATACTGACCACCACTGACCCACAATAAACAATTATAAACTAGACATTACTAATTAATGTGAAACGCTTTTGGGCTTCTATGGAAGTACCGCCACTGCATTGTGTCTCAATAAACAAATAACAGTGTAAATTAAATGTCCTATTTTAGAATCAAATTATTATTATCATCATCATCAGCCCATATACATACATACGTCCCACTGCTGGGCACGGGCCTCCTCTACCATTGAGAGGGTTAAGGCCTTAGTTCACCACGCTGGCCTATTGCATGTTGGCGGACTACACGATACTTTCCTTCACCGTTAAAGCTCATGATAATTCATTGTGATTACACGCATAACTTTGAAAAGTCAGAAGCGTGTGTCTGGGATTTGAACCTGTGATCGCCGAGATATCCTCGACTGCGCGCCTAAACCTCGGGGCTTTATGTTTTATGTTCTCTATTCTTGTCAAAATATTTGCTTCACCTTTTAGCTTACCGCATTTGTTATAGTGAAATTAAAAATAAAATTTTAATATTTCAAACTTGGCCAACACGTTACAATAACAAAAGCATTTCTAAAACAATAGAACTTTACTGTTTTGTTTCACCCGAGAAATTTCAATCCATTCCGCTTCATACGATAATATAGAGTTTGACTTGACTACCGTCGTAAACATAAACTAGCATATGCTTAGTTTCAAAATATCTACCTTACCTATAAAGGTAGTAAACATAAAACTGTAGGTAGAGTTGCGCAATTAAATCAGTCCTACGGTAGAGACGATAGAGTCAATAAGGTGACGTCACAGTGCAAACAGTTACGATGGAACCCGTCAGTAAATGGCTGTATTAATAATTCATGGTGGCCCCGCAGTGTCACCCGGGTTGGCCTCAGTCAATGCTTTTCGAGTGCTGTTTATTTTGGCCTGTGTTTTTCCGACTGAGAGCTTTGTGTTGTTTTAGTTCGACTCTATCTAGTTATTGGGCTTAGGGTTTGTCTGTGAACCTTAAAATACTGAGATTACACGCTCCGAAGAGGTTGTAGCATGACTTATATTGTCATTCAAGATTTCTTGTGAAATATGATTTTAGCAAAAAAATGTCAGTAAATTTTTATACTGATTCATGTTTGTCTCTTATCATGTAAAAGCATTGTTTGTTTTATTAAGAATGATCTTGTTGGCTTCATCTTTGAGCTCGTCTTTTGAAAATTATTTTTAACAAAATGTTTCTTAAATTCTTAAATATAATAATGTATGCGGTTATTATCCTTATGTAAAACACGCAACATCTATTTATATTAGAATTGCAATCTAATGCATTAATAGCAGTAACAATTCATTCAGAATACACTTTCTGATCCTGATTTTACATAATCCACAACCTCTCCGTTAAGTACATTTTTCCTCTCAGAAACTGTCAACGTGTCAGACACTGTCTGGTACATCATTCTGCTGTCAAAACGACTAATTGCGCCATCAAAATGACGGCATAGAATAAAAAGTCCATAAAATATTACACAGACGGTGTCTAATGTCTTCCGTCACACACATATTTAATAGCTCCACAGCTAACATAGTGCCATCGCCACGTGTGCGCCACATGCCACCGCACCTCCCCCTCTCTGCCAAATTGGGTTATTAGTTGAACAATACGCGGTATGGGAGACCGACCCAATTTATACTAATGCAACGGAATATTTTCCACGCGGGAGTCTTATCGCCTGTTAGTGCTGAGTTTATCTAAGGAATTAGGTCAAGGTGTTGATGTAATTAAGTTCAGGGATCGCTTGGTCAAAGGCTGTTTAACGGGTTATGGGTGTTAGGAAGCGAGCTAGTGTACGGTAGCCCAGGCGCCAGAGTAAGTGTTGTGAGGCCACGTACAGGGAGCGTGGTGTGTGACACAGTGGGCCGGTGGAGCGACGAGCTGAAGGCTGCTAGTGTATGAGAGCTCAGGAGCGAGTGTTGTGAGACCACGTACAGGGAGCGTGGTGTGTGACACAGTGGGCCGGTGGAGCGACGAGCTGAAGGCTGCTAGTGTATGAGAGCTCAGGAGCGAGTGTTGTGAGACCACGTACAGGGAGCGTGGTGTGTGACACAGTGGGCCGGTGGAGCGACGAGCTGAAGACTGCTAGAGTATGAGAGCTCAGGAGCGAGTGTTGTGAGACCACCTACAAGGAGTGTGGTGTGACGACTGCTTAATAAAACTTCTACTTACATAACACGCTGAGCTGTACAGTGCTTCTCATTGGAGTATCTCTTTGCAAAGCCTCGTGTCTTGCTTCGCAGGTGAAGTCAGCGTAGTCATCATCAGCTGTTGCCTTGAAGTGGACCCTGGAGGAACAGAAATATGTAAATTTACACAAAATCGTCTAAACTGTTGCCCAACAAATCTCAATAGGGCCTTGGCTTGTCTTTTACCAATAAGCCTGATTCATACCCAGCCTACTGGTTCTAGTTTAAGTAGTGATGGTCTCAAGGTTTAGGCGAACGTTCGAGAATCTCAGCGGTCGCAGGATCAAACCCCAGGGACACACCTCTGAATTTTCAAAGTAATGTGTGTATTCACAATGAATTATCACGTACTTTAAAAAACATCGTGATGAAACCTGCACACCTAAAAGTTCTTTAGGAATTTCTTAGGTGTGTAATCCGCCAACCCCCAGCGTGGTGGACCAAGGCCTAAACCCTCTCAATGGTAGAGGAAGCCCGTGTCCAGCAATGGGACGTATGTGGGCTAATGATGATACTGGTTCGTTAGTCTTGCGACATAAATATGCGCGTTTAAAGGATCCTGATTTCAAGTTCCAAGTCGGCTAACATAACATTCTCAGTAGCAGCATGAAGTTTGAAAATATGACTTAAAATACAGTTGGTGAAACCTGAGTTCAGGGATGCGCATCTGTGTACCCCTTAGGTGTATCAAGCATGATTTTATGTGAGTAACCACGCCATCAAACATGAACAAACAGCAATAAATCCGTGCAGTGCCGGCCACACGTCTACGCGTTTAATTTCAAACGGAGCGCCGTAATTCCCGCCCTGTCAGTCGAGACACAGAATATCCAGTATAATCCGGTTTTATCAGGTTAAATCTGAAATAATTCGCCTTTTATTTTGCAGCTGCAGGCTTGGTGTTTTTAATTTTAAACGTTTCCCGTCTAGATTTTGCGGGGTTGCTGAGTAATTGAATTGCTTTTGGATTGTTGGATAGTTTTGAAATTTTATAGCGTTTTCAAATAGCTCTATCATACGAGTTTAGGTGGAAACTATGGACGGCAAAGCAATGTGGGGTTATATCTTTGTTGCTTTTTCTACCGTCGTACCACCTTTATCAGTTGATCTTATTTAAAAATATTTATAAATATTAGATAGATATGATATGATATGATATTGTAAATATGTTTGTTTCGGTCCAGGGTGTTAGTGAAATCTAGAAAATTTAGTGTGAAAACTTAGTGACTGTTGAGTCTATTTATTTATATTCTCTGAATAGCATACTGTTATATAAACAAAGGAAGTTCATAATATCACATTATTAGTACAAATCACAAATGATTCAAAACACAAATTCTCACACGCATACGGCGCATGCCAACATGACGCAAAACTTGGCAGTGCCGCCAACCGCACGCTGAAAATTGTGCACCGAAAAAAAATTACTAACTTCAACGTTAATCAACCCGGAAAACCGGAAATGCAATATTTTACGAGGCGAGATGTTCCCATGTGAAAATTTTGCAGTTTTTCCGAGTTTCCGCGCCGCGTGGCGCTCGGCTTACCCTCGGCTTAAAGTTGACAATTACTCTTAAATGCATTTTCATGCGCGATGAGGGCTGTGTTGTGCCTATTATCGTGAGTTTTATCGTTTTATTTTTCACACATACTCGTATGTCTGTTCACGAGAAGGGGTAGGCAGGGATGTAATTGTGTAATTTGTAAGTTGTATATCGTCATTTTTCGAGTACATTTCCAGACTCGGTGCTAGTACTTTATTAATGGAAAAACCCAATAACTCTGACCTGATTTCGGATTGAATCACGCAGTGACGGTACTTACATAGAAGCCAAAAAGCCCAGCTTGCCTTACAAAATTCCCAATAATATTTTTTAAGCTTTAAATCTTTATTTAACAGCGGCAATTTGACATATAAATGAGAATATCCTGACCCCACAATTAACAATCATAAATTAGACATATCATCATCATCATCATCATCAACCCATTTACGTCCCACTGCTGGGCACGGGCCTCCTCTACCATTGAGAGGGTTTAGGCCTTAGTCCACCACACTGGCCTAGTGCGGGTTGGCGGTAAATTAGACATATATGGGGTCAGAACTATGTTAGTGACTGTTGGGTGTATTTATTTATTTAAACAGTCTCTAGTATACGGTTTTAACGTAAATACACTGTACTGAGAAAACAGTACAGCACTGCATCACTTTAATGGAATAGAACTTGAAGCATGTTAAATGAATAAATTTACGTCGCGCAGACATTTTGTTGTTAACAGTTTGAAAGTTTGTCGGGTTACTACGCGCGTCATACTAAAACCAAAAGCGTAGAGATTATAGGACGGTGAGGCACACACATAAAAACTTTCATAGATACACATTCACGCGTGTATCTGATGGAGTAAGCATTATTTAACTCTGTATTCTACTAAGCTGAATTAGCTGCGTTTTGAGTCTAAAGTAATTGAAGACAAGCCTACTAGCGTTTTTCATGCACATTTCCAGACTCAGATTTTTAATAATACGCTTACAAAATAACGCTTTTCCCGACCAATCGATCTTTTGACCTGGAAATGTGTGCGGAAAGCGGTCAAAGGCGCACCCCCTAAAGATAATTCCTTTATCGATATTTGTTAATTTTGTACAGAATTTTTTATACATCGATGCAAACCTACACACGCAAAAATTACCGCAACACCAAAATCTCAAGCCCTCCGTATCTATACAATTTAAGAGAGCATCTAGGTCGCAAATGTCTGGATAACTTATTTACTCGAAGCGATTTCGTTTCGCGCACGTTTGTTCGTTTTAGTTTAAAGGGAATTATGAAAATGTCAAATTAACTCTCTCGAGAACTTTCTCATACGTGATTCGGTTTTTGCGTAGAGACATTTTTGATTTATTTCATTTTAGTTTGGTTTATGTACTAGCTTTTGCCCGCAGAGCCGAGTTAATATAGATTTTAGAAAACTTTCTCTATACAAATTTTAGAACTCCGTTTCGTCACTTTAGGGGTGAATTCTGAAAAATCCTTTCATAGAAGATATTATCATCATCAGCCCATAAACGTCCCATTGCTGGGCAAGGGCCTCCTATACATCTAAGAGGGCTTAGGCCTTAATCCACCACGCTGGCCTGGCGGGTTGGCGGACTACACGCCTATGAAATTCCATAAAACTCTTAGGAGTTCAAGTTTCTTCACGAAGTTTTCTTTTATCGTTACAGTACGTGATTATTCTTTGTGAAAACACATATATAAAATTAATTTCTACTCAAGCGCCAGTAAAGAAAAACTTCTTCTCATTGTCAGTAGTACTAACAATCAACCATATATACAGTACATATAACATAACTCGACAAATTAGTATAAAGATGTGAGGCGCTAGCTAAGTCAATTTGGCCCGACATTTAGCACTCCCCTAAGCTAACTGTTTTAGAATAGACGAGCTGAAGGTTGGCTCCCAATCTGCATACATTATTCCCGCGTTGCCGAAACAATGTGGACAAATGACAATCATTCGGCAATCAGGAGTTCTGAACGTGTGGACACTCGGAGCGATGTCAGCCTCGGATTAACTAGGACAATGCGACTTTTGAATCTAATGTACGAGCGACGTAATAAATAGCTAAAGCTAGATTTAGATCACTATCAGCGGCATTAATAGGTGTTTGTGAGAGCGAAAAGTCTCACGTAGTTTCTGATACCCACGACACAGAACTTGTATCCTAGTGTGGGGTCAGAACTATGTATATGACTGTTGGGTGTAATTATTTATATTTTGGTATTTTTTTGGACTGCCTCGTGGTCTCGCGGCACAAGTATGTGCCTGTCCTGGGTTCGATTCCTGGGTCGGGCAAAGTGTTATTGGGTTTTTCCATTAGGAAATTCTCAGTAGCAGTACGGAGTCTGGAAATGGAAAAAAAGGCTCGCCCCCTATTACGTGGGACATTAGTCCCACGGTCCCATCTACATTTTGCCATGTATTAACATACCATGACAAAATGTGGATGCAGAAATGCACCTCTGCCTACACTTCGGGGATTATAGGCGTGAGGTTATGTAATGTATGTATTTTTTAGCGTTAACGTGTTTGTAATCACTCAACTAATACATCTCTTAGTTTTCGTTTACGGTCTGTTTACACCTGTATATTAGTAATTATGATTTGCGTCCATAGAAATGTCAAATAATAATTAATTGATGGTTTGTCGTAAATGTTACGAGCGGTCAGAAGACATCTAGTGAGGATCAAACATTATTTATTTAAAATAACACCAGGGGCGCGGTCAACAAAACTAATTTGAATGTTGGCATTTTGGCGTACAGTTTGACGAAGGTTCTGGGGTGGCTTCGTAGGGAATATTATATTACTTTGAATAATAATACTATGTGACACGCTGCGGCGGTTCGCTTGGCACTTCGACTTTTAATCTAAGACTTTTGTTTGTGATTTTTTAATACATTTGATTTTATGATTTCATGTTTATTTTTTTATCAAAATTTTAATCAATCGTTTTTAATGACAGTTTTTAGAAAGGTTTTAATTAAGTACTTAAGGAGTTTTAAGAGTTTTTTTTAATAGGAGGCAATCGAGGTAGTGAGCCACCTGATGTTTAGTGGTCAACACCGCCCATGAACACTCACAATACCAGAGGAATTATCGGTGCGTTGCCGGCTTGTTAATATATATTATATAGGCTCTTTTCTTCAAGTCACAAGACATCCTCCTTAATGCAGAAATATGTGGGGCCTTTCTAATAAGATATTTATAGAAGATACTATAAAATATTAATGCATATGAATTTCTGCGATCATGAATTGCAGTTAATGAATTTTATATACATACCTGGAAACTGTTGTGAATCTCATAGCTTTGGGGTTTCCATTTTGACTTTCCACATCCTTGACCTCTTCTTTGGATACTGAAACAAAGAATAAAGGTTAAAATAACTGTGTTTTTAGTTTGTTTTGAATTATTGTGACACAATAACTGGTGATGAGTTCAGTGTGGCCTGAACTATGCTAATGAGCCAAAAACGGTTATGATTTGAAAACATCAATTAACATAACTATGGTGGCTTATTGGCAAGCGTATACCTATAGTAAACTCTGCAGATACAAATAAACTTCTGTAAGCTTTAGTATCTAAGTGTCTATATTAATATTATAAAGCTGAAGAGTTTGTTTGTTTGCTTGAACTTAACCTCAGGAATTACTGGTCCAAATTGAAAAAATATTTTAGTTCCGTTTAGGTTTTTCGGGCACATTTCTAGACTCCGTGCTGCTATTGAGTATTTCCTGGGAAAAAAACAATAACACTTTGCCCGACCCGGGAATTGAACCCGGGACATGTAGATCGTACGGCGTTCTTGTGCCGTGAGACCACGAGGCAGTCAGCAAAATTCTATAATGTAACATTACAATTTTCCCTTAATATTCTGTCTGAGTACGTTTGAACATGTAGAGATATTTACATCGCGCGTCAAAACACTTTATCCGACGTTGTTAAGATGTAATCACACGCCGGGGGTCGCTCTACATAATTTTAGCTATCTAGGCGCAGTCTCTACCACCATAGAGGTAGAGTCGCCAATAAAGTATGTAATTTTGGGACAAATCAACTCTACTTTTTGAAAAAAACTTTCAATATAATAGTCAGTCCAACTGCAGCATAAATTGACATGTACTTGAAAGGATTCGATTTCGATTGCTTTTTTGGAAAAGTGTAATTTGAATTGTGACTTTCGAAAATACCAATAGCAGCCCAAAAGAACTGGAGAATCATTATTTCTCTGTTTATCACTTCAGTGACATATTCGTAAGACAGTAGTTATTTAATGCTTATAGTAGATTACATATCGACATGTGCGATAAGGCCGCCTATACCCCCTTCTCTATGTATATTTTTTTAAGATTTACAACTGATTGTACAATAAAATTTTACAAATAAAAAATATTTTTTCCTTCATTTAATTCTGTCTACCCCTGCATAAGATGGATTGCATTGTTTTAAGTAGTTTAAAATTGTTTATAGGAGATAATAAAAAAATCCTCTCCCTTATTTCCTTTAATTCCATGCATCTTTAGCGCACTAATATCGATTGCATCCGAATTCCGCACTAAAGCTCCGAATCCCGGTACTAAATCCAATTGTGCTAGCTTAAAATTCCGTATCCGTGTGGCAACCCTACAGTTGATGACGTCACAGCATGATAATGAGCGCGCAGCCACCGGCGGAATTTGTCGAAATTCGCCATTGTACTGCCAAATAAAGGGTTGTGAGTAATTCAAGCGCTTTTATTGGCGAAAATTTCATTTGTTAGTTTACCGTTCAGGTAGGTTTGTGGGATTCAAAAGTTGGTGGGTTAGGTGGAGCTGTTTTTTGTATCGTTTATGCGCTCTCCCGCATGTCTTCCATAGGGGTGGGCAGACTACTGAGTTTCACAAGTTACGATTCTGACATACCTCTCTACTCATACTACTACTTATCATCATATCATCATCATAATCATCATCAGCCCATATACGTTCCACTGCACGGCCCTCTCTACAACTGAGAGGGTTCTCCAGAGATTAGATAGAGAGAATCTCTAGCCTCATATCGAAGTTATTCGCCTGCATCTATTAGAATATGTTTTGGTTAGTTCTAGTAATTTTAGCATTTTTTTTGGCATTTAGGACTTCTAATATTTCCTTTAGTACGCGCTAGACAACATTTCTAATTTAAGAAAAGAATGATGATATACTTTCTGAAATTATTACAAAATATTACGACCAACAAGCCAATTACGATATACAATGCCGCTTACATTATAAACGCTTCAGCATATATGTACGTATAAAAAGCAATCGACAACGTCTCACTGCTTCCCACATATATACATTCTATCAAGATACGACTTTTGTAGGCTTCCCCGGGAGGGTAGACGTTCAACATCGTTATTTCCTTTGTGATAGACAAAGTTGGCTATAATATGCCTCGAGACTGCTTCGTTGGTTCTGTGGTTTAAGTATCCGGAATTGAGAGGTTTGATTCGATTCGAAGGTCGGGAAGAGCGTTATTGGATTTTTTAATAAGGAAACATTTTTAGGAAAAAAAGAGACTTAGAATTGGTCGGAAAGAGGCAAAAGTCTAGGTCATTATTAAGTAGAATAGCTGCTGAGATGTAGATTGTGATAGAAGATGAAAACCTCTGCCTACCCTTTCTATGTATAGTATTATTCACAAAAATGTTTATTTATACTGACTGCCTCGTGGTCTCGCGGCACAAGTATGTGCCGTGCGATTTAGAGGTCCTGGGTTCGATTCCCGGGTCGGGCAAAGTGTAATTGGGTTTTTCCATTAGGAAATTCTCAGTAGCAGTACGGAGTCTGGAATTGTGCCCGAAAAACGGCAATAGGCTCGTCCCCTATTACGTGGGACTGATATACCTGGCGAAATGTGGGTGCAGAAATGCACCTCTGCCTATCCCTTCGGGGAATACATGCGTGAGGTTATGTATGTATGTATGTATGTTTATTTATACTCAATTTTAAATTGAAATTTTCTGATATTAAACTTAATTATCTTGGATATTAGCGTCTTTTCAAAGTTATTTGTGTATTCAAAATGAATAATCAACACTAAAACGGCTAGTGTAAGCATGGCGAGGAGTGATGTAAGTAAGCAGTGATGGCCTCGAGGTTTAGGCGCGCGGTCGAGAATTTCGGCGGTCGCAGGTTCAAACCCCAGGCACACACCTCTGATTTTTCCAAGTTATGTGTGTATTCACAATGAATTATCACTTGCTTTAACGGTGAAGGAAAACATCGTGATAAAGCCTGCACACCTAAAAGTTCTTAGGAATTTCTTAGGTGTGTAGTCCGCCAACCCGCACTAGGCCAGCGTGGTGGACTAAGGCCTTAACCCTCTCAGTTGTAGAGGAGGCCCGTGCCCAGCAGTGGGACGTATTTGGGCTGATGATGAAGCATGGCGAGGAAACCTGAACACCTAAGTTCTCTACAAAGATTTTTTTACGTATGTGTAATACGGTAACCCGCACTAGACTAGCGAGGACTGAAGCCCTCTCAAATGTAGAAGGCCCTACCTTGAAATTCCATATATCCGCCCGAATACAACTAACTTAAAACTAGCTGACTCGGCGAACTTCGTTCTGCCTAACAGTCGATTTTTTTAGCCTAAATTACTCCTTATTACATCAGCTATCTGCCCGTGAAGGTCCCGTTAAAATTGGTCTACCCGTTTCAGAGATTAGCCAGAACAAACCGACAGACAGACAGACAAAAATTGTAAAGACAGCCCCGTGGCGCAGTTGGCTAGATACCAGCTTGCGAAACGAGAGGCCGCGGGTTCGATCCCCGCACCGAGACAAATGTTTGTGTGATCCACAAGTATTTGTTTCGGGTCTGGGTGTTTGTGAGACCGAAAAGTCTCTCGTAGTTTCTGATACCCACGACACAAGACTAGTATCTTAGTGTGGGGTCAGAACTATGTATGTGACTGTTGGGTGTATTTATTTATTTATTTAAAAAACGTTATTTGTACATTTATTAAATATTAAATAGCGGTTATTTCAATATTACAAATAGACACTCTACACTCTCGATGAAACCGAGGAGAATACATTCATCAATACAATACATCATCAATGTTTTTATTATAAGCACCTCAATTGTTCCCCTTTATTAAATCCAATCAGCGAGCCGAGGGCGTAAGACCGACAGCCAATTAAATCGAACCATTTAAAATCCGTCAGAGTGAGGGCGATATAATGAAAATGTTCCCCAACTTGGCCAGAAAATACGTCTGCTTTCCGCCGAGAAACTAATTAACAGAGTAAATTCTCAGCTAGCAATACAGGTTTTGGATAAACACTAGCTAGGTCTTGCAACGAATGTGGAATGTTCCGCTTTTTCATTAAGAAGTTAAATTTATTTTTGTTCGTTTGTTAGCAAATATGTTTAAAATTAGATACATGTCTGTATCGTCGAAGGATGTCCATTTCATTCTGCTGCCGCGTTTTAAATAAATAAACAAATAAAATACACTCAACAGTCACATACATAGTTCTGACCCCACACTAGGATACAAGTCTTGTGTCGTGGGTATCAGAGGTCTCACAAACACCCAGACCCGACACAAATATTCGCGGATCACACAAATACTTGTCTCGTTGCGAGGATCGAACCCGCAGCCCTCGTTTCGAAAGCTGATGTCTAGCCAACTGCACGGGACTGTCAGTTTTTGTAAGTGTTGTTTTTTTTATTTCTTTGTTTTTGAAGAAGAAGGTATGGTTATGCCACCCTCATTGTTAATTACAATGCCAACTATTATTTAAACCCTTATTTTGCAATTTTATAACCTCAATTCCTTTGATGTTGACAAGTTAGTAAACTACTACATTTACCAACATCAGACGATTTGTCTAGTCAAGTGTTTTAAGACACTTGGCGAGCATACTGCTGCATATGCAAACTCCTGCTTCTGAAAAATTTCTAACGGCAAAACCCAGTAACACTTCTCGGGAATCTAAAATGGGACGTTTAGATCGCTAAGCACACATTTGAGCCTTAGTACATTATGGCATTAAAGTTATTTAGGTTCATTAAGGTAAATTAACCGCACTAGGCCAGCGTGGTGGACTAAGGCCTAAACCCTCTCAGTTGTAGAGGAGGCCCCTGCGCAGCAGTGGGAAGTATTTGGGCTGATGATGAAGGTAAATTAAAGTTCTTGCTTCCTCACAAGACAAGACACATAAAAAAACATTCAGTCACATCAGACCAAACCAGTCTGAAAACACCAGTCTCAAATAAAAGCCTATTAAAGACCACGATTAAACACAGGAGTAAAATCTCAACGGTCTCGTATCGGAATTGAATTATTAAAATCGACGCGAGAGGGTAGACAAAAAATCGAGAGGGAAAAATTGGAAATACCTCCCGAGCATGGAGGACTTTGGAAGGGCTGCGTCAATGTCACTCTGCGTTATTGGAGACGCGACCCAACCACGGTGTAAGTGCAGTTTGGATATGGCGATTTTATACACTCATTTTCCGGTGTTTTGTCCCCCGCTTTGCTAGGAGGGAAGTGGACTATGTTTTCAACTACACCTATTTGTATTCTTGTGATAAATTGTTTTGCACAAGTATGTGTCGTGCGTTCTAGAGGTCCTGGATTCGATTCCCGGGTCGGGCAAAGTGTCATTGAGTTTTTTTTTGAGCAGCACGGAATCTGGAAATGTGCTTGAAAAACGGCAATAGGCTCGCCCCCTATTACGTGGGACTGATACATACTTGGCGAAATGTGGGAGCAGAAATGCACCTCTGCCTACCCTTTCGGGGAATACAGGCGTGAGGTTATGTATGTATGTGATAAATTGTGGGGTTAAGACAAGCAAATACCACGTAGAGGCTAGGTGAGCTTGATCTAAGTGTACAGGAGTTGCTATCCTTGAAAGGATTGGTAGAGGTGTATTTTTGGCATATTTTATTCCCTTTTTTTCTTTCAAAAATAATTATGAAACTCTCAGTCGCAGCACTAGAAGAAATATCGCAGATAATGGAAACTGGTTCACGCCTCTTTTCCGAATTGTGACTTAATATCTACTAAAACATTAAATTAGAAACTCATCTCTACACAACTCTTCGAGAAGACTTGTATATAGTATGTCACAAAAAAAATTAATAGTGACGATTCAAAAGCACTTGTAACAGTCTGAATAAAGGTGATTATAACTTGACTTTAGTTGACAGACCGTTCTACTACTATCATAGCATGAATTGTAGGACTTGTATGTTACAGACCGTTCTACTATCATAGCATTGATTGTAGCACACTATTTATTTATTTATGCTTTATATACATAACAATGTATAAAGGCGGACTTAATGCCTAAGGCATTATCTACCAGTCAACCTTAGGGTGGTGCAGAGATACTTGAATAGGTGCATAAATATTGATGATACAAAATATATACTCGTATATTTAAATATATATAAACAATAGACATATATACATAAATAATATATTATAAAGATTTACTTATATATATAAATACACAACTATACATACTTACATATACATACTAAGATGCTTCTGACATTCAATTTTATAAGAGCTGCCGAACTTTAAAAGAAAACCGGTTTGTCAACATCCTGATTTCTAGGGGGAGTGCGTTCCATAGAAGAATACACTGAATGAAGAAAGAAGTATCTAGAAAGTCGCACTATTGCCGCATCCAAACCCAAGTGGTAGATCCGCGCACCTGGTGATGCGACTAACGAGTATCGACAGCTAATATTTTATGCTATCGACGTCGGGCCCGCGTATATCGCCATGTAATGCGTCCATGCCGTTTTTCCTATTAATATTTTTGACATTTCATCCCTTTCGCAACGCCATGGATAATGTAAATTTTATCTGTAGTCGCAGCGTCGAAAATTTCTTGGTGGAAAATCTGTTTTTTGTTCTATCAGACTGGATATAGTTGGTTGAGCGCTAGACTTTTTTGTGTTCAGGATTAGAAATGAAATGAAATTATATTTACTGAATCCATAAAATGTCAAATACATCACATAGATTCAGTCATTTCAAAATTTGGTGTACCACCCTGTTCGGAAGGCAGTCATCACTGGAGAAGAACGGGCAAGAAACTCTAGTGTTGCTCTTTTCCAATTAAGAGATACAATATTGATACAAAGAATGAATTCCCCAAATTAGAGCAGCTCATTACTACAATCTCAGACTGTTGTATTGAATATTAGAGTTTAATCGTCCACGTTAACCTAGATTACAATCATCAGACATCAATCAGCGACAGCCCTGTGGCGCAGTTGGCTAGACACCAGCTTGCGGAACGAGAGGCCGCGGGTTCGATCCCCGCAACGAGACAAATGTTTGTGAGATCCACAAATATTTGTTTCGGGTCTGGGTGTTTGTGAGACCGAAAAGTCTCTCGTAGTTTCTGATACCCACGACACAAGACTCGTATCCTAATATGGGGTCAGAACTATGTATGTGACTCTTGGGTGTATTTATTATTTATTTTATCATCATCAACCTATAACCCACTGCTGGGCACGGGCCATCTCTGCAACTGAGATGGCTTAGGCTTAAGTCTACCACGCCGATCTAGTGCGGATTGGCGGACTACACACGTAAGAAATTCTTAAGAACTTTTAGACGTGCAAGTTTCCTCACGATGTTTCCTTCACCGTTAAAGTACGTAAGAGTACAATATAGAGTTGAATTTAATTGCAGGTTGTTCGCGAGATTTCAATTGAAATTACGTCCAAATGAGAGATATAAAATAGTTTCATGTTTAAAACTTTTATTACAAAATTGTTTCAGTCGTTTTTGGCGTACGTTACAAATTTACTGTCGCATTATAAGACTAAAGTTTCTGCTCAGTATACACTCAGTATATAGTATACAGTCCGCAAACCCGCACTAGGCCAGCGTGGTGGACTAAGGCCTAAACCCTCTCAGTTGTAGAGGAGGCCCGTGCCCAGCAGTGGAACGTATATGGGTTGATGATGAAGCACCTAGTCTATCCTGGAGAAAATTTAGCATTATACATTTATCATGCTAGCTTCGCGTGGTTTGGACTTAGTAACTTTGCAATTGCTATTAAGCTTTCCATTATCCGGATATACATTTGCCTTACAGTCGTGTAGATTCAATATTTCAATACCAATTTATAATATTATATATGTCGGACAAATTATAGTACAACGAAACGTGAGACAGTTCCTAGGCACTTGTTGTCCGCGCGGTGGTTCGATGAGAATTGACGACGTTCAAGCTGCCACTCCCACTCGTCGACATCGCTTGACGTCCCCACTCTTCGACTCCGCACGGAAGTGAGCTAGACTCTGCCGAGCGTGCTATCAGCACACTTCGTTTCGCTGTCAGTTGAAGTCCCGTACTAATGACCAACACGACATATACATATATGTAGATATATCTGTATGTAGTTATGAGGGTCTTCCCAATGAATTATTACGTACTTAAACGGTGAAGGACAACACCTAAGCTAAGCTGTGTAGTCCGATAACCAGACTAGGCCAGCGTGATGGACTAAGGCCTACACCCTTTCAGTTTTAGAGGACTGTGCCTAGAAGTGGGACGTATATAGGCTGATGATGATGCATACTATAAAAAAAAGCAGGGCACACACCAGAGAGTATCGTCAAGTGTCGCAAAAAATATAACACAAACATTAACAGGGAAATATAAGCATTTTTATAGCAGACGTATAAAGCGACATGGTTTAAACGAGTTAAAATTGAATCGCGTCAACACGGGCCCGCCGTAAAACAAGCTATCGTTTTTTTTACAACCTTGTAAACTCCCCAAATATGCTGCAGAATGGTAAAAATATTTCACAAAATAAAAACCATAGTATAAAGATGTGACTGAAGCAGGAATTTTATATGTATCGTTGTCAAAATGCCAATATTTTAATATTGTCATAAGTGCGACTTGCCATTTGAATCCATACTAATATTATAAATGCGAAATTAACTCTGTCTGTCTGTTTGTCTGTCTGTCTGTCTGTCTGTCTCGCTTTCCTGCTAAAATTACTGAACCGATTTAAATCAAATTTAGTACACAGATAGTTTAGACCCTGAGAAAGGACAAAGGCTACTTTTTATCCCGGAAAAGGGGTTTTAAAGGGTTGAAAGGGGCAATGAAAGGTTGTATGGAAGTATTGTCATTTTTAAAGCTTAAAGCTTGAAACTTATTTTTTTGGCTTTTGATTAGATATAAATAAATATGACATTAAAAGTTTGTCAAAAAATGTACCTTTAAGGGGGTAAAATAAAAATAGGGGTGAAAGTTTGTGTGGATATTCGTCGTTTTTGAAGCTAGAATGATGAAAGGACGTGTAGCCGACTGTAACTATGTATATTTATTTCACGCTTAAATCAATTGACCGATGTAAACGATTTTTGATATGGACGTAATGGGACTCTGTGGAGTAAAATAGACTACAACTTATTTTCTTTCTGAACCCAACCCTGTAGTCTACGCGGATGGAGTCGCGGGCAAAAGCTAGTATTGTATATGCAGAAGGTAAACAGATCGTGATCGAAAACTAAGGCAGATTATAGTTATGTTGGTAACAAACATGTTGAAGCTAAAAATCCCGAAAAAAAGCAGACAGCCCCGTGGCGCAGTTGGCTAGATACCAGCTTGCGAAACGAGAGGCCGCGGGTTCGATCCCCGCACCGAGACAAATGTTTGTGTGGTCCACTAATATTTGTTTCGGGTCGTGGTGTTTGTGAGAGCGAAGTGTCTCGTAGTTTCTGATACCCACGACACAGGATTGTATATATAACTTTTTTAGGTGTGCAGGTTTCATCACGATGTTTTCCTTCACCGTTAAAGCAAGTGATAATTCATTGTGAATACACACATAACTCCGAAAAGTCAGAGGTGTGTGCCTGGGGTTTGAACCCGCGACCGCCGAGATGTGACTGTTGGGTGTATATTTTTTTTTATAGTTTTATCGATAGCACAATCGTGACGTCACTACGTCAGCTCGTATCTCGTTAATGGCGCAGCGCAATTGTTTACTAATTGAAATCGAAAACTTGTTTAATTAATGACTGCACGCGAGACGTACGGACGAACAGAGCAGATCCAACTATGACGAGCCAATTAGTCTCAGCCCGCCCAATTATGGGCAACATCAAGCCAATATTTTAATTAAATAAATGATTATATTTACCGATATAAATATAATTTATTTAATAATGACGTAAGCAGTGATGGCCATGAGGTTTAGGCGCGCGGTCGAGAATTTCGGCGGTCGCAGGTTCAAACCCCAGGCACACACCTCTGACTCTTCGAAGTTATGTGTGTATTCACAATGAATCATCACTTGCATTAACGGTGAAGGAAAACATCGTGATAAAACCTGCACACCTAAAAGTTCTTAGGAATTTCTTAGGTGTGTAGTTTGCCAACCCGCACTAGGCCAGCGTGGTGGACTAAGGCCTAAACCCTCTCAGTTGTGGAGGAGGCCCGTGCCCAGCAGTGGGACGTATTTGGGCTGATGACGAATAGTGACGTAGTGTAGGACGCCCTCTAGCTAGGTGGGGTGACGATATACGCAAGATGGCTGGCAGCGGTTGGATGAGGAAGGCCGAAGATCGAGCCCACTGGCGTGCCATAGGAGAGGCCTATGTCCAGCAGTGGACGTGAGAGAGGCTGGTGATGATGATGATGATGATGAATAGTGATTTTGCGTGATTGAAATTTATTCGTGTGATGGCGCGTGCGGTCTCGGCAGTAATCTGGACCGGATTGAGTTTTTCTTTCTCAGTAATTGTACGGAGTCTGGTAATATACCCGGTTAATAGAAAAATACTCGCTCTCTTTTATATGGGACATAATATTTAGCGAAACTTTACCACGTTTCTTTACTACCTTAGTAATACCTTCAGCCTACTCTAATTTATTTCCTACTTTACACGGCTTATATAAATGCAAATAAATTCACGAAGAAAGCTACGTTAGAATAAACGTATAAAATTTGTCATAAGTACTGTTAATGCCCTAAATCAATAATTAACTCAAGGATAATTTCGTATCATTCTCCGGACACAACAAAAAATGTAAAGAGTTTATGAATCGAATATTAATTTAGAAACCTTGTATTATTCAACCCTGACATTTACTGTTTAATTATAAATAGGAAAATCGATTTGTAAAAGCCAATAACATTCATTGTATACCGATATTATTAATCTGTGGTAAATACGGGTCGTGAGGAAATTTCCCTAGCCGTGTTAAACATTGCTCTATCCTCTTCTTATTTCAAAAATAACATTAGTTCTATCTCTTTCTTTCTTGTAACATTTTTGTAGAATTTTATTAAATACTAGCTGACCCGGCGAACTTCGTTCCGCCTAACAGCCTAAGTTACTCCTTATTACATCTACCAGTGAAAGTCCCGTTAAAATTGGTCCACCCGTTTCAGAAATTAGCCGGAACAAACAAACAGACAGACAGACAGACAAAATTTTTAAAAAACGTTATTTTGGTATATGTACCGTGTATACTTCCATATGCATTTATTAAAAAGCGGTTATTTCAACATTACAAACAGACACTCCACTTTTATTTATTTGTATAGATTTCATATAATCTGCAGCCTTAGCTTGCGCTACTAAGACTTATTTTAATTTCTGATTGCCTGGTACTTTTATAGCAGACGATGATAATGTATGTATGTTGATTTAAAGTAATAATGTTCATTTAGTTACTAGCCAATAAACAAACTTATCTATATTGAAAAAAATCTCTTAAAATTTTATGATATTCTCGATTCGCCACAAAAGGCGGCGATCAAAAATATTGTATTTGTTTAGTAGCATTTTTGATTTCTCCCATGACTATGTATCATAGTATGCTTAAAAATTAGCAATAAGTTCCTTGATTTATGTGCGTATATCAGAAATTTGCTGATGTTAAATGCATTATGATCTGTTAGTCATACGGTTGTTTCAGATCTAAAATATCTCGAAATAAAAATGTCGCGGAGATAAGCTATTCAATTTACTGATTTTGTTTCGACCAAGAAACACCACCTCATATCGATTTCGGTTCTGGATAAAGATTCTATGGTCTTTGAGAATAAATTTCAGGAAGTTCATTTAAGCAGTGATTGCCTCGAGGTTTAGGCGTGCGGTCGAGAATCTCGACGGTCGCAGGTTCAAACCCCAGGCACGCACCTCTGACTTTTCGAAGTTATGTGTGTATTCACAACGAATTATCACTTGCTTTAACGGTGAAGGAAAACATCGTGATGAAACCTGCACATCTAAAAAAAAAAAAGTTCTTAGGAATTTCTTAGGTGTGTAGTCCGCCAACCCGCACTAGGCCAGCGTGGTGGACTAAGGCCTAAACCCTCTCAATTGTAGAGGAGGCCCGTGCCCAGCAGTGGGACGTATTTGGGCTGATGATGATGATGATGAAGTTCATTTTACCAGATAACTTTGCCAGTGACGTAATAAAACAGTTCTACGTACCTTTGTCCCCCTTCAGCTCAACATTTCCTCTGAACCACACGATCCTTGCAGGAGGTTTGGCGTTCTTCACGAGGCATTCCAATGATACGTCTTCTCCTTCTTTTACTTCCAGTTTGGAGTTCGGCGGGTGATTCGTGATTTCGACTTGATTCGGAGGTGCTGTGAACAAAAATATAGGTTAGAATGTGGTTTATTAATGTGTTAAGTTGGTCTCGCGAGCGTTTGTTGTCAGACCACGTAAAGAGAGCCTGGGGTATGATACAGTGGGCTGGTGGAGCGACGAGCTGAAGGCTGCTAGTGTATGAGAGCCCAGGAGCGAGTGTTGTGAGACCACGTATGTACAGGGAGCGTGGTGTGTGACACAGTGGGCCGGTGGAGCGACGAGCTGAAGGCTGCTAGTGTATGAGAGCTCAGGATTAAAAGTAAAAGAATTTGGAGTACAAAACTGGAACGTAGAATTGAACACCGGTAGCGAGGAAAGTAATTTTAAAAAGGTCCTTTTTAATAGAGTTTAGTGAAGTTATTTAAGGTTGATTCGAAATTTATTGCCGGCACAATTTCGCGGATGGAGAGTTATGATATTAAACACCGAGAGTCGTAAATTAAATATAAGCTTTGAGAGGGAAAAAACCCGTCAGATTATTAAATGTAATTAATGCTATCGTGAAAAAATGATTTGTGGCTTGAAAATTATTTTCATTGAATTCGAATTGGATGATTAAAAACGCTTCGGCTGAGTAATCGAGAATACCATTTCAGATTAACATTCGCTTAATTGTGGTGCTCGAAATTATTATCATTTGGGATATTATTTTTATTACCGAGGTGTTGCAGTTGTTGGCGAGATGTTATATTTTTCGTTCTTTACGTATTACTGAGGCATGAAAATCTGATCGCTCTGGCATCTGATAGTGCCTTATAAGAAGGTGGTTGAGCTTCGAGCCCATCAGCCCATTAAGTCACACTGCTGAACACGGGTCTCTTCTGCAACTTTGTGGGTTTAGGCTTTAAGGCCTATTGCGGCCTATTAGTACACGCCTAAGAAATTCCTGAGAACTTTTAGATGTGTAAGTTTCCTCATAATGTTTTTATTTACCGTTAAAGTACGTGATAATTAATTACGAATACGCACATAGCTTCAGAGGTGTGTGCTTGGGTTTTGAACCTGCGACCTTAGTTTCTCGACACGAGCCTAAGGCTTATTAGATTGATTAAAAAGATTTTTATACGTATATCATTATGAAGAAACAATTATTAATGGAGAAAAAATGTCACGAGGATATTGAACCTAAATATTTTTTATGAGAAGACCAACATAAGCCTCTAGGTATGTTGGACTGTCTCCTTACTCCTCTCAAATGTCAGGCATATGACATCGTGCAGCTTGAAATGTCCCAACAAAGGACAAGTGTTGATTCGCCAAAATCACTTTGCGAAATTGCTTCGCTCACAACTCAAGATCTAGAATTACAATCGATCTGGATTCTAGACAAAACTGCACTCGAAATTAGCAAGCTCTGTTGGAGTGTTTTGGATACCAACACATAGGACAAAATAACAATTAAACCGCTGTGAAATCTTGCTACAGCAAGACTGTCCGCAACGAATTTACCTACGGACAAAATGAGTTTGTGTTTGCGGCGCGATTAATGAGCTGAAGCGGGAGCGATTTCGGAAGCGATTGCTTTAATTGTCCTCTTTAGTGTCTCGGGTAAGTGACTGCATAACGAGCAATGGTAGGTGCAATTCACTTCAAGTAGAGTTTGTTGACGAGTAAAAATAATGATTGTCTCACTAGTTGACAAAAGCTGGCTTGTAAGCTTACATACTTACACAGGTTAATTGCAGACGGCGGAATACTTTTGATCAAAATTTTGTATTGTTTTGACATTAATAGCCTTTATTCAGTCAATTCTGTGTGTATTCACAATAAATTATCACGTACTTTAAAGGTAAAGGAAAACATCGAGGGAATCCTTCATGCCTAAAAAAAGTTCTTAGGAATCTCTTAGGTGTGTAGTCCGACAACCCGCACTAGGCCAGCGTGGTGACTAAGGCCTAAGCCCTCTTAGTTGGAGTGGAGGCCCGTGGCCAGCAGTGGGACGTAGTAAAGTATAGTAAGATAAAACGACCGTGATCCTGGACCAGTTGAAAAAACAATGCCTTTTTTTTTTTTTATTACTTCCAAAGAGCTGCAACGGTCACATACAGTTAATTGTCTCCAAAAGTATCAAATCCACTGTAAGTTCATGACTTGTGCTGCACAAGTAACAGGATATTGCTGTCTAACGACAAACGGTACGCTCCCCTGGCGTCGTACAAAGGTGAGCGCCATCCCTTTGTTGTGGCGTGTGGTTGTCAAACTTTTCTATTGGACTTTTTCATTACGCCCCCCGCTCGCAAAATGTTTTTCTCGCGCAATTAGAAAAACGTTTAGGACCGCTCATTTACTAGATGAAAAAAGAAGCCTTTTTGCTGCCACTTTTGGGTATTTTTTTCTACTTTTATATCTTAACAGTCTGAATAATAACTAAAACGACAGGTGAAATGTGAGTGCAGTAAAAGTTCGATGATAAAAAGCTTTATTGTGTATTTATGTATCTTATAAACTCTAGGGTAGTTGTCTTATAGAATTAATTCAAAGAACCTGACAGGCTCGCACCCTGTTGAGGTCACTTAAAAATTTACAAAACGTGAGTGCAATTATGCACCTCTGCCTACCCTTTCAGAGACATGCGTGGGTGAGTGTATGTGCCTATGTAGGTATGTGACTATTCCTTAATGAAACGAAAGGCCACGGGTTCGATCTCTGCGTCACGAATTTTGTATATTGTGATCCACTGGTGAATGCTTCGTTGTCGACATAAGTGGAATTAAAACATATTTTAATGCTTTTGAAGACAAACGCCTCTGCCTATTCATTAGTGGGTATAGGCGTGATTGTATGTAAATATTGAAACGCGATCTGATTTTCTGATTTTTTAGCTCGATAATTGCGTTCCACTACAAACTAATTTAATTTTAATGAAATTTACCCAAGTTTCATAATACAGTTTAAGTTTTGTAAATAATGATTATAGTTTGCGAGTTTGAACGGTTAATTTTATCATAATGCGTCACTTTGGTAAACTTCTAGTTATACAAGTGTATAATCAAGAGCAAATGACCTCGATTTACATATACAGTTACGCTTTTATCAAAGGACGGCAGAGACTATGACATTTTACTGGTATATAATAAGTTGCGAACCAACGTCGTCATCAGCCCAAATATATCCCACTGCTGCGAACGGGCCTCCTCTACAACTGAGAGGGTTTAGCCCTTAGTCCACCACGCTGGCCTAGTGCGGGTTGGCGGACTACACATCTAAGAAATTCCTAAGAACTTTTAGGTGTGCAGGTTTTATCACGATGTTTTCCTTCACCGTTAAAGCAAGTGATAATTCATTGTGAATACACACATAACTTCGAAAAGTCAGAGGTGTGTGCCTGGGGTTTGAACCTGCGACCGCCGAAATGCTCGACCGCACGCCTAAACCTCGAGGCCATCATTGCTTGCTTGCGAACCAACATTTTTTTTTTATATGGGTACGTCAAACTGGCAGCACCGGTCCTGATGGTAACCATGATGTCCAAATAGAGCATCAAGAGAATAGAGACAATCTCTGGTCATTCGATACCCTCATGTTGAGAATCATCTTCACGCATTGGCGAAACGACCCAGAAATATAGAACCATTTGTGCAGGCCGGCATGATTGTGTCGACCAGCGGGTGACCATATCGTTTCTCGCTGGTCGGTAGTAATTTTTTGGACTCCACTGTGCTTACCATCAGGTACAGTGGAGTCACTTTGCCGTGCCAGAATAAAAAAAAAAAAAAAGGGCTACAAATAAAATTACTTGTCATTTTATCGAATTGACATTTCCAAATCGTCTATAGACGCGTTTTATAGTAAAAAATGGCACGGTAGTGCACAAGGTAATCTCAAAAAGGGATACTTATTCGTTGGTCAACACATCCAACCTTCAATAAATTAGGGACTCCACATACTACACAACCTAACATCAGTGATCTGTCAGGTTTCTACACCTTTTCTATAAAGTTTACCTCATATCGAAAACTACAGCTAATAATAATACATACATAACCTCACGCCGGTATTCCCCGAAAGGGTAGGCAGAGTGCGTTTCTGCACCCCATTTCGCCAGGTATTAATAAGTCCCACGTAATAGAGGGCGAGCCTATTGCCGTTTTCCGGGCACATTACCAGACTCCGTGCTGCTACTGAGGATTTCCTAAAGAAAAATCCCAATAACACTTTGTCCGACCCGGGAATTGAACCCGGGATCTCTCAAACGCACAGCACATACTTGTGCCGCGAGACCACGAGACAGTTAAAAATGGGAATAACAATATTTATTTGAATAATCAACCGTTAAGATTCGTGTACCTATCAAAAACATCTAACGTTTGAATCCAAACAATTCGAATCAAAACAAACACCCGCAAACACTATTGTACAAAAATATATTCCGCAAACATAAAGTATCAATATCACAACGGCGAGTTGTTTTCCTGCGCTCCTCTCGCGTTGCCATGGCAACCAAGGCTAAAGACTGCTGCTATCATTTTACACAGAGATTCTGCGCCACATGCTGTATATTGTTATCGATCCGGGAAACTCTGAATTCACACACACGGTCGGTTTTGTTGACTATATTAAATAAATAAAATAAATACACCCAACAGTCACATACATAGTTCAGATCCCACACTAAGATACAAGTCTTGTGTCGTAGGTATCAGAAACTACGAGAGACTTTTCGGTCTCACATACACCCAGACCCGAAACAAATATTTGTGGATCACACAAACATTTGTCTCGGTGCGGGGATCGAACCTGCGGCCTCTCGTTTCGCAAGCTGGTGTCTAGCCGACTGCGCCACGGGGCTAGGTTAGGTTATTTATTTGTGGATACGAGCCCAGATAGTTACACACACAAAACCTAACGACTGTGTCTCAGAAGCGGTAGGCAGCGCTGCAATTTTGCATCCACGTTTCGTCAAATCTCAAAGGGCTAAGTCGTGACGGCCTCGAGGTTTGGGCACGCGGTCGAGAATCTCAACGGTCGCGGGTTCAAACCCCGGGCGCACACCTGTGACTTTACGAAGTTATGTGTACAAACAATTATCACGCACATTAACGTTGAAGGAAAACATCAATCTGCACACCTAAAAGTTCTTAGGAATTTCTTAGGTAGTCCACCAACCCACACTAGGCCAGCGTGGTGGACTAAGGCCTAAACCCTCTCAGTTGTAGAGGAGGCCTGTGCCCAGCATATGGGCTCTTGACAGAAACATCTCATGACACACCTAAGAAATTCCTAAGAACTTTTAGGTGTGCATGTTTTATCACGATGTTTTCCTTCGCCGTTAAAGCAAGTGATAATTCATTGTGAATACACACATAAATTCGAAAAGTCAGAGGTGTGTGCCTGGGGTTTGAACCTGCGACCGCCGAAATTCTCGACCGCGCGCATAAGCCTCGAGGCCATCACTGCCTTTTTCAAACAAACTCACAAAATACTGATTATATATTAGACATAGTACAGTCGAAATGTCAATTCAATCACGCGTTAACTCATTACGAAATTCGCCAAATAAAATTAAATGTTTCCCAAACATTTGGCGGAAACAAAAGACCCAATTATCCAACATTTGACGTAAATTCACAAATCAAATGCGAAAATTGCGTCAAAACATCGTTAGAGGGCGCTGTTCCACTAAGCAGCCTAGTTAAGAACCATTCAATGTATATCCATTTAGAAAATTTGTTATTCTCCGCGGCGCTGCGGTAAAGTTTGGGCTCTCGACAAAGGCTAGGCGAGGCAATTGTTAAGAATACTTTCAGGGATAACTTGATATACAATTGTCTGGACTTGGAAGGAATAGGAATTCGAAAGTTGCACGGTTGTTCACTCAACTCTGTATAGTTACAGATAGTTTGGTATCCATTGACGTTTATAATTGGGGCGTTTGATTTTTCACTGCTAGTTAGCCAGTGATGTATGAATGTTGTTATGATGTATATTGTGACTAAAAATATCTATGCAAAACAGGAACATGTCTCTGACTTTAAAAAAAATTGGCGGTAACTCTTAAATATGTATAGAAGTGTCAATTCATCATAATCATTAGCCCATAAACGCCCCACTGCTGGGCATGGGCCTCCTCTACAACTGAGAGGGTTTAGGGCTTAGTCCACCACGCTGACCTCGTGTGGGTTGGCGGACTACACACCTAAGAAATTCCTAAGAACTTTTAAGTGTGTATGTATAGAAGTGTCAATTAACTTTAAACTATTTCGAAGTCATTGGTGCGTGGATTCCAACCCCCTATCGCAACGATGATTACTGAATCTACTGGGATCACATGTCCAATTCTCAAAACCATCACATAAAAAAGAATATTATAAATAGGGTTACTGTTATACGTATAATATTCTAGGAGTGATGTCCTCGAGGTTTAGGCGCGCGGTCGAGAATTTCGACGGTCGCAGGTTCAAACCCCAGGCACACACCTCTGACTTTTAGAAGTTATGTGTGTAATGTGTATTCACAATGAATTATCACTTGCTTTAACGGTGAAGGAAAACATCGTGATAAAACCTGCACACCTAAAAAGTTATTAGGAATTTCTAAGGTGTGTAGTCCGCCAACCCGCGCTAGGCCAGCGTGGGGGACTAAGGCCTAAACCCTCTCAGTTGTAGAGGAGGCCCGAGCCCAGCAGTGGGACGTATTTGGGCTGATGATGATGATGTATAAAACTCACTGCTTAATAACTCATTAAGTCATCAACGCATAGCCGAAAAGACAGGATCTAAGGGCGCAGTATTTTGTACAACGTCTAATTAATAAATAAATACACCCAACAGTCACATACATAGTTCTGACCCCACATCAAGATACGAGTCTTGTATCGTGGGTAACAGAAACTACGAGAGACTTTTCGGTCTCACAAACACCCAGACCCGAAACAAATATCTGTGGATCACACAAACATTTGTCCCGGTGCGGGGATCGAACCCACGGCCTCTCGTTTTGCAAGCTGGTGTCTAGCCAATTGCGCCACAGGGCTGTCAATTATGGCACTTCATTCACCTTTAAGAAAAGATTTTTAAAAATTCATTCTATCAGAGAATGGAAATGTAAAGCGTGTATAAAGCAATCATGGGTAAAACCGCGAGTCTCAGCTAGTAAGTTAATAAAACTAAAGGAGTATGTTTAGCTGGAAGTCGATAAAAATGTGGCCACTAAGTAATGCAATTAGAAGTGGTGCTTCCGAACCCGAATGGTTACAAGTCACTAGCGCCAGCGGACGCCGAAGCGATTAACAGGAACTAGGATCAAAATGAGCGGTAACGATCTATATTTTTGCTGATAATACTACAATACGAGTAAATTACGATAGTCATTGTTTGATAGTCCTTTTTGGGTAGAATCCAGGCTATGAAACGAAAGGTTTTGGGATCGATTTGCAGCGAGGCAAATGTTTGGGTGTCTAGGTTTTTGTAAAACAGAATATTTCATCATATCATAGTTACTAAGCCAATACTGTATTTGTGACTTAGGTGTTTTATACATATGTACATACAAGTATATGAGTTTTTTTAATAAGCTTCCTCGAATCACTTATTGATTTCAATACGTATTATGGACACATAATATAGGCATACCCATATAAAAAGGGAAAAAAAGGAGAAGACATCTTCTACAAATTTATATAAACACGAGTGAAGCCACTGAATTAAGTTAGTTATATCTTACAGGGATTTTTCTATACAGACATCTGGATAGACAGAGATTACCACCAAAAGTCGGGGGTGCACCCCTGATGCTCAATTGAAATATTTAAAAAATCGCCCTCATGTCTTTTCGCCCGCACCAAGCCCCCAACCTCATCCGCGAAGTGGTAAAAGCCACTTCTGACCGTGAGAAGGTAATTATTGACTTTTTCAACTTCCCTCCCTTTCCCCCCTACGCCGCCTCGCCCCCTCCCCTCAGGGCCTGTCGAAAGAAGATAAGACAACTGCCTAATTAAAACGTAGGGTGTACTTCTTGGCAAGTTTTTATTTGTGAGTGGTTGATTGAGGGTTAAATTTATTGGAGGATTATTTAAGCAGAAAAACTAATTTGACTGTCATTCATTCAGGGATTTTAATGAATACATTGAAAGTTTTTGACTCATCGGACGGACTGATCGATATAGATGGCCTCCAAACTTATTAGCTCGTCGCTCCATCGGTCCACTGTGTCACACACCACGTTCCCTGTACGTGGTCTCACAACACTCGCTCCTGAGTTCTCATACACTAGCAGCCTTCAGCTCGTCGCTCCACCGGCCCACTGTGTCACACACCACGCTCCCTGTACGTGGTCTCACAACACTCGCTCCTGGGTTCTCATACACTAGCAGCCTTCAGCTCGTCGCTCCACCGGCCCACTGTGTCACACACCACGCTCCCTGTACGTGGTTTCACAACACTCGCTCCTGAGTTCTCATACACTAGCAGCCTTCAGCTCGTCGCTCCACCGGCCCACTGTGTCACACACCACGCTCCCTGTACGTGGTCTCACAACACTCGCTCCTGAGTTCTCATACACTAGCAGCCATCAGCTCATCACTCCACCGGCCCACCGTGTCACACACCACGCTTCATGTACGTGGTCTCACAACACTCGCTCCTGAGCTCTCATACACTAGCAGCCTTCAGCTCGTCGCTCCACCGGCCCACTGTGTCACACACCACGCTCCCTGTACGTGGTCTCACAACACTCGCTCCTGAGTTCTCATACACTAGCAGCCATCAGCTCATCACTCCACCGGCCCACCGTGTCACACACCACGCTTCATGTACGTGGTCTCACAACACTCGCTCCTGAGCTCTCATACACTAGCAGCCTTCAGCTCGACAGTGTTACCTTGTCTTTTCCAGAACAATAAATTCAATACAAACGAAGGAGGTTTAAATATTTACGAACCTCTTTTCAGAAAGACAGTAAACCGTAATAAATATGGAAGCAGCATGTGCGAAAATAATCTCGTAAAGGTTACAAAACTGGAAAAAACCGGGGTTCATTAAAAAAACCTTTTGACTCGGCACAAAGCCTTTGTGTTTCAACAGGCTCTTATTTTAAACTGAAACACTCATGGACCTTTGACGTCTGTCAATATCGTTTTTGTTAAAACAACGAGCGGAGTTGAGGTGCGCGGAAACGTGGGCGGTGGTTATTATCAATATTTTTCGACGGGAGAGCTGAGATTTCGGCGCAAAAACACGCTCGAGACTGATTTGGTAACGAAAAATATAAATAAAATCGTTGCATACCACCAAAATAACTAAAGTACATTTATCAACTCTAAAGATACGCTACTAAAAAAAAATATCATAATTATGACTCAGATATAGAAGTAATTATCCCCAAATGTTTGTGACTGGAACAAAGTATGCTTCTGAGTGGTAGAGCCTCGCCGTAGTCAGATCAAGATGATAATGGATTTAATGGTGAAGTAAAGTTTAAATTAAGCGCTGTCTGATGAGAAAATGATACATTTAGTCATCATTTTATACAATGAACTGTTCAATACTGGTTAAGCCCAGGGTGATCATAAGTAGGCACTTTTTTTATGGAAAAAGGAGGCAAACGAGCAAGTGAGCAACCTGATGTTAAGTGGTCAGCACCGCCCATGAACACCCACAATACCAGAGGAACTTTTGCGGGAATTATCATCAACCCAAATACGTCCCACTGCTGGGCACGGGCCTCCTCTACAACTGAGAGGGTTTAGGCCTTAGTCCACCACGCTGGCCTAGTGCGGGTTGGCGAACTACACACCTAAGAAATTCCTAAGAACTTTTAGGTGTGCAGGTTTTATCACGATGTTTTCCTTCACCGTTAAAGCAAGTGATAATTCATTCTGAATACACACATAACTTCGAAAAGTCAGAGGTGTGTGCCTGGGGTTTGAACCTGCGACCGCCGAAATTCTCGACCGCGCGCCTAAACCTCGTGGCCATCACTGCTTATCACGTGCTTATGCGTGAATCACTATGGCGAGATTACACCCTACGCTTTAGGTCGCTATTTGTGGTTTGTGACCAGATGTACTTGGACTGATGAAAAAAGTTTAAACTCATATTAGAAATACATTCTAGAACTATGTATCAGGATACAAGCACAGATTTATAAAGTTAATTAAAACAAAGCTTTTCTCGAAAAAGGTCAGCGCAAAGCTCGCATAGTTTATTTAGAGTGCATATCATGAAACATTTTATTAATTCTCTCTTTGTACAGTTGTAAATTTTCACGCTTTTCTCGTATGCAAAGGTGCTTTTGAAAATGCTTCCGGATGTTAAACTTTAAATGTACGCGTATAAGAAGTAGGTTACATATTAGAGTTCCAGTTTCATGTAAGTAATTAACTAACTTACTTATTTATTCAACGTACAACCTTTAAGGCGAGTTCTATTTTATATATAGGTATTATGTAATGTCTCATATACATTGACTGTCCCGGGCTCTTTTTCCGTGTTGGGCAATGTGCTGTTGAGAATTTCCAATAGGAAAATCTCAGTACCAGCACGGAGTATGGAAATGTGCCCGAAAAACGGCAATAGTCTCATACCCTATTACTAAGACTAATACCTAGCGAAATTCAGATGCAGAAATGCATCTCTGCCTCGTCTTTTGAGTGATACAGGCGTGAGATTATGTATGTATATATCAGTGGCGGTACTTCCATAGATGCCCACAAGCGTTAAACGTTTATTTTATTATGTCAGCTTTATAAGTGTTTATTGTGGGGTCATTATATTCTCATTTACATGTCAAATTGCTTCTGTTAAATAAAGATTTAAAGCTTAAAGATTATTATTTGGAACTTTGTAAGGGAGGCTTGGCTTTTGGGCTTCTATGGAAGTACCGCCACTGGTATATATGTATGTCTTACATACATGATAATTTTCACTCCACTGATGGGCACGGGCCTCCTCTACAGCTGAGAGGGGTTAAGGCTGAGTCTACTACTAAATTATATTTTTATTTCTTACTTTTTGACTGATGTGTTGTCTTATGTAATAATGATCGTGCGACTGAGAATTTACTGGTAGAATCACTGGTAAACTGGATTTGGGAATTCAACCCGAGACCAACAATTCAGTCTTTAATATATTACGCATTTAAATAGATTTAAATAGGAATCTCAATGTCATTGTAATTGGTCCATAAATAATAAAAAACTAATTTGTTAATTTCTAAGATGATTGAAGGTCATATTTTTTTTGGCTAAGAATGAAAATTGTTAAGCAGCATAATTGTATCCTTTTTACTTTTTTCGATCATAGAGCGGTCACTGAAAAGAATAAGAACATAATATTTTTCATAAAACTTTTATGCTTATTACCAACCCAAAAGTCTCCTTTTGACCTTTAAATACAATATTTATTTAAAGGTCAAAAGACCAGCTCTACGTTCAAAATTGAAAATTACAAACAAAAATAAACTTTAAAACAGTGTGTTCTGCGTCGCCAAAGCCGAAATTGAAAAGGCGGCACTTAAGCCCTTTCAGTGCGGTGGCTTCGTTTACCCTAGCCCCGACATGTTTACCTTCACCACTGGTCTTTATTTGTAGAGTTCCCCTATTGTATAGCTTGATTGCAACTTTCAAAGCGTTGTGCTGTTTTTGTTGTTTATACTGCCTCGGGCTCTACATGTCGATATAGTAGAGACGGTAGACTTCAGAAATGTAAATTTATGAGTTAGAGCTGCAGTTTCATCGCCTGTATGTTACGAGAAATATCATCATCATCAGTCCTTATTTATCCTCGTCTACAACTGAGAGGGTTTAGGCGTTGGTCCACAACGCTGGTCTAGTACGGGTTGGCGGACTAAACACCTAAGAAATTCCTTAGAATTTTTAGGTGCTCAGATTACCTCGATATATATATACCTTATTACTTTATTTTTATTTTATTTTATTTTATTTTTTTTGGGAAATATACAGAACAATCACAATCAAAAATACAAAACAAAAATATAAACACAATCCAAAGCAATTTCCACTTATAGGTAAGGCACAAAAAAGAAGAAGTGAACGACTAAACTAACAAGAAATTACATAATACAGAAACAAAAAGCATCGAATACATAACAAAAAGCAGTTATACAAAAACACCTAAACTAATCTAACACTTACTTACACTAGAAAAAAGTAATTTTTTATAATTATCTAGCGACTCAAAAAATATGTCGATGTTGGAGAAATGTATATTATAATTTTTAGTCGACCTGCGAACAAACATATTTGATCCATAATTAGTTCGAGGTATTGCGGACTGAAACGTAATTTGTTTACGCCCAGAGATACGGGGACACTTAAATGATATTTGACTCAGGAGTTGTGGAGAGTCAATGTGGCCATTAATAATCTTATAGAGAAACAATTGGTCTATACACTATACATATTTACCAATATAAGTCGTTAGGTGCTTAGATTTCCTCGAGGTTCAGGCACGCTGTCGAGAATCTCGGCGGTCGAAAATTAAAACCCCAGGCACACACCTATAACTTCAAAATGCTAAATGTGTGTGCCTTGGTTTTGAACCCGCGACCGCCAAGATTCTCAACCACGCGCCTAGACCTCGAGGCCATCATTACATACGAGAAATATGTCTTGGTTTAATATTGTACAGCTACATATTCCCATTTCATTCCCATCCATTCAGCTATTTCTTCAGTTTCATGGAGCCTAACTGTTTAGCGATCAAATATCCAGAATCCATGCTACTAGAGAAGATTGACCGAAAGAACAACCAACCCAGTAGTAAAACCCTGGACGTCGCGATCAGACAAGGCAAATTGTATTCTATTAGATGTTCAGAGTATTCGCCTTGGTTTAAAATTTTCCTATCAACTCACGATGTTTCCCTTCATCGTTTAAAGCGTTTCTTGGATTTGCACCAAAAGATTCGACTTAACTATTACTTATAATATTTTGACAACATTCTGAACGCGATGGAGATAGTCTTGATAACCGTTCATAAAGATTCTTTTGATAAATTATTGTTTGGAGACCAATGGAATAAAACACGGTGGCATAACAAAACGAAGTAATATAATACACGCTCAAACAACACATAAAAGCATTGTTGCATATTGTTGAGATTAAATTCCTTTATTAGCGTCAAAAATAACATCAGTTATTCTACCAAAATTTCCAACAGAATCGTGACGAATCTCAGCCTTTCATTTAAAAAGAAGCTAATTTAATAGCGTAGTCAAAAATGAGCCCAATCTTGAGGGTGATAAAGTCGGCATTCATCCGCGACACGCGAAATTATATCAGCAGACATTTAGCCCCAATTGGTTCGACATATCTCGAACAATTCGTGCTTTTTTCTTCCACCAAGAACAATAAAGCCGTATCGCCATATGCCGGTTTACGGCCCCTAGTGGAATTGCGTGCTCCATACACCCAATTCTGTGAGGGGGCAATCTAGAGACTTGGCAATAACACAAGAAGCGTTGTCGCGCTTAATGCAAAGCTATTGTTGCATCAATAGGAGATTTTTATCTTCCACGTTTCCGGATTCAAAGAAAAAAGGGGGGCGTACCCCGGCGTTTTGTTCCCCCCGCGATGTGCTTTAAAATGTTACAATTTGGACGGTTTGGGAGTTTTTTTTTTGCTGTAACAGTTTCGGACAATATGGCGGTTGGGAACGAGTGCATTTTTGTGACATTAACATCAAAGGCTGAATGTTTTGTCTGTGTTTATTTAGCGAGTTTTATTCGATGTTTTTGTGTATCATTTGATATGTAACCTGCATATATTGTGTAACAAAAGTCTGATAAATACGCTATTTTCTTTTCTGGCATGATATTTGTTGCAGTTTTATAAAATTACTAGATTTTATCCGTGATTTCGCTTACACTAATATGGAAGTTGTTAATCGATATTATCACAAAAATACCCTAAAATTTTCCCTAAGGACTGCCCTAAAATTCAAAGGAAGTTCAAGTTTAAAATTAGGCGATTTACGCAATAAAAAACTAAATTTAGTTATTGATATCGGTCATATAGCAAACAATTACTCCGTCATTATGATAACCGTCAAATATGGCATAAATAAGCGTGACATTGAGTATTTCTTAAGAAAGAACACGAAAAATATGTCAGGTATATTATGAAAGGGACATTCGATACGGCTCGTTGTTCCGATTTGAACCTTGGACTATTTATTATACAGAATACTCGGTAATTTAGGCAAGGTTAACTGTCCTACATCTGTTACAAGTCATATCAGTATTGGGGAAAACGGTAAGAATATACTGAACAGAATATAAAAAAAAGTGCTTCGTTGATCTGGCGACACTAGTGTGTGCCGTGCGATCTAAAGATCCGGGATTCGATTTCCGTTTCGGGAAAAGTGTTAGGATTTTTTTTATTATCAACACGGAGTCTGGAAATGTGAAAAACGGCAATGGTCTCGACGCCTATTAATAATTATCTTGAAATTAGCATTGTTGACTAAACTTGTTACTTTGCAACTTTAAAGATGCCTACTCCTTCAGATATTCAGTGTCTGTATATTGATACCTATGTTAATTAGGGCATCACCAAAACCTATCAACGATGACAAAAAGTAGGTCCTCTCAAAACCAACGAGCGTTACTTTTTATATAATTTAATATTTCTCTATTTATCTTCTTCGACAGCCCCGTGGCGCCGTTGGCTAGATACCAGCTTGCGAAACGAGAGACCGCGGGTTCGATCCCCGCAACGAGATAAAACATTTGTGTGTGATCCACAAGTATTTATTTCAGGTTTGGGTGTTTGTGAGACCGAAAACTTGTATCTTAATATGAGGTCAGAACTATGTATGTGACTGTTGGGTGTATTTTTTTTTATATTCATTTCATCAGTACTTTACTACCGCTTCCAGCGTTTAGGCCTCAGTCCCCCACCCTGTCTGTAATGCAATATTACAGTACAACTTCTGAGACATGTCATAAAAATTCAATGTATGCTTCATAAAGCCTAGATTCCACGCGTCGTCGCAACTACATTTGCCACGGCTGTGTTGCCAACCCGGCCAGATATGCATCAAGTGAAATAGCCTGTGCACTTGGCAACGCTCTCCCTATGCATTGTTTAATTTTTAGTTTTACTGCGTCCTGAACTTGGCTGGCTTCATTGATTTTTTACTCCGTCGTGCTTCTGACGTCCTGGTAATTTGTGATCGGGATTAATTTATTCTTATTTCACTGTTTGACGGTCTTGGGTAATTTGTCTCCCGCTTTGCTGTGAAGGGAAGGGACAAAAGTCATGATGGCCTCGAGATTTAGGCATGCGGTCGAGAATCTAGACGGTCGCGGGTTCAAACCTCAGGCACACACCTCTGACTTTTCGAAGTTACGTGTGTATTCACAAAAAATAATAAACATCGTGATGAACCCTGCGCATCTAAAAGTTAGGAATTTCTTAGGTGTGTAGTCCGCCAACCCGCAGTAGGCCAGCGTGGTGGACTAAGGCCTAAACCCTCTTAGTTGTTGAGGAGGCCCGTGCCCAGCAGTGGGACGTGTATGGGCTGATGATGGTGATGATGAAACATCAGTCACATACATAATTCTGACCCCACACTAAGATCAAGTCTTGAGCCGTGGGTATCAGAAACTACGAGAGTCTTTTCGCTCTCACAAACACCCAGTCCCGAAACAAATATTTGCGGATAACACAAACATTCGAACCCGCGGCCTCTCGTTTCGCAAGCTGGTGCCCAGCCAACTGCGCTAGGGGGCTGTCCTATAAAGTAAAAATATTCCCATAAAGTAAAAATAGAACTAAACATATTAAAACTATTTAAAATTAAGTTGTGTACGTCAGAAAATTTCTTAAAACTAATGAGTTATAGTATTTTTACGTCCCCAAACATTATGATTAAAAAAATAACAAATGGACAAACTACACAATTGAAAAATGGGTAATAAACCCCGTCATGTTTCTATAAACGGCAGTATTTATGGCATTCGCCGCAATAAAAGTATATTTTTGTCTATATCTTTATGAGTTAAGTGATTTATCTGATTAAATTTACTGTTTTATGATTTTTCCGTCGCGTTTCAGGGCGGATTAACGCTTTATAGATCGTTAAAAACTAACTTTAGATTAAGAGAACGGTTTTTCAATGCGTTAAAAAGTTTATTGCTTAAGTTTTAAGTTATTACCATTTCTGTGCAACTACTTATATAAACTAAGGGAATAACTAGTTTATTTGTACATTCATCTATAGCCTAAAGCCTATATCCGCGAAAGGTTAGGCAGGCGTGTTCTACATCCACGTATTTCTAGTTTTTCGGGGATAATTCTAGGTTAAGCAGTGATGGCCCCGAGGTTTAGGTGCGCGGTCGAGAATCTCGGCGGTCGCGGGTTCAAACCCCAGGCACACACCTCTGACTTTTCGGAGTTATGTGTGTATCCACAATGAATTATCACTTGCTTTAACGGTGAAGGAAAACATCGTGATAAAACCTGCACACCTAAATTTCGTAGGAATTTCTTAGGTATGTAGTCCGCCAACCCGCACTAGGCCAGCGTTGTGGACTAAGGCCTAAACCCTCTCAGTTGCAGGGGAGGCCCGTGCCCAGCAGTGGGACGTATATGATGATGAATTCTAAGTTCTCTGTTGCTAACAAAAACTTACTGACTATTAAAGTGCAAACTTCATTTCACTTTTCGTGACTAGAAAATCAGAATACAGACAGGTAGCATTATGTTGCATTTCTGCGCCAACATTTCTTCAGGTACGTATCAGTCCCGCGTCATAGGTGGTGAGCCCATTGGCGTTTTTAAGCACATTTCTAGACTTGCTCCTAATGAAAAACCCAATAACACTTTGCTCGTTCCGGGAATCAAACCTTTAGATCGCACGCACATACATGTCCCGCAAAACCACGAGGCAGTCATTTTCATAGCATATATCTAAGACTTAAATACGAATACTTTATACAACATCTTGTATTTCTTGCCAAGAATTTAATACATTGTTTAACATTTCGATCGCTTCCTCAAGAAGCGCTCAATAAAAAAAAACACTTCCCGTCTGAGGACTGGCGACGAGAACATCCGGGACGAGGACCAAAGCATTCGTTAGCCGGACCATTCTCCTTTTATTTTTATCTTATGCCGTGCCAAATTATTTTGGCTGCGGTGACATATTTGTTTTGGTGCGTTTTTTGCTCGAGTATTGATTATGGAATCGTCAGTAGGTTTTTGTAATGGAGGATCTGAGAGTAATTTATTACATGTTGTATTACTAATTTGATGATCTGGCGGCAGTGGCGGGTTCGAATTCTTAGTACACGACTCTAAATATTGCAAGTTACGTGTGTATCCATGTGTCGAATTTTATCTTTCGTAACTTATATGATAGCTAAGTGGCGCAGTTGGCTAGATACATTGCGAAAAGAGAAGTCACGGGTTCGATATGCTCGCCGAGACAAATGTTTGTGTGATACACAAATATTTGTTTCGGGTCTGGGTGTTTGTGAGACCGAAAAGCCTCTTATAGTTTCTGATACCCACAACACAGGACTTGTAGCCTAGTGTGGAGTCAAAACTATGTATGTGACTGTTGGGTTTATTTATTTATGTTGTTTTATTTGTTTTACAAATTAACATCTATTTAGGATTTATCGCGTCTGACCATACCTCCCAAGTCATCCACATACTAATGCATTACAATTGTCCTGTAACCTTCCACTGCAATACGCACCGCAGTAAAATTGACACCCAGGGATCCCGATATCCCACAAATCATCGCAGTTATTTGCGAGAGCCGTGCCCGGGGCTATCCTGCATTCCCGCCTCGTTCCCTAGCTGGCGCCCCTCCAAAACTGGCCGTAACGAACGCGTTGTGACTGCATTTGGGATAGGACTAAGATGTGGGAGGGAGCGGGTTTAGCTTGGACTTATGTAAGCAGGGGACAAAGTGAAAACACTGGATATCGCTCTCCAAGAAGAGCATCAAATGGCGAGAATCTCGCATTTCTCGTCACTTAATACCTAAGATGCTTCATCGATACGCTTGGGTGCATGTGGTTATGAATTAAGTACAAGTATGGTTGCTGTGTCATGCAAGTAGGTACAAATAAATAATAAATAAATACATCCAACAGTCACAAACATAGTTCACACACTAAGTCTTGTTACGTGGGTATCAGAAATTACGAGACTTTTCGGTCCCACAAAGATCCAGAACCGAATCAAATACTTGGGGATCACATGAATATCTATGAATAAATCCAACAGTCACAATTTTTATGAATTTCGATAAATAAATTTATGAGGTGTTGAATGTCATAGCCTACTGTTTAAGAAAAAATCGACTAAAGCCAAGCGTAAATCCAGTTTAGTATAAATTAACTACGGAGAGCAAAATCCTTAACTCCTAAAGGGATAAAGAAGATAAAATAAACCCAGTGAAGGTAAATAAATGGTTGCAAGAGTGTTTGGAAAACTCTAAATTACATTAAAGTTGGCTAGTTTGCGCGTTAAAAATAGCCTCCATTTTGTAAAGCCTTTGCTATCTGTCATGTGAGATCCTTAGAGAACATTCTGTGGGATTGCTTGAGTAAAAAAGTAAGTAAAAGTTTATAATATAGTTGTCTCAAAGACAACTCATGTTTAAAAGATTTGGTCGCTATTGAAGACTTACGGATAGACTTAATGGCGATGGAGTATAGCCTTAGAATAAGGATCATAAAAAATACTAGACAATATAGGTCTTATTTTATATTTTTTACTATTATACTTTTGTTCAGTCTGGTCTACTCGGGTTTTCGATAATTACGAAACACTTGCAGGCTTACAGGTTCCCTCCCAGGATATTCTTTTGTCATTAAAATAAATAAAAAATAATTTTAAAATGCCCACATTTTGAAAAAAATCAGAGGTGTTTATCTAAAATTTCAACTCTCTATCAGATTCTAAAGGCAACAGAAACAAAAAAAAGTTTTAACTTATCCCAATCTAAACCTACTTTTTCTTTTTTTAATTGTACAAATTTATGGGGCAACATTTATAAAACAAGTAATTAAAACCACATGAAAAATCTTAGAAACAACATAGACCGAAGTTACAAGCGATTAGCGGGTAAGCTACCGGCCGTCTCCTATGACTTGAGTAGCAGATATAACTGCATGTAATTTATATTATGCAGTGGATCTTGTTACGTCCGAGGCAGTCCAAACGGTTTATAATGAAACGCTCCAATAATATACGAGTATATGGCAGTCTGACGGCTTTCCTATTTTCAAGATATTTCGGCGAATCCTATACGGGTGTTGTTATTTTTACCATTCCCATTCCGGGAAACTTATGTTGTGAGATTTTCTCGAAATATCTCTACCCACCTTTCGTTGTTTGCTCTATTTATTTAATTCAGTATTTTTCTAGTAAAATGTAATGTAACTGTTTATCCCGCTAGCGCTAGTACGAAAATGAATGAAACAGTTCTTGCAAATAAAGTTTGGTTTTATTGCATATTTACTGTGGTGTTGGATACGTATGTAGGCAATTCCAAAGCTGTTATATAAGTTTATTCACGCCTAAAGACATAAGTAGAGGTGTCTTTATACACACATACATAATTTGCTGTATTTGAGGCTCATGTGAGAGAAGGTAGATTTTCCTAATGGAAAAACCAAAGGTACTGTGCCCGAAGTGAATTGAATCTGGGACCTCTAGACTGACGTACCTACTGCCCATATCGTAAGACGTCGATATAGTCACTTAAGATATACAAAAAAATAGTTTTTCGGTGCTGCAATAGACAAAACAGGTTTAGAAAGCGTAAGCAGAACGCGTAAAAAGGACGTATGTGATTCCTCTTTAGTATTTCATATCTTTCTGAGCCAAATTGTAGGTATTTACTTGTTGAGTCCCTATTATGAGTACTAAAATACCTAAAATTATAAGTCGTGATTTTTCTAATGGGGTGCGATGGATAAAATGTCTATGGAAGGGCATTGACAATGAGGAATTAGTCTCAGTATTGAATTCAGAATTTTCATTTCATTAGCTTTACACTGTTATGACTGAACTGAGACTGACGATTGTATCTCAAAGGGGTAGACTGAGATTTTTATATCCACCAAACCAATTTGCTCGACCTGGGAATTCAACCCATAAACACTTTAGACCACGTCGCAGACTTATGCCACGAGGAAATCTTTAGCTTTTTCCATATCAGAAAGATTTTTTTATTTGATTAATTAAATTAAAATCTCTAAGATGGCAATCACATCCTTGTAACACAGAGGGCGCTTGCAAAATCCTTGTTTCCGAATTAAAATCGAATGTCAACAATAACTGGGGCCGCTCTACGGCGATAATTAAAAAGCTCAAAGGGCATTAAGTAATTAAAAATAAAAGCGCGCTACGAATAAAGGCCGCCACACACCGAGCAATTAGCGAGTACGTGCCAAATGTCGCGTTGTGAATGTCTTGCAGTGGGCGCAAGGCACGGGGGGTAGCGGGATACAGCGACTAACAAATGTTAGATTTCTTTGAGTTTCCTTCCTTGCACAATATCTTTATGGAGTCAGCTTCCCTTGGTGGGATTTCCAAACGGATACGACTTAGGCACCTTCAAGAAATATTTACACCATGTATGACGGTAATTTGGGTACTTCCATAGAAGCCTAAAAGCGACACACGTTAATTATACATATTTCTAGCTCCACTAAGATACAAGTCCTGTATCGTGTGTGTAGGGAACTACGAGAGACTTTTCGGTCTCACAAATAAGCAGACGCGAAACAATTTTTTGTGGATCACACAAACATTTGTCTCGGTGCGGGGATCAAACCCGCGGCCTCTCGTTTCACGAGCTGGTGTCTACCCAATTGCGCCTCGGGGATGTCTATTTTCGTCAGATGTATTTTTTAAGTTCCAGGTAATAATATAATGTGGTTTTGTCGTATTTTTGTCGTATTATTGTGGTATGTCGTAGTTGTTGTTTTTTTTTTGGCGATTGTGATTATTTATACAAATCGACATTGTTTGTCGGCCAATAATGAATATACTTGTTTACGAACATATTATGGTTTCTATACCATACATTCTCTTTTCATAATAATACGCTAATATGCAACTTTCATCTACAAATCCACTCTCGCTTGTTTCTTGCGCCAATCTTAAACTTTGACCTATAACACGGTTACTTGCACTCGCCATAGACCTTAAGACGGGGACTTAAGAACCATTTTCGACTAAGTCAGCTACCAAAAAAATTGCAAAGGGAGAGTCACAAGCAATTAATATTGCTGTAGAGTCAAACGCTCTATTTAAAAGGGGTGAAGCGGGATTTTATAACGCATGAATTGTTTTAAATCGACGATACAATATTTTAAATATGTAAATATAAGGATAAAGGGCGAGGGTTAAGAAGTGTTATGAGGGCGCACTTTTATTCAATTTATGATGTTAATTTTGAAATAAACGTTTTCGGATAATTCAATATGAATTTGGGTTTGTTTATCCCGGAAACAATTTGTAGCTTATTGGTAAATAAATGAGTTCTAAGAATGTATAATAGGGTTTGTGTGGGCTACTGAAACCGAATTTGATGACGTGATATCCTAATATAAAATAATAATAAAAGTTTAAATATCTCATTATATGAATGTGGTGTTAAATCGAGCGGTAGCGGCTTTGATTTCCGGGCCGAAAAGTCTTACAGGTTTTTTCCGTTAGGAAACTTAGTAGCAATACGGAGTTCTGAAAAGTTCACCTAACTCATATTACGTGGATATTTAAAACAAAGCTGTAAAAATGTGGTGTACATACACTTCTGCCTATTGCAGATACAGACTTGAGTAAAAAACTTATCTATACTTATATTATAAAGTTGTGATTAGTAGAACGTCAAAAAATTATTTCTATTTTAGATTTTTTTAGCGTCAACGTTTTTGTAATCACCTTACGTAATTGTAATCACGGTCTGTTAACAGTCTTTATAAACTAAAAGGAACATTTTCATTTTCAAATTGAGAGAAACTTGTAACAAACAGGAAATGAAACCTGCCCACCCCCGAGAAACGAATCAAAGCTCTGCACTTGAAGCATTGAAGCACACAAATAAAATACAGCCAATAACATAAAGTATGATGTTTCATGTAATTCCACGAAGCCATTCCGCCCTCTTGCCACTCGGTGAAAAGGCTCAATAATTTCCAGCGCGGTTCGTCGACCCGAACCTTTGGCAGCAAATAAAAATCCGCTAAATCAGTAGACACAAGCCGTAGATCTATCAGCTGGAATATAAAACGACAATCCCCCGGGAATCTGACGGTCGTCAGCCGAAATTGTGATCGGTACACACACGACGGGAATTGAAAAACAACTGTACGCACATTGACCCTGGGGACGCGTTAGACGAAAGCCTATTGCTTACATCGCTTTCCTATCGCGCTTTCATAGCAACGTGCGATGGAACTATCTGAAAATTTTCTTCGCTCTAAAAATAATATCCTTCTTTTCTGTCCTTATCACGTCTAGTCTTGTTCACTCCTCTTTCCCCATACTGGCTCGTCTTTTATGGAATCATCAGCAGCCCAAATACGTCCCACCGCTGGGCAAGGGCCTCCTCTACAACTGAGAGGGTTTAGACCTTAGTGGAATGCCTTTCCATAAAAGACTAGCCTGTAGAGATGAGGATGTGTAGGACTCGTCTGTCGTTCAAGTCAAAGGTTCGTGTGTTGCTGCTAAAGAAAATCTCAGAATCTTCATAATAGTATTTTTTTATGTATGTATTATAGTTTTGGTATGTATTTATCATCATCAGCCCATATACGTCCCACTGCTGGGCACGGGCCTCCTCTCACTTTGAGAGGGTTTAGGCCTTAGTCCACCACGGTGGCCTAGTGCGGGTTGGCGGACTACACGCCTAAGAAATTATTAAGAACTTTTAGGTGTGCAGGTTTCCTCACGATGTTTTGCTTCACCGTTAAAGCAAGTGATAATTAATTGTGAATACACACATACCTACGAAAAGTCAGAGGTGTGCCTGGGGTTTGAACCTGCGACCGTCGAGATTCTCGACCGCGTGCCTAATCCTCGAGGCCATCACTGCTTTATGTATGTATTTATATTCATATTATATTTATATATTTACTATTAAATTATATTTATTCACTTCTTTCCTTTACCAAAGTATATTGGTTTGTAATATGTATGTACTATGTATATATCTGTGTATGTTTATAAATGATTTATTTGCACACCTACTATTCATCATCTCTGCATCACCCAAGGTTCGACTGGCAGAGAATGACTTAGGCATTAATTCCTTTAAAATTATGTCTTTAATTGTATTAAGAACACAGAACTTGTATCCTAGTGTAGGGTCAGAAGTATGTATGTGACTGTTGGGTGGGTGTATTTATTTATTAAGTGTAAATAAATAAATATACAACTGAGAGGGTTGTAGACCCTCTCAGTTGTAGAGGAGGCCCGTGCCCAGCAGTGGGACATATTTGGGCTGATGATGATGATGATGAAATAAATATATTTTTTTACACAACAAAAGTGCGAAAATTTGGTACTGTGACGCACAGAGGGCTCGTCTACTGCACCGCACGCACTCATCCGAAAAGATCGCCGAGGCTCGTCTACTCTCCCGGCCATAACGGCACTCGGAAGTGGTATAATAAAATAAATCCTTACATAATAACCCCGAAACTCTATTATTCAAGCTCGCAAATGATATTCCAAAACCCTTACCGAATAAATCAGGGAAGTAAAGATTTATTGCAAATTTTCTCAACGTGAAGAAAAGGAATGGGAAAAGAATTTTTCTGTAAAATGTATGTAAACTTGGCATTACGTTCTGTCTCCTTGGAACAGGTAAGGGAATTAAACGGAATTCATTTGTCTTTTTTGACTGCACTGTAACCTATTGTGTAAACTTCAGAACGCCAAGGTCTCTGGTTTCCTTTTGGCGTGTATATATTATTATTTCAGAAGTCGTGATGGCGCCGAGGTTTAGGCACGCGGTCGAGAATCTCGACGGTCGCGGGTTCAAACCTCTGACTTTTCGTAGTTATGTGTGTATTCACAATGAATTATCACGTACTTTAACGGTGAAGGAAAACATCGTGATGAAACCTGCACACCTAAAAGTTGTTAGGAATTTCTTAGGTGTGTAGTCCGCCAACCCGCATTAGGCCAGCGTGGTGGACTAAGGCCTAAACCCTCTCAATGGTAGAGGAGGCCCGTGCCCAGCAGTGGAACGTATATGGGCTGATGATGATATTATTATTATTACGATGGTTTTTTCCAATGGCATTGAATAATCGGCTTTATATCTTAGAAAACACAGTTCTTCATCTTGGAATTTACCCGCAAAGGAAACATACATACATAACCTCACGCCTGTATTCTCCGAAGGAGTAGGCAGAGGTGCATTTCTGCACCCACATTTCGCCAAGTATGTTACAGCCCCAAGGATAAGAGGCGAGCCTATTGTCGTCTTTCGGGCACATTTCCAGACTCCGTGCTGCTACTGACAATTTCCTAATGAAAAATCCAATAGCCCATTAACATTAATTCATCATAAGGTTTAAGCTTGTAGTACATAAGTAGCCCAAACTATTATATATTATGACATATATGACAGCCCCGTGGCGCAGTTGGCTAGACACCAGCTTGCGAAACGAGAGGCTGCGGGTTCGATCCCCGCACCGAGACAAATGTTTGTGTGATCCACAAATATTTGTTTCGGGTCTGGGTGTTTGTGAGACCGAAAAGTCTCTCGTAGTTTCTGATACCCACGACACAGGACATGTATTCTAGTGTGGAGTCAGAACTATGTATATGACTGTTGGGTGTATTTATTTATTATTATTATTATGATACTATACACGACTCCCTTGTGGTCTCGGGCAACTCTTAAGATTTTTTTAGGTATGCAGATATTTTTCTAAGCCATTAAAAAAGTACGCGATAATTCATTATGAATACACACATAACTTCGAAAAGTCATTGTTTTCAACCCGCGACCACTGAGGTTTGACTCAACCGCCAGACCTCGGGACTATAATATATTTGCGATTACGATAATAGAAAGTGACTTTGTCTACGGGCTCAGTATTTTAATTCGCTCCAGACGTTTCGCTTAAAAACTGGCGCATTGCGTCATTCAGAATATCAAGAATTCAACAGTTACGAGAAGTTTGGACTTAAAACACTCCATATGAAGCACGAAATACATATTTTTAACACATGTGTAAATAGTTATTTATTAAATTTTCTTTGACGGGGTAATAGATTAGGCATAGTACCTACTTGTAAGAGTACAGGGCGGTTGGAATTTCATCATCATAATGAGCTCAAATATGAACGTCCCACTGCTGGGCACAGGCATCCTCTACAGCTGAGAGGGTTTAGGCCTTTCCACCACGCTGGTCAAGTGCGGGTTGGCGGACTACACAATAAGGAAATTCCTAAGAACTTTTTAGGTGTGCAGGTTTCATCACGATGTTTTCCTTTACCGTTCAAGTACGTGATAATTCATTGTGAATACACACATAACTTCGAAAAGTCAGAGGTGTGTGCCTGTTGTTTGAGCCCGCGACCGCCGAGATTCTCGACCGCGTGCCTAAACCTCGAGGCCATAACTACTTGGTTGGAATTTAGTGATTAAAAATTATTTTAATATTCACGTAAAAGTTAGTAGCGTTGAAAAATGTTTCAAAAACGGGAAAAATATTCCTTTTGAAATCTAATGTATCATTTATTCATTTATTTATTTTACTTCAACAGATACGGTTAATACCAATTACATATATCGAAGAACTCTAAAACATCTATATACATAATACAATACTCAAATTACATTATACAAATTAAAAATAAAATAAAATATATCGCATAAAAACAAACAAAACATAACTATAACAAAACAAAAAACAAACATAAAATCGTAAATAAAACTAAGTAACACTTTCACAATATTTGAGACAATTATACTTTACTTGCGGCCATGCATCCGCAAAAAGATCACAGTCCGGGTTAGTTTCCATCAGAGCATTGAGAGAGCTTAGAACTCGCGGTATGGGAGAAAAGGAGCGAGCCGCGGTTCGACATTCAGGTACGGCCAATAACCTGTGTCTTCTGTTACGAAGATAATTGTTTGGAGTGTAAAGTCGAACCAACTCATTATGCAGATCTGACCTTAGCTAAGTGACGAGTCTCGTACCTATCACGAAAGGTTGTTTTCGTACAGGGGTTATGAAAAGGCCGCGTCGAGATTTTATTACTTCATGTACACATTGGGAAATGAAATGGTTGTATGTGTCAGTTTGTAACCGACTTACTCGTGATATTGTTTACGTGGACAACATTTCGTACGGGAGTGGAAAAATGTGGGTGATAAATGTCAAGAGTCAAAGTCAAATTATCTTTATTCAAATAGACTTTTACAAGTTCTTTTGACAGCCCCGTGGCGCAGTTGGCTAGATACCAGCTTGCAAAACGAGAGGCCGCGGGTTCGATCCCCGCACCGAGACAAATGTTTGTGTGATCTACAAATATTTGTTTCGGGTCTCGGTGTTTGTGAGACCCAAAAGTCTCTCGTAGTTTCTGATACCCACGACACAAGACTTGTATCTTAATGTGGGGTCAGAACTATGTATTAGACTGTTGGGTGTATTTATTTATTTTGAATTCAATTTTAAACTTCTGTGGAGAAGAAACGGCAAGAAACTCCCTCAGCAACACGAAATGTCAGACAGTATTTTAATTTTTTGGTAATATGTCAGAAATCTAAGATTTTTTTGGGATAAAAATTGACTACAGGGGTCCGCCTAATAAAAAATACAAATACAATTAATTAATTAGCAGTTCTCCGGAAAATAAATATAAAATTCTTATATCTTTATTTCTTTTTAAACTTTCACAGTGATATTAATAAATATCAATTCTCTAGCTTCTCAAATTCGATAACGGTTTTTTCAAAGCAGAATACTACGTGTTTCTGGCCTGAGAATCGAATGTAGCATTTTACCTGCCCCATAAACCAATTAAGCGAGCGAGCGATGAACAAACATGCATGCGTCCTATAAAAACGGACGCGAGAATCTCATTAATTCAGAACAAACAAATTAAATTTCGATATATAAAACAAACTGCCCTGTGTGCCGCTATCTAAATAATTTATTGTGAGGCAAAATTACATTTTACACTTGTACATAATATCTGATTTTGAAACAATCAATAGTTTTGATTAAACTATTTGGTGGTTATATTAGTGCCTCGTAAGCACCCTGGTATAAATAACTAAGTTCGATTCCCGGGTTGGAAAATGTTTTTGAGATTTTCCGATAAGAAAATCTTAGAATGACTCGTGGTCTCGCGGCACAAGTACGTGCCGAGCGATCTAGAGGACCCGGATTCGATTCCCGAGTCGGGCAAAGTGTTATTAGGTTTTTCTATTAGGAAATTCTCAGTAACAGCCCGGAGTCTGGAAACGTGCCCGAAAAACGGCAATAGTCTCGTCCCCTATTACGTGAGACTGATACATACTGGCGAAATGTGGGTGCAGAAATGCACCCCTGCCTTCCCTTTTGGGGAATAATGCGTGAGGTGATGTATGTATGTAAAATCTTAGTAGAAGTATATAAAATATTATACTTATAATAGATATATAAAAGATAGCAACTACCGTCCATTAATAAATTGTAAAATTTACTAATTTTACTTTGTTTCTAAAACATTCGGTATACCACGACGCGATCAAAAGCATTATTAATTTGAAATCCTATAAAATATCTCTTACATTCCCTTTGGACTCAATAAAAGAAAATTAGTCCTTTGTCAAGACAGCGTAATTATTTTTTATTGTTATTACACAAGAGGGTAGTCTTGAAAATAATTTTTCAGGTTATTGTTGCTCTGAGCAACTTTTTTGGCGCGAAAAGACCGTATAGGTATTCAAGTATAATAAATAACATCCTTTTTGGCTGTAAAATAATTTTTTATTGTGTTTTGATAAAAAAAGGTTTTTGTGGATAAACTTTTCTCTGTCATGCTTAGCAATTCAAGTAAGAGTAAGAGTTAGATCACCAATGAGAGTCACAGATTCGAATTCAAAGCACACGTCTTAGTTTTTGGTATGTTGAATGGATTTAACTCACTTAAACTGTGAAGCAAGATATCGCCCGTAAGTCTATATATCTAAGGAAATTCATATTTGTTTTAAATGCACCAAGCTGGATTAGTCCATCATGGTGGACTAAGATCAACCTTTTAACATTTAAGAGGGCTTATTCTCAGCCTATCGCCGTCCACTGCTGAACGAAGGCCTCCCCAAGTAGACGCCAACCATACCGGTCTTGAGCAGCCCTCATCCATCCTATACCCGCCACCTTTCTCAAGTCGTCGGACCATCGTGCTGCAGGACGTCCTACACTACGTCTACCTAAGCGCGGTCTCCACTTCAACACTCGTCTGCTTCAACGGCAGACATGGCCGGCCCACTTAAGAGGGACACTAACTTTAATTATAAAGATTGGTCCATATTTTAACCATAATTTTGAGCATGAATTGAATAAAAAAATAGCCTACTAACCCAGTTTCACTCTAGCGCATTCGAGTTCTTTTTACTCAACTACGCGCCTAAGCCTTGATAACCGATAGAAACATACAAAAATACTAACATATTATAGATTTCTCTAAGACTTCGCTACTAACGTAGACAAAAGCAAGAAACGCAGATATAAATAGGTCTTTGATAATAGCTAGTGTAGGGACGGTCGCTAAAATCGCTTTGTGTGGCCTCGTACGTTGACCGGGGCAATTTATCTTACGCTATTATTTGAATGCGAATCCTTTAAAGAAACAATGAGGGGAGACAATTAATTGCTTTGTTTACGTTGGGTTTATTTCATTTAGGATGTCCGTATCTGTTTGGCGAAATAACCAAAATTTCATTAGGTAATATTCAATTAATAATATATACATAATTATTAATATATAATTCACAATGAATTATCACTTGCTTTAACGGTGAAGGAAAACATCGTGATAAAACCTGCACACCTAAAAGTTGTTAGGAATTTCTTAGGTGTGTAGTCCGCCAACCCGCACTAGGCCAGCGTGGTGGACTAAGGCCTAAACCCTCTCAGTTGTAGAGGAGGCCCGTGCCCAGCAGTGGGACGTATTTGGGCTGATGATGAAATTGCTTTGTTTACGTTGGGTTTATTTGGTTTAGGATATCCGTATCTGTTTGGCGAAATAACCAAAATTTCATTAGGTAATATTCCATACGTATATTCGCGCCCGCATTCCCCGAAGGGGTAGGCAGAGGTGCATTCCTGCAACCACATTTTGCCAATTGTGATTTCGTCCCACGAAATAGGGCGCGAGACGTTTTTCGGGCACAAATTCAGACTCCGTGCTGTTTTTGTGAATTTTCAAACAGAAACGTAACAAAACCCGCATTTCCAACATCTAGTAAAACATACATACATACATACATAAACTCAAGCCTGTATTCCCGAAGGGGTAGGCAGAGATGCATTTCTGCACCCACATTTCGCCAGGTATGTATCAGTCCAACGTAAGTAGGGGGATCCTTTTGCCGTTTTTCGGGCACAATTCCGTGCTGGTACCAAGAATTTCCTAATAGAAAAACCCAATAACACTTTGCCCAACCCGGGAATCGAACCCAGGACCTCTAGACCGCACGGCACATACGGCACTACGAGACCACGAAGCAGTCTAGTAAAACAACTCCCAAAATTTCAGCTGAAATTATAAACTAGAATAATGTTTAGATATACCCGTATATTTTTTTTATAAATACCCACATAATACGACAATAAAAATTCCAAGTATGTAACAGTCTGGCGGGGACGTTGCGTTGTATTGTTCTGGCAAAGTTTATCGTCACCCAACATTCGCTAACGCAAATCAGCTTTTGGAAGGCCCTTGATCAATATTAATTTTAAATCAAAAATCTTTACTAATAAAGAGGGTAGGTTTGTTTTTAGTAAATTTATTGTTGCTAGTGTCATGCAGTAGTGTGTATGAATATGCCTATTCTAGGTAGAGTTGCCCTTTTCATCATTATCATCACCAGTGACTCGTGGTCTCGCGGCACAAGTGTGTGCGGTGCGATCTAGAGGTCCTGGGTTCGATTCCCGGGTCGGGCAAAGTGTTATTGGATTTTTCCATTAGGAAATTCTCAGTAGCAGCACGGAGTCTGGAATTGTGCTCGAAAAATAGCAATAGGCTCGCCTCCTATTACGTGAAACTGGCAAAATGTGGATGCACAAATGCACCTCTGCCTACCCCTTCAGGGAATGCAGGCGTTAGGTTATGTTTGTATGTATGCATCACCAGAAACAAGTCATCAACTGCTGAACTTTGTCTTCTCCCTAAAACTGTTAGGAAGTAATTGTTAGAAACTACAATTAGCAAGTGAAGTGACTTGAAACCAACCTAGTCGCTTGTGTTATTCACCACTTCATGAAACTATAGTCTACTGGTTCGACTCCCGCAAGATACATATCTATTTGATCAGCAAATAAAATTACAAAGACTATAGCTACGTATATTATTACTTTGACATCGAACCTGCGACCCACTTCTCAGTTAGATATCACCATCACAAAACTATTAAAACGTGTCAATAAAACCTTAAATATTCTTGGAAAAATTCGGGTGTTTTCATGGCTGACGCGTCGCGTGTAAACGATTTCCAGTTATGCCAATTTATTTGCTTCGTTTGGCTTGTCAAAAGGTATTATCAGGTAAGTAATCAAATGGCCTCGAGGTTTAGGCGCGCGGTCGAGAATTTCGGCGGTCGCAGGTTCAAACCCCAGGCACACACCTCTGACTTTTCGAAGTTTTGTGTGTATTCACAATGAATTATCACTTGCTTTAACGGTGAAGGAAAACATCGTGATAAAACCTGCACACCTAAAAGTTCTTAGGAATTTCTTAGGTGTGTAGTCCGCCAACCCGCACTAGGCCAGCGTGGTGGACTAAGGCCTAAACCCTCTCAGTTGTAGAGGAGGCCCATGCCCAGCAGTGGGACGTATTGGGCTGATGATGATAAGTAATCAAAAAGAGCAAAGTTTTAAATGCCAAATTGTATATTAAAAGCAGCGTGGCAGATATTGTCCTTCCAGAATTTATGAAAACTAACTTGTTGTTAAAGAACAAAACAAACTTCAGCTGTCTATTGGGTACGATTTGTGGCTTAATAAACACAGAAAACATCAAAATTGGTCTAGCCGTTTTGGAGGAGTTAAGTATTATATGCGTATATATGGAAGAATTTTAAATATAAAGATACATTTTTATTAAAACAGACTATTAATTCCCGAATAATTGTTTCATTATCATCATCAGCCCATATACGTCCCACTGCTGGGCACGGGCCTCCTCTACAATTGAGAGGGTTTAGGCCTTAGTACACCACGCTGGCCTAGTGTGGGTTGGCGGACTATTGAAATTCCTAAGAACTTTTAGGTGTGCAGATTTCATCACGATGTTTTCCTTCACCGTTAAGGTACGTGACAATTCTTTGTGAATACACACATAACTTTGAAAAGCCAGAGGTGTGTGCGAACCCGCGACCGTCGAGATTCTCGACCGCGTGCCTAAACCTCAAAGCCATCACGACTTAATAAATTATATTAATGACCATGCGAAAATCCTTCAAAGAATAAAAATTACGTTGCTATCCCACGTGGAAGTGGGATAACGGCACAGAAGACACTTTTAATTATTGAAAGCGAAATATTGATGGCAGCGCAGCGAAATGGGACATGATTTTTCTTATTACGCCATTTCCCCCCCCCTTTGTTCCCGTTTTAATTACGTACAATGTTTTATTCAACAATTTATTGAATGGAGAATGTGTTCTTTGTGTTATTACTGAGGGGAGTAATTAATCTTTTTTATGGCAGCACGGGCAAGTCCATTGCGCCTTTTTAAGAAAACGTTAACTGCTTTTTGATGCCTAGAATAAATTAGCTGCAGCGATCGGTATATGGTTGTATTCTTGAGTTGGAAGTGTTTTTTTGTTCAATTATACCATTGACAGGCCCGTGGCGCAGTTGGCCATCAATTTGCGAAACGAGAGGCCGCGGGTTCGATCCCCGCACCGAGATAAATGTTTGTGTTATCCACAGATATTTTCTTAGAATTTATATATTTGTGAGAGTAAAGTTTCTGATCCCCACAATGCAGGACTAGTATCTTAGTGTGGGGTCAGAACTATGTATGTGGCTGTTGGGTGTTTATTTATTTATTCTCAGTAATAGCTTTTAATCTGAAAGTGTGCATATAAAAGTCAATAGTCACAGGAGCATGTCCCTGTTATGTGACACTTCAAACATCTAAGGAAACGAGGGTTTAAAGGTGAACCTTCGACTAGCTCGTCGGGAATACGCGTGTAAAGATATTATATTTGATTTTGAAGAAACGAAAAGAACCACGTGGATAGGCTTAATAAATTTCAAGCCTAAATAAAAATCGGACTAAAAATATCTTCCTAACCTCTACCACCTATGTCACAACTCAGAATGTATCCATATTCTAAGTCTTTCATTAGTCATATGTCCCACAGCTAGACACGGGCCTCCTCTACAGCTGAGAGGGTTTAGGCCTTAGTCCACCACGCTGGCCTAGTGCGGGTTGGCGGACTGCACACCTAAGAAATTCCTAAGTACTTTTAGGTGTGCAGGTTTCTTTACAAAGTTTTTATTGTAAAGTACGTGACACTTCATTCTGAATGTGCACAATAACTATTAGAAGACATATAAAAAATAATTTCAGAATAAAATCAAGAGACGTCGCGACGAGACGCTTGTAAATATGAAATAACAACAGCAAATTCTAAAACGCCGGTCCTCTGTTATCGAGAAATACCTGGCCGCCGATGGGGGGAATAGGGCGGTGGGGTGAGTTGGGAGATAAAAAGGTCACGACTTTATTGGCATTTGACTAATACATCGAAAGACATTTCGAATTATCGAAATAATGTATTGAAGGACAAAGGAGTCATGGACGGTTTGGGAAAATGGCTGGAGTGATAGGGATATTTGTAAATTTTCTACCTTTATATACGGCAATGTATATGATGAAAATTGCCTAAAGCTATAAGACCGCCATTTGCAATTTATATTAAGTTTTAGTCTCCATTTATTTGTAATAAAGATATATTGCAAGTATATGCAACTCCGTGCAAGCGGAATTGCAGCATGTAGCTGAATGAGGGGACCATTGTTGGCTATGTGAATTATACGAGTAGTAATTAGTTGTTTTCTTTAAAAAAAAATGTATTTTCGTGCACTAGCCAATAATAAAATCTTTTTCTTTCTTTCTTTCTATATTGTACATCATCATCAGCCCATATACGTCGCACTGTTGGGCACGAGTCTCCACTACAACTGAGAGGGTAGTGGTTAGCGGGCTACAACTTTTAGGTATGCAGGTTTCCTCACATATATTTTGAATACACACATAACTTCGAAATGCACCTCTGCCTACACCTTCGGGGAATACAGGCGTGAGGTTGGGTATGTATGTAACTGCACGTACTAAAAGTATAATATATACCTATATATATATATACGGTGTATTTAGACCGTGATCGGAAACTAAGGCAGGTATTAGCTAAGGTGATTACAAACCCCCTGGCGTTAAAGAAAATCTATATATCTATATATCTACCCCACTATTCATTCTATATTGAAAATGTGATTTTAAACAATAAACTTAACAGTTTTAATTTAGACAACACCACAAAATATCTTTCCACCTTCACAGAAGTCACCCTAACTCCATTAAATAACCGCAGTTAAATTCGAGACTGGTTGACTCAACTTCACGATTAACTTAGCAACTTGTCGCATATATCGGCGGGTTCAATCTGGAATCGAACTTGAGTTGTTCCTCACGGTTCGTCGGTTAAGGACGGCCTCGGGCCAACTTTGGTCTAAGTTTCAATGCGAGGTGTAATTAAGCAGTTTATTGTCTGTGATTTGTAGTGCGTAAGACTCGGTAGAGACGAAATTTTCTGTCTGTCGCGTGACAATTTAGTTAATCTAGCCTAATATATAGAACGGAGAATATAAATGTAAAACTTTCCATAGCGGTGTTATATCGTGCTTTACAGTGCGATCCCAGACATGCTTGAGTTGAATCATCATCATTATTAGCCCATATACGACCCGCTGCTGGGCACGAGCCTCTAACATTGAGAGGGCTTAGGCCTTAGTCCACCACGCTGGCTGGCGGTTGGCGGACTACACACCTAAGAAATTCCTAAGAGCTTTTAGGTGTGTAGGTTTCCTCACGATGTTAACATTACATAAATAATATATGCCATTTCAGTTACTTATGGCCGAATATTGAAACGCTACTTAATCTGAGGGCGACTTATTTTAAGTGGCTGTTATAATTTAAGCGGTATACTGAAACATCATTTATCGGTTTTAAGACTGTGATTAACTAATGTCCACTTAAATTAGTATAAATGGCAACATTACCACAAAAAGTTCTTTTACATGACATTTTTTAAGTATATACCGCTTAAATAATAGCCACTTAAATATAAGTCGCACTTAGATTAAGTAGCGTTTTAGTATTCGGCCATTAGACGTATAAGAATCAAAAAATCACTGACAAGACAAAAAAAATGATATATTATAGTATTATTCATACACGTTTATTCCCTCATTTCTCCTTAAAGATTTAGGCAGTGTAAGTCTACAACATATGTAGCTTCGCATTTTAATCCCACTTAGAAGGCAATCTTTTATCCAGAGAATTTCCTAAAAGAAAAACCTAATAACACTCTTAATAGACTCTCTCAGACTTCTCGATATCACCAAACTAACCTACCAACGAAGCTACAATATTAAATTTATGACTACATTTACAAAAATAAAAAAAAAACGTTCATTTGATGTAAATCCTGTGCGTCGATTAAAACAAACTCTACCATGTAAGCCAATAAAGTCGTGAATAATTGCCTGTAGACGTAAAAAACGGGATGAAATCAGACCATCGATTCCTGAACAAACACATTATCGGCCCAGGCTGATTTATACTACCCCTGCATTGAATATATTAGGGGTAGCGGGCGGCGGTGGTTACCGGTGAAACATGCCCCGGTTAGGACGTCCAATGTTTACCTGTTTGGGTTTTTAAATCAGAGAATGGGCTTGTTGATTATACATACTGTTGTCGCCTTAACTAGTTTGTAGAAATATGAATATAAATAAATAGTAAAAGGGTAGATAAATAGTAATTGATAAAATGTATGTCGGTAGTTTGAGATGATATTGTCATAATTGAAATGTTATGGTGGGACTGTTTCTATATAAGCACGTTCAGTGCCAGCAGGAGAGGATTGCTGTATCAAGTCTTCGGTTGAACATACCTAGATTATGTACCATAGTGTTATTGTATATATTATATTGTGTGACGTGTAATAGTTATGTGTTATATTGTGTAATTATATGAATATAACGATGTTGAGATAACAATACAGCATGTATAACGACCGTGATCGAAAACTATATACCTACATACATAATCTCACTTTGTATTTTCCGAATTAGCTATTAATATATCAGTCCCACGTAATAGGGGGCAAGCCTATTGCTGTTTTTCGGGCACAATTCCTGACTCCGTGCTGTGACCGAGAATTTCCTAATGGAAAATCCCAATAACACTTTGCCCGACACGGGATTCGAACCCGGGACCTCTAGATCGCACGGCACATATTTGTGCCGCGAGACCACGAGGCAGTCATTGAAAACTAAGACAGGCAACTAAGGCACGGCGATTACAAATACTGTGACATTAAAAAAATCCTGACAAAAAAAACTAACAACTATATACATTTATTACTCGTAGTTTTTCAAATTTAACTTATTGTAGGTACTGTTTAAGTGACTTTTGTTATTTTTTTTATTTATCATCAGCCCATACATACGTCCCACTGCTGGACACGGGCCTCCTCTACAACTTAGTGGGTTAGGCCCTAGTCCACCACGCTGGCCTAATGCGAGTTGGATTACTTTATTATCTTTACATTATTATAATATTTGTTCCTCTAAGGGAAGGATGCTTTTTTTAGCTTAATGCTAGCAGTGTTTTCAAGTCCTAAGCAATAGAAGGATCATGTAGTCATTTAAATAAATAATAAATAAATACACCCAACAGTCACATACATAGTTCTGATCCCACACTAAGATACAAGTCTTGTGTCGTGGGTATCAGAAACTACGAGAGACATTTCGGTCTCACATACACCCAGACCCGAAACAAATATTTGTGGATCACACAAACATTTGTCTTGGTGCGGGGATCGAACCCGCGGCCTCTCGTGTCGCAAGCTGGTGTCGAGCCAACTGCGCCACGGGGCTGAAATTTACACGGCACATTCCAAAATTTTGAATAGGAGTCGAACTTTGATCCATTGGATCTTGTGCGTGAATTATGTCACGAATTATGTAAAGAAGGCTATGCTGAATTTAAAAAATGTTTTAATGTTTTTAGTCTTTAACTTCTGAATAGTTATCTTTTTATTTCACTAAAGTTTAATAACTAAAGTTATATTTAAAAAAATGCTTTCACACCCCAACTTTCTTGTAAAATTATCATCTATTATAACCAAAGTTTGCAAGATATAAAAGAAGAAACACTAAGCCTCCTCTTAATAGTTGTTAAATATACAAGAGAAATTACAATATTTTTCTGTCCCCCCAGACAACGCCGAAACTTGAACCTCTCGAGGCGTCAATATACAACAGTAACACCACTTCAATAAAAATGAATGAATTTTTTTATAAAGTTATTAACGAGTACGGTAAAGTTTCAGAAAGTAGCAACTTCGGCCATTATTCGGCGATATTTATCGCGGAGTTGTAACTTCGCATTTTGTGTTTGATTAGGATGGTAGGAATTTAGCAAATGATAGAGCAGGCAAGTGGAGTAACTGCTCATTTTTTTGATATTAGTATGTTTAGGTCTATGTTTAGGCCTCGAGGTTTAGGCGCGCGGTTGAGAATCTCGGCGGTCGCAGGTTCAAACTCCAGGCTCACACCTCTGACTTTTCGAAGTTATATGTGTATTCACAATGAATCACTTACTTTACCGAGAAGGAAAACATCGTGAGGAAACCTGCACACGTAAAAGTTCTTAGGGATTTCTTAGTTGTGTAATCCGCCAACCCGCACTAGGCCAGCGTGATGGACTAAGGCCTAAACCCTACCAGTTGTAGAGAAGGCTCGTGCCAAGCAATGGGGCGTGATGACAAACTCGCGATAATAACTCACTACTGCTGTTGCGTGTAAGCAAACATACTACAGCAAAGTATTGCTTACTAGGGTTTTAAAGGAATTTCTATATAAATTTGTATAAATACATCTCTCTACTGGACATGGGCTTACTCTACAACAGAAACAACCTTTGTTCATAATGTGAAACTTCCACAAATTTGGGTCCGTATTCTCCTAGGACAATCCTTTGTGTTATGACTATTGTAAGATGTGTTATTATACCTACTGAGTTGTTTACTCATTTTCCATTAGTTATTTATAGCACCCCAACATAACACGAATTTAACCTAATTTATTTTGTAACTAATATTTTATTTTATTTATTTATTTACACTTTTTATACATTAAAGTATAGAGGCGGACTTAATGCCAAAGGCATTCTTTGACAGTCAACCTCTGGGTGATGCAGAGATAAAAATTATTTTCAGTGTAAACATTACTAAAACTATCCAGGAATGAATAAAATATTTGTAACTGCGAAGCGCAGTGCTACGCCGTACAACCGCTACGTTAACAGCTACAGCGCTACGCATAAACGCTACACTACGCCATTCAAAACGTTGCTGTACTACGCAGCGTATAATCAAAACGCGTCGTATAATCAGAACACCGCAAACATCAGTCTAAAACGTCTCATCCATTTTAAACGTGCGTTTCATACATCAAAGTTTCACGAGCGAGGCTCTTTTATCTCTAAGATTTCATCTCTGAGGGCCGGAGGCCATTCTTATAAATCATTTTTGCCCTCCCACTCTACCCAACCTTACGTAGTGTTTACCCGGGCTTTTGTTTGCATATAATTAATTTTCGAGTATGTTACACAGTAAGTAACATGGTGGTGCGTTAGCTTGATTCAAGCGATGTACAATGTGATTTCGGTGAAGTGGTTTTAGTGATGTTGAGTTTCAGATGGATTAGAAAGGTTTTGTTATCGGGTTCGAATTTATCTTAGGTGTTTTAGAAAATTGGTTTAGTCTCACCCAAATGCAGGAATAACTGGTGACTTACCTGAAAGAATAATATGCAATTAGTATTTTATTAATATACTTACATTAATCACCACGACTGGTTAGTAAATTCATATTTTTTCGCTTATACGTGTTTCGTCCGAGAATTTCAAGGATAATTATTGGCATACCAAAAACTAATACTAACATCATCATCAGCCCATATACGTCCCACTGCTGGGCACGGGCCTCCTCTACAACTGAGAGGGTACTAACACTCATCAATAATTAAAATAACTGCATTTTTCAATGGAATATATGTTTGTTCAATAAAACGGCTCATATGAAGCCGTAGTCCAATGCGCTTAGTTTTATGACCTGAAAATTCTAGTAAAAGAATTTTCACGCTTTCAACGGCTCAAGATTTTTTTTCCGCCATTAAACTGAGATATTTAATACTAATATAATAGCTAAGTAAAGATTTCAGTACATACTAAACCGTAATAAAAATCTTTCTCAACTAAAAATCGTTTAGTTTTTCTCTGCTCTATGACCTGTAGCAGTAAAGGAGGTGAGATAAGATGTGAAGTGGAGAAAGACGTGTTCTATACTTTTATCATCGTATAACCTTTCACAAGATCTTTTCAATCGTCCAAGTTAAAGACTTTGTATTGGATAAATGGGTGCTCCCCACCGATTTAATGCTTAAAAACTCGCGCCCTGCTGATTCGGCATTTTTCCCTATTAAAAACTTGGATAATATATCTTGACAGTTTGGTTATTCTAAACTTAAATCGTTTTACTGGATTAATGTACGAACTTCGCGCGATTTTAGGCCTTCGTGGCAATTTCGCGGCATCGTTTTAACTGGAATTTTATAAGTAATTCGGCGGAATACGTGCTGGTGGATCTCCGGCTTTGTATCGTGCTAATGGAGTGATTCCTGACTTGGATTAGTTAAGTTAGTTGTAGAGTTACGGAGGTTTACTTACCTTCGTGGAATACGAAAAATTAAAAAAAATTTTTTTTTTGTTTGATGTATAGTGGAGAGCATAATAATTTTTGATAAGACATATTTTAATAAGGACGAAAGAAGAATGGAGACTATTAATTACATTAAGCTGGATTGGAATTAATGAACAGGAAATAAAATGATGGAACAAATCCAACCAACATACTCAAAGAAATAAAGGTTTATTTAGATACAAGTTTTGTATCGTCGACGACAGGCAAAATATATAGAAGACAAATATTAGTGGAACCTACAAACGTTTTTCCAGCATCGTAATGCAATATGTTTTTTAAGCAATTGTAAGTGTCATATTATATTCGTTTACTTTGTATACTGCACAGCACACCGAGAATTCTAGAAGAGTATCTTATTACCTACAAATTTAATAGTCTTATCATCTCATATCTTCAAATCTGATTCTTTCCCACAATGAATCGCACATAATTTAGCGAAAAACATAAATCCAACCGACTCAGCCTTACCAAAAAGTCGCGTCTTATCGCCAAACGAAAAGTACTTAAACCAGAAAAAAAAACCTCTAACCTAAATTGAATTCACTGAGATAACAAGGAAAACCTCTTAATGTCATTTAGGAAATTGTCTTTCTAAAGTTTTATTATAACTTTGGAGCGAACGGGAGACAGTTCGGGTGGATGCTAGTGCACGAGTTATTACGAAGGAATTATCTTTGGGGGAAAAGTCTGAGAATAAATATTCGATTCTCGATTCGGACGGGAATCGAGCTGGTTATCTGGCTATTCCAAGTCTACTGGCATTTTGTGACTGAGGGAGTTTCTTGCCGTTTCTTCTCCACAGCGATTACACGTCCCAAAGCGAATGTTTAAAATAGTTTAAAATTGATTTTTAGCTATTGTGATGTAGCTAATGTAGCGGTTGTTTGTAGATGGCTATAGGCGGCGTCGGCGTGCCTGGTTGTGGGCACGTAGCGACAGCGCCTGATGTTGCGTGAGGATGATGTGCCGGATGGTGATAAATGGTGCAGGCGTAAGCGTAATAATTAGCACAAAGCAGTTCAAGCGTTTAATGGCGCACACGGTGTATATATACAACAAAAGTCACAGTATAGTCACGGCATAAGAGGATAAAGTTCACACACAACACAATAAAGTCAAGATAAACAGCCCCGAGGCGCAGTTGGCTAGATACCAGCTTGCGAAACGAGAGGCCACGGGTTCGATCCCCGCACCGAGACAAATGTTTGTGTGATCCACAAGTATTTGTTTCGGGTCTGGGTGTTTGTGAGACCGAAAAGTCTCTCGTAGTTTCTGATACCCACGACACAAGACTTGTATCTTAGTGTGGGGTCAGAACTATGTAAGTATGTGACTGTTGGGTGTATTTTTTTTTTAAATAAAAATAGCAGAAGGAGACGAGACAGTTAAAGGTACGAGAATATTAATACAAAAGGCAGCTATTAAGCGCGGACCAGATAAGGCGGCGAGGTAGCAGGTGACACGGGCTTCGCGAGCGAGAGAGGTGTACCGACTGGCCGCTGCCGCGTCGGCGCGGCCGGCGCGTGCGTCGAAGCGGTGACGCGCATCGCTCGCCCTGTCACTACGCGAAACCGGTTTGCACCGGCGCGATATCGTGCGCCTCCAATGCACTCCACATATATTTAATAATATTATCTTACTAATATTATAAACGCGAAAGTTTGTAATAATGTATGGATGTCTGGATGTCTGGATGTTTGTTGCTCTTTCACGCAAAAACTACCGAATGGATTGTAATGAAAGTTTACAATAATATAGCTTATACATCAGAATAACACATAGGCTATACTTTTTAAAGATAGTGTGTGAATTGTCCAAAATATAACGATAATTGTCAAGTAAGTCGGGAAAAATCTGCTATCTGCGGGCTATTTTGGCGTACGCGTCACGTACGTCAAACATTTTATGTTTATCCCGCCAATACGGTTAATGGTCCCCTCATATTAATGAACGTATTTAAATAAAGGTTTTGAATCGACAACATATATCCACAATATTCGAACAATTGCGCATTTTACATTTTAAAATGTAGAATAATTAGTAATGAAAAGGGAGTGACATATTTGTTAGTTGTCAAATATTTATGCGTGCGTTCAGAAATTTATTTTTAAACTCCTTGGTTTTACCTGGTATGTTATAAATGAGAAAATAACTATATTATGACTGTTACGCTTTCACGCCTTAATCATTTGACCGATGTGAACGATTTTTGGTATGGACATAAATGGGACTCTGTGGAATAAAATAGACTACAACTTATTTTCTTTCTGAACCCAACCCTGTAGTCTACGCGGACGGAGTCGCGCGCAAAAGCTAGTATCTAATAAATGTGTTGGGTTCTGTAAGAGTAATGTATTGTAATGTATATGTGTTGTGTAATGTGTGTGAGTGTAACTGTGGATAAATATACATAATATTAAATATGTTAATAAATGAAAATATTTAATAAATTAAATATTAGGTACGCCACAGATTCAAACTTGTAAAAGTCTATTTGAATAAAGATAATTTGACTTTGACTCTTGACATTTATCACCCACATTTTTCCACTCCCGTACGAAATGTTGTCCACGTAAACAATATCACGAGTAAGTCGGTTACAAACTGACACATACAACCATTTCATTTCCCAATGTGTACCTACATGAAGTAATAAAATCTGGACGCGGCCTTTTCATAACCCCTGTACGAAAACAACCTTCCGTGATAGATACGAGACTCGTCACTTAGCTAAGCTCATGAACTAGGTAAGGCAAATAGCATACACATACATACATAACCTCACGCCTGTATTCCCCAAAGGGGTAGGCAGAGGTGCATTTCTGCACCCACATTTCGCCAGGTATGGATCAGTCCCACGTAATAGGGGGCGAGCCTATTGCCGTTTTTCGGGCACACTTCCAGACTCCGTGCTGCTACTGAGAATTTCCTAATGGAAAAACCCACTAACACTTTGCCCGACCCGGGAATCGAACCCAGGACCTCTAGATCGCACGGCACATACCTGTGCCGCGAGACCACGAGGCAAATAGCGATACTTTAGAATTCAAAAGGAATATTTTTCCCGTTTCTGACACATTTTTAACGCTATTCTCCCGCTATGGGTCGTAGCACGATGATATTTTATATAGCCTTTCTATACAAATGGAGTCATAATCATCATCATCATCATCCCATATACGTCCCACTGCTGGGCACGGGCCTCCATATGTATCATCCTCCTCTACCATTGAGAGGGTTTAGGCCTTAGTCCACCACGCTGGCCTAGTGCGGGTTGGCGAACACATGGAACAAATGGGTTTTTGCCATGGGTTGGGAAAAGCATTCACTAAATTCTAACCAGATAGTGATGGCCTCGAGGGGCCCCTATGGGTCGTAGTAAAGAGCGTTTTGACTTTGACTTTGACTATGTCGTGATGACCTCGAGCGAGCCAATTTCGGTGGTGACTATTTAAAGCCTCCTCAGACTTATTTTAATAATGAATTATTTGACAGCCCCGTGGCGCAGTTGGCTTGACACCAGCTTGCGAAACGAGAGGCCGCGGGTTCGATCCCCGCACCGAGACACATGTTTGTGTGATCCACAAGTATTTGTTTCGGGTCTGGGTGTATGTGAGACCGAAAAGTCTCTCGCAGTTGCTGATACCCACGACACGAGACTTGTATCTTAGTGTGGGATCAGAACTATGTATGTGACTGTTGGGTGTATTTATAAAATAATAAAAAATTATGAATGCATGTTCATCAATGTTTAACCATATTATGATGCTATACAGGGTGTAAAAAAAAAACATGATCGAAAGCTTAGACAGCTAATAGTTACGGTGATTACAAACACAAAGACGCTAAACGTAATTATTACCTGTCTTAGTTTTACACTTTGTATTAAAAATAAATAAATAAAAATAAATACACCCAACAGCCACATACATAGTTCTGACCCCACACTAGGACACAAGTCCTGTGTCGTGGGTATCAGAAACGAGAGATGTTTCAGTCTCACAAACACCCAGACCCGAAATAAACATTTGTGGATCACACAAACATTTGTGTCGGTGCGGGGATCGAACCCGCGGCCTCTCGTTTCGCAAGCTGGTGTCTAGGCAACTGCGTCACTGGGCTGTCAATGTTGATAAATTATTACAAGTTAATAGCAAGATTAAGCATCTGCATCTAGTAGGGTACAGGATAAATTTCTGTTGCTTTTTCACATGATGTCTGTTTGTATCATCTGTATTCAGTTATGTAGATCCATAATCATAAAAAAAATATCAAGTGTATTACCGCGAAGGAAAACAGAGTATAGTGGTTAGTTCTAGGTTTTCTATTAGGTAATTTTAAACATCTGCACGAAATCTAAATATATTCTACGACTAATGACAATATGCTCCTCTTGATATACAGGGTGTATTCAGACCGTGATCGGAAACTAAGGCAGGTAATAGCTAAGGTGATTACAAACCCCCTGGCGTTAAAGAAAATTCTGACAAAAAATAAAAATTTTGACTTTTTCCATACATTCATCGGTATTAAATGTACGCGGTTTGTATGGAAAACGTAATATTTTTTATTTTTTGTCAGAATTTTCTTTAACGCCAGGGGGTTTGTAATCACCTTAGCTAATACCTGCCTTCGTTTCCGATCACGGTCTGAATACACCCTGTATGAGAGTTTAAGAAAGCAGCTAGTGAAACTTTTTTGAAGAAATAAAAGTGTATTTCTTTATCTACACTGGCCTAGTGCGTGTTGGCGGACTACACACGTAAGAAATTCCGTAGAACTTTCAGGTGTGCAGGTTTCCTCACAGTGTTTTCCTTCACCGTTAAAGTACGTCATAAGTCATAGTGAATAGGTGAGGTTCTCGACCGCCCGCCTTAACCTCGAGCCCATCACTACTTATCTACCTTTCGAGAATAGACAGTCGAGGCGTCAGATTATTAAGGTCAAACTTTTAAGACTAGAATTAAGACTAATAACCGCTTCCTGAAGTTTCTAGCTCACACCGCCAATTACCAGCGCCAATTCAGAATTTTATGGCAATGTAAATACTGTTTTTACAGTCCCCAATAAAAGCAACAGTTAATTTTATTTTTCATAAAAGCACGCGGCTGTTCCCACGGCGTTACGTGATAAAGTTATGCGAGAACTTTCCTACCGCATCTTAAATCATAAATTGCGAAACTGCGCTGTTTCCTTTTTCGCATAAACGAGATCAAATCGTGTTCTGTCTCGCTCGTGTCGTTGTTTCATCGCATGTGGCAGAGCAGGACATAACATGATTAATTTGAGATCTTAGCAGCGTCTTTAAGAAGGTCGTTTATGCTTTAAACAAGGGTATGTATGTATTTATATTGGTGAAATTGTTTCACGGTTAATCGGGGATGAAATTAATATAATTTGTATGAAAACGAACACTGATCGGGCTATTTAGTGAATGAAACATCAAATACAATGAAATATGCTGTCTCGTGGTTTCGCGGCACAAGTATGTGCCGTGCGATCTAGAGGTCCTGGGTTCCCGGGTCGGGCAAAGTGTTATTGGGCTTTTTCATTAGGAAATTCTCAGTAACAGCATGGAGTCTGGAAATATGCCCGAGAAACGGCAATAGGCTCGCCCCCTGATACATACTCATACATACCTGGCGAAATGTGGATGCAGAAATGCACCTCTGCCTACCCCTTCGAGGAATACAGGCGTGAGGTTATGTATGTATGTACAATGAAATATTTTTAAGTTTCAAAAAAATATTTTACTAGGTTCTTAACCTATATATATATATACACATATATTATATAGATTAAGTATATATTTTAATATTATTATTGAGGTTCGAAAAATATTGGTCTGTTTATTCAAAACAAAATTATTGCAGTATCAAAATAAATTGTAATAACTTTAATATTGGACGAGAATTCTTGGCATGTTTCATTTAAATATTGAATTCTGGTATTTTAGTTTAATAAAAATATTTATTTTGTGAAAGTAGACGGTAATATAAATAATAGTAAAGTAAATTGGACATCATCATCATCAGCCCATATACGTCCCACTGCTAGGCACGGGCCTCCTCTACAACAGAGAGTCCACCACGCTGGCCTAGTGCGGGTTGGCGGACTACACACCTAAGAAATTCCTAAGAGCATTTAGGTGTGCAGGTTTCATCACGATGTTTTCCTTCACCGTTAAAGTACGTGATAATTCTTTGTGAATACACACATAACTTCGAAAAGTCAGAGGTGTGTGCCTGGGGGTTTGAACCCGCGACCGTCGAGATTCTCGACCGCATGCCCAAACCTCGGGTCCATAACGGCTTTTCCTAAGTTATCTCCAGTTTATTCCTATACAGCCACTTAAAAATTTGCTCACAAATAAAATTACAGCGAAAAGGTTTTATAATAGTGAGCTGTCAAAAATGGCGGGTTTGAGGAAAAAATCTGCGTTAACCGAACAAATATAAGGCAATAATCGTTTCTCAACACTCAGCCGGTATCCTCAGAGGCCATAAGTCTTCAAACTTTAGGTAAAAAAAAACTTTTCTAAACAAACACGGAGGCGAAAGATTGATAGCTTCACCTCGCCTGTACAGGCATAAAAGTTATGGACGGGACATACTGACTGCTTGGAAGGGCAGCTAAATTGTTTGATAATGATTAGTAACGCTAATTAGCAATGGCGGTACTTCAATAGAAGCCCAAAAGCGTTAAACGTTAATTGTGTAACGTCTAGTTGATATTTGCTTATTGTGGGGTCTTTATTTAAAAAATTGCTTTAAAGCTTAAAAAACATTATTCGGAATTGTGAAAGGCAAACTGGGCTTTTGGGCTTCTATGGAAGTACCGCCACTGCTAATTAGTAATAAGTAATTTAACGATGAACAAAAACATCGCGAGGAAACCTGCACATCTAAAAAGTTCTTAGGAATTTCTTAGGTCCGCCAATTCACACTAGGCCAGCGTGGTGGACTAAGGTCTAAACCGTCTCAGTAGAGGAGGCCGTATATGGGCTGACGATGATGATGAATTAGCAGACAGGACGTGGTGGACTAAGGCCTAACGCCTATCTGATGTATGTCTTTTAGATCTTGCAGGATAAATTGGCGAAAATTTAGGATTGGTGTCAGTCTTAATAATATTAGAGACACAGTCTTAACAATGAAACGAATTTAAGCTAATTTCAATATTTTATAATCAGTCATGTAGCTTCATTTGAAAACAGAGTATCGTCAAAATTCATGGATATTTTATGTATAAATGTGTGTTTATGTATATAGTATATATGAATAGTTATTTGTACTTCTTTTAGTTTATTTATTTGTATTTTAAGATCTCTGTTTAATATTTTTTAAATTTCACTTTGTGCACTTACGGCTACCTTTCATTTCTCTTCCTACATCTCCATCCTTGGTTGTAAGAGATCGCCTTGTGCGATGGTCCTAACGTCCTATACTTTTGTACTTATTCAGTCTACTGTAATCCATAGTTTTTATCTTATAAATAAAGTTTTAAATAAATAAACAAAGAAAAATAACTACAAATCATTTGCTATAGAATGTCTGGAACTCCGAAAGCATTCCATTCCAAGCGAAGTCCAACACACCGCAAAACAAAACGCCGAGCTCCAACTGGCCGAACAACCCAGCCGTGTGTACGCGAATTTAGAAGAATTCTAACCACAGATTCGCACAAAGCCCAAGCAAATACTTCGCTCCCCACAAAGAAAATACCAATCGATCAATCGTCGCTGAGCTCCTGCGAAACTTTCAAAATAATACGGGCTCGCGAGTTCGCTACAAGTTTGCGGATGCCATACTTTGTTAATCCGTTGTTAGGTATGATTACGTGTTGAGGGGTTTGACGTGTTTGGAATCACACACCAGATGTTTATATGACACATAACTCATACATACATAAACTCACGCCTGTATTCTCCGAAGGGGCAGGCAGAGGTGCATTTCTGCACCCACGTTCCGCCAGGTATGTATCAGTCCCACGTAATAGGGGGCGAGCCTATTGCCGTTTTTCGGGCACAATTCCAGACTCCGTGCTGCTACTGAGAATTACCTAATGGAAAAACCCAATAACACTTTGCCCGACCCGGGAATCGAACCCAGGACCCCTAGATCGCACGGCACATACTTGTGCCGCGAGACCACGAGGCAGTCCGGCATTTATATGATAGCCTTAAGAAACCAGCTTGTGGAACGAGAGGCTGCGGGTTCGATCCCGTCACCGAGACAAATGTTTGTGTGATCCATAAATATGGTCTGGGTGTTTGTGATACCGAAATGTCTCTCGTAGTTTCTGATACCCACGACACAAGACTCGTATCTTAATGTGGGGTTAGAGCTATGTATGTATGTGACTGTTGGGCGTATTTATTTATTTATTATTATTATATTAATGAATCCTACGTACGGGGGTACGTAGAGGCATATTTGTAGGCGTTGTGAAACTATTAAGCTCTAAGCAAGAAATCGAACTTATTAAAGTGAAATAAAACCATTTCTAGACTCTAAATCGCCATTACAAAAAGTAATTTTTTTTTCAATTTTTGAAATAATAGAACGAAGTTCGCACCGAAATAACATAACCTAAAAAGATAAATATACATACTAAAAATATATATCCAATTGGTATATCTGAAGCGAAGTGCAAAAATATTTCTAGGTGTATTTCTAGGCGTTTCAACAGCGATTAAGTCCTGAACTACGGGGTTAGCTTATTGAAGTGAGGCAGACCCATTTCTAGACTTCCAATCGCACTCGCTATAGGCGAATAAGAATGCAGATATTCTAATTATTTTTGTTTTAATTATTTAGTATGTCCATATCCCACCACAAACCCGCCACTGTAACTCCGATGCTCCAGGATCAACAGCGGCACGCACAGTATTGACGCCGAGCAATGAAGCTCAGCGAATCTAAGGGGATATAATTTGTCATAACCCTGCAACGAAGTTAATCAGAAAGACAATATAAAGGATGAGTTGGAAATTATTATAATTATTTAGTAGTAATATAAGGGAAACTTGAATTTTCTTCTTAACAGGATAACATAAACTAGACAGGTGAAAAATATATGGTAACCTAGATCTATTCCAGCGATAAGTGAAATGATTGGATCGCAGTATAATTTAAGATTTCTCCTCGAATTTTATGAAATAAGGCACATTAAACACGATTCCTCAATAGTAGTTAGTTAGGTTTTGGCAGCATTCCATCTGTGTCTATTGGTCTGTGGGCTGGACCGGACGTGATCAAACATAATATCATCGTCATGCTTTTATCTTCTAAGGAGTAGGTAATGATGTATGTATCTAAAATTAATGTTATGTAAGTACCATGCAATAGCTCATCTGGTGAAATGTTGTAATAATATATCACCCGGTATTCGAACATGGGACTATTCAATCACATACCGCGCCTTTTTAGCGCAAAATCTACGACTCAGTCGTAATAGTAGATCTATTACAGAAAGTTATTAAGCGGAGGGGTTAAATTTATTTTGATATTAATTATAGTTGCAATTTGTATGTATTCACAATGAATTATCACTTACTTTAACGGCCTAAAAGTTCTTAGGAATTTCTTAGGTGTGTAGTCCGCCAACCCGCACTAAGGTGGACTAAGGCTTAACCCTGTCAGTTGTAAAGGAGGCCCGCGCCCAGCAGTGGGACGTACAAGTATATGGGCTGATGATTATGACTCATCAAACGCACTATCATTATCACAGCCTGCTTTCTGAGCATGACTCAATTATATGAATCATGAGGTTGACTTTAGCATACGGAAACTAACCATCTCAGTCAACAACAGAAATTGACTGTACTACCGCTGTCAAGCCAGCCTTTTTGCACTACAACTTTATTTTTATTTTATAATTTATTTTATTAGAAAAACAAACAGTCACTTAAATATCTAGTTATCATAACCATCAGCCCATATACGTCCCACTGCTGAGCACGGGCCTCCTCAAACTTTGAGAGGGTTTGTAGGCCTTAGTCCACCACGCTGGCCTAGTGCGGGTTAGCGCACTACACACCTAAGAAATTCCTAGGAACTTTTAGGTGTGCAGGTTTCATCACGATGTTTTCCTTCACCGTTAAAGCAAGTGATAATTCATTGTGAATACACACATAACTTCGAAAAGTCAGAGGTGTGTGCCTGGGGTTTGTACCTGCGTCCGTCGAGATTCTCGGCCGCGCGCCTAAGCCTCGAGGCCATCACTGCTTATATCTAGTTATACTAATACATAATTTTGCTTAAAGACTAATAATATGTTTCCGCATATACATATATGTACGTATATCTAAAATCACGACTTGCATGAAAGCTTAACCGAAATATAACACAAGTATAAAAGAAAAAACAAGAGTAAAAACCAATAGCATTTGAGTATAAGTGAATTAGAGAACTGTTTGGAACCAGAGCTTTAAAAGCATTTCTTTTAACATCGGCTGTATTAAAAATATCAATATCAAGAACGTCAGCCAGTTCATTGAATAAGTTTTCTGCCCTTAAGAAGAACGAGTGTCGCCTGTATTGTATTATTTCATATTACAACTTTGCTCTACTAAACCCAAATCTGTTAATCCACGTATCCGAGACCTAATTTTATCTTTGACGATGTTTATATCCATTTAACACGGACGTAAAACATTAATATTCGTTAAAAAATGGTTTTCCGCAAGAATGATTTCGGCGACTTGCAAAACCCGTCCTATTTTACGTGGCTATGGGATCTTTGTGTTGAAATCCCTTTAATTACACAAGGATTACAAACGAGGTGAAAAAGTAATATTTTATTAAGCATTCCGAAGCTCAGGGGTCGAGTTCTGTTGGATCAGAAGGTTTTGGCGGATATTTTTTTTGCTAGAGGGTATCTCTCTCGCAATGGGCCCTTATGGTATATCCATTGTGGAATGCTACTCGTATTTTAACTACCTCGAACTATCGCGACTTGAATATTTGCCGTTCGGTCTACACATCCCGGATAATTTCCGAGTCAGTCAAAGTGTTAGTGGGTTTTTCTATTAGGAAATTCTCAGTAGCAGCACGGAGTCTGGAAATGTTCCCGAAAAACGGCAATAGGCTCGTCCCTTATTACGTTAGACTTATGTGTGCCTGGCGAAATATGGGGGCAGAAGTGCACCTTGGCCTATCCATTTAAGGAAATACAGGTGTGATGTATTTATTTATGTACAAAATACTACTGTTTCTGCTACTGGTCGGCATAATTATGTGGACTGGTGATTGTCGCAGTCGTTTCTAGCCAGTGCAAAAAAATAAAGTATAGTGCCAGTATAAAAAAGTCATTTGCTAAAACAAAAAACATATTTGAAACTATTCTAATATGTTTTTAAATGCGTTCTATGCTATTAAGAAAATTCTAGATAATGCCGAGGGCTAGCCTATTGTGGGCGGTTATCTGATATCGATAAAAATAGAAAAGTTTCGCAATCATTTATCAATTTCATCCCGAGATATGAAAAGTTCTTGTGTAAAGTAGGCTACGACGTTTTATTGGTACTAGGGTAACATGTATTTGATGGAGGCAATTTACGTTTTTATTGCGATACAGTATAGATAATTATTAGACCGCGGATCAGTTACGCTTGTGGAACCAAAGAGGTACATTTCTGACTTAATTACCTGATTATAGGGTAAGAGCAACCTTATTGCCGTTTTTAGGACACATTTGTAGACCTCATGTTAGTATTCTTCCGTTTCAAACTACCTGTACACCAGTGGTGGTACTTCCATAGAAGCCCGAAAGCCCAGTTTGCCTTTTAAAGTTCAGAATAATAATCTTTTAATATTTATTTAACAAAAAAAATATAAATAAAGACCTAACAAAAACCAATTATAAACTAGACATTACACAATTAACGTGACACGCTTTTGGGCTTCTATGGAAGTACCGCGACTGCTGTACGCCTATCTAGCGTCCGTTAGTCACTTGGTCCTTTCATTGAAAACAAGCCAAGCCAGCCAAATACCGTGCAAGCGGAATTGCAGCATGCAGCTGAATCATTGTTGACAATATAAATTGTATTTCCTAATTGACATTGACAGCCCCGTGGCGCAGTTGGCTAGACACCAGCTTGCGAAACGAGAGGCCGCGGGTTCGATCCCCGCACCGAGACAAATGTTTGTGCGATCCACAAATATTTGTTTCGGGTCTGGGTGTATGTGAGACCGAAAAGTCTCTCGTAGTTTCTGATACCCACGACACAAGACTTGTATCTTAGTGTGGGATCAGAACTATGTATGTCACTGTTGGGTGTATTAATTTATTAATTTCCTAATTGTTTATTTTTGTATGTTTCCGTATGTTGGCCAATAATAAAACTTGTTTTCTTTCTTTCTATAGAGTTTCCTCACGAGAAAGCCTCTACTCGGCACGGGAGCCGATCCTGAGGGGCATCAAATGGTTTTTTCTTTATCATAACGATGATGAATCCCCTAACAAATGGGAAATAAACACAAGCTGATGTAACTTGAGTTTGAAAATACTATTCTGTCTACACTTCGGGGGCACATATTTAAGTCATCATCATCATCAGCCCTTAAACGTGCCACTGCTGGGCACGGGCCTCGTGTAAAACTGAGAGGGAAAATGCCTTAGTCCACCACGTTGGCCTAGTGCAGATTGACGGACTATACACCTGAGAAATTCCTAAGAATTTTTCCTCACGATGTTTTCCTTTACCGTAAAGTGATGCTTCCCCGTTCAAGTAAGTGATAATTCATTATGAATACCACATATAACTTTGAAAAGTCAGAAGTGTGAAATATATGTATGTGGCAATATAATTCCCAATTGTTGTTCCCGAGTGTTGTTTTTCCGAATTTCAATCACACTTGATGTTTACACTAAATTGTGCCACTCGGACGGGTATTTAAGGCGAAGGTAGCCGTTAATAATATTTAATAACACATAAATTCTTCCGCCGGTATTCCTGAAGCGGTAGGCAGAGGTGTCAATAGAAAAGTCGAAGTCAAAATAATATTTACTCAAAAAGACTTTAACAAGCGCCTTTGAATGGTCAATTTTAAAGCCATTTCTGAATCTGTTTTGCTAGGTTTGTTTTAAGTCCTACGTATTCAATGCGGGCTTGTTGCAATTTACGCTATGTTTTCTCATACTGGGCTGCTACTACGAATTTTCTAATGAAAAAACACAATTACCTTAACATTACCTTAATTTCTCTTCCTACAACTCTATTCTTTGTTGTCTGTAAGAGATCGCCTTGTGCCCAGCAGTGGGACGTATAACGGCTGATGATGATAATGATGATGATATTCAGTTTAATTGCGTGAGTGTGTGTATGTGTGTCTTTGTGACTGTATGCCTGTGTAAATTAGTGGCTACTATCACTAAGATTCTAAATACATTATTAATGTTTAACACATTGAACATATTCCGCCGCCTTAAGCGAGGAATCCGGACAAATGTTTGTGCCACTGAGTCCAATCTGATTCAATTTGATTTCGTATGTTATTGGATTTAAAGGCACACGTACCTGTAAAGGGATTCCATCCGATCACCCAATTGGCTGGATTATGGATGCGTCCAATATCATTTGGATTCTTGTGACAGACCGCTGGTGTTAATTACGTAAATGTACTTTCATGGCATTTAAAAATTACGGTACGGTATTAAAAATGTTATTTAAAAAAAAAACTGTATATTGAAGTATTAGATATTTATGTATACTATTATGATGAAGAGAAAATTGTTGTGTATTGGTGTTTGTTTCTTATGAATTAACCACAAAAATAATCGAAAAATTTGGATGATTTTTTTCGTAAGTACCTATAGATTTCGAAAACTCCTAAGCTATTTTTCACAATAAAATGAGATTATATAGATAGATATATCTCTTACCCAATTACAATATAATTCAGCTACTTACCTGCAAAAGAAAAATATGGAAATGAATATCAAAAGATATTAATTAAGCATAACAAGATAAATATAACTACATTTTCATTGCACAAGTCGTATATCCAATCCATCGAATCCATCAGCCTAAGGAAATCCACTGCTGAACATAGGCCACCTCCAATGACTTCCATAGTGACCTGTTGGAGGCAGCCTGCATCCAGTATATGCGTATAAGTATAAGTCGTATATGCGAACCTAAAATTCAATAAATATATGTTCATTGTCACTGATAATACATTCTTATCCACAGATCAGTTAAGACTAGAAAGGGAATGTGAGCATGCCGAGCGTGCCGAACCTACGATTAGAATATCACATGTTTGACACGGCCGCTTCTTAGTAATTCGGGTGGCGTGTAATATCAAGAGTTTTATAAATGTGTGACAACCAATAGCAGCCCTTCATTTTTGTTTGAAACGTTTATCATTGGTCGTGACAGAATGAACAGGTGACAGACAAGCGGCGACACTCGTCCTCATACAAAATACTGTCTATTTCCCTTCTAATCTTATTCAGCTGTTCTGCGTTCTTATCCTATATCCTAAATTGGTGATACATTTGTGCTTAGCTCTTCTTCGATGCTGGCTAATTAATAACAAAGCTAATTATAACAAAGATGTAATTCCTAGTTAAATATAATACCATCTTAGTTTTAATAAGGTGAATTTCGCCTAGCGTCAGATGGCCTGTAGTTTAAGAAGCTAAAGCGGTAATATTTAGCTAAGCCCACTCTTGCAAGAATTAATTTCGTGAATTTCAAGCGTTCGAGAAAATTCTACGAAACGTACTCTTTAATAGTATGATTAAAGTTATTTTAAGTTTCGTTTTTAACTGTTTTTAGCGTCAGGCGATTGTATCGACTGGTGAGAAATGGTAGTTGACATTTTGTTAATATTTTACTCTAATTACGTGGATTCCCCAGGTTTGATACTCGGTAGGAGTAAACATTGTAATTTTTATTTTTGTGTTAAGAAATTCGCAGCTAGTAGCCGGCACGCTTATCCTCTTTAACATGATATTTAAAACATAATTTATTTATTTCAGCGGTCGTAGGTTCGAACCCCAGGCACACACTTCTGACTTATATCTTATTTTAACGGTGAAGGAAAGCATCGCGAGGAAACCTGTACACCTAATGGTTCTAAGAAATATCTTAGGTGTGTAGTCCGCCAACGCGCACTAGGCCAGCGTGGTGGACTAAGGCCTAAACCCTCAGTTGAAGAGGAGGCCCGTGCCCAGCAGTGGGACGTAAATATGGTATACGGGCCGATGATGATGATGATGATGATGAATGAGACGGTGGTAGGAATTAACCCCAAGAAAATTTTTCTTACTTAAAAAATGAATCGCACTCTTTCAGGTGAGACTAAAACGGTACATCATCATCATCATCAGACCAAATACGTCCCACTGCTGGGCACGGGCCTCCTCCCTTCACCGATAGAGGCGAGAATGAGTGAATCTAATTAATTCACAAGTCTACATAAATATGTGACATTAATTATCGTCATGACATAAACGCGTTCCAAACAAGATGTTTACCAACTTAACGATATTAATGAATGTTTTTGTGCCATAATGGAAGGGGTTTAGGGACATGAAAATACCCAAAGAGGGTAAAAAGTGATGAGGTGACAGATCGGGGTCTCTCGTTGAGAAAAAATTGATATGATGTCTAATTTTACATGTTTGGAGTAAGGGTAGATTGGGGGTGGAAATGGATAATAACGGTTAGTATTTTTTTTTTGCCATAGATACAGTATTTTAGTCAGAGTTCGGTGTATATATACACTTTACCATGAATCTGTGAAGGGGAATCTAGTTAGCAGTGCCGGTACTACTATAGAAGCGTTAGGTACACGTTAATTGTGTAATGTCTAGTTTATAATTGTTTATTGTGGGGTCAGGATATTCTCATTTATATGTCAAATTGCTTTTGTAAAATAATCATTTAAAGCTTTAATATGATTATTCGGAATTTTATGTAAATTCTATGTAAATTAATTAAATATATACACATTTATTTATTTATCTTATTAATTATTATATTGTACACATGAACTACCCTCCCTTCTACCACTTGTTTATGTCCATCTTATGGTTGTCTCTAAAAGATCGCCTCGAGCGATAAGACCGCCAATTGTACTTCATTCTTTTTGTATATTGTTTTGTTCATTATTTCTTAGTGAACAATAAAGTGTTTATAAATAAATAAAATTTTGTAAGGCAAGCTGGGCTTTTGGGCTTCTATGGAAGTACCGCCACTGATAGTTAGGTTTGTTTTTCTAAGCTCACATTTCCACATTAGTCAGACGATATCTAAAGGCACATATTCTCACAAAATCGTTTTTGCCTAATCCGGGAATCGAAACGAAGTATATTTCGAATCAAAGTTGCACTGATAAAGCAATCTGGTTTTTCTCCTCTAACATACCACTATACGAGGTTGGTAAAGTAACGAGACTTTTCGGTTTTACAATCACCCACACGCGAAACAAAAAATTATGGTACACATAAATTGTCCCGTGAGATCGAACGTGGGGCCTTTTGTTTTGCAAGCTAGTATCTAGTCAACTGCGTCACGTTGTCAAAATCAATAAAACCAACAACTCACAACCTCGGTGGAATATAAAAGGATTATTTCGCGAAAAAGTCGACAGGTTAACTAAAGAAAGATTTGCGCGTGTTTGAAGTGTGCGGTTAAGTTGGGAGACGTGCGTGAGTGAGATTTTATTGTCGCATACAACGGCGAGTTCGAAGAAGGCTGGCAAAACCTTTTGACCTTCAGACTGTATGGAATAGTTGACAGGAGTTGTGGCTATGGACTTGATGTCTAGACCCGGTACTTTTCACACTGCTCCTTTGTGACCCACTGAATACTTTTAAACCCAAGCTGGTTCCGTTAAGGTTAAATAATCCATATTTATTAATAGTATCTAGTAATGTTTTATTAATACTAGTTGGTATTATTTTTAAAACAAGGCGGGAATGTTGCGACTCGCTATTATTTTCATGGCCCGGTATCTACCGGGTCGCGACCCGGCAAATGGGAAACACTGGTCTAGACCAAAAAAAAGGCGCTAATCTTCGTACTGGTAATTTGGTTTTGGTTTGGTTTTTCCATTAGGAAATTCTCGGTAACAGCACGGAGTCTGGAAATGTGCCCGAAAAACGGCAATAGGCTCGCCCCCTATTACGTGGGACTGATACATACTTGGCGAAATGTGGGTGCAGAAATGCGCCTCTGCCTACCCCTTCGGGGAATACAGGCGTGAGTTTATGTATGTATGTATGTGGTTATCCCATAATGTAATCCCGGTTCAAAATGACTGGTTCGCTAATTCGTATCATTTCTGTACCAACAAGTTTCCAAATAGTTTATCAACTGACGTCTTTCTACTATCCTAGGTCCTTTAAGCGCATTGTGAAGAAGAATCTCAGCAAACGTGAGGGTATCAATTTCAAATGACCAGAGCTTGTCCCTCGTCACTTGAAGCTCTGTTTGGACAGCATCGTGACTACCCAGTGGCGGTACTTCCATAGGAACCTAAAAGAGTTACACATTAATTGTGTATTGTCTAGTTTATAATAGTTTATTGTGGGGTCAGGATATTCTAATTTATATGTCAAATTGCTTATGTTAAATGAAGGTTTTAACCTTAAAGATTAATTATTCGGATTTTTGTAAGCGTGACTTTTGGGCTTCTATGGAAGTACCGCCACTATAACTACCAGATGCGGTGTCACTTTGCCAAAAATAAACTTGGAAAAGAGCATGAAGTAACCTCTATACAGAGTGTAAACAGACCATCATCGAAATCTGCGTGACGTAATAGTTATGGTGGTTAGGATAGCGTCAATTTTTTTTCTTTTTTTTTCCTTCAATATTTGTAATCACCGTAACTATTCCCTGTTTATCTGTTATGTATACAGGTCTTACGTAGATAGTTAACAATATATTTCACCAGAAACTCGCTGTAAATTCAGCTCACAAATACAATATGTTTGATAATAACTGAAGCATGTATAAGCAATTTACTGTAACCTACGTCATGGAGACTGTATCAGTTGCTATAGTAATTATATAAGTTGTGTTATACTTTCAATCATGAGCTTAAGCGTTTTTGATAATAAATACACCCAACAGTCACATACATAGTTCTGATCCCACACTAAGATACAAGTCTTGTGTCGTGAGTATCAGAAACTACGAGAGACTTTCCGGTCTCACATACACCCAGACCCGAAACAAATATTTGTGGATCACACAAACATTTGTCTCGGTGCGGGGATCGAACGCGCGGCCTCTCGTTTCGCAAGCTGGTGTCTAGCCAACTGCGCCACGGGGCTGTCGAATAGTACTTTCAGTAAGAAGAATTTTCAAAGCTATACTTCTTTAGGCGCGTTATGAAAAAAATATGAGAGTGAAATTTTAATATGCGCGCGCATCACTGTAACATAAAAGTAAGACGGTAAAGCCGCCTATGTGCTCCAATATAATTGACAGATTGAAGCTGCCTATGTTAAATGTAAGTGTATTGGGACGAAAACACTTTTGAGTATGGGTCCAGAATTGCACATCTGCTCAGCCGTTCGGGGAACAGGCGTGTGTGTATATATGCCATTGTAAACCTCCCCGCGTAAGTTTACCCCTCGTCCCAAACACTGGGGATACCTAATTTATCGCCAGCACCCTTGTTAAACAGTATCGGGTGCCATCCAAGTTCTTGTCACGACATACAGCGATAATTAACAAAGCTTCATTACATTTAATTATGTCGCCTCGACAAGGGTTTTTTGAAGAATATCTTATATATTTATTGAAGTACATTGAGTTGGTTCAAAGTCAAAATACTCTTTATTCAAATAGACTACAAGTTCTTTTGAATCGTCAATTTTATGAGTAAACTATTGCCGCTTCGAAACGTGTTATCGCTGTGGAGAAGAAACGGCAAGAAACTCGCTCAGCAACACGAAATGTCAAATGTTTTATATATTATACATTTCTATAGCAGTTAATATATGTCCACGATGCTGCAGCTGGTCAGGTTTCCCGATTATTAAAAGCGGTTAGGTCTTAGTCCATGTCTGAGTAGGAATAAGTGGACTTAAATACTGAAGAATTTCCTTATGATAAAATCCAATGCAGGTTTCCTCACCATCATTTTTTCATTCAAGGATTCACTCAAGTAGTCTTTAGAGGAGGCTTATGGTCCATATGATTATGAAAAATAAATTTTAATAATTAGAATCGAATCATAAGTTAAACTCCGCAAAAATAGCAACATACAGGTGTTATTATACCATAAATAAAAACTGTAGATCAATAAAAAATAAAGCAAAATGCAGCGAATAAACTTCCCGCGCTTCGGTGGCGAAAGCTTCGCACAACAAGTTGAAACAACAAATATTTGTCTTTGCAAACGTGTGAACACGGCTCCGAACCTGCGCAATGTGTGATTAACTTGTTATGTGTTTACAATACTCGTTAGGAGTATTGGCCCGTGCGATTATGAGATTCAGAGTTCGATTCCCGGCGAGCAATCAGTAGCAAATGTCCGTGAAAAAAAGCGATTTTTTTCTTATAACATGTGATTTTGGATTAATTTTACTAAACGTCGTTGTGTGAATAAATATTATTCTGCCAAGACCTTAGGGAATAAAGACGTATATTTTCAACAGTACGCTTTTTCGAGTCATATGACATATTTCAGCCTTTATAATATGTTCTACTCGTAATATAAAGCAAAGTGTTATTGGGTTTCTCCATTAGGAAATTCTCAGTAGCAGCACGGAGTCTGGAAATGTGAGAAACGGCAATAGGCTCGCCCCCTATTACGTGGGGCTGATACATACCTGAAGAAATGTGACTGCAGAAATGCACCTCTGCCTACCCCTTCGGGGAATACAGGCGTAACGTTATGTATGTATGTCCTAATAGATTTTTTTTATGGTTAAATTTAATCGTATGAATGTCATGCCGTATAAATGTGCTATTTCTGGGCACAAAACACATTAGGCCTAAGTCCATTCAGGCTTCCATGAATCGATACAACACTAAGCTACCTTGAGGACAGATATTTTTAGCCTACAAACCAACATCCTTGCATTATACCACCCCTTATAAGCCCTATTGTAATGAAACCTCTACATATGACTAAACCGCCTCCTCGCCCCACTAAAATCGATATTCAAGCAAAACTAGCCCGCAGAATTAGTTACAAACGTAAATACATCACAATACCGTATGGAATAAACTTAATCTGGCTATAAATGCGAAGGCGGGCAGCGGCGATACATCACACAAAGAAAATTACAATAACAATATGATACCCGGCACAAAGGGAACTTTCATAACCATTTATTGGATTTAATTGTCAAAGGAATGAAAAGGGAATGAATGGGAGCTTTTGCATGCGTACTTGTAGAGGCCGAGCGTTTTGATGTATACGGGGCGATGACGTGGGGATCGGCGGAGAACCGTTTCATACGGACAACGGAATGCTGATATTGAGCAAATGAGCGTTTTCGGGCCAACTGCTGTCGCGTGTGGTGCAGTAGACGAGCGCTCTGTGTGGCGATGTGTCACCGGCGCGTACAGCCGAGTGCTGTCGCGTGTGGTGCAGTAGACGAGCGCTCTGTGTGGCGCTGTGGCACCGGCGTGTACAGCCGAGTGCTGTCGCGTGTGGTGCAGTAGACGAGCGCTCTGTGTGGCGCTGTGTCACCGGCGCGTACAGCCGAGTGCTGTCGCGTGTGGTGCAGTAGACGAGCGCTCTGTGTGGCGCTGTGGCACCGGCATGTACAGCCGAGTGCTGTCGCGTGTGGTGCAGTAGACGAGCGCTCTGTGTGGCGCTGTGTCACCGGCGCGTACAGCCGAGTGCTGTCGCGTGTGGTGCAGTAGACGAGCGCTCTGTGTGGCGATGTGTCACCGGCGCGTACAGCCGAGTGCTGTCGCGTGTGGTGCAGTAGACGAGCGCTCTGTGTGGCGCTGTGTCACCGGCGCGTACAGCCTAGTGCTGTCGCGTGTGGTGCAGTAGACGAGCGCTCTGTGTGGCGCTGTGTCACCGGCGCGTACAGCCGAGTGCTGTCGCGTGTGGTGCAGTAGACGAGCGCTCTGTGTGACGCTGTACCATTCTGTACCTCTTGTATCGTGTCATTTATTTGCGAATCAAGCAATCTCGGAGATAACGAACTTCCATTTGGGGAAAATAATATTTTCTTATACATTTTCATTTTTTCACGTAGTCAGAAAAAACCGGGCGGGTGTCACTGTTATCTGCGAGATAAGCCTTGCGGAGCGAAGGCCGAGACGTGACAAAAAAACGTTGTCATATCGCGAAAATGTATTTGACATTATGTTTTTTGCTGGGTATATTAAAAACACGGAGCTTATTAATGCGGCAGGATATGTAATGTGCGCATGAAGAGACGAGTGAATAATAATACGAGCTCAGATAATTCAGACACGTGTTACCGAGGTCGTTGGGATTCGGAGGTGTCGTTTGGAATTGATACGCAATATGGATACACAAATCTAACACTCCTTCTGATCATGACTATTTATTTCACGTATACTATTTAAGTGTAAATGAAGATACTCGTATAAATGTCGTGTAAAACTCGAATTTTTGTGAATTATATGAACAATTGAGAAGTCGTGATGGCCTCGAGGTTTAGGCACGCAGTCGAGAATCTCGACGGTCGTAGGTTCGAATTCCAGGCACGCACTGTTATTTTATATGACAATGTTTATATTAGTTATATTTAAGTTGTCTGTATTGCAGAGAGAGTGAATGTTTAAATATATATGTTGGTAGTATTGCTTTTAACTTTCCTTAGTTCGTTTACTCACTCTCTTTGCCCTCCAGTCGCTGAAATGCGTAGATGTAACTCAGATTGTGAAATAAAATATATTTCAAGTGGATTAAAATATCTGCTTTTAATTATTAAAACAACATCACACACCTCTGACTTTTCGAAGTTAAGTATGTGTGTATTCACAATGAATTATCACGTACTTTAACGGTGAAGGAAAACATCGTGATGAAACTTGCACACCTAAAACTTCTTAGGAATTTCTTAGGTGTGTAGTCCGCCAACCCGCACTAGGCCAGCGTGGCGGACTAAGGCCTAAACCCTCTCAGTTGTAGAGAAGGCCCGTGCTCAGCAGTGGGACGTATATGGGCTGATGATATTGCTTTTGTTAAATAAAGATTTAAAGCTTAATTCGGAATTTTAAGATTAACTGGGCTTTTGGGCTTCTATGGAAGTACCGCCACTGCAGTGAGGATGCAGGCGTAAGAGTATTCGTAGTATTTCAGTCGTATGTTTTTCTATTTTTGTAAACTATCCACTCTCTCCAACAATGTACATGACCTTTCACATTACGTGACCTCTGACCTTCAGCCGTTTACATGAGTAGGTTGTATTCGCGTGGTGCTAAAATAGAATGAGTTATACGCGTAAGTTATCTTTAAGTTTAATTTATGCACTTGCTTAAATTAAGTGACAACAAATAACAGCAAAACTAAAATTTATTGGTCTTGTGATATTCTTATCCACTCGGATCACGACGAAAGATAAAGTCCACAGTAGCCTATGGAAATGTTATGAATTGGCTGGCATAGTTATTACGATTAGTGATAATGATAAATAAATAAATAAATACACCTAACAGTCACATACATAGTTCTGACCCCACCTTAATATACAAGTCTTGTATAAGACTTTTCGGTCTCACAAACACCCAGACCCGAAACAAATACTTGTGGATCACACAAACATTTGTCTCGGTGCGGGGACCGAACCCGTGGCCTCTCGTTTTGCAAGCTGGTGTCTAGCCAACTGCGCCACGGGGCTGAAAAGTGATGGTCGTCATCTTTCGTTAGTTTATACTCTAGGCAGAATTTCACTTACAGTCAAGTGGCAATATGACGACTTACCCGTGTTGGTGTCATCATCATCATCAGCCCATATACGTCCCACTGCTGGGCACGGGCCTCCTCTACAACTGAGAGGGTTTTAGGCCTTAGTCCACATCGCTGGCCTAGTGCAGGTTGGCGGACTACACACCTAAGAAATTCCTAAGAACTTTTTAGGTGTGCAGGTTTCATCACGATGTTTTCCTTCACCGTTAAAGTACGTACGTGATAATTCATTGTGAATACACACATAACTTCGAAAAGTCAGAGGTGTGTGCCTGGGGTTTGAACCCGCGACCGTCGAAATTCTCGACCGCGTGCCTAAACCTCGAGGCCAATCGTGTTGGTAAAAAATATATTAATTCCAACTTTTGAGACCCAGCCCATGCTTAATAATCATAAAGAATACGATGTTTTATGTGACACAATTTACGCTTTAGTCAAGTTTGGTGAATTCAGTATAGAAAAAGATAGGATCCCGTAAAAATATTAAGATCTTGAAACATAATTCGCGATTAATAAAATCTTTATTAATATTATTATTTATTCTCAGCCTATCGCCGTCCACTGCTGAACGAAGGCCTCCGCAAGTAGGCGCCAACAATCCCGGTCTTGAGCAGCCATCATACGCTACCCGCCATTAAAATCGTTATTAACTAAAGACAAATTTATAATCTAGTGTATACATACATAAACTCACGCCTGTATTCCCTGATGGGGTAGGCAGAGGTGCATTTCTACACCCGCATTCCGCCAGGTACGTATCAGTCCCACGTAATAGAGGCGAGCCTATTGCCGTTTTTCGGGCACATTTCCTGACTCCATGCTGCTACTGAGAATTTTCCAATGGAAAAACCCAATAACACTTTGCCCGACCCGGGAATCGAACCCAGGACCTCTAGATCGCACGGCACATACATGTACCGCGAGACCACGAGGCAGTCTAGTAATAATCTAGTTTAAATGTAGTCACTACTTCAACAAGCAGTGATGGCCTCGAGGTTTAGGCGCGCGGTCGAGAATTTCGGCGGTCGCAGGTTCAAACCCTAGGCACACACCTCAAACTTTTCAAAGTTATGTGTGTATTCACAATGAATTATCACTTGCTTTAACGGTGAAGGAAAACATCGTGATAAAACCTGCACACCTAAAAGTTATTAGGAATTTCTTAGGTGTGTAGTCCGCCAACCCGCATTAGGCCAGCGTGGTGGACTAAGGCCTAAACCCTCTCAGTTGTAGAGGAGGCCCGCGCCCAGCAGTGGGACGTATTTGGGCTGATGATGATTACTTCATGTAACTAACAAAAAACCTTATTGTTGTATGTAAATTAGACATAAAACCGTGGACAGATGTTATGTTAATGGCGCCAATAAAAAAGTTAAATATAACCCTAAACAAAAGCGTTTAATTGGCGTGCCGGCATAAAAACTTAACCGTTTTAACGCGTATGTAATTGCCAGTGATGCCAGGGGACAATTTAACCCCTCGCATGGACAGTAAAAGTGTTGTACCAGCCCGGCCTTTTTGACCCGCGCTAGTTTTAACGCCCCCCGGCGTTTAATTTTTGCGACAGGGATTTATAGTTTCGGGGTATTTTGTACCCTTCAATTCGCTCGGTTGTGGAAGTTGCTTTGTATGTTCAGTTTTGAATCGTGCATGTTATGAATGTTTGTGGAGGGTTAAAAAAACATTTACTTCAATTTATCTATGATACGTCTCTCTGGTGGATCTCGTTAGAGGCCTCTGTACCCGTAAACACAAATGTATGACTTCGTAAAGAGCGCTTTACATTTTCCGGAAGTACGTAGGAAATTGTGTATTTTCGCCAAGGAAAATAGTTGATTTTCATCTCGAAAGAGGCTATAAAATAATCCTATATATCAGCTCGTGTCCATATGTCCCACTGTTGGGCTCAGTCCCCTTCTTCTATTAAGATGGTTTAGTGTATTTCTGCTATTAATAAGTAATAGTCTTTGCTAAACGCTGGCCAAATGGCATGTTGGTAGTTTTTAGATATCTATGAAATTCTTCGTAGAAAACTTTTAGACAAATTAACTTAACGTTAAATTGGGTCAAAATTAACACAACCTTTGAAAACTCATATGCCCGAGATTGAAAGTTGAAAGTTTTGGAGTCCAAAACAATCCTCCCCACTCATTAAGCTAACAGTCGAAAAACAAAAAAGCTACAGCAAACGCGAAAACTGCATAAAATATAAATATTAAACTGTATTACAATTTGTAGTGCACTTGCTACCTCTGGAGTTACCCTTGAACCACTTTCGTTCTGGCTGGAGGGGTCTTGAGTGCCCGCTTACTGTCAGACGACCCCGGCCCGAGGTCAAGTGATGGCTCAAAAAGAAACACGCTAGTGCGGAAATGGCGGTAAATTGTGCAGGGGGTAGGAATGATCCCGGTCGCGGAGGAGGGGTTGGGTTTATTTTGATTTTTGAATCCTGAATACATCAAACTTAGAAACTAACTTAGGAATTTCTTAGTTGTGTAGTCCGCCAACCCACACTAGGCCAGCGTGGTGGACTAAAGCCTAAACCCTCTCAGTTGTAGAGGAGGCCCGTGCCTAGCTGTTGGACAATTATATGGGCTGATGATGATAATAGTCCACCACGCTGGACTAGTGCGGGTTGGCGGACTACAACACCTAAGAAATTCCTAAGAACGTTTTTGGTGTGCAGGTTTCCTCGCGATGTTTTCCTTCATCGTTAAAGTACGTCATTAATAGGAGATACAGGTGTGTTTTTGTATCATATATGTAAATCGTATGTATATGAAAATCGTACTCAGGACCATAGGCGGTACTCCCATAGAAGCCCAAAAGCCCAGTATACCTTACAAAATTCTGAATAATAATCTTTTATTTTTGGATCTTTATTTGACTAACGCAATTTGACATATAAATGAGGATATACTGACCCCATAATAAACTATTATAAACTAGACATTACAAATTAACGTGTTACGCTTTTGGGCTTCTATGGAAGTACCGCCACTGCTCAGGACTACATTGCACAACGCCATAACTTACAGTACTAACTAGTACTATCAGGAAGGTCTATAATGTCTCAACGCCTTACACATAATTAATTTACCCATAATATATCATACTTCACACTTAAAGGTAACATAACGTAACTAATAACGTGTTAACGTTATTTATAACTAGTTATTTATAACTAGTTATTTTTCGCTCCGTCGCTTACCTAAAGACCATAACGCACAACGTAATAATTATTTCCCTTTAGGCTTGAAACCACTGGGTATTTTTGTATTAAAGTGTTTTTTGGCATGTAAAGGTAATTTTATGTTTAATAATTTGAACTATATACATATGTACAATTAGGTAGGTGTCTTTAATAGTAAGATATTTTTTCAGAATTATTGTGTTCTTACAAAAAAAAAATGCAGAATGTTAAAGATATAAAAGAAAAACATATTGGATAATTTAAAACCAAATTAAAATCTGAAGGAAATGATATTATGTAAATTAAGGAGGTAAAAATATCATCATCATCAATAGCCAATGGAGGTCCACTGCTGGACATAGGCCTCTCCTAATGACTTCCACAGGGACCTGTTGGAAGCAGCCTGCAACCAGCGACGTCCCGCGACCTTTACTAGGTCTTCCGATCAGCTTTGAAATATATTAAACTTAATTTTCTCTTGGAAAGACTTATACAAGCGAAACTAGGTGAAGTCGATAGTGGGTTAAATTGATAAATTTTTAAAGTAAATTACCAAAACCCGTCAGTCGCCATTAATACTGCAGTTAAATTCAATTGCCGTTTCATATTTAACTGCAGAGGCGTGACAAATTAAACGATTGCTAATTACTATTGTTTTATAGCAAAGTTATATTTATTGCGCGTGCTGTGTCGGCCCGCACCGCACGCAACGCTCTGCGGCTGAAAATATAAAAGCGTTCATTTCATCCGTTCATTTGTTCATTCATTCATTCGTTCACTCATGCGTTAACTTACGGCTTACGTTACGTGAAAATAAAAGATAATTCTTTGACACGAAATGAATGATATTTTTATTAGTTTAATTCTCGTTAAGAATCATTCATTCGTTCTTGATGATTTTTATATTGGAATTCGGAGTGCTTCTTCTTTTATTTATATTTTGCGGGTTTTATACGAATACAGATTGAAATAAGATTATATTGATGATTTGAGTCGTGATGGCCTCGAAGTTTAGGCACGCGGTCGAGAATCTCGAGGGTCGTGGGTTCAAACCCCAGGCACACCTCTGACTTTTCGAAGTTATGTGTGTATTCACAATGAATTATTACGCCCTTTAACGGTGAAGGAAAACATGATGAAACCTGCACACCCAAAAGCTCTTAGGAATTTCTTAGGTGTGTAGTCCGCAAACCCGCACTAGGCCAGCGTGGTGGACTAAGGCCTAAACCCTCTCAATTGTAGAGGAGGTCCGTGCCCAGCACTGGGACGTATATGGATTGATAATGGGTTTTTACAATACAGATTAAAACAGGAGTATATGATGATTTAATTCTTTTAGTTCATGTTTAGTTTGGGTAGTCTTGGTCTAGATCACATGGCAACACGTGTGCCGCGGGTCGAGGCAGTCACACATTACCCCTATAATCAAAAATTGGATACATCGTGACTTGAACATATTAAAAGAACTGTTTTAAACAAACCAACCGGCATTGTCACATTCCCTTTCCACCCCAACAAAGCCTACAGGAAAAAAACTAGAACAAAATCAACATTTTAATTAAGCCCCGCCAAACATCCCTGTCTTACCGTTTTTTCATACATTTCTCTAATTATAAACGGGACTCCTTGAAATTACGCACGGGATCTCCTAATTTCGTGTATTTTCCTGGAGGAAATAAATTTACTACCAGAGCGGGACAGACTTATAAGGGACCCACAGGTGGGAGTGAGACGGAAGACGGTAGGTTTCAAATTGTCGCCATTGCAATATTCGAGATTAAAAGTAACGCGTCGCTTGGCAGCAAAATTCAACGTACAATCGGGAACAGTGGTGCTTTTCTTTTTGTTTACTTATGAAATTTCCATGTAGAGCGTCGGTGATTGGATATGTTGCTGGTCTTGGCTTTATTCACGACTTTCAAGCAACACGGACGTATTTCATGAAACATACACCCATGTAGGGGGTAAATAGGGGGGTACTACAGTCGAGTTTTGCCAGTCCACATGTCATCGTAGTGGACTAAGGCCTTACCCCTCTCAGTTGCAGAGGAGGCCCGTGCTCAGCAGTGGGACGTATATGGGCTGATGATCATGATGATCATGTTATGACATGTATGAGGTTGAATTAAATATAATTAATAAAAATGTAACTATAATAAAAAAATATATAAAAAAAATGTCATTTCGTGTTGCTAAGGGAGTTTCTTGCCGTTTCTTCTCCACAGCGATAACACGTGTCGAAGCGGCAATAGTTTAAAAAAACTTTATTGACGATTCAAAAGCACTTGTAAAAGTCTATTTGAATAAAGGTGATTTTGACTTTGACTTTGACTTTGACTTTGATCCTGTTCGGAAGGTAGTCATCACTAGAGAAGGACGGGCATGGAGACACAAGCGTTGGTCTGTGCATGTTCAATTTTCATCACATGCCAGTAATTTTGACACACAGCTGTTAAATATGTTTACTATTAAATAAAGATGAACAAGTAACATATGTGCTCTGCTAACGATCATAGACATTTATTTAAATCATCATCAGCCCATATACGTCCCACTGCTGGGCACGGGCCTCCCCTACTACTGAGAGGGTTTAGGCCTTAGTCCACCACGCTGGCCTAGTGCGGGTTAGCGGACTACACACCTAACAAATTCCTAAGAACTTTTAGGTGTGCAGGTTTTCTCACGATGTTTTCTTTCACCGTTAAAACAAGTGATAATTCATTGTGAATACACACATAACTTCGAAAAGTCAGAGGTGTGTGCCTGGGGTTTGAACCCGCGGCCGCCGAGATTCTCGACCGCGCGCCTAAACCTCGAGGCCATCACTGCTTCTATCTCATTCATATTCATCTCTGCTTTATTTAAATAAAGTAATTAATTTAATCGTATATTGCTTGACAACAGCTTGCGAAACGAGAGGCCGCGGTTTCGATGCCCGCACCGAGACAATTTTTGTGATCCATAAAAAAAAAATTGTTTCAGGTCTGGGTGGTTTGTGAGAGCGAAAAGTCTCTCGTGGTTTCTGATACACGACACAAGACTTGTATCCTAGTGTGGTGTCAGAACTATGTATGTGACTATTGGGTGTATTTATTTGTTTATGCATGAACAAGGTGATAATTGTAGACAATTAATTTAAAAATAAATAAATAATCTTAAGTTAACCCAATAACATACATGTATGTAAAAAATGGGTGCTGTGTGTATACATACAAACATAACCTCACGCCTGTATTCCCCGAAGGCGTAGGCAGAGGCACTGGTTGGTTCCATTTCAAATAAAATAAAAATAAAAATATCAATAGCTAAATTATTTTTATTACATACATACATAAACTCACGCCTGAATTCCTATTTCCTATTATTTATGAATAATTCACATTTACTCTTCAAATTATATATCACGTGATAAATAAACTCAAGTAGTGATGGCTTCGAGGTTTAGGTTAGAATATCGGCGGCCGCGGGTTCAAGCCCCAGGTACACACTTCTGTTTTTTCGAAGTTATCTGTGTATTCACAATGAATTATCACTTACTTTAACGGTGAAGTGAAATATCGAGATAAAACCTGCACAACTAAAAGTTCTTAGGAATTTCTTCGGTGTAGTCTACCAACTCGTTTTAGGGCAGCGTGGTGGACTAAGGCCTAAATCCTTTTAATGTTAGAGGAGGCCCGTGCCCAGCAGTGGATCGTAATGGGCTAATGATGATGATGAAATGTAGGTACAAATTTGAAGTAAAATCTTTTCCTAAAAGCGTACTCTGGATTTCATATTCTTTATTTTAATATTGTATGAAATTCACGTCTATAAATTATGTCTAGTTGTTATCTAAAGCAGTGATGGCCTCGAGGTTTAGGCGCGCGGTCGAGAATTTCGGCGGTCGCAGGTTCAAACCCCAGGCACACACCTCTGACTTTTCAAAGTTATGTGTGTATTCACAATGAATTATCACTTGCTTTAACGGTGAAGGAAAACATCGTGATGAAACCTGCACACCTAAAAGTTCTTAGGAATTTCTTAGGTGTGTAGTCCGCCAACCCGCACTAGGCCAGCGTGGTGGACTAAGGCCTAAACCCTCTCAGTTGTAAAGGAGGCTTGTGCCCAGCAGTGGGACGTATATGGGCTGATGATGATGTTATCTAAAGCGATGCGTATTTTGGTAATTTATATCTAAAGAATATTAGTCTGCAAATATTATCAGATTTTATTACATTAAAAATGTATTACTTGAAAAAGCCGTCTATCTTAAACTTTATTGTGAGTACGCTACTTGAAAGTAATTTTAAGAAATTTATTGTTGTAATGCTTCTAGTAATTTGAATATTAATGTCTTCGTGTTTTTCTAGCATCTCTTGAAGTCGTTGCAAAATTTTGTTTTATGAGTTTAATGTTAAAAATGCTTATTAAACTTAGAACTGTTTTGTTTTTACTTTACTGGATTTGAACCAGTCCTATGACGCGTGTATAAAGGCCGTGATAGAAAACCAAGACAGGCAATAGCCACGGTGATTAAAAATACCGTGACATTTAAAAAAATCCTAACAAAATATTTTTTTTTTAATGTTTTCCTATTCATATTCTTATGAATGGGTGTATAAACATCCTGTATATGTAAATAAGTGTAATGTCAACACTGTGTCATTGTTAGTGATGGAGCATAAAAAAAAACAACTTCAAAAAGAACTATACCAAATCAAATTGATTTGCAATAAAAAGTAAAATAATAATTGCATATTCTTCTATAACTTAATAATTTAACCTACTTTTTCTAATCATCAATATGTAGGTACGATCAATGTGTTTACCATGCAAGTAGCTAGGTACATACCCACTTCAAATCTAACTCAACACTTAACTATGAATAACAACAATGATCAAAAAATTTATAGAGCTCTCCTAAGTAAAATGAAATGAGAAATATTAGACTATTCAAAAGTCAATCTAATTGTTACGATAATTGTTATTTTTGGAGTCGGTTATGGAAAATATCGTGAGGATACCTGCACACCCAAAAGTCCTCAGGAATTTATTAGGCCTTAGTTCGCCACGCTGGCCTAGTGAACCTAATAAATTCCTTATAACTATTAGGTGTGCAGGTTTCCTCTCGATGTTTTTCTTCCAATAAAATACATGATAATTGATACAAAAGTCGTGATGACCTTGAGGTTTAGGCACGCGGTCGAGAAGTTCGACGGTCGCGGGTTCAAACCCCAGGCACACACCTCCGATTTTTCGAAGTTATGTGTGTATTCACAATGAATTATCACGTACTTTAACGGTGAAGGAAAACATCGTGATGAAACCTGCACACCTAAAAAGTTCTTAGGAATTTCTTAGGTGTGTAGTCCGCTAACCCGCACTAGGCCAGCGTGGTGGACTAAGGCCTAAACCCTCTCAATGGTAGAGGAGGCCCGTGCCCAGCAGTGGGACGTATATGGGCTGATGATGATGAAGATGATGATAGAAAAGAAGTTTTTTTTTCCAATTAATTGTGAAATTATCTCTATTGAAATACTTTATATTCTTTGTCATTAGTTAAACTTCGTTATCTTTGGCTACGATTTAATGTTCTAAGCTTCTTATTTCAGTTCACCCGTAATTATGCTTGTAAAAAATTGTATGAAGAGCTGATCTAACAATTTTCATTTCCACATTTGCCTGATTAATCTCTATCAATATTATTTTCCCGTCCATTGCTTCCACAACTTACAAATATTTTTTTTATTCCCCTCCTACCTCATCTTACCCATCTGCAAGCTGTAATATACCTTGTACAACACAAAATAGGAGTTATTTTCCAACGTCTTTATCCCAAGTGGCTGAGACGTCGCTTAATTTACTTTTCTTGCGACAAATATCTTTTACTACAGGAGGGTTGATGTGAAGAATAACGTATAGTACTTAATATTTGAACATAATTGCTTTATGTCATTGTGTTGCGGCTAAGGGAAAGTGGGATTTTTTATTGTCAGCAATTTGTACGTTAGTAATACGGCCTCTAAAAGCCATTAAATGTCATTATTCTTTAAAGGTTTTGCCTTTAGGATATATATTTTCTAAATCAGCATTTGGATTCTCGTTTTATTGTTGTCAGTTCAAATATCTTTAGAAATAAAATAACCAACAGTTTTTGTTCTATCAATTTTAATTATGATTTTTTTTATAATTGAAATATTGAATTTACTTGACATTCTATTTGGATAGCCAAACTTACTTATACATTTATAATTAGAATTGATAAGCCAACAGATAGGGAATTTTAGATTAAAAACATATACTGAAATGGCAAAGCATTGTGAAATGGGATTACGGTAATAAATGACCGGCCTTAATAGTTATAATATATTTAACAGATAATTGAAATAATCTGAAAACCTACCTAGTAGCCGTAAATAGACTTCTATTACTTGAAACTTTGACATAATTGTCTCATCAATTTAGAAATTCACCTTTAGTAAAACAGCTGGAAATGTAAAAATCTACATTCTATAAATTCAATCTCAACTAGGCCAGCGTGGTGGACTAAGGCCTAACCCCTCTCAACTGTAGAGGAGGCCCGCACCCAACAGTGGGACGTATATGGGCTGATGATGATGGTGATGATAATATAGATGGAAATTCAAATGAACATAATATAACTATATATAGAAAGTAACATAGTCAGCCAGTATAGTTATGAATGTCAGAAAAGTCGAGTTGTCTCATTAGTCGACGGAATTATGTCCGCTTGTTTATGAAAGGATATTAAAGTTATTGCAACAAAGTAAAAGTATATGGACTGATGATGATAAATTAAAAACACTTAGAAAATAAAGGATTTTCGTCAAACGCACCGAAATATCTAAATCTCTTAACGGCCTCACCGCTGGCGAATTACGAGCGAACATAAAGAAATTTTATTGCCGGTTCTACCTGTGACAAAGCTTTGTAATATGATGATTATATTTCGCAGAATGGACGAGGCATTGTCCTTTTGTGGGATGGGGTAATGCGTGATTATATTTTTACCCCGGGGCAAGTTTATTTCCGGGGAAACGATTGTTAGTTTGGCCCGGCCATATTTAGAATTTATGAAATATAACGTTCTTATTTGTGCTTGGGGTATTTGAATTTAGTGTAACATGGTATTATTAATAATAATAATAAAGCCTTTTATTCCGAAAATTTACAAATCAAAATTGTAAATTTGTAAATTTGTAAACATGGTATTATTGGGGTAATATTAATTTTGTTTTGGAATTAATGTATACTCGCTTCTTGAACGTGTGAAGTCCTCACCAGCATGTTGGACTAAGGCCTAACCCAGTGGCGGTACTTCCATAGAAGCCCAAAAATGTTACACGATAATTGTGTAATTTCTTGTTTATAATTGATTATTGTGGGGTCAGGATATTCTCATTTATATGACAAATTGCTTTTTGTAAATAAAGATTATAGCTCAAAGATTATTATTCGGAATTTTGTAAGGCAAACTGGGCTTTTCGGCATCTATGGAAGAAACGCCACTGGTCTAACCTTTCTCTACGAGTATAACAGAGGAAGCTCGCGGCTACCAGTTGTTTTATGGGACTTTTTCGATTGTTAAGAGTAAGATATTTACAAAGTATAACTTAAACGTTAACGGCCTTTGGGGTCCCGTAGTATTTGTGTGTGACGTGCCACGGTCCACGATTCAATCCCATGTTCTCTTGTCATAACTGTTTATCAATTAACCAATTTAGTAGTATGGATTTCAAACAAGCTTGCGATATGTACAATATACTTTTATCTACCCCTTTAGAGACGTAGTCATGTCTAGGAGCTGTAGGCGTGTCTGTACGAATTAAAATGTACAAAACACAGCAATTTTCATCCTGGCAGTACGCGTCCCACTTGCCCGCCCGTCCATGACGCTCAAAAACCGGCTAGCCAGCCATTTTCAGGGCGCCGAGGTGGGTGCTTTCTTCGCAAGACTCTACTGCCGTTTTTAAACTTACGATTTGCGGTTTAATTTTTTACGAGCCCTTTTTAAGTCGTTTTGTTGGGGTTTTCGAGGTGTTTCTATAAAATTGACTCCTCTCTTTTGGATGGAGGCGATATGGGGTGGAAATTTTCGGGGGAAAATTTTTATACTGTTTTGAAAGAAAGTTCGGCTCATGGTTTTTGTCGGAGTGTCAATGACCATGGGTTATTTAAGATGAGTTTTGGTTTTTTAGCTATTTAAGCTCCATATGCTGGTAGCTTAATCGTATCTGCTGGGATAGTGATCATGGTATGAAAGATGTCTGTTACAACTTACAACCAGGCCGGCATAATATTATCGACCAGCAAGACATGATTTACATCTTATTGTTGCCCTATTTGTATTGTGTTGCATTTACTATTTATTTATTTATTTATGCTTTTTACACATTGCGTATAAAGGCGGACTTAATGCCTAAGGCATTCTCTAACAGTCAACCTTTGGGTGATGCAGAGATAAAAGGTAGGTGCATAAACAGTAAAAGGGTAAAATAATATACAACAATAATAATAAATGGGACAACGATATTATTAAATGAGTAATTATTTATTTAATGAGTTTTATTGCATTAACTTACAAATAGGGCTTTTAAAATTTGACTAAAAGCCTGAAACTAAATAAATAAACCAAACAGGCACATACATAGTTCGGACCCCACACTATACAAGTCCGGTGACGGGGGTATCAGAAACTACGATAGACTTTATGCTCTCACTAACGCCCAGACCCAAAACAAACATTTGTGGATCACACAAACATTTGTCTCGGTGCGGGGATCGGACCCGCGGCCTCTCGTTTCGCAAGCTGGTATCTAGCCAACTGCGCCAATCGGCTGTCAATGTAAATATATATATTTTTTTAATTCGTGATAAATGATCGTGTACTAAAACAATTTAATAACATACATATCTAAAACTAAGACCGAATGGCGAATTAGAACCACACCAGTTTACCAAACACAAAACCATAACAACAAAACTACCCGTGCGCAAATCATTTACCAGATTCTACCTGAAATGTCCGGGCAAAATAATGTTACGGCACGTCGCCGAATAGGCTTTCCGACGTAATGCCTATTTGCACTGATGTTGCCAGCTCTATTTAAATTCGGTTATACAACATCACGACCCAATTTACCAACATAAATAACCGCCCCTCGCACGATAGCCCTCGCCCCTAACCGCTGTTTATATGTAACCATGTTGCGGTAATAAAAGATGGTCGAATGCGAAAATTTCTGAGATGGAAATCTTGTGGAATTCCTGAAGATGTCAAAATTTATATGTTCAATTTCGGAATGATGTGGCGCTTAATTAGTGAGGCTTGCGTTCATCAGTAGACGAGCATAAGTGATATAGTAAATTAAGATGTTATAATTTTACCTGGATTTTAGAAACAGCTTGGAGATATCATTTGAAATTTTAATGCTATCCGTACTGAAAATCGCAACAGTACATTGTATCCCATAATAATATTTTGGAATAACTTTTTATGCAGCAAGAATTGATTACATACGATCAACTACCATAGTAGATGAATAGAATTTAAACAAATCTTCTCGGGAAAAGGTACGTGTACTGATTCACGTTTCTTTGCTGAGCCATCAATGTATATTATTATAAATATACACCAATGTATATTTTGTATAGGCATACGATATTACGTATGTTCAAAACGATCTTATTATAATAGCAACTGTTATCATCACCTTTTCTTGTTACGTAATAATAAAATCAACAAATAAAAGTAGAGACCTTTCTGAAAATACCCAAACGTTTTACTTTCCCCGTAACATGTAGGACATAATAGGACCCGTCCACAGGAGATCCCGTGGGTAGTTTTCGCAAACGTAACATTTCTACCTTATTGTCGATATTTTGTGATTATTGCGGGTATTTTTACATTTTACTCAGCTCTTTCCGAGCCTGTTGTATCTATAATAGTGAGTCGTGGTCATAAATGGACCTATTGCGGTTCATATGAGGTCTATTAGAAATGGGTCGTGATATCCCATAAAATGAGCGTTGTTTTTTTTTAGATTCAGAACAGGTAGTGTTGAAAATCATATTTCTGACTTAGAACTTTATAGCTTTACATATACTTATTCCTGTACCACCGAACAAGTAAACGGAGATCTATTCTACACCTATTTTTCGAAAAATACATTGCGTTACGCCAAACATAACTACAGGGAATGAAACAAAAACCTATTTTTTCAAGGGTGATATGAATCACTTTTTGATATGAATCACCTATATTACTGACAAAATAGATATCAACTAGGAAGAAATATTTACAATAACCTTCCATCAGTTGACAGAATAAATCGATTTCGGAATCAATTTGCGGTCTTTAAGCTTCGAAATGTTATCATAATTCCAGACGAGTGCATTATGAATTAAGTTTAAGTGGCAATTAAAAATTCCGGCATCATTATATTATAAGCTAATCGTAATAATTCTGACTGCCTGATGGTCTCGCGGTACAAGTATGCGCCTTGCGATCTAGAGGTCCTGGGTTCGATTCCCGGGTCGGGCAATGTGTTATTGGGTTTTTCCATTAGGAAATTCTCTGTAGCAGCACGGAGTCTGGAATTGTGCCCGAAAAACGGCAATAGGCTCGCCCCGTATTACGTGGGACTGATACATACCTGGCGAAATATGGGTGCAGAACTGCACTTTTGCCTACACCTTCGGGGAATACAGGCGTGAGGTTATGTTTTATAAATAATTCTAACGTTTCTCAAACTATATTTGCACCATATGATGCTCAAAAAGCCGTGTGTTACACTTTATATAAAAACTTCTTTTCGACAACAAAGTTGAGAAACTACCCACATATTCGCAAGGTGGAACTCAGTAAAATGTTAAAAATTGTCGACAACAAACCGAGATGGAGACAAAAAGCAACTTATTTCTCACTTAGCGTTGAAAGACCCGCGACGAACTTCATTCTGTACGAACTGACAATGAACAGTTTGTAAAACCGACGGTAGAAATCAAGAAACTCGACAATGCGCAAATACTCTCGTAATTTCCAATATCGCTTGAATATTAATGGGAATTTTATGGAATGGCTTGTTTTTGTAGGTACTGCTCCAATCTTGTTTGAGAGCCACCCATTCGTTTTTGAAAAGGCTTGTGGAATGAGAAGTGGCGGGTTGGATCTAAGCACCGAGTCAAATGATTTGTGATGTGATGTATTTGTGTGTGTTTGTTAGACAACAAAGTACCTCATAGTTTGTGATAACCACGACTAAGACTAAGACTTGTATTTTACTATGGAAGTCTGATGACTTCATCATCAGCTCATAAACATCCCACTACTAGGCACGGGCCTCCTCTACAACTGAGAGGGTTAAGGCTTTAGTCAACCTCGCTGGCCTAGTGCGGATTAGCGAACTACACATCTAAGAAATTCCTAAGAACTTTTAGGTGTGCCAGTTTCCTCACGATGTTTTCCTTCACCGTTAAAGTACGTGATACTTAATTGTTAATACACACATAATTTCGAAGGACTCGAGGACTTTATATACTTTTTTTAATAAATAAATTTCCAAATCATCTCTTTTAAGTAAAGTTTAATGAAAAGTACACATTTTTATCAGGTTTTTTTTAATTCAACACCCAGATTTGCCATCAATACACCCCGCATACCTTCAGATGATTGATTGGCACAAAAACGTGTAAATTAAACGTACATTACAGAACTCAAACATATCCCAGTACAAACAAACTGGAATCTGTTGTATCATGACAAAATGAAACAGACACGCAATTAAGTGAACGATTAGGGGTCTTACCTCCCTTCAAACACATTTTTATTGTTACAAAAACTCTTAGATTTGTTGATCACTCTTAGATAAATGATGCGGTCGCGGTTCAACGCCACACCTAACTTTTTAAGTTATGTGTGTATTCACAATGAATTATCACTTACTTTAACGGTGAAGGAAAACATCGTGAGGAAGCTTACACACCTAAAAGTTATTAGGAATTTCCTAGGTGTGTAGTCCGCCAACCCGCACTAGGTTAGCGTGGTGGACTAAGACCTAAGGTGATTATGATATGATGCAGTTAGATAATGGCATATATTTGAGAGTTCTAGTTATTTAGATTTGAATATTGCAGTAGATTAATTACTGTTTGTTTTAGTCTATTATTAACTTTTTAGCAAAAATGCTAAAATAATCAATTTTTGGTTGTCATTTTATTTTTATATTTTAGACGTATTAAGCTCTTAATGACATTAAATACATATGTATTTCTAAACATGGATATGTCGAAATAAATGTAAAATTCTGTTTTATTTTAAAAAACAATATAAACTCCTATTTTACAACATATACATGTCAACATGGAGGCAAAAATACATTTTGCTGCACAATAAAATATAATATAACTGGGTATTTTTAAGTGGCCTGGTATTGCCATCATGTATAACAATATGTCTGCCCGAAGTAATATTCTATCACAAACATAAAACACTAAACAAAAGCAATAAAAACTAAACTCCGTTAACGTAATCCCTAATTGCTTCTCAGAAGCTGTAAACAGGATCCGCGACAAAATTAATATATATTTGACCCCCCACAAATAATCTGAATACGCGTTGGCAAAGTAATATCGTTTGGCAAATTTATACCTGTACCTGTGCAGAGTAGGGTTGCCCCGGCCGGAATATTCCGGCGATTAAAAATTACCGGAAAGTTAAATATAATTACGGCGAAATTTAGAGATTAATTTTCTTTTAACGGAATTATTTTTAATGTAGACTTTATACTTGGCATATTTATGCTTTGGGAAATGGGGTAAGTATTTAAAGAGTTGTATAGCTTAATTAATTTGGTTTTCGTCTATATGCTCTGTAGACCTATGGTTGAGAATTCGAGTACATATGCTATATTTATTTGAAGTATGTGTCATCATCATCATAACTTAACTATCAGTATATATACGTCCCACTGCTGGGCACGGGCCTCCTTTGCAACAGAGAGGGTTTATGCCTTATTCCACCACGCTGGCCTAGTGCGGGTTGGCGGACTAAACACGTAAGAAATTCCTAAGAACTTTTAGGTATGCAGGTCACGATGTTTCCCTTCACCGTTAAAGTACGTGGTAATTCATTGTGAATTTTCATCTACCTATTTCATTTCCAATAATTCAAAGATAAAGAAAATTCTTAGGAATTTCTTAGGTGTGTAGTCCGCCATCCCGCACTAGACCAGCATGGTTGACTAAGACCTTAACCCTCTCAGTTGTAGTGGAGGCCCGTGCCCAGCAATGGGACGTATGTATATAGTCTGATGAATATGTCACACTTATAGCATAAGTAAGCCTCGTAGGCCAATAGAAAATACATATTTTGTGCGCATTTATTTACTTTTAACAATTTACTCAACAGCGCTGAGATTGAACATATCAAAGCGACAGGAGGAAATTGTGTGTCGAATTTAGAGAAAAATCGCCTCCGGAAATCGGAAGGCGTACAGCCCTGCAACACCCTTTCGCAACCCCTGACAAATGTTACGCATTACGCACCGCACGGCTCCAATCCTCTTACGGGGCGTAAATAAAATTAATTCTTTATACGCACTTTTTTTTCGCCCTTTCCCCATTGTGTTAAGATAAAGGATCGTTTTCCATTTTTTTAAATAAAATCTCTGTTTTTATTCGAGTTAACTGGCTGTAGAATTAGCTTTGATTTTTAGAATATTCAGATGAGATAAGATTCTGTCGCCAACGAATGCTTTGCCAGCACCGTTTTTAAAGTCAAGTACTGCGTTGCCACGTTGACGTGCCAGTATGAAAAAAAATATCTTAGACTTTAGGACTACAGTTCCATTTGTTAATTATAACCAAAGATTTAATGTAGCGATGCTTATTGTATAAATTAATTTACGTGAAGAGAAACGTTTTACGAAAGGAATCTGCTAACCAAAAGTAAATGGAAAGTTTGGTAAAGGCTCTGCGATGAACATAAAGATCAGATAAAATTTAATCTTTGTATCAATATCGTAAACTATATCTTGATTGGAAAAGAGCAACACCAGAGTTTATTGCCCGTTCTTCTCTAGTGATGACTGCCTGAACAGCGTGGTAGACTTGATTTTAAAATGACTGACTCTAAGTGATGTATTTGACATTTTATAGATTCATACATACATACATACATAAACTCACGCCTGTATTCCCCGAAGGGGTAGGCAGAGGTGCATTTCTGCCACCACATTTCGCCAACTCCGTGCTGTTACCGAGAATTTCCTAATGGAAAAACCCAATAACACTTTGCCCGACCCGGGAATCGAACCCAGGACCTCTAGATCGCACGGCACATACTTGTACCGCGAGACCAAGAGGCAGCACGAGATTTTATAGATTCAATTAATATTATTACATTTCATTTCGATACAAGGCCAAGTTAACAGCTTCCATAACCAACTTTCATTATGTATGAAAACATAAATGGACGTAGAAGAAGCAAAACAGGTGTTAGGGTCGTGGCTTCTAACACTCAATAGTCTATCTACCCCTATGAGCTGTAAGCGTGAGTTAAATTAAATTAATTAAAGCAAACAAGTATGTGCCGTGCGATCTAGAGGTCCTGGGTTTGATTCCCGGGTCAGGCAAAGTGTTATTGGGTTTTTCCATTAGGAAATTCTAAGTAACAGCACGGAGTCTGGAATTGTGCCCGAAAAACGGCAATAGGCTCGCCCTCTATTACGTGGGACTGATACATACCTGGCGAAATGTGGGTGCTGAAATGCACCTCTGCCTACCCCTTCGGGGAATACAGGCGTGAGTTTATGTATGTATGTATGTATGTTAAAGCAAACGTTTAAAGCAAGACACTGAAGCTTTGTTTAAAAAGCAATGTTGTTTATGTGTGTATTCACAATGAATTATCACTTGCTATAACGGTGAAGGAAAACATCGTGATAAAACCTGCACACCTAAAAGTTCTTAGAAATTTCTTAGGTGTGTAGTCCGCCAATCCGCACTAGGCCAGTGTGGTGGACTAAGGCCTAAACCCTTTCAGTTGTAGAGGAGGTGCCCAGCAGTGGGACGTATTTGGGCTGATGATGATGATGATGATGTGGTTTATGGCATTTCTAATCTTACTTCGCTATAGCTAAGTGATTGAAGGACCATACTAACGCCCTCCCATTCGAGCTTAATAGAAAAACGACAGTAATATATGGCGGCCAATAAACAAAACGCGTACAGGTGAGGGAAAAAACATGCCTACAGTAAACTCAGTTTTACAGCGAGCACGATCCATCAAAGGCGACGGTGCGAGCCGCAAACAAAATAACGTTTCGATATCGCGGAAATTTTACGAGTGCGTTATGCCGGCATAAAAATGTTGTAGGCTATGCTAAGGATATATAAAAGCGTCTCGGCGCAGTTGGATTGACACCAGCTTGCCGAAACGAGAGGCCGCGCGTTCGATCCCCGAGACAAATGTTTGTGCGATCCACAAAATTGATTTTTTGGTACGACAACAACGACGACACAAGACTCGTATCTTAGTGTGGAAGCTGAACTATGTATGTATGCTATGTACTGCCTCGTGGTCTCGCGGTACAAGTATGTGCCGTGCGATCTAGAGGTCCTGGGTTCGATTCCCGGGTCGGGTATTGGGTTTTTCCATTAGGAAATTCTCAGTAACAGCACGGAATCTGGAAATGTGCCCGAAAAACGGCAATAGGCTCGCCCCCTATTACGTGGGACTGATACATACCTGGCGAAATGTGGGTGCAGAAATGCACCTCTGCCTACCCCTTCGGGAAATACAGGCGTGAGTTTATATATGTATGTAATTTTGGACCCTCGTTTCAACCCGCCATCCCCTAAGGCTGGTCTTTTGGGCTTCTATGGAAGTACCGCCACCAAGTAAATCACTTTCATACATTTATAAAATAACTAAGGTAAGGTTAGAAATGAAAATATTTTACACGTTAAAGAGGAAATTTAACAGAAACACGCGCAGGTGCCTCTGACATCAATTCAGCACTGAATGGCTCCATATAAAATGTTGGCGGAAATCTGCTAAATCTTTCTTAAGCGCCTTCTCGTAAGAGCTGAAGTTAGTGCCTTATTTTGATTTACAAAAATACTACGAGGTGTTTTATACAAGTTATTGAGAATTACACACAAAAACTCAAGCCTATATAGGTGTAGTAGAGGTGCATTACTGCACCCAAATTTCGCCAGGCATCAATCCACGTAATAGGGGGCGAGCCTATTGCCGTGTTTCGGGCACATTTCCAGACTCCGTGCTGCTACGAGAATTTCGTAATGGAAAAACCCAATAACACTTTGCCCGACCCGGGACCTCTAAATCGCACGGTGCATACTTGTACCGCGAGACCTCGAGGCAGTCAAATATACATTCGAACAAGTTTCATCTCATTCTAATTTCCTAATGAAAATAACCAATATAATTTCCCCGACCCGGGCATCGAACCCGGGACCTCTAGAATGGCACATATTTGTGCCGCGAGACCGCCAGTGACATTGAAATAAACTCTACCACACCTGCGACACAGCAGTATCTCCATTGAAATTCCAACCCCGTAGTTTTATTTGTAATATTAAAACAGAGGAGGGAATTATTCGCAGTTTTCCAGCAAAACGAACAAGGCATCGATTTTCCAGCCCCATTGTACCGCTGGGGGTTGCTTGGAATTGAATTTTTTTTACACCATTTATAATGTCTGCATTTTATTTTATTACGGGGCTTTTTATTCGCGTTCTAAGGTTGAATGTAGTGGTATTATTCCGTTTATTAACGTTTCTTTGATACGTTTATGGTGTGAGCTATCCAACAGGGATGTTATGGAGCTCCGTAACCGTAACCGAAACTATCGGATATCCGAAATAAAAATATATCCGTAACCGTATCCGTTTCAGAAGTTTCGGATAGTTTAAGAAAGTCTTGTGTTAAGTACTAAATTGATTTTTACTGAAACTTCATATAAAATTCAAACACAGTGATTAGTACAAAGATCTTTTATTGCTGGAACAAAATAAGCAACAAAAACCAAAAACATCCAAACAGCTAATACCTTTACAAGAGTGTCGAAAACAGTTATATTTTACTTCAATCTAATATCCGTAACCGAAATTATCCGAAACTAACGGATAATCCGAAATAATTACATATCCGTAACCGTATCCGAAACCAATATAATTTTATTCCTATATCCGTATCCGTATCCAGATCCGAAATATCATATCCATAACATCCCTACTATCCAACAGTTTTGTGTCGTGGGTATTCAATTCTTTAAGAGACAATTTTCGGCTGATAGATATTCACAAATGTCAATGAATCTATACAAATAAATAAAATTGGATTGTCTGTTTGTAATATTGAAATAACCGCTTTTTAATAAATGAATATGGATGTATACACGGTACATATACCAAAATGACGTTTTTTACAATTTTTGCCTGTCTGTTTGTTCCGACTAATCTCTAAAACGGGTAGACCAATTTTGACGGGACTTTTTTTGGCAGGTAGCTGATGTAATAAGGAGTAACAAAGGCAAAAAATAATATTTGAATAAAATTAGAAAGGAAATGTTAGAATGCCGAGCGTGCTAAACCTACGATTAGACTATTATATGTTTGACAGCGCCGCTTCTTAGTCATTCGGGATGCGTGTAATATCTAGGCTTTTATAAATATGTGACAACCAATAGCAGCCCTTCATATTTGTTTGAAATTTTTATAATTGGACATGACAGAATGAACAGGTGACAAACAAGCGGCGATACTCGTCCCCGTGCAAAATACAGCTGCTCCCTTCTTATCTTATTCAGCTGATCTGTGGTCACAATGCTTTCCTTAATTATTAAAGAAATTGTCAAGCACCTACACTTTTAATATCTGCACCATCAAAGATTCGACTGATAGAGAATGTCTCAGGTACTAAGTCCATCTTAACATATTTTATATATATAAATAATGAATATTCGTATATATTAATTAAGTTGCTAATAGTTGAATAGCTATCATATTTCATAGCTTTGTCTGTTGAAAAGATGGCTTTAGATGCGCTGCTCCATCTCACACATTCAATTTTCAAATGTAGGTATACCCCGCCATGAATACTAAAAAATACCTTATAAAAAACCCTAATAAATCACGGGAATGAAACAAATTCCGGGAAAGCACGGGATTAAAATATCTGTTTGCATTCCGACGACAGTGCATTCCGGGATTAACATCTCTTTAAACACTGCGTGAGCAATCTTTTGTACGGGAAAAACCGCCAAGATAAACTTAATGTATCCAGGGCCATCCCGTAAATCCCCCAGGAGATGGCTTAGGGTTGGGATAATCCGGACGCGACGATACAGTGCCGAAAGATCAATTTTAGTTGATTTTTGAATGTGGGTATAGGATGAATTTGGAATTGAGTTATCTCGATATCCTTTCGATTAATTTGAGTCTTTGGTCCTGCGGGGTGCTGTGAGATCCAGAGGCGGCAAGTTTGATTCGCGGATAAGGAACTGTTATTACGTTTTTCCATTTGAATATTGTCAATTGTAATATTGGATTCATTGAATGAGGATTATTCACTTAACATCAAGAAACGAAAAAAAAGGAACAGATTTAAAAAAAGGAACTAAATTCATTCACTAGAACGAAACTGGATCATACAAACGGTGCGCACATCACTATCGCTGTGAGGGGCTCAAATTGAACAATCATAGCTTTACTTAGACCCAACTCGCTTCCTAAAACCTTTTGCTTTTTGTTGCCGGGAAAACTTGTCTTTTAATCATGTTCTTGGGCTTTGTGGTTTTTGTAAAATAATTTTCATTTATTTCATAGCTGTACGATGTTGTATAGATAAAAACAACTGTATTGTCTTTGCTAAATTACAAAGAAGAAGGATTTGATTGTAAGTTAATGTGTTTGTGACAGGTAAACTCAAAAATTTCGGGTCCAGTTTTTTTGTACACTGAGAGAAATTGTATTGGATAACTTCAACAGTAGGTACTTGTATGAAGTGTAGGTATATGTAAGGACATATATAGGAAACTTTTTTTAAAAATTGCATTGGGGTGAATCGAGGCTCGGTCACTAATAAATAATTTTATAACGGTAACATATTTAATAAACTGACTGCCTCGTGGTCTCGCGGCAAAAGTATGTGCCGTGCGATCTAGAGGTCCTGGGTTCGATTCCCGGGTCGGGCAACGTGTTATTGGGTTTTTGCATTAGGAAATTCTCAGTATCAGCACGGCGTCTGGAATTGTGCCCGAAAAACGGCAATAGTCTCGCCCCCTATTACGTGGGACTGATACATACGTGGCGTAATGTGGGTGCAGAAATGCTCCTCTGCCTACCCATTCGGGGAATATACGCGTGAGATTATGTATGTATGTATGTATGATATTTAATAAAAACTTAAATGCATAATTGGTGTCTAATTATGCCTCGTTGACTGTAGTCAACTCTTCTACTATGTACAGTAGAAGAGTGCGGCATACGATCAAGAGGTCCCAAGTTTGAGTCCCGGTTTGTCCAAGTAAGAAATTATATAGGGACTGTATAAAGTATATTTTATAGTTTTTTTATTGTGTAAATATGTTTTATAATAAGAGAAGCAAGGCTTTTCTACAAGTGTGTATAAACCTTTGATCGGTATAATTTGCTACAACACACTCAGTAAAGCAGGTAGCGATTCAATTTTCCTTCATTTGATATTCAATACAAATTCATTATTTACTGAATCAAAGGACATCCCATGGGATTAATTTTCGTTTGAAAATTAGTAAACCTATTCATTAAATTTTACGCCGCCGCAGTAAATAATATTTGTAAATGTTGGTTTCATATTTGATGTTAAACTTTTCCGTGACTGAAAATTCCTTTGAACACATTTAAAAGCCTATTATATAAGCTTTAGTGAATGGTATTATTTGCTTTAATATAGATATTTTTAATCAATACAGTATGTATAAACCGTAGCCTTAAACCATCTTTAGAAACTCATCTATCGCTTTAGAAAAAAAAATTGCCTTCTCTAACTGAGATGGTTTAGGCCTTAGTCCACCACGCTGGCCTTGTTGCAGATTGGCGGACTTCACACCTAAGAAGTTTTAGGTGTGCAGGTTTCCTTACAAAGTTTTCCTTCGCCATTAAAGTACGTGATAATAATATAATATAGACATAACTTGGAAAAGTCAGATGTGTGTGCCTGGGATTTGAACCCGCGACCATCGTGATTCTCGACGGTACGCCTAAACCTCGAGGTTGAAGTTACGCCATTGCTACTTTCCCTCATCACTAATTTCCTTTTATAAGTTACTTGAATACGCTCAAAATAATTTTCATCTACCATACTCACCCCAAAGCTACCTTACGGTAGAGTCTCCCGACCTCATTCCATCCCGAATTCCGTCCCGCGGGTCATCCACTAACATGTCGCGTAACATTTAGAAAAAAAAAACCGTATCCCACTAAAAGCATTGCGATTTCCCAAGCACTTCCCCGAGTGTCTTTGTGGGAGCTATCCTAGTGGGAAATCTCCAAGAACACGCTAATGCATAGTAAGGCTTGCATTGCATTAGGATTTCAGCGGTGAAATATTATAGCTGGCTATCATTTATTATGGAGGTATGTTTAGTTTGCCCGTCTGTCTTCAAAGTGGATACTGTCTTGCAGTAGAAGTTGAATTTATATTTGCGCGAAATCGTATGAATGTATTATCTTTATTAGGTGGCTCCATAGAAGCCCAAAAGCCCAGTTTGCCTTACAAAACTCCGAATAATAATATCTTTAATCTTTAAATCTTTATTTAACAAAAGCAATTTGACATATAAATGAGAATATCCTGACCCCACAATAAACAATTATAAACTAGATATTACACAATTAAGGTGCACACCTTTAAAGCGTTACAACGCTTTTGATACATACATAACCTCCTGGATTAGATTCCCGGGTCGAGCAAAGCGTTATAGGGTTTTCCATTAGGAATTCCCAGTAGTAGGAGTCTGGAAATGTATCCGAAAAACGGCAATAGACGCGCCCCCTGTTACGTGGGACAAAGACAAAATTGGCAAAATGTGGTTGCAGAAATGCACCTCACCTCAGCCTGTATGTATGTAAATGTACCTGCACTGCAACACAGCGTCGGTACTTCCATAGAAGCCCAAAAGCGTTACACGTTATTTGTGTAATGTCTAGTTTATAATTGTTTATTGAGGGGACAGGATATTCTCATTTATATCTCAAATTGCTTCTGTTAAATAAAGTTACAAGCTTAAAGGTTATTATTCGGAAATTTGTAAAGCAAACTGGGCTTTTGGGCTTATATGGGGTACCGCCATTGCTGCAACATATTATGATTAAGTTACGCTTCACATCGTTAGATATAGTAGAGGTTACGAGCAGTGGCGGTACTTCCATAGAAGCCCAAAAGCCCAGTTTGGATTTTAAAATTGCGAATAATAATTTTTAGGCTTTAAATCTTTATTTAACAAAAGCAATTTGTTAAATAAACACCTTACAATAAGTAAATGTAAACTTGACATTACACAATTAACGTTTTACGCTTTTGGGCTTCTATGGAAGTAACGCCACTGGTTACGAGTATAAAAAACTTTCATCGAACAAAATCACAAGCAATAATGTAGATGGCAAGTTTTGTTCCAATCACGTTAAGCAGATATGTGTTTAGTACAGTTAGGTTACGGGCCGCGCGCTTCATGGGAACCTTTGGAAGACAATACACTTTATTAACGCCGCGTGTGATTCTACCCAGTTAATGAAAGTTGTAGCGGTACTCGATGGAGTTCGGAGAAGGTATATTTGAGTTTTTACAATTCTTGTCAAAACTTCATGTTCCGCTCCACGTTGCCAAAGACAGGAACAGGTGGCGCAGCATAGTCAGAACGAAGATCACTCCATGTACAGAAGTCGTGATGGCCTCGAGGTTTGTGCACGCGGTCGAGAATCTCAAGTGTATGTTATATCTAGAGGGTCTTGGTTCTATTTCCATGTCAGGCAAAGTCATTGGGTTTAACATTGAGGAAATTATAAAATAGCAGTTTGGAGTACGGAAATATGTCCCAAAAAAGGCAACAGGCTCGCCCCCTATTACGAGGGACTTAAATCACAATTGGCGGTATGATTGCAAAATAAACACATTTACCTACCCCTTCAAAAGAGTTTATCATCATTGCTGGGTACGGGCCTTATCAACAACTGAGAGAGTTTAGGCCTTAGTCTACCACGCTGGCCTAGTGCGGGTTGGCGGACTACACTTCTAATAGATTCCTAAGAACTTTTAGGTGTGCAGATTTTCTCACGATGTTTGCATTTATCGTTAAAGTGATCATTCATTGTGAAGACATAGTTGAAGTTGGAGGACTAATGCCTAAACCCTCTCAGTTGTAGAGGAGGCCCGTGCCCAGCAGTGGGACGTATATGGGCTAATGATGTTAAAGAATAAGGTATGAGTTTGCATGATAAAAATCTACGAAACCACGGATCTGAACTGGCATTCCTATCTCAACGTTTTCTAGCAAAATCTTGGGAATTCTACCACATATTTCAGTATGCAAACGGCGGAAATAAATACTTCTCCTATCAGTAACCTTATTGTCAAACCGTATGCAGTGGCGAACAATATTTCCCAAATAAAAATTCCAGGAACATCAAATAAAAACATTAAATTATGCGTGCAAGCTGAAACTGGGTAATTTGATGTAAAAAAATTACCATAATGTGTGCGCTGGCACTTACGCTACAGATAAAAATGACACGACACGTAAATAAAATTTATGGAAGGACGTAAATTAATTTTTTAAAATATTGTTGCACAATACATACATACATTCACGCCTTTATAACAGAACAGGTAGGCGGAGGTGGAGACCCGTGCCCAGCAGTGGGTATATGGGCTAATGATAAATTATTATCGACTATGACACGTCAACACACGTTAATGAAAAAAGAAATCAAAAAACAAATTTAATTGACAATAACTGGCGTAAAATACACTGGTCAATTTGTTTTATTATATATTATTGAAACTATGTAATTTTTCTTTATAAAACCTATTTAACATTATATAATAAAAGGTATAAAAAGGACTAAAGGAATTTCGATTCCAATCATATATGGCACATACCATCAAAGTGCCAATTTCCTAACTTTTTGTCAGTATTAAAATCCGATCCATAAAATAAATCGCAATGTAAACTTCACTCCGTGTCGAACTGCGATAAAAACGGAATAATAAATGAAAACGTACAAATCAAAATCAAATGACCTGAATAAGGTATTAAGGACACTTCGTACAATACGAGGGCATCTGGTTACAGTATCGACTATGAAGAAATACATTAATATACACACATACATAACCTCACGTCTGTATTCCCCAAAGGGGTAGGCAGAGTTGCGTTCCTGCACCCATAATTCTCCAGTTATGTATCAGTGTCACGTAATAGGGGGCGAGCTTATTGCCGCTTGTCGGGCACATTTCCAGACTCCGTGCTGCTACTGAGAATTTCCTAATGAAAAATCCCAACAACACTTTGTCCGACCCGGGAATCGGGCCCAGGACTTCTAGATCGCACGGCACATATTTGATACATTTCTTTGAAAAGATAATGAGTAATTCCATTTAAAGGCTATTTTGCTGGTGTCTTTAGCTCTATATAAAGTAAAAATAGATTTTTACAATGAAAAAAATAATAATTTTAATTTACTTCTACATTTTTTGTTACCATAGACTGGCCTCCATTGAAAAGGATAGAATAGCACTTTGCTTGACCTGGGAACTCAGCCTAGGACCTCTAGATCGCTCGGCACATCCCGAGCCGCGAGACCAAGAGTCAGTCTTTGTTCTAGTACTAATAATTATAATTATTATATTATACATTTATCAAAATATTATGTATGTACGTAAGAATGTATTTAGCTTTAGTAAAATTGGTGATATACATAATGTAAATACCAGGGGTAGACATAAACTTGTGATACCCTCATTAAGATTAGAAAAAACCAGTAAGTCCTTTATAGGCAACTGCGTTAAATTTTACAATAAGCTCCCCAAATCTGTAACTGACCTATCAGATAATTCATTTAAGGTGCACATTAAACGTGTTCTGATGACAAGGGGATACTACAATATAAATCAGTATTTAGAGGATAAGGAAATTTGGCATTAGATCTCTCCCGCACATCGCCATCACCACATCTTGGAACCCAGTACCTTTCACATTCTTCTTTCTTAAACCAAATCATTTGAATAAATAAATATAAATTAACCCAAAGCTCCAAGTGTAACTTAAACCATTATAAAAACATCAAATATATACAAATTGATATCTAATATAAAATGTGCACAAAATAAATAAAATAAAAATAAAATGACGACCGATCGAGTAAATAATTCGAGCAAATAAATAATAAGAAGGCAATTTTTATTTGGCAGGTCATATAATATAATTATGTTATCCTTACTGGACCAAATACATGCCCACTGAGTTGGACTCGCTGGATCTACTCAGGTGTGGGTCGCGCCGCGTAAATTCCAGTAGTAAAGTGAGCCCGCTGAGTTTGTTTCGCCGGGTCTTCTCAGTCAGGGTCGCGTTTGGATCCGGTGGTACCATTAAAATAATACGTGACGTTTCGGAAATACACAAGGTCCATCTCGTTATTTACTTTAAAATAATAATAATAAGATATTATGTATTTCCTGATGAAAACTAAAAATAAATTATAAAAAAAACCGTAAATATTTTTGTACAAATTATATAAAATGAACCATAGTTAAATTATAATGTAATAATAAAAGATTTTTCTTTTCTGTATTGACTTGTCATAAGTGCTATTTGATTGCCTACGTGACTAAATAAAGCAATTTCATTTCATTTCAATTTCATTTCATTATTAAACATTAATCGACTCAGTTTCAAGAATTTTAGTAATTAAACTTTATATTAATAATCTTATATACAATGTTAATAAAAAGGATTCTAATAATAAACTGTGTAAATTCTCAGAATTTACAAGAAATAAGAACTTAAATGTAAAACTAACTCAAAGAAGCGAAGAAACCCCTCAAGACTTAATTACTCTCAGATTAATTTTGTTTCATAATAGTTGGTAGGTAGGAGTAATATTTTATATTGCTCTTCTATCTCTTAGGTGTATAGTCCGCCAACCCGCACTAGGCCAGCGTGGTGGACTAAGGCCTAAACCCTCTCAGTTGTAGAGGAGGCCCGTGCCCAGCAGTGGGACGTATATGGGCTGATGATGATGAAATATAGTTGGTTTACCCAGACTTTCTAATTTCTTAGAAATATAGTAACTAATATTTACAATCATAATTGAATAGGTATCGCGCTAATCACTCGTTGAATATTCCATCATGCCTGGTTGTCTGAAAGAGATCGCTTTAAGCGATAAGACCGCCAATTGTCCGCCGATATTTAAGTTGTTTTTGTGTATTTTTTTAATGTTTAAAATGAGCACAATAAAGTGTTTTTTGTCTTATCTTTAGGTAATTTGACTGCTTTATTGATCTCGTTGTAAAAGTGTACGCTGTAAGTTCGAGAAGGTTCTATTCCCGAATCGGGCAATGTTAGTGGGGTTATTCATTATGAAACTCTCAGTAAATGTCCCCGAAAACATAATTGAACGTGGGACCTTACGATTGCTCAGTATATACATACTATATACATAGTTATATAGCCCCATTCATATCATCATCAGCCCAAATACGTCCCACTGCTGGGCACGGGCCTCCTCTACAACTGAGAGGGTTTAGGCCTTAGTCCACCACGCTGGCCTAGTGCGGGTTGGTGGACCCATTCATATAACCCCAAATAAAAATCAAATAAAACCCTATATTTGGATTCACGTTCTCATAGTAAGTAGACCGTTTCAACAACGTTCGATAACAATAAAACGCACCAACAACCAAACACATTCATAACACGATGAAATAAGCCCCTATTTCCCAAAGAATACACAGAGGAAACACGAAAAATAAACAGATCAGCACCAAACCTACTAATAATTGTAACAACATAGTAAATTTTGGCGAATGTGGCGTGCGCGACGCTGCGTGACGGAATGTGGTGGGGTCACACTTAGCGCGTCTCGGAGGAGATAAAGTGACTGTACATGTAAATCAGTCGTGTTACTTTCATAGAAGCCCAAAAACCCAGCTTGCCATACAAAATGCCGAATAATAATTATATTTGTTCGTAGGACGTCCTCCGACAAGATGGTCGGACGACCTAGTAAAGGTCGCGGGACGTCTCTGGTTGCAGGCTGCTTCCAACAGGTCCCTGTGGAAGTCATTCGTCATCAGCCCAAATACGTCCCACTGCTGGGCACGGGCCTCCTCTACAACTGAGAGGGTTTAGGCCTTAATCCACCACGCTGGCCTAGTGCGGGTTGGCGGACTACACACCTAAGAAATTCCTAATAACTTTTAGGTGTGCAGGTTTTATCACGATGTTTCCCTTCACCGTTAAAGCAAGTGATAATTCATTGTGAATACACACATAACTTCGAAAAGTCAGAGGTGTGTGCCTGGGGTTTGAACCTGCGACCGCCGAAATTCTCGACCGCGCGCCTAAACCTCGAGGCCATCACTGCTTATTAGGAGTCATCCTGAAGTCATTAGGAGAGGCCTATGTCAGACTTCCATTGGCTGATGGATGGATGGAATTATCTTTAAGCTTTAAATCTTTATTTAATAAAAGCAATTTGACATATAAATGAGAGTATCCTGACGCCACAATAAACAATTATAAACTAGACATTACACAATTAACGTGTTACGCTTTTTGGCTTCTATGGAAGTACCGCCACTGATGTAAATATATACAAATATCAAGGTTTGGGATCTGTCTGTGTACGCTAAATTGACAATATTTATCTAAAAGTAAAATTCGGTCAACAGATATACAAGTTAGTATCTTATACTGCTAAACGGGTTTAAACACCAGGCATACATCTTTGGCTTTTCAAAGTCATGTGTGTATTCACAATGAATTATCACTTACTTTGTAAAGTTTGCACATCAACGAACTGAATACAACAGAATTAAAAGGTGGTTTTCTTTGAGGCCATACTCGTCTAACTGCAACCCGACCCTTAAACATCTAAATAACCGCTGTGTCCTCAACTTAACTTGACAAATGCGCCTCCAGATAGGACCGCTAACATATATTATTTATATACCATAAAGGAGGAAATAAAAATGGCTGCGGGCGAACTTAACGCCACACATTTTATATACTGGCTTCTTTTAATATTATATGTATGAAATGCAATGTATCTCTGCTTATACGACCGCATGATAAAAATAATAAATACTCCTCGATAGTACAACATAACATAACATAGTAGGAAAACATCGTGATAAAACCTGCACATTTAAAAAAAAAAAGTTCTTAGGAATTTCTTAGGTGTGTAGTCCGCCAAGCCGCACTAGGCCAGCATGGTGGACTAAGGCCTAAGCCCTCTCAATGGTAGAAGAGGCCCGTGCCCAGCAGTGGGACGTATATGGGCTGATGATGATGATAGTAAAAGCCGTGATGGCTTCGAGGTTTAGGCACGCAGTCGAGAATCTCAGTGGTCGCGAGTTCAAACCCCAGGCGCACACCTCTGACTTTTCGAAGTTATGTGTCTATTCAAAATGAATTATCACGTACTTTACCGGTGAAGGAAAACATTGTGATGAAACCTGCACACCTAAAAAATTCTTAGAAATTTCTAAGGTGTGTAGACCGCCAATACGCACTAGGCCAGCGTGGTGGACTGAGGCCTAAACCCTCTCATTTGTAGAGGAGGCCCGTGCCCTGCAGTATATGGGCTGATGATGATGACAAGCGGAATGATTTGTGCACATCCAGGGGTTCTAAGGTCGAACCAAGTCGAAGTCCACCAACAAACATTGTAAAGTTCAAGGCTTTTCAAACTATACCGCCGGACGGAGTGTCAGTTGCGAAGTTTAACGCAGATTAATAGTTTAACGATACGGATACACGCTACAGTAATTAATTTAGTTTCTAAATACTTTACAAGTTGTACTAAGTTCGGATGACTTGGCCGTTCTGCTGAGTTGACTGATGTGCGGAAACTTGTTATATATAGTTTGAGCGCTCCCTTTATTTTTTAGATGGATAGTTAAATTGGAGATGAATATTATAGATTAAATATTAAGAGTTGATGGCAGAAGGATTTTTAAATCTAGCCAATAAGCGATTATCAAAGGTGTGGTCTAAAACCCTCTCCCTCCACTATTGTGCCCTAGTCTAGGCTAAAGGTTTATACGCCAAATAAATTTTATACATAAATAAAATACTGCCTCGAGGTTTAAGCACGCGGTCGAGAATCTCGACAGTCGCGGGTTCAAACCCCAGGAATAAAATAATAATTATCACGTATTTTAACGGTGAAGGAAAACATCGTGAGGAAACCTGCATACCTAAAAGTTCTTAGGTGTGTAGTCCGCCGACACGCACTAGGCCAGCGTGGCATCCTCCATCTAACAAACAACACTCCTTTATTCAAACAATTAAGTAGCATCACGAAAAATCCTTTCCCCTCACAAGACAAGCATCTAATAAATGCATAATAAGAAAACACATAGAGCATAAATGTAAGTGGCGCCACCTGTCCCGAATAAAGATACCGGAGGAACCTTCGGGCCAAGAATAAAATAAATTGAAAGAAATGACGCGAGAAATATTCGCACGTTGGATTTTTGCGAGACATTTCGCCCCTGAGGCTTCGGAAGGACGTATGGAATTCTCAGGAAATTTGACATGCGCAAATTCAGATTTAATGTCGTCATTTTGGGAATTGTTTTAAATATAATGGAGTGGTTGTTTTCAGCAGCTTCTTTAAGAAACTTCTATGAACGAGATTACAATTAGTTACCTAACATACGGTACGGTATACGGGTAAATTTTTGTGTAATACATTATTTATTTTTACGACATGGTTTCTTGTGAAATTTGTCTTTCATTTAACTGTCACTATTTTTGATACCTATTACTTGTATCTTAGGGATCAAAATATTACACAATATTTTTGACTTAACACCAACACGTAACAGAAATGTCCGCCAACCCGCAGTAGGCCAGCATGGTGGACTAAGGCCTAAACTATCTCACTTGTAGAGGACCATGACCAGCGGTGGGACGTATATGGGCTGATGATGATGATGATGAACAGAAATAACAGATATAGATAATATAAAGAACATCATCATAATCTTTACATAAAATCGAATAAAGTTATGAGTATAAAAGTTGAAGGATAGACAAGCAGAGGAAGGCTAAAGAAGAGATGGATGGAGTGCGTGAGGAAGATATGAAAGAAAAAGTGGTGAATGAAGACATGACGGAAAAGGGCAAGAGGATGGATCTCTGTATAACATCGCATATAAAACTTCAAAATCCTTTGTACATACAAACAAGATACTCACCAACAAAATATCCAAAAACTTAACATTACAACAACAGTATTAAGATGACACAAGCGCCACTAACAGGAGAATAATTTCGCAAAAAGGCGGCTTAACATTCAGAAACAATACCTAACATTAAAGTTTCGGTACTGAATAAACACAGAGGGAAAGTTGTCCTACTCCGGTGGAAGACAGGGCCGGAGTGATTTTAATAATGAAAAGAGGTAGCCTTTATACCTAATTGTTTTTTTTAAATACTACTATACTCTCGGCGGTCGCAGGTTCAAACCCCAGGCAAACACACCTCTAGTTTTTCAAAATTATGTATATTCACAATGAATCATCACTTTAACGGTGAAGGAAAACATCGTGAGGGAACCTGCACACCGAAAAAGTTCTTAGGAATTTCCTTCGACCCGGACTAGGCCATCGTGGTGGACTAAGGCCTAACCACTCTCAGTTGCAGAGGAGGGCCGTGCCTAGTAGTATGACGTATGTGGGCTGATGAATAGAATTGAATTCAAACGTCATAAAAAACAATAGCAACAAAACACAAAACTGAACTTACTGAATTTGCTTAATCTGCAATTTTTGCAGGTGTGGGAAAGAGAGAGAAAAGCAAACGAGTTAGTTGACACGCAGTTGAACGTCGAAACGGTGCAAAAATACAAAAGTGTAGTAAAAAAAACTTTTATCCCACCCCTTTCATCCCAATCCGTCTCTGCTGAAGACAACGGCGTATTCTTTTAACTTGAGCGTGAGTTGTGCTGTTAGCGCGCCCGGTGCCACAACGCGACATATTTCGGATGTTCACGTCCTTTAAACTTTAATGTAACTTGATCAGTGTTTACAGTTATAGTGTATTTGTTTACTGTAGACTGCCTCATGGCCTCGTGGCACAGGTATGTGCCGGGCGATCTAGAGGTCCTGGGTTCGATTCCCGGGTCGGGAAAAGTGTTATTGGGTTTTTTCATTAGGAAATTCTCAGTAGCAGCACGGAGTCTAGAATTGTGCCCGAAAAACGGTAATAGGCTCGCCCCCTATTACGTGGGATCGATACATACTTGGCGAAATGTGGGTGCAGAAATGCACCTCTACGTACCCCTTCGGTTAATACAGGCGTGAGTTTATGTATGTATGTGTACATATACAAAAAGTCACAGGGGTGTGTTCATTTACTATAGTCGACGCATTTTAAACTGTGTCGTTGGGCAATAAATGTCACTGAGAGTAGGAATGTGCACGCAATGCAACCAGTTAGCTACCTGCGCACGCGGGGTCGATGCGTCATTACCACTCTCACTCCTGATTGGTCGTTACGAGTAAGGGTTGTCGATCGTACCTATCATGTTATCGATATACGGGGAATACAGGCGTGAGGTTATGTATGTGTATTTGTTTATTGTCAACAAAAGTAGTAATATGCATGTATAAACAGTCTTATACATTGTCCTAAGTCCACATAAAAATACAAAACTTTGTTTTTGGATCCCTCCCACCCGCCACTGCAACTCCTGTGCTCCAGGATCAACTGCACGCACAGTATTGACGCCAAGCAATGAAAGTCAGTGAATCTAAGAGAACCTAATCTGTCGTGATCCCGTCATCATCATCATCATCATCAGCAGCCTTTCTTACGTCCACTGCTGGACGTCGTGATCCCGTAACGAAGTTAATTAGAAAAAAAAAATATAAAGGAGGAGTTGGAAGGAAAGAGTCGTCCACTTCAAAACAAATACAAGTCTTGTGGGTAGGTTTATAAAAGTAATTAACATGAAAATATATTCAAAAATCATATAAAAATACTGAGGTTCCACTAGATATACATACGTCTTGTGGGTATTTTATGTGTTAGTGTAAGTTCAATTAAATTAAAGAAAAAAACCGGATAGAAATTGATTTTACCTGGCCATAAGTTAAAATGAAAAAAAAAACACATGACAAAATTTTAACGGCAAATCTAAAAATACTCATATTTTCAATCCAGTCAACATGTTTGGTTATTTCCTATTCCTAAGTCTTTCATCAGGTCGTCTATTTACTAAATCAAAAGCTTCTTAGGCTTCATTCATACGCCGTTCTGCTAAAACAGAAAAATACTCCACAAGAGCCGGTTCGAATGCACTATATACGTCATTGCCTATATAACATTTTAAAAGCACTACAATACTTAAAGCCCACGCCTTGAAATCTCACAATACGACTTCGTACAAAGCCCGAGGTTTTGATATCGTCTCTATTAAGTAGAGAACAGTGCTCTATCTAAAATTCCACATTTCCACTCTACGTAGAGTATGTAAGGAACTTTTTATTCCCCCCCGTTGTTCGCTCGCGAATGAGGTCTCAAGATTTTATATGACTTTTAAAATAGTTCCAACTGTTTCTCTACAGCTCTACGTGCTTGGTGGAGTCAATTTAGTTTTTATGTTCGTGCGTTTTGGTAATTTTGTTTATGTTTTCGTTGGCATAGTTTAAAATTGGGTTGCATGCCAAAATTTTAAATTATATACAGTTGAAACCGTAGTTTAAAATAGCTTAAATCCTACTTGCTCTCAGGAAACTATATAGTTTTCGAGGTCAAAAACATTGCGGACTACACATATCAAATTAATTTAATTGTGAATAACTTTTGTGCATATTTCCTCATAATTTCCTTGACAGATAAATCTCATGATAATTCATTATGAATATAACCTCTTTAATTCCGAGATGTCTAAGATTTGCCTTAGTATGTCATGTAAAATGCCTTTATGTACAATAGTTTGCAATTAAAAACCTCAAGCGTAATTAACTAATCAAATCGGGAATTAAGCGACAGTTGCATGCAGGCTATTCAGTGGTTAATTAGACAGATATTATACTGTGAATAATCGCTTACTACACGCCATGCTGATTTGGCTGTGGTATTGGAAGTTATGGTTAAAGCAGTGATGGCCTCGAGGTTTAGGCGCGCGGTCGAGAATTTCGGCGGTCGCAGGTTCAAACCCCACACACCTCTGACTTATCGAAGTTATGTGTGTATTCACAATGAATTAACACTTGCTTTAACGGTGAAGGAAAAACATCGTGATAAAACGTGCACAACTAAAAGTTCTTAGGAATTTCTTAGGTGTGTAGTCCGCCAACCCGCACTAGGCCAGCGTGGTGGACTAAGGACTAAACCCTCTCAGTTGTAGAGGAGGCCCGTGCCCAGCAGTGGGACGTATTGGGCTGATGATGATGATGATCAAGAATAATATATATAATAGAATAATAATAACGTTTAGGTGTGCAGGTTTTATCACGATGTTTTCCTTCACCGTTAAAGCAAGTGATAATTCATTGTGTACACATAACTTCTACACCCACATTTTACCAATCGTTTTCGTCCCACGTAACAGGGGGCGAGCCTATTGCCGTTTTTCAGTCACATTTCTTCACTCCGACCTGTTACTGAGAATTTACTAACGGAAAAACACAGTAACACTTCTCTCAATCTGAAAATCGAACGCGGGACCTCTAAATCGCAGGGCACATACTTATACCTAGGGAACATGAGGCAGTCAAAATTTATTAGATCAATATTAAGAGTAGGACTAACGTTAAAATTAATTTGGAAGCTAACCCACAGTTAGATTAACGACTGTAGCAATTTTAACCTTTCCCAAGTCTCACTGCCGAACGAACGGAAAAACAACATAATAAACACACCAAAACGGTGTACGTCATATTGAAAAGCGGCGAAAAAATAGATTGCAATCCGCCCTCAATCCTCCACGATGCAATATCGTCCGAAATTCGGGAAAAACTAAACGAGTTATGTTTTAACACTAAAATGGGGTAAAATGTGGACGCTTGGGGGCTGGGTGGTGCCCAGTCTGCGAAATTATGTCGATAAGGGTTGTAAAATGCAAAATGGACAGCTCTAGGTAAAGAGATTTTTTTTTATCGAAATGAAAATTCAGGGAAATCGGGAAACTGTTCATTGAAAAGGGTTGATGAAAAGGATATAAAGGTACATTCTATAATCTACCTATATATATCTATATATCTTATCGCAGTTTCTGGCATTGGAGGACATCAGAAAATGAAAACCTGAAGACCAAGGATAGGATAATGAAAAAAGCAAAAATATTTTTTATGGTCATTTTCGGCATCAAAAATATCGAAATAATTTATTTATTTATAAACACTTTATTGTACACTAAGAAATAATGAACAAAACAATATACAAATAGAATGAAGTACAATTGGCGGTCTTATCGCTCAAGGCGATCTTTTAGAGACAACCATAAGATGGACATAAACAAGTGATAGAAGGGAGGGTAGTTCATGTGTACAATATAATAATTAATAAGATAAATAAATAAATGTGTATATATTTAATTAATTTACATAGCCCATACACAAATATATACTAATAAATATATATATATATATAATAATGTCAGGAATTTTACAGAATTAGACCTTCTATCCTTGTTATGACAAAACAACCCGTAGCATCCCAAATCACTTTTTATCCCGCCCTTAGGAGCTTTAACGATCAATTAGAGATGCTATAACCCAACAGTCTGTCTAAGTGACCCGGACAAACCGAATCGTCTTAAAAGTAACAAAATATTCAGAAATACAAGATAGGGACCAATTGGAGCAAACGTTCGTACCAATCGCAAATATTTGAGCCAGATGTTTCGAAGTCATTATGTCAGTCTTTTGTTATAAGATCAGACTCGTTTTTTATTGGAAATTTAGAATGTCGAGATTATTTCGAGTAAGTTATAAGTTTGTATAACAACCCGCACTTGGCCAGCGATGTGGACTAAGGCCTAAACCCTCTCAGTTGTAGAGGAGGCCCGTGCCCAGCAGTGTGACGTATATGGGCTGATGATCACTGGCGGTACTTCCATAGAAGCCCAAAAGCCCACCTTGCCTTACAAAATTCCGAATAATTATTTTTAAGCTCTAAATCTTTATTTGACTAAAGCAATTTGACATAAAAATGAGAATATCCTTACTCCACAATAAACAAATATAAACTAGACATTAAATAATTAACGTGTGCATTTTGGGCTTCTATGGAAGTACCGCCACTGCTGATGATGATGATGATGGTATAATTAAGTCAATGAAAGAGACAGTCAATGGCTTCCATTCGAACCGTATTGCGCATACTAAGGCATTAAAGCGGTAATTTTGCTGTTCCAGTATAGAAAGTCCTTTTGAATTATGTATGGACAAGGAAATCGCAAGGAAACTTAAGTGTGTACTTGAGTTTACCCGTGTTTTAATAAGTCTTTCGCACTTAGTGGAACTAACTTAATATATTGTTATAGACGGCATAATATGTTTGATAAAATATAGCAAGAATGACACGCAAAATCGTGAAGCGTTCCACATTTTTGACAACCCCGTGGCGCAGTTGGCTAGACACCAGCATGCGAAACGAGAGGCCGCGGGTTCGATCCCCGCACCGAGACAAATGTTTATGTGATCCACAAATATTTGTTTCGGGTCTGGGTGTATGTGAGACCGAAAAGTCTTTCGTAGTTTCTGATACCCACGACACAAGACTTGTAACTTAGTGTGGGATCAGAACTATGTATGTGACTGTTGGATGTATTTATTTAAAATACAATTATGAATGTTATAAAAAAATAGATTATAAGAACTAATTTCATTGGAACATTGAAGGACGTAGGCTACTTTCAAAATAAGGTCACTAAATTTGTAAATTAGCGAACAGAAAATCTTGAGCATGCATCTTCATACCATGGCAGTCTAAATAAGCTTACGTATTATAAAATTGGTATGAAAACACCTAAACCTTATCCTGAAAATAAAAAATTTACACTAAAGATTCGAACTCACTACCCGCGCAGCAAACCTTAACGCTAAAATTCAATATTACATAATGGCGCGTAAGCGAAAAGTCTTGTAAGGCCGATGGGCGAACTCAGATAGTTTTTATACAAACGACTTTCGGCCTGGCATCAACGGGTCAGATAGGCCCTTCGCCCGAGACCCCGGTTTATGGCCGCCGTTGAAGGGTTAGATGATAGCATCCATGTCCTAGTGATGGGAGAAGGTCGATGGGTTTTGTTTTCATCGATCATTTTTGTGGAGTTAAGTGTTTGGATATTTATGATACAATAATAAAATCGACTTGGACGTGGTCTCACGGTACAATTTTTCGTGCGATCTAGAGGTCCCGGGTTCGATTCCCGTGTCGGGCAATGTGTTATTGGGTTTGTCTATTAGGATATTCTCAAAAAAAAACCTCCAATTTGCCCGAGAAACGGCAAAATGTGGGTGAGGTTATGTAGGTATATAACAATAAAACTGTTTTTAAGATTCACCAAAATTTGGGTATGGAAAAACCTCGTAGCTCCTGATAGCATTGATGCAATTTTTTTTTATCTTTATGTGAGGTCATTGTCTCAACTGAAGTATGTGTATCAATCGTAATAAGTTAAAGATAATTGACAAAGTCTTTGGCTTATCAAGAAATGTCAATAAAGAAACAAAAAATCTCCGGAATATTTTTGTTATTCTGAACAAATCGTGGTCTACTTTCTCCCCCGCTCCTCCTTTTTCATCCCCAATTACATAAATTGAAATATCCAAAAATATCGCTATAAAAAAACGTATAAAAGCCCAATAAGTTGTAGTCTAAGTATTTGTCAGCGAAATTATTTCGGCGAGAATTTGAATCCTAAATCATTCCTGTCATAACTAATCTGTGTTTTTGGGGTTCCGAGTCTGATCGTGGCTAATAAAACTTTTGTTACGAGTCTATAATACTTGAAGACCAATTCTAATAAGAGAAAATTTAGGTAAGCGCAGTTGCAGTTCAAATGAAGCAAATACTGGTAAGACACGTTAAAACACTCTTTCTAGGATAAGCAGAAGCGTATCTACCACCACATTTTCTTTTTTAATACATCCGACGTCGGAACCAATCGTACCATGGAACCAAGAAAGCATTAACTTTTCAACCCGGAACAAGACATCAGTAAAAGTTATTATAATGAAGCCGCACTAAGACGACGTGGTGGACTTAGGCCACACCCCGCAACTGAATCTACAAATGCATCGGCCCATCTGGCCATCTGCCCGTCCCCAGCAGTTAGTCGTACAAGAGCAGATGTTTATAAATAAATACACCTAACAGTCACATGCATAGTTCAGACCCCACACTAAGATACGTGTCTTGTGTCGTGGGTATCAGAAGCTACGAGAGATTTTTCGTTCTCACTAACACTCAGACCTAAAATTGTGGATCACACAAACATTTATCTCGGAGCGTGGATTGAACCCGCAGCCACTCGTTTCGCAAGCTGGTGTTTAGCCAACTGCGCCACAAACGCCTTATAAAGTAATGTCAAGATAGGTAATGACGTAAAATGAAAGTAATTACTCTGTTTGTTGTAAGGAACCATCGACGCGAAAGAATTACTCGCACTTGACCGATTTCTAAGCATGCCATATTGGCCCTCTGGGAAATATAGGGAGAACATCATTAGTTTCTGATTTATACTGTCATTTTTCTGTTTGTTTTTATTTATTTACTTTTTCTTGTACATTACAAAATAAATAAATGGAGAAACTGAACTAAATACAAATTACAGGTAGTGGTCTTAATGTCCTAGGATATTTCTGTCAGAAAACCTTAGGATGGATAACAGAAGAGAAAAATAAAGAGGGTAGCCTGAAGCATGTATTTAAAAAATGTAGTTTAAGATTTGACTTAATTATTTAAATGTCAGTAGAAGCTCTAGTAACAATATTATTTCAATTTGATTGCAATTAAAAGTTAAGTTAGATTACATCCTTACTAATATCATAATTGCGAAAGTAACTCTGTCTGTCTGTCTCGCTTTCCTGCTAAAACTACTGAACCGATTTAAATTAAATTTGGTATATAGATAGTTTAGACCCTGAGAAAGGACTTTTTATCCCGGAAAAAGTGTTGAAATGGGTTGAAAGGGGGGATGAAAGGTTGTATGCAAGTATTGTCATTTTTAAAGCTAGAAGCTTGAAACCTATTTTTTAGGCTGTTGATTAGATATAAATAAATATGGCATTAAAAGTTTGTAAAAAATGTACCTTTAAGAGGGTAAAATAAAAATAGGGGTGAAAGTTTGTGTGGAAATTCGTCATTTTTGAAGCTAAAATGATGAAACGACGTGTAGACGACTGTAACTATATGTAACTATATGTCTGTTACGCTATCACGCCTAAATCATTTGACCGATGTGAACGATTTTCGATTTGGACATAAATGGGACTCTGTGGAGTAAGATAGACTATATATACCTAACTTATTTTCTTTCTGAACCCAACCCTGTAGTCCACGCGGACGGAGTCGCGGGCAATAGCTAGTTATTAATAAAAATATATAACCATAATCTATAAAGATATAATATATCTACGCGAATATTTGTTTCGATTACGAGTTAATGTGAGAGCATATAGTTACATTATTTCAGATTCTTAACTTCAAAGTAGATCTTAAGATTGAGGTCAGATATATCTTTGTTTACTTCTATCCACGCAATATGATGATACAACTAGAAACGATACAAAATCGATTTGTGAGGTATCGATACCGTCACCGCTCTAAGCTCCGCTCCCAATAATAGAACTGCGACTATTTTACGAGAGCCTTTTATTCAAATTCGCAGTTCCGTATCCAATAAGCAATCGGGGAGTCCGCAATAACTCTCGGACCCTACATGCATTGCGCGACCCTAATAACACTGTAAGCTGAAAAATTTATTTTATGATTAGTATCCAAGAATTTGAATGGGAAGTTGAGGGACAATGGAGATATTATGGAGAACAGCTTTGAGTGGAGATGGGTCAGTTTAATATAGCGATTTTAAATAGTTTTAGGTTCGAAATAAAATATAAATAAATTATAATTGAAGCTTTCAAATGTTTAACGTTATTTATAATCTATTATTTTTTATTTAAAGCAGTGATGGCCTCGAGGTTTAGGCGCGTGGTTGAGAATTTCAGCGGTCGCAGGTTCAAACCCCAGGCACACACCTCTGACTTTTCGAAGTTATGTGTGTATTCATAATGAATTATTATCACTTGCTTTAACGGTGAAGGAAAAACATCGTGATAAAACCTGCACACCTAAAAAGTTCTTAAGAATTACATAGGTATGTAGTCCGCCAACCCGCACTAGGCCAGCGTGGTGGATTAAGGCCTAAACCCTCTCAGTTGTAGAGGAGGCCCGTGCCCAGCAGTGGGACGTATTTGGGCTGATGATGATGATGATTTTTTATTTACCAACCCATTCGGAAAGCAGATTTTACTAGAGAAGAATAGGCAAGAAATAGTGTTGCGCTTTTCGAAGCAGTTTACAAGACAATGATATCATTTATAGTTTAATTTAAATTCCCAACATTTGGTGACGATGATTCTAGGAAATACGATGACCGTTACAGATTGATGTACAATTTTCAGTACTTAGGCTTTCTACTAAACCCTAGATAAAAATTAACTCTGCTTTTTAGTCTGAAGCATCACGTAGTTTTCACCTTAACTTTATGCAAGCCTATTCTACTACTAAAAATTACAAAAAAACTCGATAACCACTTAGTCCGACATGGGAATCGATCCCGTGACGTTCCGATTACACCCCCACGGGAGTAAGGGGGGAAATTCGTAAACATCACATAATACGACGAAACATTGGCACTACATGTAAATTCTGTCGAAGAAGCTTTATTAAAGGTTTTACGACGAAAAGAAGGGAGCCATGTTTTACGGGCTACCATTGTGGAGGGGTCGTAAAATATATTATGCTGTTAGGGGTTGTATTACGTAATATGTCATGTTAATGAACGTTAGGAGGGTAGACAGTCAATATAAAAATGTAAGTGCTGTGTCTTTTGATTTCAGTGGGCTTAATAAGTTGGCTTGGCGGTAAAGTGTGCGTTAGGTCTTGGGTCTATTTCTAGGGCGAAAGTGTTTTTGGGTTTTACCATTAGTAAATCCTTAGCAGGGATATACTATGTATAGTGTGTGGGAATTTATGCTTTATACATTAAATATAGTCCCCACCTTACAACATTTAGGAAATAGTATCATAAAAAAAATAGTAGAAGAGTAAATATGAATTTAAAAGAAAAAATATTTTTATGTTAGAACTACGCTTCGACCCTTCAGCCAGATTACACCATTAAACAGCAACGCATTAAAAGAGTGATGCAGTTTTCAATTAACATAACAACTATATCGTTAAAAAGCGATTTTTTCAGGAATCCTGATAATATAGTGAAAATACGCTCTTGGGAGTTCTAATTCTAAGAGCAACCTCTAATTCCTGACCTAATTTGGTAAGCTGAACTCGATAACGCCGCAGATGATGATCTTTGCCAAATTTTATACAACCTACATCCTGCACAACCTAAAAAATGCAACCATAAAATTATAAAAGAATAAATGAAATTAACAATAAGTTTACTTACATATCACGGTGAGCGACGCGTTGGCCCTTATGACCTTGTGCATCTGAGCGGGTCCCACTTGGCACTGGTATTCCGCGTCATCTTCTAAAGTCACATTCACAATCCGAAGGTTGTAGACGCCGTGTCTCCGGTCTCCGAACATGGCGTACCGCGGGTAGCCAGGTATGACTGACGAGTATCCTGAAAATAAAGGTATTTTGAGTATCTTGCCGGTACAGTGTAAAAATAGTTGTGAATTGTGTGATTTATAATGTTACTCGTGGTTTCGAGAAAAGGATGTGATGTGCTATACAGAAGCCCTGAGTTTGTTTTCCGGGTGGGGCAGTGTTTTTCCATTAGGAAATAAATGTGTCTGCATTATTTGGGACTTAAAACACAATTGACGAAATATTGGAGCAGAAATGCATCTCTGTCTACCCCCCGAAGATACAAGCGAGTATGTGTATGTATGTAAATTCAAATAATTTTATCATAATCATTTCTGTAACCTATAAAATCACATCAAAATACGTATAATAAGTCCCTAAATTGTACCTCTGGTACCCATCGCGTGACAAACGAATGTGTTATAAAATAATAGCGATTCACAACCATTTTACATTACTATCGTAGAGAGCAATTATTCGGTACATCGGCACAGTGTGACGGAGCAATTGAGATGTATCCAATTATTAATTTGCTAATAGATAACACTCGATTGTCATTTCACGGCTATGTAATCGATTTGGAGTTGCATAATGGAAATATGGCTCCAATGTCTCGATTTTTTGTTGTGTTTGTGTGATCGAATCATTTCGTGCGCTTTACACTTCGACCTGCGTGTCATAAATGCTCCCTGAACGTGGTCTCACAACACTCGCTCCTGAGCTCTCATGCACTAGCAGCCTTCAGCTCGTCGCTCCACCGGCCCACTGTGTCACACACCACGCTCCCTGTACGTGGTCTCACAACACTCGCTCCTGAGCTCTCATACACTAGCAGCCTTCAGCTCGTCGCTCCACCGGCCCACTGTGTCACACACCACGCTCCCTGTACGTGGTCTCACAACACTCGCTCCTGAGCTCTCATACACTAGCAGCCTTCAGCTCGTCGCTCCACCGGCCCACTGTGTCACACACCACGCTCCCTGTACGTGGTCTCACAACACTCGCTCCTGAGCTCTCATACACTAGCAGCCTTCAGCTCGTCGCTCCACCGGCCCACTGTGTCGCACACCACGCTCCCTGTACGTGGTCTCACAACACTTGCTCCTGAGCTCTCATACACTAGCAGCCTTTAGCTCGTCGCTCCACCGGCCCACTGCGTCACACACCACGCTCCCTGTACGTGGTCTCACAACACTCGCTCCTGAGCTCTCATACACTAGCAGCCTTCAGCTCGTCGCACCACCGGCCCACTGTGTCACACACCACGCTCCTTGTACGTGGTCTCACAACACTCGCTCCTGAGCTCTCATACACTAGCAGCTCGCCGCCTGTTTACTAATTAATCTGTCATGCATCGAGCTCATCTTAAAGCCGCTTTATCGGGCCGCATGCGACACAATATTATCCCCTGAGCCTTGAATAATGAGGGGTTTCAGGCTTCAAGGAATCGATGAACTAGTTACGCAGGCCACAACAGCGTCAATGACCAGGCCTGGCTCCGTCACACAGATCACGAGGATCGCCGTAGTTTGGAGGATTTAAACGTTTGCGTGTCTACGCCAATGCGTGTCCGATTGTAAATTCTATGCAGCACGAGTTATGAGGGATGCGCGATTGTACAATCCACCATGGACATTTCGGGTAATATTTTGATCGTAAAATTTAATTTACATCGTAACTCTATTTTAATTTAGTTAATACCTATAATCTAATTAACTATGAATTGAGCCGTCTAAATGATAATCTAGAAAGATTTTTCTACAACTTTCATAACATTTAAAACATTCAAAAGCAAGGGAGCCCAAGACAACTCTCACAATTCTTTTATATTCAGTGAGACAGTTCCACCGCTTCAGCTCGTGGAATGCACCACGGAGTAATTAGCCCGGCCGTGTCTGCTGTCACCTCACGGAATTTCTCTATCAATTGTCTCTGTTCTGCCGCATTGTTGCTTTCAATCAGCTCCATGGATCCTCTGTGTGTGTATTTGGCTTAGGATCAGAAATTCAACTCAAGCGAAGAATCACTGTAAAGGTTTGAAGCGAATGACGTATAGACAGCTTGTAAGCCTGTAGTGTACGTGAACTCCGTTAGTGTTTTGACACTATGTACTGGGAGGTTAGTGATAGATATGTGAACCGGTGAAAAGACAAATTGTCTTCTGTTAGCTAAAAGATTACTAGCGTTTAGGCCGGTGGAGCGACGAGCCGAAGGCTACTAGTATATGAGAGCTCAGGATATGTAGTATTACCATGTACCAGTAGCGGTACTTCCATAGAAGCCTAGAAGCGTTTTACGTTAATTGTGTAATATCTAGTTTATAATTGTTTATTGTGGGGTCAGTATTCTCAATTATATGACAAACTAGCTGTGCCCGCGACTTTGTCCGCGTGGAAAATTTATGTTTAATAAGAAAATCTATAAACTAAAAGTAGCCTAAGTTATTCCTTATTACATCAGCTATCTGCCAGTGAAAGTCCCGTTAAAATTGGTCCACCCGTTTCAGAGATTAGCCGGAACAAACAGACAGACAGACAGACAAAACAGGCACTCCAATTTTATTTATTTGTATAGAGTGCTTTTGATAAAAAAGATTTAAAGCTGAAATATTTTTTAAGTCAAACTGGGCTTTTGGGCTTCTATGGAAGTACTGCCACTGCCATGCACAAGTACTTCGTAATAATGTTTTGCAAATTTGTTTTTCTGAGCTCACGTCGCCGACGTTACGTGTCGAGATAAAGAGACGGGAAAATAATCAATGCTAGTTTCGATAAACAACAGAAGGTTATGAAAACAAACGAAACAAACAATCCGAGCACATCAAAAGGAGAACAGCCGCGTTTGTTCATACAAAAACAGCATCAATTCATTTTCTAACAAAGCCAAGTCAATCCATTAGCCGTGCTTGGGAGGTACTAGTCGACAATGCGAGAACAATGGAATTTCTACCGATACAAGACTGGCGAAATAGGCGGCCCCGTATTGTTTTATTGGGAGTGCACTCTTTGAGACGATGTTCCAATAACTGGTAAAGAACGAGTGCATCTGATTCCTGGATTGCCTGGGATGTTTGCTTATCCAATGGAAGTAACTTCGTATTCCAATACACGCTTTAATGTATTCATTCTTAGCATTCTGATATTATGATATTATCATAGGTCTCGAAGTAAGTATGTGAGCGTTGCATGCCTTCATTTATAAACGTTTCAAAATATTAAATGAACAACTTCTAAAATTAGTCCATAGCCAAGGCCAATGCCAATAATTATAAAAACATAATATATTACTAATTTAATTACATATATACAGATGGCTAGACACTATCTTGCGAAACGAGAGGCCGCGGGTTCAATCCTCGCACCGAGACAAATGTTTGTGTGTTCCACAAGTATTTGTTTCGGGTCTGGGTGTTTGTGAGACCGAAAAGTCTCCCGTAATTTCTGATACCCGCGACACAGGACTTGTATCCTAGTGTGGGGTCAGAACTATGTATGTGACTGTTGGGTGTATTAATTAATTATTTATATATATGCAGTGGTTACTGAACTTGATGATTGTCCGACAGTTAAATTTAATTTTTAAAAAAGAAAACGTTATATAGTAAATGTTATTTTCTAGTAAATGTTGTTAGTTTTTGCGGTTTAGTAAAGAACCAAGTTAAGTGTATATTTTAAAAAAAGATTTTTAATTCTAAAACAAAGGACAATTTGAAATACTCATGAAAATTAGTCTCCCAATATTTAATTTCAGTACTTCAATTGTGTATATTGAAGCCTGATAACGTTCCAAAGAAAACAATGAGAGACAATTGGATTGATTTAATCAAATATGGGGACGTCGCGGTCAGAACGATCGCTGACCCGCAATAGACGTCTGGTGGATGAGCCATGAATGTCAAACTCAGTAATGATCCCTAGGGAAGACTTTGTAAGAACAGGATTGACTCTATTCCTATATTTACTGATTTTTATTTTCCACACAATGTTTTTTCTACAGTGTGATATAGAATGATATTATATCAACTACATTAAACCGATGCACAATTGAATCATTGTCAAGCTATGCAATCGTCAAGAAAGCCTAATTTTTTGTATAGGAAAATTATTAGTAATAAAGGCGTCCAAAAATTTACCCAATAAAGTAGAGTCAGGCATTCAAAATAGAATTAGCAAAAAGTCTTAGAAATACCTCAGCCCACTCCTTCGAAGATCTAGACTTGAATATATAAGCATCTAGTTTTTTACAGAATCATCTATGGCACAGGTTATATTAGAATAAAATGCTAATATAACACAGAAAAGGTAGACTAACTTACTTATATGTTTATATTAATTACTGCCATTTCTAGAAAGTACGTGATATAAAACTAGTATTTTATAAATACTTGTTTTACATTTAATTAATTTCTTGTTACAGATCATACAGCCCTAGGCTTGTATTTTGCCTCCATTTAAGAACCTTTCTAATCTATTAGCCACCACAACTAGTTATACATACATACATGTACCATGCGACCTAGAGGTACCTAGGTAGGTTCCCAGGTCAGATAAAAGTTTTTTTTATGTTTTTCCTTTAGTAAATTATCAGTAGCTGCACCCAAAAAAAGCTTGCTCCCTATTACGAGGGACGACAACACAACTGGTAAATTTGGGTGCAGAATTGCACCTCTGGCTGCCCCTACCCGGAATACAGGCGTATAATAAGGCAATAAGAATACTTACCAAGTGCAAATCCATCTTTGGTCCACTGCACTTGACCAGCTAGATTGGCGACAGCGCACTCCAGAACAGCCTCAGTGCCCTCCTGAACCCTCAGACTTCGAGGGACCACCCTGAAGTACTGCTGCTGGAAGCCAGATGTGCATACCGCCACTGAAACAAAAAAGAGTGTTGTTATCACCTTGAACTTAGGTTACAATAATTTCTTTGCATAGAACCAAAACAAATATGTTAAATCCTTGAATTTTATGGTAAAAAATTCAGTTTTTGCAAAGATGAAACGCCACTAACAGATGAAAAGGTCCTAGTTAAGCGACGAACTTTTATGAAAACTACTTAATAACATAGTATAAGAAGAGAAAGTGTAATAAGAAGGTGCTTATTATAATTGAAGTAGAAGAAAAGAGAATAATGAAATTAATTAAGAAAAAGAGATAATTTTAGATCATGGCATTGGACCTTATAATGTTCCTGTCTATGCCAAAAAAGAACATGTTTAAAAAAAACTCTTAACATGAAAATCACAAACATCCTCGTGTCCTCTTTAAATTACCAAAAAACAAAGCATTTTAAACTGCAAACCGACAAAAAATCACAATTGTACTAATGGAACAATTGCGCCTCTACTCGTGGTAGAGTTGGAAACAAATGGATACTCTATCGATAGCGAATGCAATAGAACAGAAAGTGGTTAACGGTAAAAGGCAGTTTAAATTTATCAACATCCGTTTCCGGTTTTTACTGAGCTTCGCCAAATGGGTACATCGATACCCGTCTACGTAGCCTAATGTAAGTAAATACTAACATTTAACTCATGAACAATTTAATTCTGATTACTTTTGTCTTAACTAAGTTATACTTAGACTCACACACTCCTAAGTCAAAGGTCATTTATTATAGCCAGATAACAATATTTAAAAAATACTTAATAACATCACTTAGTAAGTCTGCAGTATGTAAAAAAAGAGAAAATTTTCGATCCCACAAAACTCAAACCCGAATGAAATTGTGAACCACGCATTTTCATACAGATTATCCCAATCAATTTCCCACCAAAAGTCAACAATGGTAGTCTGTGGTAGAGTTTGGAACAAAAGGATGCTCTATCGGTAGCTAATGCGATAGAGAGCGTAGAGTGGGCGTCAAGTGGCTCTGCTTATATGGTGACGCGACAAACTCTTGAAAGGTGAACGCACCCTGCTACGGCTTGTGGGTGGATGATAGTGATGAACGGAGCGAGTAGCGGAAAATATTTCACTTTATAATATATTTTTTGCTAAAAAATTGTATGCCATTGATCAAAACCGTTGTAAAAATTTGTCTTGGCTATCATTTGTGTCCCAAGAAAACATAAAAAAACACTGCATGTTGTCTAGTGTGCCTCACAAATAATAAACTACTCAATGATGATTTTACGCTAAACTGCTTCTTCACATTTACGTTAAAAACAAAACTTGAGCAGAAAATGTCACTTGAAAACACCAAAGCAACGAACAGTATGCAATTGAATGACAAGAGAACCTTTTTGCAAGCATTTCGCGTACTATGAGGTGAAGAATGATGGTTTTAGATGATTAAGCAGTTTTGGATGATTAAGCAAACTTATAGAAAAATCAACCACTATATGCCAAGAAACCACCACATTTTGATTAAATATATCTTAGTGATAAATTTTTGAAAATTTATTTGTGGTCGTACTATAAAAATACAAGTATTGCAATCTATACAAATAAATAAATTTGGAGTGTCTATTTGTAATATTGAAATAACGGCTTTTTAATAAATGCATATATATGTATACACGGTACATATACCAAAATAACGATTTTTACAATTTTTATCTATCTGTCTGTCTGTTTTTTCCGGCTAATCTCTGAAACGGGTGGACCGATTTTAACGGGACTTTCACTGGCAGATAGCTGATGTAATAAGGAATAACTTAGGCTATAAAAAAATATCGACTGTTAGGCGGAAAGAAGTTCGCCGGGTCAGCTAGTTAGTAATAAAATAGCTTTTTTAACAAATCGCTACCCGCTACCGCTTTTAACATAACCACCGCACAATGTAGCATCGTATCGACTGGCTGGGAGACATGCGATACAAAATTAACACGCACGCTTTACGGTTTTTGTTTAAACCCTTCCATTTTCGTCTAAAAATTATCAACTGCTTTTTACTTTCTTGAGAACGTATTGATGTATAAGGGCATGAGTAAATCGGTTTTTCTTATAACAACTTATCATAGTATGTACGCTTTTACAATAAAGTTTCTTTTTTTTTTTTTCTTTTTTTTTCTGAGGAGCCTTTTGTGTTTAAACTGTAAAAAAATACAAACCTAGACAGCCCCGTGGCGCTGTTGGATAGTTACCAGCCTGCGAAATGAAATCCCACGGGTTTGATTCCCGCACCGAGACAAATGTTTGTGTGATCTACAAATATTTGTTTCGGGTCTGGGTGTTTCTTCTGAAAAGTGTCTTGTACTATCTGATAACCACGACGCAGGACTTGTATCCTAGTGTGGGGTTAGAAATATGTATGTGACTGTTGGGTGTATTTATTTATAAAACTGTAGTGTGTAACCTTAACCTTAAAAACCTTTCTATCGCCGCGTGTATTTGTTTGCGATTAACTCAAAAAGTACTAAACGGATTCAGATATAGTTTTGATCAATAGATAGACTGGTTCATAAAGAAGATTTAAGGATAAATAAGTGTAAATATGACGGTAATTGTTAATTTTTTTAGTGTAAAACTTACTTATGTGTCGTTTTTACGGTGAATTATGTTGCTAAGTAAACGATATGTTCATGGGATCAAAAAAATTAATACAGCCAAATGGAGTACGAATATTAATATTGCACCCCAAACAACTTTAGAAATTCTATTAAATAAATAAATAAATACACCCAACAGTCACATACATAGTTCTGACCCCACATTAAGATGCGAGTCTTGTGTCGTGGGTATCAGAAACTACGAGAGACTTTTCGGTCTCACAAACACCCAGACCCGAAACAAATATTTGTGGATCACACAAACATTTGTCTCGGTGCGGGGATCGAACCCGCGGCCTCTCGTTTCGCAAGCCAACTGCGCCACGGGGCTGTCTGTATTAAAGTTAGCACAACTCGGAAATCGAACCCAAACATCTTGATAGCTGTGCCGATAGACCACGAGTCAGTCAGACGATTAAGGACCTATAGTACACGTGGTCTGGCAAACTATTTCGCTTCTTAATTGGGACAAAAAATTCCCAATAGCACTTTTGGCACGTTCCTCATTGGTTTCACGCTTCAGGCGAGACGAATTAATCGCCATGTGTAATCTGAATCATTTTATTGGATTCGATTCTCGGTTAGTAACATGCTTAATGGTCAGTGAAGTTTAGAATCACGAGGTTTTTCTAACTCAAATATATAGAAAGCAGTGATGGCCTCGAGGTTTAGGCGCGGTCGAGAATTTCGGCGGTCGCAGGTTCAAACCCAGGCACACACCTCTGACTTTTCGAAGTTATGTGTGTACTCATAATGAATCATCACTTACTTTAACGGTGAAGGAAAACATCGTGATAAAACCTGCACACCTAAAAGTTCTTAGGAATTTCTTAGGTGTGTAGTTCGCCAACCCGCACTAGGCCAGCGTGGTGGACTAAGGCCTAAACCCTCTCAGTTGTAGAGGAGGCCCGTGCCCAGCAGTGGGACGTATATGGGCCGATGATGATGATATAATTCAAATAGAGTCCTCGAAACCGACGTGCATGCGTGAAGAGGATAAAGTCAGTGGCGGAAGCGAAAGAGGTGTGTTTGGACCGCAGCATTTGACGCTCTATAGTCTCTGCCTACCCTAACGGGAGACAGGCGTGAGTTTATGTATGTATGAATGTACTCCCGAGTTGTTACTATACTGGGTTACAACAGACTGACGAAAATTAAGACAAGGTAACTGTTATGGAGCAGAGATGGCCTCGAGGCTTAGGCGCGCGGTTGAGAATTTCGAAGGTCGCAGGTTCAAACCCCAGGCACACACCTCTGGCTCTTCGAAGTTATGTGTGTATTCACAATGAATTATCACTTGCTTTAACGGTGAAGGAAAACATCGTGATAAAACCTGCACACCTAAAAGTTCTTAGGAATTTCTTAGGTGTGTAGTCCGCCAACCCGCACTAGGCCAGCGTGGTGGACTAAGGCCTCGACCAAAATGGAAGTCACATTCAAAATAATCTTTTTATTTAATGTTAGCCCATATAAGGATAGTTTAAATATATCAAAAAACCCTTTGTGGAATGAAATTCTCATTAGTTATAATGTACTCGTAAACATGAAAATTTCTTTGTCTGTCTGTCTGTTATGCTACTCCACCTTAACTACGGAACCCATTTGATTATTCTAATATGGAGTCACACTGGAAATTGTATAAAAACACTAGCCTCAAATATTTGTTAATATAGAAAGTTGAGTAAACTGGCAATAGAGACTAAAACCAATTAAAACAAGTTAACTATACAAGTTTGGATGGCCACAATCGCCTTCGATGGAGAGAGCGAGTTTGGGCCTTATGCATGGGAAAAGCGTAGAATTAATAAATAAAATAAAAACACCCAACAGTCACATACATAGTTCTGATCCCACATTAAGATACGAGTCTTGTGTCGTGGGTACCAGAAACTACGAGACACTTTTCGGTCTTACAAACACCCAGACCCGAAACAAATATTTGTGGATCACACAAACATTTGTCTCGGTGCAGGGATCGAACCCGCGGCCTTTCGTTTCGCAAGCTGGTGCTTGGTGTCTAGCCAACTGCGCCACGGGGCTATCAATTAAAGTAATAGGCTTGAATACCAGTCGGCGAAATATAGTTACACTTATTAATATATTAAAATCTGTCTAACCAAGGTTTGTGTGTAGAGTTAGCGATTAACCTGTGTAGACTGTTATATTCGATGTTACTGTTGGTTTCTCAACTAGAGACTCAAACCTGGAGTCTTTAGATCCCAAGCCGCAGACATGTCACCCTGAGATTCCGTAGTACCGCCTCAAATGCGCGTGACAGCCGCTGAGAGGCCTTAGTCGGAATGCTGGCGTAGAATTTTGGTTAGGGCCCCAACACATTGAAGTGGACAATTTATCAGCGGACATTTGGAAGGATCAAGCCAATATATCCCTTAGGTAGGTGAGGTACCAAAAGGGAAGCATAAGTATTTTTCCTATACTTAAAAAAAGTGTGTGTGTACTTATGTACACGCGTTAGAAGTTATAGCACACGACTGAAGTAAAACTTATAAATACGCCCAACAGTCACATACATAGTTCTTAGTTTATACAACATATTACATTTCTGAACGCACTCATAAATATTTGACGACTAATAAATATGACAATCCCTTTTTATTACTGTCACTATTCTACATTTAAAAAATCCAAAACATAAAAACTATTTTTGAATAATATTCGATCAGAAACAAAACTTTCTGATCCATTTGACACTTACATTTAACATAAGCAGCTTCAATCTGTCAATTATATTGGAGCACATAGGCAGCTTCGACGTGTTACTTTAAAAAAAATCCTCATACAGATGCTATGGGACCAACGAGACAATCCGTCCAGGTTCCAACATACTGTTGTTGTGTTGTGTTGAAAAAATAAACTATTTTAATTTATTTCGCACTACAAATATTTATCACGTCCGTAAAACCTTTTCAATTCAAATGGAACACGCAGGATATACGAATTTCGTATCACAAACTACTGGATACAAACAGAATATTAAAAATAGTTCACGTTTCGCTAAAACAAATAGTTCTAGGCTAAATGGCATTATTTAACTGCATTTTTGACGCACTTTTAATGGGTAGTACTAGATATTAAAAATGTTTGGATATATGTAAATATTCGGATAGTACAATTACATATCTACATATAACATACAACCTTACATTTCGCCAGATATGTATCAGTCCCACGAATAGGGGGCGAGCCTATTGCCGTTTTTCGGGCACATTTCCAGACTCCGTGCTGCTACTGAGAACTTCCTAATGGAAAAACTCAATAACACTGCCTCACCGAATCCATAGTAATGTTATATACGCGAACTCTTTCTGTCTTCGCTTCCACACGTCAACCGCTTTGGACTTTGAACTTTGATCCGCTTTGAAACTGGACCGATTTGAAAGATTACTCGTATAAGTATGGAGTTAGTTGGAAAGTTCATACTTTTTGTCCCGGGAAAATGAGGGTTCCCTTGACATGTAAACTCCACTCGACTGCGTCATAAAAAAACAGCGAACTTAAGGTCCCGGGCTTGGTCCACAATTGGGTTTTTCAGTTAGTCCTTGAAAGTCCTGATAGGATCCCATTGACATAAAACATGATATACGATATATAGACAATTTCACCAGCCTTCATTTAATATTTTGTGTAAGTCGGAAATATTTGTTTCTTGATTTTGACCTCTCAGATGTAGGGAAGACCCACACCCAAAGGTTGATGATGATGATGATATTGATCCTTTTGCCTTTAGATTCCACATCTCAAATAAGGATGTACCAAGAACCAATACACCAAAGACGCCACCTTAATTGAGTTGCAAGTTCTCACTTAACACACAATGAGGGCTAACTTAGTTCACAGTTTTCTCGAGTCTTCGAGCTGTTGTCGGCGCCTGTGACGCGTCCCTTAGTTAAATTGCTTTTTTAAGTTGTGTTCAGATTGTGTTTGAAGTTAGCTGGCAACCAATACGGTGTTTAACTAGCTGGGATCGAGCGTTTTCTGTGCTTAGGAATTGCGGATGTAATTAAAGTAGATAGCGAGTAAACTATGTCTGTGTCCCAATAGTCGACGGAATAAAGCCGTATTATTGAAGACTAGCTGACCCGGCGAATTTCGTTCCGCCTAACAGTGTTTCTTTTTGCCTAAGTTATTCCTTATTACATCAACTATCCGCCACTGAAAGTCCCGTTAAAATTGGTTCACCCGTTTCAGAGATTAGCCGGAACAAATAGACAGACAGACAAAATTTTTAAAAAACGTTATTTTGTTTTGGTGTTTTGTACCGTGTATACATACATATCAACATCATCAGCCCAAATACGTCCCACTGCTGGACATGGGCCTCCTTTACAACCGAGAGAGTATTATCCATATGCATTTATTAAAAAGCGGTTATTTCAATATTACAAACAGACACTCCAATTTTATTTATTTGTATAGATTGGATGTGTCCCAGTATCTCGAGCTATCTAGAGGTCCCGGGTTCGGTTCCCCGAAAAAAAGGGTTTATCCATTAGGAAATTTTCAGCAGCAGTACAAAGTCTGGAATTGTACCCGAAAAACTACAATAGACTTGTTCCAATACTTTGAATTTGAAACACATATGGCGAAACGAGAAACGCATATCAGACTACCTTTTAAGGGATACAGGTATAAGTGTGTCACAATTAAATCCAAACCTACATTACTATTATCCATCCGACGTCCATTTTTTTAAGACCTCAAGTCAAAGGCATCACTCTCAATTCCCGATAACAGTACCACTTAAACGACGCCCATTGCGGAGTAATTTGAACAGCGATAATGACGGAATCTATGAATGCAGTTTTACACCTGCGGGGGAAGGGCGAAGAGGCGGAAAAAGCCAATGTAACGCATTTATTATTTGTCGTAAAGGACGATAAAGATTGCTTTCATGCTATTAGAATTTTTGAAATGTGTTTGGAGAAAGCGTTAATGTATTTTGAGTCGGTAAAAGGCTCGTTGATAACTAAAATATGTTTTTGTGGTACAGTTTTGAAGTGGTAACGAGGGTCATATAGAGGTAAATATTGGAAAGCTGTATACCAGGCTGTAAATAGCGAGTTGAAGTGGCAGAGGGCAGAATTTTGGTAAATTTTCTTTACGATGTTTTTCTCCACCACTCACGTGTAACAGTTAAATATAAATTTAAAGTATTTAAGATTGTAAGTAGCCTGTTGTAAATGTTTCATGTTTCTTGTTGGGTTCGCCGATTGTAAGTGTATCAGGATCTTTAGTTAGCCGATGTAGGTGAGCTGGAGGATCGGTGTAAATGAAACACTTACTAGGGTTCAGACTAAGGTGGCATGGTGCCGACCTGATGGATATTGTCTAACTGAACTGAACTGAACCGAACTGGTGAACTGAACGCTTTATTATAGAAATTATTTACTTATATACACAGTTTGGTTAATGTGTGTGTACACGTGTCTTCTGTCGTATTTGCCGCTGAGTTGGTAGTGTGCATCATTCATAATTTATTTAGTAAGCATATTTGCTTTGACCCAGTTATGGTACAATGATCTATGCCCCACATTAGCTCCCCCTTTTTAAAAATAAATAAATAAATGTATAACGATAATAATTGATGACGATTTCTTCTTATCCGCTGATCGGGCTCTATCGTATGATGCGGCGCGGTCGTGTTGTCGTCAGCGTGGCCTTGTTGTTTTCTGCGAGCTCAGCACTCCTGCAGTTGTTTACGTCGTTGCGTTGCCGTTGTTTTAATTTATTCACTGTTGCCTATCGATGTTTTCTCTAGGATTCTATATGCGCCTTTGTATGACGGTGACAGGGGCTTCTTCACAGCATCCGTTTTTTTCCGTTCTTTGACAAATGCATTAAATATATGGTTTGTGGCTGATGGCATGATGATTTTCACTGGAAGGGATTATCTTTGCCATTGATTCTTTAAATGCCGATGGTAACTCGTTTGACCAGTTCGTTGTGTTGCCTCATGGAATTTTTCATTCTGTGACATGAGGAACAGCGCCAACGCACGTTTCAGACGCATCAGTTGTGTGCGGAGTGTGTCGTTGGTCGTCAATGTAACGGCGTCGCTTAGACTTGCTTTACATTGATCCAATGCTTCTGGTGCTTCAGGAGTCCATTGTATTTCGTATATTTTAGGTCGAGCCGGATACTTGTTAACTTGAGCTTGACGTTTCGCTTCTTGTGGTATGTAGTTTCGGTACTGCGATTGTATTTAGTTTTCTATAGTTGCCACTTAATCGTAACTTGTGAATCGTAAGTCGCCGTTTTTTTGTAGTGACGTGTAGAATAACGTCGTATTTCGGCTGATAATGGTCTGGATTTGAAGCATCGAAATTGAAATTGGACGAAATTGGAGTTGGACTAGGCGTCGAGAGGTTTCGACGTGTTTGGGTAATCGGAAAATGTCTTCATAGTTTCCGCTTAATTTGATTCCGATTAATTTCGGAGTGTGGGCGTGCTTGACTTCATAAATTTTGTATTTCCCTGAAGTCCAGTCTTGCCTTTGTCAAACGTGTGATTAACGTTTGTTTCAGTTGCGTAATGCCAGCAACGGTTAAAGTCCAACTGTCGTCATCTATGGTCGGCTCATATGCAAATCCAAAGTCAGCGTTTTGTTGCCATATGTTTATTATAGGTATTACGATTCGACGTAGGGGTTGGCTTATTATTATTGGCCCCTGCGTTCGACGTTTCCTTTTTTCTTACTTTTTTCTCCGTGGACGTCGAGGATATTGTTGCCAAGTGCTTTGAATCTTGGGTGCTGAATTACAGACGGGGCATTCTTGCAGAATGACAATGAATTTTCTGGGCAGACAGACAGCGTTTCTTCTGTTCAGATGGCTTCTTGATTGCAGTGTTTTTTTTTTTTTTTGTCGGGTCACCATTTTGTAGCGTTTCTTTTTTTTTTTTGTCCGGCGTCACTATTTTGTAGTGTTTTTTTATTTTAGTTTTTTTTCTTCGGGTGTTGCTGCATCCGTCGAGGATCACGTCGGGGTCACCAGTTGTAAATGTTTCAGTTCACGTGGAGTCACTGGTTTCTGAATGAGCTTGATTTCAGTGCTGCGACTTCCGTGGTGAGCTTACACATTTCGTTCATTAGCTGCATCATGAGCAGTGAATGACTGCTGGAAACACTCAGTGCTGCGATGTCGACATTACTGACCTCCGTTATTCCGTATTTGGATTTAGCGTGCTCACAACCTGCGTTTGGGTTCATTTTCTGAATAACTATATGCCTCTTGAAAGCCAAATCAGGGAGATCCGCTGGTGGAAGGCTGATAAGGCTGTGCAGTACAGTTATCACAATTTAATGAAGTTTGCTTCGAACGTCGGTTTTGCGTCGGGTATTTTTTTTTCTTCGTCGGGGTCACCAGTTGTAAATGTTTCATGTTTCTTGTTGGGTTCGCCGATTGTAAGTGTATCAGGATCTTTAGTTAGCCGATGTAGGTGAGCTGGAGGATCGGTGTAAATGAAACACTTACTAGGGTTCAGACTAAGGTGGCATGGTGCCGACCTGATGGATATTGTCTAACTGAACTGAACTGAACCGAACTGGTGAACTGAACGCTTTATTATAGAAATTATTTACTTATATACACAGTTTGGTTAATGTGTGTGTACACGTGTCTTCTGTCGTATTTGCCGCTGAGTTGGTAGTGTGCATCATTCATAATTTATTTAGTAAGCATATTTGCTTTGACCCAGTTATGGTACAATGATCTATGCCCCACACTGTTTTCACTTAATAAGTCTCAGAATCCTAAAATTAATATAAGGACCATACTCAAACTTCTCCCTGCATCTGAATAAATGACCAGAAAGAACAATTACTTAGAACGACTAAATGCTGGGAAATAATAGACTGTGTGTGGATGACTGATTGAAGACTTGTACTATTGTTACACTCCCAGTGTTAAGAGTGAGAAAATTATGAGTACTTTGTGAGTATTTGTGTTCAATCCTAGTAACATTGTAATTAAAAGGCATGATGGCCCCGAGGTTTAGGCGCGTGGTTGAGAATCTCGACGGTCACGGGTTTAAACTCCAGGCGCACACCTCTGACTTTTCGAAATTATGTGTGTATTCACAATAAATTATCACGTATTTTAAGGGTAAAGGAAAACATCGTGAGGAATCCTGTACATATAAAACTTCTTAGGAATTTCTTAGGTGTGTAGTCCGCCAACCCGCACTAAGCCAGCGTAGTGGACTAAGGGCTTAACCCTCTCAGTTGTACAGCAGGCCCGTGCCTAGCAGTATATGGGCTGATGATGATGATGATAAATTCCTCACTATTTTGAACAAGTAGTAGGGGCGACACACATATCTTAAGGGTAACATTAATACGAGGCTTAGTTAGTAGGGTAGGACACGACCCTACTCGTGTTTCATTTCAACATAAGGAGGTCAATATAAACCTTATTATATACTCGAACGCTTGTGCCCTTGAAAGGGTAGGCAGTGATTAAATAATATTAATACCTACATATTTTTAAGTTGTTACGAGTTCGTAATACTCTCGACGAGTGATAAAATCATTACAAAATTTTCTATTTTAAATATAATATTGAGACATGAATTGGCGAATGTGATGAGGCCCCTGGTATCCTTAGTCAGTATAAATGTTATGTAGTTTTGAAGTTATACTTCTTTAAGCGCGATATGAGAAAATGATGAGAGTGAAATTTTAAGATGCGTGCATCACTGTAACACAAAAGTAAGACGTTAAAGCTGCCTATGTGCTCCAATATAATTGACAGATTGAAGCTGCCTATGTTAAATGTAAGTGTCAAATGGATCAGAAAGGTTTTAATATGTTTCGGATCGAATATTTATTCAAAAAAGTTTATATGTTTTACATAGGTACATACATACATACATAAACTCACGCCTGTATTTCCGAAGGGGTAGGCAGAGGTGCATTTCTGCATCCACATTTCGCCAAGTATGTATCAGTCCCACGTAATAGGGGGCGAGCCTATTGCCGTTTTTCGGGCACATTTCCAGACTCCGTGCTGTTACCGAGAATTAACCCAAAAAACCCAATAACACTTTGGCCGACCCAGGAATCGAACCCAGGACCTCTAGATCGCACGGCACATTATACTTGTACCGCAAGACCACGAGGCAGCCATATGTTTTAGATTCTAAAAATGTAGAATAGTGACAGTAATAAAAAGGGATTGACATATTTATTAGTTGTCAAATATTTATGAGTGCGTTCAGAAATGTAATATGTTTTGTAGACTAAGAACTATGTATGTGACTGTTGGGCGTATTTATAAGTTTTACTTCAGTCGTGTGGTATAACTTCTAACGCGTGTACATAAGTACACACACATTTTTTTTTTATTGGAAAATTCTCAATAACAGCTCGGAATCTGCAAATGCGTCCGATAAATTGCAATACGCTCGCGCCCTGTTACATGGGACTTAAAACTCCACTACCGAAACTTGGGTGCATAATTGCACCTCTGCCTACCCCATCAGAGACGCAACCGTAAATTTATACGCATAAATCGTTGCCTTCGTTGTTCTCCACGTCATCAGCCCAAATACGTCCCACTGCTGGGCACGGGCCTCCTCTACAACTGAGAGGGTTTAGGCCATGGTCGACCACGCTGGCCTATTGCGGGTTGGCGGACTATACATCTAAGAAATTCCTAAGAACTTTTAGGTGTGCGGGTTTTTCCCATGTTTTCCTTCACCGTAAAAGCAAGTGATAATTCATTGTGAATACACACATAACTTCGAAAGTCAGAGGAGTGTTCCTGGGGTTTAAACCTGCGACCGCCGAAATTCTCGACCGCGCGCCTAAACCTTGAGGCCATCACTGTTTTGTTGTTCTCCAACTCCTCCTTTACACTGTCTTTCTGATTAACTTCGGTGCCGTGATGACAAATTAGGTCCCCTTAGTTTCGCTGAGCTTCAGTGCTCGGCGTCAATACTGTGCTGTTGATCCTGGAGCACAGGAGTTACAGTCGCGGATATGTGGTGGGATAGGGACAAAAATCGTTGCCTAAATTGTCCATATTTGCCTTTACAATTTTCAAGTATCTAAATATCAACATGAATTTACACAAACTCACAGCTGTAATAAAAACAATTCCGTTAAATAACAATGAATGTTTTTAGATTTTGTAATGAAAGTAACAGTACTTGTATATTAATTAAAGTTTAATTGTTACCTCCGCTAATAAATACACGCTCCCCTGTTACAGGGGCGAATTCAGAGGTCTGTTTGGGGTTCAAAATTTAATTTGTATTTGGGGATATTTAGTACTCTCTCGAGCGAAAACATGATTTGACAATTTGGCATAGAAGTGACGTTAATAAATAAAAGAATTAATACACCCAACAGTCACATACATAGTTCTGACCCTACATTAAGATACAATTACTATTACGTGGGACTGATACATACCTGGCGAAATGTGGGTGCAGAAATGCACCTCTGCCTACCCCTTCGGGGAATACAGGCGTGAGTTTATGTATGTATGTATTAAGATACAAATCTTGTGTCGTGGGTATCAGAAACATCAAGAGACTTTTCGGTCTCACAAATATAGTATCCAGACCCGAAACAAATACTCGCGCATCACACAAACACTTGCATGTTCATAGTATTCACATTGCATGTTTAAAGTACATACATACATAAACTCACGCCTGTATTCCCCGAAGTGGTAGGTGGAGGTGCATTTCCGCACCCACATTTCGTCAAGTATGTATCAGTCCCACGTAATATGTGGCGAGCCTATTGCCGTTTTTCGGGCACATTTCCAGACTCCGTGCTGTTACTAAGAATTTCCGAATGGGAAAACCCAATAACACCTTGCCCGACCCGGGTATCGAACCCAGGACCTCTAGATCGCACGGCACATACTTGTACCGCGAGGCCACAAGACAGTCTGTTGAGAGATGTTTATAGTATCAACAAGTTATTTCGAATAAGCTCTTAACATAAAAACATCACAAAAGAAATTTGAATAAATTAGATTTCGTCAGAAAATAGTTTTGTTGAACTAGAAGGCGTCACGCTTCGGAGAAAATAGAAAAATATTTAGATCAAAGGCACGAGAGAGGCGACTAGGGAAAATAAAATTTATTTTTAGACTAGATATTGGTTATTCTTGTTTTTAAGGAATATATTCCATATTAGACTAAGTTTGACTGTACTTTCAAGCAGTGGCGGTACTTCCATAGAAGCCCAAAAACATAACACGTTAATTCTTAATGTCTATTTATAATTGTTTATTGTGGGGTCAGGGCATTCTCATTTATTTGTCAAATAGCTTTTTTAAATAAAGATTTAAAACTTAAAGATTATTCGGAATTTTGTAAGGCATTCTGGGCTTTTGGGCTTCTATGGAAGTACCGCAACTGGTATGTATGTACATATTCGCCATCTTGCAATGCACATCTACCGACTCCTTCTGGAATACAGGCGCGTGTTTGTGCAGGCTTGGGAGGTTTGAAAGGATTTGGGATCTCTGTGATCGCTTCATTCGAGTGTTTGGGCGGATGTGTGGAAAGCCGATTAATGGTGTAAATCCTACGAACACTTGTGTCTCATACAGCACGAGTAACCGATGTTGCTATTTGTACCTAAAGCAGCCCAGTTTTTGGCGCCTATTCGAAAAAATCTTCACTTAAAATCACACATACTTCTTATTGACAGTTTCGTGGCGTTGGCTAGACAGTTTGTGAAACGAGAGGCCGCGGGTTCGATCTCCGCAACGAGATAAATATTTGTATGATTCACAAATGTTTGTTTTAGTGTCTGGGTGTTTGTGAGAGCGAAAAGCCACTCATAGTCTCTGATACCCACGACACAAGACTCGTAGATATGAGTTAGATTATATCAGAACTATGTAAGACTGTTGGGTATTTTTTTATACACAACAACTCATTTTAAATCCCCTTCAAAACAATTGTAAAATGTATATAAATCTATATTGAATAACTTTTCAATAGGATATAACGGCGCTAAACCATATACTAAGAGCTATGTCATCGCTCCACGTGTTCTTTTGCATAAACAAGGATGACTCACAAGCGATCGCCCCACTACAGTGTCTATGAAGAGAGTGAGTGGAGTGAGGCATTTGTCCGTTTACCAAAATATGAATAATCACCACGAAACCAACAATTGTGACTTCAGAGCTGCTGACGTCACACATTTCTAAAACATTTCGAAGCCCCTCCTCCTCCGACAGATAAAGAAATAAATAAACAAATAATCTACCGGTTTATACCAGAAGAAGCAGTGATGGCCTCGAGGTTTAGGCGCGCGGTCGAGAATTTCGGCGGTCGCAGGTTCAAACCCCAGGCACACACCTCTGACTTTTCGAAGTTATGTGTGTATTCACAATGAATTATCACTTGCTTTAACGGTGAAGGAAAACATCGTGATAAAACCTGCACACCTAAAAGTTCTTAGGAATTTCTTAGGTGTGTAGTCCGCCAACTCGCACTAGGCCAGCGCGGTGGACTAAGGCCTAAACCCTCTCAGTTGTAGAGGAGGCCCGTGCCCAGCAGTGGGACGTATTTGGGCTGATGATGATGTATGTTATACCAGCAAATATGCTAGGCACGGACCTCTCAAATAAAACCCAGAGGGTTTAGGGCCCTTAGTAGAAAACTAAAAAACTAATTTAAATTCAATGTTTTGCTCCAAGTCACCACAAATGTATTCCATATTATTTTATTACTCTAACGTTTTTTCAACAGCAATAAAAACCTGAAATGCGAACGTTTGACGACACATTTATTTGATTTACTTGTCTGCCTGTCTTCTTATGGAATGTTATGTTGGTACTTTGAAATAACGATTGGTTTATCGTCTAAGCCACTCACTACGTTTATCACTCTCTAATCCAATTGAATATATTTTAATACTATTACTTTGATACATATTCTAAAGCTAGTTAAATTTAGTGCTTAAGCTGAATATTAGGATTGTTTATAATAGCGGTTGGCTTTTGCTTTAAATAAGAGCAATTTAATAAATAAAAAAATTGGAAACAAATTATTCAATAATTCCTTCAGTGGTTGTTACGATTATTTATTATGAATAAAATTTATTTTTTCACAATACATTTTAACACAATAAAAAGAAGGGTCTAAACTCTATAAAAATCACAAAAATCACCACTGACTGCCTCGTGGTCTCGCGGCACAAGTATGTGCCGTGCGATCTAGAGGTCCTGGGTTCGATTCCCGGGTCGGGCAAAGTGTTATTGGGTTCTTCCATGAGGAAATTCTCGGTAACAGCACGGAGTCTGGAAATGTGCCCGAAAAACGGCAATAGGCTCACCACCTATTACGTGGGACTGATACATGCTTGGCGAAGTGTGGGTGCAGAAATGCACCTCTGCCTACCCCTTCGGCGAATACAGGCGTGAGTTTATGTATGTAAAAATCACCATAATTCGACAAAAAATACCAAAAAGTATAGAAATGAAAAGGGAAATTAATGACAATTGTAAGTGCACATACAAAGCGTTTTAGGAGGCAAGGAATGAGATTTCTTCACTTGATAATCAATTTAGACAACACCTTAGTTGGTAAGCAAGCAGTTGCGTTTGTTTTTCAATTCCTCCTTTATATTATTTGTGATTAATTTCGTTGCGGGATCATGACAAATTAGGTTCCCTTAAATTGGCTGGGCTTCAGTGCTTGGCGTCAATACTGTGCGTGCTGTTGATCCTGAAGCACAGGAGCCACAGTGGCGGGTGTGTTTTGAGATAGGGTCAAAAAAAGCAGTTGCCGAATAATCGCTGTCTTTCCAGTAAAAAAAAACTTAAAAGCCAATCTGTGGCCTCCTAAACGCGTTCCCAACTCCAGCCCTGCCAGTGCCCCTTGTTTCGCTAAGGTCCCGCGCCAAATAAATATTTGCAGTACAATAGAATATTTTTGCCGTGTGTTTTGTTCGACATTAGAACAATGAGCTCGGGTTTGTTGTACGTACCGATTGTTTCCACGTCATTTGTTTTAAATTAAAATATACTTGGATTGATGGGAGTCTGTTTACATTTAATACAATGTGTGCGGTTCTAAGTTGGCTGTTTTAATTATTGTAATTGCACGGTATGCTGGTACCACAGAACAGCTGAATAATAAGGGAATTAGACAGTATTTTGTATGGGGACGAGTGTGGCTGCTTGTCTGTTACCTGTTCATTCTACTACGATTACGCGACCAATGATGCCAAAAAATGAAGAGCTGCTATTGGTTAATATTAAACCAATTAAATTAAAAATTGAAAACATCGTTAGTACTACAAACCCATAAATTAGCCACAGGTATTAGAAGTCTACTAAACCATATTACAAGACTCTCATGAACAAAGACCTTATATTTGTCTATAAATAAAATTAAAACTATTGTTCTAACAATTAAGTCATTTTCTTGGACTAAGTCCTAGACCCTCCACTACAGACAAGCCCAGTCCCAGTAGGACATACAGACATTACAAAACAAACTCATGTTTATACGAGTATGTTCAAGCGCAGCATATAACGCTATAAGAAAGAACCATCAAGCTTCCATATAGGGCTAGGCTAGGAATCTAGAATCTAGATGGCGCAAAACAAGTCCTATGCGACTTGTACAAGCTTTACAAGTACTAAGAAACAGTATAATCCTACATAGGTACTTATTAGGGTTCTGTACCCAAAGGGTAAATGGGACCCTGTTACTAAGACTTCGCTGTCCGTCTGACCGTCTGTTTGTCTGTCACCAGGCTGTACCTCATGGATCGTGATAGATAGACAGTTGAAATTTGGACAGGTCATGTATTTCTGTTGCCGCTATTAAAAAAAATACTAAAAATCATAATTAATTAAACATTTTAGGGGGCTCCCATACAACAAACCCGATATTATTTTTTGTTCGCTTTTGCTCGATATTGATAACAGCAGCAGGTAGACGCTTGAAATATTCGCAGAATATATGGCCGAATACTGAAACGCTACTTAATCTGAGGGTGACTTATATTTAAGTGGCTGTTATAATTTAAGCGGTAAACTGAAACATCATTTATATAAGCATAATTTACATAAGCAGTGATGGCCTCGAGGTTTAGGCGCGTGGTCGAGAAATTTCGGCGGTCGCAGGTTCAAACCCCAGGCACACACCTCTGACTTTTCGAAGTTGTGTGTGTATTCACAATGAATTATCACTTGCTTTAACGGTGAAGGAAAACATCGTGATAAAACCTGCACACCTAAAAGTTCTTAGGAATTTCTTAGGTGTGTAGTCCGCCAACCCGCACTAGGCCAGCGTGGTGGACTATGGCCTAAACCCTCTCAGTTGTAGAGGAGGCCCGTGCCCAGCAGTGGGACGTATATGGGCTGATGATGATGATGATAATCGGGTTTAAAAGACCGTGATCAAAAACTAAGGCAAACAATAGTTACTTTGATTACAAATACATTTACGTTAAAAAAATCCCGACAAAAATTTAAAAAATTGACGTTTTCCTATCAACCATAAGTATTAAATGTGGTGGTTAGGAAAACGTAGAAATTTTTATTTTTCGCCGTTTTTTTTAACGTCAATGTTACACATTTACATACTTATTAGATTATCGTACTGTCTCTGCACTAAGCATTGCTTGTATCGCAGAAACAGTAAAATAGATTAAAATATAAGATTATAATAATAAGATTAAAATAGAAATAGAATAGAATAGAAATAAGCTTTATTGTACACACACACACAGAAAAAAATATATGAACATACACAAAAACAAAGTGCACGTACAAATGGCGGCCTTATCGCTTTAAGCGATCTCTTCCAGACAACCATGAGGTGAACATAGCATAATAATTTTGGTGCATATACATACACTACATAAGTACAATACAAAAAGAATAAAATAAATATAAATAAGTTATAATAATTGTTTACACATACAAGTATTTGAAAATTATAGTGAAAGCTACAATAAATAATAATAAGACATGAGCAGCAATATACTACATTATGTTAGAGATAAGTAATGTTTCCTTAAAAGATTTTGAAAAATTTGTAAGGAATCGGCACGCTTTATATAAATAGGCAATGCATTCCAAAGTCTTACAGCCTGTACAGAAAAAGAGTTATCATAAAAGGAAGAGGAATGGATAGGAGTCTTAAGTTTACAGGAACATTACATACATTTCATTGTGTTTGTAATCATCGTAACTATTACCTGTCTTAGTATTATATCATCATCATCATCAGCCCTAATACGTCCAACTGCTGGGCACGGGCCTCCTCTACAACTGAGAGGGTTTAGGCCTTAGTCCACCACGCTGGCCTAGTGCGGGTTGGCAGACTACACACCTAAGAAACTCCTAAGAACTTTAGTGTTAATTCACGGTCTTTTTACACCTGTATTTTCTCTCCACCCCAGTGGCGGTACTTCCATAGAAGCCCAAAAGCGTTAAACGTGAATTTGTAATGTCTAGTTCATGATTGTTTATTGTAGGATCAGGATATTCTTTTTATATGTCAAATTGCTTTTGTTAAATAAAGATTTAAAACTTTTATTATTATTCGGAGTTTTGAGGGGCTGTAGTGCCCTGATCTCAGGGTTGGTTGGTATAAATAAAACTACTAAAGCTTACTTGCAATAGCGTTTGGCCCGTCCACTCAGTCCGATGACAGTCGTAGTAGTGAACCGGTTTGAGTGAGGAACAGCGATTAAATTAAAATCTATTTTCACGTTTATCTTATTACAATTTATTATTAATATTACATGTACACTACAGGGGCAAACTGGGCTTTTGGGCTTCTATGGAAGTACCGCCACTGCACTGCTCCACCCTACAGTAAACGAGGCGTGAAGATAAGAGCCGTCTAGACATAGCTGTGCAGGTTTTCCTCGCCAAAAACAAAACTAGCGCAGTTTTCACATTAGACAAGTTTGGACAGATATTACCGGAGTTTATGTATTGACTAAGTTTTTCCATTTAGCGCACGGGTGGCGGGTTCCAATCCGAAAACTGGTAGCACTTAATTGTTTCGGTATGAGTTCATACTAATATTATGAATTCGTAAGTAAGTCTATTTTATATTGCGACAGATAAAACGGTGAATTAACTTTGATAGTTTTTATTTTGCCATTGATATTTATTTATTTATTTATAAACTCTTTATTGTACACAAAAAAATAATGAACAAAACAATACACAAATAGAATGAAGTACAATTGGCGGTCTTATCGCTCGAGGCGATCTTTTAGAGACAACCATAAGATGGACATAAACAAGATATTATATTTTGGATATACCATTTAAGAGTTTATAGGACACACACGGGTGCGATCAGCAGGTCCCGCGTTTGATTCCTGATTGGGTAACGTGTAATAGAGGTTTTGCATCGGTTTTATTTTTATGTATGGAGGTCTTGTGCTATGAGTGACCTATACAAACAACTTATTTAATCTAGACATAAATTACATTACATAACTCATAACTAAATACACTCGTAGGTACAAAGCCAATAGCACGTTGCCTGCCCGGAACTGGAACCTGGATTCTTATACCGCGGGCCAACGAGGCTATACCGGCGAAATGTTATAAAGTACATAGTGTTTATTCGTTCTTCAAATTTCCACCAGTAAAAACAAGAATTTGTTAAAATTGATCCAACTTAAGTTATTTTTTGTCCCGCTCGCTCTATCCTCATAGGCTATTCAACAGAACGAGACAACACTATTAAGACAAAGGATGTATGCTACCTTATTAACAATGAAATAACACCCTGCATTATTAAAATAGAATAAAAAACACTCACCACAAAAAACGACGACTAGAATCCAGGTTTTCGCGAACATTTTGCTATTTTACAATCAAATCCACGGCACATAATTCACACCTAAGTACAGGGTATCACCTCCACATTTTAGTCACAACACTGAATTCTGTCACTAATGTCACTGTCTTGTCACTTATCTGTCACTACCACTGACAACTGGCACACTCCATGTCACTCAGGGTTACGACCTGGAAAGAAAGAAAAAAAAATGTTAGAAATATTTTAAAGATAATATGATTTGCTTTAACGGTGAAGGAAAACATCGTGATAAAACCTGCACACCTAAAAGTTCTTAGGAATTTCTTAGGTTTGTAGTCCGCCAACCCGCACTAGGCCAGCGTGGTGGACTAAGGCCTAAACCCTCTCAGTTGTAGAGGAGGCCCGTGCCCAGCAGTGGGACGTATTTGGGCTGATGATGATCATTATATAAGTACAAACATAACCTCACGCCTGTATTCCCCGAAGGGGTAGGCACAGGCATTTCAGGACCCACATTTCGCCAGGTATGTATCAGTTTCCAGACTCCGAGTTCGTACTGTGAACTTCCTAACAAAAAAAACCCAATAACTCTTGCCCGAAACACGATTCGAACTCGAGACCTCTAGATCGCAGGGACATACCTGTAATGCGAGACCACAAAGGAACAATCCGGATAATTTTACTGACTAAAACAACTCTCAATTGTTTTTAGTCGGGTTATTACGTACTCAGAACAACAAAATATGTCTACAAACTTAAACCAACTATTATTTAATAAAGCTAAAAGTGTAAAGATATTACACAATGCGATAATTAAACTACCTTCATAAATAAAAAATATATTTTCATAGAATGTTTTGAATAGTACCAAGACAGTTGGCGTGACATCTGGCTTGCACACAAGAGACAGTCAATAATCGTAAAATCAACGCGGTGTAACAGATGGCGCGTTTTTCAATTTATTTCAACCTTTATTCATATTTCACGCTTTTGTGGAGTTGTTGGTAAGTAAGTACATACATACATAAACTCACGCCTGTATTCCCCGAAGGGGTAGGCAGAGGTGCATTTCTGCACCCACATTTCGCCAGTATGTATCAATCCCACGTAATAGGGTGCGAGCCTATTGCCGTTTTTCGGGCACATTTCCAGACTCCGTGCTGTTACTGAGAATTTCCTAATGGAAAAACCCAATAACACTTTGCCCGACCCGGGAATCGAACCCAGGACCTCTAGATCGCGCGGCACATACTTGTACCGCGAGACCACGAAGCAGTCGTAAGTAAGTAAGTGGTAAGTAAGTTTATTTAAAAAATTGTGTAGCGTGCGGACACAAGGCCCCGGGGACGATTCTCAGGTCGGGCAAAGTGTATTTTTATTAGAAAAGGCCATAATGTGTAGTGTCGTCTAATTGTTATGTTTCTAAGCAATTCTGAAAGAAATACAAAGTTCAACGTTTGTATCCCTGTAAGTATAGTCGTGTCGTGCAACCCACGTCTCAACGATGAACATTTTATAGTCATTTAACAGACACATTTTTAGATTTCCTGCCTACAACAAAAGCACGTAAATAACACTTTTGACAATTAACAGCAGCCTATTGGCCGACTACTGACACGCTACTTAATCTGAGGGCGACTTCTAAGTGGCTGTTATAATTTCAGCGCCATACTGAAACATCTTATACGGTTTTAAGACTGTGATTAACTAATGCCCACTTAAATTTCCATAAATGGCAACATTACCACAAAAAGTTCTTTTACATGACATTTTCTAAGTATATACCGTATCATTTAACTAGAACATTTTCAGAGTTTCTGCTTAATATTTTTATTATAGTATAGTATATTGCCCGCAAGATTAGCACGCTAAAGTGGAAGTGGGCCGGCCATGTCTGCAGCACGATGGTCCGACGACTTGAGAAAGGTGGCGGGTAACGGATGGATGAGGGCTGCTCAAGACCGGGATGGTTGGCGCTTTCTTGGGGAGGCCTACGTTCAGCAGTGGACGGCGATAGGCTGAGTATATATATATATTTAACAATAACAAGTAAACTATGACTAAAATTGAACCCGTGACCACTCAACAGCGTGCACACATATACAAAACTCAATACACATTTCATTCTAAAAGCAATATGGTCAGCATGTGACAAAAACCATCAAGAACTAAACATAAAATGCAAAACGTTGTCATGTGTCGGACGAAAAATGCCGGCTTTATCGAGTACAGTCGTTTAACGATGTTTTTACACATAATCCTAAGTAAACAGTGCATTTATCAGCCACCGAGCAGGGCGGTGAAGTATTATAAATCGTTTGGGGTTGGTTTTTTGGGTGGAGTAGGGAGTCGCTAGATGTTTTATTTAGAATTTTAACACAACATTTATTATTTTGACTGTTTTCACCTAGAGAGTAATTTGGCGTGTGTGACAGAGTGATGTGGGGTTCGATTTCCGATTTGAGCTGAGATTTATAAGGTGATAATTAAAACTAAGCAGTGATGGCCTCGAGGTTTAGGCGCGCAGTCGAGAATCTCGGCGGTCGCGGGTTCAAACCCCAGGCACACACCTCTGACTTTTCGAAGTTATGTGTGTATTCACAATGAATTATCACTTGCTTTAACGGTGAAGGAAAACATCGTGATGAAACCTGCACACCTAAAAAAAAGTTCTTAGGAATTTCTTAGGTGTGTAGTCCGCCAACCCGCACTAGGCCAGCGTGGTGGACTATGGCCTAAACCCTCTCAGTTGTAGGGGAGGCCCGTGCCCAGCAGTGGGACGTATATGGGCTGATGATGATGATGATGAATTAAAACTAAAGTTCAGAAAATCACTTCTACCTACTTCTCAGGCGATAATGGCGTAAATGTGTATGAATTTACCGTATTTGACTTTGCATTCTAGGGTATAAATTTGGGCGTGTTTTATTGGCGTGTGTTGGCGAGTGTGTCAGGTTCTATTCCAGAGTCGGCTTGGTAGTTGTAGTTTTTTTTATAATTAAATTCAAAGACATACATATAAACTCACGCCTGTATTCCCTGATGGGGTAGGCAGAGGTGCATTTCTACACCCACATTTCGCCAGGTATGTATCAGTTCCACGAAATAGAGGGCGAGCCTAGTGCCGTTTTTTCAGGTATATTTCCAGCTGCTACTGAGAATTTCCTAATGGAAAAACCCAATAACACTGCTCGACCCGGGAATCGAACCCTAGACCTGGCACGGCACATACTTGAACCGCGATACCACGAGGCAGTTAATTCAAAGACTTAGAAATTATTGCAATAAAGAGCAACAGTCTCACTAAAGCGTAGAATATAGAAAATTCTAGGCAGTGTAAATGCACCTCCGCCTACCCCTTAGAAACAGGCATGGTTATACAACCTAAATCCCCAGCGTAAAAACCCTGAATTAATTTTCAAGTATTTTTTTTAGACGTCTTACTCTGTCGCCAAGAAACAATTCATCACTGGAAGTATGAAGTAAAACTCAGTTATTTAGCGGACAAAATATTTTACGACTCCCAGAGGTCCCCGCATTATGCCGCTTTAGTACCCCGACCTCAAATAATACAGTTTTTATCTCCTGCATTAATGTCTCGTCTTTACGAGCCGTTTGAAAAAGTCTATCGTTGTAAAATGAATGATTTTCGCGGAAAAGATACGCGTTTATGGCGATTTGAGAAGCAGATGTTTAACTAACATCCCTGATAAGGTACGCAGATACGCAGTACGTATTCACAATGAATTATCACGTACTTTGACGATGAAGGAAAACATCGTGATGAAAGCTGCACACCTAAAAGGTCTTAAAAATTTCTTAGTGTGCAGTCCGCTAACCCGCACTAGGTCAGCGTAGTGGACTAAGGCCTAAACCCTTTCAGTTGTAGAGGAGGCCCGTGCCCAGCAGTGGGATTTATATGGGCTGATGATGAATAAATAGGTACTTATAATGCGTGTTTATCAAAGCCCACACCTAATTTACAAAGTTACTTTCAAATATAAATTCGTATACACAGTCCACTCCGAAAAATGATTACTTCTAAAACTCGCCGGCCCGCTTACGACACTGTTTTGGCCCACGCGTAGCCTAGTTAGGGTTATGTTGTGGCCCGAAGTGAAAGCTGTAGCGGTACAATTCATTATTGAATTGAAATTCTACAAAAACTCTAATTGGAAAGTTATTAATAAAAAATCTTACTACTAAGACAAAAGAGTACAAGGAAAGTTTTACAAAATTGAAAATCCGATCGGTGTTTTGTTTTCCTAAACAGAGCGTCGCGACCGAGGGGCTATATGAATAAATACACCCAACAGTCACATACATGGTTCTGACACCACACTAAGATACGAGTGTCGTGGTTATCAGAAACTACGAGAGACTATTCGGTATTTGTGGATAACACAAACATTTGTCTCGGTGCGGGGATCAGTTCCGCAACCTCTCGTTTCGTAAGGTGTCTCCGTGTAGGAATTCTTTGGTGTGTTGTCCGCCAACCCGCACTAGGCCAGAATGGTGGACCAAGGCCTAAGCCCTCTCTTTTGTAAAGGAAGCCTGTGCCCAGCAGTGGGACGTATATGGATGGTCTAATAATGATGTACAAATATCAAAATCACTCCCGCTACCTCTTCCAACAAGGGCCTCACCCCACAGCCTCTATGTAGGCGTCCAAATGTTTGCGCGGGGCAATTATATCAACTTTCCGTTTGTCCGTGTGTATGTGCTTTGTGCCGGCCCGTCTTCTCAGTTCATTATTATTTAAGTCTGTATTTTGTGACTTCAGAGGAGTGCAGGAAATTGTGTTCTAAATCTGACGTCATAGTTTTTATCATAAGTCCGTTTTGTACTGCTTTAGGGGTTAGAATAGCAATAGACCTCCCATAAAGCAGTTTTGTGGTTGGAAAAAAATGTAATTGGGTCACACAATTTGCGGGGATTGATCGGTTCCTTGTTTTAACAGCTGTCTAACCAGTTGGGGCCAGTTGGAATAGACCTGCTTGGTGGTATACGGCCTAACCCCTCTCAACTGTAGAGGAGACCCGTGCCCAGCAGGGAACGTATGCGAGCTGGTGATGAAGAATGATGCACCAATTGGGCCAAGAATCATAGAAGCTGTACTTTGAAAGCGGTAATAGGCCCGTCTCCTATTATGTTGCACTTAAATCTTCTGAAACCCTTCAGATGCAGGCGTGCGAGTTAAAACTGTCTTTATTAATCGATATCTCTTTAAAAATTTATGAACGTAATCTAAATGAGATTAAAAAATCCTATCGCCACTTATATCAACTGGCTTCATTGAAACATCAAGATACGCTGCACCGTGGGAACGCGCAACATGTGCTCGCTGCAAATCTCAGTGTATTGACCCTGAATAAAAATACTTTTATATTGAAATCTGTGGGAAACGAGACATTAATCGTATTTATAGCACGGAAAAGTTGCTTTTAAACTGGAAGCTATGGGATCATTCAAGATAACAACTAAGAATTGGAATATGTGTGATTAAAAAAAATCTCAAAATAAATAAATACACCCAGTCACATACATAGTTCTGACCCCACACTAGGATACTCCTGTGTCGTAGGTATCAGAAACTACGAGAGACTTTTTGCTCTCACGAACACCCAGACCCGAAACAAATATTAGTGGATCACACAAAGATTTGTCTCGGTGCGGGGATCGAACCCACGGCCTCTCGTTTTGCAAGCTGGAGTCTAGCCAACTGCGCCACGGCACGGGGCTGTCAAAAGTAAAGAACACTAAATTTGGAGGTGTAAGGTGTAAGGAGTTACAGTAAAATCCCTAAAACATTTTCAAAATAATAAATTTTCCATAGTCATGGTATTTTTATCCTACTTTTGAAAGATCACACGTACTTCAGTGCTTGTGTAAAATCAGACCGATGGGCGCTCATCAATACACGTTAAAGAAATATTATTGAAAGCACAACAAAATATTTGCACAAACATCACACAATGGCGAAACGGAGGAATATGAACAACAAATTGGCGTTTACACAACAAACTTTTGTTTTGATTCGAGTGCAATGATGTTTGTCTTTAGAATCGATTTACAGTCCATTGTTGGTAGGCGTCTTTTGTGTAGACAGGTTAGGGTTTATTCTGTCATGTCTACACATATTTTATATAAAAATAAAAAAAAGGTAAGAAGATATAGAAATCAATTGTGAATATACACATAACTTTGAAATGTCAGAGGTGAGTGCTTGGCTTTGAACCCGCGACCGTCGAGATTCTCGATCGCACCTAAACCTCGAGGCCATCACGACTTTTTATAAAGCAATTGTGTCATCACCTTATATTTAATACAAAAAACACATTCAAAATATAAAACGCTATTGGTAATTTACCTAGCTTTGCATAAAACCGTTAATTTAAAAAATCATTTCTACCTACCCTCGATTTTGCAACACACAATTTAATACGACAATTAAATGTTTCTATTCAGCCCATGTGCGTGCCAAATATGGCTCCCACATTGCGTCGACGTGGGAGATGAACCGCCGCGTCGTCGCCTTATACAGCTGATGTTTAAAAAAAAAAGTATTTTTATAGTACCAACGCTATGTTTGTTTGCGAATGTTATTTGAAAAGTCTCTGTATTTTTTGTACTTTTTATCTTTACGTCAGAACTGTGTGTGGATATAACGGTAAATAAAGTCTAATCTTAAAAGTATTAAATAATGTACTCTTTTATGACTGGCTATTTTAAACATACATACAAGATTATACATAAGAACTACACAAAAATAATTTAATTTATAAAGTAATAAATAACTAAAACTTTTTAGTCAAATAAAAAATTAAAACCAAAACAAAAGAAACATCCAGTTAAAAAATCGACCTTATTTTCGTCGCGCCCTGTATCACACTCAAAGGCGATGAATAAAAATATGACACAGACCAACGCAAGTGTCCTCAGAATAGACAATTAAAAATACATGAACTCGTGTCAAACTTCCTCGTGGTTTAAGCAGACGAAAAAAATTAGGCGACGTTGTTACCAGGAGAAAAAAAATAAAAGACTGAAAACAAAAAAAAATACGATTGCTTCGCGGTCTCGCGGCAGATGTTCGAGGTGCGATTTAGACGTCTAAAGTTCGATTCCCAGGAGAAAATTAAATATCTCCAGTAGAAAATCATTATAATTAGAACGGCTCTACGAAAAATATTTATACACATTATATCTTACCTATAAAAAATAAAACTTGTACAAAAACCCAAGTCTCGCAACTCATTTCTTCTACCGTAAAAAGTTGTGAGATCCATGTGATACCAAGTCGATAAATTTATTCAGTCTCTATTTAAGGGACCTTTTGTCTTAAGTTTTTATGCACTTAGCTTACCAGACAACATCTTATAGTGACCATATCAATATTAAAAATCTTTTATGTTTTAAATAAAAGAGTTTGATTTGGCAATCGCATGAAAACACGATGTATCTCACTTTTAGAGCGATTGCCAAGTCAAACTATTTTTCTTAGGTGTGTAGTCCGCCAACCCGCACTAAGCCAGCATGGTGGAGGTCCGTGCCCAGCAGTGGGACGTACCTATATGGGCTGACGATAATAATATCTTATATCTTTAAATGAGCAATTCTTATATATAATATTATAATTGGAATCTCGGAATCGGCTCCAACGATTTTCATAAAATTTAGTATATAGGGGGTATCGGGGGCGATAAATCGATCTAGCTAGGAATCATTTTTAGAAAATGTCATTTGGAAGAAAAAAAGGAGGCGTTTGAGTAGTCTCAACTGAAAAATATGACTCTTCCTGACATCTATTGGCGAATAATAATACTATTTTTTGTGAGCAACTAATTGCTTTAACGACACAACAGCAGATGGCGTTGTTAAGTAACATTATTCATATTTCATCATTTTATTAGTAATTCGTACTTACAATATAATTTCCAAAAAACACAATTTAAAAAAAAATCCGAGCAAAGCTCGGTCATCCAGGTACTATAAAATAAATTGTGTCACAACTACATAAATTCATGGATTAAAAACAGAACTTGTCAAGTGTATCAGCAGATAAACAGTGTAATTATACGCTTCCTCCGAGTGTTTTGATGGAGGCTGCATAAATCATTAATAACGCGGTATCAATGGGTCCCACGAGTCCGCCGGATGTGAATCTGCGGCTAAACCGGTCGGGACCGGTCCGCCGCGCCGCACAGATGGGCCTCCAGTTTTAGGGTCAAAGAAAATTGTTAGGTTTGTTAGAATATTTTTTTATATTAAATAGATGGATTGACAGATGTAAGTAGATTGGTTGTAGTCACTCGGCATAAGTTTCGGATTTGATGCCCAGTTAGAGCAAAGTATTGTTGGGTTTTTAGCAACAGGAAATTTTCAGTTGAAAAGTTTCAAAAATTTCCCGAAAAATAACAATAAACACACCAACATCACTAAGGACTTAAAACATAGTTGGAGAAATTTATGAGTCATATACATTTCTATCTCATCATCAGCAGCCTTTCTTACGTCCACTGCTGGACATAGGCCTTTCCTATGGCACGCCACTGGGCTCGATCTTCGGCCCTCCTCATCCAACCGCTGCCAGCCACCTTGCGAATATCGTCATCATGATGATGATGATGATACATTTCTATCTACTAAGAAAAAGTGTTTGCATGTATTTAGTCGACGAATTAAAAAAAAATGCTCGTAAGAGGTAAAATTACCTGCGTTAAAACAGTCCTTATAGTACCTACCATGTATTTGAAATAATCTCAGAGGTATCTAAAGCCTTCCATTATTTGTCACTGGCTTTCTCTATACTAGAATGAGTCTGGGCCTTAGTCCACCATGCTGGCCGAGTGCGAGTCAGACGTAATATACTTTAGAAAATTCTAAACAAAATCAAGTAGGTATTAAATTAACTGCAATATCTACCATTACACACATAACTTCAAAAATAGTTACAGAAATGCACCTCTGCCTATCCCCTCTGTAAATAGGCGTGAGTTTATGTATGTATTCCTGTAAAATAACCTGATAAGCTCGAAATCACAAGAAATATTTTACATTTTTTACAACACACGGATTGTCGATCCGGCCGTTCCCTCGGGAGCATATTCGATTCCAGAGTTATATATGAATAACAGGTCGTATTAATTCTTGATGTAAGTTGAAAGGAAATGCTTTTTTTCCCATTTTTCACAACCATTATTTGGTTAATGACTGCGTTGTGTTTATATTCGATTACCAGGATTCAGATTAACAATCATATTTATTGTGCTTCTGAAAGGGTAGGTTAAGATTAAGCCAGTTATGTCCACGTAATAGGGTGCAAAACTATTGACGGTTGCATGCACATTTCCATTAGCTCTTATTGAAAACATCAACTTAAATATCATTCTGTTCGACCTAGCAATCGAACTCTTGATAGAGTAGCAAGATAGCTCTGCCTGTCTAAGACACAGTCACACATTTTTCCTGATAAGTTGAACTCTGGAGCCTTTAAGAGTAGAGTGAACAGGTTTCTTTTGGATGAGCGTGTACCACCCTCGTCTTCATCTACACTTTCCATCAGGTGAGATGGAAGACAAACGCCTATTCCATTTAATCTATAAAAAAATAATAAAAAACATTGCCCTATTTGAGAATCAAATATGAAACCCAGAAATATTCATCAGCACCAATATGCACGCTTACACACCACACTTCATTCACACGACCTCGACGAAGATGCTCGTTAAGGACGGTAAACCGTATAAAATAGCAAATTTGCCTTCGTCTCGCGAGCACATCTAAACACTACACGAAAACACAACCAGACAAAAATAATGAAGTCCGAAAAATAACAACCCAAAGCCACCACGCATTCATCATCAGCCCATATACGTCCCACTGCTGGGCACGGGCCTCCTCTACCATTGAGAGGGTTTAGGCCTTAGTCCACCACGCTGGCCTAGTGCGGGTTGGCGGAAAACACACAAAATAAATTCCTGAAACTTTTAGGTGTGCAGGTTTTATCACGATGTTTTCCTTCGCCGTTAAAGCACGTGATAATTCTTTGTGCATACACACGTAACTTCGAAAAGTCAGAGGTGTGTGCCTGGGATTTGAACCCGCGACCGTCGTCGCCACCACGCATTAACTAAAACTATTACGTCATAAAGCGAGTAATTAATTTGGAAAAGATATCTGGCCCAATAAAAACGCCATGAAACAGAGCAATTGTGACACAGTGACAAAACCAGTCCATGAAATGCATCTGCCTGATAAGGAAACGCCCCTAAATCTAGCGTTATCAGCTTATTTGACGGACGAATGTACATTTGGACCAATCGATATACATAATTGTATAAGGCATATCCCTGTATAATTTGATAATCAGAAATTATAACCAAAAAATGCTAATTAAGTATTTTAACCCATTACTTCCCAGGCATCGAAAATATTGGGTTTTGATTATGAAATGTATAAAAATGTATAAATAATATGAGAAAAAAGATAATGAGTTTGTGATATATGAAGTCGGATCATAATGTTCTTCCTTAGTCGGCAAAAATTATAATCGATTTGAAAAAATTACATTAAAATCACCTTAACATTTTTTTACAGCGACAAAAAAAATTATATAAAAAAAATGCGAAATTAAGAATTTCATCAGAAACAATAAAAATTAGAGCCCTAATAAATATTTTTTTTTTAAATATAGTGTTCTAAAAATAGGACAGTGGGGAGGAATGAATTAAAGATCTGTTGTAAGTTGTTGTGATTTTATTTGTAACCTGTTCTATAGAAATTGCTGTTGTAATTTTTTGATATGGAAGAGCGAGGCCTTTTGTCACAAGTATAAAACTTATTAGGTCTCAACCCTAATCTCGTGTATTGTGGTTAGTAATTAAATAATAATAAATAAATACGTGCATGCATGAAGAGGATAATGTCAGTGGAGGAAGCGAAAGTGGTGTGTTTGGACCGTGGCATTTGGCGCTCTATAGTCTCTGCCTACCCTAACGGGAGACAGGCGTGAGTTTATGTATGTATGTATGTATGTAAATAAATACACCCAATAGTCACATACATAGTTCTGACTCCACATTAAGATACAAGTCTTGTGTCGTGAGTATCAGAAACTACTAGAGACTTTACGGTCTCACAAACACCCAGACCCGAAACAAATATTTGTGGATCACACAAACATTTGTCTCGGTGCGGGGATCGAACCCGCGGCCTCTCGTTTCGCAAGCTGGTGTCTAGCTAACTGCGCCACGGGGCTGTCAATTATTGAAAAAATTTTTTTTTTAATTTATTATCATGTTAGACTACGAGAGACTAATAAGTCTCACAAACACTTAAACTCGAAACAAATACTTGTAAATGCTAACATTTGTCTCGGTACAGAGATCGAATAGAAAAAAATCGTTTCAGAACCTGCTATCTACAAAATGCGCTGCAAAGACTTTCGAATTAATTGAAACATGATATCGGAAATTGCCTAAAAATGAATCAGACATATTTTCAGCATTTGTATGACTAAAGAAAAGTGACATTCTTTAAATGTCGCCATTTCCGAATCGGTGTTATTTTTGGCGAGTTAAAACCGTGACCAATATGTGTACGACTATGACGCTGCACACCTAAAAGTTCTTAGGAATTTCTTAGGTGTGTAGTCCGCCAACCCGCACTATGCCAGCGTGGTGGACTGAGGCCTAACTCTCTCAGTTGTAGAGGAGGCCCGTGCCCAGCAGTGGGATGTATATGGGCTGATAATGATGATGATTCCTTCCGACTGCTGGGCACGGGTTTCCTCAATGGTTTAACAAGGTCATATATATTACCACTTACAAAAAGAATCTTAAATAATAACAGTTATTGTAGCCTGGTGGACAAATTTAGCCTAGTTAGTAGACTTTACTAATGTCCTACATAAAATCGTAAAGGCTCCTGAATTATGCCATTCTTTAGTTAGGAACTAGGCCTTAGTCTACCATGACTACGTAATATAGGTTATTGGGCTTGCCTATCTTTAGAAATATATTAAGAAACAACTTTCAATTATGCAGGTTTTGCTTATTTCCTTCACCATTAAAATTCGTGATAATTTATTATAAATCCACATATAAATTTGAAAAGTCACTAGTATTACAAATATACACATAACCTCACGCCTGTATTCCCCAAAGGGGTAGGCTGAGGTGCATTTCTGCACCTACATTTCGCCAAATGTGTTTGGGTCCCACGTAATAGCGGGCGAGCCTATTGCAGTTTTTCGGACACATAGCCAGACTCTGGGCTTTTATGAGTTTCCTAAAACCCAGTGGCGGTACTTCCATAGAAGCCTGAAAGCGTTACAGGTTAATTGTGTAATGTCTAGTCTATAATTGTTTTTGTTGGGTCAGGATATTCTTATTTATATGTCAAATTGCTTTTGTTAAATAAAGATTTAAAGCTTAAAGATTAATTATTATTCGGAATTTTGTAAGGCAAGCTGGGCTATTGGGCTTCTATGGAAGTACCGCCACTTTACACTACCAGGAATCGAAAACGGGATATTTTAATCTCCCGTGACCACAAGGCACTATTACTACTATTAAACTATTATTAAACTCACCAAGATAATTCACTATTTGAAATTTCACTCAACACTAAGTCCCGATTTTATCACAAAAATCACACAAAACAATCTAGAAACTTCTATAAAAATATTAAATACTTAAAACACGTGTCTTTACCAAACAGCATACTAAATTTACGCCACTTGTATAATAATTCGTAACTGAGGGTAATTTTGAAACATAACCACATAATTCTACCCACATGAAATTAAATTGAATGAGATAAAATTCAACCAACATTTTTTTAATGTTTTCGATACTAATATTATAAAGAGGTAAGTTTTTATTACATGTAATTTATTACATTACAGATAAACTCAACATTCTGTTTCTATTCGATCAAATAAATACGATGATTTTAGTATGTGCATAAATGGAACTATGTTAGTAATTTTGAAACATAGCCTCGTTTGTTTAGGACATAAATTGGTAAAGTAGTGAGTACCCGGTTCGATTCCCGGATAGTAATACATATTACTTATCCTGCAAATGATTCTTAGTAAGGGATTCTAAAAATTTTACAGCTACAGACTTGCCCAATTGAGACATAATTAGCGATGCATGGGATTAGTACTCGTAATACATATCATTTGACAGCCCCGTGGTGCAATTGGCTAGATACCAGCTTGCGAAACGAGAGACTGCGGGTTCGATCCCCGCACCGAGAAAAATGTTTGTGTGATCCACAAGTTTGTTTCGGGTCTGGGTGTTTGTGGGACCAAAAAGTCTCTCGTAGTTTCTGATACTCACGACACAAGTCTTGTATCTTAAAGTGAGGTCAGAACTATGTATGTGACTGTTGGGTGTATTTATTTAGTATTATTATCTGCCTACCCCTTTGAGAATACCTACAAGCGTCAGTCTCAAGAGAAAAATGTTTGTCCGTCCGTACAACACGCAAAGGCTATCACTAGAATAGTAAAGTGAATTTACGTTCCCTGTAAATATTTAGGATATGTTTAATCCCGATCTGACACGCAACTCCCACAGGAACCTTTCGAGATGGAACAGAGTTGTATTGTTGAAATGTTTAGTAACAATCCATTTGTCGGCACGGAGTCGTTAATCGGTTTAGCGTAGGTTCTATTCTCAGGGAAGATCAAACTGGTAGTTTAATCTATTTAATTATTTTTAATTTAATCTATTTCTAAACTATTTTTAATCCCTAGGGGTTCGCCATTCGACGGCAGGGGGTTCGCGACAAGATTTATGTAATGGTGACTTGATGCCTAGCAGGCACGTGCGTCACACATAGTGGCTACAACATACTTATATGAGAGTGGGTTTTCACATCTGGTCATGATAAAAACTAAATACAGAAATCGACTTGATACAAAGTCAAAGTCAAATTACCTTTACTCAAATAGACCTTTACAAGTTCTTTTCAATCGTCAATTTTACACTTTTTAATATTTTTTAAACTATTAAACTATTGCCGCTTCGAATCGTGTTATCGCTGTGGAGAAGAAACGGCAAGAAACTCCCTCAGCAACACGAAATGTCATTTTTTTTTATTTATAGAAAATCGCATTTTTTTTTCAATAAACAGTTTCAATTTTACATGATAAATGTCATAACGTTAAATGTCATAATGATACATTTCATAACGATACAAACTGTAGCAACAAAATAAAACTCCGATCAATTTACTTACTCCCAGGGCTTACTATCTTCAATAAAATCTGAAATTTTATAGTATGCTTTTTGGTAAAGTTTATCTTTTATTAATTCTTTAAACTTATTCAAGGGAAGCTCCCTATAGCCTTCGGAAGTTTGAACCCGGGACGTCTCGATCGCGCGCGACACTATACAGCGTGACAAACGAGATAGTTTATTAGTAAAAGTCATAGAAGTACTCAACTCGGCAATATATTATGTTAATTGAAATATATAACTAAGAAAAGCATACAAATTTCTGGCCAATTTAGTGTTTAATATTGATAAAATGCATTTAGATGTATTTAATAGTGGTCTACTTAAGATTATTTTTGTTTATATTGTTTTCACCATAATGTTATTAATGCACCTATTTTTTAACTCTGCATCGCCCTAAGGTTGACTGTAATAGAATGCCCTAGGCATTAATTCCGCCTTTCGTAACTGTATAGAAACCATAAAATAAATAAATAAAATAAGTTACAAGAGGTTTGTCTCGGCTATTTTGTTAATTCCGTAAGAAATTATCAGGCATTGAAATGAAACGAAAACATATTTAGCACACCTAACAGTAATTCACGTATTTCTGAACCAAATCATACAAGTATTGTGTCATTTATACAAAAAAAATAGTTAAATTACACACCTACAAGTTTCTTAGAATGTGTAGTCCGCCAGTCTATGCTTTGCTAGTCCGGTGGACTAAGGCCATAGCTATACAGGATACCCGTTCCCCGGAGGATAAATGGACAGATAAAAACACGCAAATACAGGAGAAATGTAAAATGAAATAGAATTTTTAGTTACCTATGTATAGTACGACCACACTTTTTTTGCTTTGTATGCAATAAATAAAACCTTAAATAACATTGACATCTATCCACATATAATAGAAAAAGTCTTTAACCGTATATCAGAATGTGTGATGAAATTTATTTATTTACTAGCTGTTCCCGCGACTTCGTCCGCGCGGAAAATTTATTTGTAATTATTTTTAATAATAAAATTTATAAACTAAAAGTAGCCTAAGTTACTCCTTATTACATCAGCTATCTGCCAGTGAAAGTCCCGTTAAAATTGGTCCACCCGTTTCAGAGATTAGCCGGAACAAACAGACGGACAGACAGACAAAAATTGTAAAAAATGTTATTTTGGTAATATGTATCGTGTATACATCCATATGCATTTATTAAAAAGCGGTTATTTCAATATTACAAACAGACACTACAATTTTATTTATAGTATTTGTATAGAGTACCTATAAGTATAGATGTATAGATCTAAGAAGGGTAACGTAAAGTCCTCGAAACAGACATGCTTGCATGAAGAGAACAATGTCAGTTAATGAAGCGAAAAAAGTGTGTTTGGACCGTGGCATTTGGCGCTCTATAGTCTCTGCCTACCCCAACGGGAGACAGGCGTGAGTTTATGTATGTATGTAGAATGTACGATAGTGCAAAGATACATGTACTATGAACATACATATGCAATGTCTATCTTCTATTAATAAATAATTTAATATGCTTATAATATCGAGTACAGTAAAATCATTCCAAACCCCACATTTAGACACCTATTTTATGCATTATCAGAAATTACCAGAAACTTCTTTTTACCTAAATATGTAACACAAAACATGGCTGCTTAAATTTAAGTAAATTCTAACTGTATCCAATAGTGACAGACCTATTTGGAATTTATTATGGAAAAATATATATGTGAAAGCACTAATTAAAGTCTAGACTATTCAATTTACCATATGAGTCACTAATACTAATGAATCGATTTAAATAATGACTCGATTGAGCCGAAACGCTCGCATTTCACAGCCCAACCGACCGTCTATAACATTTTTTTGATCCGATGTAAAATGTTTAAAACGCGTATAAAAAACTGACTCAGCTATAGCTTCCGCCACCTGTCATGGTAAGAAATGGGCAGGTGTTGGTTTGTTCCCTTTCTACCCTCTTGGAAGACAGGGACACGAATTCATATTATTATTATATAAAAAACGCATTTATTTGTGGGTATATACTGTTTGAACGCGTCATATACTGTGAAGTACATAGAATCGATTTCTTTATAGTTGGTATTGTGGGTGGAATATTTTATTTATATCGTGTAAACAAATAAATATAATAAAAATAAATCAATTAAATACCACGATATAATTTAATTAAAAATACACACATTAATCGCTTGTATTTAAAATCGCAGAATTCGAAATTTGAATTCCTTTTTAATTAAAAATAAAATATGTACAACAAAATACATGAGCAGATTGTACATGATAAAAATATATAAATTAAATACCTGTATTTGTAACGAAATATCCGTGCCGCGATTAATTAACTAAAACACGTTGTAATAAAAATAATCCCACGAAACCTGTATCGGCGGAAATCACATCCAGTTTCCATTCACAACACAACACTAACACTGTAATCCGTCGCTGTGCCGCGTCACTCACTTGGCCGTTGTGCCACAGGTGTGCGCCGGAGGGACAGCAGACGACCGTCCTCCGCGGATATCTGGAGCGGTTTGCGGGCTCGGAGGCTGCGCAGAGGGGAGGACCTCTGATCGGTAACCCGCCCGGGATGCCTCACAGCTTGGGTGTATTGCGTCGGGGCGGTTGTGTCGCTATGCGCGGTCATGTGCGTTCCATTTTTAATTGCGTTATCGAATTATAACGCACAAATGAATAATGATGATTTAAATTTATTTATTCCAGTCTATTTATGTTTATAAATCTTTTTTCGATTTATAAATTGTTATTTTAAGTATGTATTTGGATTTATTTGTGTGTTTAAATGAATTGCATTAAGCGATACGTTTTATTTGCATTCATGGGGTAAATAAAATTGATATTTAGTATTTATGTTATGTAACTTATTGAATGTGTTTCGCCTTTTCGAATTTATGTGTGTTTTCAAATTATTACACATTTAAATAATGAAGGAGGCCTTCACGTATAAGCTTAACCTCGAATCTACTCAAATCTAGGTAATAGATTAATGCCTAATCCCTCTTAATTTGTGAGTAGGCTATTAATTATCATATTGATTATAATTATCATATTGATTATAATTATCATATTGGTATGTTCATACTAATTATTCAAATTAAGCTTAAGAATTTGATTTAGTTTCTTTGACGGCTAGAAAATAGAACTATGAATTGTATTATTATTTTTTAGGTTCTGTTTCATGTTTTAAAAGTAACATATTGGTTAGTTAACATCACGTTTTGATATTTAGGAGGGGAATAGACACTATATATTAGAAATATTTTTGTATATTACAGCTTATTTATTGAGTTCATGTTATTAATAACACCCTATGAGTTTTAGGAGGAAAGTAGTAACTATAAAATAAAATGGAAAATGATAATATGGTATAGAAGAATATAAACAATTTTTTATATTAGTTTGACCTTTAAAAATATCATAAATTTTATTAACGAAAATTAATGTTTTTTTTACAAAAATTAATTAATAGAATTGTTAAGTATAAAATAACAATACTGTACTAATAGTTGACCTAATTAGGCAGATGTGACGATGCTTTGAAGCGACAGGTCGGGGATTCAAAGCATTGAAAAATTATTTTTAGCTTCTTGTTTGTAGTTTGGTGCGCGCCTCCCGCGACAGAAAGACGTAGCGTGGGGTAAATTGGCGATTATAGGATAGGATTGCCCGCCGGCAAAGTTATGTCGACTATCAATACCATTTTTTTGTGTATCTGTGGATAGGTAGGCAGAGATGCATTTTAAGTTGAGCCGGCCGAAGTATTTGTGTCCTGGTAAAATTATTTATATAAGAAATAAAGTAGTTGTGGCCTCGAGGTTTAGGCGCGTGGTCGATAATCTCAGCGGTAGCGGGTTCAAACCCCAGGCACACACCTTTGACTTTTCGAAGTTATGTGTGTATTCACAATGAATTATCACTTTTTTAAACGGTGAAGGAAATTATCGTAAAGTAACATACACAACTAAAAAGTTATTAGGAATTTCTTAGATGTATAGTCCGCCAACCCGCACTCAGCGTGATGGACTCAGCCTAAACCCTCTCAGTTATAGCTTCCTCTATAGGAAGCCCGTGCCCAGCTGTGGGACGTAAATAGGCTGATGATGATGATAAGGAATATTTGCAATGTCTCGCAAATTATTATATTTTTTACTTTCCCACACTCTGTGCTGTTGCTAAAGAGTTTCTAACGTAAAAAACCAAACGTCCTCCGTTCTCGCACCCACAGTTTAAAAATAATAAATAAATACACCCAACAGTCACATACATAGTCCTGACCCCACACTAGGATACAAGTCTTGTGTCGTGGGTATCAGAAACTACGAGAGACTTTGCGGTCTCATAAATACCTGCTGGTTGCCTGGAAGAAATCGCCGACAGCGATAAGGCCGCCATTTGTGACGCTTCCTTATTTAGAGTTGCTTATACCTATGTTGTTTTCTTATTATATTGTGTAAAATAAATAATAAATAAATAAATAAATACGCCTTAGAAACACCGATACATAAGCTTTATACATAATAAGCAACATACAAGATAATTTGCATAAGGAATTAATTAGAATATATTATTTCATTGAGTATTTCAAAATTCATCGCCAATGTTAGCATCTATTAGCTAATGTTAATAGTAGATAAGTTTTAGGTGTGTCACGTCCTCGTTTAAATAGAATTAATGACATAACAACTTGGCTACCGCAAAAGATGTATTTTAAAAATACATACATAACTTCGTCTAGAAGTCGTGATGGCCTCGAGGCTTAGCCACGCGGTCGAGAATCTCGACGGTCGTGGATTCAAACCTCAGGCACACAACTTTTCGAAGTTATGTGTGTATTCATAATGCATTATCACGTACCTACTTGAACGGTAAAGGAAAACATCGTGAGGAGACCTGCACACCAAAAAAGTTCTTAAGAATTGCTTAGGTGTGTAGTCCGCCAACCCGCACTAGGCCAGCGTGGAGGATTAAGGCCTAATTCTCTTAGTTGTACAGGAGGACCGTGCCCAGCAGTGGGACGTATATGGGCTGATGATGATAATATAACCTCACGGCTGTATTCCTCGAAGGGATAGGCAGAGGCGCATTCTGGCACATTTCGCCAGTTATGTATCAGTCCCAGTATTTAAATAAAGGAATTTTAAATTAAGTTACATTTACTATATTTTTCACGCGTTTTAACACCAAATTTTTTTTGCTGTGCGAACATGTGGTAGCTTTTTCGATTCTCAAGTTGTGTTATCGTGTGATATTTTATAATTATAGTAATGGAATCTCGAAATGTGCCCAAAACCGGTAACTACCATGCCACTTATTACGAGACTATAAAAATAATAAAACGAGAATGCATAATATACTGTCTACTCTTTAGGGAATACAAGCGTATGTATTTTTATTACGTAGGTATCAAACGGAGGTTGAACCCACGACTTCTTATTTCCGTTTTTCGCCCACTACAGTACGGAGATGGAAAAAATATACGTGACGTCACCGTTGACATCACAGTTAATGAAGCCAATTATTGCTAAATGTTTTTGTCATGGGCGTCATCTGAACATTTGATTATAATTATAAGACAAAAGTCATCCATTGGCGGGGACTTTCTATTTATCTAAATATTTTACTAAATTAAAAAAAGGTAATGTGGTTAAAAGACAATCACTAACTAATTAATTTATTACCCAATAAAATATTCTATTTATAGAAGCTCGTCTAGTCCCGGGACACAAAATTCAAGAAACGCATTTTTTATATCGACAGGGGACGCCAGTATCTGTCATCAAACTCGAAAACTACCGAAACCAATAATGGAAGACGAGACACAAAGCACCTGTTATTCAAAAACTTCAACCAAAAAGGCAAAAAAACGAACGGACCAAAACAAGAGCGGCCTCTTGAAATCTACCGTCTACGCACCATAATACTGGATATACACATGCCAAGCTATTTTAAACCGTAATCTTTGTAAAATAAGGTCGTGGATCAACCAGCTGGCTGTATCAACATTGTGGCCGAAGCCCCAAAAAACGAAGCCCAAAAAAACTAAAACGTGTTGCGTGTACACAAAAAATCAGGGTAAAGATGCTACCGGGGTGTATTGATGGAAATGTATGTCAGCATTTGCATCGGGTTGAGATTTTAATGGATAAGGGATTCTGTTTCAAACGATGAGTGATAAGCTGAAGGCTGCTAGTATATGAGAGCTCAAGGGCGAGTGTTGTGCGACCACGTACAGGGAGCGTGGTGTGTGACACAGTGGGCCGGTGGAGCGACGAGCTGAAGGCTGCTAGTGTATGAGAGCTCAGGAGCGAGTGTTGTGAGACCACGTACAGGGAGCGTGGTGTGTGACACAGTGGGCCGGTGGAGCGACGAGCTGAAGGCTGCTAGTGTATGAGAGCTCAGGAGCGAGTGTTGTGAGACCACGTACAGGGAGCGTGGTGTGTGACACAGTGGGCCGGTGGAGCGACGAGCTGAAGGCTGCTAGTGTATGAGAGCTCAGGAGCGAGTGTTGTGAGACCACGTACAGGGAGCGTGGTGTGTGACACAGTGGGCCGGTGGAGCGACGAGCTGAAGGCTGCTAGTGTATGAGAGCTCAGGAGCGAGTGTTGTGAGACCACGTACAGGGAGCGTGGTGTGTGACACAGTGGGCCGGTGGAGCGACGAGCTGAAGGCTGCTAGTGTATGAGAGCTCAGGAGCGAGTGTTGTGAGACCACGTACAGGGAGCGTGGTGTGTGACACAGTGGGCCGGTGGAGCGACGAGCTGAAGGCTGCTAGTGTATGAGAGCTCAGGAGCGAGTGTTGTGAGACCACGTACAGGGAGCGTGGTGTGTGACACAGTGGGCCGGTGGAGCGACGAGCTGAAGGCTGCTAGTCGTAGTGTATGAGAGCTCAGGACCGAGTGTTGTGAGATTACGTACAGGGAGCGTGGTGTGTGACACAGTGGGCCGGTGGAGCGACGAGCTGAAGGCTGCTAGTGTATGAGAGCTCAGGAGCGAGTGTTGTGAGTCCACGTACAGGGAGCGTGGTGTGTGACACAGTGGGCCGGTGGAGCGACGAGCTGAAGGCTTCTATTATAGACCTCGAGTGTTGAAAGATCAAGCTGTGTCGTTAATTAGTTATAATAAGTGGGTGGGGTGCAAAGGAGTGTTTCGAGACAGCGCGGTCTGGCAGCGTGACCAACCGAAGGCCAAAAGTGGGTGGAACACAGAAGCCAGTTCTGTGAGGTCTGCTTTATTGTGCAGACATTGAATTTAATTATATAATCAAATATAGGTGCGATGAGGTAGGCTGTATGGGAGTCAGTGACCTCCTTACGTACACCTAAAGACCAGTAATATAAAGACTCGTTAACGTAAGCTATAAAAGCAAATACGAGCTCACGTTACACTGGTAGTTAATTACTAAATGGCCAGTGTAAGCTGATCTCTTAGTGGGAACTTTATTGGGGATTTCTGAGGTCTGGAAACATGGTAACTAACCGAGGTTTGCAGCGTGGGAGTGAAAATAATGCTAGAACATTTCGGACAGTGATAAAATTGTTTATAAATATAATTTTTATTTGATTTTGATCTTAATCTGTTGATTGATTTACAATGTAATGTCATCCGAAACGGTTAATGTATCTTCGAGATTTGTTAATGGCCGTGGAATCTGTTGATGACGAGGGAATTTTGTTCCGATAGAATGTTAATAAAACAATAGCTAAGTTGGAAGTTAATCCGATATGCAGAGGTCGCTTTGAATCCAGCTTATGAAATAAGTTTATTGGATCTCTAAAATGCCAAATGATATAGATTCTACTACACAATTCCAGAAAGTTTTCACTACAGATCAACGAATGAGAAACTAGTTTTGCACTTTTCTGAACTATTATTAAAATAATTCAGACATTAAAGTATTCTTGACAGCCCCATTGCGAAATTGGCTAGACACCAGCTTGCGAAACGAGAGGCCGCGGGTTCGATCCCCGCACCGAGACAAATGTTGATCCACTAAAATTTGTTTCGGGTCTGGGTGTATGTGAGATCGAAAAGTCTCTCGTAGTTTCTGATACCCACGACACAAGACTTGTATCTTAGTGTGGGATCACAACTATGTATGTGACTGTTGGGTGTATTTATTTTATTATTTATTTAAATCGATATATAAAGCATAATATAAAAATAGGGTTAATAAAGTCATTCCTGTCGATACTTTATTTCTGCCTAACTTGTACAAATGGATCCCTTTTGAGCCTGTGTATATACTATACGACTGTCTTGTGGTCTCGCGACACATGTGCCATGCGATCTGAAGGTCTTCGATTCGATTCCCGGGTCGGTCAAGTGAGTTTTTCCATTAAGAAATTCTCAATAACTGCACAGAGTCTGGAATTGTGCCCGAAAACGGCAATAGGCTTGCCCCTAATTACGTGGGACTGATACATACTTGGCGAAATGTGGGTGCAGAAATACACCTCTGCCTACCCCTTCGGGGAATACAGCCGTGAGGCTATGTATGTATGTATTTTATTTACTACCTCATATAAATTTGTCACAATTTTTTCCATATAATTATATAAAATTTTCAAGATATCCCAAACGCACAGCAAATCTAATCTACTGTAGTTCATTTCTGCAAAAGTAGACTGGTCGAGAATACCTTTGGCATTAAGTTTAACCTATGAACATAATAATTACTACATACAAAGTTTAATAGACGTGATGGCTTCGAGAATTAGGCGCGCGTTTAGTCGAGATGTGTAGATGTGTAGTCCACCAACCCGCATTAGGCCAGCGTGGTGGACTAAGGCCTAAACCCTCTCACTTGTAGGGGAGGCTCGTGCCCAGCAATGGGACGTATATGGGCTGATGATGAATGAATGAAAAAAAAAGACTCAACGCCATTACGTAGGACTTAAAAAAAACCCACCTACAAAAATTTTGGTGCATAAATGTACACCTGTGTGCCCCAGACTCTTCTTTCACCGTTAAAACAAGTGATCATTCGTTGTGAATACACACATTACTTCGAAAAGTCAGAGGTGTGTGCTTGGGGTTTGAACGCCTAAACCACGATATCATCACTGCTTTTTACAGTTTTGTATATGAAACTACATACATGCATACATAAACTCACGCCTGTATTCCGCGAAGGGGTAGGCAGAGGTCCATATCTGCACCCACAATTCGCCAGTATGTATCAGTCCCACATAATAGGGGGCGAGACTATTGCCGCTTTCCGGGCACATTTCCAAACTCCGGGCTGTTACTGAGAATTTCCTAATGGAAAAACCTAATAACACTTTGCCCGAGCCGGGAATGGAACCCGGGACCTCTAGATCTCACGGCACATACTTATGCCGCGAGACCACGAGGCAGTATATGAAACTAAATAAATGAATACAAATTTTTACTTGCTGTTTTATAAATAACACAAGTTACTCGACTTCAAGAAGAATACGGATTACAGTTATTATACCCGTGAAGATTTCAATAATTATATCTGCGGGAAGGACGTCCACATTTCTGTTCTAGACGTGTTATTAGTCTGACAGGCGGTGGAGTCAACCGGCTGTGGAAGAGACAGGTTCGAGTCCCGGGTTAGGAAAAATAATTATGTTTTATAATGGTACTAAAATATTTGTCTTGATAGTAAGTGCATGTTACTTCAATTAGAGTGATAATTGACTATGACATTATTGGGGTCACATCACAAGATGTGTTGGAAGATAAAGTCTTCGAGGTGATTCTCGAGGTTTAGGCACGCGGTCGAGAATCTTGACGGTCGCGGGTTCAAACTCCAGGCACACCTCTGACTTTTCGAATATGTGTGTATTCACAAAGAATTATCACGTATTTTAACGGTGAAAGACAACATCGTGATGAAACCTGCACTCCTAAAAGCACTTAGGAATTTCTTAGGTGCCGCCAAGTGGTCCGCCAACCTGCGCTAGGCCAGCGTGGTGGACTAAGGCATAAACCCTCTTAGTTGTAGAGGTAGCCCGTACCCAGCTTTGGGACGTATATGGGCTTATGATGATGATATGTACTTAGGACTTAAAATTTATTGACCAAACGTATACTAATATTAGTGTTTCTATTATACTACATAATTTAAAACAGCAAATTCCCCACAGTTCGTTGTATTCTCAAGCCGGCAATCAATTTGGAAGACGCAATTCTCAGACGATACCCGTAGACAGCGAAGATGCTTCGGTGACGAAACCCAAGGACGAACGCTCACAGCCTAAATGTCACTATGTTGTCACGCCGGCTCCTCTCACTAACTACATTCTGTGGTGATACTAGTTTGAGCCCGCGACTCCTGCCTTTTAGCATATGGCAGTGGCTACAATAGTTAAAAAAAAAACTTAATTAACGATTCAAGAGCACTTGTAAAAGTCTATTTGAATAAAGGTGATTTTGACTTTGACTTTGACACCTCAAAGGCTTTCTTATGATGGGATAGTGACTAGACATCGGGTTCCTCTCACCCAGAATACACTGTAGAGAATTAGAGATACAAGCTTGATACCGCGATGTCTGCTGCATTTGAATGCGTGATAATTGCTGTGAGAACTAGATATCTTCACAAAATTTTCATCATCATCATTATCAGCCCAAAGAAGTCCACTGCTGAACATAGGCCTCCCCCAATGACTTCCATAGTGACCTGTTGGAGGCAGCCTGCATCCAGCGACGACCCGCGACCTTCACCAGGTCGTCGGACCATCTTGTGGGTGGACGTCCTACGCTGCGCTTTCCGGTACAAAATTTTATTTTAGCATTACCTATGGATTAAGCAGTGCGTTATATTAACAACGATGTGTGTTTAATTGCTTTAAGTAATAAAGGTCTAGCCTGTTACCGCACCCATCCCTAAGATTCACATTTTTTCGCTGTGGGATGATTTGCTATCCCCTGTTTTCCGTCATTTTTTATCCGGGGTGCATTAAGCGTGAAGAAGCGTCTTAGTTATTATGAGGGTATCGAATGGTAGAGTATTCTGACGATTTATAAGTTCTTGTAAAATACTATATGAATATGACAGCCCCGTGGCGCAGTTGGCTAGATACCGGCTTGCGAAACAAGAGGCCGCGGGTTCGATCCTCGCACCGAGACAAATATTTGTGTGATCCACAAGTATTTGTTTCGGGTCTGGGTGTTTGTGAGACCGAAAAGTCTCTCGTAGTTTCTGATACCCACGACTCAAGACTTGTTTGTATCTTAGTGTGGGGTCAGAACTATGTATGTGACTGTTGGGTGTATTTATATTTATATATTTTAACTTAGACTGGACTTTAATGTCGTGAGTCGAGTGTTGTAAATTGATGCTGTGTTTCGAGAGAAGCTCACCATCAGGTGTTGTCACTTATAAAAAAGTCAGCAACCTCCATGCTGCTACTGAGAAAGAAAGAAGCTTAGAAAGCGCTTTTATTCCCAGTCAGTACAAACAGACAAACCCCCCGTTTATATATTACTAGACAGGTGCACTATAGCCGGGTCACGAGCGTCAGATCCCGCTGTCTGTTGAAATGGTCATGCGAACGAAACATCGCGTATATTGTAATTAAATTGTTAGCTGGTTATACAAAATATAGTATATTTACATAATGTTAGGTTCTAACTAGATTTAAAATTTTACTATCTTCTATCCTCTAAAGACAAATGTGCATGTATTCATCCACGTTTCGTCAATTTTGTTCTAAGTCCTACAATTATGGGGAGACCGGCTTCTTCAGGCCAGATTCTTTGTTGTTATAGAGTTTATTCTATGGGCAAAACTTCGTTATTCTTTGCCCGACCTGGGGATCTAAACCAAGACCTTGTTCACGCAGTAAATACTTGCACCGGGAAGCAATGAACCATAGTAGTGTATAGGTGGATGGGACGTAGCTGGAAAGTAACCAAGAAATTCTTTGCAAAGAGCTTCCATTTTGACCAAATTGTCATATCAATTTAAAGTGTAAAATAAACAAAATTACCATAAGTATTTGTCGACAATTCATATTGCAAAACGGAACTTCAATCAAATACAACAAACCTATTTATTCACTTCACTTAAACCTCAAAAGTAGGCCTCGACGAAGGGTTCTTTACGGATCCGGTGTGCGAGCTACAGGAAGATATCGCCGTCTCGCTCTAACGGCAGTCCTTGCGCCCGCGCACGAATTAAGTGCACTTCTTCGATCTGCGGTTTTGCTTTTTTCAAAGCCACAGTAAAATTGAAGAAAGTGATTATAGTGTGTACACAAATAAATTCTTTAGTAAGCCCAAGCTTTCAAGGCTATTAGTTTACTACCAGTATAGTGGCCTACTATATTTTATAGTAATACTGATCCAGTAAAATGAGACTCAATTAAACTTGCCACAGACTCATTGCTTACTAATTTTCTTTACGTATAAAGTCAAAGTTATACTATATTCAAATAGACTTTTCCAAGTTCTTTTGAATCGTCAATTTTAAACTATTGCCGCTTCGAAACGTGTTATCGCTGTGGAGAAGAAACGGCAAGAAACTCTCTCAGCAACACGAAATGTCATTTTACAATAGTAAGATAATTTTGATCTTTGGTTCCTACTGTTTTTTTTTCTATTTCTTTGTGGGTTTTTCAACAAGTCTAGAAGGCCGGCATAGTTGAGTCGAAAGACAATAAATAGATGATAATAACAAACACATTACCTATTTTGATAGCAATTACTTACAATCAGTTGTAGTTATGACATTTAGCTGTTTCATTTAAAATTATTACTCATAGTAAAAGCGACATTTATGTATGATTATGATATTTTCACGTGTAAGTATAATGATATTTTATTTATCTAATTTATATAATTTAATCTATGATTAGGCACACACCTCTAACTTTTCTAAGTTATGTGTGTATTCGCAATGAATTATCACGTACTTTAACTGTGACGGAAAACTAAAAACATCTAAATATCATGTCCAAAGTAACAGCAAAAGCTAGTACAAAGTAAGTTAAGTTGCACTACTGGTTTCAGTTTATCTAGCACATCCTGTCGGTTGAATTTTCTGCGCGCGTAAAAAACTTAATGCGTGTCCTTTAGATTGTACTTAGGTTGAGAGGATGTTGCAATGTAGTACCTGTGCAATTTACATAATCATTCTAGATATTTAGCTTAGTAATACGTATTGGAAAGACGCTGTAGGCTATCTGGGGCTCATCCTTTTATGAATGAAACTTTTATGGACTTTGACTATAGAGCTACATATATAGATACATGCTAAGCAAGATTAAGAGCGCTGACTATTTTAGGAGTTACCGATATTAACCTAAATAACCTTTAATTTTGGAAGATGTCTGCTTTCATAGTTATGATCAGTTGATGTAATTTCTTCTTTTTTTTCTTTTCTGCCAGCGTGGTTGATAAAGGCTAGACATTTCATAACCATTTAGAAGTTTTGTGCTTAACAATGGGATAGAAACAGTATGTAAAAGATGCTAGATAAAAAGACAGCAATATCAAATTGGTTGCATTTGATAATTGCTATTGCAACTTTACCACGGTAGACCAAGTTATACTAATGCAATGCAAAAATTGACAGGTCATTCTATTATTCCCAGTCAATACAATGCTCGCATCGGACTTTCTAATTCTAGTAATTTAACTTCGACGTCGCAGACATGTCCGCACGAGGAAGCTAAGGAAAAACGACACCCCCACCTGTCTTACTCAACACTTACGGCGCGCTCTGAACCGTGTCGGGCCATGAGTCAGAGCACGGGTCACTGACTATATGACTGTCGTGGGACCCACTTTTTAAAGGCCTTTTGTTCAGTTGGGGCTTCTTAAAGGTGACGTAAAGCTTAGTCATTATTTTTGAATGTATCTCATTTGAATTCGCGTTTGGTGGTCTTGCTTGAAGATGTGTATTTTACAGATGTATCGTGGTGCTGAAGATGAGTGTCACCGGCGCGTACAGCCGAGTGCTGTCGCGTGTGGTGCAGTAGACGAGCGCTCTGTGTGGCGCTATGTCACCGGCGTGTACAGCCGAGTGCTGTCGCGTGTGGTGCAGTAGACGAGCGCTCTGTGTGGCGCTGTGTCACCGGCGCGTACAGCCGAGTGCTGTCGCGTGTGGTGCAGTAGACGAGCGCTCTGTGTGGCGCTGTGTCACCGGCGCGTACAGCCGAGTGCTGTCGCGTGTGGTGCAGTAGACGAGCGCTCTGTGTGGCGCTGTGTCACCGGCGCGTACAGCCGAGTGCTGTCGCGTGTGGTGCAGTAGACGAGCGCTCTGTGTGGCGCTGTGTCACCGGCGCGTACAGCCGAGTGCTGTCGCGTGTGGTGCAGTAGACGAGCGCTCTGTGTGGCGCTGTGTCACCGGCGCGTACAGCCGAGTGCTGTCGCGTGTGGTGCAGTAAACGAGAGTTCAGTAAATAAGGTGTTTCTTGATAAAACACCTTTTCTCATAGTAATTAGCAACGATTTAAGACTACGCCGCGTTGTCGCTTGATAAAAAGTTGAACAGTTCATTAAAAATCGTTTCCCATGATATTTTGAGCTTCATTGGTCCCGTGTTTAGCATATCGAACAGAAACGCCAAGTTTTTATGTTGTTATAATATGTAAATAAACGGATTCTTATCATCATTAATTATGTATGTAGGGAAATTGTTAGGGTAATATTGTGCAGTAAGTTTTCAAGCATGTAAATGCGATACTTAAGAGTTTGAGTAATATTTTGTATCAAAACATGTCAGGCTTAGATTTGACACAGCGTCAGAACCAGTAGTAATTTTGTTGTATAAAGTTGTCTTCATCATCAGCTCATATACATACGTCCCACTGCTGGGCATGGGCCTCCCTATAATTGAGAGGGTTTACGCCTTAGTCCACCACGCTGGCCTAGTGTGGGTTGGCGGACTACACACCTAAGATATTCTTAAGAAATTTTAGGTGTGCAGGTTTCATCACGATGTTTTCCTTCATCGTTAAAGTACGCAATTATTATTTGTGAATACACACATAACTTCGAAAATTCAGAGGTGTGTGCCTGAGGTTTGAACCCGCGACCGCTAAGATTCTCGTTCGCGTGCCGAGGCCATCACTACTATCAAGTTGTACTACAAAGTTGTCTTATTAAGATTATTATTCCGAAATATAATAGCAATGCCTAAAGTACCTCGTGGTATCATGGTTCAAGTATGTGCCATTCTATCTAGAGGTCGCGGGTTCGATTCCCGGGTCGAGCAAAGTGTTATTAGGTTTTTTCATTACAGAAAGCAGTGATGGCCTCGAGGTTTAGGCGCGCGGTCGAGAATTTCGGCGGTCGCAGGTTCAAACCCCAGGCACACACCTCTGACTTTTCCAAGTTATGTGTGTATTCACAATGAATTATCACTTGCTTTAACGGTGAAGGAAAACATCGCGATAAAACCTGCACAGCTAAAAGTTCTTAGGAAGTTCTTAGGTGTGTAGTCCGCCAACCCGCACTAGGCCAGCGTGGTGGACTAAGGCCTAAACCCTCTCAGTTGTAGAGGAGGCTCGTGCCCAGCAGTGGGACGTATTTGGGCTGATGATGATTACAGAAATGCACCTCTGCCTACACCTGTATTTCCCAGGCTTGAGTGTACATATATATATGTATGTTATAAAAAGACTCGCAAAAGAACATCCATTACTTGGTTATTCCCTAAAGCACAGTCATCCGTTCTCTAATACACTTCCTTTAGTATTGAAATATTAATGTATGACTGCCTCGTGGTCTCGCGGCAAAAGTATTTGCCGTGCGATCTAGAGGTCCTGGGTTCGATCCCGGGTCGGGCAAAGTTTATTAGGTTTTTCCATTAGGAAATTCTCAGTAGCAGCACGGAGTCTGGAATTGTGCCCGAAAAACGGCAATAGGCTCGCCCCTGGACTGGCGAAATGTAGGTGCGGAAATGCACCTCTGCCTACCCCTTTGGGGAATACAGACGTGAGGTTATGTGTGTGTGTGTGTGTACATATCAATGTATTTCTTCATTGTCGATACTGTAACCAGATGCCCTCGTATTGTACGAAGTGTCCTTAATACCTTATTCAGGTCATTTGATTTTGATTTGTACGTTTTCATATATTATTCCGTTTTTATCGCAGTTCGACACGGAGTGAAGTTTACATTGCGATTTATTTTATGGATCGGATTTTAATACTGATAAAAAGTTATGCAATTGGTACTTGATGGTTGGTATTATATGATTGGAATGGAAATTCCTATGGTCAACTTATACTTTTTATTATAAAATGTTAAATAAAACATTTTCCGAAAAAATATATTAAAATACATAGTTTTAATGTAAATAAAACATATAAGCAGTGTATTTTACGACAGTTATTGTCAATAAAATTTGTTTTTTGATTTCTTTTTTATTAGCGTGTGTTGACGTCTGTCATAAGTACTATAATAATTCATCATCAGCCCATGTACGTGCCACTGCTAGGCACGGGCCTCTTCTACAACTGAAAGGGTGTAGCCCTTAGTCCACCACGCTGGCCTAGTGCGGTTTGACGGACTACACACCTAATTTTTTTTAGGAAATTTAGGTGTGCAAGTTTTTCACGATGTTTTCCTTTACCGTTGAAGTACGTTATAATTCATTGTACACACATAACTTTGAAAAGTCAGAGGTGTGTGCCTGGTGATTGAATTCGCGTCCGCCGAGATTCTAGACCCCGCGCCTAAACCTTGACGCCATCATTACTTAAAACGTCGTTTACAGACACTTTAAGCTACTCCTTGGCATTACAAGTAACTAAGCAAAGAATCACTTATCCGATGTAACATTGACATCGTCTCCATCTCTGAAACACCAAAGAGCCCTCGAGAAATCACAGAGCGGGAACTAACACAACTTGGAGGAAAACAATACTATCAATGTTTTTATTGAACCAATAATAATGACCTCTTGTGAGGCACAAAGCGAATGTCTAAAGCATATTTGAATATTACGAAATAAGTTCTTGTAATATATTTTTTGGGACTATATTTGATCAAGTGCTTCGTTGGTTGTTATAAAAAGTAATAAAAATCCAAAAGTAGCTTAAAACCTACTCCCAGGGGTATTTTTATAGTTGAAGACTAAAGGGATTCAATTCGAATTCGAGTTTGATTCCCAGGTCAGACAAAGTGTTATTGAGTTTTCCATTACGAAATTTTCAGTAGCAGTACGGAGTCTGGAATTGTGCCCGAAAAACGGCAGTAGGCTCGCCCCTTATTACGTGTCTAACGTGAAAAGTCTATCGTAGTTTCCGATGCCCACGACGCAAGACTTGTATCCTAATGTGGGGTTAGAACTATGTATGTGACTGTTCAACATCATCATCAGCCCATATACGTCCAACTGCTGGGCTCGTGCCCTTCTCTACAAGTTTTGGCCTTAGTCCACCACGCTGTCTTAGTGCGGGTTGGCGGACTACATCTATGAAATTCCTAAGAACTTTTAGGTGTTGACTGTTGTTTATTTAATTGAGTGTTTTAGGCATAAAAGCAAAGAAAAACCTTTCGTATTTATTAATTTCATCGGTTCAATGTACCGCAGTTGTGTGATTTGCATCTCTGTCTAGCCCTCAGGGCTGACAGCGCGACATTATGTTTCTAATGCCTAGCTATTACCGTAGCTCCTAACCACTAATCTGTTGAAAAATGTCACTACGTTGAAATGTTCCGGCATTAAAAAAATAAGATGTTTTTACGCGCATTTTTTTTAGTAAAACTTGTTTAATACTGTAGTAATATGAAACTTGTTGGAAACGAAAAAGCGACAGGTATTGCTGTTTTGCAAGCCATTTCTAAATTCTATACTGTTACTTAAAAAATCCTGATTAAAAAATCCCATAACTATTTTATCGGCCCAGGGATCGTACCAAGGACCCCGAGATCTCATGGCACATATTAAAACCTCGGAACCAATGAGACACAAATTAACACCCCCAAAAAGTAACCTTAACATATAACTTTTGTTATGTTAATATCATAAACTGTTACACTTAGTATACGTGTTACGAGGTCCATTAACAAATATTTGTAAAATTCACAAAATTCGAAGTCACGGACGTCATCAGCCCATATAAGTCCAACTGCTGGGCACAGGCGTCCTCTACAACCTAGACTGTTTAGGTTTACCACGCTAGCCTAGTGCGGGTTGATGGACTACACACCTAAAAAAATTATAAGAACTTTCAGGTGTGCAGTTTTCCTCACGATGATTTCCTTTACCGTTAATTATACACTGATAATTCATTGTAAACACACATATAACTTTGAAAAGTCAGAGGTGTGTTTGAACCCGCAACCGCCGAGATTCTCGACCGTGCGCCTAAGCTTCGTGGCCGTTTCTACTACCAAATATTATAATAATATTATACATACATACATAAACTCACGCCTGTATTCCCCGAAGGGGTAGGCAGAGGTGCATTTCTGCACCCACCTTTCGCCAGGTATGTATCAGTCCCACGTAATAGGGGGCGAGCCTATTGCCGTTTTTCGGGCACATTTCTAGACTCCGTGCTGTTACTGAGAATTTCCTAATGGAAAAACCCAATAACACTTTGCCCGACCCGGGAATAGAACCCAGGACCTCTAGATCGCACGGCACATACTTGTACCGCGAGACCACTAGGCAGTCGCCAATATTATAATAATTATATAATTATAAATATTATAATCAACAGATATTAACAATTGTTTATACCTATCGATAATAACTTTCACGATCACAGAAATGAACCCGGAACGCGTCGTTTAAGACCACATCGCAGCATTTAGCAAACATTACCACAAACCTCTAGTTATATTACTAGTGTTTAACTCTTGTATAAGGTTTCAAATCACATTTAAACCGTCTAAATGCGACATTTTATCCTTCGCTTAGGATAATGTGATATGCCGAGGTAAGACCACTAGGAAATTGTACTTTATTAGTATTTGAGTATGAAACAAGCCTCTAGACCCGGCTTTGTGTAGGCTTTATGTGTTTTAAAGCCTAATCTTCTACCCACAAAGAATAAGCATGATTTTCATACCTTTGATGAAATTACGAAGTTATATCTTAGAATTTTTGATAATGCGAGTTAATAATGAATAAATCATGAATTTAAGGGTGTAGAAAAATTATGTAGAACTTTCTTTACAAAAAGGAAAGAAGCGGTGATGGCCTCGAGGTTTAAGCACGCGGTCGAGAATATTGGTGGTCGCGAGTTCAAACCCCAGACACACACCTCTGAGTTTTCGAAGTTATGTGTGTATTCACAATAAATTATCACTTGCTTTAACGGTGAAGGAAAACATCGTGATAAAACCTGCATACCTAAAAGTTTTTAGTAATTTCTTAGGTGTATAGTCCGCCAACCCGCACTTGGCCAGCGTGGTGGACTAAGGCCTAAACCCTCTCAATTGTTGAGGTGGTCTTTGCCCAGAAGTGGGATATCTCTGGGTAAATATCAATATAGATACTGTTTATAGTTCTATTTTATCATTTTTCTTTTATCTTTTAAAATACGTACTTTCCGTTGAGGTAATAAGAATCACTTTTTGTACACCTTAAAAACGCATACCTAATAAAAACACATTTCCCTAGGCTGGGATTCGAACCCAGAATAATGAGATTGCATCGCCACTCTATGCCACTAGTCTATCGACTAGTCTCCCAATCTAAACTCAAACCCAAGACAACATGAAAGCTCCATTCTACACCGCTAGACCATCGACACATTTTCATAAATATAAGTAAATTGCACTAGGCCAGCGTGGTGGACTAAGGCCTAAACCGGCTCAGTTGTAGAGGAGGCCCGTGCCCAACAGTGGGACGTATATGGGCTGATGATGAAGTCAATCATTCACAAGGATTCCGAATGATTTTGCTTTTTCAATTACATTCGGTCAATCATTCACGAGGCTGATGATGATGATGATGATATTTTTTTAAAGTCAAACACATACCCACACAATTTATACAGAACCTGTTGATATAAGCTTTAAAATCCCGTAGAAGCTAGCCATCAAGCCATCAGTCCAAGCAAGAAATGCACGAGTAAAAACTGGATTGAAGTCGTTTGGCGCGGCTCATGGAAGTGGCTGCAATTACCCACGTTTCCGCATACCCAGATCATACCACTAATGAAAGTCCGTTTGGCCATCTGCACAATGCATATGTAGTTGCGTTTTTGCAATTGTTTGCGCCGAGACCTGTAATAATGGAAGGTAGGACTGAATACGCACTGTTTATTACTAATATAAGCAGTGATGGCCTCGAGGTTTGTGCGCGCGGTCGAGAATTTCGGCGGTCGCAGGTTCAAACCCCAGGCACACACCTCTGACTTTTCGAAGTTATGTGTGTATTCTCAATGAATTATCATTTACTTTAACGGTGAAGGAAAACATCGTGATAAAACCTGCACACCTAAAAGTTCTTAGGTGTGGAATTTCTTAGGTGTGTAGTCCGCCAACCGCACTAGGCCAGCGTGGTGGACTAAGGCCTAAACCCTCTCAGTTGTAGAGGAGGCCCGTGCCCAGCAGTGGGACGTATTTGGGCTGATGATGATGATGATATTACTAATATTATAAAGATTTGATTATTTTGTTTGCATTAAATTGTTATTGTCATTGTTTGACAGCCCCGTGGCGCAGTTGGTTAGACACCAGTTTGCGAAACGAGGGGCCGCGGGTTCGATCCCCACATTGAGTCTAATATTTTTGTGATATACAAATATTTGTTTCAGGTCTGGGAGTTTGTGAGACCGAAAATACTCTCAAAATTTCTTATACCCACGACACAAGACTCGTTAGGACTATGTATGTATGTGACTGTTGGGTGTATTTATTTATTACATAGTTGTTAGCCTAAATAGTAATATTTAGTAATTATAAATGTATTTCATTATAATACCTTACACTATTATATTTTTAAATTATTAAAAGCTTATGCGTACAGACCTTTTACTAATAAATTATTGTAGTAATAGTAAAATTGCATAATGATTATTTTATAAGTATAATTAAAATTGTCAATAACTTTAATGAGAATATAATCTTGATTAATATAAATTGATTATTGGACTTTGTAAAAATATTTAAAAATAAGACCGTCAATTGATGTGTATAAAAATGGTGTCGCTGAGCAGGTCGAGCTCAGTCGTTGGAATTGTCAGTTGCAAGACGGATTGATATTTTAAAATATTAAAGTTGAAGACGTACTTGTTGACTGCCTCGTGGTCTCGAGGTACAAGTATGTGCCGTGCGATCTAGAGGTCCTGGGTTCGATTCCCGGGTCGGGCAAAGTGTTATTGGGTTTTTCCATTAGGAAATTCTCGGTAACAGCACGGAGTCTGGAAATGTGCCCGAAAAACGGCAATAGGCTCGCCCCCTATTACGTGGGACTGATACATACTTGGCGAAATGTGGGTGCAGAAATGCACCACTGCCTACCTCTTCGGGGAATACAGGCGTGACTTTATGTATGTATGTACCTTGAAAAAAATGTATAAATATGTGTGATTAGGTAGTGATGGCGTCGAGAATCTCGGCGGTCGCGGTTTCAAACCCTAGGCACACACCGCTGACCTTTTGAAGCTATGTGTGTATTCTTAATAAATTATCACGAACTTTAACGGTGAAGGAAAACAACGTGCGAGAACTTGCATATATATATTTTATTTTTGTAATTTCTTAAGTGGACTACACACACTTAACCAGCCAACCCGCACTAAGCCAGCGTGGTGGACTAAGACCTAAACACTATCTGGTGTAGAGAAACGCCGAGCCCAGCAGTGGGACGTATATGGGCTGATGATGATGTAAAACTAAACGAGTTTATATATCGAATTTAGTTGACCCAAACACGGGCTATCAAAACTTGTTCAACATCGAGTTAACTACGGCAGTTAATTTTTAACTCATAATTACGGCTATCCCACGGTGAATGAATGAGATTATTCATAGGCGACCGGGTGCGGTTGTTAGAGGGGTTCGGTACTTCTTACGATTATACAGCGTGCTTGGAGTTTTTAGTAAAAAAAGGCAATTGAAAACAAATAAATCGACAGGTTGTGACGTTCAGTTGCAATGAGCTTTGAATTGTAATCTGAATGCTGGCTTAATATAACCTGAATCGAATGGCAGTGGTAAAACTGATCTTTTAAATCTGTGACAAATTTTAACTCCTAATTAACGGTTTAAGCATTGACAGACATGAAGCTGGATGGGCAGTATAAAAATTTATGAGTGAACGAGATTCGTAGATTTCTTTCTAATGTTTGTAACCCTCTCAGTTGTAGAGGAGGCCCGTGCCCAGTAGTGGGACGTATTTGGGCTGATGATGATGTTTTCTCTTACCATAAAAAATAAGTACAAGCAGTGATGGCCTCGAGGTTTAGGCGCGCGGTCGAGAATTTCGGCGGTCGCAGGTTCAAACCCCAGGCACACACCTCTGACTTTTCGAAGTTATGTGTGTATTCACAATGAATTATCACTTGCTTTAACGGTGAAGGAAAACATCGTGATAAAACCTGCAAACCCAAAAGTTATTAGGAATTTCTTAGGTGTGTAGTCCGCCAACCCGCACTAGGCCAGCGTGGTGGACTAAGGCCTAAACCCTCTCAGTTGTAGAGGAGGCCCGTGCCCAGCAGTGGGATATATTTGGGCTGATGACGACTATAAAAAATACCGTAAGGGACTTTTTGATTGTGAATAAGGACTCTAAAGAAAATTCTGTGATCCTTGAGTAACTTATTAGTTCCCTGACGATACTGAATTCGTACCCTCTCTTTACTGTACCACACACCTACTCCAAGATCCAATCAACTTTCATATACATATATATGTTCGTTCAAATCGATATATATACGCTTATATCATATTCTATGTCGATTTTTGGCATTAATATCGATACCGTTAGTGAATGATTTTGCATATAATATTCATTAAGTCAATCATTAGGAATTTCTTAGGTGTGTAGTCTGCCAACCCGCACTAGGCCAGCGTGGTGGACTAAGGCCTAAATCCTCTCAGTTGTAGAGGAGGCCCGTGCCCAGCAGTGGGACGCATATGGGCTGATGATGAAGTCAATAATTAACAAGGGTTCCGAATGATTTTGCTTTTTCAATTACATTCGGTCAATCATTCACGGGGGTAGTCGATGGTATAGCTCAACATAGGCACTCTCTTCATACAGGGTAGGCAGAGACTATAGAGCGCCAAATGCTACGGTACAAACACACCTCTTTTGCTTCATCCACTGACATTATCCTCTATATGCTCGTCGGTTTCGAGGACTCTTTTCATTACCCAATTAATATAAATATTTACTTTATTAGTCTATTTTTATGACCCAAAATTGACAGTTGACAGCCCCGTGCCGCAGTTGGCTAGACTAGCTTGCAAAACGAGAGGCCGCGGGTTCAATCCCCGCACCAAGACAAATGTTTGTGTGATCCGAAAATACATTTGGCCTGGGTGTTTGTAAGACCTCTGGTATTTGGCGATACCCACGACACAAGACTCGGTATCTTAGTGTGGGATCAGGACTATGTATGTGACTGTTGGGTGTTTTTTTTTTATAAAAGTGACCAACAGGGTCCCGAACACCCTGTTCATTGTGGAGACGGCGTTATCTCAGTAACCCTACGCCCGGTCACACTCTGCGGCGCACTGTGGGAGGGTCCCACGGGCCGCTCGATACACCTCCGATCTGACCGCACCTCACATTATGTCTGCTCTAAAAATCTGCATAGCTTTAGATAAATATAGACGAGCTAAAGGATTAGACGCGGGGTCTGTCGGGACACAACCTAGGCGTTCGCGGGGTCAATAGACCTATGACTTCGAAGTTATTTGTGTATTCCCGGGAGTTATTTGGCAATTTCAAACATCATCATCATCATCAGCCCATATACGTCCCACTGCTGGGCACGGGCCTCCTCTACCATTGAGAGGGTTTAGGCCTTAGTCCACCACGCTGGTCTAGTGCGGGTTGGCGGACTACACACCTAAGAAATTCCTAAGAACTTTTTAGGTGTGCAGGTTTCATCACGATGTTTTCCTTCACCGTTAAAGTACGTGATAATTCATTGTGAATACACACATAACTTCGAAAAGTCAGAGGTGTGTGCCTGGGGTTTGAACCCGCGACCGTCGAAATTCTCGACCGCGTACCTAAACCTCAAGGCCATCACGACTTATTTCAAACATCAATCGTCATCAACCTGTACGTCCCACTGCTGGGCCCGTGCTCTTCTCTACAAATTAAAACTTGGTAATAGCTGTGAAGACTAACCTATGAAGCGCATAAAAACAAACCGCAAGAAGAATTATCTGTATGCGTTCATCTTGAGATCTCAGTATCCTTCGCACGTGGTAACCGAGAACCAAGATGGCTGGCAGCGGTTGGATGAGGAAGGCCGAAGATCGAGCCCACTGGCGGGCAATAGGAGAGGCCTATGTCCAGCAGTGGACGTGAGAGAGGCTGATGATGATGAAACGAGAACAATGGGGTTTTTAGTAGGTAAGAATCTGACATACCCTGCTGGCTATACAAAAGCAGGAATCCAAGAGGATTTTACCCATGTAAAAAAAATCCACTTCGCTGGCCCAGTGCGGGTTGGCTAGATACCAGCTTGCGAAACGAGAGGCCGCGGGTTCGATCCCCGCACCGAGATAAATGTTTGTGTGACCCACTAATATTTTAGACTGAAAAGTCTCTCGTAGTTTCGGGTTTGATTCCCGTACCAAAACAAATGTATGTGTGATCCACAAATATTTGTTTCAGATCTGGGTGTTTGTGAGACCGAAAAGTCTCTCGTACTTTCTGATACCCACGACACAGGACTTGTATCCTAGTGTGGGGTCAGAACTATGTACGTGACAGTTGGGTTTTCAAACATAGGAAAGGAAGCTAATATTAAAAACTACATGAACACATGTTGCAAAACTCAAACGTACCTTTTGAAAACCGAAAGTGTTGTGTCAATACGAGGGTGGCAGTTAGCAAATAATCCTAAGGCGGGGAAAAAAATGGAGACGTGCAGACGTCTGGGCTGAGCGCCCGCGGCCGAACAGGTGCCTTTACAATGGCGGACAAAGATATGGTCTGTCTTTTAAATTGTATTGTAGTTTGTGGGTGCATTAAAGATTGTCGACGTTAATCCTTAATTCTACAGACTATTTTTTTGAATGCCTCGTGGTCTCGCGGCACAAGTAAATTCCGTGCAATCTAGAGGTCCTGGGTTCGATTCCCGGGTCGGGATATTGGGTTTTTCCATTAGGAAATTCTCAGTAGCAGCACGGAGTCTGGATTTGTGCCCGAAAAACGGCAATAAGTTCGCCCCCTATTACGTGGGACTGATACATACCTGGCGAAAAGTGGGTACAGAAATGCACCTCTACCTACCCCTTCGGGAATACAGGCGTGAGGTTATGTACGCATTTTTTTGAATTACCTGGACACCTAAACTTTCTTGGGAATTTCTTAGGTGTGTATTCCGCCAACCCGCACTAGGCCAGCGTGATGGACTAAGGCCTAACCCTCTCTTAACTTAACTTCATCTATGTCACCAAATAACCAAAAAAGACAAAAGTAAAACTTTACATTTAAAACATGAAAAAATACTTTCTGAAATTATTGATAAAAAATGTTATAAATCAATACTAACTAATTTATTTAAAATATTACCGATATTCTAGTTACTGTTTTATTGGCCAAAAGTGTAACTATTGGAGTACTATTGTCCCCACCTGCGGTGCGCCGGCTGTCTCTTTTCACCCCGACAACCCCCGCGTCCCTTACGTAAATAATTTACAAAATAATGCGGATGCGACCGTTAACGATGGGGTTTTAGGGATAGTTATGTTAGCGGTATTTTACAGACGGTATTTTGAAAGATAATTAATTTTGTACCTTCCTCGGTTACGTGAGAAGTATTTTAAAAGCCATCGAGAAATTATAAATAAATCATCATCATCATCATCAGCCCATATACGTCCCACTGCTGGGCACGGGCCTCCTCTACCATTGAGAGGGTTTAAGCCTTAGTCCACCACGCTGGCCTAGTGCGAGTTGGCGGACTACACACCTAAGAAATTCCTCAGAACTTTTAGGTGTGCAGGTTTCATCACGATGTTTTCCTTCACCGTTAAAGTACGTGATAATTTATTATGAATACACACAAATAAATACACATGAATAAATAAACACACCCAACAGTCACATACATAGTTCTGACCCCACACTTGGATACAAGTCCTGTGTCGTGGATATCAGAAACTACGAGAGACTTTTCGGTCTCACAAACACCCAGACCCGAAACAAATATTTGTGGATGACACATACATTTGTTTTGGTACGGGAATCAAACCCGCCGCCTCTTGTTTCGCAAGCTGGTGACTAACCAACTGCGCCACGGGGCTGTCAATTCCGGGTTCGATTCCCAGATCAGGCAGTTATTGTTTATAATTATGAAATTTCCTGTAGCGGCTCAATTCCACTTTGAAATTCCATATTGATATTTTTAATACAAAGTATTACTTATGATATTTGTCTTCACTTTTTAAGAGCGTGATAATTCATTATGGACACGTGGAATTTTTAAGTTAAATGTCTTGGAATCAAACACGCGACAAACGAAATTGTAGCTCCTGAAACCGCGCCAACCAATACGCCACCGCGCAATATTTTAATAAAACGCTTAATTTAATAATCCCAATTGCACATAAATGTAAAACGAACGCAGTAGAGATTAACAATACTAAACGATAAATTATTATTTATTTTTTATAAATTGGCGCGTTGTTTGTCTAAAACTGTATCGTTTTAATAATAATAATACGCCATTGTTGCCACAATAATACGCACAATTATTGAGTTTCATTGGTTACGCTAGATTTGTTTGTGTTACATAGGCCAAGCGCCGGAGCAAAAGAAGTAGGTAAGTTAAGCATCGTTCGGGACCTGGTATTTTTTTTTGGATACGTTCAAGGGTGTCCCCCCTGAATGTAAATCCAAGTTGGCGCGGCGGCGGCGGGGGGGGGGGGGGGGTGTTCACTTCAGCCGCCATCTTGGAAAACACGTTTTATCGAATATCTCGCGAACCGCGCATCGTACGACAAAAATTGTAGAAATCATTATTGTAGATAATAATATTTGCCATCTTTTTTATTTGAAACTTTTTTTTGTATAACGCATAGGTTTCTAATTATACGGCTCCAAACAGAACTGAAGCGTCTACGAAAATTTCAATACACACACAGGCGAGGGAACGACCCTAGCGTCACGAGGGAACAAAAATGGTTAGGATTTATACCTGAATACTGTTGGAATGTTAAGAGGGGGAAATTCCGAACGACCCAAAATATATACTGCAACTTATAGGCGCATAACTCGCTTGGCATTCAAAATGAAAGTCCGGCAGTTATTTTTAAGGAAATTACTGAATGATATGTGTGATATCTGATTATTATTATCTCTCTTTTATGTATGTATGTATGTATGTATGTATGTATGTATGTGATTATGCACAGAAGGGGTGGGCAGAGATCTGCTTTTGCATCTATCCTCCAGATATAAATACGAATCACAGCCCCATGGCGCAGTTAGCTACATACCAGCTTGCGAAACGAGAGGGTTCGATCCCCGCACCGAGACAAATGTTTATACACAAATATTTGTTTCAGGTCTGGGTGTTTGTTAGACCGAAAAGGGCCTCCTCAACAACTAAGAGGGTTTAGGCCTTAGTCCACCACCCTGGCCTAGTGCGGGTTGGCGGACTACACACCTAAGAAATTCCTAAGAACTTTTAGGTGCGCAGGTTTCATCACGATGTTGTCCTTAACCGTTAAAGTACGTGACAATTCTTTGTGAATACACACATAACTCCGAAAAGTCAGAGGTGTGTGCCTGGGTTTTGAACCCGCGGCCGTCGAGATTCCCGACCGCGTGCCTAAACCTCGAGTCCATCACGACTTTACCTTTTGGGTACAATAAAGTTTTAAATAAATAAATAATAATCCGTACTATGAATGCAAAATCTGAAGCCAAACTACATTCGAAATAACCAAAGTCTAAACCTCCACAATCCAAGTCCAATTACGCAAAATAGAAAATAAATATGCCTCAGTAATTACTCGTATCCGGCCATAATCGCCGGTGCCGTCCGGTTATCCCGAATTAATCCGAATGTCCGGAACGCATAAATACCAGGATATTTACTGTAATTTAAAACTACCCGCAAATAAGTGGTTATGCGAAAACTGTTGAATATTTTAACAGTGTTTATTTACTGCCTACCCTGTTGGAAGGCTGTAATTATTTGGCATCGCGTGCTTGAGAGTATTTTTAGTGGCGTAAGTACGTGGTGCGAGAGGATGTGGGTTCGATACCCGAGTCGGGTATAATGTTACTAGAGATTTCCTTTGGGAAGTTTGCCGGTCACAGTATGAAACTGCGGTCAATTCGAATCCGTTAGTCATCTTGATGATCAATTTTTGAACATATGTAACATATAGACGTCTAAATTTCGAAAAAAACTCAAGTGGCTCTTCTTTATTGAATTCTTTTCCTACCTTCTTCACCTTGTTACCTTAAAGAACGTTTCATGCACAACCGCTTAGATCGCTAGAGAATTTGACGCTAGAAATTCCCAAGCATAATTCCTCTTTCCTTGGCAATTCGTTCTCAATGCTATTCCCTTGTAAAACGAACTCCCTTTGTCCATAATGCAAGCAAAACGTTCTCTGCTTTTAAAAGTAGTCTCAAAGCACACCACTCTAAACTTTTTTAATTTATCTTACGAACAATATTATATTTACATATAGTACATAAACTCACGCCTGTGTTCCCCGAAAGGGTAGGCAGAGGTGCATTTCTGCAGGTATGTATCAGTCCCACGTAATAGGGGGCGAGCCTATTGCCGTTTTTCGGGCACATTCCCAGACTCCTGTGCTGTTACTGAGAATTTCCTAATGGAAAAACCCAATATCACTTTGCCCGACCCGGGAATCGAACCCAGGACCTCAAGATCGCACGGCACATACTTGTACCGCGAGACCACGAGGCCGTCAATATTATATTTGTTTTGTATTATATTATATTTGTGTTTAGCTTTTATAGCTTTACTTTTTTTATTATTCTTTTTTTGTTTTTAATTTTTTTTATAACCTCCATGACCACCCCTTTTATATTTCCTTTTATTTACTGGGTTATCTGGAATAGATCGCTAATAGCGATAAGACCGCCCTTTGTGGTACAATAGTTAATAAGGTAGCTGCCATTTTATGTTCTATTTCTGTATATGTGGTATACAATAAAGAATAATACACACTTCTGACTTTGGGGTAAACAGGAACTTAACATATATACATAACCTGACGCCAGTAGTCCCATAAGGTGTGGCAGAGATGCACTTCTGTACCTACATTTCGCAAATTACGTTTTCGTCCCACGTAATAGGGGGCGGAAATATTGCCGTTTTTCGGGCACAGTTCCAAACTCCATGCTGCTACTGAGAATTTCCTAATATTAAAACCTAATAACACTTCTCCCGACATCTAGATCCCACGGCACATACACGTACCGGGAGACTTCGTGGCAGTCATACATATATTTCAATAACAGGTACTTGTGAGCCTTTTCGGAGAAGTTATATACTCAGCCTATCGCCGTCCACTGCTGAATGAAGGCCTCCTGAAGAAAGCGCCAACCATCCCGGTGTTGAGCAGCCCTCATCCACCCGCTACTCGCCACCTTTCTCAGGTGATCGGACCATCGTGCTGCAGGACGTCCCACACTACGTCTGCCTAAGCCTTGCCTTTGCCTTCTGCCTTTCGGAGAAGTTGACTTAATTTAAATATTTAAATACAAAACTAAACAAATAAAAGTCGTTAACCAAGCCTTAATTTTGCATAAATCATGGCGCTTACTCCGAAATCACTGGCTGACTTTTCAGTTTAATTTACACAGATTTCCAACGCAACCGTGCCGAACTACTGATCTCGAATCAGAATATCTCGTACTTTCATTCCATTTCTATAAATTAAAGCGAGTAATATTTCCCGGAACAAACGTAGTTGGATTTAATCGTAACTACAATTTTAAATTCAGTGCTTTACAGAATATTTTTTCCACTCGTAAAATATAATTGCATCGATGAACTGACACCAAATATCGAATGATATTCACAAATATTTAAAGGCTAGAAGTCTCCAAATAGTTCCCACCATCAATCGCCACACACCCCCGAGGAAATCCTCCAAATGGAGTCCATTAATTAATGACGCCATTAACGGCCGCTTCACCATCTCGCCGGTCTCCATAAATTCATTAATTTATGTCAAAATGGTCCTTATTTTTTCCTTAGATAGAGACCATCTGTATAACTTAGTTATTTGCCACATAACTTATTGTATAAGGGTGCGAACATCTATCCTTGTTGCGAATAGCCAAGTGCTGTCGCATGTGGCGCAGTAGACGAGCGCTCTGTGTGGCGCTGTGTCACCGGCGCGTACAGCCGAGTGCTGTCGCGTGTGGTGCAGTAGACGAGCGCTCTGTGTGGCGCTGTGTCACCGGCGCGTACAGCCGAGTGCTGTCGCGTGTGGTGCAGTAGACGAGCGCTCTGTGTGGCACTGTGTCACCGGCGCGTACAGCCGAGTGATGTCGCGTGTGGTGCAGTAGACGAGCGCTCTGTGTGGCGCTGTGTCACCGGCGCGTACAGCCGAGTGCTGTCGCGTGTGGTGCAGAAGACGAGCGCTCTGTGTGGCGCTGTGTCACCGGCGCATACAATCAAGTTTGTTCCTGAATTTCACTAATGCCTACAACAATGAACAAGCGTTTTATCGCCGGATCATTGGCATTCCAATAAACCTGCCGTTACAACAGCTATTAAACTGTGCGAGCACTTACCTAATAACTATTATTGGTTTGCTAAACAATAGGGCGAAACATTTATCGTGGCTCCCATGGGAACATCAGTTAGCTGGTTGTAACTGCATTAAGCCGGATAATAATGTAAATTACCGCCGGATAGTGGCGGATCGAACCGGTGTTTAGCATAATTAGACCGGTAATTACGGCTTGTTTAACACCCGCCCGGGGAAAAATTAATTTGTCACTTAGCCTCGTCCACTTCCAGGTGAATTCATCTTACAAATATTTTTATATAAGATACATAAACAAACTAATTAACGGCTTTCTTTAGATTAGTCTGCTTTTTCAGACTAGGTATTATTTAGATAGCTTGCGATTTTTTGGTGACATTTTATTATACACTGTGGTTAGTGCGAAGCCCTGATAGCGTCCGTGGCGCAGTCGGATAAACACTAGCTGGCGAACGAGGGACCGTGGGTTCGAGTCCGCACCAAGACAAATATTTGTGTAATCCACATACATTTGCTTCAGGTCTGGATGTTTGTGAGAGCGAAAAGTCTCTCGTAGATTCTGATACCCACGACACAAGACTCGTATCTTAGAATGGGGTTAGAACTATATATGTGACTGCGACATGTGTTTATATATAACCCGACTACGGCAACGCCAAAGGAGGGTTAAGGAGGACCCAAACGCCCCTACGGCTTATCAAACTTGAATATGTGTATTTCTGTACACTGATAATCGTGTACTATATTATCATACATCATCACTGCCTCGTGGTCTCGCGGTACAAGTATGTGCCGTGCGATCTAGAGGTCCTGGGTTCGATTCCCGCGTCGGGCAATGTTACTGGGTTTTCCATTAGGAAATTCTCAGTAGCAGCACGGAGTCTGGAAATGTGCCCGAAAAACGGCAATAGGCTCGCCCCCTATTGCGTGGGACTGATACATACCTGGCGAAATGTGTGTGCAGAAATGCACCTCTGCCTACCCCTTCACGGAATACAGGCGTGAGTTTATGTATGTATGTGTATATTATCGTATCGTATGACAATATTGTCAAATTGCGACGAAGGCATCTTGGTAGAGTCTATGTGTCGATTATCTTGCTTCTTCAGTAACGTTGTTCAATCATGTGTCCTGAAAATCTTGTTTCATACTTTTTAGCCTCGTTTTTCTTCGTAGTTGGGTGTTAGTTTTTCCTTTTTTTTTATTAAAATAGACTGAATAGAATCTATCACTCAGCAATATCATCCAAAAACACTACCACTATCAAATCAAATTCAACAAAATAATCCGATAAAACTGCTACCCACAGCTTCTACACGTTTTTAATAAAATCAAGTAATCTGGAATCTTTGGCATTGAGACTACAACGAAATTCCCTTTCAATATTGGAAAGGTTAAGTCCGAAAAGCCGGATTATCCCGGTAAGCCGGCCGGATAACCGGTGATCCGCATTCCATCATCAGGAATATTTTTAGCGCAGCAAAATTCAATTTGACAGTATTTTTATGGGACGGAATGTCTGACATTTCGTTTCGACGTTGATATTATTAGATTGAGTGACGTGTTCCAATCAGAGGGATATAGAACAGTGATTTTGGAATTAATTTCAGTAGGATCAGACTTGTTAAATGTATATTAATTTATATATACTTTATTCATCATTATATACGTCCCACTGCTGGGCACGGGCCTCCTGTAGAGGTTGCCGGTTGTAGAACTGAGGGGGTTTAGGCTTTAACCACGCTGGACTGGTGCGGGTTGGCGAACTACCACCTAAGAACATTTAGGTGTGCAGGTTTCATCACGAAATGATAATATCTGAATATAATTCAACCTCTATATTCGATCCGAAATCATATTTAAATACACAACGTCATCTGTCGCCTTATTCAAAATTTTTACCTTGCATCGTCTGTCTCTTTCTCTCATATATGTCCGTCCCTCTCCCACCTCTAATTGGTGAGGAAAGCTTAAACGTGATTAAAGTCAAAAATATGTTATCACAACTGCATGTTATTCCTTCCGGGGTCTCACAAAATACCTAATAATGACGTTGGTTACAGTAAATATTTATAACAAGACATTTTATGAAACGCCTGGATTATTTTGTTTGGATTGAAGAGTTTGTTTATCTTTTAATGTTCTCTAATAGATCGTGTATTGCAATGTTTGTGTAATTTGAAATTAAATGAAATGGGAGAAAACTTAACAATTACAATTTAATAACACCTCTTTACATCAGAGGTTCAACCATTCCTCCCTACTGTTCTATTTTTAGGACACTATTCAACATATATTTTTTGTTGTTGGGTCCCTTATTTTTACTTTTTTCTGATTAAATTCGTAATTTTAAACTCATCATCATCAGCCCACATACGTCCCACTGCTGGGCACGGGCCTCCTCTTCAACTGAGAGGGTAAATTAATATAAATTTTACACTATTTTTCTATTATATTTTTTATCTGTAAAAAATGTAAAGGTGATTTATATATTTTTTTCAAATTGATATTTTTTATCGACTAAATTATCTTATTAAAACTTTAACAACTAAATTATCTTATTAAAGTTAGCAGACTCTTTAAATCCCTTTTATCGATACAAACTTACTACACTTGAACAGTCCACATTTGTCTATAGACTAGTCACAACGCAAGTTTACCTGGTTTGGCGCAGTGCAAGCGTCCCGGCGCATCTGTCCGGGTGCAGTGTAGCCGCACCTGCGGCTATCGACCTGTTACTGTCGCTTTTTATACACGCACAACCAGTTCGAGAGGACCGCTTCATGCCACATCTACTCACGCTAAGTATAATAATATTAAATAAATAATAGATTTGGCTCGCAAGATTACTGATATCTTGGTGGATTATCTATGGTCTTTGTTCCGATAGTTGTTACTGCCAATGGGTTGATACCAATGAGCCTCGACCAACATCTTCGGAGGCTCTCAATCGGTTGTTGGGTCAAAACTCAGAAGCAAAAAGCAGTGTTATTGGACACGGCACGCATGGAGGGGCGGTTTCTAGCTATTGGACCCTAACCACTTGTGGCTTGGGTCGTAGACCCCGCCATCGGCGGGTAAAGTATTTTGATTTTGTACTTTTAAATGTATTTTTTATATAAAACTTTATATTTAAAAATGTAAAAATTAAGTTAAAATAAATAAATGTAAAATAAATACACCCAACAGTCACATACTGTACGGATTTCCGCACATCTTGCAATTTTATATAGTTCGTGAATTAGGTACGAGTTAGCGTTTGGACACCGTCGCGTTCGCGTAACTCATAATAAAGCAATGACAGTATAACATCTTTTATTTGTACACCTCGTACAAATAAACTTTTTTTTTTTTGGACAATCTATGTTATGGACAATACAGTTGTGTGCAGTAACGGACATTGTGTGCATAATTGAATTGACGTAACGAACATAGCAGTGAAACAAATCAAGTGCTTTGCCGGCAAGGAGCTGCAGGGCACATCAGCAGGAAGCAAGCAGTCAACAGCAGTACGCATTTAAAAAATAAGAAGAAGCATACATAGGAGTCCGTGGAGACGGCGAACTTCTAAAGCAAGTAAGATCTTACCAATTTTATTTTTAACAATGGAGGCGCTTTATGATAACCAAACTGAGATTTATGGAGCAATTAATAAGCTAGCAATAAACATTAAAAAAGACGGGGTAGAAAGAAAGAAAGCTGATTATTTTAAACGAAAGTTAGATTTATTAGAAAATTATTGGGCAGATTTTCAAAAGAATCATAAGAGCATCTGTGGGTTGAAAGTTATTGATCATCCGTACTTTGACGATTCGTTATATGCTAGAACAAATGGACTATATGTGTCGACAAAGAACCTCACTATACAGCAGCAACAAGAACACCCATACCGCTTAGGCGATTCCGACCGACAGCATCGGATTTGGATTAAATAACAGCACTCAGTATTATAACATTGTATTTTAGAATACTTATTATTGTATTATGTAACACTCATTAGTTACTTGGTTTATATAAATCTTTAGAAGTAATTTTCATTTATTTCATTGTTAATTTTAGCATTATTGTCTTTTTCGGGAAAATGTACGGATTTCCGCACATCTTGCAATTTTATATAGTTCGTGAATTAGGTACGAGTTAGCGTTTGGACACCGTCGCGTTCGCGTAACTCATAATAAAGCAATGACAGGATAACATCTTTTATTTGTACACCTCGTACACATACACTGTTTTGACCTCATACAAGGCTTGTGTCGTGTATTAGAAACTACGAGAGTCTTTTCGCTCTCACAAACACCTAGACCGGGAACGAATATTTATGGATCACCCAAACATTTATCTCAGTGCGGGTGTACGTCCCACTGCTGGGCAATGGCCTCGTCTATAACTAAGAGGGATTGACATTAGTCCACCACGCTGGCCTAGTGCGGGTTGGCTCATGAAATTACTAAGAAGTTTAAGGTGTTTAGGTTTTTTCTTGATGTTTTTCTTCACCGTTAAAGTACGTGTTAATTCAGAGGTTTGTCCCTGGGGTTTGAGCCTGCGACCGCCGAGATTCTAAGCCGCGTGCCTAAACCTCGAGGCCATCACTATATTTCTGATTGTAATCTTGCTACCGTTAAATATGTCACGCAGATTACAATACTAATGGCCGAAGTCTGAAACGCTCCTTAATCTGAGGGCGACTAATATTTATGTGGCTGTTATAATTTAAGCGGTATATACTTAAAAATTGTCATGTAAAAGAACTTTTTGTGGTAATGTTGCCATTTGATAAATGATGTTTCAGTATACCGCTTAAATTATAACAGCCACTTAAATATAAGTCGCCCTCAGATTAAGTAGCGTTTTAGTATTCGGCCATAAGCCTCTTAGGCTCTCAGAACTATCAAATTCAACAGAAAATCTGAGCTAAAATCCAAACTAACCATAATTATGAGATGTTACAAGTCGCTCGGTTGTTCCTTGTAATCCCGGCGCACCGCCCACGGCGTTACAAAGGTCGAATTCGCGGTGAATTTGCAGTTTTCATCATTATTTAGGCGTTGCCAAGTATCATAGCTTAAAATTTATATAAATTGGCTGTAAAATTTAACGCTAGATTATTCATTATGTGTTTTGATTTCTAGTTGAACTTGCAAAAGGTATTGGAATTGATTAGGTACCTGTTAGGGGTGTGTTATTGGTTTTTAATATGAGTGATTTCTTAGTAGTCGTAGTCTAAAATGTGCCTGAGAGTAGCAATAGGCTTGCTCCCTATTACGTGGGACTTAAAAACAGCTAACAAAACATATCATCATCATCATCAGCCCATATGTGTCCCGCTGCTGGACACGGGCCTCCTCTACAACTTAGAGGGGTTAGGCCTTAGTCCACCACGCTGGCCTAGTGAAGGTTGGCAGACTACACAGCTAAGAAATTCCTAAGAACTTTTAGGCGTGCAGGTTTCCTCACGATGTTTTCCTGCACCATTAAAGTAAGTGATAATTCATTGTTAATTCACACATTACTTCGAAAAGATAGAGGTGTGTGCCTGGGATTTGAACCCGCGACCGCCGAGATTCTCAACCTTGAGGCCATCACTGCTTATATTCCAGATAATATTTCATAATAATAAATTCTGCAACCATTTGACAGCCCCGTGGCGCAGTTGGCTAGACACCAGCTTGCGAAACGAGAGGCCGCGGGTTCGATCCCCGCACCGAGACAAATGTTTGTGTGATCCACAAATATTTGTTTCGGGTCTGGGTGTATGTGAGACCGAAAAGTCTCTCGTAGTTTCTGATACCCACGACACAAGACTTGTATCTTAGTGTGGGATCAGAACTATGTATGTGACTGTTGGGTGGGTGTATTTTGAATGAAGCCATCCCCCGTGCGGTCCGCGCCGGACATGTATCGAACTACTTTTTAAGTGTAGTGACATCAGAAAATCTATAAATTCTTTAGCGCTATACATTTTGTTTGTAAACTTAATCCTTGTCACATAGTTTGTCATGCTGTTTGTGTATTCGGTTGTATATTAGTATTTTCATCATCATCAGCCCATACACTAGGCATGGGCCTCGTATACAACTGAGAGGGTTTAGGCATTAGTCCACCACGCTAGCCTAGTGCGGGTTGGCGGACTACACACCTAAGAAATTCCTAAGATCTTTTAGATGTGCAATTTCCATCACGATGTTTTCCTTCACCGTTAAAGTACGTGATAATTAATTATTTGTGAATACACACATAACTTCGAAAAGTCAGAGATGTGTGTCTGGGGTTTGAACCTGCGACCGTCGAGATTCTCGACCGCGTGCCTAAACCTCGAGGCCATCACGACTGTATTCACAATGAATTATCACTTATTTTAACAGCGAAGGCAATCATCGTGAGGAAACCTGCACACCTAGAAGTTATTAGGAATTTCTTAGGTGTGTAGTCCGCCAACCCGCACAAGGCCAGCGTGGATAAAGGCTAAACCCTCTCAGTTGCAGAGTAGGCCCGTGCCAAGCAGTGGGACGTATATGCTAACTTCAGGCGAAGCGTCACTTTGTCGTGCCAGTGAAAAAGACCTTCAACAAATATTGAACAATACGCACCACTTAGCACCTGACATCAGTATTCCAAATGACCAAATTTGGACCTCTGGTAGAACAAATTGCATCTTAAACAAACGGTACAAATTGTTCTAACTATATATATGTGATCTAAAACAGCCTCCTTATTAGGACTTGTTAATGTGTCAAAATGGTCCCCTGTCCCTATATTTTTCCCACAAAATTCTTTCTTTTAAACCTTTATAGTATAGGTTGAACTGTTCAGTGTTTATTTCGATAGGTTGGTGAGGATTTTCTGTATCTTATAGACTACAAGACAGCCCCGTGGCGCAGTTGGCTAGAAACCAGCTTGCGAAACGAGAGGCGGCGGGTTCGATCCCCGCACCGAGACAAATGTTTGTGTGATCCACAAATATTTGTTTCGGGTCTTGGTGTTTGTGAGACCGAAAAGTCTCTCGTAGCTTCTGATACCCACGACACAAGACTCGTATCTTAATGTGGGGTCAGAACTATGTATGTAACTGTTGGGTGTATTTATTTATAGACGACTGATATTGGTAACTAGAAACTAGAGTAAACTATTGAGTCTAACATACATACTTATGACAACACCGAAAAGATGAAGTATTTATTAACAGAAAACTAATAATTTGCTTAAACCGGTTATGGAAGCTTGATCTACTAATCGAACACCACATTTATTATGTACATTAGTGGTACTTCCATAAAAGCCCAAAAGTCCAGCTTGCCTTGCAAAATTTCGAATAATAATCTTTAAGCTTTAAATATTTTTTTTACATACATACATAAACTCACGCCTGTATTCCCCGAAGAGGTAGGCAGAGGTGCATTTCTGCACCCACATTTCGCCAAGTATGTATCAGTCCCACGTAATAGGGGGCGAGCCTATTGCCGTTTTTCGGGCACATTTCCAGACTCCGTGCTGTTACCGAGAATTTCCTAATGGAAAAACCCAATAACACTTTTCCCGACCCGGGAATCGAACCCAGGACCTCTAGATCGCACGGCACCTTGTACCGCGAGACCACGAAGCAGTCGCCAATAATAAATGTATTATAATAATTCTATAATTATAAATATTATAATCAACAGATATTAACAATTGTTTATACCTATCGATAATAACTTTCACGATCACAGAAATGAACCCGGAACGCGTCGTTTAAGACCACATCACAGCATTTAGCAAACATTACCACAAACCTCTAATTATATTACTGAAGTTAAACTCTTAAGTAGTATAAGGTTTCAAATCACATTTAAACCGTCTAAATGCAAGTATTTTTTTTAACAAAAGCAATTTGAGATATAAATGGGAATATACTAACCCCACAATAAAATTAACTTGTAACGCTTTTAGGCATTTATGGAAGTACCGCCACTGATTATGTACATATTGTATATGGCGAGACTTTTCTGCAACCAAACGTTTTAAACTTAAATAACTATACAAGTCGTGATGGCCTTGACGTTTAGGCATGCGGTTGAGAATCTCGACGATCGCGGGTTCAAACCCCAGGCACACTGACTTTTTGAAGTTATGTGTGTATTCACAATGAATTATCACGCACTTTAACGGTGAAGGAAAACATCGTGATAAAACCTACGTAAACCTACCTAAACCTTGTGTAGTCCGCCAACCCGCACTAGGCCAGTGTGGTGGACTAAGGCCTAAACCCTTTTAATTGTAGAGGAGGCCCGTGCCCACCAGTGGGACGTATATGGACTGATGAACTATGTGTATAAGTATTTGTTACATAGTTTTTTCTTAGATTAATAAAAAAAGTAACATTTTCCAAAACATAAAGTAATTAAGCGATTGGAATTAAAAGGGTTAAATGAAAAATATTTCCAGTGGTCTTAATTGTAATTTTTCGGGTCTTACAAAAATATGCCTAGAGGGTTAATTACGCCATCCATTAAGGTACAGGACGGACCTCAGAGTCACGTCCGCAAGATACTACAGACCCTAAAGGTTGGAACCGTAACAATTTTGACGCATGCAAGCGATTAAAGAGGAATTAAGTGAAATGGACAACCTTTAATACTACGAGTATTGTTTGTATTTCATTATCCTTACAACAACAACAACAAATCAGCCCAAATACGTCCCACTGCTGGGCACGGGCCTCCTCTACAACTGAGAGGGTTTAGGCCTTAGTCCACCACGCTGGCCTAGTGCGGGTTGGCGGACTACACACCTAAGAAATTCCTAAGAACTTTTTAGGTGTGCAGGTTTTATCACGATGTTTTCCTTTACCGTTAAAGTACGTGATAATTAATTATTTGTGAATACACACATAACTTCCAAAAGTCAGAGATGTGTGTCTGGGGTTTGAACCTGCGACCGTCGAGATTCTCGACCGCGCGCCTTAACCTCGAGGCCATCACTGCTTCATTATCCTTAATGGTTATCAAACCTAGGAACCCATAGGAGACAGAAAGTAATATTACTTATTGACAAAGGGTTTTTGGGTTTTTACATTAAGACATTTTAAGTAGCTATAGAAACTCAGAAAAGTGCTCGATAAATGACATTCAAAAAAGTAGTGATGGCTTCGAGGTTAAGGCGACTTTTCGAAGTTATGTGTGTATTCACAATGAATTATCACTTACTTTAACGGTGAAGGAAAACATCGTGATAAAACCTACACACCTAAAACTTCTTAGGAATTTCTTGGGTGTGTAGACCGCCAACTCGCACTAGGCCAGCGTGGTGGACTAAAGCCTAAACTTTCTCAGTTGTAGAAGAGGCCCGTGCCCAGCAGTGAGACGTATGTATATGAGCTGATGATGAAGACAACTTTATACAACAAAATTACTAGTGGTTCTGACGCTGTGTCAAAGTTAAGCCTGACATGTTTTGATACAAAATATTACTCAAACGCTTAAGTATCGCATTTACACGCTTGAAAACTTACTGCACAATATTACCCTAACAATTTCCCTACATACATAATTAATGATGATAAGTATCCGTTTATTTACATATTATAACAACATAAAAACTTGGCGTTTCTGTTCGATATGCTAAACACGGGACCAATGAAGCTCGAAACATCATGGGCTAATGATGAATATCGTATAACTGTGTGATAATAAACGGAGTTTAAATATTCTGTGCCTTAAAAATAACTTGTATAAGGTTAGTTCCGGAACGTGACAAAAACGACGATTCCTTGTATAATCACAAACACTAGTATCCAAGGGAACTGGTTTGAACCGGTAATTACGACGCTACCGGCCGCACAGGTTTCTGCAGGATGGTTACTCACGCTAATATCAGAGAAGGTTTAGGTAGAGGTATTTCCAATTTAACACTGATTGAAACATTATTGACGTGCATCAACACCAACTATTTTGCAGTCAATTGATAATATCGCTGTTTAAATCGGTTATAAGCAGTGATGGCCTCGAGGTTTAGGCGCGCGGTCGAGAATTTCGGCGGTCGCAGGTTCAAACCCCAGGCACACACCTCTGACTTTTCCAAGTTATGTGTGTATTCACAATGAATTATCACTTGCTTTAACGGTGAAGGAAAACATCGTGATAAAACCTGCACACCTAAAAGTTGTTAGGAATTTCTTAGGTGTGTAGTCCGCCAACCCGCACTAGGCCAGCGTGGTGGACTAAGGCCTAAACCCTCTCAGTTGTAGAGGAGGCCCGTGCCCAGCAGTGGGACGTATTGGGCTGATGATGATGAAATCGGTTATAACTACTCACTCGTTACAATCACTGGACAGCTCGAGAATTAAACTACATAAATAGAACACATTTGATTGGCTGAATCAGCTCTGGTTATAAGAATGGTAACATTGACTAAAGGAAAATTGCGGTTAGGGAAACCTCACTTAATTCATATTCAGACAGCCCCGTGGCGAAGTTAGTTGTGTTTTGGGAATGTTTGTGTGATCCACAAGCATATTTTCAGGGTATGTGTGAGACCGATAAGTCTCTCGTAGTTTCTGATACCCACGTCACAAGACTCGTATCTTAGTGTGGTGTGAGAACTATTTTGGTAAAAGTCGTGATGGCCTCGCGGTTTAGGCGCGCAGTCGAGAATCTCGACGGTCGCGGATTCAAACCCCAGGCACGGCAAGGTACAGACTTTTCTAAGCTATGTGTATTCATAATGTATTATCACGTACTTTAACGGCAAAAGAAAACATCGTGAGGAAATCTTCACACCTAAAAGGTCTTAGAAGTTTCTTAGGTGTGTAGTCCGCCAACCCGCACTATGCCAGCGTGGTGGACTAAGACCTAAACTCTCTCAGTTGTATAGGAGGCCCGTGCTTAGCAGTGGGACATATACACAGGTATGACCTGATAATGATGATGATGATGAGTTTTTGGTCATTGCTACCTCAACAGATACTGCTTGACACTATTTATTGATATAGAAACATCTAATATCATTCCGACCAGAAATTGGTGACTCGATTTGAGTAGACGCAGAATTTCAATTGTGTTTCCATTGTTTGTCATTTTAACCTGTGTATTACCTTACCGCCAACCCGCAACCCGCACTAGGCCAGCGTGGTGGACTGAGAACTAAACCCTCTTAGTAGAGGAGGCCCGTGCCCAGCAGTGGGACGTATATAGGCTGACGATGATGATGATGATGGTGATTACCTTAAAATCTGGCATTATCGTGGCCAGCAGTAGGATATTTTGACTGCTCTTTACTTAACAGAAGGCTATCAAGACGAGTTAATAAAAAATGCGTTGTTGAAAACGTCAGGACAAACAAAATTAAAAGTCACATTTCAAATATTCGCTCACCACACCTAAATTTATAATTTGGTGTCAAACATCCTGCAGGATTCAACACCTCCAAACTTCCTTCGGGAGAGGAACTCGCTGTACCAAAAATGCGAGGGAATTTTTTCGCCCCGCCGCGCCGCGTCCTGCGTCGGCGGATTTCCCGGCTGTGACGTCACGTGACGTCACGGGACGCGCCCCACGCCACATCCGGCAGCATGTGTTAAATGCGGATAATAATACGGTGAATTGTTGATGTGGATTTGTGGCCCGCTGTTGAATATTTGGCAGATATATTGCGGCGCGTGTAATTTTACATATTTATAAAAGATTAAAATTAAAGTTGAATTTAAAACTGCAATGTGTTGTTGTGTGGTTCGGGAAAATGATGGAAATGAAATTTAAATGGTTATTTAGGGTGCTTCGTTGGTGGGGGCAGAACATGGCTTGCGATCAAGAGGTCTTGTGTTCAAATTTCAAATTTAATTCCACAAATAAACACCCAAACATCGACAAAAATATCTGGTATATGCAAATTGAATCAAGATTTTCAGCTTCGAAATTATACCTTTTAATTGACAGCACCGTGGCGCAGTTGGCTAGATAACAGCTTGCGAAACGAGAGGCCGCGGGTTCGATCCCTGCACCGAGACCAATTTTTGTGTGATACAAAAATATTTGTTTCGGGTTTGGGTGTTTGTGAGACCGAGAAGTCTCTCATAGTGTCTGATACCCACGACACAGGACTCGTACTTTATATGGGGTCAGAACTATGTATGACTGTTGGGTGTATTTATTTATCGCGTTTTCTCTCGCGAAACGCTGCATACATCCTAGTGTGGAGTCAGTACTATGTATGTGACTGTTGGGTGTATTTATTATTATTATTAAGTCAGTCTTTATTTTTATGGATATTGCGTATTTTGTTTAATACTATATCGCCTGAATCCTGACGTTTCTTGAACACAGCTATATCTAGGGCCTTGTAGCAAGCAGTCTTTACCAATCGTAACCTATTAAAACCCTCGTACTAAAATGCCCCTCGCTAAACAAAGACCAATTAAGTTAACAAAAGTTCACGGACTTTACTAACCAGAGCGGTGTAAAACAAAACATCCCCTTTGTTATCGAGTGAAAAATCCCCAGCCGAATACTTGAGAAAAAGTTTCCAGGTTTCAAACGGATCGGGGTTTGCTCAGTGTGTTTTCAACAATACGAGCCTTTAATGTCTTCTCGAATTCTTCGCGTTTCTGGAAGCCGAAACAATTTTCGGACTCCCGGTAGACATTTGTAAATTTGCTGTCGGTTTTGGACCTCTTTTTTAACCATGCGGCGTAAGTATGCGATGCGATCATAAAAAAATTAGGTTATTGTTTAAGGTCAGTCAGTGTTGTTGGGTTTTTCGATTCGGAAATATTCAGTTTCAGTAAACAGTAAAAAGGTGATGAACATAAAAGTTGAAGGATGGACAAGCAGAGGAAGGCGAAAGAAAAGATGGATAGGTAATAAATAAATAAATAATAAATACACCCAACAGTCACATACATAGTTCTGACCCCTCATTAAGATACAATTCCTGTGTCGTGGGTATCAGAAACTACGAGAGACTTTTCGGACTCACAAACACCCAGACCCGAAACAAATATTTGTGGATCACACAAACATTTGTCTCGGTGCGGGGATCGAACCCGCAGCCTCTCGTTTCGCAAGCTGGTGTCTAGCCAACTGCGCCACGGGGCTGTCATGGATGGAGTGCGTGACTGAAGATATGAAAAAAAGAGGTGAATGTAGACATGACGGCTAATAGGGATGTTTGGAAGGATAAAACATACTGCGCCGACCCCAAATGAAATTGGGAACAAGGCAAAGAAATGACTATAGAGAGAGAGAAAACATGCACCAACTTTCCAGAAAGCATGCAACACATTCAAATAAGCTAAATTATTTCGCATTCAATGTTCCTTTTGTTTAATATCGGGTATTTCGGCACCTAAAACGTAATATATACGGCGTTTCATCACAAAACATTTACTACTGCGACATGTCAAAAGGAATTTCAATTTCTCTCACTTTTGGCGGATTGCATCCACTCTCAATGCGGAGGGACGTGGAGCTACGAAAAACATATACACTGTAGGTTCATTTACATAAAGAAATGTTTAGGCACTTATAGATATCTGTCCTGATGTATCATGTTCTATCGCCCTATGTTATGTTATCTATGTTTCAACAGCCCCGTGGCGCAGTTGGCTAGACACCAGCTTGGGAAACGAGAGGCCGCGGGTTCGATCACCGTACCGAGACAAATGTTTGTGTTATCCACAAATATTTGTTTCAGGTCTGGCTGTATGTGAGACCGAAAAGCCTCTCGTAGTTTCGGATACCCACGACACAAGACCCGTATCTTAATGTGGGGTCACAACTATGTAGGTATGTGATTGTTGGGTGTATTTATTTATCGCGTTTTCTCTCGCGAAACGCTGCATACAAACAGAAGACTTTGTTATACTACAGAATAAAACGTTAATACTTATTTCACAGTATTTAGCAGAATTCTTGTGCATTTTTTCATATATTTTTTTTTGTTGTGGATTGGCATGTGAAAGACCGAAAAGTTTCTGGAGGCTTTCGGCATCAACAATGTCAAAGTCAAATTATCTTTATTCAAATAGACTTTTACAATCCTTTTGAATCGTCAATTTTAAGCTACATATTTTAAACTAAGCCATTGCCGCTTCGAAACGTGTTATCGCTGTGCAGAAGAAACGGCAAGAAACTCCCTCAGCAGCATGAAATGTCATTAAAAAAAAATATAGAAATAGCAATATTATTATTATTTTGTGGGGTTGATTTTATATGTTTTGTGTGTTTATTAAATTGCTTGGGGATAATATTGGATTAGTATCATGCACAGCGTGTTTAAAATTGGCTCCACACTCAATGTGGTACTGTCGTAGATGAGTTCTCTAAAGTTCATCTTTAGTAAAATACTTAAAATAAAATATTACTGAACATACTTTTTGATGTGCTTTTTTGAAGTGAAAACTTCTTTAGCGGCGCTGTGATCTTTTTGGGATGAGTAAAAAATTTTGAACTTGCGTCAGATCACGTAATCGTGATCAAAAATGCGTAAGTCACATTATGTAATATAAATTGTCATGTGTCATGTCAAAATGTTCAAAAATTCACAACGATATGGTTGAAGTTTTCACTTCTGCCTACACTCCTAGAATGCCACCCGTTGTTTTTTTTAAAGGAATACAAACTTATACACTCTAAAGCTTCGCAACTCCATATTACGGTATTCAGACGTCCAACACAGTTTTAAATTTCGTGAGAAATCGGTCACTGCTGGTCATCCGGGAAACCTGCAATGCGACCTACATACCGCACAGTTACCCAGAGCCGCCCCTTTTAGCTGATTCCACCAATATTGAAGGATGTTTGAAAGGTTTCACGTGTTACTTGCTACGGTAGGTTTATGTGATTCCGCCTTTTGACTTCTATTTGACTTTAGAAATTCTCTTGTATCGACTCGCGACACCGGCCCACCGTGTCACACACCACGCTCCCTGTACGTAGTCTCACAACACTCGCTCCTGAGCTCTCATAAACTAGCAGCCTTCAGCTCGTCGCTCCACCGGTCCACTGTGTCACACACCACGCTCCCTGTACGTAGTCTCACAACACTCGCTCCTGAGCTCTCATACACTAGCAGCCTTCAGCTCGTCGCTCCACCGGCCCACTGTGTCACACACCACGCTCCCTGTACGTGGTCTCACAACACTCGCTCCTGAGCTCTCTTACACTAGCAGCCTTCAGCTCGGCGCTCCACCGGCCCACTGTGTCACACACCACGCTCCCTGTACGTGGTCTCACAACACTCGCTCCTGAGCTCTCATACACTAGCAGCCTTCAGCTCGTCGCTCCACCGGCCCACTGTGTCACACACCACGCTCCCTGTACGTGGTCTCACAACACTCGCTCCTGACTCATACACTAGCAGCCTTCAGCTCGGCGCTCCACCGGCCCACTGTGTCACACACCACGTTCCCTGTACGTGGTCTCACAACACTCGCTCCTGAGCTCTCATACACTAGCAGCCTTCAGCTCGTCGCTCCACCGGCCCACTGTGTCACACACCACGCTCCCTGTACGTGGTCTCACAACACTCGCTCCTGAGCTCTCATACACTAGCAGCCTTCAGCTCGTCGCTCCACCGGCCCACTGTGTCACACACCACGCTCCCTGTACGTGGTCTCACAACACTCGCTCCTGAGCTCTCATACACTAGCAGCCTTCAGCTCGGCGCTCCACCGGCCCACTGTGTCACACACCACGTTCCCTGTACGTCAGCCTGCAGGTCGTCATTCAACCAAATAACCAGGTCTTCGAACGTTGCCTAACAATGTCCTTGGATTCTTGTCTTCAACTTCTTGCTTCACTAGCTTGAGCACAGAAACTCGATGTAACTGACCCGAAATAATAGATAAACAATAGTAGACCGCGTCAAATCGTCAATAGGTTGGCGTGTGACACTCGGCTGGCGGTCCAGGAAATACTCCTTTTGTTCTTAAAAAGGAAACCTCGACAACAAAAAGAAATGTGGGTGCATTTGTCCATGTCACGCTGCACTGGCTTAACTCAGTTTAGTTTGTCAACGGGTCATACGCAAACTTTTAAGTGTCGTCTTGAAGTTTCCAACAAATGCCATTGTGGTAACTTGGTTTCATTTTGTTGTTGCGAGGTTTCGTGTTGTTAAAATAGTATTTTAATAGTTCATTAAAAATTGTTTAAGCTGCGATGGCACTAGTTCATAAAACCAGTGAGGGATTAGTTGGGAGTTTGCTAGCTCGCTAGCTATTCTTTTATGATAGTTGTCAATATTTGATATTTGCGTGAATCAAATTAGAAAGGACAAGATATAGTCAAGACATTTTGGTATTATATCTAGTGAAAGGTCTCCTAAATTTACTTATCGACTGAACAATTTATCATGATAAAATCATTATCATCAGCCCATATAATCCCATATCTGGGAACGGGCCTCCTCTAAAACTAAGATGGCATATTTTTAGGGTAAGACTTAAATATTGAGCGATTGAGGAGGTTCAATTCATGGATAAGGCAGTGTTAGAGGGATTATCCACTAAGATTTTATTTTCAAATCAAATTTTAATAAATCTTGGCTTATTTTACGTAAGACTAAAACATCGACAGCCAAAACTAGAAATACCCTTCTCTCTTTGAAGATACTGTGTCATGTTTAATAACATTTCACGATATACATATATATACGCACTGCCTCGTGGTCTCGCGGCTCAAGTATGTGCCGTGCGATCTAGAGGTCCTGGGTTCGATTCCCGGGTCAGGCAAAGTGTTATTAGGTTTTTCCATTAGGAAATTCTCAGTAGCAGCACGGAGTCTGGATTTGTGCCCGAAAAACGGCAATAGGCTCGCCCCCGATTACGTGGGACTGGTACACACCTGGCGAAATGTGGGTGCAGAAATGCACCTCTGCGTACCCCTTCGGGGAATACAGGCGTGAGGTTATGTATGTATGTACATATATACCAGGCAAAAGTAACACGAAATAGACACAAATCGATTTACGGAATCGAACAGGCATCACCTCGTTCCCATGCCAGTAACGTGTCCAGTAAACATCGAAGCGTTTTCCAAGAAGGGGTCCAATAAAACGATATATTGAACACCGCAACTCCCATTCTGGGAATGCAGGGGTGCTTAGCTATTTGGATGTATTGAATGTTTTACTGCCCCGTTGGTTCTGTAATGTAACATTCGATTGGGATGGTAAAGGTTCGATCTTTTGGTCGAGTATCCGCTTGCGAGATATTCAAGTTTTTGTTCAAATAGGCAGTCCCCGCCTCCTAAAAGCTAAACAGCTGACTTGAAAAATATTATACCTGTGTAGGTATATATAAAAAAATCATGATGGCATCGAGGTTTAGGCACGCGGTCAAGAATCACGACCGTCGCGGGTTCAAACCTCTGACTTTTCGAAGTTATGCGTGTATTCACAATGAATTATCATGTACTTTAACGGTGAAGGAAAACATCGTGATGAAGCCTGCACACCTAAACGCTCATAGGAATTTCTTATATGCGCTGATGATGATGATACTACTTTAAATAAACAGGTACCCAAGCTACGGGCTTGCCTATATTGGGACCTGTTGATACTCAAAAAAATGTATTTCTTTTTACGAAATAAAATTCATATCATTTCATTTCATTTAAAAAAAAACATTTCATTTCATTTTTTTTAAATCATTTCATACATACATAAACTCACGCCTGTATTCCCCGAAGGGGTAGGCAGAGTTGCATTTCTGCACCCACATTTCGCCAAGTATGTATCAGTCCCACGTAACAGGGGGCGAGCCTATTGCCGTTTTTCGGGCACATTTCCAGACTCCGTGCTGTTACCGAGAATTTCCTAATGGAAAAACCCAATAACACTGCCCGACCAGGGAATCGAACCCATGACCTCTAGACCGCACGGCACATACTTGAACCGCGAGACCACGAGGCAGTCATTTCATTTCAATACTAATTATTCGACTGTACGAATAAGAGAATGCCTTAGGCATTAAGCCCACCTATACACACTTGTATAAAATGAAAATACATAAACTACATTACACAATCAATACCAAAATACGCGCAACTCGTACAAGTAAATGTCAAAGAACTAGGCAGCTGCGCCTACCACCTTGGGCAGGTGGTCGTGATGATAAAAACGTACCACCTGACGCTTATTGAGCGTAATTGTGGCGATTAGAACATTTAAGGGGCATAAGAAAAAATATAGGTCAAATGTGCGCGGAGATGCGGAATAATTAAAATTATTGGAGGATGGGTTGCTCGCGTCCGTGGGAACTACCTTTTACTACCCCACACGTGTCCTCCGGGTGGTGCTAAACGAGCAATAACGCCGAGCATCGGGCGGCGGTAAATAACCTGACACCCTTAAACAAAGGACGGCGTCAGTAGCCGTGAGGACTAAATAACCTCTAAAAGACTGGGACGGAAAGGAATGGGACACTACCGTTACTAATTTATCCCAAGAAAACTACCATGCATAGTAGCACTACAAGGAATGGTTTGTCGAGCCACCCGGCTGACACCCGGCGCCAGGGTGGGTCCGGGCCCCCTGGTGTGAAATTGGCGACCGGCTACAAGTCAGCGTATCGACAGGCTGCTGGTAGAAAATGGGCTACTGTCGATCGATTACCACCAACGCAACGTAGACAAACCATGAAGGAAATCCTGAATTTGGCCACCTGGAATGTAAGAGGTCTTCTAAAAGCCGGGAAAATAGAAATCATAGAGAGTGAGATGGAGAGATATGGAATTGACATTCTGGGAATTAGTGAGTCGCATCTAAGGGAGAGTGGTCATTTCTCATCCCCGACTGGAAACCTCCAAATCAATTCGGGTACACCGGACAACGTATTCAGTGGAGTTGGCTTCCTAATATCTAAGTCAGTGGCAGGAAAAGTGATGGGATATGACACGATAAGCGACAGAATAGTAAAACTCAGGATTTCAGCACATCCATGCCCTATCAACATCATTCAGGTGTATGCACCAACGCTGGACTCATCCGTTGAAGATATCACAGCTTTCTATGATTCCCTTAGAGACGTTTACCAGAAGATACCGAGCAAAGAAGTCACGATAGTGTTTGGAGACTTCAATGCAAAGGTTGGCGATACTAAGCTGGATGATGATCTCAGGAGCGTCGTAGGAAGATTTGGACTAGGATTGAGGAACGAGCGCGGTCAAATGTTATTAGACTTCTGTGCGGAACAAGGGACCACCATAATGAACACCTGGTTCCAACAGCACCCGCGGAGGCTGTGGACTTGGCGCTCTCCAAACGGGAAGCATAAGAACCAGATAGACTTCGTTCTTATAGGGAAACGATGGCGGTCCTCTATCTTAAATACAAAGACGAGGCCAGGGGCAGACTGTGGAAGTGACCACCAATTGCTGGCAGCCACACTTAAAGTTCGTCTTAAAGCCCCTAGAAATAACACCATCAAGACTACGGTACCTCTGTCTGGGCCTCAATTATCAATATTTAGAGAGGAAGTAAAGCGGCCACTCGAAAATATCGAAGTTGACCACTTCGAGTCAGCCAATGCAACTTGGGAAAAACTCAAAACAACTCTATCTTCAACAGTTCGACAAATACGGAACGGTCAAAGAGAAGAACTTCCGAGAGCTGAGTGGATGAGTGAGGAAGCCTGGTCGGCTGTTTTGGATAGAAGAGCCCTTAAGGAGAGTGGGGTAACTACAGACGAGGAGCGCCAACGTTACTCAATGTTGCATAATAAGGTGCAGAACCTTTGTAGGAGAGACAGAAACACCTACTTAGATGCAGTATGCAGGGAGATTCAGGAAAACGCCGAAAAAGCTCACACTCGAGATATGTTCCGGAAAGTGAAAGTTCTAGCCAGGGAATGTAAACCAAGAAGTTGGACAGTGGAAGATGAAAAAGGTGTTCCTATTGTAGATAAGACACTAGTACTAGAACGATGGAGATCGTACTGCGAAAGCCTGTATAACAGTGACACTTCCGAAGAAGAAAACGAGCGCATAGACTACAAGAGCAGAGAACCGGATATCCTTCTTCGTGAAGTAGAGCATGCTATCCAAAAACTGAAACAAAAAGCATCTGGCAACGACGGCATAACAGCGCAGGTATTAAAACAAATAGGAACCTACGGTACCAAACTGATCCATACCATATGCCTCAAGGTCTGGCGCACTGGCCAATGGCCAGAAGATTGGACAGAGTCTAGTGTGGTACCACTGCACAAAAAGGGGTCGACTCGTAAGTGCGAGAACTACAGAACTATCTCGATGATATCACATGCGAGCAAAATCCTCCTGTATATTATTAAGGACAGACTAACCTACTTCAGCGACAGACTCATAGCCAGAGAACAAGCCGGTTTCGTTAGAAATCGGGGTACACGCGAGCAGATATTCAACATGAGACAGTTAATTGAAAAAAGCCGAGAATTCAACACACCCTTAGCACTATGCTTCATTGACTACGCTAAAGCTTTCGACTGCATTAACTGGTCTCAAATGCTACGCGTTATGGACGAGATGGGTATACCCGAACACCTAATATTCCTGGTTCAGAATTTGTACTTTGATGGGCAGTCAAAAGTAAGGTTAGAGAACACCGTCTCTGAGCCTTTTAAACCAAGACGAGGAGTCCGCCAGGGTTGTATACTCTCCCCGGTACTTTTTAATCTTGTTGGGGAACATATTATGCGTAGAGTACTTGAGAACTGGAAAGGCGGGGTAAAGATAGGAGGAAACCGCATAAGTAACCTACGCTTCGCCGACGATACTACTCTGGTGGGGTCGAACGAGGAGGAGTTAGCGGAAATGTTGGAAGCCTTGGAGATAATCAGTTTAGAATACGGCCTGAAGATTAACAGAGGCAAGACTAAATTGATGTTCGTAGACAGGTACAACACCAATCCTCGCAAGTTTGAACTCCGAGATTTGGATACAGTCGAGGATTTCAATTACCTGGGCTCTTTGATACACTCCAACGGCGACTGCGAGAAAGAAGTGGTGCGACGAGGTCAGATGGCAAAAGCGGCGGTCAAAGGGTTGGAGAAGATATGGAGAAACCGCGGGATTAGTTTGAAGACCAAAGTTAACTTGATGCGGACTCTAGTCTTTTCCATCTTTTTATATGCCTCTGAAACGTGGACCCTGAAGGCAAGAGCAAGGGAAAGGATTGACTCGTTCGAAATGTGGTGCTGGCGGAAAATGCTGGGTATCAAGTGGACAGCTCGCCGCACTAACGAATCAATCCTGAACCAGCTAAGGATTAAGATACGTCTCTCCACCATTATAACTCAACGCGTACTTCGCTTCTTTGGCCATGTGGCTAGGCAGGAGGACAGCCTGGAAAAACTCATAATGGTTGGCCACGTGGAGGGGAAGAGAAGTAGAGGAAGAGCGCCGTCCCGGTGGATAGACACGGTAAAGGCATATACTGGAGCCAGTGCCCAGGCTTGCCTACAAATGGCACGGAATAGGAATGCCTGGAGGAAGGTGGTACGAAGTGTACAGGAGAGCCACACGCATGGTGGTCACGACCCTCAGTAATGAGGAAACGACTAGGAAGATGGATAAGTAGTGATGGCCTCGAGGTTTAGTCACGCGGTCGAGTCAAACCTGTCGCAGGTTCAAACTCACCTGACAACGCCTGACTTTTTGAAGTTATACTGGTATATACATAATTTAAAACCTGAATTAATTTGAAACATTAAGTGGTGGTGGCCTCGAGGTTTGGGCACGCGGTCGCGGGTTCAAACCCTCTGACTTTTCGAAGATATGTGTGTACTCAAAATAAATTATTACGTACTTTATTGGTGATTGAAAACATCGTGAGGAAACCTGGACATCTAAAAATTTTAAGAATTTTTTTAGGTGTGTAGTCCGTTTACCCGCACTAGGCCAGCGTGGTGGACTAAGGCCTGACCCCTTTTAGTAGCGGCGGCCCGTGCCCATCACTGAGCCATATTTGGGCTGATGATGCATATAGAGCAAAAAAGGATTTTAAGGCACGGCAAAGTGACTGAAATTATCCTTTCTACGGGCAAGAAACGATTTTATCGGTAGACATAATTATGGTGGACTAACAAACCGAGAAAAAGGTTTGTTCTATTTTGATATCAACAATCCTTAATTCCTTCCTCCTTATTTGTTGTCCTTCCACGATATTCACCATCAATTACCGAAACTATGTATTAATATGTTACGTGTATTTCATCAGTAATTATCACGTTGTTTAGTTAATAAAGACCCATATCAGTCTGAATTTAAAAAAAAAAAAAACAAAAAAAAAAGTATTTTATTATCCAAAAAGAAATGTAGTACAGTAGATTTACAAGATAAAAAATAAAATATAATAAACACGAATCTTAAAACTAATAAATTAACAATTATACATAGCCAGTTGATGGGTTATAGTATACGTATGTCACAAAAATTTTACTCCGACTCTTATACTAGGTTAAAACCTGTATCATAGGAGCCAGTGTTCAGCAACAAGGTTATCATAAAAAAGAAATATACGATTAGAATAAAAACATAATTTTTAAACTTGGTCATTTTGGTTCCTATTCACCCCTTCTCAATACATGCAGTCTCTATTCCCCCCAACACTTCAAAGCGTATTGCATTCTAAAAATACACCAATACGAGTAACATCCAATACCTCATTATAATAAGCAGCCATGAGGAATGCTGGCGTATTGTGAATATTTCTTGGCAAATAAGAACTTTTAAATGTCTTGTTAGGACAATTACAGTTGTGAAAAATACCATCTGCCATTAGTTTTTTTTCTCAGCTCGCAAAAGATAAAGGATGGTTAGGTGGAGCGCACGCTGATGGATTATGTGACGATTTTTTGTTGTGCTTGGACGATTTTTTGTTTGAATACCACAGTCATTTTGTTTTGATTGGTTTAGAATATATTTTTTTGTACTGGCAAGGCGACGTGACCACAAAATACTAGACTGTGGTTGTTATATCGATGGATCATATATCCACCATCAAATTGGGGCCCCAAAAATCTACTTTGATTTTCGAAACTAAAGGATTTAAAAAAAATAAAGCATTGATATTATCTGTACTACAAAAAGTCTGTTACAGATATGCTTTAGTGGTGAAATTCGAACCACGGGTTGAGAACAGAGTGACACTTTTAATTCTAAAATTATCAGAGAGACACTAAACCACGTAGGTACCTCAGAAGTCTCAAGATTGTTTTTCTTCTTTTTTATGTTATTTGTTCTTGAACATAATGTAAAATATGTTCCCTTAATTATACGGCATAAGAGTGATAAATTAAGATTCCTATCAAGACTTTTTTATAAATGTGTGACAACCAATAGCAGCCCCTCATTTTTGTTTGAAATTTTTATAACTGGTCGTGTGATCGTAGTAAAACGAATAGGTAACAGACAAGCGGCGACACTCGTCCCCATACAAAATACTGGCTATTTTCCTTCTAATCTTATTCAGCTGGTAGGAGTCATCATGAAACAAATAGTCGTGCGACAAAAAGTCGTACTACACAGGTGTGTTGCAAGGTGCTTCTCTTTAAGTTGAATACGGCACGAGTCTTGCAGCTGTCGGGCGCGCGTGCCGCGGAGACTGCGTCTCAACTCGATCACACCTTGAGGTTTAAGTGATGAGAGAGAGCGGTACTATAAATAAATTAATACCACCAACAGTCATGTCCGTAGTTCTGACCCCACACTAGGGTACAAGTCCTGTGTTATGTGTATCAGAAACTACGAGAGACTTTTCGGTATCACAAACACCAAGACCCGAAACAAATATTTGTGGATCACACAAACATTTGTCTTCGTGCGGGGATCGAACACGCGGTCTCTCGTTCCGCAAGCTCTTATCTAGCCAACTGCGCCACGGGGTTGTCAATTACAAATTAAATTCATAAATTCAGTAGGAAGATAGTTTACGAAGGTTGTAACTAATTTTCTGTATTATACTTGACTGTGGCAGCACCTTTGATTCACATGCACAAAAACTTATGAATATCGTATGATGAGCAAAATTGTCCGCCATCTACAATTTTTAGTTAACTAAAACAGCGAGATCCATAGAAAAATTGCACGTAAAAAAAATGATACTTGCTAATATTATTTCTGTCAGAGCTTGTGTTCGTACTTGTAATAACAAACATTTATTTGTTGATCTCAACGTTTTATAGTAATATTAATTTTATTTTCAACTTTACAAAGATCTAACGATATTTGTCACAATATCATCCTTTTTAACACGTTTTACCCCTCTCGACCGTCCTGATAATGTTAGATTTCCTGATTCTGTTTAGATATATTCAATATTATGAAAAAAAAAACTTATTACCCTAATTATTTGGTATATGGTAACAACATAACTCCCAATAAGAGAAATTAGTCTGTGCTAATTACGGTTTAATTTCTTTTTTCTTTATCATCATCATCAGCCCATATACGTCCCACTCCTGGGCATGGGCCTCCTTTGGAACTGAGAAACTCCTCTACAACTGGTTTTAAAATCATAATTAAAAAATATATGATGTAAGCTTACAAAACAATTTCAAAACTTGTAATAATTCTATCTCCTTTCGCTTATGGCTTGCTCTACAAGCTAGACTGACAGTCCCGCAATTTTAGTAAAAACCTAATTATTTTCTACCACATCACCTGCATACCTCCTCGTGAGGACTCGTGCCGCACCTGCTACCATCTACACCATTTTTTACACGTTGACAAACATACTGACAGACTGATTAGGGGCTCAGCTTCACAACACCATTTTATGCAGTAGCTTATTAGTGGAGCATTGTTTATATGAGGTTCGCAATGTGGTAATGAGAAAAAATAATAAAAGCATTCGGTTTTATCCGGGTGCGATTTTATGAAATTGAGCATAATATGTCCTTACCCAAGGTCCTTACTATGTCTAAACAAAAAAATATCAAAATTGATCCAATTATTTAGGTAAGAATAAGATATAATTATAATAATTATTAGAATAGATAATTTTGCATTTAAAATATCCTCATTTTTTTTATTATTCAGTCAGTATATTACAGTCCTTGAATATGGATCGTAAGGAATCACGACTACGTAGATCATAGATATGCATGAACAATATTATTTGATATGGATTCACAGACCTTTTAGCATCCAAAACCCTATCAATATTTAAAAGCGTTTAAAAGACATCAGGCTGCGTCAGTCGCGGCACGGTTAATTAAACAACACAAAAGACGGGACTCGACAAATACAAAGGGGTGGAAAAAAATCCAATTAATCCGGGGGTGGGGGTGCCCACTTAAGGGTGAGGAGCTGTCGGGGGTTATTTAGGAGAAATACTCTTGGGCTAATTTATTACGTTGTGTTGGTATTTTTTACCCCTGTTAGATGTAGTGTTAATTGTGTTTGAAATATACAGAATTGTTTGGAGGGCAATTTCTTTTTCTACCTACACGACGGAATTGGCTAAACTGCTTGTAAACTTCAGCTGTAAATTCTTTTCTAACCCAGACATGATCTATCTATTTTGTAGGATTGGATTTTCTAATTCTACAAAAGAAGGCAATCTTAGTGTCGGTCCAGAATTATTTTTGTGATTGTGTTCACTGCTACTTCTAGTAGCATAGCTACTAGTGCTACTACTAGTAGTACTAGAACTATGCATAGTTCATAAATTGACAGTTGACAGCCCCGTGGCGCAGTTGGCTAGACACCAGCTTGCGAAACGAGAGGCCGCGGGTTCGATCCCCGCACCGAGACAAATGTTTGTGTGATCCACAAATATTGTGACTGCCTCGTGGTTTCGCGGTACAAGTATGTGCCAAGCGATCCAGAGGTCCTGGGTTCGATTCCCGGGTCGGGCAAAGTGTTATTGGGTTTTTCCATTAGGAAATTCTCGGTAACAGCACGGAGTCTGGAATTGTTCCCGAAAAACGGCAATAGGCTCGCCCCCCTATTGCGTGGGACTGATACATACCTGGCGAAATGTGGGTGCAGAAATGCACCTCTGCCTACCCCTTCGGGGAATACAGGCGTGAGTTTATTTATGTATGTATGATAAGATTGTGTAAAGAGCGTCAACGCAATAATGAGAAACTTAACTTCAGCTCGGTTGTTATAAGTTTCAGCCTGCGGCGATCGCGTCCCGTTTAGATATTCCGATATTCTTGCACTTAAACTAGCACATGTAAGTTTTAGAACTGTTCTTTTAAAAATACTTCAATGTTGTCGGGTTGCCCGGGGCTCAATTGTTAGTCGGTTCTGTTCGGATATCTAGCACACACTAGTTGTAAGAGTAGATAAAATTGGTGACGAATGCCTTGTTAGTCCTGCGAAGTAAGTGCGATAGAGAGGCCTCGGGTTTGATTTCCGGGTAGGTCAAAGTGGTATGAATTTCCATAACGTACTTCTCAGAAGCAGAACGAATTCTGAATGTTTTTCCCAAAAACGGCAATTAGTAAATTTTTGGTTAACTACAGTAAGCATAGAATGGTTTTAGAAATTTCTCTGTCTATTTTGTCATCGTATCATCATCATCAGCCCATATACGTCCCACTGCTGGGCACAAACCTCCTGTATAACTGAAAGAGTTTTAGGCCTTAGTCCACCACGCTGGCTTAGTGCGGGTTGGCGGCCTACACACCTAAGAAATTCCTAAGAACTTTTAAGTGTGCAGGTTTCCCCACAATGTTTTCCTTCGCCGTTAAAGTTCGCGATAATTAATTGTGAATACACATATAACTTCGAAAAGCCAGAGGTGCACATGCGGTTTGAACCCGCGACCGCCAAGATTCTCGACTGCGAGCCTAAACCTCGAGATTATCACGACTTTTTGGAGATACATACATACATAAACTCACGCCTGTATTCCCTGAAGGGGTAAAAAAAAAAGGCAGAGGTGTATTTCTACACCCACATTTCGCCAGGTATGTATCAGTCCCACGTAATAGGGGGCGAGCCTATTGCCGTTTTTCGGACTTATTTTCAGACCCCGTGCTGCTACTGAGAGTTTCCTAATGGAAAACGCCAATAACACTTTGCACCACCCCGGGAATCGAACCCAGGACCTTTTAGATTGCACGGCACATACTTGAATCGCAAGACCAGGAGGTAGTCAGTTTTAGAGATACAGGCATAATTATATGTATTTTGGTGTCGTATAACAAGTATGTATTTTCACTACCACCATTTTCCCTGAAAAGCCTAATTACCGAGCCATCCAAGACGTCTAGTTTAGATAGTCTATGCCCATTCACCATCCGTCAAGCCAGAGACAATGAGGTGTGAGTAGAGACACAAGGGGCGATTCCAATTAATTTCTATGAATGAGGTGGGTGCGTAAATTTTCCGCCTTTGTGTTGAAGCTCGGAGTACGTTGCTGGCGCGCTACGTCGATTTTATTATAATTTGATGATTAAAAAAGTATTAACATGTTTATAAGTACTTCCTGATCTTACTAGAGATGTTAGAAATAAGTCCTACATAGCGATAGTACAATGAATGAACAATGAATAAATGCAACGCCAGCTAACCCGCACCTCTGTTTTTTCGAAGTTATGTGTGTATTCACAATGAATTATCACGTACTTTAACAGTGAAGGAAAACATCGTGATGAAACCTGCACAACTAAAAAAAAAGTTCTTATGAATTTCTTAGGTGTGTAGTCCGCCAACCCGCACTAGGCCAGCGTGGTGGACTAAGGCCTAAACCCTCTCAATGGTAGAGGAGGCCCGTGCCCAGCAGTGGGACGTATATGGGCTGATGATGAATGATGATTGGATGGCTTGGTAGATTAACAACACCAAAAAACTCTGTGTAACTCTTGTTTTTTAACAAGATGTCCTTTCCCATTTATAGTTTTGGGATGATTAATATTTCCAACTCTGCTCATCTAACCTCATTTGTATCAAACATCTGAATTGTTACGGCATCTGTTTCAGTAAGTAATATTGGCCCTATCCCACCACACACCCGCCACTGTAACTCCTGTGCTCCAGGATCAACAGCGGCACGCACAGTATTGACGCTGAGCAATGAAGCTCAGCGGATCTAAGGGGACCTAAATTTGTCATAATCCCGCAACGAAGTTAATCAGAAAGACAAAATAAAGGAGGAGTTGGAAAACAAAGAGTTGTCCACTTCCCTCCATAGCAAAGCGGGTGACAAAAAACATTGAGCTGTGAGGTTTCCCCTCACATAAAAAAAGAAAGACAATTACAATTAGTCAAATTAGACGCAATTAACGCACCACGGATAAATAACTACTTACAGATTTATTGGGTAAATTGGACCTAAGGTGTGAGCTGTTATGTACCCTTCCAATAATAGGCATGGCAAAAACGCCGAAAAGCACGGAAGTTCTTCCTAGATTCAACGAGGTCTGTATAATAAACAACACCAGAAGTTACATGCATACTATTGAGCATAATGTTACGCTCATCCGACCAAAGATTGCACTCCCAAAGGATGTGATGTGCGGACTGTTCATATTCGCAATCATTTGTTGAACATTGGCACATAGGAGAGTCAACCAACTTAAATGAGAATAATTTGCTACGAAAATTGCCGTGACCCGTTAGAAATTGCGACACGTAATGATCAATCTCGAGCCAAGTTTTTGCCAAGCGATCGCTAACTGAAGGAAAATATTGATAAAGATGACGTCCCTTTACCGACAGACTCCATCGTTTTTGCCATTCTTCAATTAATTCCAAGTAAGTCTCGGGGTATGGTTTAAATAAACGAGTAATTTTCGAAAGGTCGCGCGATGAAAGAAAATCTTTATCAATATTTTGCCTGTTGGCAAAATATAACGCGGCGCGACGTTGTACTTCTAGGTCGACTGGAAGTACTCCCGCAAGAACAGGTAAAGCCTCAGTACTAACAGTTCTGTACGCCTTACACAAAAATATCAACGCCAAACGTTGACTCTGGAGCAATTTCCTTCTGACTGCGCCGACGGTCGCCCTATCGGCCCAGACAGGGGAAGCGTAACAAATACAACCCAAATATGTAGCTCCATAAATTACTTTTAAGGTATTAAACGACAGACCCCAGGTTGACGTTGATATCCTTGTCAAGGCATAAAAGTTGTTTTTCGATTTTTCACCGACGCTTTTTATATGTTCAATAAAAGAGAAATTACGTTCTAGAACGAGCCCATTCAGTAAGTAATATTACAATTAACATTATTCCAATTACATAACATTTCACTACTTTATCACGAGGCCCAAAATCATTATCAAGCTTAACTGCCCTAAGCGCTTGTTCTGTCTCCTCTGAAGTCGTAAAGCCCGTCATAGACCAAACAAACGTCAATTCAAAACAAAACTGAAACGCCTTATTACCATACAAACAGCCACCTTAAGGGGGGCCTCCCCCGATACCCCGTTGACCTCACCCCAACCTCGCCAAGGACGCGAGCAGAAGCCACCGTGTCAAATTTCACTTAACTCCGCAATAATTAGCATACATAATTAACACGCACGCATCATAAGTGAGTCTAATGAAAGGTGCTTCGTTCATTATCAGTCATTACTGAATCAATATATACCCAGACGTGCCTATAGTATGCAAATTGTATTTATAAGACGCCGTGTGGCTCGAGATACGAGATACTGAGGGATTTAGATAAATGAGCGAATGCGGTGCCGCGTGCCGGCTGTACGAGTCAAGAGCTGAAGGCTGCTAGTGTATGAGAGCTCAGGAGCGAGTGTTGTGAGACCACGTACAGGGAGCGTGTGTGACACAGTGGGCCGGTGGAGCGACGAGCTGAAGGCTGCTAGTGTATGAGAGCTCAGGAGCGAGTGTTGTGAGACCACGTACAGGGAGCGTGGTGTGTGACACAGTGGGCCGGTGGAGCGACGAGCTGAAGGCTGCTAGTGTATGAGAGCTCAGGAGCGAGTGTTGTGAGACCACGTACAGGGAGCGTGGTGTGTGACACAGTGGGCCAGTGAGGAACGAGCTGAAGGCTGCTAGTGTACGAGAGCTCAGGAGCGAGTGTGGTGAGACCACGTACAGGGAGCGTGGTGCGTGACACAGTGGGCCGGTGGAGCGATGAGCTGAAGGCTGCTAGTGTATGAGAGCTCAGGAGCGAGTGTTGTGAGACCACGTACAGGGAGCGTGGTGTGTGACACAGTGGGCCGGTGGAGCGATGAGCTGAAGGCTGCTAGTGCATGAGAGCTCAGGAGCGAGTGTTGTGAGACCACGTACAGGGAGCGTGGTGTGTGACACAGTGGGCCGGTGGAGCGACGAGCTGAAGGCTGCTAGTGTATGAGAGCTCAGGAGCGAGTGTTGTGAGACCACGTACAGGGAGCGTGTGTGACACAGTGGGCCGGTGGAGCGACGAGCTGAAGGCTGCTAGTGTATGAGAGCTCAGGAGCGAGTGTTGTGAGACCACGTACAGGGAGCGTGTGTGACACAGTGGGCCGGTGGAGCGACGAGCTGAAGGCTGCTAGTGTATGAGAGCTCAGGTGTTAGTGTTGTCTGCTAGTAAAGGAATGATCACCGCAACAGCTTACACCTTGTCCTATCATTCATAATCTTGTATTAGACGCCGGCTCAGGCACGCGGCTCAATAATTCCAAGCTGTTTCAATATAATATGGATAATTATTATTGATTCCATAATCATGGCGAAATTGGAATAATAAGGAAGAAATTCCTGTTAAATGGATGGAATTAGAGGTGTAATGGCTATCGATTTCATCTGTGGTTATCTACAAAAGTGCTTACACGTAATTGAACGCGCTGTCTTTGTACCTATCCCCGGCTACTGGTCCTTTGACAACTTCTGCAAGATCATTTCACTATCATAAAATTATTGTTAATTGAACTTTAAATATATTATAAGATGATGTAGTGTAGTTTTCATCAAAACTTTTTTTAAGATTTGATTATAATCTTTAGGTTTGAATGAAGATCTTGTAACATAAATTTTGCGAGCGTATTTTTATTTACATTGAATTGGAAAACTAAAGCTTTGAATGTACTTTTTAATGTTTATGTGTAGATAATGATTTTACTTTAGTCTAAAATATAACAATGTAGCTCCCAACCTCCGGCTTCATTATTGTTATTGATTTTTTATTTATTTATTCAGTCTGTTGTAAAACACACTTAGGCAAAACCTAGCAATAAAATTCTTTACAATGCTCATAGACAAAGCAAAGGAAACGTTTTTGAGAGGACAAAAGATTTTGCAACCAGTATTTTAAATTTCATACCTAGTTTATATTTTTTAGGCAAAGGAAACCATCGCAGCGAGGCGGCACGCTTCGAGCGCCCGAGCGCGGCATTCAAAGAATTCAAAACGGTTAACGAAAAAAAAACCTTCGCATTCGAAATTCAAACAATTAAAAACTCATTCCGAATGAAAGCAGAGCGATCGCCGAGTGGAATACGTTACGGATTTGAATTTTATTGTTTTAAGAACACGGGAGCGTTCCAAATTTGAAATTTTCAAATGAGTTCCATTTTTGTAATTCTCAACTTTTTAACGGCTGCCTAAGTGTACTTTGATATGAAGGGAGATGTTATCTTGGCGTTTTGTTCTGCTGGCCAATAGTCCAACCCTTTTCGTCTAAATGGACTCCGGCCAAGTCCTGTGATCGAAAAGGGCAATATTTTCGAAGGGTGAATTATAAGTACAGGGTAATTCTATTAATTTAGTTCCTGGGAAAATACTGCAGGCAAAAAGTTCAATTTATTCTTAATTAATTATAATAGTTTACTGGTTTTGTTTTAAGCTACTGGGAATTATGAAGGATAATATTTAGTTTTGAGATACATACATACATAAACTCACGCCTGTATTCCCCGAAGGAGTAGGCAGAGGTGCATATCTGCACCCACATTTCGCCAAGTATGTATCAGTCCCACGTAATAGGGGGCGAGCCTATTGCCGTTTTTCGGGCACATTTCCAGACTCCGTGCTGTTACCGAGAATTTCCTAATGGAAAAACCCAATAACACTTTGCCCGACCCGGGAATCGAACCCAGGACCTCTAGATCGCACGGCACATACTTGTACCGCGAGACCACGTGGCAGTTTTGAGATTTTGGTTCATTATTAACAGTTAAACAATTCAATCATGACTGACTTTCCATGTCCATTCTAACTATAATTTTGACTACCATTGTGAATGAATGAAAATTACTCGAAATGAAATTACAAATCTTAGTTTGTTTTTTAAGCTTTCACGCCGTAACTACTCTGCCGATTATTATGAATTTTACATAAACAGGGTTGAAAAAAGGACATGCATACTGGATAGGCAAAGATTTACTAATAACTTTATAGCGAAAAACACAATCACACTCTACCCGACCCGGGAATCGAACGTGAGACGTGAGCCTACAACAAATTATACTATTCATACATACATAACCTCACGCTTGTATTCCCCGAAGGGGTAAGCAGAGGTGCATTTCTGCACCCACATTTAGCCAGTCCCACATAATAGAGGGCGAGCCTAATGCCGTTTTTCGAGCACATTTCCAGTTATACCAACCATAAGTTAATTAATTTCATAAAAAAAATACACTGAGAATACCGTTCTATGACATTTGGACCTTACAAGATGCGTAAGGTTCAAATAAAAAAGACCAGATGCCAACACATCTTGTGCAATTATTTCACCAGCTTGCTATCCTAAAAATATCTCAATACAATGTGTTTGGTTCCACTGACTCACGTGGCTTTGTATCCAGACATGTTAAAAGTAGGTATTGTAAAAAATAAGTTCCCGATGAAGAGTTTAATCGTTTTAATATAAACAAACACGACTGCCTCGTGGTCTCGCGGTACAAGTATGTGCCGAGCGATCCAGAGGTCCTGGGTTCGATTCCCGGGTCGAGCAAAGTGTTATTGGGTTTTTCCATTAGGAAATTCTCAGTAGCAGCACGGAGTCTGGAATTGTACCCGGAAAACGGCAATAGACTCGCACCCTATTACGTGGGACTGATACATACCTGGCGAAATGTGGGTGCAGAAATGCACCTGTGCCTACCCCTTCGGGGAATACAGGCGTGAGTTTATGTATGTATGTATTGGACTAAGTCTTAACTTCTCAGTTGTACAGACAGCCCGTGCCCAGCAGTGGAACGTATATGGTTGGGATCCTAAAAAAAATTCTCCTAATATACATTGTAACAAAGATTACGCTACGAAAAATACCTAGAATCCAAGTCTTTCATTTACCTAATTCCAAATTACAGCGCTGTCTAATGATAAATTACAGGACACGTGTGCCATTAAGAGGGAGGTCGCAGTTCGATTCCAACTGTTCAATTTGTGTACTATTTACTTATTTGCATTGCTCTTTTTGAATTTAAATACAAGCAGAAAAAAACTGTTAGCTTCGAAGGTTAGGCGTGCGGTGTAGTTGCTATGTCGCGGATTCGATTCCCAAACATTTAAAAGATATATTTTCTGATAAAATATGAAATGCCTCGTGGTCTCGCGGCGCAAGTATGTTCCGTGGTATCAAGAGTCCCCGAGGTCGTTTACCGGGTCGAGTAATGTGTTATTGGGTTTTTTTTTCAGTAGCTACCAGTGGCGGTACTTCCATAGAAGCCCAAAAGCGTAATACGTTAATTTTGTAATGTTTAGTTTATAATTGTATATTGTGGGGTTGGTTTCTTCTTATTATATGTCAAATTGCTTTTGTTAAATGAAAATTTAATGCTTAAAGATTATTATTCGGAATTTTAAAAGGCAAGGTGGGCTTTTGGGCTTCTATGGAAGTAACACCACTGGTAGCTACACGGTGTGAAAATGGATTTCCCTTCGGGGAATACAAGCGTGAAGTTATATGTATGCACATTTTCAATAATGGTTATGGCACCAGTTGTAACAAACATTTCAGCACCTAAAAATCTCAATAATTAAAGTCTTATCCCTACAAAATCCCACAAAGCAGACGCGTGAAAACTAACTTCTATTCCTCCCTTTAAAATTTCCCTTTAAGTTTGACAGGCACCTGTCCTCCATCACCCTCTTGTGTTGGCTCCGAAACCTCCCCAGCCCAACCCCAGCAGTGCAAATTAAGCTTTTCTCGACGCAGATAATACTATGCAAGCGTCCGTAAGCTATACGCAAAGTGATTCTCATAGAATAGAAAAATAATATAAAATAGAACGTTCTTTATTATTTTCTGTGTTAAAAAAACACGGCTAATGCAGTGGCGGTACTTCCATAGAAGCCCAAAAGCCCAGTTTGCCTTTTAAAATTCTAAATAAGAATTTTTAGGCTTGAAATCTTTATTTAACTAAAGTAATTTGTTAAATAAATACCCCATAATAAGCAAATATAAACTAGATATTACACAATTAACGTTTAACGCTTTTGGGCTTCTATGGAAGTCCCGCCACTGGACTAATGCTTGGTTCTGTCTGCATAAAGTGTTAAATGGCGAGGCTGTTGTAAGAAATGATCAAGACAACTCAAAAATCTAGAAATTATTCTGGATTATTGTTTAGTTTGCAGAGTTTATGGTAAAAGTAGCCTAAGTTATTTCTTATTACATAAGCTATCTGCCAGTGAAAGTCCCGTCAAAATCGGTCCAGCCGTTTCCAAGATTAGCCGGAACAAAAAGACCGACAGAAAAATATTGTAAAAAATACAAACATTTGTCTTGGTTCGGGGATCAAACCCGTGACAAGTCCTTTTGCGAGCTGGTGACTAGTAAACTGTACCACGGGGATTTATGTATGCTATGCCTTCATTTTTGATTGCAAAATGGTGTTTGATATTCTCTCTCTCTCTCTCTCTCTCAAATTCTCGACCGATTTCGGTGTTATTTCGATTATTGCAGGTTGTCTGCAAGAGATCGCAGTTACCGATAAGTCCACCTAATGTTACTATGCACATATGTAGTTTATTATTATTATGGTCTGTTCTGCACATATTTGAGCCATGACACTTCGAGGCAGTCACAGATTATTTCACCAAAATATAGTAAAATTACTTTTGATATTCAAAAGATTTTGCTGTTGATTTTTAATTTGTAATTGCTTACGATGATAGATAGTTCACCGTCTCTGAGAGACACTGAAATTCTACCCACAAACTATTAGAAAATATTTTTTAGTTTACTTCTATCTGTGTATAAACGTATGAATTCTATGCAAGCGCGCCCTCTCAAACAAAACGGAAGTTCCGGTACAGACTGAGGCCACTAAGAGATACCCTTGTAACACTGCTGCCAACCCCGCGCAGAGGGGTGGCTTTAGGGTTGGCACTATGTCATTTAAAAGCTAAAATTAATTGATAACATTTTATTAAAATTCCGAAATTAAATTAAAAAATTTAAAAACCCCGATATAAAAACCTAAGTTCCCTTTAAAAAGTAAAAAAATAAACAATCTTAAAAGACCTAAGTAAGTATTAATAATTCTAAAAATATGCGTCGCGTTGGGGGACCGCTTCAAACCTAACAATTTAATCACAAATAGTCTATTACCTAACTAAGCAAAATAGATGAATTTAAAAACAGCATTAATAAAAGATAACTATTATTAATAAAATTACTTCAAAATATTGCATTTAAGATACGACCGTCTTTTCTTTTGAATAAAGATAATTTTTACATACATACCTACATACATAAACTCACGCCTGTATTCCCAGAAGGGGTAGGCAGAGGTGCATTTCTGCACCCACATTTCGCCAGTATGTATCAGCCCCACGTAATAGGGGGCGAGCCTATTGCCGCTTTACAGGCACATTTCCAGACTCCGGGCTTTTACTGAGAATTTCCTAATAGAAAAACCTAATAACACTTAGCCCGACCCGGGAATCAAACCCGGGACCTCTAGATCGTTCGGCACATACTTGTTCCGCGAGACCACGAGGCAGTCTATAATGATATTTTTTACTTCATTTGAATATGATCTCCCTGGCAGCCCTACGGGTATATTTAGCGTGGTGTTTGAGTTAAGTTTCGTAGCTAAGTCGTTCTGTTACGCTGTAGCATGTACGGGTTGAGATGTGCTGCAATTTTTGTACCTTCGCACTGTTTTGTCTGGAATAACAGGGAATATGAAACGGGAAATTTATGAATTTTCAACCACATACAGAAATGGAAAATGTTACTACAAATGTAAGAGATATTTCTATTACCCTATGAAGATATACTCTAGTAAGTGTACATAAAAAAGTCGTGATGGCATCGAGGTTTAGGCACGCGGTCGAGACCTCGACCGGCAAACCCCAGGCACACACCTCTGGATTTTCGAAGTTATATGTGTATTCGTAATGAATTATCACTTACTTTAACGGTGAAGGAAAACATCGTGAGGAAACTTGCACACCTGAAAGTTCTTAGGAATTTCTTAGGTGTGTAGTCCGCCAACCCGCACTAGGCCAGCGTGGTGCACTAAGGCCTAAACCCTGTCAGTTGTAGATGAGGCTCGTGCCCAGCAGTGAGACGTATATGGGCTGATGATGTTTTTAATTTTCTTTCTAATACAGATATTTCGTCCAATGGTATCTTCTTTCTTCCCTCCTCTAAGAGAACGCTAAATGAGGGCTTCGCTCCCAAAATTAAATGATTTAATGCAGTCAAACTCAACGATAGAACGCAGATCCAAACTTTATATGGAGAAGTTTTATCACCATCAAAATTAAAACGACTGAATATTTTTTTTACACCCAACAGTCACATACATAGTTCTGACCCCACACTAGAATACAAGTCCTGTGTCGTGGGTATCAGAAACTACGAGAGACTTTTCGCTCTCACAAACACCCAGACCCGAAACAAATATTTGTGGATCACACAAACATTTGTCTCGGTGCGGGGTTCGAACCCGCGGCCTCACGTTTCACAAGCTGGTGTCTACCACGGGCAGGGCTGGGCAAAGTACATGATTTGCTTTAATTGAAATACAAATTACAAAATACATTTAAGTAAGGTATTTGAAATATAAAATACAAAATAAAGTATTTTAGCTATTTTTAATTGAAATACAAAATACAAATTACATTTTGAGAAAGTAATTAAAATACAAATACAAAATACGTATTTGTATTTCAATTACAAGTAATTCAAATACAGCCCAACCCTGGCCACGGGGCTGTCAATCTGTGGGCAATATATCATAAAACTATTTACTTCGTTTCCTTTATTTTACGATAAATCCATATTGCTTTGTATACACAGAGATTCAGTAATGCAATAAAGTTTCCAAACAAAAGGGAAATAATCAGAATGTCTCCGTTTAAACTGTGAAATGGCATCAAAAGAGCAAATACAAAAGACAAACGCAGGGATTGTTGTGTGTCACAGTAAATTCAGTAACGGGGCTAACATGGGACCGCTCTCTCCTTAGGAGTTCCCAGAGGATACACGGGCTGGAGTTGTGACGAGCGGAACTTAACTTAAGTGTACTGTTAAGCTATAGGAGCTTGACTGCCTCGTGGCCTCCCAGCACAAGTATCTGCCATGAAATCTAGAGGTGCCCTGATCGATTCTGAGGTCGGATAAAGTATTTTTGGGTTTTATAAGTTAATTCTCAGTAACAGCACGGGGTCTGGAATAGCTGGGCGCGGGTTCAAACCCCAGGCACACACCTCTGACTTTTCGAAGTTATGTGTGTATCCACAATGAATTATCACGTACTTTAACGGTGAAGGAAAACATCGTGATGAAACCTGCACACATAAAAAGTTCTAAGGACTAAGGCCTAAGCCCTCTCAGTTGTAGAGAAAGCCCGTCCCCAGCAGTGGGACATATATGGGCTGATGATAATATACCTTGCGAAATATGGGTGCAGAAATGCACCTCTGCCTATCCCTTCGCGGAATATAAGCGTGAGGATATGTATGTATTACAATTGTTAGCCTAAATAGTAATATTTAGTAATTATAAATGTATTTCATTATAATACCTTACAATATTATGTTTTTAAATTATTAAAAGTTTATGCGTACAGACCTTTTACTAATAATGTAGTAATAGTAAAATTGCATAATGATTATTTTATTAAGTATAATTAAAATTGTCAATAACTTTAATGAGAATATAATCTTGATTAATATAAATTCATTATTGGACTTTGTAAAAATATTTAAAAATAAGACCGTCAATTGATGTGTATAAAAATGGTGTCGCTGAGCAGTTCGAGCTCAGTCGTTGGAATTGTCAGTTGCAAGACGGATTGATATTTTAAAATAATATAAAAGTTGTTAGAAATATAAAAGTTGAAGACGTACTTGTTTCTCAACGAGTGTTACCCTTCACAATGTAGGTACTTGGTTTTAGTTGTGACTTATTAAATCTAGTGTTAAAGTGCTGTAATAAATGAGTTCCGCAAATTAAGTCGATTTTATTTTATTTAATATACTTTTTGTACACCATATACTTATCATAATATAACATTAATAACTAACTTAACTTAATATAACATATCATTCATCATTATCAGCCCATATACGTCCCACTGCTGCGCACGGGCCTCCTCTACAACTGAGAGGGTTTAGGCCTTAGTCCACCACGCTGGCCTAGTGCGGGTTGGCGGACTACACACCTAAGAAATTCCTAAGAACTTTTTGGATGTGCAGGTTTTATCACGATGTTTTCCTTCACCGTTAAAGCAAGTGATAATTCATTGTGAATACACAAATAACTTCGATAAGTCAGAGGTGTGTGCCTGGGGTTTGAACCTGCGACCGCCGAAATTCTCGACTGCGCGCCTAAACCTCGAGGCCATCACTGCTTATATAAACATAAATAACAAACAACTTTGAGGAGAATTAATAACAAAATATATAGCTACAACAGGCGGTCTTATCGCTAGCTGCGATTTCTCCCAGACAACCCACAGCACGTACTACAAATTTAATTATGTATGTATGTATAATGAATGAATGAATTGAATGATGAAATGAAATGATGAATTTACAGTTATTGCTTCAGACTTATTTTAAAAATATCGTGAACAAACCTGCACACCTAAAATTTCTTAGGAATCTCTTAGGTGTGTAGTCCGCCAACCCGCACTAGGCCAGCGTGGTGGACTAAGGCCTAAGCGCTCAGTTGTAGAGGAGCCCTGTGCCCAGCAGTGGGACGTATACGGGCTAATGATGATTGATTTTATAAAAGTAATTGTCCCAACACGCTTGACGTTTTCTCTCCCCGTATCGACGCAAATATCTCGGGTATTCGAGATTAAATAATAGTAAAATCCTTGCCAACTTGAAATTCCGAGGCTTCGTGCCAAGTGGGGTCCTACGCAGACATAATTAATTTGGAAATTCGCTACGGACAAAATTAACCTATACGTTTTATTGGATAGCTAATTTTTTTTATCAAATGGTAAAAGGGCTTTATCGCTACAGCAATTATTTCGCCCTGATAGAAGGATACCTAATTAAAAATACGGTTTACGAACGGCCTGTAGATATTGTTATAGATCAGCCTGTATAATTACCACTGGTCGACTGCTGGGCATGGGCCTGCCGGTTATAGAGGTAAGGCATTAGTCCACAGGCCTAGATGTTGGTGGACTTACCATAACTATGAAATAAGTTTTAAAATTACAAGAGTTCGTAAAGATGTTTTCCGTAAACTATTATGTAAAAGTTTACAGAAAATAAAAAAGACGATTAGAAAGTCGCAGATTAGATTCTCGGAATGGGCAAAATTTTACAATATTTTTGGGTTTCTCTATCATGACCAATTATGCTTGCCTCCTATTACGTGAAAAATCCAACTCTCCCTACGCATTCAAAGAAATGAAATGAAAATTATTTATTGAATCGGTAAAATGTCACAATACATCACTTAGATTGTCATTTCAAAATTTAATTTATCACCCTGTTCGGAAGGCAGTCATCACTAGAGAAGAACTGGCAAGCAATTCTAGTGTTGTTCTTAACAAAAGAAAGTTCATAATTCATTAATTAACTCATAAAGTATAATACGATACAGCCACACCCAAACTTACTTGAAAAACTGCCTCGTGGTCGCGCGGCACAAGTATGTGCCGTGCGATCTAGAGGTCCTGGGTTCGATTCCCGGGTCGGGCAAAGTGTTATTGGGCTTTTCCATTAGGAAATTCTCAGTAGCAGCACGGAGTCTGGAAATGTGCCCGAAAAACGACAATAGGCTCGCCCCCTATTACGTGCGACTGATACATACTTGGCGAAATGTGGGTGCAAAAATGCACCTCTGCCTACTCCTTCGGGGAATACAGGCGTGAGGTTATGTCATCATCATCATCATCAACAGCCTTTTTCAGGTCCACTGTTGGACATAGGCCTCTCCTATGGCACGCCACTGGGCTCGATCTTCGGCTCTCCTCATCCAACCGCTGCCAGCCACCTTGCGGATATCGTCACCCCACCTAGCCAGAGGGCGTCCCACACTACGTTTGCCGAGCCGCGGTCTCCACTCCAGAACACATTTCCCCCAACGGTTATCCGTTCTGCGACAGATGTGACCTGCCCACTGCCACTTCAGCTCGCAAATCTTTTGGGCTATGTCGATAACCTTGGTTCTCTGTCGGATAACATCATTTCTGATCCTATCCTTCAGAGAAACTCCTAACATAGCCCTCTCCATAGCTCGCTGAGCGACCTTGAATTGGTGGATTAGTCGCACCGTCAGTGTCCACGTCTCGGCTCCGTATGTCATGACAGGAAGGACGCACTCGTTAAAGACTTTCGTCTTTAGGCTTTGTGGTATGGGTGACGAAGACTCGACGAAGTTTATTAAGGTTATGTATGTATGCATAATTAAAAAAACAAAAACCGCCCAATTAAAAAGGCCCATAACAATACATTAGGTTTTCATTGCTCGCTCATTCGCGTTATTGCTCCCAAATCGCTTGTTATCCATTTGAAACATGTTTTCGTTTAGTGACCGCGAAGTTAATTATGCTAATTTATACCGCGCCTGTTGCCTGGAGCCTCGGCTTTTAGACCTAAATGCCTAGGGAGTCTGCATCGCGTTTGTATAATAGAACTTCTAATTTGCGGGTAGATTGCTCAAAATATTTTTTATGGAGACACCTTAATGTATTTAGCCCATTCCTCCCCACTGTCCTATTTTTAGGACACTATATTCAACATTTTTTTAGTTCTTAGGGCTCTTATTTATTTCACACTATTTTTTAAATAAACTATTTTTTTCGATGTAAAAAATGTTAAGGTGATTTTTTCAAATTGATCATTTTTGTGGACTAAGGAAGGCAATAGTTTAAAAAATATTAAAAGTAAAAAATTAACGATTCAAAAGAACTTGTAGAAGTCTATTTGAATAAAGATAATTTGACTTTGACTTTGACTTTAAGAGCATTATGATCCGACTTCACATACCTATCGCGAAAAAAATGCATTTTTTATTTCTTATATTTTTTTCTTAATGTACCTACTTAGAACTTAATTTATATAACGGCGTAAAACCATACACACACTACAAGAAATTATTTTTGTTCTTGCAGAACAATGTAAATCGACGAGGACCTACGACAAAACAACGAGACTCGCCGAGAATCCTCAAGGATGTAAGGAGATCCACAATTTAGAATAATCAATAAGGCAGCAAAGCGGTACAGAGCGCGCACCGCCTGTCAGAATGGCCGTAACGGAGTAAAACCATATACTGATAGCACAGACAACCTAACCTATAGACGACGCATTACTGGGGACATGCTTTCGCCGACGTTATGCGCTGACACGACATAACCGCCGGCCCCGCCCCTTAACGTGACTCATTCCGCCGCCGAGTGTCGCAGTGACATATTGTCCCTGTTTAAAAAATAATTAACTGTCATAATGCCGTATTGTTCAGTGAAATTTTGTGGAAAGAGCAGCACAACATCTAGTCTTGCAAAAGATGGTATGACATTTCACAGGTAAGTTATTATTCTTTCATTAATCACTAAAATAACTATATACTAAAAATAAAATATTAAAAATTCTCGCGTTTAAGTCGTATTTGCATCTCTTTCTTTATTATTTGAATTCATATAACATTATCTCGCTCTCTCTTTGACACGCAGACTAGTAATGAGACACAATATAATTATTGTTTTATCGACAAATAATATTGAGATCGATATTTTTATAGATTGTATATCGTTGTTTGTCTGTTGTTCAAAAGGTTTCCCAAGTGCCCTGAAGTGAAAAAAAAATGGATTGACGCTACCAAACGAGATGATAATTGGTTTCCTGGAAAAAATCACGTTAACAAAAAAAACTGAATCAAAATCAATAAGGAGAGTTTATACAAAATTAATACATTTTAGAGGTAAATAGTTGATAAATAATATTTACTTTTAATTGATGAATATTTACTTTCGTAACGAATATTTATTTTCTCGTCTCCGGAAAGTTAATAACTCTTTTATGGGGAAATGTATACGCTTCTATAACAAACTTCCGAAGGCTCTTAGGGAGCTTCCCTTGACAAAATTTAAGAAATCAATTAAAGATAAGCTTTATAAAAAAGTATACTATAAAATTTCAGAGTTTATTGAAGATAATAAGCCTTGGGAGTAAGTAAATTGATCGGAGTTTTGTTTTGTTGCTACAGTTTGTATCATTATGACATTTATAATGTAAAATTGAAATAATGTAATGAAAAAAACATATATTGCTATTTTATAAATAAAAAATGACATTTGACTTTGACTTTGACTTTGATGATTGTTTAACTTATAAGTATTAAAAATTTATATGAAAATTGTCCTGTTGAGGAAAGAGGGGCGACCCGCAGAGTCACCGTCGGCGTACCGGCCCATCGTGCTGCTCGACGAGGTGTGCAAGCTCTTTGAGCGTATCTTGCACGCGCGCCTCGTCGAGCATCTGGAGAGCACGGGCCCGGACTTGGCAGATTGCCAGTTCGGATTCCGGAGGGGTCGGTCGACGGTACACGCAATCCTGCGGGTCAGGGCACAAGCGGAGAATGCAGTGTCTAGGGGCAAGTGCGTCGTGGCGGTGTCACTTGACATCGCCAACGCATTCAACACCATGCCCTGGGCCTGCATCAATGAGGCACTGCGGTACCACGAGGTTCCGCCCTACCTTCGGCGTCTGGTGCAGGTGTACTTGTGTGACAGGTACGTCGTGTATCCGGGCGCCGACGGGTGGCACCGTCGGGCGGTGTCGTGCGGTGTTCCACAGGGCTCGGTTCTCGGGCCGCTCCTGTGGAACATCGGTTACGACTGGGTGCTTCGTGGTGCCAACCTTCGGGGCGTCGCTGTCGTCTGCTACGCGGACGACACGTTGGTGACAGCGACGGCCAGGACCCCACAGCGGGCCGCCCTGCTCGCCGGGTTCGGGACCGAACTCGTGGTGGGCAGGATTCGGCGACTTGGCCTCCAGGTGGCCCTGCACAAGACTGAGGCTCTGTGTTTTCACGGACCTCGGTCTAGGCCACCGCCGGAGGCGCACTTGACGGTGGAGGGCGTGCGGATTCCCATCGGCTCCCAGATGAAGTATTTAGGTCTGATTCTGGACAGTCGGTGGAAATTCCGTGCGCACTTCGAGATGCTGTCGCCGAAGTTGGTCCGGGCAGCGGGCGCTCTCGGTCGCCTGCTGCCCAACATTGATGGTCCTGGCTTCCCTTGCCGAAGCCTTTATGCTGGAGTCGTGCGGTCCATGGCCCTGTACGGGTGTCCCGTGTGGGCCAATTCCCTCGGCGCTCGCTGCGTCCGCCTGCTGCGTCGTCCGCAGCGTATGGTGGCGCAGCGAATCGTTAGAGGGTACCGCACGATTTCGCACGAGGCGGCCTGTGTTTTGGCGGGTACTCTGCCCTGGGAGCTGGACGCCCAGGCCCTCTCGTCAGTGTTTTTCTGGCGGGAGGAGGCGTTCCAGAGATCCGGACAGAGACCGGCTCCAAGAGAGGTCGAGGCCATGTTGGCCTCCTTCCGCAGTGCCGCCGTGGAGGAGTGGCGTTCCAGGCTGGAGAGTCCAAGTGCGGGCGTGGCGACCGTCGCGGCAGTGCGACCTGTCCTCCAGCAGTGGATGGACAGGCGCCACGGTGCGCCGACCTTCCGATTGACACAGGTGCTCACCGGGCACGGCAGCTTTGGTGCGTACCTGTGTCGCATCGTCGGAGTGGAGGAGTCCGCCGTGTGCCACCATTGTGGCAACTGCCGTGAGGACACGGCCCAGCACACGCTGGAGGAGTGCCCAGCCTGGGACGAGGAGCGCAGCGCTCTCGTAGCGGTCGTAGGGAGCGACCTCTCGCTGCCGACTGTGGTCGCCGCCATGGTCGGCAGCCGGAGGTCATGGAAAGCTATGCTCTCCTTCTGCGAACGTGTCATTTCGCAGAAGGAGAGCGCGGAGCGGGATCGGGAGCAGACCGATCCCGCTCGTCGCAACAGGCGACGTAGGAGGCGCCGGGTGAACATCTAGCCCGGCGCCCAGAGGCCACGCGGGGCCGCCGCGCCGTCCCTACCTTGGCGGCCCCCGAGGAGGAACAAAAATCCTTTTGCCGTGCCTTTTGGCACCGCGCAGAGGCGGTCCCGGGTCAATCCATAGCTCTGGCTTCAGGGTATTCCGGGGCCGTCTCGCTGAATGCGCTGATGGTGGCCATCGCGGGGTTTTTAGTCGGTATTACGGCGCAATTATTTTTGGTAGGGACCCGGCCCAGCGGCCGCCCGCAACAACTACGGGCGGTAACATCTATGCTGGGTCGGAAGGCGCCGGTGAGTCCGACACACCCTCGCCCCTCCGGGGGCGGGATGGTCCGTAAATGGATTTTCCCCGCGAGAAAAAAAAAAAAAAAAAAAAAGGTTGTCTGTGACTGATAGCTACGTCATCGCTCTTGCATAAATAAGAATGACTCACGGGCGGTCGCCCCTCTGCGGTGTCGAATGCCCCCACTATTCGTCTATCAAAGGCCGCCCGCTGCAGCGGAGCAAGCATTCATCGGTCTACGCGCGGACAGCAAACATCCGATTTATTGGGAAATAAAAAGGAATTTTGATTGAAGTTGGTGGTTAAAATTACTTTTCAAAATGGATCCTCCAGTAATAACGATGTCACTGCTATTCATAACGATACAGAGCTATCTGCCTCGTCCGTAATTGTGAAGTTTTTCTAAAGAAAACTCCAAGTATGAGTTATCACCATAAACCAACAGTTGTGACGTCGGCAATGTGACGTCAGACATCTTAAAGACACTTCGAAGCCTCACCTGCTCCGATATATACATTTCATCAAGAAATTACAATATTTTCGATCCTCGAGAAGTAATGGGTTAACATGACTTTTAACAGCTCCGTGGCGCTGGTAGGTAACCAGCATCTTGCGAAACTTGACGCCGCGGGTTCGATCCCCGCAACAAGACAGATGTTTTTGTGATCCACAAATATTTAGGGTCTGGTTGTTTGTGAAACCGGAGTCACTCGTAGTCGTTCTGATACCCACGACACAAGACATGTACTCGTATATGGATCACACAAACATTTGTCTCGGAGCGGGGATCGAACCCGCGGTCTCTCGTTTCACAAGCTGGTGTTTACCCAACTGCAGGACTATCGATTGCAGTTATTTCTTCTAAAATATAAACCTAATGGATCACAATTTACATTGCAAGCAAAACGGCAGTTCGCAAGCAGGTCAAGTATGGGCGAAACAAAAGCTAAACTATATGGACACAATCGAGCGGTTTCAGAAGAGTGCAGTTAGCCTTTTGTCATGTATCTGTGCGTTTGTGGATTGTGGGATTTCATTTCGTTCATTTATTAATAATACACCCAACAGTCACATACATAGTTCTGACCCCACACTAAAATACAAGTCCTGTGTCGTGGGTATCAGAAGCGATAAGAGAATTTTCGGTCTCACAATCACCAAGACCCGATACAAATATTTGTGGATCACACAAACATGTGTGGTTTCGGGGATCGAACCCGCGGCCTCTCTTTTCGCAAGCTGGTGTCTAGCTAACTGCGCCACGGGTCTGTCAATGTCGATTTGCTTGGCCTATTATAGGTTTAAAATATTGTTATATTACGAGTATTATACATTACACTGTTGGACCCGGTCCTCCCTTATAACTAAGAGAGTTTAGGCGTTAGTCACCACACTGGCCTAGTGCGGGTTCGTGGATTGCACTCCTAAAAAAATTCAATGAATTTTTAAGTGTGCAGGTTGTCTCACAATCTTTCCTTTCAAGGTAATAATTAGTAATTAATAATACGTGGTTATTCATTGTGATAATACACATAGTTTCGAACTCAAATATGTGTGCTTGTGGATTGAACTCGAACCGCCAAGATTGAAAACAAAACGAACGTTCAGTCTCGAGGCCATCGCTGATAAAAAAAATTTGTGCGTATAGATAACATATTGGTTGTGAAAACGCAACACACATTTAATACATATAGCAAAAGACAATCAAAGTAAAGACATGAACTAGGAAATAAGACGTTGATTTCTTTCATCATTTAAGTGGACCTCATCAGGATTCAAGACTCACTCAAAGATACATCAGAAAACTGCACTAGAATCCAAATTTCTAAAATTACCAATAAAAAATCAACAGCAAATATTGCCGTCTTTAAAAACATCGTATTATTCCTTTATGATATCGAGCCTACAGCACCGCCTACCATTTCAAGCAAGATATTATAGAAAATGCAAAGGAATGAAACCATGAAAGAAACGTGGCTAAAAGCCTGTGTCGCAAAAAGATAAAAGTCTTGAACGAAATCATGGTGACAACAGCCCAAGGCAAACTAGACATAGGAGATGGAAAAATAACCTAGTTTAAAATGTAGACACGACGCCAGACGTTGCAAGTGCGCGCTTTGAGGGACCGCACTCTTTGTGTGCGGAGTCTCGCGACAAAGGATGAAAAAAGACGAGATCTTAGCCTTAATTAAATGAGCAGTGTTTTTATTTAATCAACTGGCCATTTACTGGGGATAATACACCTGGACAGCTGGTAATAGTCGAAGGCTTTTTCTGCTGAATACAAAAGATCAAGCGGCTTAAGTGGTGGTGAGTTGTTCTTTGTATAAAATTCAATTAATTCTCAATGAAACTCGAATACAGATTTCTCAGGAATTAACATTAAAGTGTCATACGCTATCCTATTTACGTTTTGAATTCGACGAGACTAAGTGATGTGTGTTATGGGTGACCTAGTTGAACATTGACCTGGACACTGGTTGTGTGTTTAAGCTCAGATGTGTTGTGAGACCACGTACAGGGAGCGTAGTGTGTGACACAGTGGGCCGGTGGAGCGATGAGCTGAAGGCTGCTAGTGTATGAGAGCTCAGGAGCGAGTGTTGTGAGACCACGTACAGGGAGCGTGGTGTGTGACACAGTGGGCCGGTGGAGCGACGAGCTGAAGGCTGCTAGTGTAGTGTAGTTCAGGGGCGAGTGTTTAAAGCGTTGTGTGCTATAATCTAAAGTTGCTTGTGTATGAGAAAATGCGATCAAGTGTTGTGCAGTTCTAATAAGCGGTTAAAGGAGATAAAAGCTGGCACTTTGCGTATAAGATATTAAATTGGAATAAAGAGCTGTCGGCTACGTCATCAAGTCGCAAGTCTGTGCGGCACTGGGGCGCGCTCAAAGCATTCCACCGCTTTGGAAATTGCTCAGCCGTGAATACCTGTGCATACACTTTAACAACATGAATGATGAAACGATTATTTTGTGGGTAAGCGGTAATTATCACTCGGTACACTGTTTTAGTACGAGTTTTGTTTAAATTGACTAATTTCGTCACCCATTGCCGTTTCATCATCATTAGCCTTAAGACGTCCACTGCTGGACATAGGCCTCCCTCAAAGACTTCTAAAGTGTTCTGTCGGAAGCGGCCTGCATCCAGCGGCTTCCCGCGATTTTCACCAAATCGTCCGTCCACCTCGTGGGTGGACGTCCAACGCTGTGCTTGCCGGTACGTGGCTCCACTCGAGAACCGTTAACCGTCCATTGCCGTTTAAAGGTCAAATTTTTTTTTTCTTTCGACTGACTCGTGGTCTCGCGGCACAAGTATGTGCCGTACGATCTAGAGGTCCTGGGTTCGATTCCCGGGTCTTAAAGAGTGTTATTGGGTTTTGCCATTAGGAAATTCACAGTAGCAGCACGGAGTCTAGAATTGTGCCCGAAAAACGGCAATAGGCTCGCCCCCTATTACGTGGGACTGATACATACCTGGCGAAATGTGAGTGCAGAAATGCACCTCTGCCTACCCCTTCGGGGAATACAGGCGTGAGGTTATGTATGTATGTATCAGTGGCGGTACTTCCATAGAAGCCCAAAAGCCCAGGTTGCCTTACAAAATTCCGAATAATAATCTTTAAGCATTAAATCTTTATTTAACAAACTCAATTGGACAAATAAATGAGAATATCTATACACCATAATAAACAATTATAAACTAAACATTAAAAATTAACGTGTAACACTTTTGGGCTTCTATGGAAGTACCGCCACTGGTATGTATGCATATTTTTTTTTATAAACTGACAGGACGAAGAGCTAACACCGCACCTGATGGTGAGCACGATGCTATCCAAACAGAGAATCAAGTGGCGAGAGACACTCATTTTTTATCACTCGTAACTCTCATGCCGACATCATTTGCTACTAAGATTTTTTTTATCGAAAGACCCAATAACAGTTTTCAAGCTCAAATGTTGAACCCGATGTTTTTAAGTCGCGACATCTTTACTGCGTTAGTATCAGCTATATAACAGATAAACCAAGGTATTACCAGTAATAGTACATTTGAATTAAGACCGATAAAAAACGACACAAAAATTTTCGTCACACGTCAATATTTACAAAAAAAAGTCAAGAATTTATGTCTTTAATGTAATTTACATTTTGCTAAGTGTTCACTTTGTGATTTGATCCTATGCCGTTTTTTTCCCCTATCCTACCAACAACCCATCGCCGTAACTAACGCCTGTGCTCCAGCACGCACAATATCAACGCCGAGCAATGAAGCTCAGCGAATCTAAGGGGACCTAATTTGTCCTAATCCCGCAACGAAGTTAATCAGAAAGACAATATAAAGGAGAAGTTGTCCACTTCCCTCCACAGCAAAGCGGCTGACAAAACATCCTGTGGCGTATTGTGGCAATTGACCCAGAGGTCCCGCGTTCGTTTCCCGAATGGATTTTTGTAATTGGAATTTCTCTAGAAAACACGGGGCAAAACTCGACCCTGCTGCGTGAGACTTAACCACAGGTGACCAAACGTTAATGTAGATCAAACATGCCAACTATCTCTGCCTACCCTCCGGCGATATGGTCGTGTGTGTTGTATAACAACATTATATGGAATATTGACACAGTTGCCGTGGAAATTTTCAAGTGTTTTATGTTAGGTAATAACCGTACTTTCGTGTATAACAAATATTTACCAACAAATCTTTTAATTGTATGCTATATTATACTTTATTAATGCTATAAACCTTTGTATATTCATGAAAAACAAATGTTGGTAGTGTCTTGTTGCAAAAATCGTGATGGCCTCGAGGTTTAGGCACGCTATCAAGAATCTCGGCGGTCGCGGGTTCAAACCCCAGGCACACACCTACGACTTTTCGAAGTTATGTGTGTGTTCACAATGAATTATCACGTACTTTAACGATGAAGGAAAATATCGTGATGAAACCTGCACACCTAAAAGCACTTAGGAATTTCATAGGTGTGTAGTCCGCGAACCCGCACTAGTCCAGCGGAGTGGACTAAGGCCTAAACCCTCTCAATGGTAGAGGAGGCCCGTGCCCAGCAGTGGGACGTATATGCGCTGATCAGTGGCGGGACTTCCATAGAAGCCCAAAAGCGTTAATCGTTAATTGTGTAATGTCTAGTTTAAATTTGCTTATTATGGGGTCTTTATTTAGCAAATTGCTTTAGTTAAATAAAGATTTCAAGCCTAAAAATTACTATTTGGAATTTTTAAAAAGGCAAACTGGGCTTTCGGGCTTCTATGGTAGTACCGCCACTGGCGCTGATAATGAATGATGAATGAATGTAGTCCGCGAACCCGCACTAGGCCAGCGTAGTGGACTAAGGCCTAAACCCTCTCAGTTGTAGAGGACTAAAAGTACCCTTTGTCCTTTTTCAAGATCCTATCTATGGAATCTGTTCAGGATATAGATCATTGAAATCTGTTCAGGCGTGAAAGCGTAATAGACAGACCGACAGACATACAGATATACATGAAGACAGAGTTATAATAATTTCGTATTAGTTTTTAGATAACAAACGACTTCATCGCAAATAAAAGTTATTTGCATTTTTCAACGTCAATTTATATACCGAAATAAATTCCGGAGTTCATATGTAGATGAAGTTAGGTGGCATTTGCAGGTCTACTTTGTGAAGAGTAAGTTTTTTTTATTTTATTTTTCTAGAAATTCAGTTTATAAGCAGTGATGGCCTCGAGGTTTAGGGGCGCGGTCGAGAATTTCTGCGGTCGCAGGTTCAAACCCCAGGCACACACCTCTGAATTTTGGAAGATATGTGTATTCACAATGAATTATCACTTGCTTTAACGGTGAAGGAAAACATCGTGATAAAACCTGCACACCTAAAAAGTTCTTAGGAATTTCTTAGGTGTGTAGTCCACCAACCCGCACTAGGCCAGCCTGATGGACTATGGCCTAAACCCTCTTAATGGTAGAGGAGGCCCGTGCCCAGCAGTGGGACGTATATGGGCTGATGATGATGATGATACTTACTAGCGAAATGTGGGTGCGGAAATGCACCTCTGCCTACCCCTTCGGGGAATATAGGCGTATGTATGTATGTAACTATTTTCGTAGTAATTATCGTCTACTCTCCACAGGTGTGGGATGCAAGCATAAAGTTTCGTCATCATGGAGACAGCAATAGCCCTGGCAGCAGTGAGGGCCATCCAGTTGCCCTTGGGGCTACTATCACTGTTTGATTTCACGAGCCCACTGTGGCCTAAGGATGCTAAAGTTGACAGTAAGGTTTTTTTTTTGCCTATCCCACCACACACCCGCCACTGTAACTGTAACTGTATGCTCAATAGTATGCATGTAACGTCTGGTGTTGTCTATTATACAGACCTTGTTGAATCCAGGAAGAATTTCCGTGCTTTCCAGCGTTTTTGCCATGCCTATTATTGGAAGTGTACATAACAGCTCGCACTTTAGGTCCAATTTAGTCAATAAAACTCATACAGTTTTTACCCGTGGTGCGTTACTTGCGTCTAATATCACTAAATGTAATTGTCTTTTTTATGTGAGGGTAAAACCTCATAGCTCAATGTTTTGTCACCCGCTTTGCTATGGAGGGAAGTGAACAATTCTTTGTTTTTCAACTCCTCCTTATATTGTCTTTCTGATTAACTTCGTTGCGGGATTATGACAAATTTAGGTCCCCTTAGATCCGCTGAGCTTCATTGCTCGGTGTCATTACTGTGCGTGCCGCTGTTGATCCTGGAGTACAGGAGTTACAGTGGCGGGTGTGTGGTGGGATAGGGACAAAATAGAACACACCCGCCACTGTAACTCCTGTGCTCCAGGATCAACAGCGGCAAGTTTCTAAACACATTCGATTGGCCCTTCTTCCAACCATCCCAGACTGGTTACTTTGCAAAGTTCATCGCTTCATCTTATTTCGCTCTTTATCCCAGAACACATCACCTCCAACGTTTATCTCGCCGTCTACAATAAGGTTACCAAAGAATATGCACCCTTCTTTCAGATTGCACGGCCTTTGACTACATATTAGTGGGGTGTGGCACTGCTGGTAGTGTCCTCGCCAACCGACTCACTGAAGATGGATACACCACTGTGTTAGCGATAGAGGCTGGTGAGGATCCAAATATAGAGGCTTTGGTAAGAATACATTTGGTAATAATAGATTGTACATATTCCTATTGAAATAGTCTGAATGTAAATAAAACCCTTGCTTGAAGTTTTTGTAACTTTTCAATTACTTCTGTATTTTATGTTCGAGTAGACTTTAGGGTTGTGTACAGAAACAAAAAAAGTAAATCTATAAATCAAAAATGCTCTCATTATTGTAGTAGGTCACCTGAAGTCCCTAATACAAAACCTTCCCATGTAATAATAAAAATAAAATTGGCGTATCTTCTTATACACGTCTCCTAACCACAAAAAACCTGCCAATTACATTACATATGTAGATACAGTGCGTTTTCATCACTAATGCCTTGAAAAATTGCATGACGGACACAACCATCAACGACGTCTGTCCTCACGCTTTTGCCCGTGTTCTGCTCGCAATCGTTCGACATTGTTTTTTGTTTCATTTTCTGAATAATCATCAATAATTGTTGTGTTGTTTCATTAATCATTTTAATTAATAATTCTTTAAATTTACTTTGACTAAAAATAAATTACCTCAATTTTTTTACCAAAATTGTACAATGTTACGTAACGTTTTAAATATCCAGTCTATATTATTATCGATAAATCTTACATAACGATTATTTCCCTTACAGCTAGCAGGCTTATTCGTCTCTCAGCCTAAATCAAAACAGGACTGGGACTACTACTCAACTTTCGATGACTATGCTGCACAAGGCACCAACAACTACACAGCAATAACTGCGGGAAAAATGCTCGGAGGCAGCAGCAGTCTCAATCACTTAATCAATGTTCGAGGAGTACCAGAAGACTTCGATAATTGGGCAAACATATCAGGCAACGAACATTGGAGATACGAAAATGTTCTACCATACTTCATCAAGAGTGAAAGAATAGAAGACAAAGAAATTTTAGAGTTCGATGGAGAGTATCATGGTACCAAAGGACCTGTTGGCATGACCCGAGAACTGTGGAAAACAAGCGAGAAATATTTTGAAGCATTCAAGGAAGTAGGAAACAACATAGTGCCAGACTTGAACGGACCTGTTACTTTGGGCTATTCCCATGCTTCGTTAACAATAGCTGACGGAATCAGGCAGAGTACTGCATATTCCTATTTGAGACCTATTCGTAAAAGGAAAAATTTGTATGTTGTAAAGAATACGTTGGCAACAAAAATCCTCTTTCGCGGTAAGACCGCATGTGGGGTGGAAACACGGGATAAACATGGAAATACTGTAGTGTACCGAGCTAAGAAAGAAGTTATCATAAGCGCAGGAGTATTTAATACTCCTAAATTGCTCATGTTGTCCGGAATTGGCCCTAAAGAGCACTTAGAGTCTATGAATATTGGTGTGCGGGCCGATTTGCCTGTAGGAGACAATCTTCAAGACCATACTACTACTAGTATAGTTTTTAAAATGGAGGCGTCACTTGAGATCCCACCTTTAATACCCCCTACTCAGTTACCATTCCCCCTTTTAACAGGGCTGGTCTCCTTAGATCCATCTAAGACTGTCGCTGATTATCAGACATATATCGCTCTAATACCTCACGACACCCCTTATATCCTTCTTTTATGTGGTGTGGTTTTCGGATATAGAAACGACATTTGCGACAGGTTCAATATAGAAAGCTTTGGAAGGAACACCATGTACACTTTATTAGCTAACCCAAAGCCTTTATCTACAGGTTTTGTTAGACTAAACAGCAAAGACCCTTCAGATCCACCAAAGATTACTTCAGGCTACTACAGAAACAAGGAAGATTTGGTCAAAGTCGCTCGGTCCATTCAAGACTTCATTAAGATCAGGAACTCCACTTACTTCCAGAGTGTGAACGCGGAGCTAATTGACCTAAAGTTGGAGGCTTGTAAGGATTTGGAGTATGGTTCTCAGAAATATTGGGAGTGCTATGCTTTGAATACGGCAACCAGCTCTTATCATTGGGGATGTTCATGTCCAATGGGTTCTGTGGTAGATGGAGATCTCAAGGTGTACGGGTTTGAGAGACTCAGGGTTGTGGACGCTAGTGTTATGCCAAATCTGCCGAGAGCTAACCCTGAGGCTGCCATTTTAATGATAGCTGAAAAGGCTGCTGAAATGATTAAGGAAGAGAAAATAACTTTAAAAGACAACGCACCGTGTTGTTCATGCGCTTAAAGTATTTAGGCTTTAATAAATAAAAACAAGGAACTCAAAATAAGGACGTCCACTACACGGTATGCATTCAAAATGAGAGATATTTTTCTCAGTAAACTGGCAGAGTCATCTTGCTGAGCTTAAGTCCATTTATGTTTGTATATGTATGTGTATATATATGTATATTTGTTTATTTATTTATATATATTATTTTTATATATACATAGCTATTTATTCATATTTTATATGAATTTATATGTATGTATGCATGTATGCTAGTATTTAGATGTTTGGTCTACACTACAAGTTTCTTTATACACCAGCCATGCTTCATCCCTCCACCACCCTAAGGTAGACTGGTAGAGAATGCCACAGGCATTAAGTCTGCCTATATACAGTTATGTATATGAAGCTTTATAAATAAATAAATAAACCTAATAAAATCTTTTGTTTGTTCTTATTGATAAACTACCAGAGACTTACTTGCTCTCACGAAAAAATCAGAAATAAATATATGAGCATCGATTTAAAAACTAAGTTGATGGAGATGTAACAAAAACTTCCATAAATTTTGAGATAAAGGACAGCCAAAGGTAACGATACAAAATTGACTGCCATCTAGGGGCATACAAAGTAATTATTATAAAAGGTGCTGATTAGATAATAGAACAAGTCTCGGTATTTGTGAGACCGTAAAGTTTCTCCTAGTTTTTGATACCCACGGCACATGACTCGTATCTTAGTGTGAAGTCAGAACTATGCATGAGACTGTTGGGAGCATTTATTTCATAATTTCCTTGCCCTGTTCCCAATTTCATTTAGGGTCAGCGCAGTATGTTTTATCCTTCCAAACATCCCTATCAGCCGTTATATCTTCATTCACCCCTGTTTCTTTCATATCTTCAGTCACGCACTCCATCCATCTTTTCTTTGGCCTTCTTCTGCTTGTCCATCCTTCAACTTTCATATTCATCACCTTTTTACCTACATATGGATGGTTTCCTTTCAGCTTATTTATCACAGGAGCTACTTTCAAACTTCCTCTAACGTTTCATTCCTCACTCTGTCAATCCTTGTTATACCACTCATCCTTCGCAACATTCGCATTTCTGCTGCATGCAATTTTTCGTCCGTCTTCTTCGTAGCCCAACACTCCGATCCATACAGTACGACAAGTCTTATTATGAACTTATACTGCCCTTCAATTTGAAGGGAATTCTAGGGTCACATATTGTGGATGAGACCTGTCGCCATTTCATCCATCCTGTTGGGACTCCAATTGGGTTTGCAATCTCGCAGTAACTTTTTTCCAGCGGCAAATTTGCGGGAAACTTGCCTTACTAGCGGGATCCCGCTGGACTTCCCGAAAAAATTTAAAAATGCAAATAATGCTATATTACCTGTAGATTACTTACACTATATAAAAAAAAATTGAAACAATTATACAATTTATCTAATAGAAAAAGTATTTTTCAACAGTTCTTATGAGGTTAGGTACGGAGTTTGCAATCCTGCATTCCGCGTTCCCCCATTTATTTATTTATTTAGCACAACCACATCACATATATTTATACATAATAGCTTAGTGAAATTTGCTTAGGTATTACATCTGATATTCATGACACTTAAGTTGTGCACAGCGTTCTCCGAAATAGTATAAGATAGCTAAGTGAAGAGACAAACAACCAATAATATACAATTATAATAATAAAAATTTAACAATTAACTAAATAATTTACAAATTAATAACTAATAAAAAATAATAATAATAATTTAAAAAAAAGTAACATACATACATACATAACCTCACGCCTATATTCCCCGAAGGAGTAGGCAGAGGTGCATTTCTGCACCCACATTTCGCCAGGTATGTATCAGTCCCACGTAATAGGGGGCAAGCCTATTGCCGTTTTTCGGGCACAATTCCAAACTCCGTGCTACTGAGAATTTCCTAATGAAAAAACCCAATAACACTTTGCCCGACCCGGGAATCGAACCCAGGACCTCTAGATCGCACAGCACATACCTGTGCCGCGAGACCAGGAGGCAGTCAAAGTCAAAAAAGTAACGAATAACAAAAATATAAAACATTTAGTATAATAAAAAAAATGTGCTAATTCTACTGACATTGCTCCAATATTATATTCTTAAAAGTGCGCGAGGAATTGATAAAGATGTCAATGCGTGATTGTATTAAATTGTATCGATCAAGGATTCTGTGCAAAGGTGACTGAAGCCCCAAATTAGTTTTTGCAAATGGTGGATAAAAAACTAAAATAATGTGTCTAGGATGTGAGTAAGGCACCACTATGAATATTCTTCCCAGAAGGTCACTACTTTGCGCATGATTATCGACTATTTTTTTAAGGAAGCATAAATCTAAGACACATCTACGATCTCGAAAGGCAATCATGTTAAATTTGGCCATTCGTTGATTATATGTGTTTCTGTGAGAGAAGCCACTGCAAGAGTATGCAAGATGTCTTTGTGAACGCTCTTTGTATGTTCTCAATTCGTTGCGAGTGAGCGGATTCAATCATCAGCCCATATCCGTCCCACTGCTGGGCACGGGCCTCGTCTACCATTGAGAGAGTTTAGGCCTTAGTCCACCACGCTGGCCTAGTGCGGGTTGGCGGATTACACACCTAAGAAATTCCTAAGAACTTTTAGGTGCGCAGCTTTCATCTCGATGTTTGCCTTCGCCGTTAAAGCAAGTGATAATTCATTGTGAATTTTATTTTATTTATTTATTTAAGCAAAATTTCTGACAAAAACAATGAACAATGAACTATGAGCTATCTTATGAACTAACTTAAAGACTAAAAATTGAGCGCCGGTACTTAAAAAGGTAACCCTGAACTTTAAGCACCTTTTTGCTATACTAAGATATTTTAAAGAAATACCCAATAACAGTTTCCTAGCTCGGATGTCGAACCCGATTTCTCTAAGTCGCGAGAGTCAATTTTTACTGCGTTAGTATCAGCTATATAAACTAGTGAACCAAGGTATATTTATAGTACATTTTAATTAAGACAGATAAAAGACGACACCAAATTTATTTCTGTCACACGTCAATATTTACGAAAAACAGTTTTAATTACCAATAATTTATGACTCCAATGAAATTAACATTTTGCTAAGTGTACTCTGAAGATAATACTGTGGAGTATAGTGGCAGTTGATCGAGAGGTCCCGTGTTCGATTCCTGGATCGATTATTGTAATTGGAATTTCTCTAGAAAACATTGGACAAAACTCGATTCTGTACGTGGAACGTAACCATAGGTGACCGAACGTAATGTAGAGCGAACATGCCAACTATATCTGCCTACCCTCCGGCGATACGGTCGTGTGTGTACTTGTATGTAATGTTTACACAATTGTAGTGGAAATTTTCAAGTGTTTTATGTTAGATAATAAAACATGGTATTTTCATGGATGACAAATACACGCAAACAATTTAATTGTATGCTATATAATATTTAATTATCCTATAAAACTTTGTAGAATTATGTCATGTCTCGTAGTTTTCAAAATTTGGCGGGTTAATCTGAGTGATCGCGGGTTCAAATCCCAAAACAACAAAAAGGGTAAAAAAACTAAAAACGATACATACATACATACATAAACTCACGCCTGTATTCCCCGAAGGGGTAGGCAGAGGTGCATTTCTGCACCCACATTTCGCCAGGTATGTATCAGTCCCACGTAATAGGGGGCGAGCCTATTGCCGTTTTTCGGGCACATTTCCAGACTCCGTGCTGTTACTGAGAATTTCCTAATGGAAAAAACCCAATAACACTTTGCCCGACCCGGGAATCGAACCCAGGACCTCTAGATCCCACGGCACATACTTGTACCGCGAGACCACGAGGCAGTCGATACCTACCCTTTTTTACCCCAACTCAATAATTATGGAAACTAGACCTTAACAAATTATATATTGAAATTTTTCTCATTTAAAATCACTCTTTTTATAGTAGTTTAGATAGAATAGATTAGTTAGTTTAGTCAAGGTTTAGACACCGATCGAGGATCTCGGCGGTCGTGGGTTCAAAACCCAGACACACACCTCTCTCTCTACTTTAACGGTGAAGGAAAACATCGGGAGGAAACCTGCACACCTAAAAGTTCTAAGGAATTTCTTAGGTGTGTTTTTCGCCAAGCGGCACTAGGAGAGCGTGGTGGACTAAGGGCTAAAGAGGTTCAGTTGTAGAGGAGGCCTGCTCCCAGCAGTGGGTCGTATATGGGCTGGTGATGACTTTTTTATTGGTGAAACTGCATGTAAATCCTATAGAAGTTTTTAGAAAGAATCAGGAACAGACAGCTCCACCTGGACGCAATTTTAAATTATGTCCCCATCCCACGGGAACATTGCATTTTCCTAGGATGAAAAGTACCCTATTTATTTTTCCAATATCCTGTCTTTCACAATTCCAAAGATTATTCTAATCTGTTCAGCAGTTTAGGCGTGAAAGCGTAATAGACAGCCAGTGAGACAGACTACATGTTTCTGTGTATTTACACAGAAAGACAGCTACTTTCTCATTTATAATATTTAAATGTATTTAGTAATGAAAAACTAAAGAACTGTACCTTAAGTGAGGCCAAATTTAAAAACTAGTTTTTAGATAACAAACGACTTCATGGCAAATTAAGGTTAATTACATTTTTATGTGTGTATTTATTTACTGAAATAATTTTCGGGGTTTATATGTAGAAGTAAGTTTGGTGGCATTTGCAAGTCTCCACTTTGTGAAGAGTAAGATTTTTTTAAATTTATCTAAATATGGACATAGGCCTCTCCCAATGACTTCCACAGCGACCTGGAAGTAGTGTGTAGTAGTGGAAGTCGTTGGGAGAGGCCTATGACCAGCAGTGGACTTCCATTGGCTGATGGATTGGATTCATCATCAGTCCAATACGTCCCACTGCTGGGCCCGGGCCTCCTCTACAACTGAGAGGGTTTAAGCCTTAGTCCACCACGCTGGCCTAGTGCGGGTTGGCGGACTACACACCTAAGAAATTCCTAAGAACTTTTACGTGTGCAGGTTTTATCACGATGTTTTCCTTTACCGTTAAAGCAAGTGATAATTCATTGTGAATACACACATAACTTCGAAAAGTCAGAGGTGTGTGCCTGGGGTTTGAACCTGCGACCGCCGAAATTCTCGACCGCGCGCCTAAACCTCGAGGCCATCACTGCTTATTGGATTGCATTATTGGCTATTGCTTGATTGGATTGGATTGATCTAAATATGCAGAGGACAATTTCAGGCCTAGAAAAGTGTTGTTAATTATTTCTATAACACAATTCCCATAAGAAGGTAACACGGAGACTGAATAAAGGCTATATGGTCCCATCAACTCGACACTTAAAACCCATTTGGCGAAACTTAGGGGTAAAATACACGTCTGTCTACCCTTGGGGGAAACCAGCGTGACTATGTATGCAGCAGCCGTAGGATGCATACGGCTAGGTATATGGAAGCTTAATTAATACTTAAAAAAAGTTGCGTTTGTACGTATTTTCGTAGTTAATCTAGTCTATTCTCCATAAGCAAGAATCCTCCTCAAGCGGCGGTCGCGGGTTCAAACCCCAGGCACACACCTCTGACTTTTCCAAGTTATGTGTGTATTCACAATGAATTATCACTTGCTTTAACGGTGAAGGAAAACATCGTGATGAAACCTGCAAACCTAAAAGCTCTAAGAAATTTCTTAGGTGTGTAGTCCGCCAACCCGCACTAGGCCAGCGTGGTGGACTAAAGCCTAAACCCTCTCAATAGTAGAGGAGGCCCGCGCCCAGCAGTGGTACGGATATGGGCTGATGATGATGATTCTCCACAGGTGTGGGATACAACCATAAGCTTTCGTCATCATGGAGACTGCAATAGCCCAGGCAGCTGTGAGAGCCATCCAGGTGCCCCTAGGGCTAATATCACTGCTTCATTTCACAAAACCAATATGGCCTAAGGATGCTAAAGTTGAAAGTAAGGATATTTGTTGTTACCTTAGGAAATTCGACGAATCAGTTCAAATAAGCAGCATTGGACTATCCCTCCATAACTATGTGAAGATTTTATTGATCGTCTTTGGCGATTGTAGAATTAAATCCCAGACTCACTTCACTAAACTAGCTATTGCCGCTTCGAAACGTGTTATCGCTGTGGAGAAGAAACGGCAAGAAACTCCCTCAGCAACACGACATGTCATTATTTTTTTTCTTTAAATAATAGCAATATGTGTCTTTTTTTTTCATTACATTATTTAAATTTTACATTATAAATGTCATAACGATACAAACTGTAGCAACAAAACAAAACTCCGATCAATTTAATTACTCCCAGGGCTTATTATCTTCAATAAAATACTAATTAATACCTACTACTTTGTATTACTATAAATATCAGATTTTGTAAAAATATCGTATTAAAACCTTTCATCATCAAATATTTATTTATATATTTCGTGGTCTCGTGGTACAAGTATGTACCGTGCGATCTAGAGGTCCTGAGTTTGATTCCCGGGTCGGGCAAAGTGTTATTAGGTTTTTCCATTAGGAAATTCTAAGTAGCAGCACGGAGTCTGGATTTATGCCCGAAAAACGGCAATAGGCTCGCCCCCTATTACGTGGGACTGATACAAACCTGGCGAAATGTGGGTGCAGAAATGCACCTCTGCCTACCCCCTTGGGGAATACAGGCGTGAGTTTACGTATGTGTGTATATTTTTTGTCATCATCACCAGCCTCTCTCACGTCCACTGCTGGACATAGGCCTCTCCTATGGCACGTCACTTGGCTCAATCTTCGGCCCACAACCTCTTCCTACTACGATGCGAGAACTACTGCGATTGCCAACCCCTATGCCCATTATGGGCATTACCTCTCATTCATATTTTTTGTACCTCGATTTAATTTCCAAAGTGGTGATATAATTATTCGCATAAAAATCTCTTAAACTTGTAAATAAGGATCAAGTTACCTATAGCGGTCCGCTGCTCGGCATAAGCCTCTTAAAATTTCCGCCTTCGATCCTCAACTTTTCTCATACATCAGACTTTTCACGAAAATCAATGCTTATTAAAACGAGATGAACACTTCTCGAAGCTCAAGTGTTTCTCTATTCAATGGTATCTTTAGTCTCCCGCAATAAGAATACACAACTCTTAAAAGTAAATGCTTGCATGTTCTAGATAATCCGCACTAGGCCAGCGTGGTGGACTAAGGCCTAAACCTAAACTCTCTCAATGGTAGAGGCGGCCCGTGCCCAGCAGTAGGACGTATATGGGCTGATGATGATGATGACGATGATGATGTTCTAGATTGCATGGCCTTTGACTACATCATAGTGGGGTGTGGTACTGCTGGTAGTGTCCTCGCCAACCGACTCACTGAAGATGAAGATATCACTGTGCTGGCAATAGAGGCTGGTGGGGATCCAAATATAGAGGCTTTGGTAAGAATACCAGCGCAACTGCTAAGGTTGTACATATTCTTATTGAAATACTTTCACTGGAAATGAGACCCTTGCTTAAAGTTTTCTCAATTATTTCTGTACTTGCCTGGTTGTAGGTTTCGAGAACTGCAACTTTCTGCTGTAATTTCTTTTTTTTTTGTCAATAACAAGTCTGAGTACTTGGTTTTGTTGCTTAGTAAGGAACTTAAATACGAGTAATTTATCAGTCATTTTCGATTAATATAATTCAATATATAATTTTGTAAACATATGCCTATTCTGAGTGTTCTTCGTTCCAATTTCTGAATAATCATCAATTATGTTGTCTTGTCGCATCACTAGCCACATTAGCCAAATATATATACAATGTTATTCATTATATACAGGGTTACAGGTAAAGTCGTTCTATATCCGTTAAGGGCGTGTAGTTTACATCGTTTCTGACTGATTTGACTATGAGACACCCTATCCTAAATGTAACCGTTTTCGAGATATTTGAATTTAATAGTTTTTTCCAAAAAAACTCCCGATTTTCGGCTATCAGCTTAAATATTTTGAAATGTGTAAGTCTTATTATTATTATTATTTGATTTTTACATGTAATATCTCGAAAACGGTTAGATTTAGGATAGGGTGTCTCATAGTCAAACCAGTCAGAAACGATGTAAACTACACGCCCTTAATGGATATAGGACGACGATACCTGTAACCCTGTATATATGATGTCATTTACTTTGACTAAAAATAAATTATCTCCATTTTATTTACCAAATGTTGTTCGGTGTTACATTTTTAAATATCAAATCTATATTTCTTCTTCTTCTTGTATGTATACAAATTTAAGACAATAATTATTTATTTTACAGCTAGCAGGCTTATTCGTCACTCAACCCAAAACAAAACGGGACTGGGACTACTATTCAACTTTCGATGACTATGCTGCACAAGGCACCAACAACTACACAACAATAACTGCGGGAAAAATGCTCGGAGGCAGCAGCAGTCTTAACCACTTAATCAGTGTTCGAGGAGTACCAGAAGACTTCGATAATTGGGCAAACATATCAGGCAACGAACATTGGAGATACGAAAATGTTCTGCCATACTTCATCAAGAGTGAAAGAATAGAAGACAAAGAAATTTTAGAATTCGATGGAGAGTATCATGGTACCAAAGGACCTGTCGGCATGACCCGAGAACTGAGGAAAAGTAGCAAGAAATATTTTGAAGCATTCAAGGAAGTAGGAAACAACATAGTGCCAGACTTGAACGGACCTGTTACTTTGGGCTATTCCTATGCTTTGCTGACTATAGCTGACGGAATCAGGCAGAGTACTGCATATTCCTATTTGAGACCTATTCGTAAAAGGAAAAATTTGTATGTTGTAAAGAATACATTGGCAACAAAAATCCTCTTTCGCGGTAAGACCGCATGCGGGGTAGAAGCACGCGATAAACATGGAAATACTGTAGTGTACCGAGCTAAGAAAGAAGTTATCGTAAGCGCAGGAGTATTTAATACTCCTCAATTGCTCATGTTGTCCGGAATTGGCCCTGAAGAGCACTTAGAGTCTATGAATATTTGTGTGCGGGCTGATTTGCCTGTAGGAGACAATCTTCAAGACCATACTATCACTAGTATAGTTTTTAAAATGGAGAAGTCACTTGCTATCCCACCTTTAATACCCCCTACTCAGTTACCATTCCCCCTTTTAACAGGGCTGGTCTCCTTAGATCCATCTAAGACTGTCGCTGATTATCAGACATTTGTCGGTCTACTACCTCACGACACCCCTTATATCCTTCTTTTATGTGGTGTGGTTTTCGCGTATAGAAACGACATTTGCGACAGGTTCAATAAAGATAGCGTTGGAAGGAACACTATGTACACTTTGTTAGTTAACCCAAAGCCTTTATCTACAGGTTTTGTAAGATTAAACAGCAAAGACCCTTCTAATCCACCAAAGATTACTACAGGCTACTATAGAAACAAGGAAGATTTGGTCAAAGTCGCTCGGTCCATTCAAGACTTCATTAAGATCAGGAACTCTACTTACTTCCAGAGTGTGAAAGCGGAGCTAATTGACCTAAAGTTGGAGGCTTGTAAGGATTTGGAGTATGGTTCTCAGAAATATTGGGAGTGCTATGCTTTGAATACAGCAACCAGCTCTTATCATTGGGGATGTACATGTCCAATAGGTTCTGTGGTAGATGGAGATCTTAAGGTGTACGGGTTTAAGAGACTCAGGGTTGTGGACGCTAGTGTTATGCCAAATCTCCCGAGAGCAAACCCTGAGGCTGCCGTTTTGATGATAGCTGAAAAGGCTGCTAACATGATTAAGAAAGAGAGAAGAACTTTAAAGGACAACAAACGGTGTTGTTCATGCGCTTAAAATATTTAGGCTGTAAATAAATAAACCTAATAAAATCTGTTGTTGGTTCTTATTGATAAACTACCAAAGACTTATTGCTCTCACGAAAAAATCAGAAATAAATATATGAGCATCGATCATTCGATTTAAAATGTCCTGATTAGCCGCATAGTTCAAGTCTGGGTGTTTCATCATCATCATCATCAGCCCAAATACGTCCCACTGCTGGGCACGGGCCTCCTCTACAACTGAGAGGGTTTAGGCCTTAGTCCACCACGCTGGCCTAGTGCGGGTTGGCGGACTACACACCTAAGAAATTCCTAAGAACTTTTAGGTGTGCAGGTTTCATCACGATGTTTTCCTTCACCGTCAAAGCAAGTGATAATTCATTGTGAATACACACATAACTTCGAAAAGTGAGAGGTGTGTGTCTGGGGTTTGAACCTGCGACCGCCGAAATTCTCGACCGCGCGCCTAACCTCGAGGCCATCACTGCTCGGTTGCTTATGAGTCCGTAAAGTTTCTCGTTGTTTCTGATACCCACGGCACACGACTCGTGGGTGTATTTATATTTCATCCCTAAAGATAAGGTGAAGTAAGGTGAAGTCGTGATGGCCTCGAGGTTTAGGCACGCGGTCGAGAATCTCGACGGTCGCGGGTTCAAACCCCAGGCACACACCTCTGACTTTTCCAAGTTATATGTGTATTCACAAAGAGTTATCACGTACTTTAACGGTGAAGGAAAACATCGTGATGAAACCGGCACACCTAAAAGTCCTTAGGAATTTCTTAGGTGTGTAGTCCGCCAACCCGCACTAGGCCAGCGTGGTGGACTAAGGTCTAAACCCTCTCAATTGTAGAGGAGGCCCGTGCTCAGCAGTGGGATATATTTGGGCTGATGACGATGACGATATAGGTATCGTATAACGGATGGATAAGGGCTGCTCAAGACCGGGATGGTTGGCGCTTTCTTGGGGAGGCCTACGTTCAGCAGTGGACGGCGATAGGCTGAGTATATATATAGGTACTGCATGCTGCTTTTGAGAATTGCCTAATAGGAAACTCAATAGGAATGCTCAATACGAACGTGGAACGCGCGCTGATTCTGATGTCACAAGACCAACGAACCACATTCCTCTTCTCCTTATTTTCGCTATCCCATCCATCGCCTGACTTTTGCAACACCTATTTAATTATATGTCCGCTAGCCCACGCAGGGCGTGATGGACTAATCCCTCGCTGTGAAGGAGGCCCGTGCCCAGCAGTGGGACTTATACGGGCCGATGGTGGCGATTTAATAGTATTTAGTTGTTTATTTATTTCTATTACATACATACATAAACTCACGCCTGTATTCCCCGAAGGGGTAGGCAGAGGTGCATTTCTGCACCCACATTTCGCCAGGTATGTATCAGTCCCACGTAATAGGGGGCGAGCCTGTTGCCGTTTTTCGGGCACATTTCCAGACTCCGTGCTGTTACTGAGAATTTCCTAATGGAAAAACCCAATAACACTTTGCCCGACCCGGGAATCGAACCCAGTACCTCTAGATCGCACGGCACATACTTGTACCGCGAGACCACGAGGCAGTCTTTCTATTAAGTAAGTTAATATCGGATGATGTGTAAAATTTAAAAACACTTATCTGTTTTGCTGATTGTATGTTAATGTTGCTAGCTTTTATTGTACCTTGCCTGTTTAATTGATATTTAAATAAAACAATTAGAATTTATCAGTTTTTATTGTTTTCATGTATGTAGGTACTCGTCTAGGGTAAAACCCGGATAGGATAAAAACAATGATTTTTTAGTACCAGTATTTGAAGATTATTTCGATGTGTAAATCGAAGCATTAGTCTTTCATCTTCCATAACAGACCATTTTTGGTAAAATAATTAATATTCGTTTTGAGTAAATCCTCTTTTATTTGACCTCTAAAAAAGGATAGTAGCATATCGTTAATAATTATTCGGGGGATACTTGCCTCGTATAAGGATAGATGCCTCTCAAAGGTTAGTCCAGATAAAATTCAAGTCTTTCTTATGAACTAAGATCCTTAATTAAATACTAATCTTAATATTAATCAACATTATAAAACAGTGATGTGCCTTAACATTTTAAACGATAAAATTATAACAAAAATATGATTGTTAAAGTGACACATTTAAAATTCACACACACAACCCTACGCCTACATTCCCCGAAGGGGTAGGCAGAGGTGCATTTCTGCACCCAAAATTCGCCAGGTATGTATCAGTCCCACGTAATAGAGGACGAGTCTAATGCCGTTTTTCGGGCACATTTCCAGACTCGTGCTGCTACTGTGAATTTCCTAATTGAAAAACCCAATAACACTTTGCCCGACCCGGGAATCGAACCCAGGACCTCTAGATAGCACGGCAAATACTTGTGCCGCGAGACCACGGGGCAGTCATAACATAAATAGAAAATATTTAACAGTAACATGTAAAATGATCTCGAATCTTGAAGGAAACGCGCGAGCGACTACTGCTACAAATAGTCGTTCGGTGGTAATTCATGACTTTTCGAAAACCTATCGCTTATGCGAAATTGGAAAAACTGCCACCGCTTCGTAATGTGTTATAGCTGTTGAAAAGTAGCGGCGCAAAAAACTCCCAGCAAAACGGTGAAGGAAAACATCGTGATGAAACCTGCACACCTAAAAGTTCCTAAGAATTTCCTAGGTGTGTAATCCGCAAACCCGCACTAGGCCAGCGTGTTGGACTAAGGCCTAACCCCTCTCAGTTGATAAGGCCCGTGCCCAGCAGTGGGACGTATATGGGCTGATGATGATGATATAAAATGTCAAATACAACACTTAGATTCAGTCATTTCAGAATATTTACAACCAAGTTCGGAAGACAGTCATTACTAGAGAAGAACAGGCAAGAAACTCTATCGTAGCTCTTTTCCAATCAAGAAATAGTTTACGATTTCAATACTAAGATTACAAAAAGGATGTGTTTAATGAGGCTAATCCTATAGCTTTGAAATGCTATACTTTTGTTATATTACTATGTAAATGCTTTGTGTAATAAAACCTCTTCGGAAGCCATAAATAATTATTGGTAATTAAAATGTTCTACTGCAGTGACGTGGGTGTAAGCAAATCAGATAGATATAGATAGATAGATAGATATAGATAGAGGTTTAGGTGCGCGGTCGAGAATTTCGGCGGTCGCAGGTTCAAACCCCAGGCACACACCTCTGACTTTCGAAGTTATGTGTGTATTCACAATGAATTATCACTTGCTTTAACGGCGAAGGCAAACATCGAGATGAAAGCTGCGCACCTAAAAGTTCTTAGGAATTTCTTAGGTGTGTAATCCGCCAACCCGCACTAGGCTAGCGTGGTGGACTATGGCCAAAATGCTCTCAATGGTAGACGAGGCCCGTGCCCAGCAGTGGGACGTGTATGGGCTGATGATGATAGATAGATAAACACTTTATTGTGCACCATTTAAACAAAGATATAATACAATGGACAACTTATAATATAGTGGACAATCGGCGGTCTTATCGCTCAAAGCGATCTCTTCAACGAGTGATCATGGAAATGTGGGGGTGTTAAAAAACATATATACATACCAAATACATATATACTTAAATATAATACATATACATATAGTGCATAAAAAACAATATAACAATATACAAGAAAATAACAATAGCTACTAATATTTAGAAAGGTAATATGTCTTTAAATATGTCTTTTGACGAAGTAAACAATGCACTTCGTAAAGTTGTTCAGTGGTTTGATAATAATAATTTACTTTTAAATGCGAAAAAAACTAAATGTGTTAAATTCACAATGCCCAATGTTAAGCAATTAAAAACCACTGTACAAATTAACGGTGAAGAACTGGATCCTGTTGCGTCTACTACATTTCTGGGCATTACGGTAGACGCAAAACTCCAATGGGGACCGCACATTCAACAATTGGCAAGCAAATTAAGTTCAGCGGCATATGCAGTGAAAAAGATCAGACGTCTGACTGACGAGGAAGCGGCAAGAATGGTTTATTTTAGCTATTTCCATAGCCTTATGTCGTATGGTATTCTTTTGTGGGGAGCTTCTGCGGATATTAACACTATTTTTGTTTTGCAAAAAAGAGCCATTAGGGCTATTTATAATTTAGGTCCCAGGGCTTCACTTAGAGAAAAATTTAAAGAAATAAATATTCTTACCGTCACTTGTCAGTTTATATACGAGAACTTAATGTACGTCCAAAAGAATCTTGATAAATTTAATAAAATTTGTAATGTACACAATAAAAATACTAGGAACAAATGTAATCTCGTTCAACACATAACTCGTCTCCGGAAAGTTAATAACTCTTTTATGGGGCAATGTATACGCTTCTATAACAAACTTCCGAGGGCTATTAGGGAGCTTCCCTTGACACAGTTTAAGAAATCAATTAAAGATAAGCTTTGCAAAAAAGCATACTATAAAATTTCAGATTTTATTGAAGATAATAAGCCCTGGGAGTAATGTAAATTGATCGGAGTTTTGTTGCTATAGTTTGTATCATTATGACATTTACAATGTAAAATTTAAATAATGTAATTAAAAAAAGACATTTATTGCTATTTAAAAAAATGACATGTCGTGTTGCTGAGGGAGTTTCTTGCCGTTTCTTCTCCACAGCTGTAACACGTTTCGAAGCGGCAATAGTTTAAAAAATATAAAAAAGTGTAAAATGGACGATTCAAAAGAACTTGTAAAAGTCTATTTGAATAAAGATAATTTGACTTTGACTTTGACTTTGACTTTGACTTTAACCGATTTTTAAAAATATTGAGAGATGGCGCTAATTAAATTTTCTTTCGTTTTTATCACTTCCAATTTCAATATCCATAATATTGTTTATACAGCTGAAGTAAAGATAATATTTTCACTAGCCGATGCGCGTGACTTTATCAGCTGGATTTTGAAATACAAATTTAATCCTATTATCAAAGTATGGGTGGTAGTGTTAATCATGCAGCGCATCTTCATATTATGTATGGATGTGTCGTGCAATCTACAGGTAAGAGGTTCGATTTCAGGGTCCGGCAAGGTTTTATTGGTGGTGTAGGCAGGTGGCTAGACACCAGCTTGCGAAACGAGAGCCCGCGGGTTCGATCCCCATACCGAGACAAATGTTTGTGTGATCCACAAATATTTGTTTATGGTCTGGGTGTTTGTGAGAGCGAAAAGTCTTTCGTAGTATCTGATAACCACGACACAAGACTCGTATCTTAATGTGGGGTCAGAACTGTGTATGTGACTGTTGGGTGTATTTATATATTTCGGTGTATTTATAAAGACAATGTAGTGACCTAAATGAAAATGAGAGGCTTTATTTCTTTGACCATATTTTAAAATTGAATGCATGTAGAATTTCGGAAGAGATTTATTGTGTGGAAATTAATAGTGATTTATTAGAAAAGATAAATGTGAGTTTTGAAAGCCAAAGAGGTGCATTTGGCACGCAGTTGTCTACTTACACTAATGAAAGACAGTTGTATGTATGTGTCTGCCCTGTGGCAAGGGGCGTTAGTATCCCACCACGGTATCCCCTGCCTGTCGTAAAAGGCGACTCAAATAGGCCTAAGGTTGGTGACCCCGACATACGCTTTCTGCTCCTCTCCCCCAGGGCTGGCGAGAAATAGAGCCGTAATCAGCTTTCCCTTTGACAAAAAACAAAAAAAAGATGTATGTATTTGTGAAAAATTCATCAAAATTTTTACATCTTTTAATTACTGTTAATTAAATTACATTAAACAAATATATAAAAAAACGGTTAAGACGTGTCAGGCCCCGTATAGAATGAGGTTCCGTAGTCACCCACAATAATTTATATGTAAACTCATAATGTATGAAGTTTTCCAAGTTAGCGCATTTTATAAGTAAGGCCTCTAACTCCTGAACTAACCAAATTATCCAAGCCGTTATAGTTTTCTTTCATAATTCATCACGCGGACATTGTGATTTTTTTCAGATTTTCGATCCAGCTTTTAGAGGGGGGGGGGGGGGGTTATAAAAAAAATACTTTGAATTAAAACATCTCGCAACCGGATAACCAAATAAAAAAATAATCTATCTAATTATACCCCACTCTAAGGGCCTAAGGGCCTCTAAGGGGTAGACGCAAGAAAAAAATCATACCCAAGTAACGTGTAGGGGACGTATCCAAAACAAAAAGATATTTTATTTTAGTATTTTATCGATGTGGTAAATAAATCCATGCATAGTTCCATCTTTCTAGCACTAACCTTTTGGATGGTAAGCCGAGGACGGACTGAAGGACCTGACGTAACTATAAGGGTTCCGAGATAAGAACTACGGAACCTAAAACTAGTTTAAAACCTTAAATATCCATTGACGTCAAGCTAAATTAAGGTTAAGTACATTTTCAACACTTGTATTACAAAAATATACGGCAAGAAATTAGTAGGCTCACAAGTGAAGCTGACTTTGCGGGCAGATGCTAGTCTTTCTACTTTCATCATTTAGTTTAAAGTAAGTCTTTTTATTTACTCCATACATACATACATAACCTCACGCCTGTATTTCTCGAAGGGGTAGGCAGAGGTACATTTCTGCACCAAAATTTCGCCAGGTATGTATCAGCCCCACGTAATAGGGGGCGAGCCTATTGCCGTTTTTCGGACTCCTTGCTACTACTGAAAATTACCTAATGGAAAACCCAATAACACTTTACCCGAACCGGGATCGAACCCAGGACCTCTAGATCGCACGGCACATACTTGTGCTGCGAGACCACGAGGCATTTACTGCTCAGAGATAAAAAGTCGAGATGACCTCAAGAAAAAAGTCGTCGCCTCTAGGCGCGCGGTCGAGTCAAGGTGGCGGGTTTTAACCCCAGATACCCGTCTGAATTTTCGAAGCTAAACGTGTATTCAAAATGAATTACGTATTTTAACGGTGAAGGAAATCACCGTCAGGAACCTTAGTGTTCTAACACAAAGCCACAATAAATTGGTTTCTTGTTGTTTTATAGGAATCTATATATGTACTTACATATAAATAAAATTGGAGTGTCTGTTTGTAATATTGAAATTACCTTTTTGTTACTACATGTATTTTTTTTTAATAAATACTCCCAACAGTCACATACATAGTTCTGACCCCACACTAAGATACAATTCTTGTGTCGTGGGTATCAGAAACTACGAGAGACTTTTCGGTCTCACAAACACCCAGACCCGAAACAAATACTTGTGGATCACACAAACATTTGTCTCGGTGCGGGGATCGAACCCGCGGCCTCTTGTTTCGCAAGCTGGTGTCTAGCCAACTGCGCCACGGGGCTGTCAATGAATATATACGATACATACACCAAAATAACATTTATTTTTTATTTTTGTCGGTCTGTCTATCTGTTTGTTCCGTCTATCTCTGAAATGGCTGGACCGATTTTGACGGGACGTTTATTGGCAGGTAGCTGATGTAATAAGGAGTCCAGTACCGCGCGCAGCTCACGCGCATGCTCAGCTATTGTCAATAAAAATATAACTTATTTGAAATACGTAAAAATAAAATGAAATTAAGTCAAAGTCAAATTATCTTTATTCAAATAGACTTTTACAAGTTCTTTTGAATCGTCAATTTTACACTTTTTAATATTTTTTTAAACTATTAAACTATTGCCGCTTCGAAACGTGTTATAGCTGTGGAGAAGAAACGGCAAGAAACTCCCTCAGCAACACGAAATGTCATTTTTTTTTTTTAAATAGAAAATTGCATATTTTTTTTAATAAACAGTTTCAATTTTACATGATAAATGTCATAACGTTAAATGTCATAACGATACATGTCATAATGATACATTTCATAACGATACAAACTGTAGCAACACAATAAAACTCCGATCAATTTACTTACTCCCAGGGCTTACTATCTTCAATAAAATCTGAAATTTTATAGTATGCTTTTTGGTAAAGTTTTTCTTTTATTAATTCTTTAAACTTATTCAAGGGAAGCTCCCTAAAGTCTCCTAAGTGGGTATCCTAATAAAAAAAAAGTAAAAAATTAAAGAATCGACTGTTAGGCGGAACGAAGTTCGCCGGGTCAGCTATTTTTAAATATAAAGAACGCTCTAGAACATTCATTCTCTCCTATTAATTGTAACGTGCCGTGCCCAACAGTGGGGTTTATATTATTTAGATAGTTGACCCTTTATCTCGCCCCCTATTACGTGGGACTGATACATACCTGGCGAAATGTGTGTGCAGAAATGCACCTCTGCATACCCCTTCGGGGACTACAGGCGTGAGTTTATGTATGTATGTTGACCCTTTATAACAATTGGATAAAAGCATTAGTTAAGAAGCACAAGTAAGACCGCCTGTTGTAGCTGTTGTTCAATGCTGTTTATTTCATTTTTTTACATATAAATGTATAGTGTTGTATAAAGAATGTTTATTTATTTTATTTATATTTATTTAAAACTTTATTGTACACATGAGATTAAAACTACGGAGTACAGTAGACTAAATTAGTACAATAGGCGGTCTTATCGCCTAATTAAATTAGAAGATAGAAAATATTAACTTAGAATTAGAAGCAGTGGAACCGTGCTGGGCCCATTACCTGATGAGATAAAATGAATAATACAGTTTTAAATTTGGTTAACATTTAATTTTAACAACTGTAAGTTCTTAGTACAAGGATTTAAATCACTACAACATTAGTCGTGAAAAAGTCGTGATGGCCTCGACGTTTGGGCACGCGGTCGAGAATCTCGACGGTCGCGGGTTCAAACCCCAGGCACACACCTCTGACTTTTCGAAGTTATGTGTGTATTCACAATGAATTATTACGTACTTTAACGGTGAAGGAAAACATTGTGATAAAACCTGCACACCTAAAAAAGTTCTTAGGAATTTCTTAGGTGTGTAGTCGGCGGACTACACTAGGCCAGCGTGGTGGACTAAGGCCTAAACCCTCTCAGTTGTAGAGGAGGCCCGTGCCTAGCAGTGGGACGTATATGGGCTTATGATGATGACAACATTAGTAAAAAAAAATGAATTTGTTGTACATTGATATATTTTCAACAAAATATTAACTTAGAATAATAAATTGTATCATATAAAGTTCAGTTTCTTACAGTCATCATGGAGACTCAATTAGCCCTGGCAGGAGTACAGGCAACGCACATCCCCTTCAAGTTGCTAACACTATTAAATCTGGCCAGACCATTGTGGCCTAAGGATGCAAAAGTTGAAAGTAAGTATTCATTTAGACTTCCCATATTCCCTTTAAAATAACCTTCAAACCTTATTTTAACAAATAGGAATCGACCGACTGCCTCGTGGTCTCTCGGCACTAGTATTTAAAGTGCGATCTAAAGGACCTTGGTTCAATTCCCGGGCCAGGCAAAGCGCTATTAAATTAAATTTAAATGAAGCGCTAAATTATTCCTTACCTCGTAATAATCTCTCTTATAATATTTTCACTCCCTAGGTGCATAAGGTTAGTGAAATGTTGTTAAAGATGAAAGATCGGGTAGTAATCTTTTTAGACTTTTAGATTCTTTAAAAAAAAACGAATTTATGTGTATGTGTGTATTCATAATGAATTATCGTGATAATCATATCGTACTTTAACGATAAAGGAAAACTTTGTGAGGAAACCTGCACACCTAAAAGTTCTTAGGAATTTCTTAGGTGTGTAGTCCGCCAACCCGCGCTAGGCCATGTAGGTTGTCTGGAAGAGATCGCAGCTAGCGATAAGACCGCCTATTGTGCCTATACTTATTGTCTTCATTGTTTTCAATCATGTAGTATAAATTATTGTATAGTGTACTAAAAAGTATAAATAAATAAATAAATAGGCCAGTGTGGTGGACTAAGGCCTAAACCCTCTAAGTTGCAGAGGAAGCCCGTGCCCAGCAGTGGGACGTTTATGGGCTGATGATGATGATGAATTTTTAGCACGGTCCCTCTGTTTGACAAGGAATTGTTCTTAACACCCACGCGACTATTCAAGACTATACTTTTAACAGCGACGAGCTACATATTGGGAGCAGTGGCGGTGCTGCCATAGAAGCCCAAAAGCCCAGTTTGCCTTCCACAATTCCGAATTATAATTTTTAAACTTTAAATCTTTATTTAACAAAAAGCAATTTGTTAAATAAAGACCCCACAATAAGCAAATATAAAGTAGACATTACACAATTAACGTTTAACGCTTTTGGGCTTCTATGGAAGTACCGCCACTGATTGGGAGATAATTTATAGACTTAAGAGCGTCCAAGGACTTTTGTGGTATGGCTATGTCTGTCGAAAAGAGACATGTTGCTTATATCAGAAACCGCTTGCCATTGGAGTTGCTTAGGGTTTTTCCTCGGTCAGCATGTCCTGTCTGCATAATGAGGAATGCTTTAAAAATTGTATAGCATTTGTTCAGCAACATACAACAAAAATTATACTTTGTATTACAGATTGTATGGCCTTTGACTACATCATAGTGGGGTGTGGTACTGCTGGTAGTGTCCTCGCCAACCGACTCACTGAAGATGAAGATATCACTGTGCTAGTAATAGAGGCTGGCGGGAATCCAAACATACAAGCACTGGTGAGTATATCACCAGTCTAATTAATTTCCAATAAACTGGTTTTGCCCTGGTTATTAGGACCCATAGTTCAGATGTATGAACTATAAACAAATAAAATGTTTTTGTTAATTGATAAGGGTGTTGTATACAAGTATTATACCTATTATTTAGTAGTAATGGCCACGAAGATTAGGCACACGGTGGAAGAATCTCGCCGGTCGGGGGTTCAAACCCTAAGCGCATATGTAACTCTGACTTTTCGAAGTTATCACGTTCTTTAACGGTGAAGGAAAATGTCGTAAGGAAACCTGCGCACCTAAAAGTTCTTACGAATTTCATAGGTGTGTAGTCCGCCTTAGTCTTAACCCTCTCAATTTTGGAGGAGCAGCAGTGGGACTTATGATAATCATGATTTCTCTTTTAGCTCCCTGGCCTATTTGTCACTCAGCCAAGAACCAAACGGGACTGGAATTACAGATCAGTACCTGACGACTACGCAGCACTAGGCACCAACAACTACACAACAATAACAGCAGGGAAGATGCTTGGAGGTAGCAGTAGCCTCAATCACTTCCTCACCCTTCGAGGAGTACCAGAAGACTTCGACAGTTGGGCCAACATATCAGGCAACGAATCTTGGAAATACAAAGATGTACTGCCGTATTTCATCAAGAGCGAAAGAATAGAAGACGAAGAAATTTTAGAGTTCGATGGAGAGTTTCATGGTACCAAAGGACCCGTCGGCATGACCCGAGAACTTTGTAAACGAAGCGAGAAATATCTTGAAGCATTTAAAGAAATGGGCAACGAAATAGTACCGGACTTAAACGGACCTGTCAACTTGGGGTATGCGCAGGGTCTGCTAACTATAGCTGATGGCGTTAGACAGAGTACTGCATATGCTTATTTGACACCTATTCGTACAAGGAAGAATTTGTACGTTCTAAAATATACACTGGCAACAAAAATTATTTTCCGCGGAAAGACTGCGTGCGGTGTAGAAACTATGGACAAATTTGACAATACAATGGTGTACAGAGCTAGAAAAGAAGTTATTTTAAGTGCTGGAGCATTTAATACTCCTCAGTTGCTCATGTTATCAGGTATAGGTCGGCAACAGCACTTGGAGTCGTTGAATATTGTCGTGCGAGCTGATTTGCCAGTAGGTAACAATCTTCAGGACCACACAGTTACTAGCGTAGTTTTTAAAATGGAGAAGTCTATTAAGATCCCCCCTATTATGCCACTTACTAAAGTAGGTTTCCCGATTCTAACAGGCCTGGTTACTTTAGAACCAAACAAGACTGTAGGAGATTACCAGACGTATATTGCTCTATTACCCCATGATACCCCTAGTATTCTTCTCATATGTGGCGTACTTTTCGCATATAAAAAAGAAATATGTAAAAAGTTTAAAAAAGATAGCATCGGAAGAAACACGATGTACTCCTTGTTGGTTGATCTGCAGCCGTCATCCAGAGGTTATGTGAGATTGAACAGCAAAGACCCTACAGATCCACCTAGGATTGCTACTGGCTACTATAGAAATAAGCAAGATTTGGTTAAAGTCGGCAAATACCTTAAGAACTTCGTCAAAATAAAAAAATCCACTTATTTTCGTAGTGTCAAAGCGGAGGTGGTTGACCTTAAGTTACAAGCATGTAAGAATTTGAAGTACGGGTCTCAGAAATTTTGGGAGTGTTATGCTTTAAACACAGCTTCTAGTTCATATCATTTTTCGTGTACATGCCCAATGGGTTCTGTGGTAGATGGAGACCTAAAGGTGTACGGGTTTAAAAGACTCAGGGTTGTGGATGCTAGTATTATGCCAAATCTGCCGAGAGCTAACCCTGCTGCAGCGGTTTTGATGATAGCTGAAAAAGCTGCTGATATGATTAAGAAAGATGGAAAAACATTGAAAAAATACAACGGATCTTGCGGATGCTCCTAGATTAAGTTTAATTATAAACAAATGATTGAAAACAAAGTCTTTTATCGTTAAAAAAGAATCTACGAGAGACCTGTAGCTATAATTAACACATCTCTTTTACTCAAACTTTTAATTTCAGTTTTGTGTGTCTTGGCTTCGACTAAGACTATTATCACAGGCTTGTACGTGAACAGTTGGTGACATCATTAATTTATTTATAAATTTATAATAATCAACGTTGTTATTTATCTTGCTTTTTTTATTTATTTGGATCAAATTTAGCAACTGAAATTTTATTAAATATTTGGTACACACATTTAGTTTTAATAACAATACATTTATTATTGTATTTTTCCGTCTGATCAATACTATTGATGCTGAGACTTTTGTAATGACTGTCATTTACGAAATTTCGAAAATCTTTTAGGTAGTATATTATCTACATGACCTTAATCTTTATTTTTAATGAAATAGTTTACCATGCGTTAAAACGTATTTTACCATTGTATTTAACGCCTTGCAATAAAACTCAGCTTTAAAGGATGTTACTGAAGATAATTTTTATCTAAATTTTATATTATATGTACATAAAATTAATATTATTAGAAATGAGAAAAAAAAATAAAAAAAAAAATAAAAAAAAATGAGAATATTAATTGATTTTAAATAAAGATTATTTCGGCCAAGGTCCGTAACAAACATGGACAAAATTGAAATTAAAAAAAAAATAACATTACTGATGTTAAATTGCAAACACAAGGCACGCGTAGACGTTCGGACGGAGCTACCGCACTGTACAACGGCCGATGACCGAGTGTCCGTGACCCTCAGCAGAGCCAGGTATATAGGCAGCCGACGTTATTATTACTTTTTATTTGTTATAGTAGACAAGACTGGTGGTAGGATATTCGTATCCGCCCGGATGGCGACCACCGTACACAGGGCGTAAAACCCGCCATAGTGGCACATGCAAGTGTGCCGCGTTCCGGGATCAGCCAGTGTATATCCGGTTTTCGGAGGGGCTTCAATCATGGTGAAAGGATGACCGTGCCGGCAATTTTTTTGGCCGGTTTGTCGCGGTCGGTCCTTTGATCGCCATGATTGATAGTCCCCCACACTTCTTCACAATAAGGTGAAGAGGTATTCGGCCGGCATGATTGTGTCGACCAACGGGAGACCATCATCTCTCGCTGGTCGGCACTTTTTCTGGACTCCATTGCGCTTACCATCAGGTGCAATGGAGTCACTTTGCCGTGCCAGAAAAAAAAAAAAAAAAAAAAAAAAGACAAGTGATTGGCAAATTAACATTTGCACATACATAACCTCACGCCTGTATTCCTCGGAGGGGTAGGCTGAGGTGCATTTTTACACCCACATTTTGCCAGGTATATATCAGTCTCACGTAATAGGGGGCGAGCGTGGTGGACTAAAGCCTAAATCCTTCCAATGGTAGAGGAGGCCCGTGCCCAGCACTGGGACGTATATGGTCTGATTGTTAATTGCTTCTCGGAATAATACGGCCAATATACCACTTGTAATCACGTTTTAATCTTTCTTTTTCTTTTACAATTGTTCCGTGACTATCGTACGCAACCGTCCGCCATTTTTTTTAAAATCAATGTTGCCAGTTATATATTTATACAAATCTAATATATTGTTCATTAATTTACATTTACACTTTTATATAAAATAATGAAGTAATTAAAATGAGATAATTTACAAACAGTAGCACATATATTATGATAAAGTCTGTTATCGTAAATAAATTCAGGAATTTGCAAACACACATTAATGTTGCCAGATTATTTTTAAACAAATCAATAAATCAAATAGTTGTATACATTAAAAAATATATAATTTAAAAACATAATATGATGAAACCTGTAATACTTACAGTGTAATTGCTAACATAATGATGGTGATGATGATTATGATGAAGATACTTATATACATGTTGATACCAAAATAAAAACATACATGCATACATACATAAACTCACGCCTGTATTCCCCGAAGGGGTAGGCAGAGGTGCATTTCTGCACCCACATTTCGCCAGGTATGTATCAATCCCACGTAATAGGGAGCGAGCCTATTGCCGTTTTTCGGGCACATTTCCAGACTGCGTGCTGTTACTGAGAATTTCCTAATGGAAAAACCTAATAACACTTTACCCGACCCGGGAATCGAATCCAGGACTTCTAGATCGCACGGCACATACTTGTACCGCGAGACCACGAGGCAGTCTCCGCGAGACCAATAGGCAGTCTAAATAAACATCAAAACAAAAACTTCACCAAATTATGTTATTAGTATCGTTATACAGACGGATAGCGATATCCAAGCGCTGTATTTCACCTTCGTAATTGGCCTATGAATTTTTCATTGAAACTACCCTCAACGTTCAAAGTATAGCCATTGATAGTTTCCAATTATTCAACGAGAGTCGTTCCAACTTCGATCTCCACTCGGGGAGCTTTGTCGGATAGTTGCTCCGGTTTCACAGAATACTTGCGTTTGGTTACATTGTTTGACCCCACTGACAAAGGTCCCCTGACTTCAATCTGCCATTGTTCGCAATTGTGGTTTGTTTTACATATTTTCAATGATATGCATGAAGCTTTCATCTTTGATTGGGGAGGCGGAATGTTTTTTAAGCGTATTTTTAAATCCTGTTTATCATTACCAGCCCATATACGACCCACTGCTGAACGCGGGCCTCCTCTACAACTGAGAGAGTAACACTTTTCCCGACTTGGGAATCGAACCCGGGAACACTAGATCTAGCACACACACTTGTGCTGCGAAACCACGAGGCAGTCAGGTCTACAAACTATTTTGCATTAATTTCATTTATTTTACGATGATAATAATTACTTTAAAAAATCCACGATAACAATCCTCACTTTACCAATGTTAAAATATTTAAATCTGCAAATTTCACCTGTCACAGATCAAAGCGTGCTTAATTTGCGGAATTTTATTCTTTTTCGTCCCCCCGGCTGCACTCGTTAATTATGCAAAACTTCGTCTTGAGTGCTCATCCCATTAGTTGTTCTGTCGCCGATCGGAAGGTCCGTTTAGACTCAACGACTACGGTCCGACATCTGAAATACTTTGGCAGTATACTACTTAGTAGAATCTTGCTGGCTTGCGATTTAACAGCTTCATTACTACCATCACGCCTAGAACCTAAGAGTTCGCAAATTCGTATCTTTCATTCTTCATCTTCATCAGCCCATATACGTCCCACGGGCCTCCTATACCATTGACAGAGTTAAGGCCTTAGGCCACGCTGGCCTAGTGCCGGTTGGCGGACTCCACACCTAAGAATTTCCCAAGAACTTTTAGATGTGCAGGTTTCATCACCATGTTTTTCTTCGCCGTTAAAGTAAGTGATAATTCATTGTGAATACACACATAACTTCGAAAAGTCAGAGGTGCCTGAGGTTTGAACCCGCGACTGCCGAGATTCGCGACCGCGCGCCTTAACCACGAGGCCATCACTACTTATATTATAAGTATAACTAATTCGTATCTTTTCTGTAACATAAAAATGTGGAATAGTTTGATATACCATTTTGTTGTACCTACTTATCTATTGTCCTGGGTCCTTCATTAAATAAATACACCCAACAGTCACATACATAGTTCTGACCCCACAGTTAGGTACAGGTCTTGTTACGTAGGTATTAAAAACTACGAGAGACTCTTCGGTCTCGCAAACACCCAGACCCGGAACGAATTTTGGACCACACAAACATTTGTCTCGGTGCAGGTATCTAACCAGCGGCCTTTCGTTCCGCAAACTGGTGTCTAGCCAACTGCGCCACGGGGCTTTAAGCGAAGCAAGAAGTGTATTCGCTTCGCGTGACGGGAGATAGGAAGAATATTGCTATTTAATACCTCATTTAGACAGAACTTACTGCGTGCTTGCCATCACTCGTTATTTAGTCGTGCCAGAATTAAAAAAATATCAAACCAAATACTCAGGATGAAAAACCTGTCGAGAGAGTCCTGGAAACTCACAAATAAACAAATTATAAGTTCTAACATATTAAAATTCTTTCCAAATGTATCAAATTTCAACTTGATCAAATATATTCGTAGAAAATTATCTAAGGCCACACGAGTGATCCTATAAAAGTTCCGTTTTTCCTTTTCAGATACTTGAACAAAAACACAGCCCTGTGGCGCAGTTGGCAAGACACCGGCTTGTAAAACGAGAGGCCGCGGGTTCGATCCCCGCACCTAAACAACAAATGTTTGTTTCGGGTCTGGGTGTTTGTGTTGGGTCAGAACTATGTATGTGACTTTAGGTGTGTTTATTATTCAACTTAAAAATAAGTGCTAACCAAAATCCCCGGGAATCGAATCCGCCAAATCGACTTAGATGACCTGTACTTTAAAAGCAATGTTAATAGCACAATGTTGCAACTCTACTTAGTTACCGAGCTCCGGCATTTCAAACTTTGTTATCTTAAATTAGTTGACTTCGAGCTCGAAGAATTACAATCCATTAATTGTTACTAGAAGTGATTACACAATAACAACAACATCATCAGCCCATATACGTCCCACTGCTGGGCACGGGCCTCTTCTACAACTGAGAGGGTTTAGGTCTTAGCCCACCACGCTGAACCAGTGCGGGTTGGTGGACTACACAATTCCTAAGAACTTTTAGGTGTGCAGGTTTCATCACGATGTTTTCCTTCACCGTTAAAGTGCGTGATAATTATTTGTGAATACACACATCACTTCGAAAAGTTTCAGGTGTGTACCCTGGGGTTTGAACCCGCGACCGTCGAGATTCTCGACCGCGTGCCTAAACCTCGAGGTCATCACGACTTGCAGTGAATCAGCGAATTGATTAAATAGAGATAATAATCAATAATGTTTATTCACAATGAATTTCACTTGCTTTTATGGTGAAGGAAAACATCGTGATGAAACCTGAACACCTAAAAGTTTTTGGGAATTTCTTAGGTGTGCAGTTCACCGGGTTGGTGGAGTGCTGAGCAAGTGCCCTCCCTTCAACTAATAGGGGTTACGCCTTTAGTCCACCACGCTGGCCTCGCGCGGTCGAGAATTTCGGCGGTCGCAGGTTCAAACCCCAGGCACACACCTCGGACTTTTCGAAGTTGTGTGTGTATTCACAATGATTTATCACTTGCTTTAACGGTGAAGGAAAACATAGTGATAAAACCTGCACACCTAAAAGTTATTAGGAATTTCTTAGGTGTGTAGTCCGCCAACACGCACTAGGCCAGCGTGGTGGACTAAGGCCTAAACCCTCTCAGTTGCAGAGGAGGCCCGTGCCCAGCAGTGGGACGTATTGGGCTGATGATGATGATGATGCTGGCCTAGTGCGGGTTGGTGGACTACGCACCTAAGAAATTCCTATGAACTTTTAGGTGTGCAGGTACACGATGTTTTCCTTCTCCGTTAAAGTACTTGATATTTTATTGTGAATTAATTTTTTTCGAATATGTCCGATGTTGAGTAAATTATATGGATTGAAGTTTAGTTAGTTTAAGTTTGAACACACATATCTTCAATTCATATAATTTACTCAACATCGGACGTATCCGAAAACAGTAATGATACTTTTGCCCCATTTTGTGTGACTTAAAACACGTTTACCTTACGCAATGCAAGTGTTAAGCGTATAAATTAAAGAACGTTGTCCAAATAGAGTAAAATAATTATAACACTAACTACATGTAACCACATACATATGTATCGTGCGATCTAGAAGTCCCGGGTTCGATTCCCGGGTCAGGAAAAACGTTAATGAGTTTTCCATTAGGAAATGCTCAGTAGCAGCACGAAATCAGGAAATGTGCCCGAAAAACGAAAAGAGGCACGCCCTCTATTACGTGGGACCTCTGCTTGCCCCATTGGAGAAAACAGGCGTACTTAAGGTTATTTACGTATGTAACCACACTCTTGAAAATTCTTTTCATTCCAATGACGTAGTATTTTCATCATCATCAGCCCAAATACGTCCCACTGCTGGGCCCGGGCCTCCTCTACAACTGAGAGGGTTTAGGCCTTAGTCCACCACGCTGGCCTAGTGTGGGTTGGCGGACTACACACCTAAGAAATTCCTAAGAACTTAGGTGTGCAGGTTTTATCACGATGTTTTCCTACACCGTTAAAGCAAGTGATAATCCATTGTGAATACACACATAACTTCGAAAAGTCAGAGGTGTTTGCCTGGGGTTTGAACCTGCGACCGTCGAAATTCTCCATCACGTGCCTAAACCTCGAGGCCATCACGCTAGTATAATTACGCACATTTTATAATACAACCACATCTATTCATCGCAGTATCTGCGTCAAAATACCTCCCCCATTTGAGTCTGATGAGAATTTACGCCCGTTCAACTTGTAACGTTCGAAAAGTTGCCGGCATCCGCTCAGGTATCAAAACTCTTTGCCCCACTTGCCAAATGCTTACTTAAAAAAAACTCTATTTCCAATGGGAAATGTATTTTTCCAATGATTTGTCGTTTGATTGAGTGGAAAATGTGTCAAGTCATCATCATCATCAGCCCATATACGTCCTACTGGGGCCTCCTTTTCAACTGAGAAGGTTAACCCTCTCAGTTGTAGAGGAGGCCCGTGCCCAACAGTGGGACGTAGAAGGGCTGATGATGAATAATGATGAATAGGCAATCTAGGTTTACTTAGTAAAAAATAAATAATGGCTAAATATTTTTTTCTTACTGGTAATTACTGGAGCTTTAATCAATAACACATAATAATACCTAAAAAGAAATGCATTTTTACTAGTAGTTTCTCATATCCTACTGTTCAAATTAAAAAAGAATAAACAGCTTTAAGAAATAATATCATTTACTGAGTTCAGTGTAAAGAATAAATTCTATAAATAAAATAAATACATACACCCAACAGTCACATACATAGTTCTGACCCCACACTAAGATACGAGTCTTGTGTCGTGGGTATCAGAAACTATGAGAGTATTTTCGGTCTCACAAACACCCAGACCCGAACAAATATTTGTGGATCACACAAATCTGGTGCCTAGAGCAAATAAGCAAGCAAGCCTCTCGTTTTGAAGCTGGTGTCCAGCCAACTTCGCCACGGGGCTGTTATGTCAAATTTATAACATAGAGTTATTTTTCATTAAAACAGGCACAGCAAACTAACAAAATCAGACTAAATGGTAAGTGCAGCAAGTTCCAAAGAACTTCTAGTAAAAAATTACTACGATTACCCCATAGTCGATATAATTATGCTGGCCAAATGTATCGCACTAACTTCGTCTTCAAATTAGCAACTAAATATAATTTCAACGGTTCCACTAAATGCCTCGACGACAGAGATTGATGATGGCAAATAGTTCAGAACGATCATTAGCGGCAAAAACTGGTACGAGCCGGTTCGAACTAGTGAAATCTAGATTTTACAAGTTTAATGTTTAATGATAAGAGTGAAAGAAATTAAGTTTGTTTAATATGTTGGTATTTGTACCGCATATGAGGAATTTAAAGCTAGAAATTATAAGTTTATTAGTTAATTTTTGCTCATTAATGATGAAGTGAATGAAAATGAAATATAAAGAGAAAAATGCGTATTTGAGAATTATCCAAAAGGATTTCATTGGTAAATTACGTCAAACATCTCAATCGCAAAGGCTTACTACGCCCAGCATTTGGACATACTTAGTCGTCGTGTACCGATGACTAGAGTTTTAGCGTTTAACAAAAAAATCTTCAAGGCTAGAATTAATTGTGCGCTTTTAAACTTTAAAAAGTAATCTATACTGAATTCACAGAAAGAAATTTGATAGGTTTGTCAAATCCACTCGCATTAAGACAGTTTTATGGACTAAGGCCAAATTACTCCTAATGGCAGAACAACTTTTTGACTTACAGATATAGAAAGTTATCAAATCAGGTTTATTTACAGGACCTGTAGACTCGCGGCACATGTGCCGTGTTATCTAGAGATCTCGGGTTCGATTCTCTGGTCAACCAATTCACCCTAAGGTTGACTTTAAGGTAATGCCATAGGCATTAAGTCCGTCTTTATAGGTAACTGTATAGTATAAAAAAACACCAGTAGCTGCACGGAGTCAGGAAATATACCCAAATGGCTCGAACCCGTTAAAATGGGACTAAAACTAAAAAAAATAGATACATTGTGCACAAATTTAACTCTACCCACCCTTATAGATATATTGGCGAGATTGTGTATGTTGACTGCCTCGTGGTCTCCCGGCACAAGTATGTGCCATGCGATCTAGAAGTCCTGGGTTTGATTCCCGGGTCGGGCAGTGTTATTGGGTTTTTCCATTAGGAAATTTTCAGTAGCAGCGCGGAGTCTGGAAATGTGGCCGAAAAACGGCAATAGGCTCGCCCCCTATTACGTGGGACTGATACATACCTGGTGAAATGTGGGTGCAAAAATGCGCCTCTGCCTACCCCTTCGGGGAATACAGGTGTGAGCTTATGTACGAGTATGTTTGTGTATGTTAATCTACATTAGAACCAATCTTATTTATTCAGCCAAACAAGACGCTGTTAGAAATAATTTGTTTACTGTATTCCAAAGTTTCCTTCCGCCCACTTGGTGTGTTCGGAAAGTTTTTTCTCGTATAAAGCAAAGGTAAACTCCGCAGACTCCTCCAAAGTGGATGTAACGAATTTAGAAAGTTTACTTAAAATTGCTACAATTTTGTCAACTACACTCCGACAAACTACTGTGGAGTCGGTTTTACGGACTTTACATAGTGATTTCATCCGAAAATCACACTTAAACTTCAACTGATAAGAGCTCGAATCCTCCGGCGTAACTTCTAGCAAATCACTGTTGAGATGACAAAAAAATTGATCTTCATTCCCGGTGTATAAGGTTGAAAATTGCTCAAATATACAACGTTTGTTAACACCTTTTCCTTTTCAAGTATTTCAACTAATATCGCAATCAAAATTGATCTTTAGCTCCGTGAGCTAAAGCTTAATACAGGTTGAGCTGGATGTCTGTTTTAAGCCATTTGTGAACTAGATGTAGCAAGTAAGATAGGCGTCGTGGAAATTCAGAAAACAAAGATAGATTTTCACTTGAAAACTGAAGGGTTCCTACTAAGAATCTTGGGTGTATTTCTTTCGCGAGTACAAACTTAATTTTGCCAATCGAATTCCCTTTTATAGTGGAAAACTTTCGTGCTTCACTCTATAGACTTTCGCTGAAACTTTAGATAGTATATTAGGATAGTCAGGATTCTTAAAAAATTGAATGAATATATCGACTTAAATTGTTCCTTTCACAAGAATATCTAAGTATACAAATATAAGTTTGTTTATTTGTATTTGAAAATGTTCTTGTTATTTAAAAGGAGGATAGGAAAGTATAGGAAAATTATTTTGTTTTGAAAATATCAGAGCGGTTGACTGGACTCAAATTATCAACCCTCATCTATACAAATAAATAAAATTGGAGTGTCTGCTTGTAATATTGAAATAACCGCTTTTTAATAAATGCATATGGATGTATACACGGTACATATACCAAAATAACGTTTTTTAAAAATTTTGTCTGTCTGTTTGTTCCGGGTAATCTCAGAAACGGATAAACCAATTTTAACGGGATTTTCACTGGCAGATTGCTGATGTAATAAGGAGTAACTTATAAAAAAATCGTCTGTTAGGCAGAACGAAGTTCGCCGGGTCAGCTAGTTAAAATATAAATTACTTTCATTTCTCAATCTCAATTTATTTTTAAGGCCTAAACCCTCTCAGTTGTAGAGGAGGCCCGTGCCCAGCAGTAGGACGTATGATGATGATGGTGATGATGATGAATTTATTTCTATCTATCTATTTACTTTGAATATACAGATAACTTCGAAAAGTAAGAGGTAGTTGTGGAGGTGTAGTGGTAGCAGCAGTTGATTGTTGCACTCGAGCCCTCCACTCAACTCGGGCACAACAAAAGTGAAGGATAAGCACAGTGTGAAATAACAGGTGAACACAAGAATGAAGAATGTTATTAAGAGTTCGAAAGATGATTTAATGATAGATGAAGTTTAACAGTATAGTAGAAGATAGTATGAAAGAAGGAAGAGTGAAACTAAGGCTTTAGTAGTAACAGAAACTAGGTAAAGTAATTATAGCAACACAAGCGACGGTCGTTAGAAGCACACGCGGCAGTTGTCGGCGGTTCACTGGCTCGCTGCGCAGGCGCATCGACGTCACGCTAAGCCGGCTGTCCCAAGGCGCATAAGCGGAGCGGTTGATGTAGCGATTAGTCGCCACATATTCCCCCTGGCCAGACCGTAACTACGGTCGATAGAAGTCAGGGAAGCGTATTTTTCTACCGCTGCGTGAGTACTTCTCTTCTTCTTCTCTCACTGCAGATGGACCAGGAAGAGAAGTTGTTGGCGCGATGTCGTCTTTCACCGTGTATGCCGGTTTCAGCCTGTCAACAGAGACGTTAATCTTCTTGTCCTTGACTAACAGGGTGAAGAATTTTGGCTGTCGTTCTATGACTTTGAACGGTCCGGCGTAAGGTGGCTCTAATGACGCGCGAACGCGATCTTGCCGCAGGAAGACGTGGGAAGAAGTAGATAGATTGCGCGGAATGTAAAAGGGTGACGTTGTATGCCATGATGTAGGTTTGGGAGTGAGTTTGCTCATGTGTGACTGAAGACGAGAGACGTATTGCGTTACGTCGGCAGTACTACAGTCATTTTTCGGAGCGAGGAACTGGCCTGGCAAGGTCAATGATTCGCCGTAGACCAATTCAGCTGGAGATGCACGAAGATCTTCTTTCCAAGTGCTGCGTAGACCAAGAAGGACGAGGGGAAGAACCTCAGTCCATTGTGTGGAAGCGTGGCACATGATCGCTGCTTTGAGTTGGCGATGCAGGCGCTCAACGATTCCATTGGCTGCAGGATGGTATGCGGTAGTGCGTAAATGGCGCGCACCAACCAAGTTAGTAAGAGCCTGGAAAAGGTGGCTCTCAAATTGGCGACCACGGTCTGTAGTCACTCGTGCAGGGCATCCAAATCTGGCTATCCAGCCAGACACGAGGGCAGCAGCGCAGGTCTCTGCAGTTATGTCCTTCAATGGAATTGCCTCGGGCCAACGCGTAAATCGGTCGATGACTGTGAGGCAGTACCTGAAATCATAAGAAGTTGGTAAAGGTCCTACGATGTCGAGGTGGATGTGTGAGAACCTCGAGGAAGGGGTAAGGAAAGGGGAAAGGGGAGAGATGGTATGGCGGGAAATCTTGCATTTTTGGCATTGTATGCATTGCCTCGACCACTCTCTACAGTCCTTGCGAATCCCTGGCCAAACAAATCTCTGTGTTACCAGTCGCACTGTAGCTGAACAACCGGGGTGATGTAAGTTGTGAAGCATGTTGAAAACAGTTTTCCGTAGTTCTGGCGTAATGTACGGTCGGGGAGGTTGAGTACTCGTGTCGCAGTACACGGGCAAGTCAGAGTCCATAGTTGGTATCCTCTTTAGTTTGAGAGTGGAACCATGTCGTAGCAGGTCTTGCAGTTCTGGATCTGAATCCTGATATCTTGCAAGATCCTGGTAGTTGACGCTGGATGTCTCTTCCACCCGAGATAGTGCATCAGCAACAACGTTCTCCGGACCAGGTATATATCTCACGTCCGTTGTGAACTGGGAAATATAATCGAGATACCTATACTGTCGTGGAGAACATTTATCCTTGCTGGTTGAAAAGGCGTAAGACAGAGGTTTATGATCCGTAAAGACGATAAAGTTCCTGGCTTCGACCATATAACGGAAATACTTGATGGCTTCATATATAGCTAGTAGTTCTTTGTCGTATGGGCTGTACTTTCGCTGCGATGGTGAAAGTTTGTGCGAATAAAAACCTAAAGGCTTCCAATCTTCACCACATCGTTGTTGGAGTACAGCTCCTATGGCCACGTCTGAAGCGTCTGTGATTAAAGCCAAATCAGCTTCAGGGTCAGGATGGCAGAGTAAGCTGGCTTGAGACAAGGATGATTTGCAATTATCAAACGCTTGCTTCAAATCCGGTGTCATTTGGATAGGTTGCGATCCTTTTAGTTGTCGGCCTGTTAGAAGGGAATTGAGAGGCGCTTGAAGTTGAGCTGCCTTAGGGACGAATCGGCGATAAAAATTAAGCATGCCTAAGAAACGACGAAGTTCTTTGACTGTTTTTGGCACAGGATAGTCGATGATAGCTTGAACTTTGCTTTCCAAGGGCTTCGTCCCAGCTGCCGAAACGGAATATCCTAAGAATGTTACTTCAGGCTGTCCGAGCGTACATTTTGCCGCATTCACCAAAATACCATACGACTTCAGGCGCTCGAATAACTCACGAAGATGAGCTTTATGTTCTTCTACCGATGACGAGAAAACCAATATGTCGTCGATATACCCAAAACAATAGTCAAGGCCAAGCAAAACTTCGTCGATGAACCTTTGGAATGTTTGAGCAGCATTCCTAAGTCCAAAAGTCATGAACTCGAATTCAAACAATCCGAAGGGTGTCGTAATGGCGGTTTTGGGAACGTCTTCAGGGTTGACAGCAATCTGGTTATAGGCCTTTATTAGATCGATGGTAGAGAAAATTTTACATCCTGTAAGGCGATTCGAGAAGTCCTGAATGTGGCGTATGGGATATCTGTCAGGGATGGTTCTGGCGTTCAGGGCTCTGTAATCTCCACACGGTCTCCATCCGTCGTCCTTCTTCCTGACTAGGTGTAGGGGAGAAGACCACGGACTTTCGGAACGTTTGGCTATGCCAGACTGAAGCATTTCCTCGAATTCCTTCTTTGCTGCCTGGAGGCGAGCAGGATCGAGACGTCGGGGCTTGCTTGCAACTGGAGGTCCTGGTGTAGTCCTAATGTAATGTCTAGTCTTATGCTTAGTAAGACTGGTCATACCTGCTGGTCTAGTAAGGTCAGGAAACTGACGGAGAATCTTGTGGAATTCAGTGTTTCCTGTCACGGATTTGATTGACGAGACATCTTCCGGCAAGTATGAGCAGATAGCGTCGACTGAAAGTGAAGTTATTCCATCGATTAAACGCTGGTTTTTGCAGTCTACAAGTAAGTTGTAGTATGTGAGAAAATCTACTCCTATTATCGGCTTTGTAACATCGGCGATTGTAAATGTCCAGACGAAATCACGACGAAGACCAAAGTTGAGGTGAAGCTTCAAAGGTCCGTAGGTATGGATAACCGAGTTATTGGCTGCTACAAGATCATACCTAGACTTGCTACAGGGCGTCTTGCAAGCTGATCGTGGAAAAACACACAAGTCTGAGCCAGTGTCCACTAGGAACTGTGTTTTTGACGTACGGTCTGTTATGAAGAGACGGCCTGTTGATGGAGAGGGACAGTCGTTGGCCGCTACTTGCGACTGCCCTGAGCGTTTCCCGATGAGAAGCTGCAAGGTTCCTTACACTTACGTGCTTTAGAGCCATACGTGAAATGATAAAAGCAGTGCGGATGATCTTTTGGAGGTTGTCGTGGACGTGACCGGCTGCGGGAACGGTTGTCTTGCTTACTCCTAAATCGAGATCGGCTATTTAATGAAAGTCTGTCTACCTTTTTGGAGAGCTCGTGGACCATTTTCGTTAGGTCTTCCACCTGAGAGGAGTTGTTGGAATTGCAAGCAGTACTAGTCATAGCTACCGAAGGAATCGTAGGTGCGATGTCATAGACGGTATCAGCTAAGTCAGCCTTCTTCTCCAAATCTAAATCTGCCTGGGAAGCGATTACCGTTTGGATGTTCTGTGGTAGACGACTGATCCAAAGTGTCGCGAGGAAGTCCGACGGAACGGCTGGACCGGCGAGTCCTTGAAGGTGACGGAGAAACTGAGACGGCTTCCTGTCTCCAAGTTCCTCGTACATAAGTAACTGCTTCACGCGCTTTTCCGCTTATGACTTGGACCACCGCCTTAGATAAGTTGCCTTTGTTCGATGCGGTCCGAGGTGATCAGCTGTAGAGGTAGTGAGATGCTTACCCACACTTATTTTTTATTATAAAAGATGTTCGATCCAAGGATTTTTCTTGAACGTCGGATCACCAGTTGTGTGTCTTGAGAAATTTGTACTTCTCGGGCTCACCAGTTGTGGATTTCGTACCTTTAGTCTTTGTCGGGACTTCTTCTTATCACGTCGGGGTCACCAATTGTGGAGGTGTAGTGGTAGCAGCAGTTGATTGTTGCACTCGAGCCCTCCACTCAACTCGGGCACAACAAAAGTGAAGGATAAGCACAGTGTGAAATAACAGGTGAACACAAGAATGAAGAATGTTATTAAGAGTTCGAAAGATGATTTAATGATAGATGAAGTTTAACAGTATAGTAGAAGATAGTATGAAAGAAGGAAGAGTGAAACTAAGGCACTAAAATAACAGAAACTAGGTAAAGTAATTATAGCAACACAAGCGACGGTCGTTAGAAGCACACGCGGCAGTTGTCGGCGGTTCACTGGCTCGCTGCGCAGGCGCATCGACGTCACGCTAAGCCGGCTGTCCCAAGGCGCATAAGCGGAGCGGTTGATGTAGCGATTAGTCGCCACATAGTTTTTTACTACATACATACAACGAATTATTTTATCACAAAGAATTAACTTTTGAAAATTTCGCAATCAATACAAACTGGAGCTATTGTTCGCCACAAATGAATGGTACAAAATGGTTATTAAAACACGGCTCCCATGTCAAAACAAAAGTCCGATATAATAGGCGCATAAGACTGTTCACCACTCCACATGCTATATCTGGATAAACTATCGCTTGGGTCCATGGCGGGAGGGCAGAAGTGAATTTTTGTATTACTGCGTTTGAAGTTCGAGGTAAAATGGCGAATCCATACTTTTTATTGGTGTGACCGCGACTTCGTCCGCGTGAAATTAAAAAATAATGAAATTTCTAAAACAAAAATTATTTAACTTACTTCTTATTACATGGGCTAACTGCAAGTGAAAGTCTCGTCTAAATCGATCCAGTCGTTTCAGAGACTAGCCGGAACAAACAGATTGACATAAATTGGAAAAAAATATATTTTGGTACAGTATATAAATACCGAAGTCGTGATGGCCTCGAGATTTAAGCACGCGGTCGAGAATCTTGACGGTCGTGGGTTCAAACCCCAGCCACACACCTCTGACTTTCGAAGCTAACAAAGAATTATCACGTACTTTAACGGCGAAGGAAAACATCGTGATTAAACCTGTCCACCTAAAAGTTCTTAGGAATTTCTTGGGTGTGTAGTCCGCCAACCCGCACTAGGCCAGCGTAGTGGACTAAGGCCTTAACCCTCCAGCAGTGTATATAAGCTGATGATTAAATTTTACAATTCCTTTGTCTCAAACGTAGCTGTATATTAACAGGTGTTCCTGTATTTAAAAATTGTTTAAAGTTCTTTGGTATTCGAGAATAATGTATGTTTAGTCTGCTAATAAAGCCGCTCAATAATATGTGACAGATGTTATCATACGTAAATGCATAACCTCACGCCTATATTCCCGAAGGAGTAGGCAGTTTGTTTCGCCGGGTCTTCTCAGTCAGGGTCGCGTTTGGATCCGGTGGTACCATTAAAATAATACGTGACGTTTCGGAAATACACAAGGTCCATCTCGTTATTTACTTTAAAATAATAATAATAAGATATTATGTATTTCCTGATGAAAACTAAAAATAAATTATAAAAAAAAACCGTAAATATTTTTGTACAAATTATATAAAATGAACCATAGTTGAATTATAATGTAATAATAAAAGATTTTTCTTTTCTGTATTGACTTGTCATAAGTGCTATTTGATTGCCTACGTGACCAAATAAAGCAATTTCATTTCATTTCAGAGGTGCATTTCTGCACCTACATTTCGCCAAGTATGTATCAGACCCACGTAATAGGGGGCGAGCCTATTGTCGTTTTTCGGGCACATTTCCTGACTCAGAGAACTTCCTAATGGAAAAGCCCAATAACACTTTGCTCGACCCGGGAATCGAACCCAGGACCTCTAGATCGCACGGCACATACTTGTGCCGCGAGACAGTTCAGATGTTATCATCAAGTCAAGTCAAGATGTTATAATAATTGTTACACACGCGGCATGTCTGCGACGTGCCTTCGAGAAGTCTCGGGTTCGTTTAGCGAGCTGGGTTTTTTATGAGATTCGAAATAAGAGAACGCTTGACAACGTGCTTAGTAAGCGCCTATAGGCTCTTAGAAACTAAGGTATACATATGCTCCTCTGCCTTCTCCTTGGTAAATACATGAATGACACACGTTTTGGAGCGGCAATAGTTACGTTAATTAATAAAAAAACTTAAAAGTGACTATTAATAAGCACTTGTATAGACTTTATTTGAATAATGGTGATTTTGACTTTGATTTTGAGTGTAGGTATGCAAAGAATATTATCTAAACAGACCTTAAGGAATGTATCTAGTGCAAAGTATTATATTAAAAACAGACGAGTTTTTTTGTTTAAGTGCGCTAATATCATCAACCATAAAGGACTACCACTACTGCCAATAGGGCTGGAGCAGCAGTCATAAAATGGAAAAGTTGGAGAAAAATATTAAAGTTTGAGTTGCGGGTAACATCTAGTGTATTAATATAAGAAAAGTGGAGCCTCCTAGAACATATATTTTTATACTTAAAAGGAGTGTTCTCATGTGGCAACTGTTTTTGGGTTAATTTATCATCATCATCATCAGCCCATATGCGTCGCTCTGCTGGGCACGGGCCTCCTCTACAACTGAGAGGATTTAGACCTTAGTCCACCACGCTGACCTAGTGCGGTTTGGCAGACTATACACCTAAGAAATTCCTAAGAACTTATAGGCGTGCAGGTTTTATCACGATGTTTTCCTTCACCGTTAAAGTACGTGATGGTTCATTGCGAATACACACATAACTTCGAAAAGTCAGAGGTGTGTGCCTGGAGTTTGAACCCACGACTGCCGAGTTTCTGGACCGCGCGCCTAAACCTCGAGACCATCACGACATATTAAGTATTGTTATTTAGGTTAAGCATAGAACATGCAATAAAGATTTTTTTTAAATTATACTTGGATTTATATTATTTTTAGTGTCTAAGTTAACTAAACAAAATAGTATAGCATGAATTGCAAATACAGCTTTACTTCCGCGAAGTTCGCATGGAATACAATGAATCGGTCATTCTGTAATGTTCCCAGTGCCACCACGCTCCGCAGGCCGTCGCTGGGAAAGTGAAAATATATGTAATTATCAGAAAGGCCGGGTTAATTGTATGCTGTCTATCAGACGATCTTTGGTCGTTATGACCTTTCAAAGTTTCGTGTTCGCGGATTATGTAAAATTATCAAGTCAATAATTGCACAGAGGTACGTAATTTTATTTATGATTATTATGATACCTAGGTAATTTCTTTTTTTTTCTAAAATAAACGTAGCCTAAGTTACTCCTTATTACATCATCTATCTGCCAGTGAAAGTCCCGTTAAAATCGGTCCACCCGTTTCAGAGATTAGCCCGAACAAACAGACAGACAGACAAAAATTGTAAAAAACGTTATTTTGGTATATGTACCGTGTATACATACATATGCATTTATCAAAAAGCGGTTATTTCAATATTACACACAGACATTCCAATTTTATTTATTTGTATAGATAAAACTGTAGCAATGTTAATAATTTTATTGTCTTTTTATCTATATTAATGATATAAAGAGGTAATGTTTGTAACATGGTGAGGTTTTTGGGGATATTCTCTGGATCTTTTAATAAATACACCCAACAGTCACATACATAGTTCTGACCCCACACTAAGATACAAGTCTTGTGTCGTAGGTATCAGAAACTACGAGAGACTTTTCGGTCTCACATACACCCAGACCCGAAACAAATACTTGTGGACCACACAAACATTGCGCAACCAACTGCGCCACGGGGCTGTCTACTGAACCGATTTTCATAATTCTATTTATATTGAATATATTTTAACGAGGAAGGCTATAGCCTTTTTATCATCACGCAACGGCCAATAAGAGATGAGCAGCAGTATAAAATGTGTCAAAAGGCAGGAACCATTTTTGAAGTCTAGTTACGCATACGAATTGCAAGCCACAGCCAGTTTAAATATAAGGTGTGTATTCAGACAGTGATCGGAAACCAAGGCAGGTGGCCCCCTGGCGTCAAAACAAAAAAATTGACGTTTTCCTAACAACTACATACATTTTATACCTATGGTTTTTAGGAAAACGTCAAATTTTTTATTTTTTGTCGGGATTGTCTTTAACGCCTAAATTATCTTTTTATTAAAAAAATAATAAAAAAAAGGGGTTTGTAATCACCTTGGCTATTACCTGCCTTAGTTTCCGATCACGGTCTGAATACATACATATACAAGTTATATACAGGTATATAACTTTATAAAAAGATCTTACATTAACATTTCGACAGAATTGTTTAAGTCCTGTTAAATGAGTTTCTATTTTGAAGCACATTTCTCGACCCCGAATTTCTACTAAGAAGAACCAACACACATTAATGTACATTTCCTCCTGTACGAAGCGAAAGAGCATTTCAACACTTACGTTTCGCCAATTGTGATTTTAAGTTCAACTTAGTCTTTTGCCGCTTTCTGGTGCATTTCTAGGCTAGGCGCTGTCACTAAAAGTCTTAATGAAAATAAAGAAGAAAGTAAATCGTTTATTAATCAGATTAATCAAAGATAAAGCTAAAAAAGATAGCAATGACAGCATAATATTTGACAGCCCCGTAGCGCAGTTGGCTAGGCAGCTTGCGAAATGAGGGCCGCGAGTTTGATCCCCGGAATGGGACAAATGTTTGTGTGATCCACAAATATTTGTTCGGGGCCTGGGTGTTTGTGAGAAGGAAAAGTGTCTCGTAGTTTCAATAGACTTGTATCTTATAGAATGTATGTTGGGTGTATTTAATATTTAAATTATAGGAAATAAGGATAGGACCGACATGTATGGTGTCCTATAAAAGTCCCCCTTCTTTTTTATTGAATAAAAAAAGGAAATAAGAATGTTAGAACACATAAATAACTGGAAAAGGAAATCAAGCCCTGGACCACTTATGCAGGTACCAATTCAAGTAGCTGGACCAAAGTACTAAATTTCTGATTACATGTAAATTATATTTAAAAAATAAAGGTTTTAAATTATAAACGGTCACGCCATTTTACCATATCTGTCAAATTATCGAATTGAAATTTATGTAAATTACTCAAACCATGTAATTATACAGAAATTAATAAAACTTATGCTAATTTCCGTATTCTTATAATTATTTCTTTGCGAAAAATAATGGAACCATCTGTGCAAATTCCCTTTTGATGGGGAGGTTGAGCGATGGATACCACGTAAAAATTTGCAAGAAACAATATTGGCTATTCTTGAGGTTAAAAACAACCCTGCCAAGATTTATGTTATCGATTCCGCCTTTAATATTGTTTAATAACACAATTGGCTCATGCTTGTATCTCCGAAGAATTACGCAGATATTTATTGCGACCAGTGCCGTAAATAGGGCGGTGCCACCGGTGCCCAGGTATCATGAATGGCTAGACCAGGCAGGACTATTATTTTTTCGGTTTGTCCCAAAAGTTCGGTTTCGGTTCTCGGTTCGGTTCTCGGTTCGGTTTCGCCTCGGTTCTCGGTTCTCGGTTTCTCCTAAAAAAAATCCCTAGTACCTACTACCACTAGGGGCGCAGTAGGATACCTATAATATTAAAAAAGACAAAGGCGCACTTATCGCTTATTGGTCGCACAGGGCGTAGAAAAGGCTATTCACGGCACTGATTGCGACACCTTCGATTCACCAGCTATGTTTAAATCCTACGTTACATTGGAATAGTCTTTTGAATCTAAAATTTGTAATAAAACTTCATTTTATCCAGGAATCGTACCAAAGACCTTTTGATGCCAACAATGACACTGTAACTTCATGGACGCCAGCCCTATTTTCAGACTTATAATTTTATCAGACTTGTGTTACTACTCAAAACCATCAAACATAGTAACTCAACATCGCTGCCTGACGCGGGAATCGAACACTTGTGTCGCGAGGCTAAAAAGGCAGTCTGAACTAAGGAAAAAGTACAAAATCAGCTTCCGTTCAAATCATTTTACTGCCAATAACAACCAAACTATCCCCGGTCTCCTTTTCACGCTATTAATCAGCAAACATCGAATCTCCATATAATACGGAGCTCAAGAAGATATCACTTATTGGAGTGGTGAGGAGACTTGTCTCCAAGTCTACAAGAACTCAAAGGTATGTACAATATTCATTTATAAATATGAAGAGTTTGTCTTCAGTAATTATTTTAAAGACTAGATCTAGAAAACATTGAGAGCCCCGTGGCGCAGTTGGCTAGACACCAGCTTGCGAAACGAGAGGCCGCGGGTTCGATCCCCGCACCGCGACAAATGTTTGTGTGATCCACAAATATTTGTTTTGGGTCTGGGTGTTTCATCATCATCAGCCCATATACGTCCCACTGCAGGGCACGGGCCTCCTCTACATCTGAGAGGGTTTAGGCCTTAGTCCACCACGCTGGCCTAGTGCGGGTTGGCGGACTACACACCTAACAAATTCCTAAGAACTTTTAAGTGTGCAGGTTTCATCACGATGTTTTCCTTCGCCGTTAAAGTACGTGATAATTCTTATGATTATAATTAGTGTTTGTGAGACTAAAAAGTCTTTCGTAGTATCTGATACCCACGACACAAGAATCGTATCTTAATGTGGGGTCAGAACTATGTATGTGACTGTTGGGTGTATTTATTTAGAGGAATCCTGCACACCTAAAAGTTTTTAGGAACTTCTTAGGTGTGCAGTCCGCCAACCCGCACTAGGCCAGTATAGGACTAAGGTTTAATCCGTCTCAGTTGTAGAGGAGGCCCGTGCCCAGCAGTGGGACGTAAATGGGCTGACATAAATATAGTTATAGTCTATGTTGTAGCCTATGTATCGTATTAGCATTTAAGTTCCCTAACATCACGCTATGACATTCAGAACACTTAAGGAAATTATGTATTTTCGTAGATGGCATTGGAAATGAATAAATTGTGTGCGTACAAGGAACCAGATTAAAACTGTTTAAACTAAGGATATTCACACTTCAAAGATCGTAAATTATGGCATTTAAACCACAATTATACTACATGCATACATACATAAACTCACGCCTGTATTCCCCGATGGGGGAGGCAGAGGTGCATTTCTACACCCACATTTCGCCAGGTATGCAGTCCCACGTAATAGGGGGCGAGCCTATTGCCGTTTTTCGGGCCCATTTCCAGACTCCGTGCTGCTATTGAGAATTTCCTAATGGAAAAACCCAATAACACTTTGCCCGACCCGGGAATCGAACCCAGGATCTCTAGATCGCACGGCACATACATGTACCGCGAGACCACGAGGCAGTACTTACTACTTGTATAATATATGGCTTATTATAAACTGCTCATTTTACAGATGGTGAACGTAACAGAACTAGTTTTGACTGCGGTCAGCGTCATCAGTACTTTGTGGCCTCAACAAGCCATCGTATCTGGTAAGCCCATTTGATTATATAAGGTCTATCAGAGAAAAAGCTTTAGTCATCTATACCAGTTGTACTAGGCTAGGAATTAGGGAGAATTGGGGAGAACTTCTAGATATTAAGGTTTCCTGTATGTGTTTTTTTTCCGCCTTAAAAGCAGATAAAAAAAAATATTGAAAGACATAAACTGACTGTCTCGTGGTCTCGCGGCACAAGTATGTGCCGTGCGATCCAGAGGTCCTGGGTTCGATTTCCGGGTCGATCAAAGTGTTATTGGGTTTTGTCATTAGAAAATTCTCAGTAGCAGCACGGAGTCTGGAAATGTGCCCGAGAAACGGCAATAGTCTCGCCCCCTATTACGTGGGACTCATGTATGTATGGAAATGTGGGTGCAGAAATGCACCTCTGCCTACCCCTTCGGGGAATACAGGCGTGAGGTTATGTATGTATAAAAAAGACGAAGTGCTCGTCGGTTTTCAAGTAGAAAATTATCAGAAGTAGCACGCAATCTAGAAATGTGAACTATTACATTAGATCATAAACCATGCCTAGCGAAACGTGGATGCAGAAATGCGCTTCTGCCTACCCTGTTGAGGATACGGGCGTGAGTGATACATGAAATAAATTATATTTTTTCTAGATGATTCGGCGTACGATTTCATCATCGTTGGATCGGGAGCTGGTTCAGTTCTCGCCAATAGAATAACAGAAAGATCCGACTTTAACGTACTTCTGATTGAGGCTGGAGATAATCCTAGTGATGCTACTAGGGTAAGACAGAAAGATACCATAATACTTAATTTTACTATAATTCAATAACTTGCTCGTTTGCCTCCTTTTTCCATAAAAAAAAAAAAAAAAAAAAACTCATCGACAGGTTATGGATCTAATTATGTAAGTCCTATTATGTAAATATGCCTCGTTGGTAGCGGCTAGTTGGCGCGTTCGAGCGACATGCCGCGGATTCGATTCTCGAATCGCGCAAAGTATTTCTGGGTTTTTCATTAAGAAATACTCTGTACACACATGATGATGATGATGATCATCATCATCATCAGCCCGTATACGTCCCACTGCTGGGCACGGTCCTCCTCTATATCTGAGAGGGTTTAGGCCTTAGTACGTAAGTTATTTAAGAAATTCCTAAAAACTTTTAGGTGTGCAAGTTTCATCACGATGTTTTCCTAAAGTACCTGATATCATCATCATCATCAGCCCGTATACGTCCCACTGCTGGGCACGGGCCTCCTCTATATCTGAGAGGGTTTAGGCCTTAGTAAGTTATTTAAGAAATTCCTAAAAACTTTTAGGTGTGCAAGTTTCATCACGATGTTGTCCTTCGCCGTTAAAGTACCTGATATAATTAATTGTGAATACTTGATGTGAATTGATAAAACTTCTAAAAGTCAGAGGTGTGTGCCTGGGGCTTGAACCCGCGACCGTCGAGATTCTCGACCGCGTGCCCAAACCTCGAGGCCATCACGACTTAAATAACTATAACTCTCATAACTTAAATTTAATAACCATAACATTTGTTATAATGTAACGATACTTTCAGATTGCCCCTCAATTCCCAACGGTTACAAACTCGCCTATGGATTGGAACTTCACTACAGAAGTTGAACCAACGTCAATCTCCCAAGAAACCGGCACCTTCAAAGTATCATCGGGCAAGGTCTTGGGTGGCAGCAGCGCCATCAATCATTTACTATACATCCGAGGTGTAACTGAAGACTTTGATTACATAGCTTCTCTTCTAGATGACCCTTCATGGAAATATGAGAACATGCTGCAATACTTCAAGAAAAGCGAAAACTTTAAAGATTCTGCTGTTATGGATTCCGATTACAGCGTATTCCATGGGAACCAAGGCCCTGTCAACCTGACACGACAAATTCACGACGTATCAACTCAGTACATCAACGCCTTTGGCGAACTTGGCTACCCAGTTAATCCAGACATTAACAGCAACAATTTAACAGGGTACGGTGATATTCAATACATTATTGACTTGGTGAGACAAGATACTGCTGGCACTTACTTATTATCTGCAAGAAACCGACCTAATTTGCATGTATTGAAAAATGCATTTGTCACTAAAATAAATATAGTTGACAATGTGGCTACAGGAGTGCAACTCGTTTATAATAATACTCAAATAACTCTGAACGCAAATAAGGAGGTGTTAGTATGCGGTGGAGTCATTAATTCACCGGCTTTACTGATGAGATCTGGAATTGGACCTCAAGACTTACTAGAAAAATACGACATACCTGTAATAGTAGATGCACCCGTAGGTTCCAATTTGCAAGAACATGTAGCAGTGCCGGTTGTCCATAAATTAGATTATTCAACAGCTGAAGCGGCATCAACTGATTTGGATCAAATATTCCCTATTTTCCTTGGCTCAGTTGTTGTTGATGAAGACAAGACTGTGCCACAGTATCAAACTACCAATTTGTGGCTAGAACATGACAGTCCCAACTTGATGGGCGCTTGCTCGACGATATTTGGTCTAAAAACAGATACGTGCAACATGTTTGTAAACGAAACTGCAGGACGAAATACTCTGTTTACCCTTGTCGCTATATACAACCCAGATTCTCGTGGTTCAGTGGAAATCCAGAGCGCTGATCCGTACGTTTATCCAAAAATCAAATACAACTTCTATGAAAATACAACAGATTTTACGAACATGGTCAGATACATCGCTGACTTTCTGCGCATCAACGGCAGTACCCTCTTCCAGGATGTTGGGGCTGAAGTGGTACGCCCTGAACTGTCTGACTGCAATGCATCTTACTGGGAATGTTATGTGAAAGCCTACACTGTGAACATGTTCCACCCCACGAGCACATGTCCCATAGGAACTGTCCTGGACTCCAATGCAAATGTAAAGGGAATCAAAGGCCTCAGGGTGGTAGACGCAAGTTCCTTGCCCAAGATCCCGACAGCAAACCCTCTGGCTGCTATCATTGCTGTAGCAGAAAAGATTGCTGATGTCATTAAGAACGATCATCCTTGTAGTTAAACACAAACATTCATTTATTCTTTTACATTCGCTTGTTTTTTTTTTCTTTAAGACAATAAGTTCTTGTTTCCATTTTTAAACCCTTGTTGTTTCTTTGTAGAATACATAACTATCGTTTTTGTTTTACTATTGCGTACTGCTTTGTTAACGTTCCAATACTTTAGCTGCATTGAATAAAAAGATGATTATTATACCAAAGCAGTGTGTTTATTTATTAAAATAGTATCTACACATACAAAAACTCACGCCTGTATTCCCCGAAGGGGTAGGCAGAGGTACATATCTGCACCCACATTTCACCAAGTATGTATCAGTCCCACGTAAGAGGGGGCGAGCCTATTGCCGTTTTTCGGGCACATTTCCACACTCCGTGCTGTTACCGAGAATTTCCTAATGAAAAAAAACAATAACACTTTGCCCGACCCGGGAATCGAACCCAGGACCTCTAGATCGCACGGCACATACTCGTACCGCGAGACCACGAGGCAGTATATAAAATAGTATCTTAAATCTATTTCAAATATGTTATAATTAATTATCCACAAGCACCGATTCAAAATGCATTCCTACAAAAAGATTTGGGATGAACCCAACATAACCCTGTTTTAGAGGTTTACCCAAAACGAAAGCCATACATACGTCTGACATACGCTTCTGCTCTCCTGAAGAAAAGCAATAATCAACTTTTTTTCCTCCAAACAGCTGATCCTTCTTGACGTCATCAATGGTCCGTAAATGGATTTTCCCCGCGGAAAAAAAAAGACATGTACATGCTTTAAATTTTGCTTTTTTAAAAACTAATTTATTTATATATTTTTTTAATTATTCAACCTAGTCAATGATGACTACCTACTCGATCCAAGAAGAGTTTACCTATTATCTAGCGATGCCAACTTCGATTTCCAAGCCAAACTGGTGTTACTAGGTTTTGTTCTTTTCAGTTGCAACACTGACTATGAAGACAAGACAAATCGCATATATGTATGTTGTTTATTATTGAAATGAAATGAAATGATATTTATTGAATCTATAAAATGTCAAATACATCACTTATTCAAAATCATTTCAAAAGTCATTTCAAAATTTGGTGTACCACCCTGTTTGGAAGGCAGTCATCACTAGAGAAGAACGGGCAAGAAACTCAAGTGTTGCTCTTTTCCAGTCAAGAGATAGTTTACAATATTGATACAAAGAATGAATTTCCCAAATTAGCGCAGCTCATTAATATAATCTCAGACTGTTGTATTGAATATGAGAATAACATAGTCATCTTGAATGGAGAAACTGACATTTAACTAGATTAAATTATAAGGTAAGGTAGGATAAGGTTAAGTTCATAAATACAAATAAGCAAAAATATTGTTCATCATCATGAGCCCATACTGCTGGGCACGGGCCTCCTCTACAAGAGGAGAGGAGAGGGTTTAGGCTTTAGTCCACCACGCTGGCCTAGTGCGGGTTGGCGGACTACACACCTAAGAAATTCCTAAGAACTCTTAGGTGTGCAGGTTTTATCACGATTTTTTCCTTCACCGTTAAAGCAAGTGATGATTCATTGTGAATACACACATAACTTCGAAAAGTCAGAGGTGTGTGCCTGGGGTTTGAGCCTGCGTCCGCCGAAATTCTCGACCGCGCGCCTAAACCTCGAGGCCATCACTGCTTGTGCAAAAATATAGTTATTAGGTATTTATTTTATTTGTTTATTTCTTCCCACACGACTTCCTGTAATTGTAGAAGTACAATGGCGTTGGATGTGAATTGAGTCACATGGTCACATTTTGGAATATAAATAATATATATGTTAATTTACAACGATGATAGTATTATTTAATTTATTTTGTTCCTCCAAGTAAAAATACATCAGCATTTTGCTTAAGGGGAAAATGGGGGTAAAAACATGCTACTTCTCTCGATATATAAAATTAATAAATATTAAGTCCGCCTCTATACTTAATGTATAAAAAGCATAAATAAATAAATACGCCCAACACAGTGGCGGTACTTCCATAGAATCGACATACATACATACATACATAAACTCACGCCTGTATTCCCCGAAGGGGTAGGCAGAGGTGCATTTCTGCACCCGCATTTCGCCAAGTATGTATCAGTCCCACGTAATAGGTGGCGAGCCTATTACCGTTTTTCGGGCACATTTCCAGACTCCGTGCTGTTACCGAAATTTTTTTGCTAATGGAAAAACCCAATAACACTTTGCCCGACCCGGGAATCGAACCCAGGACCTCTAGATCGCACGGCACATACTTGTACCGCGAGACCACGAGGCAGGTCAGAATTAGAAAAAGTTTCGACAACTACTCGACTAGACCACGAGGCCTTTCAGAGAGAGGACGTATCACTCTGCGCTCCGGCGATTTTTTGGTTTCGTCGATATTTTCGCGGTTATCATTAGTCGTGAGTAGGTACATTGTACATTCTAAAACTTAATAGTATCAGCGTTTTGATTTGAAATAAATTAATAAATACACCCAATAATCACATACATAGTTGTGACCCCACACTAAGATACTAGTCTTGTGTCGTGGGTATCCGAAACTACGAGAGACTTTTCGGTCTCACAAACACCCAGACCCGAAACAAATACTTGTGGATCACACAAACATTTGTCTCGGTGCGGGGATCGAACCCGCGGCCTCTCGTTTCGCAAGCTGGTATCTAGCCAACTGCGCCACGGGGCTGTCAAAAAATTTACGTAAAGTTAAAATCTAAAAATGGATTTCAGAGTGAGACAGTCGTGGGTTCGCATCCAAGCTTCAATATTTTATTTTTTTTATATTTTTTCAAACCATTTTTTTTTATATAAATTTTTGTTTTGTTGTCTTGAGCTCCTCCTTCCATTATGATGAGGGAGTAGGGACTGAAGATGAACCCGGAAGATTACCTCTGGAATTTTAATATGAAGTATCAAAATGGTGATGGACTTGAGGTCTCAGCGCGCGGTCGAGAATCTCGACGGTCGCGTGTTCGGACCCCAGGTATACCTCTGACTTTTCGAAGTTATATGTGTATTCACAAATAATTATCACGTACTTTAAGGGTGAAGGAAAACATCGTGATGAAACCTGCACACCTAAAAGTTGTTAGGAATTAGGTGTGTAGTCCGCCAACCCGCACTAGGCCAACGTAGTGTACTAAGGCCTAAACCCTCTCAGTTGTAGATGAGGCCCGTGCCCAGAAGTGGGACGTATATGGGCTGACGATGATGATGATGATGATGCGCGCGCTCCATGCACATACAACGACACTTGCGTTCGTGAGAGTCCCATTTACCGATACTCGACAAGCTGCGCGGCGCGTAAACTATCGCTTTATTCATATGGTCACTATAAGATGTTTCCTGGTAAGCTAAGTGCATAATAACTTAAGACAGAAGGTCCCTTAAACATGGACTGAATAAATTCATCGACTTGGTATCACATGGATCTCACAACTTTTTACGGTAGAAGAACTGATTTGCGAGACATGGCTATTTTTGTGGCATCTCATTTCTTTTTGTATATAGTCCTACTTTTTTCCTTTTCAGTACCTTCTACTTCTTGAATCTTATGAGCTTTTCTTACTTTTGTAGGTAGTTTTCCTCTTCTACATATGAGACGAGAGCGGCCGCGTCGTGTTCTTTATTTTAAAATAATTATTATTTAATACGTTAGTAATATTAAAGGCCGCACGCGTCAACCGTCAAAAAGTTTTGTTTTGATGGCATATAAAAATATTGCCAACCATACATATCTCCCCTTGCATTTATTAAAAATAGCATTGCGCCAGTTCAGAAAACACCGAAGAATTCAACGGCAGACCGCCTCTAAAGATCAAGGTACGTAAAATATAATTAAATATATAAATAATTTATAAGCATTAGGTGTGAATTGGATTCGATTTTGTCAAATGCATAATATTATACAAGTAAAAGCAGTGATGGCCTCGAGATTTAGGCGCGCGGTCGAGAATTTCGGCGGTCGCAGGTTCAAACCCCAGGCACACACCTCTGACTTTTCGAAGTTATATGTGTATTCACAATGAATTATCACTTGCTTTAACGGTAAAGGAAAACATCGTGATAAAACCTGCACACCTAAAAAGTTCTTAGGTGTGTAGTCCGCCAACCCGCACTAGGCCAGCGTGGTTGACTAAGGCCTAAACCCTCTCAGTTGTAGAGGAGGCCCGTGCCCAGCAGTGGGACATTTTAGGGCTGAAGATGATGATAATATACGAGTAGATGAGTCCCGCGGAAATCTTGAATCATTTATTAAAATAGGGTAAATTATCAGAAGTTATATGGTAAAGACTAATATAAACTTTTTTAATCTATTAATAAATGTGCGCATTATTTAGGCATTATAATGAAAGGAAATGATTAAATTAACATTTAATTAAAAATATAGAGTGTATTTGGATCGTGATCGGAATCTAAGGCAGATTATAATAGCTGCGGTGATTACAAACACCGTGACATTAAAATAAATCACGACAAAAAATAAACACGTTTTCCTTATAACCACATCCATTTAATATCTATTATTGTTAGGAAAACATCAAATTTTTTGAAGTTATACTTCGTTAGGCGCGTTATGAAAAAATGATGAGACTGAAATTTAAGATGCGCGCGCATCACTGTATAAAAAAGTAAGACTTCGAAGCTGCCTATGTGCTCCAATATAATTGACAGATTGAAGCTGCCTATGTTAAATGTAAGTGTCAAATGGATCAGAAAGGTTTTAAAATGTTTCGGATCGAATATCTTTCAAAAAAAGTTTATATGTTTTAGATTTTAAAAATGTATAATAGTGACAGTAATAATAAGGGTTTGACATATTTATTACTTGTCCAATATTTATAAGTGCGTTCAGAAATGTAATATTTTCCTTCACACTTAAAGTACGTGATACAAATACATGTTTAATGTGCATATGATTTGAACCTACGACCTCCAAGATGTTTAACTCAACTGCGCGGCTAAACCTCGAGGCCATCGCTATGTATACTGTTTCATATCAATTATATTCCCACAGAGCTAAGGATTAAACTGACCAATTGTTTTCAGATGGTAAACAAAACCGAATTGATTTTGAGTGCAGTCAGCATTATCAGTAATATGTGGCCACCGCAACCACAAGTATATGGTAAGTAAATCACTCAAATATAGTAAATATATAGTTTGCATGTATAAGTTTTTCCTAAGAAAATTATTAGTATATTCCACTACCAGGCCTAAACACCTCTCACAGAAGGCCCGGGTCTGACATAAATAGACACTTCATCATCATCATCAGCCCAGATACGTCCCACTGCTGGGCACGGGCCTCCTCTATAACTGAGAGGGTTTAGGCCTTAGTCCACCACGCTGGCCTAGTGCGGGTTGGCGGACTACACACCTAAGAAATTCCTAAGAACTTTTAGGTGTGCAGGTTTTATCCCGATGTTTTCCTTCACCGTTAAAGCAAGTGATAATTCATTGTGAATACACACATAACTTCGAAAAGTCAGAGGTGTGTGCCTGGGGTTTGAACCTGCGACCGCCGAAATTCTCGACCGCGCGCCTAAACCTCGAGGCCATCACTGCTTAAAACTTAAACTTAAATAGACACTTGAGGGACCCTAAGTCACCAGTTTTCGGGGCATATAGTCATGAGCAGTGGCGGTACTTCCATAGAAGCCCAAAAGCCCATCTTGCCTTTCAAAATTCCGAATAATATTTTTAGGCTTTAAATCTTTATTTAAAAAAAACATTTTGTCATATAAATGAGAATATCCTGAGCCCACAACAAACAATTATAAACTAGACATTACACAATTAACGTGTAACGCTTTTGGGCTTCTATGGAAGTACCGCCAGTGGTCATGAGATTATTTATGTATGTAGGTACGACTATGTAGAACGTTGGTTGCAGACAAATTCAAAAAGTCGTTTAGGAAGTGATTGAGGGATGCCTACGTTCATCAGGGTACGCAATGCGACTCATAATTGAAATCATGTTTCCAGAAGACCAATAAAAGCAGTCCAAAAAGACTAGTAGTTAGATTACTTTTAGTAGTTTCTTGCCCGTTCTTCTCTAGTGATGACTGCCTTCCGAACAGGGTGGTACACCAAATTTTGAAATGATTGAATCTAAGTGATGTGTTTGACATTTTATGGATTCAAGAAATATAATTTCATTTCATTACAAATGTAGACGACAAGTGTATGAAATGACTAAATGTAAAGAAACCACAAAAATAGGCTGACCTGCTCGATGTAATTTTTGTGCTTGACACTTTTAATTCTGGTTGTTGTTTAAAACAGGAGTTGCATAGACTCTGTGCACCCAGAACTTCAATTAAAAAAAGGCTTGAAGTTAAATATGTAAAATAGCAAATGCAGCCTGACATGACATGCATGCATGCATGCAGCCTGAAATGACAGCCTCGTGGCGCAGTTGGCTAGATACCAGCTTGCGAAACGAGAGGCCGCGGGTTCGATCCCCGCACCGAGACAAATGTTTGTGTGATCCACAAATATTTGTTTCGGGTCTGGGTGTTTGTGAGACCGAAAAGTCTCTCGTAGTTTCTGATACCCACGATACAGGACTTGTATCCTAGTGTGGGGTCAGAACTATGTATGTGACTGTTGGGTGTATTTATTTATTTAAATAAATTTCTATTTCAGATGGTTGCGATTACGATTTCGTGATTGTTGGATCAGGGGCTGGATCGGTTCTAGCCAACAGACTGTCAGAGATACCTAAATATCGCGTGCTGCTTGTCGATGCCGGAGATAACCCTACAGACGATTCTAGAGTAAGTTTTGTTAAGACTATACAAACCAGTGGCGGTACTTCCATAGAAGCCCAAAAGCGTTTCTGTCTAGTTTATACTTGTTTATTTTCGGGTCAAGGTATACTCATTTAAATGTCAAATTGATTTTAAATAAATATTTTAAGCTTAAAGATTATTATTCGGAATTTTGTTAGGCAAGCAGGTCCTTTGGGCGTCTATGGAAGTACCGCCACTGCTACAAACATACAGGTACTATTACATTGTTATCAGCACATATACGTCTCACTGCCACCCACGAGCCTACTCCAGGCTTAGCCGCTAATCCAACACGCTAGCCTTGGTGATCTTCATATATCTGACAAAATCTCCAAAATTATTTTACTTGTTACTTATAGGTATACACTACCGACAAAAAGTTTGGAAGCACTTTTAATACTCTCAATTACTTTAGAAAAAATATAAGATATAGTATTATTTAATTAAGAATGGTTAGCTACTTAATTAAAACAACAATTCAACTATGAAACAAAACCATATTCTTATTACTAAAATAATATTATATTTTATTACATCATCATCATCATCAGCCCATATACGTCCCACTGCTGGGCTCGGGCCTCCTCTACAACTGAGAGGGTTTAGGCCTTAGTCCACCACGCTGGCCTAGTGCGGGTTGGCGGACTACACACCTAAGAAATTCCTACGAACTTTTAGGTGTGCAGGTTTCATCACGATGTTTTCCTTCACCGTTAAAGCAAGTGATAATTCTTTGTGAATACACACATAACTTCGAAAAGTCAGAGGTGTGTGCCTGGGGTTTGAACCTGCGACCGTCGAAATTCTCGACCACGCGCCTAAACCTCGAGGCCATCACTGCTTATTTTATTGCGCACGGTACTTATATTATTACAACTTCGATAAAATTTGTTTTTATCAATTTACTATTTGTTTTTACAAAAATTATAGGTGCTTCCAAACTTTGTGCCGGTAGTGTATACTATATGGCGCAAACTAATAAATAATGATTATATTGTTACATAAATATAATTAATATTTAAGATAAATATTTAAATAGCTATTTGTGATCACAAAACTAAGAATTTAAATACTCTAAAAATTATCAGACACTGTATTGACTGCTTATCTGTTTTAAAAACATGATATATTTTATTTAATGTTTAATTAGGTATTTCTATTACTCCAGAAACTTTCAAAGTAAAATCAATAAGAATTAAATATCATTATTCTGACACTTATTTTTATGTTTCATGTAATAAATAACATGTTATTATATTTGCATATTGTTAATAGCGCCATTTGTAAAGTAGTGTTTGATTATTAAAATAAATTAGTAATATGTGTAAAATAAATTATTTGGATTTATGTAAAATTACTTATAATATTAATGTTAATTTTTGAACTATATTTCATAATTAATTGTACAGTAATTTCAATTACATGTTGTAAAGGAAGTTGCAGTTGTTAAATGTTAAGTGACAGTTGGTTTTATATAAAACGGCCATTGCAGCTCACATTGAGTTCAGTTCTATACTAGAAATTGTCTGAAAATAAACCAAGCTATATTGTGTGTGTGTTTCTGTTATTATGGAGTCTGGACACGATAATTCTGGCGTATCGCCGACATATACCTACATCATTGTAAAATTTCAAAAGTCTGAGCAAACTTGGCATTGAAACCTTAACCAAAAAATTTGTGACACGATTCAATCTTAGATCATACCCGTATGTACTAAAACGGCGATGTGAATTTCAGATTCCAGTTAAATTTGCAACGCTCACAAACTCTCCTATGGACTGGAACTTCACATCAGAGGTAGAACCAGCGTCAATCTCCCAACAGAACAACCGTTTTAAAGTATCAGCAGGAAAAGTTTTGGGCGGCAGCAGTGCCATCAACCACCTAATCCATTTGCGTGGAGTTCCCGAAGATTTTGACTATATCGCTACTCTCCTAAACGATCCTTCATGGAAATATGAAAACATGCTTCACTACTTCAAGAAGAGCGAAAATGTTAATGATGACGCCATGATGAATTCAAAATACCAAGTCTTCCATGGAAGCCAAGGTCCAATAAATCTAACGAGGCAAATATATGACATATCTGAGGAGTTAATTAACGCTTTTGCTGAACTTGGTCACCCAATCAACCCGGATATCAACAGCGGCAATTTAACAGGATATGGCTATAGCCAATATATAATAGATCTAGTCAGACAAGATACTGCTGGTACATATATATTATCTGCTCGAGATCGCCCCAATTTGGATATCTTGAGAAATGCGTTCGTCACTAAAATAAATATAGTCGACAAAGTAGCTACAGGAGTGCAATTAGTTTTAAACAACAAAACAATGACAATCAAAGCGAATAAAGAAGTTATAGTGTGTGCTGGAGCAATTAACTCACCAGTATTGCTAATGTTATCAGGTATTGGGCCTAAAGATTTACTTGAGAAGCATGATATTCCCGTAATAATGGACTTGCCCGTGGGTCACAATTTGCAAGAACATGTAGCTGTACCAGTCATTCATAAATTGGACTTTTCTACAGCACCCGTATCACCGTCCAGTTTGGATCAATTTTTCCCAACTATCTTAGGCTCTGTTATCATTGATGACAACAAGAAAGTTCCTCAGTATCAAACAATCAACTCATATTTTGAACATGACACTGACAGTCTACTGGGTGCTTGCTCTGTTATCTTCGCTCTCAAATTTGAGATTTGCAAAATGTTCGTCAGTGAGAGCGTTGGGAGAAACACATTGTTCAGTGCAATAGCTATATACAACCCTGATTCACGAGGCTCTGTTGCCATTCAGAGCTCTGATCCGTATGTCCACCCCAAAATCAAATTGAACTTCTATAAAAACTCAACTGATCTTACTAACATGGGTAGATACATCGAAGACTTTTTGCGGATCAACAATAGTACCTTATTCAATAATTTAGGAGCTGAAGTGATCAGACCAGAGATTCCAGGCTGTAAAGCTTCTTATTGGGAATGCTATGCTATGGCTCATACTGTTAACATGTATCATCCTACGAGCACATGTCCAATGGGAACTGTCCTGGACTCCAGTGCAAACGTGAAAGGCGTGGAACGCCTCAGGGTTGTAGACGCTAGCTCTTTGCCTAAGATTCCGACAGCCAATCCCTTGGCTGCTATTGTTGCCGTAGCAGAAAAGATTTCTGATGTAATTAAAAGAGATTATCTTTGCTAGTTCTTATTCTTACTGATTATCGTTGATCCCGCAACACAACTCCGGTTCGGAGTAAAGTGTGACTATTTGGAAATTCTCAGCTTAAGGAAATATGTTTTAATAATTTTCAATTTCATGATTGTATTCATTAATTTAAAAAAAAATCTTATGAACACACAGTAACAATGACGTTTTTTCCTTTCTTTTTATTTAACTTTCGACTTCTTAACTTTTCGAAGTATTTCAAGATGAAAACCAATTTATTACATTCGATCCGTATGTATTAAATTGTTTTTTTTTAATAATACAAATTAAAATAATTGGTATTGATTCCATATTCGCAAAAGCAGCTAGGCGTCGTTTAATAATTATCAACTCTCATTTCAAATCCAAAACGCAAGAAGAAATTTGTGTGAAAATAAAATTGGAATAAAAACATAAAAAAAACTTACCATAAGACAACATCATGCAAGTTTTTGGCATCTGAAAAAAAAAACAAAAAAACGATTAATTTCTAATCGTATTTAACATATAAGTGCAGTAACATAAAATGAAATTATTTCACTTATAAATTTAAAGAGTTTGTTTTCTTTTCTTTCCTTTGTTTGAAAGTAAAAAATCTCAAGAAATACCACATGGAATTAAATTTTTTGACATGTAGCCTATTTTTTGACTCAAAAACTTTAAAGTTTTCTTACTTCTTAGCTAAGCTTGATTTTCGACCGCGCGCCTAGACCTCGAGGCCATCACTTCATACATATAAACTATAAACCCTTTTCATATTCCTTTCATCCATTCTCTCCCCGTAAACGTAAAGTTGGTTTCGTAGAACGGGAATAAAAATATAACAGTTTAAACTAAGGATAAAATCATAAGTTTGCAGGTACGCATAGTGAACGGAAGCGGGGGGCTGAGAGGGGATCCCAGGCCGGAACTGCACTTGTACCGACGCGACCCCCAGGGCTGTCAGTCAAGTGCCAGTACATACGACCTTTTAATTTCAAATTCAAATATGTTTTATTGTGGTACATAGGATGGTGTTATAACTATGACCCGCCGTGTTGGCATACAATCCAATCCAATCCAATCCATCAGCCAATCGAAGTCCACTGCTGGACATAGGCCTCTCCCAATGATTTCCACAGGGACCTGTTGGAAGCAGCCTGCATCCAGCGACGTCCCGCGACCTTCACCATACAATAATGGAACTTAAATCTAATGGAAATCTAACTTTAAAACTATATTAATACTGTAAAAAACAAACTTAAAGTATTATTACATTTCAATTAACACTAAGAAAATCATTCAAACTATAATAACAATGTACCTTTATAATTATTGAGATCATTTAATTCTCTAATAGATTTTATCTTTTTATCTTTATTAAAAAATATAGTTTTCTTTATCTCAGCCCTGAGAACCGAGTTCTAAAGTGGTGGAAGTTATATAAAAGATGGAGGATTAGTCACGCGATCGATGATTATTCAGCTGTTCATTGCTTATTGTACTAAAAATTTTCGAATGGAAAAAGCCAAACACTTTGCCCGACCCGGGAACCCGGGACCTCTAGATCGCACGGCACATACTAATACGAGTTTAATATCATCATCTCCTTGCCCTGCTCCCAACTTCACTTGGCGTCGGCGCAGTATATTTTATCCTTCCATACATCCCTATCAGCCGGCATGTCTTCATTCACCCCTTTCTCTTTCATATCTGATATTTAGGTATATATTCTTGAGTAGGTACCTTTATTTCTTTTTTTAATTATATAATTATTGTGAGCACCGTCCCGTCTATCAGTTACATTCCTATCCTTGCCTGGTTGTCTGGTAGAGGTCGCCTTTAGCGATAAGACCGCCAATTTATTGTGCCTAATTTCGCGAATTATTTTCTCTTGTACGTACCTATATGTTTTATTGTGGTGTTTAATAAATAAAGAGTTTATTATTATTATTATCTTCAGTCACGCACTCCATCCATCTTTTCTTTTGCTTTCCTCTGCTCGCCCATCCATCAACTTTCATATTCACCCCCTTTTTACCTACATATGATTCATCCCTCCTCATAACATGTCCATACCACGACAGACGGTTTCCTTTCAGTTTTTCTATCACAGGAGCTACTTTTAGACTTCCTCTAACGTATCATTCCTCACTCTGTCAATCCGTGTTTTACCACACATCCATCGCAATATTCGCATTTCTGCTGCATGCAGTCGTCTTTCGTCCGTCTTCTTCGTAGCCCAACACACCGATCCATACAGTACGACAGGTCTTATTATGGACTTATATATTCTGCCCTCCAATTTAAGGGGCATTCTGGGGTCATATATTGTGGATGAGACCTATCGCCCTTTCATCCATAATACAAATGTAATTAAATGCAAAAACTGTAATTTCCTAGTTGTAATTCCGAATGTGGTTTTATTTATTTATAATTTTATTCTTTTTTTTTTTGTATCGTCACACTAGTTTTTAATTTTTTTTATTTTTTTATATAATTAATATTATTATAATAGCATATTTATTATTAAATATAATTTCCAATACTAATATAAATAATTAAATGTAATTTCCAATACTAATATAAATAATTAATGTGTCTGAGCAATAATATCAAGAATGTTGTATTCACCTATAATGATGGTACGCAATGTCCAATGCTATTTATTCAATTGTATTTTAAAGTGTATGTGTAACTGTCGATGGTGTCTCTAAATAAAAAAAAAAAAAAAAAAAAAAATACGAGTTTAATAGTTCAATTTAATAATTACCAAGTCACTACCAACCCTATGTGAAGACAATGCATTATTTCTCACAAAGCGTATAGCAAAGAGCTTTGTAACGTTCCTCCACTACCTTTGCTTATTTAACATCACGCTACGGCCTTTGCGAGGTAAACTGATTAGAGAAATATAACCTGATATAAGCTCGGGTTGCTTTGAAAACATTTTAAGAGAAAGTTCTGGTATTTTTGCTAATTATAATTCTTTTACATACTAGTATAGTATTTTTTTTTTAGTTATACATAATACATCCTTATTATGGTAGAAGTGCTGGCTCAACATCATCAGCCTATATAAGTCCCACTGTTGGGCACGGACCTCCTCTGCAACTGAGAGGGTTTAGGCTTTAGTCCACCACGCCTGGCCTAGTGCGGGTTGGCGGATTACACACCTATGAAATTCCTAAGAACTTTTAAGTGTGCTGGTTTCATCACGATGTTTTCCTTCACCGTTAAAGTAAGTGATAATTCTTTGTGAATTCATACATAACTTCGAAAAGTCAGAGCCTGGCGTTTGACCCTGCGACCGTCGAGATTCTCGACCGCGTGCCTAAACCTCGAGGCCATCACGACTTCATTTCCAGAATTTTCTTATAGGAAAAACCAAAAACACTACCCGACCCGGAATTGCTAAATTGCACGACGCTTACTTCTGCCTCGATACAAAAGGCAGTCAACTAAGATGTAATTAATTTATAATCTGGAATACAATCTCAATAAACGATAAGAGAAAATAAATGTCGCCACTTAACAATCGAGCTGTAAATCAATCAAACGCCATTGCATTTGTTTCCTTAATAAATCGTTTTTTTATCGATTCCCATTCGCGTTTATTGGCGCGCGCTTTTTTGTCTCGGAGACAGACATGATTCTAATAACAAAAGTTACATACATAACCTCACGCCTGTATTCCCCGAAGGGGAGGCAGAAGTGCATTTCTGCACTCACATTTCGCCAAGTATGTATCAGTCCCACGTAATAGGTGGCGAGCCTATTGCCGTTTTTCGGGCACATTTCCAGACTCCGTGCTGTTACCGAGAATTTCCTTTACTTTGCCCGACCCGGGAATCGAACCCAGGACTTCTAGATCGCACAGCACATACTTGTACCGCGAGACCACGAGGCAGTCAACAAAAGTTACGTTAATAAAAAAAAAGGTCAGAGGAACCCGTGACCGATGTACCCAAAAAGCTATCACGACTCATGCATTAAGTTCACTGTTTCATCATCATCAGCCAAAAGACGTCCACTGCTGGACATAGGCCTCCCCCAGAGACTTCCAAACCGCTCTATCGGAAGCGGCTTCCCGCAATATTCGTGAGATCATCAGTCCACCTTGTGAATGGACGTGCAACTCTACGCTTGCCAGTACGCAGCCTTCACTCGAGCACCTTTCTGCCCAACCAGCCGTCAGTTTTACAAGCTATGTGCCTTGCCTATTGCCACTTCAGCTTGCTAATTCTTCCAATACCAAGGAAATACCAAGCATAGCCCTCGCCATAGCTCGCTGAGTGACCTTGAGCTTTCTTATGACGTACATAGTTAGAGGCCACGTTTCAGTGCCGTAAATCATCACTGGTAACACACACTAGTTAAAGACTTTCATCTTTAGGCACTGAGGTATTTCGGACTATTATTATTAGGTCACTATTTGCGCAGATATTAATGTCCTGTAAAATAATTAAAATAGTGTGTAGCTCTGAAGCTCTGCAGCAGTTAACAACGCGTGCAGTAACTGAAAATTATATTACGATCTATTGTTTGCATAAACCATAACTTAGTACAAATGGCTTGCCGCGTTACGGTACAGTACTGTGGCATGCGGAAAATATTGTATTCTTTAGGTACTCATATTTTTGTTTACTGATAAATACTCTATAAATATAAAACGTCGCGTCGTGAGGAAAAGTACTAGAGATTGCAACCCGGTATGTTTCCCAACCCGGCCGGGCCCGGTTGCATCCGTCGCCAACCCGGCCGGGTCCGCCGGGCCCGGCCGGGTTTGCTAGCGATGAAACCTTTAAAGTATTTTATGAAAATTTTCTATATATCAATGGAAAAGATTATGATGCAAGGTTAATATTCATTTCAAACTGGCTTATGGACAATTATCACAAAAATAAATCTCAAAAAAAAAAAAAACTTTGACTTATGAACGGAAAAGTTAAATTAGTATTAGTAATTATTCATTTTTATAAGTTTAAACAAGCAGGTCTTTCTCTTTACTCCATATCGTGTCTATTTGAAAACAAAGTATTATAATAAGAAACTAATAACGCAGCTTAAAGTACTAAACGTGTCATAACAACTTAAATTAGATAGATAAATAAAGTATGGTAGTTTTGGTATAAACAAAACAAATTCTTATTTGCTAAATGTAAAGTAAAGAATTATGTTTTTTTTTTAACCTTTGGCTGTTAATGTTATTATTACTAATTGAACAAATAGCGAAATCTTATTGGCTAGGCTGTACAATATAACAAAACAAAAAGTAACAATTATTTTTCAGTCTGAAAGACTGATTGATACGAGTATTTTACAACAGTAACTACTACGAGTAGGCGCTCCCGTGCCGCGATTTACTTATCGGGTCCGTTGACCGGGCCCGGTAAGAATGGCCGGGCCCGGTGGGTGCGTAAAAGGGCACCGGGCCCGGTTTGCAATCTCTAAAAAGTACACACCTAAAAATTCTTAGGAATCTCTTAACTATGTAGTCCGCCAACCCGCACTAGGCCAGCGTGGTGGACTAAGGCCTAATCCCTCTCAGTTGTAAAGGAGACCCGTGCTCAGAAGACGTATATGGAGTGATTCAAGATTAATTAAGGATTTAACAAATTCTAAGTATAGGTAACCTTTTTTTAATTATACCAATATTTCAAAGAGAAAATATTATTATTTTTAGTTGTAACTAACACTCAAATGTACTTAATCAATATTGCTAATTTGTAGTACAGGAGTACACACCCCAATCTACCCTTTTGCTTTTATTACGAATCCCGCATGAAATTTATATACAACACACGAAACGTTCAAAGGGTTTAATGTTCCGGAAATACAAAATCTGAGGAACAAGGAAATTCTAAGCAATCTAAACAGCACCACAATACATCGGGGATGCAATTTGTGTAAATCGAGGGACATCAAAGGAAATGTCCCTCCGTCCGATGAGCCGCTCATTTACGTAATGCGGACCATTCACTGCATAACTCGAATCTAATGTGTGTTTACGGAGAAAAAACGATAAGGGACAGACGACAATGGTGCCGAGGTGTGGAGAATTTATTGACACGTTTATCAGCTTCGTACGCACTAGTCTACTGCACCACACGCGACAGCACTCGGCTGTACGCGCCGGCGACACAGCGCCACACAGAGCGCTCGTCTACTGCACCACACGCGACAGCACTCGGCTGTACGCGCCGGCGACACAGCGCCACACAGAGCGCTCGTCTACTGCACCACACGCGACAGCACTCGGCTGTACGCGCCGGCGACACAGCGCCACACAGAGCGCTCGTCTACTGCACCACACGCGACAGCACTCGGCTGTACGCGCCGGTGACACAGCGCCACACAGAGCGCTCGTCTACTGCACCACACGCGACAGCACTCGGCTGTACGCGCCGGCGACACAGCGCCACACAGAGCGCTCGTCTACTGCACCACACGCGACAGCACTCGGCTGTACGCGCCGGTGACACAGCGCCACACAGAGCGCTCGTCTACTGCACCACACGCGACAGCACTCGGCTGTACGCGCCGGCGACACAGCGCCACACAGAGCGCTCGTCTACTGCACCACACGCGACAGCACTCGGCTGTACGCGCCGGTGACACAGCGCCACACAGAGCGCTCGTCTACTGCACCACACGCGACAGCACTCGGCTGTACGCGCCGGTGACACAGCGCCACACAGAGTGCTCGTCTACTGCACCACACGCGACAGCACTCGGCTGTACGCGCCGGTGACACAGCGCCACACAGAGCGCTCGTCTACTGCACCACACGCGACAGCACTCGGCTGTACGCGCCGGTGACACAGCGCCACACAGAGTGCTCGTCTACTGCACCACACGCGACAGCACTCGGCTGTACGCGCCGGTGACACAGCGCCACACAGAGCGCTCGTCTACTGCACCACACGCGACAGCACTCGGCTGTACGCGCCGGTGACACAGCGCCACACAGAGCGCTCGTCTACTGCACCACACGCGACAGCACTCGGCTGTACGCGCCGGTGACACAGCGCCACACAGAGTGCTCGTCTACTGCACCACACGCGACAGCACTCGGCTGTACGCGCCGATGACACAGCGCCACACAGAGCGCTCGTCTACTGCACCACACGCGACAGCACTCGGCTGTACGCGCCGGTGACACAGCGCCACACAGAGCGCTCGTCTACTGCACCACACGCGACAGCACTCGGCTGTACGCGCCGGTGACACAGCGCCACACAGAGCGCTCGTCTACTGCACCACACGCGACAGCACTCGGCTGTACGCGCCGGTGACACAGCGCCACACAGAGCGCTCGTCTACTGCACCACACGCGACAGCACTCGGCTGTACGCGCCGGTGACACAGCGCCACACAGAGCGCTCGTCTACTGCACCACACGCGACAGCACTCGGCTGTACGCGCCGGTGACACAGCGCCACACAGAGCGCTCGTCTACTGCACCACACGCGACAGCACTCGGCTGTACGCGCCGGTGACACAGCGCCACACAGAGCGCTCGTCTACTGCACCACACGCAACAGCACTCGGCTGTACGCGCCGGTGACACAGCGCCACACAGAGCGCTCGTCTACTGCACCACACGCAACAGCACTCGGCTGTACGCGCCGGTGACACAGCGCCACACAGAGCGCTCGTCTACTGCACCACACGCGACAGCACTCGGCTGTACGCGCCAGTGACACAGCGCCACACAGAGCACTCGTCTTCTGCAGTACACCTGGTCACGATCCAGCACGACAAAGAGATGTAATTTAATTTATCAAGTCTTCAGATAATATCATTATAACCTCGCGCTGTTCGATCGGTTTCCCGTTGTGAATTTCCTAAGACGTAGATTAGAGACATAATCCGGTGGCTTTGGTTTGACATGGCCAAACCATAGTAAGGCGTAATCCTTGGGATTATCCGTCCATGCACTTTAAGCCTTCACATTTAGCCTGAGTATTCTGTGGTATTTTGAAATCTTGATTTAAATCGTACATAATAATTAGGTCTATTAAACGAAATTCAGGTATGTTTTGAGGGAAGTCTGTTTTTCCGTAGTGAAGCGGCGCGAACAGCTGATTCAATTGACTCTTTGAATACGCATAAAACTAGTAATACTCTTTGATGGTCCCAGGCAGATATACGCGAAATTTCATTTATTTTTGGATAGCTATTTAAGTTAAATTGTTTGTTATATTGTTAAATGTGTATGTGTTTTTACATTATATTACTAAATTTCATTTATTTCTGTACAGCTTTGTTAGTTAAATTGTTTGTTATATTGTTAAAATGTTCTTGTGTTTTATATTATATTAGAAAGAAAGAAGAAAAGAAAGAAAAAAAGTTTTATTGTTGGCTATAGGAAAAACAGATACAAAGAACAAACAACCAAACAATTAGTAGATACAATTTACATAGCCAACAATGATCCCTTCATTCAGCTGTGTGCTGCAATTCCGCTTACACGGTATTGCAGCGCTGGTTTTCAATAAAGGGACCAGGTGACAAAACGGACGCTAGGTAGGCGTACTGATTTTAAACAATAATAAAAGTTAATAATATTACTATATTAAAATATACTATTCTTATATATTGCACTAGTCTAAATTAAATTAATAATAGCAAACGCTACACAACACAACATAAAAACTATATATAGAAATATTACTAATTTTAAGTTAATTTTAGTTACAATGTAAGTGTTTTGGAGAAATCTGTAAACTTGCATTAATTAATTAATAATAAATAAATACTAAAGCCAAGTTTGTGTTGTTACATCTGAATTTACAAACATACCATTGCTTAACCTTCCAGAGATATATACGAAGAATCTTTGTGTTTATTTGTAGTTTTAAATCTACTCAATTTCGTATTCCTTAAAATATATAACACCCTTATTACGCTACGACTATTAGACGGTGAGTATGTGGTAAGGGTGATAAAAAAGATAGCATTGACAAAAAAGTACCAAGATAACTTGGCTAGGCCACTAGCAATTAAGATCTCAGAATGAAACCTATATCTCCTCAGTGCCTAATACAATTTACCTATTATTATATATAAAGCTACTTCATTGCAAGCGGAACTAGATGTATAATATAGCCAAGCCCATAAGGCCTGTGTAATTATGTTGTTAACATATAAGCGATATTAGTTTAACTAAATCCGTATTGACATAGACTAATTAATAGATATGACATTTATATTATACCCTTCTTTTATTGAAGTGATAAAAACAATTTAGGGTCTAGTTTTTCTAATTTTCACTAGTAGTGATGGCCAGCGTGGTGGACTAAGGCCTAACCCCTCTTAGTTGTAGAGGAGGCCTGTGCCCAGTAGTGGGACGTATACATATATGGGCTGATGATGATGATGATTTTCTAATTTTTATATTTCGCCAGATATGTATGAGTCCTGTGTAATAAGTGGCGAGCCTATTGTAGTTTTTGGAGCACATTTTTTAAATATAAATACACCCAACAGTCACACTCATAGTTCTGACCCCACATTAAGATACGAGTCTTGTGTCGTGGGTATCAGAAACTGCGAGAGACTTTTCGGTCTCACAAACACCCAAACCTGAAACAAATATTTGTGGATCACACAAACATTTGTCTCGGTGCGGGGATCGAACGGCCTCTCGTTTCGCAAGCTGGTGTCTAGCCAATTTCGCCACGGGCTGTCAAGCATTGTAGGCGAAGTTCGGCAATGTATTTTAAATAGACAATTGCCTAATACGAGGAGTTCGAGCTTGGGTTTGCCTTTTTTATACCGGCACGACAGAGCCACAACACTGGTGTTCTGAGCTAATGTTAATCACCTGACCAAGACCTGATGAAGCAAAACAGATGAAGAATACAACTCTATTTATCCTATGCAATATTTTATATTCTATGCGAGGCGATTCGATCATAACTAGGTCATCGCTCCGCTAATGAAGTGAATAGGACTAACTAACGGTTGCGGACCAGCGTTGTACGTAAAACACAATTACTGACCTACACTTTATTAACGTCTATTCAAGCAACTTGCGTATAATTGGGGCTTTTATAGTTTTTGTTACTGTCTTGATATCCTTGAGTTATCCGTCGGTCGCGGGTTCAAAGCCCAGGCACACACCTCTGACTTTTCGAAGTGATGTGTGTATTCACAATGAATTATCACGTACTTTAACGGTGAAGGAAATGACTGTGAGGAAACTTGCACACCTAAAAAATCTTAAACTTGTAGTCCGCCAACCCACACTAGGCCAGCGTGATGGACTAAGGCCTAACCCCTCTCAATTTTAGTGAACGCACCTAAGAAGTTCCTAAGAACTTTTAGGTGTGCAGGTTTCATCACGATGTTTTTCATCACCGTGTAAGTACGTGATAATTCTTCGTGAAAACACACGTAACTTGGAAAAGACAGAGGTGTGTACCTGGGGTTTGAACCCGCGACCATCGAGATTCTCGACCGCGTGCCTAAACCTCGAGGCCATCACAACTTCTCAAATAACGAATTACTTTTGCCACAAATTCGAGTCCTTAATATTTTTCCACAGCCGAAATTTCTCACAAACTCCCACCAAATGCGATACAACCAGTTTTACGCCAACAAACATAATATATTTATTTTTTCCATACGCCACTTAGCGTTTCATTAGAAACTCCACGATTCCAAATTCAAACAACATAAATTAAATTTCGAATGGTTTACCATTCCAAATTCAACAAGGGCCTGACCATAAACAAAAAACTGGCGGGGCGTTTAACGCATCGACAATTTAAAAAAGGAACGCGTAGGTCAAGGACCAAACTGCCAGTAGCCGGGAACAGGTTGCAGTGAAGATGGCCGAAGTCGAACGCGGGAGCGCGTGCCCGAACACTCCCGAACATCGGCGGAAACAGCCGAACGAAAGTACGCGACCGTGGGAGAATTCAGTACATTAATCCATTCGTAGATAAATGACATTATAATAATTATGACAATGTCGTTAAGTACTCGAAAATCTGGTTTATAAGAATAATTCTTCCATTAAAATGTTTATTTTAATTGAATTTTCTGCTTTTAGTGTTCAAGGGCCGGTTTTGATCAACTCGTTTGGCCTTGACGCCGTGCGAATTGACAACTATATTTTAAGTTTTTTGGCAGTGGAAAACCGGATTGGACATGTTTATTTTTTATTGGGTAGTTATATAAAGGGCAATAATAGATTTGGTCTTAGCAAACAAGATTTTGGACAAGTAGTGATGGCCTCGAGGTTTTGGCGCGCGGTCGAGAATTTCGGCGGTCGCAGGTTCAACCAGGCACACACCTCTGACTTTTCGAAGTTATGTGTGTATTCACAATGAATTATCACTTGCTATAACGGTGAAGGAAAACATCGTTATAAAACCTGCACACCTAAAAGTTCTTAGGAATTTCTAAGGTGTGTAGTCCGCCAACCCGCACTAGGCCAGCGTGGTGGACTAAGGCCAAAACCCTCTCAGTTGTAGAGGAGGCCCGTGCCCAGCGGTGGGACGTATTTGGGCTGATGATGAATGAAAACAAGATTTTAAGCTTTTATCCAACTATAAGTCATAGACCAGTGCCGAAGCCTTTAAAAATGGTAAAAAGCAAAATAAAATTATAGTATAAAGAAACGTATTGGAAAAGGAGGAGGATATAACAAAAACTAAATATTTTTTCCTTTTATTTTTGTTATATTCCTTTTCCAATACGTTTCATTTTACTATAATTTTATTTTGTTTCAAAAATTATCGACAGTCAATCAAAACACTGTCTCAGTTTTATTTGTAGTCGACATAATAATTATTATTAAATTTTGAAGGGGGTATTCATTTTTTTTATTGGGTTCCATCCTCTGGCTCTAGGTTTACCATTGCGAATCTCGCAATAAATTTGAGATAACCTTTTAAATATTTTACTTTGATATCATTATTACAATTTAGTAGCGGAATTTTTTACCGGAATGGTAAGGAAAAATATCGTGACAAAACCTGCAGTGTTTATAAGTTCTCTACCAAATGTTACTAAGACATAAAATCATTCAAACCACTCTGGGCTAGCGTGGGGACTAAGGCCAAGCTCCTGTACCGGTAACCGTTCTCAGCAATCGGATGTATAATATGGATGATAGATACAGATAGAAACATTATTTCCGGCACATCAGATAACATTTTAAATAATTTAATTTCTGAGAATTCCTGAGGAAAAGGACCACCCGGGAAGTTTACTTGGTCCTGTAATAAAATATTCAGATGATACATGTGTGTCTGTTTATAATAACAGTATTTTTGGATACGGAGTCAGTTTTTGGATAAAAGTTATGTTTTATTTTCGGCACCCCGACCAATGAAATGTAATGATTTAACAAGTAGTGATGGCTACATATATGTCGAGGTTTAGGCGCACGGTCGAGAATCTCGACGGTTGCGGGTTCAAACCCCAGGCACACACTTTTCGAAGTTATGTGTGTATTAACAATGAATTATCATTTACTTTAACTACGAAGGAAAACATCGTAAAGAAGTCTGCACACATAAAAAGTTCTTCGAAATTTCTTTGGGGTGTAATCCGCCAACCCGCACTTCGCCAGTGTGTAACATTTGTCTCGGTGCGGGTATCGAACCCGCGACCTCTCGATTCGCAAGCTGACGCTGTAATCATTTTTTAAAAACTCAAAATAGTTAAGGCACTTTTGCCTTTAAACTAATCATTCTTAACAATAATATTTCTAAAACTAACATTTCTGGAATCGAACCTGCAATCCATATTGTTTATCTTTCACATATTAAATAATCACCCACAATACAGTTAACGCAAAAAGCACAAATTAACCAGTTTTGTTTAAACTTCGCTTTTTTTACCGGCCACATCCGTGGGAACCGTTCGATTATAAAATCGTAGTTAAATATTTAAGCATTTCACACTTTAAGCCAGGGGAATAAGGTTTACTTTTGAATGACCAATATGTTTATCACTCGAATAGGCCTAGACTTTAAGTTAAGGGAATAAGGTTTGTTTTCGCTTGAAAGATAAGTATGAAAACGCCTAGAATCTAAGTATAGAATTCTAGTAACATATAGTACATAATATAGATTATTTTGTTGATACCTCGAGATGGAAGTAATGGTCTAGTGGTCTATACTATACTAGGTCATTGATACCATATCGTGGGTGTTGAGTTCGAATCCTAGAAAATAAAACGAACTTTAGTATGTATTGTGTAATAGAAAGAGTTACTTTATCGGTGGATAAAAACATCATTATAGGCCAACTTATTTAATAATTGGCCTTAATCTAGAACGGTAGGGTAAAAAGTATAAAAATACTTAATTTTTCAGAAGAACTGCTTTATACATCCTATTATATATGTTATCATTTATGAAATCATCATCAGCTCATATATGTCCCACGGCTGGGCAAGTGCCTTCTCTACAACTGAGAGGGTTTATGCCTTAGTCCACATGGCCTAGTGCCTAGTGGTTGGCGAACTACACACCTAATAAAATCCTAAGAACTTTAGGTGTGCAGGTTTCATCACGATGTTTTCCTTCACCATTAAAGTACGTGATAATTCTTTGAAAATACACACATAACTTCTAAAAGTCAGAGGTGTGTGCCTGAGGTTTGAGCCCGCGACCGTCGAGATTCTCGACCGCGTGCCTAAGCCTTGAGGCCATCACGACTTCTCAAACCACACCGTACTTTTATTCCACTGGAAAATAAGACCGTCAATGAAATGTTAGAAGAAAAATAAATTAAAAATTATCTATGGAAATCCGACTCACATACCCTCGATTCTTTGAAGACAGTTAAGTTAAACCCAGTTAATGTAACGGTTAGCCCCGTTTAGATTTAAGCGTAGGCGTGCGTAGGTTTTAACTATTGTGTTAAAATTAACCAAACAATTGTAGATTGATGTCGCGCGTTCTCTATTACGGAGATCTATTGTAAAAGTGATTATAAAATAAGAATATCTTACCCTTCATTGTCACTATCTAAATGTTTTGACAGCCCCGTGGCGCAGTTGGCTAGATACCAGCTTGCGAAACGAGAGGCTGAGGGTTCGATCCCCGCACCGAGACAAATGTTTGTGTGATCCACAAATATTTATAGTGTTTGTGAGACCGAAAAGTCTCGTAGTTTCTGATACCCACGACACAGGACTTGTATCCTAGTGTGGGGTCAGAACTATGTATGTGACTGTTGGGTGTATTTATTTATTTATTATTATTATTTTCTTTATTATGAATTATAACTTCATTTTCTCGCGGCTTAATTATGTGCCGTACGATCTAGAGGTCTCAGGTTAGACTTTTGTGTCAGGCAAAGTGTTATTGGATTTTTCTATTAGGTAATAATCAGTAGCAGCACGAAGTCTGGAAATGTGCCCGAAAAACGACGATAGGCTCGCCCCCTATTACGTGGGACTGATACATACTTGGCGAAATGTGGTTCTAGAAGTGCACCTCTGCCTACCCCTTCGCGGAATACAAGCGTGAGGTTATGTATGTATGTAAATTATAGCAACTTTGATTATTTTTTTAATACACCCAACAGTCACACACATAGTTCTGACCCCACACTAGGATACTAGTCCTGTGACGTGGGTATCAGAAACAACGAAAGGCTTTTCGGTCTAACAAACACCCAGACCCGAAACAAATATTTGTGGATCACATAAACATTTGTCTCGGTGGAACCCGAGGCCTCTCATTTCGCAAGCTAGTATCTAGCCAACTGCGCCACGGGGCTGTCAAAAGTGTGGTTTCTATAATTTTATATCAATAAAAGTGAAGAACGACTTCCATCTCTTGTCATATGCATTTTCTTATGCCCTATTCCCTTTTCTTTAAATACATTCATCCATAGATAAACTCACGCCTGTATTCCCCGAAGAGGTAGGCAGAGGTGCATTTCTGCACCCACATTTCGGTATATGTATCAACTATCAGTCCCTCGTAATAGGGGTCGAGCCTATTACCGTTTTTCCGACACATTTTCAGACTCCGTGCTGACTGAGAGAGAGAGACTGAGAATTTTCCGAAAAACCCAATAACACATTGCCCGACCCGGGAATCGAACCCAGGACCTCTAGATCGCACGGCACATATGGTACTTGTACCGCGAGACCACGAGGTAGTTTTCTTTAAATATTTCATTAAAATACATTTTAAAGCACTTTACTTGAATTTTGATATGGATTTGGTACAAAATGTTGTGCATAATGTTTTCTATCACCGTTGACGATATACATAAAAGAGTTGAAACATAAAACAAGATTAATAGGCCCCTAATGATGTGTTTTATAACGTTTAGTAAACTTTCCCCATTGTGTTTTTATTGCTTGACAAACCCGACCAAAAATGTTGTCAGTCATTAGTTTTACTGTCGTAAATGATACGAAACGATAGCATCGGTTAATGTGGATCTTACTCCAAAGACGGAAGTCCTCAGTTCGATTCCAGGACGTCTGACTTTTGAATAATGGGACTTAATGTAAATTTTGGCTATCTTTGTAACATATTTCTCTGATTTCCCAACAAACTCTGTAGCAAATCCATCAAAATTGGTTCAATAATTTAGTTTTAAAAAGTAACAAATCGACAAAACTCAAAATCAACTCTTTCATATGACCTATCAATTATAATAATTAATACTTATGTACACGCGTTAGAAGTTATACTTCATACATAAATATAATATTTTCTTAAATAATATAATAATATATTATAAAATAATATTTTAAATAAGTTGGTGTGGGTGGCAACACTGCATTGGCGAATATAGAGCAAGCGCGGGAAAACGACACAGATCGTATATTTTCTTGATCGGCCTGAAAGTTTTTACGCGTCTTATTATTTGGTTACTATAGTTACGGCATCAGGTCAAATAACAGTCATTTTAAAAAATTTGAATAATTAAATTTTAGTTTCTAACAATATAGATGTACTAATAAATAAATAAAATAATCAAAACTACTTAAAAATATGTCAATCCCTTTTTATTACTGTCACTATTCTACATTCTTAAAATTTAAAACAAACTTTTTCTGAATAACTTTTTGGTGTCGGTGTGCGCGCGCATCGTAAAAAATCACTCTCATAATTTTTCCCTAACGCGCCAAAAGAAGTATAACTTCAAAAAGAAATTTCTTCAATGACGACACGTCATAACGTTTCGATAAATCTCCAGTAACTAAAATGACTGACGACAGCTTACCGATAAGTTTTTAGCCAATTGAAAATCGAATTTAAACACATGGCATTGAATAGAAGACTTTGCCTTCTCGTATCCATGTGCGTTCACAATGAATTATCACGCACTTTAATGGTGAAGGAAAACATCGTGAGGGACTCTGCACAACTAAATGATTTAAGGATATTTTTAGTTGTGTAGACCGCCTCACATTAGGCCAGTGTGGTGGACTAAGGACTAAACTCTCTTAAATTTAGAAGAGGCCCGTGCCAACTCTTAATAGGCCAGCGTGGTGAAGTCCTTTCATTTAAATCTAGATGAAGTCCGCTCCCAGCAATGGGACGTATATGGAATGATAATTATGAATAAATAATAATAAATACAGCCAACAGTCACAAACATAGTTTTGATCCCACACTAGGCTACACGTCCTGTGTCGTGGGTATCAGAAACTACGAGAGACTTTTCGGTCCCATAAACACCCAGACCCAAATCAAATAATTGTGGAATACACTAACATTTGTCTCGGTGCGGGGATCGATCCCGCGGCCTCTCGTTTCGCAAGCTGGTATCTAGCCAACTGCGCCACGGAGCTGTCAAATAGATGAATGACGATCTATTCAGCACAAGACTTCCAATCTACATACATACATAACCTCACGCCTGTATTCCCCGAAGGGGTAGGCAGAGATGCATTTCTGCACCCACATTTTGCTAGGTATGTATCAGTCCCACCTAATAGGTGGCGAGCCTATTGCCGTTTTTCGGGCACAATTTCAGACTCCGTGCTGCTACTGAGAATTTCCTACTGGAAAAACCCAATAACACTGACCGACCCGGGAATCGAACCCAGGACCTCTAGATGGCACGGCACATACTTGTGCCGCGAGACCACGAGGCAGTCTTCTTCTACTTCTCATCTAATTTTCGCAAACCAGAATTTGCTTAACCTATTAATACAAAGCAATTCCAATGAACTCGTGAACCATCTAAAAATCATTAATTTCCCCAGAGGTTTGAACGTTTAACCCTCCGCCGCTGCACATGTGCCATTCGACATAACTCCGGTCCCGGAGGCCTCGGGAGGTCAACTCAACCCGCACCTACACTACACCTCAGGAAATTGATAACTTTGCTCGTTTGACCCAAGTTATACACTTAGTTTGTCGTAGTTGATGTTTTCGTACTTACACAGCAACGAAACTGAGTCTGCGTATAAGATGCTGACTAAATAATATTAGTGGTGATGCCTCCTTTAGGCACGCGGTCGAGAATCTTGACGGTCGCGGGTTCAAACCCCAGACTCACATTTCTGACTTTTCCAAGTTATGTGTGTATTTACAAAGAATTATCACGTACTTTAACGGCGAAGAAAAACATCGTGATGAAACCTGCACACCTAAAAGTTCTTAAGAATTTCTTATGTGTTTAGTCCGCCAACCCGAACTAGGCCAGCTACGAACTAAAGCCTAAACCCTCTCAGTTATGGAAGAGGCCCATGCCCAGCAGTAGGACGTTTATGGACTGATGATGATTAAATAGAAGAAGAAATGGTAAAGCTTCATCTTGCTATGCCTGGAGTAGAAGGGATGAAGCATGTAGACTGGCAGAGTACAGCGCGAGGGTAAAACTATGAAGACTTTGTAAGAAAGTTTTACTCTTTATTTCGAATTTTCAAAGAAGAAAACAAATTGAGTCTTATAAGAATCATCATAGTGTATTATTCTATTTCATGACTGAAAGTATCATGATGATTTACGATAAGTTTTAGAACGGTTTTGTACACAGTGATGTATTGATAGTTATTTTAATTGAAGCATAACTTGTTCACAAGACAATTTTTTCCTGAAGTAGTAGAAATCCTCAACGGCAGTTAATCATAGATCTAAACTCTACTTTCTCGTATCTTGCACCGCACAAAAATTAGAAATCACAACAGTGACCGTCGACCTGCCACCCACACAGCCACATCCGGCGGCGCACCGTCATAACTTATGTAATTAACCAAAGAAATATCAACACATGCAAACAACATCTTCTATTTACCTGACACTATGAAAAATACGAAACCAACTGCCATTTATAACTTATTGTGTAGGAGTACGTTAGACATTGCGACACTGTTTTGTAACATTTTTGCGCTTGATAGAACTGGTTAGATGCGTCTACTGAGCGCTCGTCTACTGCACCACACGCGACAGCACTCGGCTGTACGCGCCAGTGACACGGCGCCACACAGAGCGCTCGTCTACTGCACCATACGCGACAGCACTCGGCTGTACGCGCCGGTGACGCAGCGCCACACAGAGCCCTCGTCTACTGCACCAAACGCGACAGCACTCGGCTGTACGCCGGTGACACAGCGCAACACAGAGCGCTCGTCTATTGCACCACACGCGACAGCACTCGGCTGTACGCGCCGGTGACATAACGCTGGTCTACTGCGCCACACGCTCGTCTGCATGGTAACCGAAGTAGTCCTTTCATCAAAACCATTTAGGAGATAATAGTCATGAAAACAACCAAACTGCCGAATACGAGCGCACAGCATTATCTGAAACTCCCACGTTGGTGATTTCTTGGCCGCCCGACTTTATCGAAAAGCTAATGTGTCCAGCCGGACCAATTAAAACACAGTCGTTCCTAGACCGATGTTTGCGACTACACAAACACTACGGCCTGTTAGGGCGGTGTGGATTTCGCTTATAAAGCTAATCGCAAACTAACTACATACTTTTAGTTGTAGGGAATTGAATAGTGGCGTAATGTACTCCCTCAAATAAACCCTTTGTATACGTCATGTGGCTTGGAATATAAAATAACTGTTATATGAAATGTTATTGCATTTCAGTTAATGAAAACGCATTTTACTACTTCGATACTATTTTAGGCTATTTTTACCGTCAGTCATGGATGCTTGGTCACATGAATGATGAAGATCAAATACGTACATATATATTAGCCTATATGTCTATCCCCTATATGTATAAATATATTCTACACTATAGTTCACTGCACTTAACTGGTGCGGGTTTTTTCTTATTCTCTTTTGGAAATATACAATAGCAGTTATCGAATTTAATACACCTAGGACACACATTGGCAAACTATGTTACATATAATTTTATATTCGGTGCTTAAGCGTGTTTTAAACCGTGAACAAAAGCTGGTTATTTTACAATCATAAATTGTTTTTAAAAATTAATAAGTCTACAGAGATGTACAACCACAAAACAGCTGAATAATATTAGAAGGGAAATTTTGTATGGGGACAAGTGTCCCCGCTTGTCTGTTACCTATTCATTCTATAATACTACGATCACACGACCAATGATAAAAATTCAAACAAAAATTAAGGGCTGCTACGAATAGGTATATAAAAGTCTTGATATCACACGCAACCCGAATTACCAAGAAGCGGCCGTGTCAAACATATGATAGTCTAATCGTAGGATCGGCACGCTTGGCATGCTCACATTTCCTTTCTAGTCTTATTCAACTGTTCTGTATGTAGGTATATGTGATTACAAAATAAGATCAGGACGTACTACACCTTTCTAATTACTTAAAAAGTTTTCTAATTAATTTTATATATGTATTATTATATTTAAGGCAAGTCTTGAAGTTACCCGCAATCCACTAATCCTCCTACCACGACACGAATAATCTGTTCCGAAATAGCTAAGCCACCAACGGGTGTCATACGTCTATCGCAGAAGTAAAATGACTTAGCACGAAGTTGTAGAAGCTGCAGTAAGCCGGAGATGTGCTCACAAACGCGGTTTAAACTTATACAAGTTAAATTAATTACACACCCCCTACACTGACGGCCAGAAGTTTTGGTTACCTCAAATTTGACGCGGAAGGGACTTGGTATCTTTGCTGTATCTGGATAGAACGTAGTTCGCAAGATCACCTACTACTTTTACTTACCCTAGGACTAGTAGTGTTAAGAAGCACCTCAAAAAGCCATAAAAAATTGTTTGTCTTTGATTTGATTCATCATCATCAGCCCATATACGCCCCACTGCTGGGCACAGGCCTCCATACTACTGAGAGGGTTTAGGCCTTAGTCCACCACGCTGGCCTAGTGCAGGTGGGCGGACTACACGCCTAAGAAATTCCTAAAAACGTTTAGGTGTGCATGTTTCATCACGATGATTTCCTTCACCGTTAAAGTACGTGATAATTCTTTGTGAATACACACATAACTTCGAAAAGTCAGAGGTGTCGCGCGCCTAAACCTCGAGGCCATCACGACTCTGAATTTTGATTTTGATTTGATTGATCGTATAAAAAATGTTCTTGATAAAAAATAATGTCAGGTCATAAGAATTGCTTGCTAGTCTCCTATTGTGCTATAAAAATAAAAAGTTTAAATAAATATAATTGTGCCGAATGAACTGACTTTATCCTCCCTTGTTCGTACATGATCTACCTGGGTGTTATGACTCTAATTATTGCCAAAAATAGAGCTTTGTGCCTAGTAGTAGGACATATATTGTCTGACATATTAAAACGATGAACATAATGGCCCTATCTCAATACAATTCCGTCGCGTAACTCCTGTGCTCCAGGATCAACAGCACGCACAGTATTGACGCCGAGCACTGAATCTCAGCGAATCTAAGGGAACCTAATTTGTCATGATCCCGCAACGAAGTTTATCAAAAAAAGATATAAAGGAGGATATGGAAAACAAAGAATTTTCCTCCACAGCGAAGCGGGAGACAAAACATTTAACTATAAGGTTCCACCCTCACATAAAAGATAAGCTCTATGAACATAGTCAAGCTTAAATAAATAAACCCGGAAGACCGAACATCACGGCCGGCGCTGCACCAAGTAACAAATTTCAATATTGGACTTGTAGCCATTGTCTTCTCACATACTTGCAGGGTTGTTTAATTGTTTTTACATGTACACATGGGCGGGGAGTGACACGTGCCTCAGAGGACCTTTAGCCCTCCCCCGGGCCGGGGTCAAGCGTCCTCCCTGAGTAATGACTGAGGGATTTCTCTAATTATTTTAGACTTTGTTAAGATATAGTTGGTGAGCTTCGAGTTTTGTTAAGTGGAGCATTTTGGGGTGAGAATTTTTGGCTTTGTGAAATTAGTTGGATGAATTTTGGCTGGAGTCTTAATTGGTCCGTTTATTGCGCGAGTTTCGGGGATTTCGACCTTAGTTTACCCGATGCCGTAAAGTTGGTAAATTTGTGAAACAGTTAATGGAAGCTATTACTCGCTTTAAACACCTATAAGGCTCTAGGAAATTATAATTATTGGCCTTAAACATTGCTTGGTTAGAGGAAGGAGGTTCATTAAAAATAACATAACATAAACTCACGCCCGTCTCCCGTTGGGGTAGGCAGAGACTATAGAGCGCCAAATGCCACGGTCCAAACACACCTCTTTCGTTTCCTCAACTGACATTATCCTCTTTACGCATGCACGTCGGTTTCTATGACTCTTTATGTTACCTCATTTTTTAAGTTATCTATTAGATGTTTATAGGTGTCTTCGACCGACTTCATCACTCACTCACTTTATTAAAAAATCTGGATTATTTTTATTTGTTTTACATAAGGATGTTCGTTCCATCATTGAATCCAGACAAATTTTAGTATAACCCATGAATATTTCTTTAATGTCTGGGTGTTTGTGTGACTCAAAAGTCTCTCAATAACCAGATGTGTATTTCAACCCATATTTCACCATTTATAGTAGGGGTGTGCGAATAATTCGAACTAACTAAAATACTCCTTTTGAGTTGAATTTTTAAGTAAAAAAAATAAAAAAAAGTCTTACAACAAAAAATGTTAGTGATATTTTGAGTATCAAATTTTTGTGTTATATAATAGAGTACACAAGTCACTTAATGCCTCGAATTATTTTTTAAAATTTACGATTTATTGAGAATATTATACATACATAAAGTCACGCCTGTATTCCCCGAAGGGGTAGGCAGAGATGCATTTCTGCACCTACATTTCGCCAAGTATGTATCAGTCCTACGTCCCAGGGGGCGAGCCTATTGCCGTTTTTCGGGCACATTTCCAGACTCCGTGCTGTTACCGAGAATTTCCTAATGGAAAAACCCAATAACACTTTTCCCGACCCGGGAATCGAACCCAGGACCTCTAGATCGCACGGCACATACTTGTACCGCGAGACCACGAGGCAGTCATGAGATAATTATATAATTTCATAAATCATAAATAATTAATACTATTCGATTTTCGAACGAACGATATTCGCACACCCGTAATCTATAGGTATTTTAAGTCCTACGTAATTGAAAGCGAGCCCTATTTCCGGATATCCGTGATGCTTCAGTGAATTTTCTAAAAAAATGTTAATCAAATAAAATACATCTAAATCATCTAAATCATCACTTAATATGTCGAAACACCGTTTAAAGCAATTCAAATGATCATAAATTCCAGTAGCAACTCCAAATAGTGCTATCAATAGATTTCTAAAAAGCCCCCAAAAAAGTTGGTCACGTTTTATCAACTCGGCGTTCTAGTAACAAAAGCGACAGCTAAACAAACATACGCGTGAAGTTTACACTTACCGTGTAAAACCAATGTTGGCTTCACAGATTTACATGCATTGCGTCACTTCGTGCGGGGCGACTTGGGACGAGTGGACTCAATCTACAGTGGCACAATTTTAATTGTATCGCGTTAGAATCCCACCACGGTATCCCTTGCCTGTCGTAAAAGGCGACTAAAAGGGGCCCTTGGGGGTCGCGTCTTCCCTGAAAGTGACCCCGAGAGGGGTGACGGTACTGTGGCCTGTGTCCGTCGTGGGCGCCCATCCACAACCGGGGCGCCCGAACTATGCTAGTGGAGTGCAACTGCGCCCCCTATAACTCAGAGACGGCTGAGACGATTTCGTCTCGGAGGCGCACCGGGCGGCTACGGAATAACGGTGGGCGCTTCTCGCCAACGTACCGTGCACGCCCCACTTGGCGCGAAGATGGCACCGGGTTATTTTTTCTTATTTTGCAATAAGATATCTAGCTAAAATTAAATAAAAATTGAAACCTACATAAAGGCTATTTCAACAACTTATTTTTCCTTCGGTTTTTCTTTACAACTAAGGTAATTTCACTATCTTATTATTCTACCACTGTAACCATTCGTCACCACTTATTAAGTAGTTTAGACATGCTATCAACTAGCACAATATTTCAATACTAAAAATGATTTATTAAATCCGCCATCATTCCTCCACCTCCCCAGGTCAAACACATGTTAATGTAAATTTCATTAAAGCCTCAATATTAAATCATATATTTGTGTAAATGATTACATTTTACAGCGCTAACTGAACGCAGTTGGTGTCCGAAGTCAACTGATTCACAGAAAGCGCTTTAAGCAATGCATCTGCTTTAAGTACCGTTTCCGTGTGACCAAGGTGTGACAATTTAGTAATGGATATATTAGAATATTTGGAATGAGGATTACATTTTTTTAAACGGAATTGTAATGCTAGGCGCAATAGAGACGCTAGGGAGAATAGAGTTTAAATTGGGTGAATGGAGTTAAGAAATGGCCACGGCGAAAATTTCTAAATATTTTTTAACGCTGAACAGATTGGGATTAAACGTGATCGGATTATTTTGATAGTTTTAAGTACCTTTTTATTTAAAAAAAACTGTAGGTTAATTATTTTAGTCGACTTATTTAAACAATTTAACGTTAACGTAAGCGAAACGCTAAAAAATTAGGCAATTTATTGGTTTGATTATTGTAAAGAGAAAAAAAAATACGGTTTATTTAATGATAACGGATTTAGGTGTAACTGTAACCGACTTACATAATTTAATATTTTAAAGTGAAGGTAACTAAGGTAACTGACCCTGCAGGTGAGTAATACCCCAGTCAGTCCTGTGACCTTGAAGGCACAAGGCTTTGAAGCGGAAATTTAAAACTAGGCCTAGACTCAAACGAAATACCTATACATACACACATACATAAACTCACGCCTGTATTTCCCGAAGGGGTAGGAAGAGGTGCATTTCTGCACCCACATTTCGCCAGGTAATAGGGGGCGAGCCTATTGCCATTTTTGGGCACATTTCCATAATCCGTGCTGTTACTGAGAATTTCCTAATGGAAAAACCTAATAACACTGCCCGGGAATCGAACCCAGGACCCCGAGATGCATAAATACACCCAACAGTCACATACATAGTTCTGACCCCACATAAAGATACGAGTCGTGTGTCGTGGGTATCAGAAACTACGAGAGACTTTTCGCTCTCACAAACACCCAGACCCGAAACAAATATTTGTGGATCACACAAACATTTGTCTCGGTGCGGGATCGAACTCGCGGCCTCTCGTATCACAAGCTGGTGTCTAGCTAACTGCGCCACGGAGCTGTCAAAAATAAATACGAGTATATGTGTCATAAATACATATAATATGTATGTGGGCGATTTTTGATATGTGGAGATTTGTTCATTTAATGTATTAATTAATTATGATAATAATCTAATTATGTTTAGGTTAAAAATAGTGTTACATCATCATCAGCCCATATACGTCCCACTGCTGGGCACGGGCCTCCTCTACAGCTGAGAAGGTTAAGGCTTTATACCACCACGCTGACCTAGTGCAGGTTGGCGGACTACATACCGAAGAACTTTTAGGTGTGCAGGTTTCCTCACGATGTTTTCCTTCACCGTTAAAGTACGTGATATTTCAATATGAATACACACATAACTTCGAAAAGTCAGAGGTACCTTGAACCAGCGACCGTCGAGATTCTCTACCGCGCGCCTAGACCTCGAGGCGTTCACGACTTATCTGTATTAAAAAAATTTAAAAGTAAATAGTCTTAATTAACTTAACCCCTTCCTTACAAGATGTCTTATAATCTTTCCGTATTACTCCATACACGCTCGGAATTAGTTTCAAGTCTTATTTGTTTTTAATTTGGGACAGGAAATGGAGGCCATTGACCCCTCTAATGCATGTCGTTACACCAGTGAAATGATTCCGAGATGTTCAAGATACGGTAGTTTTAATTCTCGTGTAATTTGAGAGATGGCTAATAAACGGACAGCAGAGGTTTGATTCTCGAAAAATAATTTTAGGTTATCTGTGTTGTTTAACCCTCTTAGTTATAGAGGAAGCCCGTGCCCAGCAGTGGGACGTATTTGGGCTGATGATGATGATGATGATGTGTTGTTTAAACATTCATAAAGTGAAGTATAAAGGAAAAGTTTGCGGGGAAAGTTTTGTTGAAAAATATTAGTAAGTTTTTAGGATAACGGATGGATGACGGCTGCTCAAGACCGGGATGGTTGGCGCCTACTTGAGGAGGCCTTTGTTCAGCTGTGGACGGCGATAGGCTGAGTATGCATCTTGAAACTATCTTAAAACCAACTTTGCTTGGCTATGGGTCCATAAAAACTTATATAGGGTGTATTCGGACCGTGATCGGAAACTAAGGCATATAATAGCTGCGGTGATTACAATCACCGTGACATTAAAATAAATTCCGACAAAAAATAAACACGTTTTCCTTATAACCACATCCATTTAATATCTGTGATTAAGGAAAACATTTAAAAAAAATTGTCGGATTTTTTTAACGGCAATGGGTTTGTAATCACCGCAGCTATTATCTGCCTTAGTTTCCGATCACGGTCTGAATGCACCCTATATAAGTTTTTATGGACCCATAGCCAAGCAAAGTTGGTTTTAAGATAGTTTCAAGATATTAATAACAGTAGAAGAGACAAGACACGTGCCCAGAACGGTGTCGTCATTTTGTACTTTCAGTAAACAAACAATGACAGCCTCGTGGTCTCGCGGCAAAAGTTTGTGCCGTGCGATCTAGAGGCCGTGAGTTCGATTCCGGGCTCAGGCAGTGTTATTGAGTTTTCCACCAGCAAATTCTCAGTAACAGCAGGGAGTTTAGAACTGTGCCCGAAAAACGGCAATAGGCTCGCCCCCTATTACCTGCGACTGATACATATCTAGCGGAATGTGGGCGCAGAAATGCACCTCTGCCTACCTTCGGGGAATAAAGCCATGAGTGCGTATGTATGTACAAAAAAAAATCAATAAGGTCGACCCTTCAACTATGCCATCCTTTCTCCCCACGTGCATCCTATATCAGTCTATTATAATCAACTAGCTTTTGCCCGCGACTCCGTCCGCGTAGACTACAGTGTTGGGATCAGAAAGAAAATAAGTTGTAGTCTATTTTACTATTATATTTATTTTTAAAAACTTTGAATGTCATATTTATTTATATCTAATCAACAGCCTAAAAAATAAGTTTTAAGCTTCTAGCTTTAAAAATGATAACACTTCCATACAACCTTTCATCCCCCCTTGCAACCCCTTAAAACCCTTTTTCTGGAATAAAAAGTAGCCTATGTCCTTTCTCAGTCTCTAAACTATCTGTGTACCAAATTTCATTTAAATCGGTTCTGTAGTTTTAGCAGGAAAGCGAGACAGACAGACAGACAGAGTTACTTTCGCATTTATAATATTAGTATGGATTATTCTGTATTCATTCAATTCCACGTATATAATCATTAAGCAGGTAAACGCATGTGAAATGCCCCAGTCCATCATTTCACGACGTTGAAGAATATAGGAGCGTGATAATACATTGCTCTTCAGATCATGAATGAATCTCACGGTGGACGCCTCTCACACCGTAGGGGCCCGTCACACTAAATGGCGTCTAAACTTGATAGTATTTCTTTCATCGTCATCAGCCCATATACGTCCCACTGCTGGGCACGGGCATCCTCTATAACTGAGATGGTTTAGGGCTTAGTCCACCACGCTGGTCTAGTGCGAACTGGCAGAGTACACACTTAAGAAATTCCTATGAACTTTTAGGTGTGCTTACGATGTTTTCCTTTCCCGTTAAAGTAAGGGATTATTCATTGTTAATACACTCGTTACTTCGAAAATATTCCTATAATATTATACTTTCAGCACTCAAGGTTACAGGAATAAGGAAACTTAACCAACCTAATCCAGCGGTTGTAAAAATGATTGACGACCTTCAATTTTTATCAATAAGTTTTTTTAATTCATAAAAATATAGCTCCCTTGACCTTATATTTGAAATCATTCACAAACACCTCAAGGTTAAGTCCAAGCTACTCGTATAATCAAGTTAATCAGGTACCACCAGTCCTTTTATGAATTAGTTAACGTTTCTTAATGAAATAGTAACCTTTGTATCGATTTTTTTTTTCTCAGATATTTAACATAAATATTAATGGAGTTATTTTTTCGTTCGCCTCATTAAAGAACTCAATAAGCTGTTTAATAATACTCTTATTTCTCGAAAAACTGCGTAACTAGACAATGGCTTTGGTCTTTGGTCTGTCTTTCTGCAATGATTCAGACTTTTAAGTTCTTCGCTTAATATGTTCAACCATCTGTGTCATGGCAAAAGCTAAGAACAATTCGTTCAGCCTTGTTCGAGTTTAGTCCTTCTATAAGAGAACCATGGCTACGATAGTTCCTGGATTTTGAAGCCACATCTCCCTTATCACTATGCGAAAGTCATCCAGGATGCGCCTGGATGGAAACAGAGAAAATATGTCCAAACTATGAGCAGGATGTGGAAAAAAAATAATAATACAGAAATGATGTCTTCCAGGGATGACAAGTCCTTACATTTTTACAGGATTTCTACAGCCTTGACTAATGTTCATGGTGTGATAAGTTTCCGCTATAAAAACTAAGGCATATGCTGTGTCCCTACAACTTTGAACAACCCTCAATATATCTAACCCTTAATAACAGCACGACAGAAATTTCTAATCACATGTCTATTCATTTGCTGTAGATTTTTTTTATTTCTTTATCTTTTGAAAAAAGGTTTTAATCACAGAGTAATTATGTCACCCCAATTGTTAACTACAATTCATGAGCTAAATCCCTTTTTTGAAATTTTATATATCAACATCGCTTTTTTTGATGTTGGCAAAGCAAGAATACTATTGCATTTACCAACATCAAAAGATTTTTCTAATAATGTGAATCTTTCTGCTTTATTCCTGACTTGTTGTAGAAATGGAAGCGGGAATATTATTAGGTGTATTTATTACTAATTATCAAATAAACATGTAAGAAGTCTTTGATTGTCGCAGGAAGTGCGTGCTTGAGACGCGTATTGTGCGACGGTGTGAGGGGCGGCGGGAGGCAGCACCGTTGATTTCACCGTCCATTCATGCCGCTTCGCTCGTATTCATACTAAACCTGTTTTTGTGAGTCACGGCGCAAGGTGCGAGATTATTACGGTTTGACATCGAAGTTTGTTAGGTACTCTAAAAGTTGGATGCCTCGGAGGACTGCCTCGTGGTCTTGCGGCACGATCTAGAGGTCCTGGGTTAGATTCCCGGGTCGGGCTAAATTTTATTGGGTTTTTCCATTGGGAAATAGTAGCAGCATGGAATTTGGAATTGCGCCCGAAAAACGTCAATAGGCTCGCCCCCTATTACGTGGGACTGATATATTACACGGTGAAATGTGGGTGCAAAAATGCACCTCTGTCTACCCCTTCGGGGAATACAGGCGTGAGGTTATGTATGTATGTGTCTATGTCTAAAAGTTAGATAATATTTTGTATAAAAAATACACTCACAACATAAATGATAATGCGTAGGTTTTAAATAGTAATATCTACTATATCTTCTGAATACTAAGGATAGTTTCGTGAATGTGAACTTAACATATATTTAACTTACATGTGATTTAAAACATAACTAGCGAAAGAATACACTTTTGGCTACCCCTCTCTGGAATATAGTAAATACAAATACATAAATACACAGAACTTTTTTCATTTTTCATCACCATCAGCCCAAATACGTCCCACTGCTGGGCACGGGCCTCCTCTACAACTTTCATTTTTATCTTTTAAAAACTATTATTTATGTTGCATATTTTACCAATTTTCGTGCATATTTTGTTGATTTTCATGCATATTATATGGATATTTGCATCAGTGGTGGTACTTCCATAGAAGCCCAAAAGCGTTACATGTTAATTTGTAATGTCTAGTATATAATTATTTATTATGGGGTCAGGATATTCTCATTATTATGTCAAATTACTTTTGTTAAATAAAGATTTAAAGCATAAATATTATTATTCGGAATATTGTAAGGTAAGCTGGGCTTTTGGGCTTCTATGGAAGTACCGCCACTAATTTGCATGCATATTTCAACCTTTTTATGTTGCATATAATCCGGTCTCTACTCCTGAGTACTGCTATACAGAGTACTTAACTCTAACAACGCCTACATCTCCTATTTTACACCGCGAACTTGAGAAACCAGTTGGCTCCGAAGATAATAAAACTATAAGCGTTTCCCGTGCGTATGCGGCGTGGACCAGTTTATTAATATCCAGTTTACATCGACGTACCAACATTTACCTCCGATTACCTATCTACGGATACAGTAGCTTCGTTGATAAGAATTATTTTTAACCTGATTTTGCTCGAAGGTATGCTGGGCTTAATGTGTTTTCTAGCAATGTATTATACATACATACATACATAAACTCACGCCTGTATTCCCCGAAGGGTTAGGCAGAGGTGCATTTCTGCACCCACATTTCGCCAAGTATGTATCAGTCCCACGTAATAGGGGGCGAGCCTATTGCCGTTTTTCGGGCACATTTCCAGACTCCGTGCTGTTACCGAGAATTTCCTAATGGAAAAACCCAATAACACTTTGCCCGACCCGGGAATCGAACCCAGGACCTCTAGATCGCACGGCACATACTTGTACCGCGAGACCACGAGGCAATGTATTATAGTAAAATTGTTATCTTGGTTCCGTCATCATCAGCCCATGTACGTCCCTCTGCTGGGCACGGGCCTCCCCTACAACTGAGAGAGATTAGGCCTTAGTCCACCACGCTGGCCTAGTGCGGGTTGCCGGACTACAAACCTAAGAAATTCCTAAGAACTTTTAGGTGTGCAGGTTTCCTCACGATGTTTTCATTCACCGTTAAAGCAAGTGACAATTCATTGTGAATACACACATAACTTCGAAAAGTCAGACGTATGTGCCTGGGATTGGAACCCGCGACCGCCGAGATTCGCGACCTTGCGCCTAAACCTCGAGGCCATCACTGCTTTATCTTGGTCCCGCTGGTCCCAAAATACAAGTCTTACGGTCTAGACGTCGTGGGTTCGATTGGAGCAACATGGAGTTTGGAAATGTGCTCAAAAAAAGCAGTAGGCTCCAACGAAATGAGATTGTAACAATACATCTCGTCCTAATATTTTAGGGATAAAGGCAAGAGTGAGTGTTTTCCCTTTCTGGGGATTGAAACCATCGCCTCTTGTTTCACAGACTCAGAGGCAAGATTTCACTAGACAGACATGGTCACGTTGGTATCACCGAAAGTCAGTAATGGTGTATTCCTACACTCACATTTTGCCAACTATGTTTTACTCCCAAGAGGCACTTGCTCTAGCAAAACATGAACACGACAAAACAAAAGACATGCGGCAAAAACCCATCTGTTCCAAGTTCCAACCCAAATCCAAAATGGGTTACTAAAAAGCATAATATGTTATAATTAAAGTCATTAAGGCATTCATACCATCTGTTTTTCTTTTGTTAAGTATCCGCCGGATCGACGCAACATTAATTACTAGCTACTTCATTTATGCGGACTATGTCAAATGGCGGAATGAAGTTTTTGTTCAATAAGTATGAAGTTTTTTAAAGTTTTAGAGGTTCAGAACAATAGGCGCTATCGAAAAATTGTCAGGGGTACTTTGGACCCAGTGGCGGTACTTCCATAGAAGGCCGAAAGCGTTACACGTTAATTGTGTACTGTCTAGTTTATAATTATTTATTGTGGGGTCCTTTATATTATACGTCAAATTACTTTTGTTAAATAAAAATTTGAAGATTAAAGATTATTAGCTAGCAAAACTAGAGGTCGTTGGTTCGATCCCCGCACCGAGACAAATTTTGATCCACAAATATTCAGGTCTGGATGTTTGTGAGAGCGAAAATTCTCTCGTAGTTTCTGATACTCGACGCAGGACTTGTCCTAGTCAGGTCAGGACTATGTATGTGACTGTTGGGTGTATTTATTAAAATGACTCATGAAAGTAGGTAGTCTAAAAAATATTGGTAATTTTATTAACTACACGCCTATATTGTACCTCAAGCATAAACGAGCATATTCTACAAATTCCTTCATAGTTATAAAAACGGACACGATCTCGCATCAGTTTCTTACATAAGATGATTTATTTATGACTAGTAATTTCCGGTGGCTCGGCCTGCTTTATTAATGACTAATTAACTCTTAATACCGTGATGGTTCGGTTTTATAGATAAAAAACTAATTAACTTTGACATTATTTTGATTTGAAAGGATGTACTTTTGTTAATTTGATACTATGGCAGTCGAAGTGAAAGTAGAAACTAAGGTTTTGGGGTAGATCAATTCATATTGTAGATTCCTTCCGGGGATTAATCGGCTTTATAGTTCATTTGATTGTAATGTTTTTGCTTTTCGATATTATGTGAAATTTCTGAATGTACTAATTTAATAACTCGGAGTGACTGAGACTTGAGATTGCCTCGTGTGATCTAGAGGTCCTGGGTTTGATTCCCGAGTCGGGTAAAGTGTTATTGGGATTTTCCATTAGGAAATTCCTAGTAGCAGCACGGAGTCTGGAATTGTGCCCGAAAAGCGACAATAGGCTCGCCCCCTATTACGTGGGACTAATATTTACCTGGCGAAATGAGGGTGCAGAAATGCACCTCTGCCTACTCCATCGAGAATACAAGCCTATGTATGTGTTGTATATATTCGTTGAATATGACAAAACTTAAAAGAACATTGAAAAATTATACGTAGCTTACTAGCGACATCTATCATTACTTATGTTGACTGATTAAATAAATCAATAAATGGTTCCAATCTCTGAAGATAGATGTCGCTTGCAAGATCAATAGTATTAGTTTGTATTTTGAAATGGAATGTCGGAACAGATAATAAAAATATAACATATTTTACAATGAAATTATACGTTTCAACAACGCTCTTTTTTATTATTTATTTATTTATTTATGCTTTTTATACATAATAGCGTATAATCTAAAACAATAAAAAGATATTTTAGCAAACGGTTGACTGTCTAGTAGCGACATCTCTTACATGTATATCCAATTACAGATTGATTTTGTTACTCAATCGTCAAACTGTTTAAAGAACTACTAATACATGGCGCTGTACTGACTTTTATAAAATTATATAGATGGCGTGCCTATCTTTGATAACATTTATGCTTATAATATGAAATTCTATAAGAAAAAATATGATGGTTAGTGCAGGCGCTATTTCACGAGATAATACAACTATGCCGGCAAATCCACAGTTGTTTGAAAGCGACATATTTTATTAAAAAATTGAATTACCAAATTTTACCAACAATTTTTTTAATGCAGACTTATTCATTTCCCTAGCATTGTTGACGATGCATTATTTGTTCGAATTTAATTTGTTATGTACAATAATAAGCAGTGATGGCCTCGTGGCTTAGGCGCGCGATCAAGAATCTCGGTGGTTCTGTGTTCAAACACCAGGCACACATTTGACTTTTCGAAGTTATTTGTCTATTGACAATTAATTATACCGCCCTTAAACAAGAAAACTTGAGGAAACTTGCACATCTAAAAATTAATTGGAATTTCTTAAGTGAGTAGTCTGCCCGCACTAGACAAGCGTGGTGGAGGCCTAAACCCTGTTAGTAGTAGAGGAGGCCCGTGCCCAGCAGTGGAACGTATTTGGGCTGATGATGATGATGACGATGATGATGATGATGATGACCAAGATTCGTATAAGTAGGTGGACTAAGTTTAAGTTTTTAATGTTTTTTATTTTAAGCTTTTTACCTCATTAGTTAGATGTAAGTGTTTAAATATTTATTTGTAAGTGTTGCCGTTGTATGTAAGTTTTTTTATAAGTGGAAACTGAATGTAACGTATGTGTTCACTTTAAAGCTTAGAATATAAGAATAATATTGTATGTCTCCCAAATAAAAAAAAATAAAAAAAGTCCATATAGGACTGATAATGGTGACATAAGAGTAAATAGTCTTTGTCATCCCCAATAAAAAATCAGTACTTGATACCATAAAATAGCTATTACAAATCCGTATTCAAGGAATTGACGAATAAATCATGATTTGAACCGCCCCAGAGCATCCATAGCACTCGCGAGCAATATTAGTTGGAAGTTACTCCAAAACATTTTGCCTAAACTCGGCCTCTTTTTATTTACGACCAATTTTTCCATCGAAACGGCGGCAAGTTACCTCATAACGCAAGATTATATTGACTTTGATTCAGCAATTCATCTCCCCAATTGATTTATTAGATTGGGCTCCGGCCATTTTTGTTTTGGCCGGCCTTTTTTGCAAATTATGCACGCCTTGATTTATTATCTATTATTTTGCCGGGGCGAGGAATTAAGAGATTGTATTTGGAGTTACTGAAACGATTGCCTCTTTTGTTCTTAGCTACTAAAGTCGAATTCTGAGTCGAAAAATTGATTTACAATTAAGAAATTCAAAGTAACTGCGGAGAGTCTAGGTATGTGTCGGCCAATTGACTCGCCCGTTAAAAAATTAAATACACCCAACCGTTACACACATAGTTCTGACCCCACACTAGGATACAAGTCTTGTGTCGTGGGTATCAGAAACTACGAGAGACTTTTCGCTCTCACAAACACCGAGAACTGGAAAAAATATTTGTGGATCCTACATTTGTCTCGGTGCGAGATTGAACCGCGGCCTCCCGGTTTTTCAATAATTACGTAGCATTAGAGAGCACCTCTGAAGAAACCTAGTCATACACCTCTGCTTACCCTAACGTAGACACAGGCGTGATGTAAAATGAAATTCGCCCCCGCATACTAATAAGTGATGGCCTGCAGGGTAGTGATGGCCTCGAGATTTAGGCGCACGGTCGAGAATCTCGGCGGTCGCGGGTTCGGGGACTTTTCGAAGGTATGTCTGTATTCACAATGAAGTATCACTTACTTTAAGGGTGAAGGAAAACATCGTGGTAAAATGAAATTCACCTTCCCGTCCAGTTTAAATATTCGAGTCATCCAAAAACATAATTCAACCCCCAATCCAGTATAAACATTCGTCATCTTTCGTGACTGGATTTCGTACCGAAAAGTCTCTCGTGATTTTAAAATAGAAAATTAAATTGCAATTGCCACAAAATGAAATAAGACATAATCCATTAAATTATTCTCCCCAACACATGTAAAAAAATATTTCTGCATTTAATTAATTATTTAAGTACGAAGTTACAAACATACAAGACTCTTTACACACTCAAGCCTTAACACTAATTAGAAATGTACAAAAATAATCAGATGGTAAAAAACTTACCTGAAATTCTACACGCGAAAGGTTCTCTAGGGATGCCATTTGCTAATTGGTTTTAAATCGGGCGCTGGCTTTTTGTTCCTTCGGGTTTCAGCGCAGTTTTCAAACGTTCTTTTCCTGTTCATGCGGGTTGTATACGGTTTAAAACATATTCAATTATGGTGATGCCGTCTGCTTGTAAAGTAGTGATGGCCTCGAGGTTTAGGCGCGCGGTCGAGAATCTCGGCGGTTGCAGGTTCAAACACCTCTGACTTTTCGAAGCTATGTGTGTATTCACAATGAATTATCACGTACTTTAACGGTGAAGGAAAACATCGTGATGAAACCTGCACACCTAAAAGTTCTTAGGAATTTCTTAGGTGTGTAGTCCGCCAACCCGCACTAGGCCAGCGTGGTGGACTAACGTCTAAAATCTCTCAGTTGTAGAGGAGGCCATGCCCAGCTGTGGGACGTATATGGGTTGATGATGATGATGATGTCTGCTTGTATGTGGATTCGTTGGCAGGCGATAACATTTTTAATAAAGATACAAAGACGTTTATGCCACAGGAATAGGCAGGGTCATATCTTACATTTTCATATATGTAAACCAGCGGCGGTACCTACTCCTAAAGAAGCGCAAAACCCCAAGTTGCCTTACAAAATTCCGAAAATCAAATCTTTAAGCATAAAATATTTATTTAACAAAAAAAAATTTGACATATAAATGAGAATATCCTGACCCCACACCAAACAATTATAAACTAAACATTACAAAATTAACGTGTAACGTTTTTAGGCTTCTATGGAAGTACCGCTACTGATGTAGACGTACTTCTCTTTTCTGGGTTTAAATCCTATGTGTAACAAGGCATGTCAAAAAAAACAACCAACTCAGGAATTGAAGTCTGGACCTCTCCATCGTACTCTGCACAAATATGCCTCGAGAACAACGGATTTTTAACGGATTAAAAATATGTCTTATTTAGAAGGAGTAACAAAGACCCATGTTTTTGCGGAAAACAATCTATACGTACATATTAATATTTTGTTAATTTATGTACACATACGAGTACACTCTCATGTTGGCATCCCGAATGAGTATGCAGAGGTGCATTTCTGCACCCACATTGCTCCATTGTGTTTTTGTCTCACGTAATAGGGCGAGCCTATTCAGACTGTTTTTCAGGCAAATTTTCAGACTCCGATAAAACTTCGCCAAGCCCGGGAACTTAACCTACGACCTTTGGATCGCACGGATCACACTGCGAGACAAACGAAGCCTTTTATCGAGTACAAGTAAAGCTAAATATAGGCATTTTCACCCTTACAATTAGGTACTAACATATCTAATACTCTCTGAAAATATAGAAATCCTATTTCTCTTAACAATTGTACAAAGTGCAAGTTTTATTATGTAACACTGCAGAGAATAATATTCAATACATGTAAACAATCATGTACAACTTGAACTAATCAAAGAATAAATTGGATTCATTTCTGCTCTGGCGTTCTCGTTACGGAGGGTTGTCACTCCCGCTAAGGAATATATAAATTCCAGAAATACCCAAGCTATTAACTTTTTTTAATGGAAAAATGAGGAAAACAAGCACGTGAGCCACCTGATGTTAAGTGGTCTACACCGCCCATAATACCAGAGGAATCATCGGTGTGTTGCCGGACTTAGAGGAAAATATAGGTTCTCTTCTTGAAGGTCCCTAAGTCTCAGTATCTGTTTGGAAATACCGCCGAGGCAAGCTGATTAATCAACTAAAGATAAGATTAGCTATTAAGATGAGTATGAAAGTGAAATAACGGACAGGCAGAGGAAGGCCAAAGAAGAGATGGAGTGCGTGAGAGAAGATATGAAAGAAAAAAGTGCGAATAAGGACATGACGGCTGATAGACATGTTTGGAAAGAGAAGACATACTACGCCGACCCCAAGTAGAATAATTGGAAACAAGAAGATGACGAAAAAAAACTGCTTAAAGACTATTACTTGTCCTGCTAATTGAAGACATGTCGTGTAAGTTGATGTTTGTGTGTATGTATAATATGTATGTATGTATGTATGTATGTATGCAAGTATGTATGTTTGTTTAAGTATATATATGAATATTTATTTATATGTTCTACCATATTTATTTATATGTTATACCAGTACACTTCGACTACCTTTCATCTCTCTTCCTGCATCTCCATCCCAGGTTGCCTGTAAGAGATCGCCTCGTGCGATAAGGCCGCCCATTGTACTTCTCTAGTTCTCTGTACTCCTTAGTTTTAATGTTGTGTGTACAATAAAGTTTTAAATAAATAAATAAATGACGATGACTCAAGATATTATGTACCTATATGTCTGTATTCTTTAAGGGGCGGGTAAAGTGTACTTAAACCTCCACTAGGAAATTCTCAGTAGCACTACGGAGTATTGTGCTCGAAAAACGGCAATAGGCTCGCCCCCTATTACGTGGGACTGATACTAGGCAAAATGTGGGTGCAGAAATGCAGCTTTGCATTAGAATACGGAGAATACAGACAACAACACAGGGAATAATTGTATAAGTATCAGTATCAATGTATCGCAGGCAGCCCTGTGGCAAATGAAGCGTCGCAAATTGCAGCGATTCCGATACAAAGCCGTTTCCTAAGTGCTGTTATTACGTCTTGTTCCGAGGGCTCTATACGTTTCATTGTTATCATATTTTTTATCTCGTTTATCCGGGGTTCGATCAGCCAGATTTTAAATAGGGGATTTGGAGATTTACTTGCCGATTTCTTGAGATTTTTTATATTTACTGGTTCTTATACCTCCCAGTGCTAGGTACTAACCTTATTTACGTTTCATCATCATCATCTTCTGCCCATATACGCCCTTCTGCTGGGCACAGGCCTCCTCTACAACTGAGAGGATTTAGGTCTTAGTCCACCACGCTGGATAGTGCGAGTTGGTGGTTGAGAAAGCAGAAGTCTTTGATCTGTTGTGGATTAATGGACTTAATGATTCGCCAACTAGAAAAATTTTATATTATGCAGTATGAAATGATGTTAAAACAGTCAAGAATATTGAACGAAAATTCTTCGAATTATGTCTCTCTCACCTCTGACTTTTGGAAGTTGGAACCACACACCCGCCACTGTAACTCCTGTGCTCCAGGATCAACAGCGGCACGCACAGTATTGACGCTGAGCAATGAAGCTCAGCGGATCTAAGGGGACCTAAATTTGTCATAATCCCGCAACGAAGTTAATCAGAAAGACAAAATAAAGGAGGAGTTGGAAGTTGTCTGCTAGATAACGTTTCAGATAAAAATAATATATTTATACTCGTATAAAAATGAATGTTTGTCGTTATGTTCTTTGTAGAATCGTGAACTTTGCATTTGATCATGTGCAGATCTTTAGCCAAGTTGTTTTGCATGAGCCAAAGAAGGTTTCTGAGTTTGTACGACCAATTTTCGGCAGATGGCGCCACTGTCATTCCAATGTACATGAAGAGGGAGTGAATGTAGGCACTTAGAGACAATAAAAAAATAAAAACCGTTGTGTGTGTTCGAGGGGATTCGAGAATGGTTTAGATTCACAATTGGACCTGATAGATGGCGCCGTTGTCGGTATTTCAAACGGCTGGACCGATTGGGATGAAATTTTCTATGTATATTCCAATGGGTTCCTGGATGATTTCAAAACACAATTGGACCCGGTAGGTGGCGCTGCTGTCGGCATATCGCTAAAAGCTTTTCCGGGACGACGTCTGCCGGGACCACTAGTAATGACATAAATATGTTAAATAGGCACTTAGAATTTATTGTTGTCACTATAGAGAGAGATTTTTGGCAGCAATTTGAGTTTCCGTCAGTCTTATAATAAAGAAAATTTGACAACTATTTTATTTATTTATTTTTATTTTATTTATTTATTTAATTATTGAACACCATAAAAATAGAAACAACATTGATTACTGGTCACAACTTAATATCGTAGTGTCACAAATGGCGGCCTTATCGCTATCGGCGAACTATTTGTTTTCCTTTAAGATAAATATCGTGAGGAAACCGGCATATCTGAAATTTCTCCATACATAATTTCTTATGTGTGTCGCCCGTCAAACCGCACAAGACCAGCGTGGTGGACTAGGGATACATCAAAATTCACGCATTTTTTCTCTATACAGTAGGTAATGTCACAAACACCTTTACCAAAAAAAAGAGGATGAAACAAACATTTGTTCGAGCAGTGATCGAGTCCGCGTCTTCCAGTTTCATAGGATAGCATTCAACCATCTGCGTTACTGAAGATGTATACGACAGTTTTTTTTAAAGCACCACCTGTCCCATCATAGGTAGTTCAAAAACAGCGACTACAGTAGCGACGGAGACTCGACAAAAACTGTAGCGAGTTGTGATTAATTTGCCGGTCGTTTGTATCGGCGATCGCGCGCCAAATCGCCGCCAAATGGTTCGACTTACGCCCAATCTTCTTTACCAATACTTTACCAACAGAATGTAAGGGTAGCATGAACATCTTATACGTACTCGGAACATGCATTTATGGCAGTTTTTTGTAGGACATTTGGATGAACAATCATCATCATCATCAGCCCATATACGTCCCACTGCTGGGCACAGGCCTCTTCTACAACTGAGATGGTTTAGGCTTTAGTCCACCACGCTGGCCTGGTGCGGGTTGCCGGGCTACACACATAAGAAATTCCTAACGACTTTTAGATGCGCATGTTTTCCTTCACCGTTAAAGTGATGATTCATTGTGAATACACACATAACTTCGAAAAATCAGAGATGGTGCCTGGAGTGTGAACCCACGACCGGCGAGATTCTCAACCGCGCGCCTATACCTCGAGGCCATCACTACTATTTTTATTAACATTTATTTTCCCGTATATCGGGCTTATTTCCAAACTAGTGCTGCTTTTGGAATACTCCTAAATCATGTGATCAATTTAGTTTATGTATTTATAATTTTTTGACTTTTTCATTTGAGATGCCGCTTTCAAAAAGTAACTACAACCCAGCTCTTTAAGAACAGTAGAAAAAGTTCTGTCATGCACAAATTTGCTGTTCACCTTCTTTCATTTTCGACTTTACGAGATTACTCAGCGCCTTTATTGCCCTTTTAACTTCACAGTAACAGCATTCAAAGATTGCGAATTCAACAAAGAATCCTCTGATTCAAATTAAAAACGGAAAACTCTAAATTAATTTATCAAATTAACGTTTTTTTCTGTCCGTACCGCCGGGTTATCTCGCTTCGTCCTACCAGCCCATTAAAGCTTCAGAGCTACGCGCCCCTAGCAAGGAATTTCACTAATACATCTCGCCCCCTCCAACACCGCCTCCCCGCGCCGCACCGCACCCCCCTGCCCCGTACTAAATTCCACTCCACCCCACCCAGAGGTTAAACTCATCCAACTAATTTAAGTATATAAAATTTTGGTGTAAATTTTGGATTTTCAATTGTTATTTTTTTGTTGGATAGATAGATATACACTTTATTGTTCGCCATTTAAACAGAGAAACAAGAAAAACTTATAACAAAGTCGACAGTGGTGGTCTTATCGCTCAAAGCGATCTCTTCCATACAACCTGGCATGATGGAATATTCAACGAGTGATCAACAAGATGTGGAGGTGTTTAAATGATTTTATATATATACATGTAATATGTACATGTGATATAGACCTGATAATCATAGTTTAGTTAAAGTCGTGATGGCCTCGAGGCTTAAGCAGGCGGTCGAGAATCTAGGCGCTCGTGGGTTTAAGCCCCAGGCACACGCCTATGACTTTTCGAAGTTATGTGTGTATTCGCAATGAATTGTCACGTATTTTAAAAACGGTGAAGGAAAACATCGTGAGGAAACCTGGACACCTAAAACATCTCAGGGATTTCTTAGGTGTGTAGTCCGCCAACCCGCACTAGGCCAGCGTAGTGGACTAAGGCCTAAAACCTTCTCAGTTGCAGAGGAGGTCCGTGCCCAGCAGTGGGGATAGGCTGATGATGAATCTTAGTTTAGGTATTTGTCGAGACGAGTGTCTAGGTTTCGGATGATGATCTGGATGTAATTATGACAGTTAAAGTATAGGTTACTGGTCACTAGTCACCCGCTTGAAGCGAATTTTTCTGTGATTTTTTACTCCACCCTCGGTCTGGTTTAATTGGCGTGGTGTGACGTGATGGCGTACGATTACAGTGGATAAGAGTTTAACATTGATTGACTATCTACTATAATCAGACTATTGCCTCGTGGTCTCGCGGCACAAGTATGTGTTGTGCCATCACGAAGTCCTGAGTTCGAACATCTAATTACGAACCTCTGCTACCTTGAAGGCGTTAAGTCTTATTTTTATTTTCTTTTATTTGGGAAATATACCTACATGGGGCTATTTGAACACCACATTTTTTTTTAAATCTCTATTTCATATTACATAGTTTCAATGTTTTATGATAGCTATGTAATCCTAACGGTTAGGTCGGTACGATGAACATATTTTTGTTACCCCAACTTTATTTTTTCACGTTTTATCTCAAAAAATGTGCGAAAAACGTGTTCAAGTAGCCCCACTTTACGGTACCATATTATTCTTTTATTCTAGGCTTTAAAGTGAACACATGCGTTACATAAAGTTTCCACTTATAAAAAAACTTACATACAACGGCAACACTTACAAATAAATATTTAAACACTTACATCTAACTAATGAGGTAAAAAGCTTAAAATAAAAAAACCATTAAAAACTTAAACTTAGTCCACCAGCCGATAGGTGGACTTATACGAATCTTGATAACCACATTTAATTTAACAATTTGGTCAAAACAATAAAACGCTATTAATATTAATCATCATCATCAGCCCATATACGTCCCACTGCTGGGCACGGGCCTCCTCTACACCTCAGAGGGATTAGGCCTTAGTCCACCACGCTGGCCTAATGCGGGTTGGCGGACTACACACCTAAGAAATTCGTAACAACTTTTAGGTGTGCAGGTTTCATCACGATGTTTTCCTTCACCGTTAAAGTACGTGATACACACATAACTTCGAAAAGTCAGAGGTGTGTGCCTGAGGTTTGAACCGAATCGAATTGAATTGAATTTGCATTCGAATCCGCGACCATTATTTCCTGTTCCATTCAACGTAACAAAACCACTTGCGGATATCCATACGGATACACACATCCAAAATACAAGTTTGCAGTAAACGAGCGCCAATTACGATTGCCAATATTGTAACACGGTGTAATGGCTCCTTACACATAATCCGATGCATTATTCATGTCCTATTAATAATATATGGAGGGAGAATGCATAATTGCCTATCATAATTGTAATGTACTAAGCTCATTGTTATGTCTGTATTAGGCTATATAGATCCTACTGGGTTATGGCCATTGGTCTCCTGTACTTTTCAGAAGTGTAAGTCTTAGTACACCATTCTTGTATATTTTTTGGCCCTATCCCACCACACACCCGCCACTGTAACTCCTGTGCTCCAGGATCTACAGCACGCGCAGTATTGACGCCGAGCAATGAAGCTCAGCGAATCTAAGGGGACGTAAGACGTGATGGCCTCGAGGTTTAGGCACGCGGTCGAGAATCTTGACGGTCGCGGGTTCAAACCCCAGGTACACACCTCTGACTTTTCGAAGTAATGTGTGTATTCACAATGAATTATAACGTACTTTAACGGTGAAGGTAAACATTGTGATGAAACCGGCACATCTAAAAAAAATTGTTAGGAATTTCTTAGGTGTGTAGTCCGCCAACCCGCACTAGGCCAGCGTGGTGGACTAAGGCCTAATCTCTCTCAGTTGTAGAGGAGGCCCGTGCCCAGCAGTGGGACGTTTATGGGCTGATGATGAATCTAAAGGGACCTAAATTTGTCATAATCCCGCAATGAAGTTAATCAGAAAGACAAATAATGGAGGAGTTGGAAAACAAAGAGTTGTCCACTTCCCTCCACAGCAAAGCGGGTGACAAAACATTTAACTATGAGGTTTCACCATCACATAAAAAAGAAAGAAATTACAATTAGTCAAATTAGACGCAATTAACGCACCACGGATATATAACTATATGAGATTTATTGAATAAATTGGACCTAAGGTGCGAGCTGTTATGTAGACTTCCAATAGGCTTGACAAAAACACTGAAAAGCACGGAAATTCTTTCATTCTTGTATGTAGCAATAAAGAGTTGTCTAAACCTGCCTTAAAAAAATATTATCTGTAACTTGAATCACATAGAATAGAGGTATAATGCGATCCTTACATTACATATTCCTTTCTTACTTTATTTGTAGCGGAAGTACAAACAGGGATTGTATAACACGGTGTATTGAAAATGGAATAGGGAGCTGAGAATAGAGTTCCGTGAGCGAGCGCCGACGTCATCCAAACGGGATTGTCGTTGATCCCTTGTGGGGACACGCTATCCTGCACTGTGGGACGGGAAAACTGAACATTATACAATTTAAATCAATTTATAGCGTTTTATATAAAAAAGTGTGTGTGTACTTATGTACACGCGTTAGGTAGAAGTTATACTAAAATTTTATTGTATCTTTCTCTTTATTCTACGTACTCATAAATATTTGACAACTAATAAATTTGTCAATCCCTTTTTATTACTGTCACTATTCTACATTTTTTAAATTTAAAACATAAACTTTTTTTGAATAACTTCATGGTGTTGGTTTTTCGTGACGGTGTGCGCGCGCATCGTAAAAGTTTACTCTCATCATTTTCCCCTAACACGCCAAAAGAAGTATAACTTCAATAAATAAAATATTGTATACCCCACACAATAGTTTTATATATATATTTATATTATTTTTATTTACTCAGTTATTAATATTATTTATTTTATTATAGTTGTTTTTTTTCTCTCTTTTACTTCTTTCTATATACTTTATTCTAACCTATTTATTTGTCCTCTTTTATTATCCATCCTAAGGTTGCCTGGAAGAAATTGCCTAGAGCGATAAGGCCGCCTCTTGTTTTCTTTCTTATTAACTAAGTTTCTTTATATAATTTTGTATATATACAAGAAAGTGTTAATAAATAAATAAATAAATAAAAAATAGTTCTAACAAATTGGCCACAACTGCAAACCAATAGCAAAGAACACTGGTCTAGTTTCGTTACACACAATACCGACAAGCGGTCTTCTTTCCCTTCTTAATCCGCGTGTTCACGGTAGAAAAGCGCATCGTATCACGCACTATCCCCAGCACTTGAACGGCCCTTTCTTGAGAAAGCCCTTTCTATAGAATTAAGTGAAACTTCAGGGTAATATTGACAGCCGAGAAACGTGTGATCCACAAATATTTGTTTCGGTTCTGAGTGTTTGTGAGAGCGAAAAGTCTCTCGTAGTTTCTGATACCCACGACACAGGACTTGTATCCTAGTGTGGGGTCAGAACTATGTGTGTAACTCTTGAATGTAGTTATTATTTATTTATTAATATGTTGGAGTAACGTACATCAATAGAATACGGTACAACGACTGTGTCGAGAGATAAATACGGTATTTTTATATAATGCAAAATTAATAAATATTATATTTTTATTTATTTATTTATCACACTTTATTGTACACCACAACACATACAGAAACATGAATTAAGAATAAAATAGGTAAGAAAAAGAGTGGAACAAATGGCGGTCTTATCGCTGAATGCGATTTCTTCCAGACAACCGTAGGATGGACTGGAAAGTATAAGAAAAACAGAGCGGGTGGGTACGTAATAATAATATCTACTTATATATAAAATAATATATGTGACGTACAATTTTAATACGAATAAACTAAACACGAACTACATACGAATAATATAAAAAGAAAACAACAATACAAATACATATGAAATATACTACAATGTGCATACATAAATACATATATCACAAAACAAATAACCATTTTACAATGACTGTGACAAGTAATGTTCCTTTACAAGCTTTATTATTATAATTATATGTTTAAATTTTCTAAGACTTTAATAATTAATAGTATATTAATCCATACATTTATTAATATTATAATTGCGAATTAGGTCAGCGTGGTGGACTAAGACCTAATCCCTCTCAGTTGTAGAGGAGGCCCGCGCCCAGTAGTGGGACGTATTCGTATATGGGCTGATGATGATGTTAATAATTGCAGCCATTATTTATTTAGTGACTCACTTAAAGTTTGAAAACCGGTGACCTAGTGTAATTCCGAAACTCGAAAGTGCTTGATACTTCGATGACTATACCTATAATTTCCAAAATTTGTCATAGTGTACCTATGAATTTCCTGCCTTCTTTGGTTTGAGCCCACGACAGCCTAACGTAATTACGATGTACTTAGTGTTACTATTTAGTTCATATGTCATATCGTTGTAGGTCCCGCTAAATGCATGTACGGGCTGCGATTTAGACGTTCTAGTCCGGTTCAGCCAAATTATTGGGTTTTTCCATAGTGAAATACAACTGACGAAACTTGGATGTAGACTGTAGTACTCGTGCCTTCACAAGGGTAAAGTATTGGCTCGTTACGTCACCAACAGTCAGGGTAACACGTCCGCTCTCGCCACCGGCTCGCACAAGACTGATTCCCCCACTACCCGTGTTCCCGAGACAAGTATACAAACACTACATAGACTATACAATTATTTCAATATAATTATGTTTAATTATATTTTTGATACAAGCTTATGTATTTATTTTAATATCTATAACGTAATATACAGACGCTGTTCACGAACCATGAATAAATATCACATCATCATCATCATCATCAGCCCAAATACGTCCCACTGCTGGGCACGGGCCTCCTCTACAACTAAGAGGGTTTAGGCCTTAGTCCACCACGCTGGCCTAGTGCGGGTTGGCGGACTACACACCTAAGAAATTCCTAAGAACTTATAGGCGTGCAGGTTTTATCACGATGTTTTCCTTCACCGTTAAAGCAAGTGATAATTCATTGTGAATACACACATAACTTTGAAAAGTCAGAGGTGTGTGCCTGGCGTTTGAACCTGCGACCGCCGAAATTCTCGACCACGCGCCTAAACCTCGAGGCCATCACTGCTTGTGTTGAATAAATATACAGCTGAATTTTTATTTAAACATTCTTTACAAATGTCCCAACGTTAAGTAACGAAAAGCCAGTACATGCAGCCAATGAAATTCACAATCACGGGAATGCAGACAACATTAATTTAAGAGGCTTTGCAAAATTCCCTTTCAGTGTAGCAAGTCAATTAAAGCGAAACCTATTAAACCATTAAACTGGTTACATCCGGTTCTAGCATAACAATTTGTGGTGCAAGTGTTACATTACGGACAGTGTTACGTTAGAGTGAGTGCTGTCGCGTGTGGTGCAGTAGACGAGCGCTCTGTGTGGCGCTGTGTCACCGGCGCGTACAGCCGAGTGCTGTCGCGTGTGGTGCAGTAGACGAGCGCTCTGTGTGGCGCTGTGTCACCGGCGCGTACAGCCGAGTGCTGTCGCGTGTGGTGCAGTAGACGAGCGCTCTGTGTGGCGCTGTGTCACCGGCGCGTACAGCCGAGTGCTGTCGCGTGTGGTGCAGTAGACGAGCGCTCTGTGTGGCGCTGTGTCACCGGCGCGTACAGCCGAGTGCTGTCGCGTGTGGTGCAGTAGACGAGCGCTCTGTGTGGCGCTGTGTCACCGGCGCGTACAGCCGAGTGCTGTCGCGTGTGGTGCAGTAGACGAGCGCTCTGTGTGGCGCTGTGTCACCGGCGCGTACAGCCGAGTGCTGTCGCGTGTGGTGCAGTAGACGAGCGCTCTGTGTGGCGCTGTGTCACCGGCGCGTACAGCCGAGTGCTGTCGCGTGTGGTGCAGTAGACGAGCGCTCTGTGTGGCGCTGTGTCACCGGCGCGTACAGCCGAGTGCTGTCGCGTGTGGTGCAGTAGACGAGCGCTCTGTGTGGCGCTGTGTCACCGGCGCGTACAGCCGAGTGCTGTCGCGTGTGGTGCAGTAGACGAGCGCTCTGTGTGGCGCTGTGTCACCGGCGCGTACAGCCGAGTGCTGTCGCGTGTGGTGCAGTAGACGAGCGCTCTGTGTGGCGCTGTGTCACCGGCGCGTACAGCCGAGTGCTGTCGCGTGTGGTGCAGTAGACGAGCGCTCTGTGTGGCGTCGTGTCACCGGCGCGTACAGCCGAGTGCTGTCGCGTGTGGTGCAGTAGACGAGCGCTGTGTGTGGCGCTGTGTCACCGGCGCGTACAGCCGAGTGCTGTCGCGTGTGGTGCAGTAGACGAGCGCTGTGTGTGGCGCTGTGTCACCGGCGCGTACAGCCGAGTGCTGTCGCGTGTGGTGCAGTAGACGAGCGCTCTGTGTGGCGCTGTGTCACCGGCGCGTACAGCCGAGTGCTGTCGCGTGTGGTGCAGTAGACGAGCGCTCTGTGTGGCGTCATGTCACCGGCGCGTACAGCCGAGTGCTGTCGCGTGTGGTGCAGTAGACGAGCGCTCTGTGTGGCGTCATGTCACCGGCGCGTACAGCCGAGTGCTGTCGCGTGTGGTGCAGTAGACGAGCGCTCTGTGTGGCGGTGTGTCACCGGTGCGTACAGCCGAGTGCTGTCACGAGACAGGTGATGCGAGATCAGTAGGCAACGCCCTAAACTCTACTATTGTCTGTAAATCGCTGGCCCTTGTGGCCAAGCCGCAGGTCAACCGCACGGAGAGTGGTTGGATATGAAATTTTAATGCCTTTGTAGTGCGCTCTCAATCACTTAGTTCAACGTTCATATGTACTTGATGAATGAAATCTTTTTTTAATGTTTCATTGTGAACACGGTACTTTATTAATGGCACGTAATGAGATGTGGATTTGGCTTCCGTGGAAATGCGGTAACAGGTTACCGCTGAATAAATGCTAATGTTGAATTTAAACTAAAGGAATCCAGGAACAGAATTTGTACGAAATGCATATTATGTAATCACTTTAAGTATCTCTCTTTTTACATAGAGCTTCGAAATTTTGCTTGAATGAACGAAGCCTAAATTTGTACGCTTTAACCATGTTAATAAATTATTTAGAAAATTTGTTCTTTCACATAATAGCATATTTTTTTCGATACACGTTATAGAAGTCTCAGTATACGAAGTAAATTATTAATTTGATTCGTGATTACCTTAAGAGTGGATACAATTTCGCCGCGAAACCAATGAAACAATCTACAAGTCTTCGCAGATTTCGTAGCAGAGTGGGTTAGTAACTCAAGATACACGGATATTCCACGCCCGCATGCGACAAACGTTTAATATGATCCACAAATATTTGTTCCAGGTCTGTGTGAAAAGTTTTTCGCAGCTTCTGGTATCCACGACACAAATGTCTTAGTGTAAGTTCACTATGTATGCGACTGTTGGGTGTTTTGTTTATTCATCCCACACTGTCTCTTAGGCCGCGCGGTTAAAACGCACAGCTTATGTTTGAAGCGAAAATATTTAAAAAAACAACGTTGTATTTCCATGCAAATATCCAGCGTTGGGACGTAAACGTGAAAATGTAAAAATATTATGACATGTTTAAATATGTATACGCAGAATCAAGTCTAGACGTGTTGCCTGATGTGAATAATTTAAAAATGTGCCACCACTACTACGGGGCTCGTGGACTTCAAGTGTTTTTCATCATCATCAGCCCATATACGACCCACTCTACAACGGAGAAGGTTTAGGCCTAATTCAACCACGCTGGCCTAGTGCGGATTGATAGACTTCACAACCAGGAAATTCCTAAGAGCTTTTAGATATGCAGGTTTCTTCACAAAGTTTTTCTTCGCCGTTAAATAAATAAATACACCCAACAGTCACACACATAGTTCTGACCCGACACTGGTATACAAGTCCTGTGTCGTGGATATCAGAAACTACAAGAGACTTTTCGGTCTAACAAACACCCAGACCTGAAACAAATTTCGCAAGCCTATTTAACCAACTGTGCCACGGGGCTGTCAAGTACGTGATAATTCATTGTGAATACACACATAACTTCGAAAAGTCAGAGGTGTGTGCGTTAACGTTCTTAGTTAGTAGTAGGGGACACCTAGAAAGATTTTCGCCAAGGGTTAGGCGGGTCGTTACAAAGCGACGCGACCAGTATCTGTAACAAGCGGCACTTTTGACCCGGCCCATTCGCCGATGTCACGTTTAACACGTTGCAAAGTGCTCGGAAAATCTTCGCGCGCGTGCTTTGTTACTTAATCATTACGCTTTTAATGTTAATACGCGACTGAGTAATCATATTAGTCTGAAAATCTTTGGGGGTATTCCGAAAATTATAAATTGTGACTCCATGCTTCCGATCACTCTAGTCCAGAGTTTCTCTGGGGGTTCGCCATTCGACGGTAGGGAGTTCGCAACAAGATTTACGTAATGGCGACTTGATGCCTAGCAGGCACGTGCGGCACACATAGTGGCTACAACGTACTTTTCACACCTGGTCATGACAAAAACTAAATACAGAAAGCGACTTGATACCGAGTCATAATTAAGGTTTAAATTTTTCAAAATAACTTCTAAAATTGACTCCATTTGCGACAGGAAACAAGCTAACCCATGACATTAATATTAAAAAGATATTTCTTTTGAAATAAAACTCTTATTTTCTTCAATAGAAAATTTTATTATTTTCTTTGGGGGCAGAGGGGTTTAATAAGTTATTTAAGACTTAAGGGGTTCGCTGTCACGTGGAGATAAGATATCGCCGAAAGCTATAAGTCCGCCATTTGTGACAAACCCTTTTTTAATGTTAATATTTATTTTTAACCGACTACGGCAAAACCAAAGGGGAATTATCATTTTGGCATGTTTATCTGTTCCCTCATAGCTCCTCAACTAGAATTAGACAAATGAGGTATCGGTTGAAGCGTCTTGATCGTTCACAGTTTATAGACGTGTAACTGAATTTAAATATTAAATATTTATTATGGGATAATGTGATATGAAGGTTAATTATAATTTAATAAGGGTGTGGCAATGGGCCGGGCACATAGCGCGGAGAACTCATCAGTTCTCCGCCATTTTAGCCCCATCGGTCATGACCGATGGGGCTAAAAAGTTCTCGAGTGGAGGCCACGTACCGGAAAGCGCAGCGTCCGACAAGATGGTCTGACGACCTAGTAAAAGTCGCGGGACGTCGCTGGTTGCAGGCTGCTTCTTTATTTTTATTTATTTAATATGCTTTATTGTACACCATAACAATAGAAACAATATTGTTTACTAGTCACAACTCAATAAGGTAGTGCCACAAATGGCGGCCTTATCGCTCTCGACGATTTCTTCCAGGCAACCGTTAGATGGACTGGAGAGATCAGAAACATAGAGTGGGTGGTCATAATTTCAGTAGTAAGTCTTTAGTAATGTTCTTTAATCCTGTGTCTTGAAAATCTTGTTTCATACTTTTTGTCGTAGTTGAGTTTTAGGTTCTTTTATTTGGTGTACAAAAAGCGTAAATTAATAAAAATAAAATAAGTTAATACAACCAACAGTCACGTACATATTTCTGACCCCACACTATGATACGAGTAATGTTGTGGGTATAAGGAACTACAAGGTACTTTTCGCTTTCACAAACACCCAGTCCAGAAACAAATATTTGTGGATCACACAAACATTTGTCTCGGTGCGGTGGATCGAACCCGCGGCCTCTCGTTTCGCAAGCTGGTGTCTAGCCCGGACTCCGCCTAGTAAATAAAAAAATATATAGATTTTGGAAGGACATTTGAAGATGACTGCATTGCTATTCAAATCCTTCCTCGTTCCTGAAGTTATAGGTAAGGCGAGGCAAGGGCTATTACCGCTTCTGAGGAAAAATTCCAGGCTAAGTACTGCCACTATTGAGAATAAAATCAAAGAAAACTTTTATTCCAGACCTCTTAATCTAAATTACAAAACTCCAGTCGATAAAAACTCAGAAAAAAATTGGCAAAAATAATACCGCAGAAATTAGTACCCTATTATAGGGCCAATCGAGATTGCAAATTACAGTTTAATAGATGCGAGAATGACGGCGACTCACCGCGCGAACACCGCTCGGCTCGCCCAATCGAATTGTCGAATTCAAATTTAGAATTACAAATGCGCGGCTGTTTGCGGCGGTGTTTTTGTGTGGGATTCGAAGGATTTTAACAATGGCGTCAGCGGTGGAAACGATCTGTTTATAGCTTTTGTGTCAAGCACGTTGTATTTGAAATTTGTCATGTTTTACATTTAGATTATAAAAAGTGTCATATTACAAAGAATATATTATATAGCTGTTGCCCGCAACTCTTCGTGCAAAACATCAGGATAAATATTTTTCTCCTTTCTGTAACATTTTTCATTGCTACTCCGCTCCTATTAATCTTAGCGTGATGATATATAGCCTATAGCCTTCCTCAATAAATTGGCTATCTAACATTAAAATAATTTTTCGAATCGGATCAGAAGTTCCTGAGATAAGCGCGTTCTAGCAAACAGTCAAACAAACAAACTCTTTATAACATTATTTATTATCAATATATATTTCTTAAAATATATATTTTAAGAAAAAATATCAATATATATTTCTTGCTCGCCCCCTATTACGTGGGACTGATACATACTTGGCGAAATGTGGGTGCAGAAATGCGCCTCTGCCTACCCCTTCGGGGAATACAGGCGTGAGTTTATGTATGTATGCATATTTCTTAAACGATATATAAACACGAACCTAATAAAACATTATTGGAATAAAACTTTATTTTCTAATCTTCGAATTCTGATCCAAACTTAAGAAAGCTATACCTCATAGCAGGGGTCACCAATGGCATCCGTACCGCCGACCCATTTTGTGCGGACCGGGACCGCGAGAACACAGCAACTTGCACTATAGACTACTTCCGATATAACTTCCGTTTTTTTAATAACAAACATTTGCTTAATAAATATTTTTTCTAATAAATAAAAAGGTGCGGACCACAATGGTCATTTCATTTCTTAAAACGGACCCCGAACAAAACTAATTTGTGACCCCTGCCTCATAGGATAGAAAAATAAAAATATTTTCAGACTCTTAGCAACAAGAGAAGCAGTAAATAAAACTTTAAATAGGCGACTGAACTCTATATTAAGCTAAAAGCTAATACTCCAATTTCACTTTAACTTCCCCACAAACCCGTAAATCACTAATAAAAACTAATAAAGGTCAGGGTAAACCATCCCTCTCCGAGATCCGAACCGCAATGCCACCAAAACCGGGCTAGAAAGGTTACTCGGACCGACATCGTGCCTCGCTCGGTAATCCTCGGTGGTTTTAAAAAGCGAACACGAATTCTAAATTTGAATTTCATGAACGGGCGCCCGTTACGTACCGGAATCTTTTGAAATTAGAAACGCGAACACTCGCGCCATATTTCCACGCTAGGGGCGGCATGCGAGATATGTCGAGCGAATAGGAGCTCTAATACAGGCCGTGTCTATGAATTCATTGTCTAAGGGACTTAGAATAGGACACCTTCGCTCTTAGAATTATCCTGCGCGAATTCTCGTTGTAGGGTAGGTAGAGATGTAATATGTATTTAAATCTGACCTCACAATGAGATTAAATATTATGCTATGAATTTATGGCCACAAGGTTGAGTCAATATCTCGGCGGTCGTAAGTTCCAACCCCAGGCACACACCTCTCTTTTTTGATAGTTATATGTGTATTTATACAGGGTGTATTCAGACCATGATCGGAAACTAAGGCAGGTAATAGCCAAGGTCATTACCAACACCCTGGCAAAAAAAACCGGTACCCGTCACCTTTCTCAAATAATTTTATGTGTGTATTCACAATGTATTATTACGTACTTTAATCGCTAAACTTAGGACCCATGTAATAAAGGAACTTCTTTCCTTTTCATTTTCCAGACTCTTTGCTGCTACTGAGAATTTTTTTACGGAAAACATTATAACACTCCTCTACCTGGGTATAAAAACCTGGAGCCTCTAAACCGTACGCCTCAAAGTGTGTCTCTAATCTCGAGACTGCGACGCTAATCTGTGGACCAAAGGCGCCGTCTATCAGTTAATTCCAATGTTTAAAGAATATGAGCTGGGAATGTTTGGAAAACATTTTTCCGATTTCCCAACGAGACAGCCCTACCACAATTTTCTACTCGCACTCATTTTCCGTGGAAAGTGGTTTTTGTAAAGCAAGTAATTTATTTTTAATTGGTCAGCCGCTTTTTATGAATTTAAATCACACATTTTTATTAATTTACTTTAATCGGTTCATAAAAGATGTCGAATACTGTGGTCGTGGGTTTGACTCTAAAATAAATTTTAAACTTCGTGTGTATTAAAAGTGTAAATACGAGTAAACCTCTGGCTACCCCTTTAGATAAAAAAGCGTGAACCCATATGAAAAAATACGGTTGGCTCTCCGGGAGTGCCGGCAGAAGTGAAAACATTCAACAACAATCGGAAAACAAGTTTTCTGGCTGCGTTCTTTACAATATTACAGTGGCCAAATATATTAACGGTAAAACCTTTACTAAAATGTGTCTGTCTTTTTTTACCGTCGCTTTTTCGTTTCATCGACTTTCTAATCACAACGATGTTAAAGAAGTTCTAAAAAGTGAAGACTGCCTCGTGGTATTGCTGTACAAGTATCATCATCATCATCAGCAGCCTTTATTACGTCCACTGCTGGACATAGGCCTTTCCTATGGCACGCCACTGGGCTCGATCTTCGGCCCTCCTCATCCAACCGCTGCCAGCCACCTTGCGAATATCGTCACCCCACCTAGCCAGTATGTGCTGTACAAGTATGTGCCGTGCGATCTAGATGTCCTGGGTTTGATTCCCGGGTCGGGCAAAGTGTTATATATTCCATTAGGAAATTCTCATTAGCAGCACGGAATTTGGAAATGTGCCCGAAAAACAGCAATAGACTCGCCCTCTATTACGTGGCACTGATACATACCTGGCGAAATGTGGGTGCAGAAATGCACCTCTGCCTACCTCATCAGGCGTATGTTTATGTATGTACTAGCTTTTGCCCGCGACTCCGTTCGCGTAGACTACAGGGTTAGGTTCAGAAAGAAAATAAGTTGTAGTCTATTTTACTCCACAGAGTCCCATTTATGCATATCAAAAATCGTTTACATCGGTCAAATGATTTAGGCGTGAAAGCATAACAGACATATAGTTACATATAGATAGTTACAGTCTTCTACAAGTCGTTTCATCATTCTAGCTTCAAAAATGACGAATTTCCACACAAACTATCACCCCTATTTATATTTTACGCCCTTAAAGGTATTTTTTTTACAAACTTTTAATGTCATATTTATTTATATCTAATCAACAGCCTAAAAAATAAGTTTCAAGCTTCTATTTTTTAAAATAATAATAGGTACTTCCATACAACCTTACATTCCCTTTAAACCCCTTTTCCGGGATAAAAAGTAGCCTATGTCCTTTCTCAGGGTCTAAACTATGTGTGTACCAAATTTCATTTAAATCGGTTCAGTAGTTTTAGCAGGACAGCGAGACAGACAGACAGAGTTACTTTCGCATTTATAATATTAGTATGGATTAGTATGGATGTTAAAGAAGTTATCGCTTCAAAAATGTCTTTGCAAAAATCGTCCAAAATTTACCTCAATACTATCGCCTTCATCAAAATAAAAACGCTTTTTTTATCCCTAAATGACACTTTAACATCTCTACCACCCTCATAAGTATGGATTTGTGAAGGTACAGGCTCAGAAGAAACCGAGTCGCGGTCATAGTTAAAAATACATTTTTCTTCGAGAATAATGTTTTAATAATGCCACATCGCGACCGCGGTGAAAACACAAGGGGAAAATTGTATGGAAATGGACTTTAAAATAAATAAATACACCCAACATTCACATACATAGTTCTGACCCCACATTAAGATACAAGTCTTGTGTCATATGTATCAGAAACTATGAGAGACTTTTCGCTCTCACAAACACCCAGACCCGCAACAAATACTTGTGGATCACACGAATATTGGTCTTGGTGCAGGAATCGAAACCGCGGCCTCTCGTTTCGCAAGCTGGTATCTAGCCAACTGCGCCACGGGGCTGTCAAACATATGCCTTTCCTTAGTCGCTAAAAACATTTGGTTGTTAAATGCGAACTAAACGGACTACACTGTAGTGAGAATAAAAGCCGTATCCTTACTTAGATGCGTATTACGCCCGGACATGTAATGAAACAGCCATTTGCACGGGGCGTCGAGCCGACCAAAACACGGCCGGACAACGCACCTAAATATTCAGTTTTTACTTCGTCCGTCATTAGCATAAATCCTACAGCGGTTCCGTAGGCGCTCTAATTGTTTCGTTTATCTATTACATAGTCGAACAGGATACCGGTGGTTCCATAGAAGCCCATAAGCCAAGTTTGCCTTACAAAATTCCGATTAAAAATATTTGAGCTTTAAATCTTAATTTAACAATAGAAATTGGACATATAAATGGGAATATCCTGACCCCACAATAAATAATTGTAAACGGACTTCTATGGAAGTACCGCCACTGCTAAATACGTATATTGGCCAATATAGGTCTCACTGCTAGGCGCATTTACTGTTGAGGGTAGGCGCGTGCTTGTAAAGGGTAACACTTACAGATTTTAAAATCAAAGTAGATCTTGCTCAATTTTATATTTTTCGATTCGGTTTGAACCTGCGACCACCGAGATTCTCGACCGGAAGCCCGAACCTCTGACATTAAAACATATTGACAGCCGCGGGCGCAGTTGCCTAGACACCAGCTTGCGAAACGAGAGGCCGCGGGTTCGATCCCCGCACCGAAACAAATGCTTTTGTGATAGCGAAAAGTCTTAGGTAGTTTCTGATACCCACGACACAAGACTTGTATCTCAGTGTGGGATCAGAACTATGTATGTGACTGTTGGGTGTATTTATTTATTTATACGGAACCTTTACATTTAATTACAATCAAACTTGCCTCCTTGGTTTACATGATCATCGGCGTGAAAAACGTCTTCGAGTTTCACAAATCTCTTCCTCAAATTATTACGACAAATAGTTTTATCTTTCAAAGCAATCCATCATTTTGATGCGAATTGGTGCCATGACCTTTAGTTTCTCTTCCCTTTATTGAGGTCTAGTATAACTAAAGATTAACATGATAGTTGAAAGAGTTTTATTACCTTTTCTACAGAATAACAATTAAGTTAACCATATAACCATAATCTCAATCTTCTATACATATAAATAAAATTGGAGTGTCTGTTTTTAATATTGAAATAACCGTTTTTTACTACATGTATATATGTTATGTATAACATTATTTACAATTTTTGTCTGTCTGTCTGTTTGTTCCGGCTAATCTCTGAAATGGCTGGACCGATTTTTATTGTCAGGTAAGAATAAATAGATGGAAGAAGTTCGCCGGGTCAGCTAGTCTTATCTAACGATATTTATTGAAAAGACATTATGATTAGAATGATAAACCAAGTGTTTCGCAGAAAAAAAATACATACATCTAGGTGCCTTACTACATATGTTATGTGTTGGTACATACATAAGTTGACGCCTATATTCCCCAAAGGGGTAGGCAGAGGTGCATTTCTGCACCCACATTTCGTCAGGTATCCGTCCCACGTAATAAGCGGTGAGCTTATTGTCGTTTTTTGGACACATTTCCAGACTCCGTGCTGTTCTGAGAATGTCCTAAAGAAAAAAACCAATAACACTTTGCTCGCTCCAAGCATCGAATCCTACAACTCTATTAAATAATACGTATGAAAATTTGTGTATCCAACTGCACGTAAGTACTTGCACATATTGTTCTGAGAGCAAAGTTAAGTTGGAACTTTCCGCGCAATTTCCGGTCTAGCCGGAAGTTCAATCAACAGTTTGTTACACCTCTAGAAGCCATTTCCTGTTTATCCCCCCTACGTAATTTGATATGGGATTAAATGCGTTCACATCCGGAATTCGGAAGATATATTAGTGTGGTTTTGTAAAGTACAACGGCTTTTAATGGTTGCTAGTGTTTGTGTTTTAATTGAAAATACATATTATTTTGGTTTGATTACAATGGGATATTATTATTAAATAATCCTTCGTATAGGAAAGCCGCCAATATGCACTAGGCCAGCGTGGTGGACTAAGGCCTTAACCCTCTCAATGGGCCCGCGCCCAGCAGTAGGCCGTATATGGGCTGATGATGTTGATGATAGGAAAGCAATTAGACAGACACCATTTTTTTTTCAACAGTCACATACATAATATGTAGTTCTGACCTCTCACTAAGATAAAGGTAAGTCTTGTGTCGCGGTTATCAGAACCTACGAGAGACTTTTCGGTGTAACAAACAAATATTTGGGGATCACACAAACATTTGTTTCGGTGCGGGGATCGAGCTTGCAGCCTCTCGTTACGCAAGATGGTGTCTAGCCAACTGCGCCACGGGGCTGTCAAAATATAATAATGTAAATGTGGATATACAGCTTAAATATACAGACAGTATTGTATCATGTAAAAATCAGAGCGTCGCTACCCCGAAGATGTTGCGTGGAGGGCGGGCGCGGGGCTCTAAGTGATATTCCGTACTATTAACCCGGCGGGCCGCTCGTTTCACGAAAGGTTTAATTTTATTAGTCCTTAAATCGTATCTGGTGCCGCGGTACGAAAGTTAAGGATTTCGTACGCTGGGACTTTGGTATAGTATCTTAGGCAGTGGCGGTTCTTCCATAGAAGCCCAAAAGCTTTACAAGTATTATAATTCATAATCACCCGCCCTTATACGTCCCACTGCTGGGCACGGACCTCCTCTAGAACTGAGAAGGCTTAGGCCTTAGTCCACCACGCTGGCCTAGTGCGAGTTGGCGGACTACACACCTAAGAAATTCCTAAGAACTTTTAGGTGTGCAGGCTTCCTCACGATGTTTTCCTTCACCGTAAAATAAGTGTTGATTCATTGTGAATACACACATAACTCAGAAGTGTGTGCCTGGGGTTTGAACCTGCGATCGTCGAGATTCTCGGCCGCGTGCCTCGAAGCCATCACGACTTAACCTAACTCACTACCACTTTTCAATACCCTTAATCAACCTTGAATGTTGATTGTAAGTCCCTAAAACAATAATAAAGAGAAAAAAACCTTGAACGTGACTAACAAGACATTCATTTTCAGTAAATACCTCCATACGCCACAATCTCTGTACCGCGCAGCACGCACCCAGGCTTTGTTATGCGATATTATTGAAATAGCTTATGTTACTTTACTTACGAATTCCTTTTTTACGGTTTACCTACGCCCAAATGGATTCTTATACGAGAAACAGAACAATATGGGGGCCATGTGGCTGGTACTATGTGCGGTTTCACTCGCCTTTTAATGTCCATCTTGTTGCTCTTTTGTTTATAGCATTATCTCATCATATCTGCTTCACCTGAGGTTCTACTGTAAGAGAATGCCTTAGGCATTAAATCCACTACTACTGTGTGTATTTACAAAGAATTATCACTTGCTTTAACGGTGAAGGAAAACATCGTGATGAAACCTGCACACCTAAAAGTTCGTAGGAATTTCTTAGGTGTGTAGTCCGCCAACCCGCACTAGGCCAGCGTGGTGGGCTAAGGCCTAAACCCTCTCAGTTGTAGAGGAGGCCCGTGCCCAGTAGTGGGACGTATGTGGGCTGATGATGATGATGATTAAATCCACCAATAATTAATGGTATAAAGTGTAAAATAGCAGTGATGGCCTCAAGGTTTAGGTGCGTAGTCCGCCAACCCGCACTAGGCCAGCGTGGTGGACTAAGGCCTAAACCCTCTCAGTTGTAGAGGAGGCTCGTGCCCAGCAGTGGGACGTATTTGGGCTGATGACGTTGACGTTGACGATATCTCAGTTTATTGTTGCATAATTTTTATTGCTTTTTTTTGTTTAACACCCGACAAATAGTTATAATTATCTGTGACTTCCATATGATTCTAACAGATGGCGGTGTATTGTGTTTTAACAGAAGAAGAGTTTCATAGAGAAAAACCCTGCGCCCACGCGGAGCTGGGATGAGGTAGACTCTTAAAGGATTCGTGAATTAATGTATGTATGTATGTATAAAGAAACCGCACTGAAAAGAATACTTAAAAAATAGATGACGTCATTACGCATACAAATATTGAACCTCCTACCAAGATTAGGCCTGCGTTGTAAACTAGGCCCTATCCCCTCTAGAAATAAGAAACATACGTGGAAGCCTCTCTAGTACGATGTATATATACAATCGTAACAGACAAACAAAGGGACTTTTACGTAGGAAAGGAAAATGGCAGTACGTCTTAAAGACAATAAAACTTTATTGAAGATTACAGTTAATTGTTATCGGTATATTATCCCTTATTCGATCGTTGAAGCACCAATCCCGGATAAGGGATAAAGTTCAAATCTTTATCTTGTAAGGGAAATCCATGACGAAATTTTTTTTATATACGCCCATGCATCATCATCAGCCCATATACGTCCCACTGCTGAGCACGGGCCTCCTCTAACTTTGAGAGGATTTAGGCCTTAGTCCACCACGCTGGCCTAGTGCGGGTTGGCGGACTACACACCTAAGAAATTCCTAAGAACTTTTAGGTGTGCAGGTTTCCTCACGATGTTTTCCTTCACCGTTAAAGCAAGTGATAATTCATTGTGAATACACACATAACTTTGAAAAGTCAGAGGCGTGTGCCTGGGGTTTGAACCTGCGACCGTCGAGATTCTCGACCGCGCGCCTAAACCTCGAGGCCATCACTGCTTCCATGTGTCCATGCATACATACGTCTTATAATAAAATTTTAAATGGTACCTTTTCGTGTAAAATAAAAATAATATACATAATTTTAATAAAAATCTAACATGTCTTTTTCGTCAATTTCATAACATGTATTGACTATTTACGTGTCGTAAATAAATAAATACACCCAACAGTCACATATACAGGGTGTATTCAGAACGTGATCGGAAAAATAATATTTTTGTCGGTATTTTCTTTAACGCCAGGGGGTTTGTAATTACCTTAGCTATTACCTGCTTTAGTTTCCGATTACGGTCAGAATACACCCTGTATAGTCCAGACCCCACACTAAGATACCGAGTCTTGTGTCGTCGGCAGGCTCGCCATCTATTACGTGGGACTGATACATAGCTGGCGAAATGTGGGTGCAGAAATGCACCTCTGCCTACCCTTCAAGGAATACAGGCGTTCAGACATGTATGTGTAAATGTATGAATAGTCGCGGTTGGATAAAAATATCCTGCCACAAACAAAACATTAAGAAATATAAGACCAAAGGAAAACACAGACTGAAAATACTTTATAAAATTTAAGATATGGCGGAGTCTAATATTTATGCACTCACAATCTAGACAAAATAAATCGGTACATTCTTTAGGAATATCTGAAAGACTTTAGACAAAGCCTGCAGCGTTCGGTCGTTGCCTGTCTGAAGTCTGGAACATACGGGAAGATTCTCTGGACGTCTACGCTATGAAAAATAAACTCATCATCAGCTCAAATACGTTCCACTGCTGGGCACGCGCCTCCTCTACAACTGAGAGGGCTTGGGCCTTAGTCCACCACGCTGGCCTAGTGCGGGTTGGCGGACTACACGACTAAGAATTTCCTAAGAACTTTTAGGTGTGCAGGTTTCATCACGATGTTTTCCTTCACCGCTAAAGTAATTGATTATTCTTTGTGAACACACACATAACTTGAAAAAGTCAGAGGTGTATGCCTGGGGTTTGAATCTGCTTGCACCGAGATTAAACCCTATTAAACAAAGAAAACACGTTTTAAATTCTAATATCTCGCAAACGGTTACCTAAACCAAAATCGCTTTAGCAAGCTTTCATTAAAAGGACCTATCTAATGATACCCCACACTATGGGGAACTATAGGGTAGGCCCGAGAAAAGAAAGAAAGAAGAAAAAAACATCCCCACTTTACTTGTAGGTGAGATACCACAATTTTTTTTGTAATTTTATTTTAGCAATTCGACGTGATAAATACACATATCCAAGCAAAGTTTCATCACTCTAGTGCTAACCGTTTGGAAGGTCGAGAACGAACGGACGAGACGAAACTCTAAGGGTTCTGAGACGTGAACTACGCAACTCTAAAAAGGCCGGCATTATTTTGCCGAGTAAAACACTAACGTTCTTATGCAAATTCATCTTAATGCTCTTCAACAAAATTTTATAAATCTTGAAAACATATTGTGGTAAATTCTTAAACAGAACTCATGTCTTTCTGGATCGTTTAAAAATGTAATATTAGCCCATGAATACTGATCGCCTCGCTGGTCCTGTTGCGTTCAATGGCGCGTGTGATCGCGTAGCCCAAAGTTCGGTTCTCGGATTGGGTTGTATTATTTAGCATTTTCTTTGTGAATTCTCAGAAGCAGATTTCTGCTACCCCCAGAGGATATTTATATATACGCAACAGCTACAAAGATAATTCTAACCCCACACTAGTCTTGTGTAGTAGTGATGGCCTTGAGGTTTAGGCACGCGGTCGAGAGTCTTGGCGGTCGCGGGTTCAAACCCCAGGCACACACCTCTGACTTTTCGAAGTTATGTGTGTATTCATAATGAATCATCACTTACTTTAACGGTGAACGAAAACATCGTGAGGAAACCTGCACACCTAAGAGTTCCAAGGAATTTCTTAGGTGTGTAGTTTGCCAACCCGCACTAGACCAGCGTGGTGGACTAAGTCCTTAACCCTCTGAGTTGTAGAGGAGGCCCGTGCCCAGCAGTGGGACGTATAAGGGCTGATGATGACCAGACTCGAAGTTGGTACATAAAATTACCTACTAAACAAAACCCATTTGCTAATCAAATCTGGGACTTTCGGTTACAAGACGCCCGCTCAAAAGTACCAGGCTAACATAAACGGAACGCATATGATTTGATATAGATTGAAGTAAAATATCAAAAACACCAAAACCGTTAAGTCATCTTCACGCCTTCACTACTGGGGGTGGATATCATAAAATATAAAGCAAGAAATTTTATGAAAGCCTCTTTTACGCTCTGGTTCTATTGCTAATGATATTTTCTCGCGCACAAGATGAGCTTTCAAATGGACTGCGTTATGCGAGATGTGACAAGGAAGAAAATACAACAATAAAAATATATATATATATATATTATTAGGAGCAAAAATATGTTATGTATGTCTTAGCTACCTTTCACATAAAATTGATTTATGAACAAATAAATAAAATCATTTAAAAATAACAAGGTCACATAACTTAAATAGAGAAGATAATTCCAATAAACTCGTATATCTCTTACCCAAGTACAGTATAATTCAGCTACTTACCTGCAAAAGAAAAATATGGAAATGAATATATATTGCTAGAAGTAAGATACTTCGGGGGTAGCTGAGGTCGTCATCACGTCGGCTGCCTATGTAACGGGTGCTGCTGAGCATCAGGCACTCACTCATCGGCCTGTTTACAGTGCGGAAGCTCTGTCCGAACGTCAACGCTTGTCTTGTGTTTTAAATTCACCCTCATTAATGTTAACATTTTGTTATTTCAAATTCATATTAAATGTTATGTCAAATTTATGTTTGTTACGATCCGTGGTCGAATAAATCTTTATGTTAAAATCAATTCATATTCCCATTTCTAACAATATATTCTGAAAATATAAGTATGTATTCTGCGATCTACACGAGTTTACACACGAGATTCCCCATAAGAAAATTCTCAGTAGCAGCAAAGAGACTGGAAATTTGCTAATAAACACGCCAATCGGCTCGCCCACTATTACATGTGATTTTAACATAACACCGAGACAAATGTTTGTGTGATCCACAAATATTTGTTTCGAGTCTGGGTGTATGTGAGACCGAAAAGTCTCTCGTAGTTCCTGATACCCACGACACAGAACTTGTATCCTAGTGTGGGGTCAGAACTATGTACATATGTGACTATTGGGTGTATTTATGCCAGAGACAATTACATCTTTTAGTTCTACATATTTCGTTAGTTTTTTCATACATACCTACATGTGCATTCGTATTTATTTGTTTATTTTAATATTCTAGTATATATTATGTATTTTTACCATAACATTATTTATGCGCCTACTTTTTTTTATCTCTGCATCGCCCTGAGGTCGACTGTGGGAGAATGCCTAAGGCATTAAGTCTGCCTTTGTACTTACTGTATATAAAGCATAAATAAACTCACGCCGATCCCCCGTTGGGGTGGGCAGATGCACTACAGAGCATTCCAAGCACACTTGTTTCACTTCCTCAACTGACACTATGCTCTTCATGTATGCACATTGGTTTCGAGGACTCTTTATATTACATTTTTTAAATAAATCGTTACTTTTCTGCTATTTTTGTATTTATTATTATAAATATCCCCGAATCAAGTCAACCTTTTCACAATACATAAAAAACTGTCGAGTACACCATTTTTAATTACAAATTCAATTAACAACTTCATATATTTATAACGCGTCCAAATTTAATACACTTCAAAATTTCCATACAGCGCCAATGGAATTTCGTGAAACGCGATGATTAAAATGATATTTTAAAGGGGAATCCACTGGGACATTGTGTAAGGTTACATTTGTAAAGTTTATTATTTTGTGTAAATATTAATAAAATGTGGGTAAATAAAAATAACAAAAATGGGGTTTTAAAGTGGGGAATTGGTGGAAGGAGGCTATAAATATGGGCGACACTGACAGATTGGATCATATTCGGTACCGAACGTTTGCAAGATACCAAACTGATGATTGTGTTGAAAAGTTTAAGACGTTTACACAGTTTAATAATCGAGTGATTGTGTATCAAAAGTAAAGGAAGTAATTACAAGTTTGTGGTATCATTTCTGGATGGTGTTTCTTACAATTCAGAAGCGGGATTCGACGACGTAAACTGCGTAAGTACACCCCTAGTGTATTCTATTTACTGTAAGGATTATGGATAATAATACTTTTACAAATCAAATCAAAATCATTTATTTACGAATATGGGATACAAATAGTTCTTATATAATACAAATAGATACTATTACGCATCACTTTTTCAAATATTTTTGATATGACTGGTACAAGGACTATGGGACGATAACAATTCATGACATTCTTATAATTTTTCTTAAACAGTGGTTTAATTATTGTTGATTTTAATTTTTCTGGAAATATACCAGCTGATATGCATAAATTTATTATAAAGCTTTTTAAGATTTTTGTTGAAATATTGTCATATGCAGTACTGTGTGTATTTTTTTAAACCTCCAATAGCCATATATATATCTGTAAGTTGAGTAGGACGCACAAATATTGAATCTAGTATAGACGGGATATGATATCTTGAGGACTTTGATAGAGTTATTACTTTGACTTGATCACATATTGTCATGTCATTTACATTTATTTGCTGTATTTGATCCCTTGGTATATTTAGTTTATTGGCATTGATTATCTTCCATGTAGTTTGCAATTTATTACGCGATTTTTGTAAGTTTAATTATACGGTTTAATCTTGGCGATAAAGATGTGAAATTACTTTTATTTTTTCTGTGGGCCTTTTTCTGTATTCCCATAGAAGCTACCGTTTACGTTTACAGCATACTTAAAGACCTTTTGTAATCCATCGTGGGCGAGATCTAATTGATATTTGTACTTTTATTAATGGAAAGCAAAGATTATAGAATAGAGAGAACAATTCATGAAATTCATTAAATGCATGTTTTAGTTGTTGATCGCGTTGGTTCGTTAATGGCTAACTTTAGATTATAACTATACAAGATTTGCCTAAGTTCCCTTGTTTCATGGGTCTTGTGAGGACATTTATATTAAAATCACCGCAGATCATTATTTTCTTTCTGCTGTGACAAAAACGGTTTAGGAGAGAGTTAAAGTTAGAAAGAAACTTATTTATATCATCTAATTTTGACCTCGGAGGCCTATGAATGCATATGATATATATATTGTGGTCTAATAACTCAATGCCAGAACATTCAATAATATTTTCTATGAAAAAAATTACAGCTGGTTTAATACGAGTATAATGTATGTTGAGTATGTTGTTGTGAGTATAATGTACAAATTACTTGTATTTTGCCTAATTTTGTGCATATAACACGGAATAGTTAGCGATATAACACGAATTGGATAGTTGTAGTTATTGTTAAGTCGTTTCCGGAAAGTTAATAACTCTTTTATGGGGAAATGTATACGCTTTTATAACAAACTTTCAAAGGCTATTAGGGAGTTTCTCTCGAATAAGTTTATAGACAAACATTACAAAAAGCATACAATTTTGTATAGACAAAAAAAAAATATGACATTTCGTGTTGCTGAGGGAGTTACTTGCCGTTTTTCTCCACAGCGATAACACGTTTCGAAGCGGCAATTGTTAAAAAAAAATAGTTTAATATTGACGATTCAAAACAACTTGTAAAAGTCTATTTGAATAAAGATGATTCTGATTTTGACTGTAGCAAAAGTTTAGATAAAAAAAAAAAAAAGTTTAAAAATAACGATTCAAAAGAACTTGCGAAGGTCTATTTGAATAAAGATAATTTGATTTTGACTTATAGTTCCTGTATATAATTAGTTATTTACCAGATTCTTGGCATTAAAGAAAACCAACTTGTTGTCGTGAGTTTTAGGAAAATGGAATCGAGTCGTGAAAATAGTTCTCGACGTCTAGAGACCACTAGTCGCAGGCGCAGCGTCACGAGACGCAGTCGTTCTCGTGACCACATTCGCATAAGCAAGCGAGGTGGCAGTCGAATAAGCAAGTGAAGATTTGTACAAGGTCACGTATTCCATCTTTTACTTAAATGTTACGATGACATGTTAGGCAATGATAATGAAATTATTGATTAAAAGTTGTTACTTTGCTTTAAGGTCATGGTGCGAGAATGGAATGGTTCGCAACGTGACAACTGAGAAGATTTGTACAGAGGAACAAGTTGCAAGAATGGATGGGTTTGCAACTTGGATCCGACCAGGTCATGCTGCGAGAATGGATTGGTTCGCAACGTGACAACTGAGAAGATTTGTACAGAGGAACAAGTTGCAAGAATGGATGGGTTTGCAACTTGGATCCGACCAGGTCATGCTGCGAGAATGGATGGGTTCGCAGCATGATAAGCTCAGTGTTGTAAAGTGGAACAAGTTGCAAGAATGGATGGGTTTGCAACTTGGATCCGACCAGGTCATGCTGCGAGAATGGATGGGTTCGCAGCATGATAAGCTCAGTGTTGTAAAGTGGAACAAGTTGCAAGAATGGATGGGTTTGCAAATTGGATCCGACCAGGTCATGCTGCGAGAATGGATGGGTTCGCAGCATGATAAGCTCAGTGTTGTAAAGTGGAACAAGTTGCAAGAATGGATGGGTTTGCAACTTGGATCCGATCAGGTCATGCTGCGAGAATGGATTGGTTCGCAGTATGACAAAGTTCAAGTTCTGTACGGGGGACCAAGTGGCAAGAATGGATGGGTTTGCCACTTGAATCCTATCAGGGCAGACTTGATTGACAGGCGAATTGCGAGAATGGATGGGTTCGCAATTCGATTTTGTCATCCTAGTTGAAGCGAGCAAGTTGCGAGAATGAATGGGTTCGTAACTTGTCTCGTCAAATGATCGGAAGCGAGAATGGATGGGTTCGTTTCCGACATTTACATTTACAAATTGATATCTAATATAAAACGTGAACAAGATAAATAATAAGAAGGCAATTTTTATTTGGCAGGTCATATAATATAATTATGTTATCCTTACTGGACCAAATACATGCCCACTGAGTTGGACTCACTGGATCTACTCAGGTGTGGGTCGCGCCGCGTAAATTCCAGTAGTAAAGTGAGCCCGCTGAGTTTGTTTCGCTGGGTCTTCTCAGTCAGGGTCGCGTTTGGATCCGGCGGTAGCATTAAAAAAATACGTGACGTTTCGGAAATGCACAAGGTCCATCTCGTTGTTTAGGTACTTTAAAATAATAAGATATTATGTATTTATTGATGAAAACTAAAAACAAATTATTTTTATATCGTTATGATTCAATCTGTGCCGAGTGTAAGGTTGCCAACAGAGTCGTGTATGGGGACATACACGTTATCAGGATGGACGAGTGTAAGGTTACATTTGTAAAGTTTATTATTTTGTGTAAATATTAATAAAATGTGGGTAAATAAAAATAACAAAAATGGGGTTTTAAAGTGGGGAATTGGTGGAAGGAGGCTATAAATATGGGCGACACTGACAGATTGGATCATATTCGGTACCGAACGTTTGCAAGATACCAAACTGATGATTGTGTTGAAAAGTTTAAGACGTTTACACAGTTTAATAATCGAGTGATTGTGTATCAAAAGTAAAGGAAGTAATTACAAGTTTGTGGTATCATTTCTGGATGGTGTTTCTTACAATTGTAATTAAATGCGATTCCATGTAATTGATGCTGGCCTCCCAATTGAGGCTGTATCTGTGCTGCGAACCGTCAATAGTTTATTTTAAGAGATATTTTTAGTATTTAGTGTTTTCGGTTTGACGACTGATTGAAAAAAGCGCCGCATATGTAAATTGAAGTGAGAAAAAGAAAGAACACGTTTATTGTCAATTGACATAAATGATAAACAAAATATTTATGCCACAATAACACTTATACTTACACTTTAGATACATGGAGCAGACTAGCAAGAGACAGAGCGAAATGGAAGGAAATGGAGGAGGCTTTCACCGCCAGAGCGGTCCTTACATCAAAACGCGTTAACGCAGCTTAATATAATATACTAACAAACTAGAATAAGTACAATACTAACACTAGAAATAATGTTATCTAGGTGTAAGGAATAAATAAAGCTTATTATTATCATAACTTTAGATTCCTTTTTTGGGCACATTTCCAGATTTATTTGAGCGATTAAAAATTCTGGATTTAAGAATGTGAAACTATTCGAACAACCCGAAATTGAATTCGGGTTCTCTCGATCGAACAAACGAACTCTGGGTCTACGCTATGTTCGCGGTTATTTCAGTTGTCACCACTTTCATTGTAACAATGATTAAATATTGTTTCCGCCCATACCATGACCGACGGAAACAAAACAAAAGCTATGGAAATACGAAAGTGTATCACGTTGCAAGTAGATGAAATTTAATACTTCTGACATCACAATAAGATACAAGTCCTTTGTCGTGGGTATCACAAAATTCTAGAAACTTTTCGATCTCACAATAATTGTTGATCACACAAACATTTGTCTCGTGAATATATCGAACCCGCGGCCTCTCCTGTTACAAGCTGGTGTCAAGCCAAGTGTGCTGTCGAATATCCCATATAAAAAATGCACTTGCATTGTGTCCAAATCTAACACAATGAAAAAAAGAAAAATTGTTAATTTACAACAGCTCGCATAACACCATCCCAACGTTCTAACTGACTGTTTCTAGGGCAAATTAATTCTCTTAGTTCCACCTTGAAAAGCGCAATTGTCGCTCTCGGACCTTTGTCTCTCATGAAATTAATTTATTTCGTTAATATTCATCATCTGCCTTTTTTCTTTCGAATCTCCTACTGTATTCTGTTACGCAATTCTCAGTCTTCAGCTCTCATACACTAGCAGCCTTCAGCTCGTCGCTCCACCGGCCCACTGTGTCACACACCACGCTCCCTGTACGTGGTCTCACAACACTCGCTCCTGAGCTCTCATACACTAGCAGCCTTCAGCTCGTCGCTCCACCGGCCCACTGTGTCACACACCATGCTCCCTGTACGTGGTCTCACAACACTCGCTCCTGAGCTCTCATACACTAGCAGCCTTCAGCTCGTCGCTCCACCGGCCCACTGTGTCACACACCACGCTCCCTGTACGTGGTCTCACAACACTCGCTCCTGAGCTCTCATACACTAGCAGCCTTCAGCTCGTTGCTCCACCGGCCCACTGTGTCACACACCACGCTCCCTGTACGTGGTCTCACAACACTCGCTCCTGAGCTCTCATACATTAGCAGCCTCCAGCTCGTCGTTTCGCTACGAACACTAAATGTTTTACTACATTAAGTAAACCTAATTTCCAGCATCTAGAGCGTGTATAGTCTAATAGCCTAGTTCATGATCGTCTATACGTCTCAGTATTGCCCCCTCCACAGAGGTGGGTTGCTCCTGACGTGTGGTATTCCCAGTGGCGCAATAAAGCTTTCGGAGGTCGCACTGACTGATGCGAGCACATAAATGGCGGAATATTCAGTCTCTAATATTAACGTTTTCTCTTATTACGATGTGTGTAATGAACTAAAACAAAAACGTCGGTGGAGTCGCAAATAAAATATTGTTTTTTACCGGAAAATATTTTTGTGTTTTTACATTTCGCTTCAATGTACTAGTAATGTGTTTTTGATGGATATGAAAGTTGATGGATGGGCGAGCAGAGGAAGGCCAAAGAAAAGGTGGATGAAGTGCGTGACTGAAGACATGAAAGGAAAAGGGGTGAATGAAGACATGACGGCTGATAGGAATGTGTGGAAGGATATAACATACTGCGCCGACCCCAAATGAAATAGGGAACAGGGCAAGGAGATGATGATGATGAACCACTTTAAAGAAACTAAAAATTCACAAGCCGAGTCGTCTCCACGCATTTCCCTGTCGTACGCAGTGCAGAGTAAATTTTACCGGGCCAGAATACTTTGAAACATTCCCATATCGTATAACTAGCGATAAATGTGTGTAGTGGCGTCTGTACGGTGATTATCTGTATTCCTACCCTCCTCCCGAGGGGCTGTTCAATCTCGTGCTTTATAATTTAATAACAAATTGCTTGGCGGGTGGATAAAACCTTTATAGCTATTTGGCAGTGGATTAATTTTGTATTTATGAATGGGAGTTTTGCGGAATAGGTAAATTTGCTAGTGGCATATGCTCGATGGATTAGCGAGCTAAAGTGGAAGTGGGCTGGCCATGTTTGCCGATGGACGGCCGATGGAGCAGACAAGTGTTGGAGTGGAGTTGGCGCTTAGGCAGACGTAGTGTTGGATGTCCTGCAGCACGATGGTCTGAAGGCTTGAGAAAGGTGGCGGGTAGTGGATGGATAAGGACTGCTCAAGAACCGGATGGTTGGCGCTTACTTGGGGAAGCCTTCGTTCAGCAGCGGACGGTGATAGGCCGAGACTAAAAAATATGATCAACCATCACACAACATCATAAGTAGTAAGAGAATAAAACTCTACGGTCTCGGGTTCAAACCTCAGACACACACCTCTGACTACAAAGTTATGTGTGTATTCATAATGAATTATCATGCAATTTAAAAAAAAGATCTGACTCTCATCATCATCACCATAGTCATCATTATCACAATCAGTAACAAGTTGTCGTCGTTTAATTTCTCTAATGTTCATCTCAGCACAAACACTAAAATATACCAACAAAGCCAAGTTAGCGCTGAGTTCGTACCCTTAATAAATGATGTGGCGACAGCCCCGTGGCGCAGTTGGCTAGACACCAGCTTGCAAAACGAGAGGCCGCGGGTTCGATCCCCGCACCGAGACAAATGTTTGTGTGATCCACAAATATTTGTTTCGGGTCTGGGTGTATGTGAGACCGAAAAGTCTCTCGTAGTTTCTGATACCCACGACACAAGACTTGTATCTTAGTGTGGGATCAGAACTATGTATGTGACTGTTTTGTATTTATTTATGTTTTTAACTGTGAAACTCCTTTAGAAAAATGTTAAATATAGATTCACAGTGTCCGTGCACATTCTGAGCAAAAACTACGCTAGTGTTGACAAACGGTCTATTACTTCAGGAGACTAATGCTTTGTTTATTATACGTACATTGTGTTTCGTGTTTTAGGAATTTTTAAAAGCTAGTCCTAAAGTGTACAGGTTTATTTCTCCGCCTTTATTTCCCTATATAAGTAGCGAGTTTAGGCGTATTCGAGAATCTTGGCACACACCTCTGACTTTTCGAAGTTATGTGTGTATTCACAATGAATTATCACTTGCTTTAACGTTGAAGGAAAACATCGTGATAAAACCTGCACACCTAAAAAGTTCTTAGGAATTTCTTAGGTGCGTAGTCCGCCAACCCGCACTAGGCCAGCGTGGTGGACTAAGGCCTTTTTTTTTTTTTCCCGCGGGGAAAATCCATTTACGGACCATCCCACCCCCGGAGGGGCGAGGGTGTGTCGGACTCACCGGCGCCTTCCGACCCAGCATAGATGTTACCGCCCGTGTTTGCGGGCGGCCGCTGGGCCGGGTCCCTACCAAAATAATTGCGCCGTAATACCGACTAAAAACCCCGCGACGGCCACCATCGGCGCATTCAGCGAGACGGCCCCGGAATACCCTGAAGCCAGAGCTATGGATTGACCCGGGACCGCCTCTGCGCGGTGCCAAAAGGCACGGCAAAAGGATTTTTGTTCCTCCTCGGGGGCCGCCAAGGTAGGGACGGCGGCCCCGCGTGGCCTCTGGGCGCCGGGCTAGATGTTCACCCGGCGCCTCCTACGTCGCCTGTTGCGACGAGCGGGATCGGTCTGTTCCCGATCCCGCTCCGCGCTCTCCTTCTGCGAAATGACACGTTCGCAGAAGGAGAGCATAGCTTTCCATGACCTCCGGCTGCCGACCATGGCGGCGACCACAGTCGGCAGCGAGAGGTCGCTCCCTACGACCGCTACGAGAGCGCTGCGCTCCTCGTCCCAGGCTGGGCACTCCTCCAGCGTGTGCTGGGCCGTGTCCTCACGGCAGTTGCCACAATGGTGGCACACGGCGGACTCCTCCACTCCGACGATACGACACAGGTACGCACCGAAGCTGCCGTGCCCGGTGAGCACCTGTGTCAATCGGAAGGTCGGCGCACCGTGGCGCCTGTCCATCCACTGCTGGAGGACAGGTCGCACTGCCGCGACGGTCGCCACGCCTGCACTTGGACTCTCCAGCCTGGAACGCCACTCCTCCACGGCGGCACTGCGGAAGGAGGCCAATATGGCCTCGACCTCTCTTGGAGCCGGTCTCTGTCCGGATCGCCGGAACGCCTCCTCCCGCCAGAAAAACACTGACGAGAGGGCCTGGGCGTCCAGCTCCCAGGGCAGAGTACCCGCCAAAACACAGGCCGCCTCGTGCGAAATCGTGCGGTACCCTCTAACGATTCGCTGCGCCACCATACGCTGCGGACGACGCAGCAGGCGGGCGCAGCGAGCGCCGAGGGAATTGGCCCACACGGGACACCCGTACAGGGCCATGGACCGCACAACTCCAGCATAAAGGCTTCGGCAAGGGAAGCCAGGACCATCAATGTTGGGCAGCAGGCGACCGAGAGCGCCCGCTGCCCGGACCAACTTCGGCGACAGCATCTCGAAGTGCGCACGGAATTTCCACCGACTGTCCAGAATCAGACCTAAGTACTTCATCTGGGAGCCGATGGGAATCCGCACGCCCTCCACCGTCAAGTGCGCCTCCGGCGGTGGCCTAGACCGAGGTCCGTGAAAACACAGAGCCTCAGTCTTGTGCAGGGCCACCTGGAGGCCAAGTCGCCGAATCCTGCCCACCACGAGTTCGGTCCCGAACCCGGCGAGCAGGGCGGCCCGCTGTGGGGTCCTGGCCGTCGCTGTCACCAACGTGTCGTCCGCGTAGCAGACGACAGCGACGCCCCGAAGGTTGGCACCACGAAGCACCCAGTCGTAACCGATGTTCCACAGGAGCGGCCCGAGAACCGAGCCCTGTGGAACACCGCACGACACCGCCCGACGGTGCCACCCGTCGGCGCCCGGATACACGACGTACCTGTCACATAAGCACACCTGCACCAGACGCCGAAGGTAGGGCGGAACCTCGTGGTACCGCAGTGCCTCATTGATGCAGGCCCAGGGCATGGTGTTGAATGCGTTGGCGATGTCGAGTGACACCGCCACGATGCACTTGCCCCTAGACACTGCATTCTCCGCTTGTGCCCTGACCCGCAGGATTGCGTGTACCGTCGACCGACCCCTCCGGAACCCGAACTGGCAATCTGCCAAGTCCGGGCCCGTGCTCTCCAGATGCTCGACGAGGCGCGCGTGCAAGATACGCTCAAAGAGCTTGCACACCTCGTCGAGCAGCACGATGGGCCGGTACGCCGACGGCGACTCTGCGGGTCGCCCCTCTTTCCTCAACAGGACAAGCTTGCCCGTTTTCCACCGCGACGGGAAGCTGCCCTGCTGCAGGCACGCGGAGAACAGGCTGCGGAGCCTCGTACCCAGCGACTCGACGGCGAGCACCCAGATACGTCCAGGCACCCCGTCGAGCCCCGGGGCCGAGTTCTTGCCCCGCAGCCGAAGCACTGCCGCCTCCAGCTCTTCAGGCGACACCTCCGGGATATCCCTTGCCGAATCCAACGACGATGGCGCCGGTGGACGTGGCGCCATCGGTGGAGGAGTGAACTCCTCGGTGGCCGGGAACAAAGCCGCGACGACGTCCTCGACGAGGTCTGCCCGGAGACTCTCCGTCAGCGGGGGCGCCCATGGGCGGAGCTTGCTCAACGCCACACGGTATGGACGCCCCCACGGATCTCTATCGAGAGACCTCCGGGACTCCTCGTAAGCCGCGGCCTTTGCTCGTGCAATGGCCACCCGCAGCGCTCTCTTCGCCCCTCTGTGGAGGCCGTAGAGCAGCCGCTCCTGTTCATCGTCGCCAGGTCGGCGGACCCGACGACGACGGTGCCTGGAGAGTCGGCGTAGCGCAGCCGCGCAAGACGCGCGCAGCTGCGAAAGCTCCGCCGACCACCACTACACCTGGCGCTTCGCTGGGAGGCGGGTGACCCGGGGCATTGACGCGTCGCAGACGCGCGACATCGCCACCCCGAACCATTCCGCCTCCTCCTCGACCCGCACCGGTCCGTCCGGTACGGAGATCCACGCCTGAACAAGAGCGGCCTCTTCCGCAGCCTCCACATCGAGGCGCTTAGCGGCCCACCGCCGGCCGCCCGTGAATCGGGTAGCGGGACCGCCACCGAGCTGGGTAGGGGCCCGGGAAGCAGAGACGCTGAACCGGATGTAACGATGATCGGACAGCGTCTCCTCGTCAACCAGGACCCCCGATTCAGGACGACCAGCCCGATGGAGATCGCCCATTCCTCCAGGGCCCTACCCCGCGCATCCGTCACCGACGAGCCCCAAGCCAAGGACTTGGCGTTGAAGTCACCGGCGACTAGCACGGGGTAGGACTGACTGCCTTGCACCACCAGGGCCCCCAGGCGGACCAGAAAGCTCTCGAATTCCGCCAGGGACCTGTTGGGAGAGAAGTACACTCCTACGACCCAAATCCCCCCCAACAGGACCGCCACGCATCCCGAGCCCTTCGCTACTTTTTCGAAGGGCGGGGATCCGGCGGCGCCCCGAGTGATGACGGCCACCAAGCCATCCAGGTCCCCAGCCCAGTCATCCCGGGGAGGAACAAAGTATGGCTCGGAGACCACAGCCACTTGAATCGACCACTGCGCCAGGCACTGAACAAACAAATCCTGCGCCCTGGCGCAGTGATTGATGTTCGCCTGGAGGAAGTTATGTGCCATACTAACTATGGGCGATCTCCATCATCTCCGGGGTGGGCGGTTTCGGCAGCGCCACAACCTCGGATCTCGCACCGTGTAAAGAGCGGTGCGGGACGGAGGAGGCGACGCAAGCCTTAGCGCCCACCCTGTGCCCAGCGGGCTTACCCGCAGCTGCACAGATTGTGCAGTGCGGGTCCGCCTGGCAATCACGGGCCTTATGGCCCTCTTGACCGCACCGGTAGCAGATCCCGGTGCGGTCACACTCCGCGGTGCATTTGACCCTTACGTGCCCCCGGAAGAGGCACCGGAAGCACCGTAAGGGCCTCGGCTCCAAGAGCCGGACCCCAGCCGACACCCAGCCCACCAGAACGCGTCCTGCCCTGGTGAGCTTTTCGGCCGCTTTGGCCGGGCACCGGAGCCAAACGGCGCCCAGACCCGAGCGCTCAGCCCGAATCTCCCCCACCCGAATGTCTTCGGGCGAGCAATCTCCGAGCCGAGCGACGGCGCCGCGACTGCCTCGGGGGTGACGGACTCGTCCAGCCCCGAGATGCGCAGCTCCGCAGTCTTGACGGGTCGGGTGACGCGAACGCCCTCCGACCCGGCAAGTACCTCCCTCATCTTGCTGATGAGGGAGTCGGCCCTTGCCTCCGACTCCGGCCCGGGCACCTCGAAGATGTAGGCCCCGGTGGCCCCTCGTCTGGCCTTCATACCGGTGATGCCCAGGCTAGCGAGGTCCACGTGAGTTTTGACCTCGCGCAGTACCTGGGCATACGTCGTGCCCCGCTCCAACGCCTCCGGCAGCACCGTCAGAGTGACGGCGGCTCTCTGCGGGAGGCGGAGCTGGGGCACCGGCTTGCGCGGTGGCTGTGTCGGCTGGGGTTTAGGGGGGACGGTGTTTTGCCCCCTTGACTTCTTCTTTTTCTTCCCCCGCTTCACCACCTCAGTCCATGGAGTTTCCATGGATGCGGGTGGCGGGGGGAGAGGACGCGGAGCTGGCGTCGGCAGGCGCGGTGCCACGTGCTTGCGGTTCCCCCGCTTCCGCTGGCGCGATTGGCGGTCGGGAACCGCTGCGGGGGGCACGGCACCAGGACGCTTGGCGGCGGGCTGAGTACTGGCTGGAAGGGCGGGGATTATGCGGTCCCCTCCTCCTCCCTTCCCTTGGTCTGCGGCCAGTGGAGGCCGGAGAATTGGCTCCGGAGGCAGCCTGAGCAGTATCGCCTCGAGCTTGGCGTCCAGCATCGAGAATCGACGCTCTAACTGCTCGAGGCGACCCTCCACTGAAGAAGCCTCCGGCACAACTGTCGGCCGCGACTGCGACCGATCAGCGGCCGGAAGCTCCTCCAGGAGCTTCGTTTTGGTGGTCAGTGCCACCTCCAAAGCCACCACCTTTTCTCTGAGGCTGGCATTCTCTGCCTCCACGCGTGCCACCTCTGCCGAGGGTGGCTCGTTTGCCATCTCTGTCAGCTCCGCAACGCTGGCGTTGACGTCCTTCTGAAGTTCACCCTTCAGATTTCTGGACGTCTTCGTCACGTTGCGGAGCCGATCCGCCATCCTGATGAGCGCCTCCCGACGTGTGGACACTGGCGCTTCCGGGGCGTGTTGGCACGCCTTCTTTGCCCTTGCCAACTCCGCCTCCTCTTCGACCCTTCTCCTCGCTTCGGCGGCCCGCTCCTTGCGAATGGCCGCCTTATACCCTTTATTGGCTTCAGCCACAGACTCCTCATCTGTGGCTGAAACCGAAGCGTGACCAGGAGGACCAGAGGGGCCAGGCTCGCCTGCAGTGTCGCTGTCACCGAGCGTTGCCTGCCGCCTCCTTGAGATTTTCCTTCTCTTCGCCCGCGAAGAGTCGCAGCTCAGTCCGGACTCGGAATCGATCCGGGCTGGCGCGGTCCCCTCCGCGGACGTCCCCATAGACAAAGCAGCGACTACTTCCCCTGGCGCTAATGCGTCCAGGGAAAGCACCCCGCTTCCTACCACTGAGCATTCCTTCGTTTTTTTATTTGTATTTTTAGGTTTCATTTTTGTTCCCACGAGTATGGGGGAAATAACGGTCCACCCAGGCAGTGCCCCCTGTACCTGGGTAAGCCTAGCGTAACCCGCCAAGAGGGTCGGCCGGTACTCTGGCGGGGGTCGCACTAGAGACTGAACTTCCCATCAGCCATGCATCCCCTCACGGTGCGCCGCCGCTTAGGATTCGGGGTAACTTTTTATAGAGGTTTTCTCCCTCGCGGCCCGGGCGGTTAAGCCAAGGCCCTCGCGCCGGCCGAACTGCGAGACATGACCACAGCTTCGACCGGATTACGAGTTCGACGGTGGAAATGGGGTTCGCCCATTTCCTGCTCGGAAGCAAGAGATTGCTGTCCGAGCCCGCCGAAGACCCGGGACAGAACCGGGATGGCCCAAAATACGGGCCCCACCGCGGCGCGGTCAAGAGGACCGTTCGCCTCGTGTCGAGATTTGGCCGTCGGCACGGGCCGACGTTGCCCAGGGTGCACCGTCCCCGCCAGCATCCGGACTAGCAGGGCCCACTAGGAGGTATCCCGACCTTGCACCCCGACTAAGGCCTAAACCCTCTCAGTTGTAGAGGAGGCCCGTGCCCAGCAGTGAGACGTATTTGGGCTGATGATGATGATTTATTAATTTAAGTCCGGGTGTTTTTTAAGACCAATTAGTTTTGGATACACACGACACAAGACTTGTATTTTATGGTAGAAAAATGCGACTGATGGGTTTATTTATTTCTTCTCCAACACAGTAGCAACACTAAACCGCCAAAAAACATCGCAAAAACCACCGCAGCGCTTTCCCGTAAAGGGTTGTCAGGAGTTATGATGAATGGACGTTAAAAAGCGTAACACAAACTATTGTTGGATCATTTTAAACTTTTGTCTGTTGTGGTTCGCAGTGACAAATGTATAAGTTAAAAATTCATGGCGTACATTTTGTTTCGCGTTGTGATCAATTAGCGTTTGAAAATAATTAAATAAAAACATGCGTTGGCTGTGCTAAATTCTATTTCTATAAATTCTAATTATAGTTCTATTTGCTATGAAGTCGTGGTCTCGCGGTACAAGTATGTGCCGTGCGATCTAGAGGTCCTGGGTTCGATTCCCGGGTCGGGCAAAGTGTTATTGGGTTTACCATTAGGAGATTCTCAGTAACAGCACGGAGTCTGAAAATGTGCCCGAAAAACGGCAATAGGCTCGCCCCCTATTACCTATTGGCGAAATGTGGGTGCAGAAATGCACCTCTGCCTACCCCTTCGGGGAATACAGGCGTGAGTTTATGTATGTATGTTATTATTTTTCCTGTGCCCTCAAACTAAATAAACATAACACCCAAACAACAAATTTGTTATCAATGTGTATATAATGTCTTTAGCCTAATTAAGGCCTCAATTTTCAGGACAAAATTGTTTTATTTAAAAACCGGAGACAAAATGTGTTACTTTTCTTAGTATTAACATTAAATAAGCAACATTTGTCAGAGCTTGTTCTTAAAATCGCCGGCAGCTATCTTTTGTACGTAATTAAGTAAGGTTGCTCTTTAAGTTTTCTTAGATATAATGTATTCTTTTAAGAATAATTAACACAGATGGCCTAATTAATAAAATGTAGTATGCTATTAGTAAATAGACTGATAATATATTTATTTATTGTATTTATATGTATTTATATACTTATTATATTTATATATTTACTATTAAAACTTCTATCACATCATATTCATTACATCTTTTCTTTGCCTTAAATATATAAGTTTGTGTATGTACATATATGTATGTGTATCTTCATAAATTATTTTATTTGCACACCTGCTGTTCACATCTCTGCATCAGACTGGTAGAGAATGCCTTAGGCATTAAGTCCACCTTTACAATTATATCATTGTATAAAGTTTAAATAAATAAATAATAATAATGATGTCTAATTTGTATATAACACTTAGTCAAAATACTAGTAGAAGGCGTCTGCCTCGTGGTCTCGCGACAAGAATGTGTCGTGTGATCTATAGGTCGGGCAGTGTTATTACATTTTCCCATTAGGATATTCTCAGTAGCAGCACGGAGTCTGGATATGTTTCGAAAAACGGCAATAGGCTCAGCCCCTATTGGGACTTAAACATACCTGGTGGAATGTGGGTGCTGGAATGCACCTTTCTTTTTGTTCTCGAGGGGAAAGCTGATTATGGCTCTACTTCCCGACAGCCTTGGGGGAGCTTGGACACCGGGCTTCCAGTCCGGTGCGCGTCGACGTCACGTCCACGCAGATGTTAATGCCGGGCTGGGTCCCCAACAAAATCCTTATGCCGGCATACCGACCATACCCCCCGGTGGCCATCTCCGCGCCATGTAGGGCGACCACGGTGTGTGGGCGAGAAGCGCCCACCATTATTCCGCAGCCGCCTTGGGGTTTTAGGGAGCGCCGTTGCATCCACCCTAGCTTGATTCGGACGCCCCGGTTGTGGGTGGGGGCCCGCGACGGACACAGACCACAATGCCGCCGCCCCTGTCAGGGTCACTTTCAGTGAAGGCGCTGACGCCGCAGCGCGCCCAGCGACCCCAAGAGCCCCTTTCACTCGCCTTCTACGACAGGCAGGGGATACCGTGGTGGGATTCTAACGCCCCCTTGCCACAGGGCAGGTGTTTGAACGCACCAAGGTATGTATGGAGGATGGTTTAACACTTCTCAATCGAACTCGTCGACTCTCGATCATTATATGTCGACCACTTACACGATACGATAGTAACCAGTCAATACCATTTTTATATACTTTGTACCCCCTTCAAGGTTCTCAAAGGACAGAAATGTAGGTATTACATAATCAATGTAAAAAATATATTTTCCCCAACAAAACAAAAGTGAAACATCACGGAGCGTAAAGCTATTAATGGAATGCTTCATTTTTATACATCTCGGCGTCCTGATTTTACATTTTTCTTGATGCCCACTCATTTTCTTCCCGGATTAGGGAGGATCAAACAGGATAGTGTTGGGATGTGCCGTTTTATTTTTGGTAACTTATTTACTTGGGTTTTGGGAGACAAATTTGAGAAGGACATCTCATAATAATCATCATCAGCTCATATACGTCCCATTGCAGGGCACGGGCCTCCTCTACAACTGAGAGGGTTTAGGGCTTAGTCCACCACACCGGCCTAGTGTGGGTTGGCGGACTACACACCTAAGAAATTCCTAAGAACTTTTAGGTGTGCAGGTTTCTTCACGAGGTTTCCTTCACCGTTAAAGTACGTGATAATTCTTTGTGAATACACACATAACTTCGAAAAGTCAGAGGTTTAAACCCGCAACCGTCGAGATTCTCGACCGCGCGCCTAGACCTCGAGGCCATCACGACTTTAGACAGACGAGAAGGACATCTAGGGTAAAATTTCAAAAATAAAAGTAGTTTTAACCGTATCAATACGTAATGGCTTCGACGATTACAATATAATTTTGATTATAATTACAAGGACAAAATCTCGGCAGTCAGAACACATTCAAGGCACTTCTGACGTTTCCAAGTTACGTTTGTATTCAAAATAGATTATCACATGCTTTAACACAAAGGAAATCATCAGAAGCAAACTTGCGCACCTAAAAATTTATGGACATTTTTTATACGTATGCTCCAGAAACCCATGACAGTTACCAGAGGCAGTCTGTGACCAATAATGAGACAGAGAAAAAGCAGTGATGGCCTCGAGGCTTAGGCGCGCGGTCGAGAATTTCGGCAGTCGCAGGTTCAAACCCCAGGCACACACCTCTGACTTTTCGAAAATATGTGTGTATTCACATTGAATTATCACTTGCCTTAACGGTGAAGGAAAACATCGTGATAAAACCTGCACACTAAAAAGTTCTTAGGAATTTCTGAGGTGTGTAGTCCGCCAACCCGCACTAGGCCAGCGTGGTGGACTAAGGCCTAAACCCTCTCAGTTGTAGAGGAGGCCCGTGCCCAGCAGTGGGACGTATATGGGCGGATCATGATGAATGAGACAGATTGGTGTGTGGTGGGATGGTCTATTAAGCAATTACTCATTTACGTCCATATTCTCCATGCTACTACTGAGAATAATCTAATAGGAAACCCAGTAATCGAACCCTGAATCTCCAAATCGTACTTACACTTGTGCCTTGGTACCACGTTTTCGACTATTAAAACTAAAAACCACTACATTTTTTATAATCGATTATTATCGATCCTTCATATAATCGATACTTTTAATTTCCCCTCCCTACAGTACATTGTGTAAAAACATTAATTAACAGGCATTACCGCAGTCGCCATATCGCCAGGGAAGTGGATTAAGTAATTAAATCCCACAGTTCCGTACAAAATTAGATTTATAAACTGAAGTAATCTCGCGTAGTACTGGCTTCTATATCCTGGCCTTTGTTTCTATTATGGACTTCATTACTGAAGGAACTAAAAAGTTATGGTCTGAAAAGTCTGACTAAGATCTAGTATTCCACTACGATGTTTCCCACAGAAACGTTGAATAAGACTAAAAAGGAAATGTCAGCATGCCGAGCGTGCCGGACGTACGATTAGACTAGCATATGTTTAAGACGACCACTTCTTAGTGATTCGGGTAGCGTGTAATATTAAGACTTTTGTAAATGTGTGACAACCAATAGCAGTCCTTCATTTTTGTTTGAAATTTTTCTCATTAGTCGTGCAATCGTAGTTAGAATGAACAGGTGACAAACAAGCGGCGACACTCGTCCCCATACAAAATACTGTCTATTTCCCTTCTAATCTTATTCAGCTGTTTTGTGATGCTTCCAGTAGGATGGTGTGTCATAAATTTATAAACGAACAATTGGTTTTGGTTCTTACAAACAAAGGGTAATAGACTCGCCTCTATTACGCGGGACTGGTACATACCTGGCGAAATGTGAGTGCAGAAATGCACCTCTCTCTACCCCTTCGGGGAATACAGGCGTGAGATTATGCATGCTTTACAAATACCCAGACCCGAAACAAATATATGAAGGTCACACATTTTTCTCGGTGCGGGGATCGAACCCAATGCGCAACGGCGGCTGTCAAATCATCACCATCAACAGACTCTTCTCATCTTAAAGGAGTGAGCGTAAGTAGACTCACGTACCTAATAAAATCGCGATTGGAGAATTTATCGGCACGAAATCTCAAAATATTTTACCGCTGAAGTAACTTTTGACCTTTTTAAATTAAATTGATTATTCTTGTTCGCCTTAGAGTTTTCTACAGTAGCCGATAAGAATTGTTACACATCTTAAGCACAGAGCGTGTTTTAATGCGAGATGACCTAGTCCAGAGTGGTTGAAGGCCCTACTTGATACAGTGGGCGAAGAAATACAGACAATAGATGTTTTTCTTAGGAGTTATACTGACATAAATACACCCAACAGTCACTTACATAGTTCTGACACCACACTGAGATACTTGTTGGTATCAAAAACTAGCAGAGACTTTCGGTCTCACAAACACGCAGACATGAAAAAAATATTTGTGGATCATATAAACATTTGTCTCAGTACGGGGATCGAACACGCGGCCTCTGATTTCACAAGCTGGTGTTTAGACAACTGCGCCACGCGGCTGTTGATACAAAGTACGCCTAGCTTTAGCCATTCGACACATGTCAGCATAATAAGGTCGTTGCTCCCAGATCGTTTGCAGCTTTTATATAAAAAAAACTTGGAACCGTTGCTACAAATTTTTCTGTAATGCGGTACCCAAGCCCGGAACAACTTTATCTTGAAGGTAATGAATTTTTAAACGCGACTTTGTTTGAGTCAAGTATAAGATTAAAATTAGAATAAAATGTTGGGAAGGACCGTAATTAGGACCTCCTGCTTTATGATGCGAAATTAGATGCCAGAAAGATATGCTACGGACGAGCTGTGGGTGGAGTATCATCAGCGAGTTATCTCTTGAGAAATTAAAAGAAATATGGCGTAATATACATTTTGAATATACATCTGAAGGCTGCAAGTGTATGAGAGTTCAGGAGCGAGTGTTGTGAGACCACGTACAGGGAGCGTGGTGTGTGACACAGTGGGCCGGTGGAGCGACGAGCTGAAGGCTGCTAGTGTATGAGAGCTCAGGAGCGAGTGTTGTGAGACCACGTACAGGGAGCGTGGTGTGTGACACAGTGGGCCGGTGGAGCGACGAGCTGAAGGCTGCTAGTGTATGAGAGCTCAGGAGCGAGTGTTGTGAGACCACGTACAAGGAGCGTGGTGTGTGACACAGTGGGCCGGTGGAGCGACGAGCTGAAGGCTGCTAGTGTATGAGAGCTCAGGAGCGAGTGTTGTGAGACCACGTACAGGGAGCGTGGTGTGTGACACAGTGGGCCGGTGGAGCGACGAGCTGAAGGCTGCTAGTGTATGAGAGCTCAGGAGCGAGTGTTGTGAGACCACGTACAGGGAGCGTGGTGTGTGACACAGTGGGCCGGTGGAGCGACGAGCTGAAGGCTGCTAGTGTATGAGAGCTCAGGAGCGAGTGTTGTGAGACCACGTACAAGGAGCGTGGTGTGTGACACAGTGGGCCGGTGGAGCGACGAGCTGAAGGCTGCTAGTGTATGAGAGCTCAGGAGCGAGTGTTGTGAGACCCGTACAGGGAGCGTGGTGTGTGACACAGTGGGCCGGTGGAGCGACAAGCTAGTTTTTGAGAGCTTAGGATTGTTGAAAGACTTCCAAAGCTTACCAAACCATAGCCGGGAGTTCGATTTTGTATTACAGCTGCTCGGTATAGAAACTTTAAAGTGCTTTGTTTGCGTTACACTCTGAAAATCTTCCGCTTTGCAATATTTAACTTCATCAAAACTCCGAAAGTTATTGATGGTTTATAGAAAAATAACCTCATAAATCTTGGTTGCTGACTAGAAAATTTTAGATGTGATAACATCATGGAAATAGGAGTTCAAATAATGTTATTGAAGTTTGAGATAGTAATGTGCTGTCTTATAATTTAGTTAAGAACAGTGCGTGATAGTAGTGTATGTGGTTTGAGTCCACTTTTTGAAGTTATATGTGGAGTCAAGGCGAACTAATTTTCTGAATGATCCCACGATCACGTACGTGCCGGGCGTATAAGAGGTCTGGTTTCGATCCCTGAGTCGGGCAGAGTGTAATAGAGTTTTTCCTTCAGATAATTCTCCCCTACAGTATGGAGTCTAAAAATTTTCACGGTAAATTGCGATAAACAGGCGAACCTACTCAGCGGGTGAAAGGGAGCTATAAAAAAATCACCTCGGCTCCCCCTTTTATATTGTATGTATAATGTATTCTAAGAAACGAAGAGTGGATATAATTTTAAAAAGAAGATATAAATTTTAAACGTATAAATTCCTATATATTGCTGATCAAATCAAAAAGAAATATTAAATTAGCGCGAACAAAGTTTAGCACGTCCGTCCGAGCTGAAACCCACGCCAAGAATGCGCGCGGTTGCTTCCGCCACCTCCGATCTTCCCCACCCTTGTTACCACCACCAAATCACCACACCCTACACGTCATGGTGACGTCACTTTGTATTGATTACGGAAATAAAATGTTAATTAGGTTAAAGTTTAATAAATTTGTGTTTTATTTTATTAAAGCAGTGATGGCCTCGAGGTTTAGGCGCGCGGTCGAGAATTTCGGCGGTCGCAGGTTCAAACCCCAGGCACACACCTCTGACTTTTCGAAGTTATGTGTGTATTCACAATATAGATGGGATTTTACCCGGAAAAAACCCCAATGTGGGAAAAAATAGGGAAAAAACCCAGGGAAAATTACCGAATGGGATAATATTCGGGTTTTTTCATATTTAGCATATGTAACATCTAGGTAATGTGTAGATACATGTATATATCAAATAGTACGTACGATTACTACTAGTTAGAGCTAATCTAACTTTGTATATTTTCATAATTCGATAAATACGTTATACGTATGTACTCCATGCTATCTAATTAAATAAAATGAAATTCAATAAAACTGTCTGTTTGTGTGTTTTCATCCGCTCTTAGCGACAAGTAACCCGAAACTACGTACGCGAGTAGGGGGGGGGGGGGGGAGCAGGTAGTAGCAGTGGCGTCCGCGTTGGTGATCTATTTATCTCACACGTTGTTTTGGCTTCGTATTGTGCGCACTTGTGTTAATTTGTTGGTTTAATTGACGACTTGGATTTTGTTTTGTGGACGTTCTTTCTGCAACTAAGTAACATTCCATCACAATTCGCAGAAAAAAATCTTATGATTAAACAAGAAGACGTCTTTTTGTTCTTATAATAAACTGCCGGTTTTATTTTAGTTCCTGAATCAGGCTACACATTTTGACGTTTCGAACAACAGGCAACAGCTAGGGCCCTATATACGCTGGCGCAAAGTATGTGCGCATCGAAAAGTACATATTTTTTGTTGCATTTGTTCTAAAAATAAAAAATAAGTGTGATTTTTTTAAGATCGTGATATTTCCGTTAAATAATGAAAATACCCGTCTATTGGGTTTTTTCCCACATAAATACCCGGTTTTTTCCCAAATGGGAAAAAACCTGGATATATTCCCGTTGGGTTTTTTCCCACTGCCCATCTCTAATTCACAATGAATTATCACTTGCTTTAACGGTGAAGGAAAACATCGTGATAAAACCTGCACACCTAAAAGTTCTTAGGAACTTCTTGGGTGTGTAGTCCGCCAACCCGCACTAGGCCAGCGTGGTGGACTAAGGCCTAAACCCTCTCAGTTGTAGAGGAAGCCCGTGCCCAGCAGTGGGACGTATTTGGGCTGATGATGATGATGATGATGTGTTTTATTTTCGTATTTCACTTCTGTTAAATTATACAAATTATATAAAATGAACCATAGTTGAATTATAATGCAATAATAAAAGATTTTTCTATTCTGTATTGACTTGTCATAAGTGTCATAAGTCATAAGACTTGTCATTTGATTGCCCTACGTGACCAAATAAAGCAATTTCATTTCATTTCAAATAATATTTATAATTCGTTTGTACAATAAAATGTACTAGGCTTATTTCTATTATTACGTACATAAGTATTTTTTCTTTGATGAAAATGATTTTAGATTCATACGTGGCCGTCATAGCATTAACTATGTACATATGTATGTATGTATGTAGGAAAATAAAGGTAGATTAGGCGAAACAGGTTTTATTATAACAAATATTACTTTTTATTGGTGTTTTACGTATTAAATATGAGTATGTATGTATGTCTTTGGTATGTAAAATGCATTCTCGGACTAGATTTTTCTTCGTATTCCAAATACTTCGAATTCATCATGCTCTTTAAGTTACACAAAACATTTCTTAGACAAATGAGTATGAGATGAGTAATATCATCATCATCATTATCATCTTTATCAGCCCATATACCTTCCACAGCTGGGCACGGGCCTTCTCTACCAGTGAGAGGACTTAGGTAGGTTCACACCTAAGAAACTCCTAAGAACTTTTGAAACGTGCGCAATGTTTTCTCACGATGTTTACCTTCACCATTAAAGTACGTGATGATTCGTCGTAAATACACACATACATTCGAAAAGTCTGATGATTTGCCTGGGGTTTGATCCCGCGACCGACGAAATTCTCAACCGCGCGTCTAAACCTCGAGGCCATTATTTAGTAAATACACCGTCACCCTATTTCATAAAACAATTTCATTTCATTTCAGTTCGTTATCGATAGATACATATACACTACCGACAAAAAGTTTGGAAGCACTTAGAATTTTTGTAAAAACAAATAGCAAATTGATAATATAAAAAATTATCGATGTTGTAATAAAATATAATATTATTTTAGTAATAAGAATATGGTTTTGTTTAATAGTTTATTTGTTGTTTTAATTAAGTACCTAATCACTCTAAATTAAATAATACTATATCTTATATTGTTTCTAAAGTAATTGAGAGTATTAATAGTGCTTCCAAACTTTTTGTCGGTAGTGTATATATATATATAAACTGTTGCAAATCACGCACTTGTTAGCGCAGACATCCCCCCCCCCCCCCCTCTTTGGGACAATTAAAGCGAATAAGCAAGGTGGCACCGACCGGCGACTAAATGAAGGCATAAAATTAAAAACTCCGCGATTCCGTCCTAGGACGTCTCATTAACTTCTACTGACGAGAATTAAACTGCTCCCCAGTTAATGAATGGGACTCGCGTCGATCTACGGTGGATGGATGCGGCTGTTTCAAGAGTTTTCCAAGATATAACATGAACCTGCCTCGTGGTATAGCGACTCAAGTGTTTGCCGTGGGATTTTATTGTTAGTACCAGCAAGGATTCTTGTAATGCGCCTGAATAAATAAATAAATACACCCAACTGTCACAGACATAGTTCTGACCCCACACTAGGATATAAGTCTTGTGTCGTGGGCATCAGAAACTACGAGAGACTTTACGCTCTCACAAACAGCTAGACGCGAAACAACTATTTGAGAATAAACATTTGTCTCGGTGTGGGAATCGCAGTAGCGGCTTTTCCTATCATAAGCTGGTCCCTAGCCAACTGCGCCACGGGGCTGTCGATGGGGCTGACAAATGCCAATAAGCTCGCCTCTTATTTGGAAAGATGTATAAAGGCGGGCTTAATACCTAAGACTGCCTCGTGGTCTCGCGGCACAAGTATGTGCCGTGCGATCTAGAGGTCCTGGGTTCGATTCCCGGATCGGGCAAAGTGTTATTGGGTTTTTCCAATAGGAAAATCTCAGTAGCAGCACGGAGTCTGGAATTGTGCCCGAAAAACGGCAATAGGCTCGCCACCTATTACGTGGGACTGATACATACTTGGCGAAATGTGGGTGCTGAAATGCACCTCTGCCTACCCCTTCGGGGAATACAGGCGTGAGTTTATGTATGTATGTAATACCTAAGGCATCATCTACCAGGCAACCTTAGGGTGATGCAGAGAAATATGTATGAATAGGTTTTTTTTATATGTTGTAGTGACGTTTCACTTCACGACACACTTACAAATTCCCTGCTATTTTCTAATAACCGCATCCATTCAACCTACTCCGCGTGCTTCATCAAGGGAATTTCAGTTGTATCAGATGTAATAGCAGCCAGAAGAAAAAATATATAATCTACATCTAGTGCCCAGACTTAATTGTCGGATAAAAATACAACTCAATTCTAAGTGAACGCTCAATCGTTTCTAATGTACGATCTAAACGTGATTTAATTAGGTATTTTTGATGAAAAAAGGCATGTTTTAATGTAATTATTAATCTATTTGACACTTGCGCTTAAAAATAGTCTAAATATGAAAGCATTGAGAAGTTAATGCGGAAATCGACATAGGTATGTACATACATACATAAACTCACGCCTGTATTCCCCGAAGGGGTAGGCAGAGGTGCATTTCTGCACCCACATTTCGCCAGGTATGTATCAGTCCCACGTAATAGGGGGCGAGCTTATTGCCGTTTTTCGGGCACATTTCCAGACTCCGTGCTGTTACTGAGAATTTCCTAATGGAAAAACCCAATAACACTTTGCCCGACCCGGGAATCGAACCCAGGACCTCTAGATCCCACGGCACATACTTGTACCGCGAGACCACGAGGCATACATAGGTATGTATACTTTAATATATGTACATCGATAACAAACGTTTAACCAGAAATTCTTAGCCGGCCTTACACGGTTCATAGGATATTCTCATTTATGTCAAATTGCTTTTGTTAAAGAAAGATAGCTTAAAGAATTCAGAATTTTCAGAATGTTATAAGGCTGGGCCTTTGGGCTTCTATAGAAGTACCTACCGCCACTGCATCAGCCCATATACATCTCGCTGCTGGCTCGAGCCTCTACAACTGAGAGGGTTTAGGCCTTAGTCCACCACGCTGACATAGTAAGGGTTGGTGGACTACACACCTAAGAAATTTTAGGTTTGCTGATTCCATCACGATGTTTTCCTTCACCGTTAAGGTAAGTTATGATTTATTTTAATACACACATAATTTGGAAAAGTCAGAGGTATGTGCCTGGGGTTTGAACCTGCGACCGCCAAGATTTTCGACTGCGCGACTTAACCTCCTGGCCATCACTACTACTATTAAATAGCACGCTTAATTTTAACTATATCATATTTTTAGATAGGTTCAGCCTGCCTATTAAAAAGAGCATACCTGCCAGTTAATTCCCAATGAAATTTTACACCATCGACCCCTATAATCGTCATCGTCATCGTCATCAGCCCAAATATATCCCACTGCTGAGAACGGGCCTCCTCTACAACTGAGAGGGTTTAGGCCTTAGTCCACCACGCTGGCCTAGTGCGGGTTGGCGGACTACACACCTAAGAAATTCCTAAGAACTTTTAGGTGTGCAGGTTTTATCACGATGTTTTCCTTCACCGTTAAAGCAAGTGATAATTAATTTTGATACACACATAACTTCGAAAAGTCAGAGGTGTGTGCCTGGGGTTTGAACCTGCGACCGCCGAAATTCTCGACTGCGCGCCTAAACCTCGAAGCCATCACTGCTTCCAAAAAAAGAGCATACCTGCCAGTTAATTCCCAATGAAATTTTACACCATCGACCCCTATAATATCCATTACTAACAGAGTCATTAAACCACCCTTGGACAAGACAAATGCCCGGATCATTACGGCGATTAGACGGGGGTGAAAAAAAAACTCCAACCCCGTCACAGTAGATGGATGACGTCACTTCCCGTGATTATGTCCACTAGTGGAAATTAAAAAGTTTGCGCGCCGATGAAATTGCGCCTATCCGGTTCGGGGAAGTTTCGGGGTCCGTAATGGAGTTAATTTTAAAAGGATTTGAAAGTTAAAATATGATTATGTGTTTCGGTTTATGGTTGTTTTTACATTCATATTTGAATTTAACGTGAGACTGCCTCGTGGTATCGCGGCATAAGAATTCGGTGAGCGATCTAGAGGTCCTGGGTTCAATTCTCGGGTCGGGCAGTGTTATTGAGCATTCTTAGAATCAAAACGAATTCTTGAAATGCGCCCGAAAAATAAATACGTAATACTACACTAAAATACGAGTATTGTGTCATAGATATCAGAAACTCCGAGAGACTTTTCGGTCTCAGAAAGACCCGACACCCAGACTCGAAACAAATATTTGTGGATCACACAAACATTTAATGAGGATAAAATTAATTATTAGATACATTCATATTTGAAGAAGCGAAATGAAGTTAAATGAATCTAGTTTAATAAATATTCTTAATATGATCAATATAACATTTTCTTGGAACTTTAGTCTTTTGAAATCTTTTGTACTACTTACTCTTAAGAATTTTCTATCCAGATCAGGAAAACGAGCCTGAATTCTTTCGATCATATTTACCGATTTGAATTTTAGGATTTTAGTGTCAAGTAGTTTTAATAGTTCCACAAAGGCTAGAAATATTGGAATAAAGGTTAGCACACTTTATATTTCTTATATTTCTTCTTTTCCCCAAGCCCAGATTGCCTTAAAAAAATCGAAATAATCATCTTTAAGCTTTAAATCTTTATTAAACAAAATCAATTTGACATATAAATAGTGTATATTGGCTTATAATATGTGTATACAGGGTGTATTCAGACCGTGATCGGAAACTAAGGCAGGTAATAGCTAAGGTGATTACAAACCCCCTGGCGTTAAAGAAAATTCTGACAAAAAATAAAAATTTTGACGTTTTCCATACAAACCGCGTACATTTAATACCGATGGTTGTATGGAAAACGTCAAAATTTTTATTTTTTGTCAGAATTTTCTTTAACGCCAGGGGGTTTGTAATCACCTTAGCTATTACCTGCCTTAGTTTCCGATCACGGTCTGAATACACCCTGTATATGTATGTGTATGTTTATAAATGACTAGCTTTTGCTCGCGACTCCGTCCGCGTAGACTACATGGTTGGGTTCAGAAAGAAAATAATTTGTAGTCTATTTTACTCCACAGAGTCCCATTTATGTCCATACCAAAAAGCATTCAAATCGGTCAAATAGACGTGAAACGCGTGCCGCCGCGCACCGGCCGGCCGGCGCCTTGCACATCATTGCGCGCTTGATCATTTTTTCGCTGCGGTGTTATTTTAAAACTGCGATATCTTCTAAGATACTCATTGAAATCAAATGATGTAAAGGGCAAATTTCTTTTAAATTAAATGCTTGTGATGAATAACGTATTTATTTGGATAAGGATTAATATCGTCTTTATGAAAACACCATTTACAAATAATGCTTTATTTCAGAACAAATTTGGTTAGCATAAAAAAGGTTATAGTGAGCCAACCTTAAGAGATAGACATATGCTGTCGCGGACTTTTTTTTTAGAACTTTTCAAGGTGAACAATTCTGTCATACATTATTTTAGCGAAACTTTAACCGTTTCCGCAGCGCACGCAGCGGAAGTTCTCAAAAGGAAAAAATACCCCTGATTTTGAAACATTATTTATTAGTGCTCTGCTCCTATTGGTCGTAGCGTGATGTTATATAGCCTATAGCCTTCCTCGATAAATGGGCTTTCTAACGCTGAAAGAATTAATCCAATCGGACCAGTAGTTCCTGAGATTAGCGCGTTCAACCAAACAAACAAACAAACAAACAAACAAACAAACAAACTCTTCAGCTTTATATATTAGTATTGATTTTATTTGCACACCTACGATGCATCATCTCTGCATCATCCAAGGTTCGACTGGCAGAGAATGCCTTAGGCATTAAGTCCATCTTTACAATTATGTGTTTAGTTGTATAAAGTGTAAATAAATAAATGAGTATATCCTGACCCCACAATAAACAATTATAACCTAGACATATTATAGCTTTTGGACTTCCATTAGTAATTATTTTGGTATACCGCCACTGATACAAAGTATGACTAGGTATGTAAAACTTAAGCTCCAATAAGAAAAACTAAAACGAAGTATGTAGTACAAAAAATATCTAGAAGTTGCGATAAGAGTTTTTGCTCCGCCGGTGTCCTGACACTATTGATTGATGTCTTGCACTCTACGGGAGTGGTAGCCAGGGCTTAAAGAAAACGTTGGACATTTTTTTTTAAGCGTTTCGGTACATTAAGATTTTACCTCGTGTCGTGGTGCGTTTACACTGCCTCGTAGTCTCGCGGTATATATGCCATGCGAACTAGAGGTCCTGGGTTCTTCTTTGGGTCAGGTAAAGTTTTACTGTGTTATTTTCAGCGGAAAATCTCAGCAGCAGCTCGGTGTCTGGAAATGTGCCCTATTACATGGGACTAATACCAAGCGATATGTAGGTGCAGAAACGCACCTTCACCTACTCCTTCAGAAAATACAGTCGTAAGGTTATGTAGGTATGTTATTTGACAGCCCCGTGGCGCAGTTGGCTAGACACCAGCTTGCGAAACGAGAGGCCGCGGCTTCGATCCCCGTACCGAGACCTTTGTTTGTGAGACCGAAAAGGTTTCTCGTAGTTTCCACGACACAGGACTTGTATCCTAGTTTGGTGCCAGAACTATGTATGGGACTTTTGGGTGTATTTATTATTATTGACTAAGACACGCTCATCACTCCAGAACACATTTGCTCGAGTTATGCCTAAAAAGTCGTGATGACCTCGAGGTTTAGACACGCGGTCGAGAATCTCAACGGTCGCGAGTTCAAACCCCAGGCACACACCTCTGACTTTTCGAAGTTATGTGTGTATTCACAATGAATTATCACGTACTTTAACGGTGAAGGAAAACATCGTGATGAAACCTGCTCACCTAAAAGTTCTTATGAAATTCTTAGGTGTGTAGTCCGCTAACCCGCACTAGGCCAGCGTGGTGGACTAAGGCCTAAACCTTCTCAGTGCCCAGCAATGCCTTAACGATGCCAGTACAAAAATAAATCGGGAATCATCCCGAACTATTCCCCAAGGCACGGCACAGTAGCTGTACAGAAACAAGTCGTCATTTGAAGTCGCTCGGCAAGTTAACGATCACTTGAGGCGGGAAAAGGGCCGAGAGCGCCGGCTTTTTCTTAAACTATAATTAATAATTCGCTGCCTGTGGCGTTTAAGTGTGACGTATTGCGTAAGGAACTTACGGCTTGAGATGTTTATGTGTATGTTCGCGGTGTTTTAGTTGAGGGGTAGCCAGAGGTGTATTTATAATGAGGTTTTAGTCGGTATGCTGGATTATGGTTAGGGACCCAACTCAGGTAAACGGACAATTGTTCCGCGCGCCAGTTGGAAGGCCAGAGACCCCGACATACCCCTTCCGTTCTCCCCCGAGGTACCAAAAGGGGAGCTTAAGACGCTTTCCTTTTAAAAAAAAGAGTTGCATTTGTACCACTACGTTTCGCCTTCAGACTATTTCGTCGTACGTTAGATGCTATCGGGCGGATATTAATCATCATCAGCTGAAAGACATCAACTGCTGGACATAGGCTTCCCCCAACGCAAGGGGTGTAAGGGGCTCTAATATCGCCTCAAGGGTCCAAGCCAACTTCACCTCCTCGTGGTGCACCCTGCCGACTAGCGAACTAAGCTCTGGCGACCGATTCGATGGCAGTATCATCATCATCAGCCATTATACTTCCCACTGCTGGGCACGGGCCTCCTCTACAACTGAGAGGGTTTAGGCCTTAGTCCACCACGCTGGCCTAGTGCGGGTTGGCGGACTACACGACTAAGACTTTTTAGGTGTGCAGGTTTGCTCATGATGTTTTCCTTCACCGTTAAAGTACGTGATAATTATTTGTGAATACACACATAACTTCGAAAAGTCAGAGGTGTGTGCCTGGGGTTCGAACCTGCGACAGTCGAGATTCTGGACCTCGTACCTAAACTTCGAGGCCATCACGACTGTTATATAGGTACATACTACATACATATATGTAGGTAAGTTAAAATAAGGTACATTTTGTGTTCAATTTTCCTTTTCGCAATACTCATACCAACTTAAATAATTCGAGCGTCGAAATACAAATTCCTGTTCGTAAAAATATTCAGACTCAATTACCATCCAATGAAACAACAATTGCCTACGATTGGAATATATCCAATCGTGCACAATGCAAACAATATAGGTACATATCGCGGTGTAAAGCTGGTTTACACGGGAATAAGGCGGGGGACAGACTGCAACTAGTTTGACGGCGTGAAGTTGGAACACCCTTCGACCGTCTGACGTGACGGCTCGTTATCTGGTGCACGTCACGTGTCCCCGTCACCCTCGCCATGCTACGCGCTTTAACGAGAAACTGTGTCGTGCTGGAGTGGCGATACGCGCGTACTATGTAACTACGCGATGTATCGCGATACGCGGTCTTACAGCCTTCAGCTCGTCGCTCCACCGGCCCACTGTATCACACACCACGCTCCCTGTACGTGGTCTCACAACACTCGCTCTTGAGCTCTCATACACTAGCAGCCTTCAGCTCGTCGCTCCACCGGCCCACTGTGTCACACACCACGCTCCCTGTACGTGGTCTCACAACACTCTCTCCTGAGTTCTCATACACTAGCAGCCTTCAGCTCGTCGCTCCACCGGCCCACTGTGTCACACACCACGCTCCCTGTAGGTACGTGGTCTCAAAACACTCGCTCCTGAGCTCTCATACACTAGCAGCCTCCAGCTCGTCGCTCCACCGGCCCACTGTGTCACACACCACGCTCCCTGTACATGTTCTCACAACACTCGCTCCTGAGTTCTCATACACTAGCAGCCTTCAGCTCGTCGCTCCACCGGCCCACTGTGTCACACACCACGCTCCCTGTACGTGGTCTCACAACACTTGCTCCTGAGTTCTCATACACTAGCAGCCTTCAGCTCGTCGCTCCACCGGCCCACTGTGTCACACACCACGCTCCCTGTACGTGGTCTCACAACACTCGCTCCTGAGTTCTCATACACTAGCAGCCTTCAGCTCGTCGCTCCACCGGCCCACTGTGTCACACACCACGCTCCCTGTACGTGGTCTCACAACACTCGCTCCTGAGTTCTCATACACTAGCAGCCTTCAGCTCGTCGCTCCACCGGCCCGCTGTGTCACACACCACGCTCCCTGTACGTGGACTCACAACACTCGCTCCTGAGTTCTCATACACTAGCAGGCTTTACAAACCACTTATTAAGACTCGCGGCTTTACCGGTTGCAGTATATTGTCATACGTTACACTATCGTCGCTCGTAGCATAATAACCGTGAATATCAATGTATCACATCGCTGCTTTGTCAATTGAAATGTGGTGGATGACACTCCACACTGATATCGTGATGGCATAGTGAAAATAATTGAAGTACAGCATGTTACGCGTGGGGAGCGCGGATGTTTTTCTGATGTTTTGTTCGATATTTCATTATGCTATTTTAGCTGCGGATCGGGTTCTCTTATTGATACAAATGGCAGTGGATTCAGCGGTGATTTGCTTTTTGTACAATACTATGCCTTTGTTATCATGTTTTAGTAAACAATGACGTATGCTAGGGTTGTGGAATGTTAGAAAATGTATTTTTAATTTTGTTTGCTAATGAAATGAGCATCAAAATATTTCAATGACCTATGAACACTTCATGCGAAGCAGACTTGGGTTGGTCAGCTTGTAAATTTCCTATGTACCGCATTATTGCTCTAATTGTGAATGATTAAATCTTCTAATATTATATTGACGGAACAGCAATTCGCGAAGCACTCGTCTCCTTAACGTCATCATGCGATTACGAAAATCTGTTTCGTTAAATAATTAAGTTAGGTCATAGCTATTGCTATGTTATTGTCTTCCCTGAAACTATAAACAAGCCTTAAAACAAGCACAAGTAGTGATGGCCTCAAAGTTTAATCACGTGGCCGAGAATCTTGGCGGTCGCGGGTTCAAACCCTAGGCACACACCTCTGACTATTCAAAGTTGTGTGTGTATTTATAATGAATTATCACTTACTTTGACGGTGAAGGAAAACATGGTGATTGAAACCTAACAGCACATCCAGAATTTCTTAGGTGTGTAGTCCGCCAACCCGCACGAGACCCATGCCCAGCAGAGGAACGAATAAAAGCTGATGATGAATCAAACAAGCTCATCTATCTTATATTTGTGAACTTATACAAACAAGTAATTTTCATCAATTATCACGAAAACTGGGAGTCTGTAATAGAAATCCAGGAAAACCAAGAAAAAAAGGAAAAAACAAATATATCGCTAACTAAATATTTACTTCAACCGCTTGAAACAAACACTGTCTTCGGCCAAATAAAAATCCCGAAGGAGTGAAACTCACACGTCACAAACTGCCCGCAAATTTGCTTATTTCAACATATTATTCTCTAAAAGTGTCCAAAACTAAGAGAGGCTGCCAGTATCGCGGAAAGCCAAAATACGTTAGTTCACGCGAACTGTTCTGTAAATTCTCAATAAGTATTCCTACACTACGGGCGAGTAAATTTTTGTTCGAAATATACCGGTCAGGGCTGCCTCTGCAATACTTTGAAGTAATTTATACAGGTTGTATTCAGACCGTGATCGGAAACTAAGGCAGGTAATAGCTACGGTGAAGACGAATCTATTAGCGTTAAAAAAACCTGACAAAAAAGCAGCGTCTCAAAATTATATTATTATGCAGTGTGCGAAATAGAAATCTGTAGGGATTCAGGGTTCGATTCTCACATAGGCCAAAGTATTTTTCAATTTTACCATTGGAAATTTTTGAGAAGCCTTATCCTACCAGTCCGCCAACCCGCACTAAGCCAGCGTGGTGGACTAAGTCCTAAACCCTCTCAGTTGTAGAGGAGGCCCGTGCCCAGCAGTGGGAAGTATATGGGCTGATGATGAATGAAATTATCCTACCACACACCCGCCACAACAACTCCTGTGCTGCAGGATCAACAGCACGCACAGTATTGACGCCGAGTACTGAAGCTCAGCGGATCTAAGGGGACCTAATTTGTCATCATCCCGCAACGAAGTTAATCAGATAACAGATATAAAGGAGGAGTTGGAAGCAAAAACAGTTTTGAGTAACATCAGATTCTGGAAATGTGCACGGAAAACGGTAACAGTTGAGCTATAAAAAATACATACGTATACGTACATATGTATGTAAGTCTATACATGTACTATTTTCGTAATGTGTAATTTTGAAGGCGAAAGCAAGCAAGTCCTTTGATCACCATGGCATTAGTCCTCCATACTTATTCACAAGAATGGTGAAGAGGTATTCGGCTGGCATGATAGTGTCGACCAACGGGAGATCATCATCTCTCGCTGGTCGGCACTTTTTATGGACTCCATTACGCTTACCATCAGGTGCAATGGGGTCACTTTGCCGTGCCAGTATAAAACAAAGCAACTTCACAGGGCGAAGCTAGTATAATAAACCTTTAACAAAAAGCATATTATGCATGAATATATCACGCAAACTGTAATCCCCTCTAATACCGCAATAATTATATCGCAACGCCATTATGAGCAGTAAATTATACAAAGTAATCTTAGTATTATGGCCTCGTAGTCGTGTCTGTTTGTTCGGCACTTGGAAATATAATAACCACAAAAATAAATACACCCAACAGTCACATACATACATACATAACCTCACAGCTGTATTCCCCGAAGGGGTAGGCAGAAGTACATTTCTGCACCCACATTTTGCCAGGTTTTGTATCAGTTCTACGTAATAGGGGGCGAGCCTATTGCCGTTTTTCGGGCACAATTCCAGACTCCGTGCCATTACTGAGAATTTCCCAATTGAAAACCCAATAACACTTTGCCCGACCCGGGAATCGAACCCGGGACCTCTAGATCGCACGGCACATACTTGTGCAACGAGACCACGAGGCAGTCAATTGATAAAACGCCTCTCAGTTGTAGAGAAGACTCGCAGCAGCAGCACCAGCAGTGGAATTTATGGGCTGATTACCTACACTCGTATGATTACCTATATAAGAATTTTACGTCCTTACAATAATCTGTCACAAACGGAAACACACCAGTCAATAAAAAAAATATGCTATTTCTATTTTTAAACAAACATTCCGTGTTGCTGAGGGAGTTTTTTTGCCGTTTCTTCTCCACAGCGATAACACGTTTCGAAGCGGCAAAAATTGACGATTAAAAGGAACTTATAGTGCAAAGCTATCATACAAGTAATATCGTGACACCCCTAAATTGTACCGCGTCTAACTGAACAGACGCGACATGGCAACCGAACGGCCACGGGAATGTCGCCACAGCTTCCACTACCACAGGCTCGCGTAGTTAACTACATAATTAACTAAAAAAAAGATATTCTATTAAGGGGTCTCGGGGAGTCAACTTGATTTCGCAGTTAAATGTAACCAAAAAGAAAATGGTTGTCTTTGAGCCCAATAATGGTAAAAAACTCATAATTAAAAGAAAAACAAACTATATGTGTACAGTAGCGAACCCGCACTAGGCCAGCGTGGTTGGCTATGTCTTAAACCCTTTTTATAGAGGAGACCCGTGCCCAGCATATGAGCTGATGATGATAATGATGTATAGAGGTACGTTAGGTGTAAGACACGACATATCTTCAATGAGTGTGTGTCCAATAGTTTCCAGGTTCGATTTCTGCGTTGGGCTGTGTTATTCGGTTTTTCTATTATCCAATTCTTAGTAGTAATATGAAGCACTTGGAACTTTTAACACAGCTGGTACACTGTAGATGTTGAAATACGTGGTGTATTTCTGCTTACCCATTCAGAAATGCAGATTTGAGTACGAGTATATATACTTTAGCATGACCTTAAACCCACTATCTATAGAAAAGCAATTTAATTTCGTCTTTTCATGTTACTTAATGCACTTAATCAATCTATTTTAAATTAAAATTGATATGGTCACTATAACATTTATTGTTAGGTTAGCTAATTACGTAACAACTTAAGACAGAAGGTCCCTAAGCAGGGACTGAATAAATTGACTGACTTAGTATCACATGGATCTCACATTTTTTTAACGGTAGTCGCACACAATCCCCCAAACCCAGATCTAGCTAAATTCTACAAGAGTAAACCTTAAATCTTCAGTCCACATTGTCTCAACTTACCTAACTTAATCCACACATTACTTGAACATAACCGAATCATGTCGTGTTAAACAACGGTCGAACTTCGGGCTGTAGTTAACTCCGCAATTTACCTCGATAGTTTCCGTGGTAGGGGCCGTGTTTTTTACTAAACATTTTTACGTGGTGCTCGTTGTTTTCACTGTTTTCGACTTGGGAATGAGACGGCTGTCGTTGAATGACACTTGGAAAAGGTTTTATTTACTCGTACAGTATTTTGACTCATGCTGGAATCTTTCTCAGGGGAAGTGACCAGGATATCAGTCGTTTGAGATTAAAAGTTTATGAAAACACTTAATTTTTACTGACACGTCATTATAATCATACCGTCCTTATCTGCTTCATCTTGGATATAGGAAGTTCAAACCCAAGGTTGACTTTTTAAATTATCGTAATAAGTCATCACACACTCACAAAAACTTAAACTTGAATTTGAGCTAAGCTGGTTTTACTTTTGGATATGGAAGAGTGAGGCCTGGCATAATTTCATGATCATCAGCCCATATACGTCCCACTGCTGGGCACGGGCCTCCTTTACGACTAAAACGGATTAGGCCTTAGTCCACCACGTAAGCCTAGTGCGAGTTGACACGAGTATTTAATACTTATTAAGATCTCTACCTCAATCTCGTGTAATGTGGTCAGTTATTGAATAAAATATATGTATATATTTTATATATTCATTATTACATAATTGATGAAGAAACATTATGAATTGACTTTTTATAAGGAATTTTATCAGTTTTGTGAAGTCAAGTAACTTGCACTAGCACATCGTAAAAGGAAGGCTATAATGAAAGGAATATACGGTGATCATGATAAAGATGTGGACAAAAAATTACCGTCCTGGAATCATATCCTCGACCAATCCTTCCACAGCCCCCTTCTCATCCACTCCCCCATAGGACATTTAAGTAGAAGTCAAAAGTTCATTTGCCTGAAAAACAATTCGAATCAAAACTAGTCTAGACGCCAAATCAAATATTTTGCCAACGTAAACGTAATTGAAAAATCGTTTTACAATATTTGTTTTTGTAAATTAAGAACACCGAATTGATATTTATTTCTATATCGCCTAAGCTGCTTAGAAAATCAATAAGGGCTCTGATATTTTCGTTTGTTTTTTATATTAGTAGCAATTTTATATGAAAAACTGCCTCGTGGTCTCGCGGTACAAGTATGTGCCGTGCGATCTAGAGGTCCTGGGTTCGATTCCCGGGTCGGGCAAAGTGTTGTTGCGTTTTTCCATTGGGAAATTCTCAGTAGCAGCACGGAGTCTGGAAATGTGCCCGAACAACGGCAATAGGCTCGCCCCCTATTACGTGGGACTGATACATACCTGGCGAAATGTGGGTGCAGAAATGCACCTCTGCCTACCCCTTCGGGGAATACAGGCTTGAGTTTAAGTTAGTAAGTAAGTAAGTTTATATGAAAAAGTAGCGTATATACTTAGGTCTCGTATGGTTCTATACCAATAATCCAAATTGATCTTTTTTGAATTTTATCCACATTCGTTCAGCTCCTACTACTACTGGCTACGTTTTATCACAAACGCCCACAAACTTTCTCACTTATATTAATACGATAAGCCAGGTCACGGGCGCAAGCTCGTGGGTAAACACACTGTGAAAATTCTCGTGGAAAATGCTCAGGTAAGATTTCCTCGGTGTTTTCCTTGGCGGTTAAAGCGTTAACTGTGAATACACACTTAAGTTTGAAAAGCCGAGTGTGCCTGGAGCTTGATCGCGGAAGTTTTGTGCTCGTCCATTCCAGGCTCAACTTGACTTAGTTTTACTTGGATGTTTGTATCCGCCTGGATAAATATAAGTAACGGTAATTCCATAGAAGCCCAAAAGCTTGCCTTACAGAATTCCGAATATTGATTAAGCTTAAAATTTTTATTTAACAAAAGCAATTTGACATATAAATTAGAATATCCTGAACCCACAGTAAGCAATTATAAACCAGTAACTACAAAATTCACGATCAACGCTTTTGGGCTTCTATGGAAGTACCGCCACTTCTTACATTCCATCCAAAGGTTGTCTAGAAGAGATCGCTCTCAGCGATAAGACCGCCTATTGTTCCACCTTTATTTTTATTTGTAAAATCTTTGTAAATTACTGTATAAATTTGGGTGTCAATAAAGAGTTATCTATCTATCTAAATATATCAAACTGGCTTTTGCCCGCGACTTCGTCCGCGTAGACGTAGGGTTTGGGTTCAGAAAGAAAATAAATTGTAGTCTATTTTTCTCCATAGATTCCCATTTATGTCCATACCAAAAATCATTCAAATCGGTCAAATGATTTAGGGTGAAAGCGTAAAGACATACTATAAAGTTATTCTCGCGTTTATAACTAGGTATACCCATTCCCACGGGAACACAAAATTTTGTCGGGATAAAAAGTATCCTATGTTACTTTGGTGAATCCCGTCTATCCCCATACCATAAACCATTCAAATCGATTGAGTAGGTCATTTATTTTTTTACCCTCCGTATTTTTTTTTTTTTAATAAAAAGTACCCTATGTTACTTCTAATACCTCCAAGAATATGTGTACAAAGTTTCATGACGATCTCTTGAGTAGTTTTTGCGTGAAAGCGTAACAAACAAACTTACATTCACATTTACTAGTATAATAGTTCTAGTGGACCCGACAGACGTTGTCCTGTACACAATGTTAAATATAAAAAATCCAATTACTTTATTCTCGAATCCACCCGAAGACACACAAAAACGAAGAAAATGAATTGTTTAAAATTTTGGAGTTATGTTCTGATATGCAAAAAAAATTAATCCCAGACATCAAGCACAGCGCCACCTACCGGGTCAAATTGAAAATCTAAACCATTCTCGGATCCACTTGAAGATACACAGAAAGTTTCATTAAAATCGGTCCAACCGTTAAAAAATTAAAATCCCAGAACTCGATCACAGCGCCACGTACCGAGTCCAATTGCGAATCTAAACCATCCTCGAATCTACTTGAACACACACAAAAAAAAACATTTAAATCGGTCCAGCCGTTTAGAAGTTCACTGTCAACACACGTACAGAAGAATTATATATGTAGGTATATTATAAAGATATAGATAAACATATCAGGGATGTTATGGAGCTCCGTAACCGTAACCGAAACTATCGGATATCCGAAATAAAAATATATCTGTAACCGTAACCGTATCCATTTCAGAAGTTTCGGATAGTTTAAGAAAGTGTTAAGTACGAAATAGATTTTTATATGAGTCGACAAAAAGCGACCAATATCGACTTTAATTTGGACATCTTTTTATCAAGGTAATGTAGATTGTGCAAAATGTAAACATTGTGATTAAAACTTTTCTTACAAGAGTGTCGAAAACATTTATATTTTACTTCAATTTGATATCCGTAACCGAAACTATCCGAAACTAGCGGATAATCCGAAATAATTACATATCCGTAACCGTATCCAGATCCGAAATTTAATATCCATAACATCCCTAATACATATTATAAATATTATTTATTTTAATAATGTTTGTATATTAATTAATATTAAAATTAATACGACAAAATTGACAATTTAAATGGCATGAATAAAAATTTATAATCAAGTCCTTGTTTAAAATAAATACTTATATAAAATAAAATGTTAACATACATCCTTGCCAAATTTTACTTTCCTACTTCTGTACATTTATATTTAATAATGAACAGTGCTCGAAATGAATCAAGCGATGCGATGCCCACACTACCTGAACAAGCTTTAATTATTGCAAAGGGACTGAAAGTACAAAACATTAAGCGGAAAACTGAAACTGATAGATAAATTTGCCAATACTACTACCGCCGAAATAGCTCAGTTGGAAGAGCATTAGATCCAGAGGTCTAGCGGTCCCCGGTTCAAATCCGGGTTTCGGCAAGACTGAAAATCTTTATCCCATGCAATATTTTTGTCTTTTTGTATCTTTACTTTTTATATACTACTAGTGGACCCGACAGACGCTGTCCTGTACACAATTTTAAATTAAAAAATTCCAATTTTAGCCACTTAAATGAATAATTCAAATAGGTTGTTATATAGGATATTTATCTAGACATAAATTTAGTATAAAATGACTGCCCATAAGGACTAAGGCCTAAACCCTCTCAGTTGTAGAGTAGGCCCGTGCCCAGCAGTGGGACGTATTTGGGCTGATGATGACAGCCCATATTAAAACAATGTAAAATAAAATGTATTTATTTAATTATTTCGTATAAATTTTAAAATTAACTGAAGATAAAATTATATCAGATATTATTGCCACCTAGTTGAGGTCACATATTTACGTTTCGAGAGGTTATCACAATTATATGATGTACATTTTCATCACATAATTTTGATGGCACTTTATTATGCTGCCTGATAATATCAGATATTTTTGCTGCGTACGTGCAGACAGATATTATTGAATTGAGTCGTCACTATCGAAGAACGGGCAAGAAACTCTAATGTTTCTCTTTTCCAATCAAGAAATATGTAGTTGCCTCGTGGTCTCGCGGTACAAGTATGTGCCGTGTGATCTAGAGGTCCTGGGTTCGATTCCCGGGTCGGGCAAAGTGTTATTGGGTTTTTCCATTGGGAAATTCTCAGTAGCAGCACGGAGTCTGGAAATGTGCCCGAGAAACGGCAATAGGCCCCTATTACGTGGGACTGATACATAACTGGCGAAATGTGGGTGCAGAAATGCACCTCTGCCTACCCCTTCAGGGAATACAGGCGTGAGTTTATGTATGTATGTAAATATGTAGTTTGCAACATTTGTTGGTTAGAACTTACATTATATGGTTTGTATGTATTATAATGTATTTTATATGTGTATTTCTCTGTATTTGTAAATATCTATTTTGTTAGTGATATATTTTATATTTTCTTCACCATAAGATTTTTTATGCACCTACTTTTTTATCTTTGCATCATCCTAAGATTAACTGTTAGAGATTGCCTACGTCCGCTTCTAAAAAATTGTATATGAAGCATAATAAAAATATTAATTCCCAGATGAAGCTAGGTGATTGCCTCGTGGTCTCGTGGCACAAGTATGTGCCGTGCGACCTAGAGGTCCTGGGTTCGATTCCCGGGTTGGGCATTGTTATTAGGTGTTTTCATTAGGAAATTCTCAATAGCAGCACGGAGTCTGGAAATGTGCCCGAGAAACGGCAATAGGCTCGCCCCTTTTTACGTGGGACTGATACATACCTGGCGAAATGTGGGTGCAGAAATGCACCTCTGCCTATCCCTTTGTGGAATATAGGCGTGAGGTTATATATGTATTTAACTATGTATGTATGAAGCTAGGAACCAATATCCTATACACCCTATTAATTCATAGACAGTGACTTTTCCAATTACATAAATAGGAATATGATATTATAAAGCCGAGCCCGGCGCGGGTGGGAGCCGGTAAATCCCATTAAATGGCGCGATGGCGCGGTATACCGTACTTGAGTGGGCCCCCCAAATTGCATCTAAGCTGGACTGCTGTTTAAAACCGGGCGAGGTAGGAGCATAGGCGGGGTTTGGAAGTTTTTTCTGGTGTATTTTGATTAATCATCATCATTTGAGTTTACAGGATACTAAAATTTCTTTGAATGAATTTACTTGAAATCAGATTTAATACTCTCGTAGTTTCTGATACCCACGACACAAGACTTGTAACTTAATGTGGGGTCAGAACTATATATGTGACTGTTGGGTGTATTTATTTATTTACATTCGGTAGTTTTACCATGAAACTTTACAGATAAAGTGACATTTTGAATTATAGTTTTTATAAACCGCTGTCGCTTATCCCTTAAGGCGTTATTAATAGGGCCGAGTGATGCGGTTATCAGGCCTGCTAAATTGCAATATATAATTGCATTATTTTTGTTTATTCGCCCGTTATTAAACTTTATTTCGGTGCATTTCCGCGCGGTTTCCATAATTTTTATTCGGCGGTTTCTAGACTGCTAAATAGAGAGGCGTTTTAATGACGAAATATAATTTTTAAATTAAATAAGTTTGAATAACGAGTGGAGAGATTTATTCTTATAAAAGGCGTGAAATGAAAATTGAAGTCGCAATTTGTGAAGACACTATTTTTAAGTTTGACTTTACTAGATAAAGTCAAAGAATGCGACGTAGGATAGTGAGGTACCACGTTCGATATCTGAGTCAGACAATGTGTCTTTTCTTCAATTATTTTTAACACAATACACCTTTACTTTACTAAGGAAAACATCGTGATGAAACCTGCACACCTAAAAAAGTTCTTAGGAATTTCTTAGGTGTGTAGTCCGCCAACCCGCATTAGGCCAGCGTGGTGGACTAAGGCCTAAACCCTCTCAGTTGTAGGGGATGCCCTTGCCCAGCAGTGGGACGTTTATGGGCTGATGATGACACCTTTACTTATAGACACGCCTGGTGAAACAGAGTCGTAGATATACACCTCTGGCTAACCTCTGGCGACAGAGGTGCGTACCGTAAAAAAATGCTTTAATACACATGCGCTACCCAAACCCATAGACATTAAGCTTGTGTACCATAAATCAGGATCTCTTACATTATGAAATTTCCATACATTCTCAAGAACAAATGTTACAATCAAACCCTTGTTAGAGCCGAGCTTGAGTTAATAATGCTACGACGTAGCAACGGCGCTACGCCGTAGACGCTACGGTGCTACGGTGTAGATGCTTTTTAAATATGTGCGCGTTTTATACGGAGAACACTTCATGTTGTTGAATTATTTATTGGAGTTTCAGGAAAATATATAGTACCGTAATTATATTTTTTTTTATTATTTAAATGTCGTGATGGCCTCGAGGTTTAAGTGCGCGGTCGAGAATCTCGATGGTCGCGGATTCAAACCCCAGGCACACACCTCTGACTTTTTCAAGTTATGTGTGTATTCACAATGAATTATGGCGTACTTTAACGGTGAAGGAAACCATCGTGATGAAACCACACCTAAAAGTTCTTAGGAATTTCTTAGGTGTGTAGTCCGCCAACCCGCACCAGGCCAGTGTGATGGACTAAGGCCTTAACCCTCTCAGTTGTAGAGGTGGTCCGTGCCCAGCAGTGGGACGTATATGGGCTAATGATGAATTATTTATTTATGCTTTTTATACATTATAGCGTATAATATAAGGCATTATCTACCAGTCAACCTTAAGGTGGTGCAGAGATACATGGTAGGTGCATAAATATTGTTGATACAGAATATATACTCTTATATATATATAAATATATATAATTATATTTTAAATGATCTTTTTATATAAAACAATATCATTCATAACGTGTGCATATTACTCTGCCTTATACCAAATTTCATAAATTTCGATGCTGCTCTCACTACTGTTGAAAATATTTCTCGTAAAAGTTTGTACTATTTCACGACTTTTAGCTCCATACAATATGTTTTCTATAACGTAACAGAAAATATATCATGATTAAATACAACAAACAAAAGGCTAAAATTTGCACAATTTCATTTCTCTTAGTTTAAAATTGACGATTCAAAAGAGCTTGTGAAAGTCTATTTGAATAAATAGTATTTTGACTTTGACTTATGTATATAATTATCATCAACCCATACACATCCTACTGCTGGGTACGGGTCTTCTCTATATATAAGAGGATTAAGGCCCTAGTCCACCACGCTGGCCTAGTGCGGGTTAGTGGACTACACTTTTAAGATTTTTTTAAGAACTTTTCCTTCACCGTTAAAGTAAGTTTATTGTGAATACACACATAACTTTGAAAAGCCAGAGGTGTGTGCCTGTGGTTTGAACCCGCGACCGCCGAGATTCTCGAGCGCACGCCTAAGTCTGGACGCCATTACTAATAGGTTATAATATATTATACAGAATGTATTCAGACCGTGATCGGAAACTAAGGCAGGTAATAGCTAAGGTGATTACAAAGCCTCTGGCGTTAAAGAAAATCTCAACAAAAAATAAAATTTTGACGTTTTCCTAACAATCACATACATTTTATACCTATGCAGCTATGGTCTGAACCAGTTGCGGTACTTCTATAGAAGCCCAAAAGCGTTATACCTACGTTAATTTGTAATGTCTAGTTTGTAATTGTTTATAGTGGGGTCAGGATAATCTCCTTTATATGTCAAATTGCTTATGTTAAATAAAGATTAAAAGCTTAAAGGTCATTATTCGGATTTTTTTAAGGCAAACTGGGCTTTTGGGCTTCTATGGCAGTACCGGCCTCTGGTCTGCACGGTCTGAATACGCCCTGTAATAATATGTACCCCAATTTTTCCACAGAATCTGTCTCCACACCGCGCGATCCCACATTAGTACCATCGTGGGATGTTGAAAAAAAAATTAAATTCCTCTTTGTTCTCGTGTAAGTGGCACTCGACGCTGTGATATCATCGCTCCCCCTGATATATTGCGCGGAAACAAGCCCAACAATGTAATGAAGAAAGTTTCCAACAGTACGGTTTATTTACTGCACGTGTCTTAGTTGGTGTTGGCTGTTTCATTACTGTAGTTTTTATATTGGGAATGATGTGTTGTTGAGGAGTGTAGTGGTAATTGGCTGTGATGACGTCACCAAAATTAGTTGAAGTTCAATTTCCTAGCTACAAACGGAAGGAGAGCAAACAAAATTATCAATTTACATAATCGATTTTTTTCTTTGCAGTAAATAATCTTCCCCTCTGCCATTTTTAAAAAATAACTCCAGATTGCGTTTATTGTTTCATTAACAAGAAGTCATAAATTACTTTTTGTATAAAAATTAATTTTAATTGAGAACTACTGTTAATAGACTAGGTACATACATAACCTCACACCTATAATCCCCGAAGGGGTAGGCAGAGGTGCATTTCTGCACCCACATTTCGCCAAGTATTTATCAGTCCCACGTAATAGGGGGCGAGCCTATTGCCGTTTTTCGGGCACAATTCCAGACTCCGTGCTGTTATCGGAATTTCCTAATAGAAAAACCCAATAACATTCTACCCGACCCGGGAATCGAACCCAGGACCTCTAGATCGCACGGCACAGACTAGGTATATAGACTAGGTATTGTAATTAATTCACATTTATCTAGCGTAGTAGATTAAAATCCCCTTCTAACCACAGAAAAGACCCGCAAAACAAGAAAAAAAATCTATTTCGAAACTCCTCTAAACATTTCCGATCCAAAATTTCAACGTCAACTTCGCATTGCACACAAAATCAAAAATACATTTACGGGAAAAAATGACCGCCAACACACGGCGCGATTGATTCAATCCGACTAAGCCGGCCGAACCGGTGGCGCCGGCCACACCGGCAGAGAGCCGGTATTTTTGTCAATTCCACGGATGTGCCGGCTCGCCGCGCGTGACCAATTTACGACTAGTTTATTTGAACATAAAATTTATGTACACGTACATGCAAATTATTCTTTGAGACTGTTCATTTTAGAATTATCGCTCTCACTATATCTCATATTGCTAAGGGGGTAGTAATTAAAATATAACTGTTTCAGAAAAAAACTTAGGAACTCATTATCAATTTAGTGATTTTCTTATCTTTATTTTCGTTTTTATTTTTCCTCGCATTAGTTATACTTATGTAAAAGTTAAATAATTTTTTTTACGTGTCACCGTTGTGATGTTATAAAAAGTAATCATTTAATAAAATAAATGCAACTTAAAACTAATTAATACACAATAATATTTAAGCTATAATAACAATTAGATTATTTTATTTAAATATTCTGTTTCTCCATAAGCAGGGAATATATTGTCCTTTTTTTGGGGCATATTTCCAGACTACGTCATGTCACTGAGAATTTCCAACAAGAAAAATACTTTTCCCAACAAGAAAAGCAAACTTTCAACTGCTCGCAGTACATACCGCGGAACCAAGAAGCCACTAAGAAATATTTCTAAAAACCCACTGAACCCCAAAAGCAATCTTCAAGATTGGAACCCCAATACCTTTCACGCGCCTTGCCAAGATTGCACACTTTCTAATGCGCGCGGCTATGCAAACGCACCCCTCATTAAAACTGCTCGTGCCGTGGGATAACCAACCCCACAACCCCGCGAACTTTTGAGGTCAATTTAGCTGACGCAAATACATCTTAATCAACCCACTTTTGAAAGTAGACCAGTGAATTAAAGAACTACAAATTGGTTTAATAATTCACGGAAGTTTAAGAAGGTAGTTTTATAAAATAGAATACGTGCTGAAGTTGAATAAAGTAAATTTTAATTGTTGGAATGTGGCATGAATACAAAACACATACAATTACAAATACAAAGAGCTAGGTAAAACACAACACGATCTCGGCGGTCGCAGATTCGATTCTGATGTATGAGTTTTAAAAGTATGAGTGTCTCAATAAATTAAAACGCTTTTTAACGTTAAAAGACAAAAATCTAAGAAAAAATAAAGGAAAAAACAATAACGGACTGCCTCGTGGTCTCGCGGCACAAGTATGAGCCGTGCTATCTAGAGTTCCTGGGTTCGATTGGCGGGGCGAGGAAAGTGTTATTGGGTTTTTTTCATTAGGAAATTCTCAGTAGCAGCACGGAGTCTGGAATTGTGCCCGAAAACTGTCAATAGGCTCGCCCCTACTACGTGGGACAAAAACACAATTGGCGACATCTAGGTGCAAAAATGCACCTCTGCCTACCCCTTCCGGGAATACAAACGTGAGGGTATGTATCATCAGCCCATATACGTCCCACAGCTGGGTACGGGCCTCCTCTACAACTGAGAGGGTTTAGGCCTTAGTCCACCACGCTGGCCTAGTGCGGATTGACGGACTACACACCTAAGATTTTATGTGTGAGATTATGTGTGCAGGTTTCATCACGATGTTTTCCTTCACCGTTAAAGTAAGTGATGATTCATGTGAATACATACATAACTTCGAAAAGTCAGAGGTGTGTGCCTGGGGTTTGAACCCGTCACCGTCGAGATTCTCGACCACGTCCCTATCCCCGAGGCCATCTCGTCTTTTTTTTTTCATTCAAGTAGTGTGTGTATTCATATTGTCTATGGTTGGAAACATAAACAACAGCGGATCTGTAATCTCGTTGAAAACTTCAATTGAGCCTGTCAGTGAACGCTTTGTGATTTTTTGCCAGCTACATTTTTATAAATTCAATTTGTCGCGCTGAAATTTTTGTATGACTATTTATCGCGGGCTTGTTTTGCGGTTTCCCTGTGTGCGCTTAAACTAGCCTGTTTTCGCAACTTTCTCTACATATTTATATAACATACATATGTATGTACATGAAGTTATGTAACTGCGAATAAATGCGAAAGTAACTCTGTCTGTCTGTCTGTCTCGCTTTCCTACAAAAACTACTAAACCGATTTAAATGAAATTTGGTACACAGATAGTTTAGACCCTGAGAAAGGACATAGGCTACTTTTTATCCCGGAAAAGGGGTTTTAAGGGGTTGAAAGGGGGGATGAAAGGTTGTATGGAAGTATTGTCATTTTTAAAGCTAGAATCTTGAAACTTATTTTTTAGGCTGTTGATTAGATATAAATAAATATGACATTAAAAGTTTGTAAAAAATGTACCTTTAAGGGGGTAAAATAAAAATAGGGGTGAAAGTTTGTGTGGAAATTCGTCGTTCTTGAAGCTAGAATGATGAAACGACGTGAAGACGATTGTAACTATGTATATTATGTAAAGTAACTATATGTATGTTATGCTTTCACGCCTAAATCATTTGACCGATGTTAACGATTTTTGATATGGACATAAATGGGACTCTGTGGTGTAAAATAGACTACAACATATTTTCTTTCTGAACCCAACCCTGTAGTCTACGCGGACGGAGTCGCGAGCAAAAGATAGTACCTACTCTGAATAAAACCTAAATTAACCAACACCACAACGCTATCGCAAACTTCATAACACTAAATCCAAGGCAATTTCTTACTCAAAACAGTATTCCGCGGACAAACAATTAGCTTTTTTATATACGTACCATTGTTCCGACAAAGTTTGGAAGATAACTAGACTGTTAATAACAAAGCTTTTTGTGGAACTCACATAAACAACTTTCGTGTATTTATTTTTTGGTGTTTGAATATTTCTGTTCGTATTTTTAACTGTGTACAAATTAATGTGTATAAAAACGTATTCAGACGGTAGAGTGGGGCAATGGCGGCACTTCCATAGAAGCCCGAAAGCGTTATACGTTAATTGTATAATGTCTAGTTTATTGTGGGCTCAGGATATTCTCATTTATATGACAAATTGCTTTTGTTAAATAAACATTTAAAGCTTAAAGATTATTATTATTAATTTAAATTTAAAGATTTTTAAGATTATTATTATTTATACTTTAACAGTGAACAACATCGTGAGGAAACCGCACCTAAAAAGTTCATAACAATTTCTTAAGTGTTCGTTAAACCATATTAGGCCTTTGTGGTGGAGTAAGTCCTCAACCCTCTCAGTTGTAGATAAGGCCCGTGCCCAGCAGTGGGAGGTATATGGGCTGATGATGATGATGATGTACCCACAATGCCTACGCTAATATTGTCAACCTCTAATGATGATTTTATTTATTTTTATTTATTTATTTATTTAGAGACACCATCGACAGTTACACATACACTTTAAAATACAATTGAATAAATAGCATTGGACATTGCGTACCATCATTATAGGTGAATACAACATTCTTGATATTATTTCTCAGACAGATTAATTATATATTTATATTAGTATTGGAAATTACATTCAATGATCATGATGACGTATCACCCTAAGAGCCGACACATATATACACAAAATAACACTTAAACAAAGCGAGCATTTCAGTTGCAATACGTCAAGCGAGACGCGGTATAAATCAGCATTAGGACCTGCAGACCAACTTTAAACACTGCTCGGTGTGCGGCAAATAATCAGAGGTAGTGTTGCGTTTATTCATTAATATATAGTGAGGAAAACTGCGCCCGTAAGAGTTACAAAAAATACGAGTACATAGACATTTGAATGTGTCATGAAAGTTTTAGGTGGAGAAGCTTGCCTCGTGGTCTCGCGGCACTCGTATGTACCGTGCGATCTAAAGGTCCAAGGTTCGATTCCCGGGTCGGGCAAAGTGTTATTGGGTTTTTCTATTAGGAAATTCGCAGTAGCAGCCCGGAGTCTGGAAATGTGCCCGAAAAACGGCAATAGGCTTGCCCCCTATTAAGTGGGTCTGATACATACGTGGCGAAATGTGGGTACAGTGATGCACCTCTGCCTACCCTTTCAGGGAATGCAGGCGTGAGATTATGTATGTATGTATGTGTAGAGATGCATTTCGTCACCCATAATTCGACACAACGAACAGTTGAATAAGACTAGAAAGGAAATGTCAGCATGTCGATCATGCCGAACTTACGATTAAACTATCATATGTTTGACACAGCCGCTTATTAGTAATTCGTCTTACGTATAATATCAAGACTTTTTCAAATGTGTGACAACCAATAGCAGCCCTTCATTATTATTTTTTTATTCTGGCACGGCAAAGTGACTCCACTGTACCTGATGGTAAGCACAGTGGAGTCCAAAAAATTAATACCGTCCAGCGAGAAACGATATGGTCACACGCTGGTCGACACAATCATGCCGGCCCGCACAAATGCTTCTTCACAAATTGTTTGATATTTTTATCATTGGTCGAGTGTAATCAGAGAATGAATAGGTGACAGACAAGCGGCGACACTCATCCTCATAAAAAATACTATTTCCATTCTATTCTTATTCAGCTGTTCTGTGGTTCGACAGATGTGTTTTAAGTCTTATGTAATGGAGGGAGAGTCTGTTGCCGTTTTCAAGCATTACTGGACTTCTGGAAAAACATAATAACACTTTGCCTAACCGAGATATCTAGAAGAGAGAATAATATGAGACTTAATATGAGTAATATCGAAAATAAACTTTTAAGGTTTGAAAATGCATCAATCTCCGTGGTGCCGTTGGCTAGATGCTAGCTTGCGAAACGAGAGACCGTGGGTTCGATCCCTGTACCGCGACAAATGTTTGTGTGATCCACAAATATTTGTTTCGGGTCTGGGTGTTTGTGAGACCGAGAAGTCTCTCGTAGTTTCTGATACCCACGACACAGGACTCGTATCATAGTGTTAGGTCAGAACTATGTATGTGACTGTTGGGTATAATTATAGGATATAAAACCTAAATTTTACTTAGGATATTATAGTATTCTTATCTTTCTTCATCGGGCTAAAAACGTCCTTTTTCTTCGCACGGACTTATTCTACAATGTATTTATACAATAAAACATACGTTATTTCTATTTAAATAAAAAATAAGGCCATTTCAGACTTAAACTCAAGCACTTACACACGAGTAAGGTAAGCGTGTAGTTAGTAATATTTTGTGGAGATTCTCATTAAAATATGCAAATTTTACCGCCCTGCCCGGCCCGTGCGATATATGGCGTAGTTATATTTTTCAACACCCTACCTAGTTACATTTTAGACGAAAATAAACTTTGACCTTTTACATAACTTTATGTACTTTACATTGTAAGTTTAGTAATTTATTAAGGAAAAATATTTTTACTACTTCGTGATCTCGCCGCATGGTTATGTGCCGTGCGACCTAGTGGTCCCAGGTTCTATTCCCAAGTCGGTAAAAAAAATTGTTTTTACTGACGAAAACTCAATTGGCGCATTGTAACTACAGAAATGCACCTCTGGCTACCCCTTCAGGAAACACAGGCGTGAAGGCATATGCATATGTAAATGATTTAAATGCTGGATTTAAAGCTAGTGGGAAACCTTCATACTGGCGAATTTTGCACGAAATTTTTTTAAAGGTCAGTCAAGTCTACCAATCTGGGACTTTGCAAGCGTGATTGACTACGGTCCACTCTAAACTGTAGAGGATATTCTTTCCCAAGTCTAGATGTCCTCGAGGTTCAGGCGCGCAGTCGAGAATCTCGGCGGTCGCGAGTTCAAACCCCAGGCACGCACCTCTGTCCTTTCGAAGTTATGTGTGTATCACTTACTTTAACGGGAAAAGAAAACATCGTGAGGAAACCTGCACATCTAAAAGTTCTTAGGAATTAGGTGTGTAGTCCGCCAACCCGCACTAGGCCAGCGTAATGGACTAAGGCCTAAGCCCTCTCAGCTGTAAGGGAGGCCCCTGCAAAGCAGATTTTTTCCCCACATTGAGACAGGGTTGTGTATGTATGTACCCATCCCTATTCTAGTGTATGCTTGAATTAGCAAAATATATAATACAAGGTCGCTCAATAAAACAACCATAACAAAGTTATGTTGTAGCGTCCATTCGTACGCGTCTACAAGTTATAATCCTATCCGATTGTCTCGTATTAAGAAGTTTTCTTTATCATCTGTTGGAGTGACGAGTGGATAGATAATATAATAGGTATTACCATAAATACAAAAGAAGTGTATGTGTACCAGTGGCGGTACTTCCATAGAAGCCCAAAAGCCCAGATTAAAATCCAGTTTTTTTTTTTATACTGGCACGGCAAAGTGACTCCATTGCACCTGATGGTAAGTGTAATGGAGTCCAGAAAAAGTGCCGACCAGCGAGAGATGATGATCTCCCGTTGGTCGACACAATCATGCCGGCCGAAAACCTCTTCACCTTACTTGTGAAGAAGTTTGGGGGGAATAATAATCTTTAAGCTTTAAATCTTTATTTAACTAAATCAATTTGACATATAAATGAGTATATCCTGATCACACAATAAAAATTATAAACTAGACATTACAATTTAACGTGAAACTTTTTTGTACTTATGTACACGCGTTAGAAGTTATACTAAAATTTTATCGTTCTTCTTATTCTACGTACTCATAAATATTTGACAACTAATAAATATGTCAATCCCTTTTTATTACTATCACTATTCTAAATTTTTAAAATCTAAAACATATAAACTTTTTTTGAAATAATTTCATGGTATCGGTTTTTCGTGACGGTTTGCGCGCGCATCGTAAAAATTTACTCTCATCATTTTTCCGTAACGCGCCAAAAGAAGTATAACTTCAATAATACGATAAATTGTAAGCGGTATGTTACGTTCACAATTGACAGCCCCGTGGCGCAGTTGGCTCGACACCAGCTTGCGAAACGATAGACCGCGGCCTCGATCCCCGCACCGAGACAAACGTTTGTGTGATCCACTAATATTTGTTCCGGGTTTGGGTGTTTGTGAGATCAAAAAGTCTCTTGTAGTTTCTGATACCCACGACACCAGGTATCTTAGTGCGGGGTCAGAACTATATATGTGACTGTTGGGTGTATTTATTTATTCATAATCTTTCTACAGTTGAAAATCTCGCGAGACAGATTATAATCTAACGGTATTTACAATTTTAGCGTGACACGCTTTCACGGGGAATAAATAAATAAATACACCCAACAGTCACATACATAGTTCTGACCTCACATTAGGATACAAGTCCTGTGTCGTGGGTATCAGAAACTACGAGAGACTTTTCGCTCTCATAAACACCCAGATCCGAAACAAATACTTGTGGATCACACGAACATTTGTCTCGGTGCAGGGATCGTGCCCACGGCCTCTCGGTTCGCAAGCTGATATCTAGCCAACTGCGCTACGGGGCTGTATAGGTGAGGAAAGTTCTCTCAGAGGTATGTACTATACCCTTTTTTGTCATATATCGACTTGCGTCACAAAAGAGTCTTTAAAATAACCTACATACATATACTACCAAAAAAGATGTGATGTAATTTTGCCCTACCCGAGTATCGAACCCATATCCCTCGAACGTGACCTTGTCCACAATCAACTCAATACACAAATAACATACACCAATTGAGTAAGATTCACATATCATCACCCTAACAGTTAAAAAATGCATATCAAATGAATTTTTAAAGCATGCAATTAGGGGCGTCGAGGGAAGGGTGCAATTACCCCCTTACCCCTCCCCTCGCCCCGCAGTACACCCCGCTACAACCACAAATCCTTCGGAAACTATTAAATAAGGCTGGAACGGGAATTTAAGGTTTTGACTACGACGAAACTGCTTTTGATGTGACATCATACTAGTGTTTAATGTTTAACATTGCATGGCTTGTTGGTATGGAACGGCGTGTGATTGAGAGGCATCGGGTTCGATTCCTAGGGTCGACACATTCACCCATTTATTTTATTATGGTAAAATTGTTTAAACCCACACAAATTTCAACAATAAATATAATATAGAAAGCAGTAGGCTTTTGACAGTCCCGTGGCGCAGTTGGCTAGATACCAGCTTGCGAAACGAGAGGCCGCGAGTTTGATCCATGCACCGAGACAAATGTTTGTGTGATCCACATATATTTGTTTCGGGTCTGGGTGTTTGTGAGACCGAAATACTCTCGTAGTTTCTAGATCAGAACTATGTATGTGACTGTTGGGGGTATTTATTTATTTAGTAGGACGCATATGGGCTGATATTCACGATTATGATGAAGAATAAAAAGTAACAAAGTTGATATTTTTCACACAAAACTCGAAAACTAAATGTATAAGACACAAAACATTCAGGTACTCGGGCTAATACAATTTGTCCAGACAATTGTCCCGTGACGTCATCCGCTATACGCCGGGAACAATATAAATCTTGGAGGCAATAAGGCGGCTATTACATCTCCCGGTTTCCTGTAGGAATCAACGGGGAAAAAACATTTTGAGATACAAATGATCGGCGCTTTGTTAAACATTAGGGATGGGGTGAGTCGGTAAAGTAGTACCTATAAATTTCATTAAATTTATTTTTAGTGAATCATCATCAGCCCATATTCGTCCCACTGTTGGGCACGGGCCTCCTCTACAACTGAGAGGGTTTAGGCCTTAGTCCACCACGCTGGCCTAGTGCGGGTTAGCGGACTACACACCTAAGAAATTACTAAGAACTTTTAGGTGTGCAGGTTTTCTCACGATGTTTTCCTTCACCGTTAAAGTAAGTGATCATTCATTGTGAATTTTAGTGAATATTGGATTACATTTTTCTGGCAATAAATAAGGTCATGTTTGTATTAAGTAAGAAGTAAACAGAGGTATATATTTTTCCTAACTTTTATCAGATTCATTGATATCAATCTTTCATGACAGTGTATCATCATCATCATCAGCCCAAAGACGTCCACGGCTGAACATAAGCCTGCCCCAATGATCTCCACAGTGATCTGTTTGAGGTAGCCTGCATCCAGTGACGACCCGCGACCTTTACCAGGTCATCGGACCATCCACCAACAAGATGTACGTCCTACGCTGCACGTCCCGCTATGTGGCCTCCATTCGAGAACTTTTTGGCTCCATCGGCCATCGGTTTTCCGCGCTATGTGCCCGGCCCATTGCCACTTCCACTTGCTAATCCGCTGAGGGGACTACAGGCGTGAGGTTATGTATGTATACCCGGATATTACAACTGAGAGGGTTTAGGCCTTAGTCCACCACGGCTAGGCACTGGCCTAGTGCGGGTTGGCGGACTACACATCTAAGAAATTCCTAAGAACTTTTAGGTGTGCAGGTTTTATCACGATGTTTTCCTTCACCGTTAAAGCAAGTGATAATTCATTGTGAATACACACATAACTTCGAAAAGTCAGAGGTGTGTGCCTGGGGTTCGAACCTGCGACCGCCGAAATTCTCGACCGCGCGCCTAAACCTCGAGGCCATCACTGCTTGTCAACCCTCAACAACTCATCAACCCTCTCAGTTGTAGAGGAGGCCCGTTCTCAGCAGTGGGATATATTTGGGCTGATGACGATGACGACGACGACCCGGATATTACATTCTTGAGTATTTATCGATATCGACTTCACCCCTTCTACGCCAGGTAGGCGCTAAGCTGAGCTGGCGCGCACCTCCAAATCGCATCCTATTTGTTATGTCCGCCGCTCACCTCCTTTTATTGAATATCATCGCCTGATATACACGAGAATTACTTTATCCCAATACCTGGCCCTGGTTTTTCTTATACAGGTGTAGCTTAGGAGGTAGAAGGGTGTAACATTTTGGCAGTAATGATTTGGCGATGCATCTTAGTAAAAATGATGACATAAAAATATGTCAATAATATTTTTTAAAAATAACTCTATTGTAGAGTTGGCTGGTTAAAAGTAGTGATGGCTTCGAGGTTTAGGTTAGGTAGGTCGAGAATCTCGCTGATCACGGGATCAAACCCCAGGCACTATATAATAATAGCTACGGTGATTACAATCCCATTGGCGTTAAAAAAAATTCCGACATAAAACAAAAATTTGGACGTTTTCCTAACAATCATAGATATTTCTTATTGACTGCCTCGTGGTCTCGCGGTACAAGTATGTGCCGAGCGATCTAGAGGTCCTGGGTTCGATTCCAGGCTCGGGCAAAGTGTTATTGGGTTTTTCCATTAGGAAATTCTCAGTAGCAGCACGGAGTCTGGAATTGTGCCCGAAAAACGGCAATAGGCTCGCCCCCTATTACGTGGGACTGATACATACCTGGCGAAATGTGGGTGCAGAAATGCACCTCTGCCTACACCTTCGGGGAATACAGGCGTGAGTTTAGGTATGTATGTATGTATGTGTCATAGATATTAAATGGACGTGGTTGAATGGAAAACGTATTTTCTATAAAAAAAAAAAAAAATTATATTAATGTCACGGCATTTGTAATCGCCGTGACTATTGGCTGTCTTAGTCTTCGATCACGGTCTGTATACACCTTGTATCTACTATACAGGGTGGTATTCGATGGTGCGATATGATAGTCACGTTAATGTAATGCACGGAAGGTACTTACGAAAGCAATATTGTTATCAAAAGGCATACGTCGTCGTCTTGACAGAAAAACAGTTTTAATCTACGTAATGCGGCGGCAGTTTTATTACTCGCGATATATCATAGTGTCGGACTGGGCGCGTCGTAAAAATGTTATGTAGCAAAGTGCAGGTTATGGTAGAATTATTGTGATTGGGGTAACAAGTTGGGGAGGCTGATGATTTTATTTATGTATAGATGTATATTAGATTTGGATGCTTTTTTTAATGGAATCAAATTTTCTTGTAATATTTATTATGTCGAATCCTCGTTGATAATAATATCAACTGTTTGTCCGAATTTCCCGTCAAAATCTGTTTGTATTTGTGAACGTAGACAGAAAAATCTTTTAACATAACCACCGAATAATTGGGATGCATTAATTAACTGTTATTTTGCATCTAAAACCATACATACATACATACATAAACTCAAGCCTGTATTCCCCGAAGGGGTAGGCAGAGGTGCATTTCTGCACCCACATTTCGCCAGTATGTATCAGTCCCACGTAATAGGGGGTGAGCCTATTGCTGTTTTTCGGGCACATTTCCAGACTCCGTGCTGTTACTGAGAATTTCCTAATGGAAAAACCCAATTAAACTTTGCCCGACCCGGGAATCGAACCCAGGACCTCTAGATCGCACGGCACATACTTGTACCGCATCTAAAACCATGCAGTTAAATTTTATTTATTAACTAACATAACATTACATACACTTAATTTGACTATTGACGTTGATATACAGAATATTACAATTAATAATGCTAAACATGCTCTAATTCCATCTGATTAGAAATGTAAATTTACATACATCTAAACATAGTTACATGCATTTAAGCTTTACTTTTGCAATTATTTACAATCTTTCCAAAGCCTCGTCATTCCTCATATTCATAACAACCAATATAATACCATATAGAAAAAAATCGTTGTCGTGTCGTTGTCATGTCGTATATTATAAAGGGCTCGTCATTCGTCATTCACGTCTGTCTTACTGCGAACCAATGATACACGGGAAGCTTATTTGTATCACGACCTTCTTAAGGGGTGAATAGGAACATTTTGTGGAACAAACAATATTCGACCTCTTTGGAATGGACCCATAATTCGACACACGAAACAGTTGAATAATAAGGAAATGTTAGCATGCCGAGCGTGCCGAACCTACGATTAGACCATCATATGTTTGATACGGTCACTTCTTAGTAGTTCGGGTTGCGTGTAATATCAAGACTTTTATAAATGTATGACAATCAATAGCAGCCCTTCATTTTTGTTTGAAATTTTTATCATTGGTCGTTCAATCGTAGTAGAATGAATAGATGACAGACAAGCGGCGACACTCGTCACCATTCAAAATACTGTCTATTTCCCTTCTAATCTTATTCAGCTGTTCTGTGACGTATATAGCCTACTTCCCTTGGTGTAATGCAAACATAAACAAAGCATAGTGTACAAGTATCGGCACTCGCTTCCGAACCCAATTACCGCGCGTTTCCGTACGGATTCAACGCTATACTGAATATTTAACCGACGAGCCAAGTTCGTCGCGAACTTGTAAGTGGATTCTCTTGTAAAAAGCTTCTTGCACTGTCTGCTGCTATTTCATTGATTTAGCATGCTGAAATTAAATGACTTGGGCTACATTTGACAGCCCCGTGGCGCAGTTGGCTAGACACCAGCTTGCGTAGCTTGCAACTTGCTTGGCTTTCCTAACTTGGGCCTCAATCGACCTCGATCGCATAGCTTGACAATGATTCAATTGTACATAGATTTAAAGTAGTTCATATAATTACATTTTATATCACACTGCAGAAAAACATTTCGTGGTTAGAAAAATCAGTTATATAATTAATCCTGTACCTACAAAGTCGACAGCCCCGTGGCACAGTTGGCTAAACACCAGCTTGCGAAACAAGAGGCTGCGGATCGATCCCCGCACCAAGACAAATGTTTGTGTGATCCACAAATATTTGTTACGGGTCTGGGTGTTTGTGAGACCGTAAAGTAAAAACCATCCCTCGTAATAAGTAGGGACCTTATCGTCAATAAATAAATAAATATAAATAAATAAATAAAAACTCGTCGACTGCCTCGTGGTCTCACGGTACAAGTATGTGCCGTGCGATCTAGAGGTCCTGGGTTCGATTCCCGGGTCGGGCAATGTGGTGTTATAGGGTTTTTCCATTAGGAAATTCTCAGTAACAGCACAGAGTCTGGAAATGTGCCCGAAAAATGGCAATAGGCTCGCCCTCTATTAAGTACGTGGCACTGATACATACCTGGCGAAATGTGGGTGCAGAAATGCACCTCTGCCTACCCCTTCGGGGAATACAAGCGTGAGTTTATGTATGTATATATATTACTTTTACAATGGCGGTACTTCCATAGAAGCCCAAAAGCGTTACACGTTAATTGTGTAATGTCTAGTTTTAATTATTTATTGTGGGGTCAGGATATTCTCATTCATTCTCTCAGTTGTAGAGGAGGCCGTGTACAGTATGTACATATTTTACATATATGACGTACATGGATGATGATAAAAAAATCGTAAATTCCAAAGCATCGTCCGTAATAAGTAGGGAGCTTATCGTCGATTAAACATTTTCAGCTGCTACTAAGAATTTATTATACAAATCTCAAAAAAAAACTCCTCGATCCAAGAATTATCCTCCCGATCTATAACCTACCCCAGAGGACCTTTGACTCAATCGAAAAGTCCAAAATTATAGTATAATAAAACTATTCAGTAACATCTAATAAATTACATATTCAATAGAACATTGAGGACAAAAAATCATATCTGCTAGAGAGCTCCAATTCCAGTTGTTACGTTGTAACAAGTTTATAAACATAAAATAAATACAAATAATAACTACATACAAACAAACAAATAACCCGTTGTTACAATTGAATGCAAACCGCGCGCTTTAACTAGCGATATCATCACAACGACCATATAAGGTATTCGTCGGTGCCGGAAATCAAATTATTTCTAGAACATCGGATAGTAAACGCCACAGCCAGAAATTTCGAGAAAAAATACAATAGCGATCGACGGTTCAACTTCCTACGAACTATTCCATCTCGCTCGATTCTATAATTACTATCTCAGTCCCACAGGGATTTACAAAAATATAGAGGGTAGTCGTGGCGTGTCTTGCTTCGGTTGTACCGTTCTTTCCATATCTCTGTCTCATGTCATACGGAACAATCGAGAATCTGACAGTACGCATTGTCGCCTCAGGAAGGAAATAGGCCCACCACCGAACCGATATGTACCTATATAAGGACGAATTCGCGGAGAGAGAAGGAGAAATTCCGACGCCAGAGAGTTGTGATTAGTTCGCATTTTTTAAACAGTAGTAAAATCAGTGCTATACTAAAACGAAAAAGAAATTAAAAGCGGATCGCATCATTTTCAACCCCCTTGGAAACTGGGGGTTCTCCGTTCGGGTTGAGAAATACGAGCTGCACGTTCACGACTCGGATTGAGAACTACGAGCTGCAAGTCCACAGTACGTTTGTGAACGACAGCTGCACGTACTAGTACGGACTGTACCAACGGGCAACGCTTCTGCCCACCGACTCCAGCAGACCCCTGCGGCTGAGGGCCTTCCGATATATCACCGAAGACCCCTCCACGCGTCACGGGATCGAAAGACCGAAGTTAAGTCCCCAGTGCACATAGGGTTTTATTGGGACCAGAAAGCTTTCCTGTGCCAAGAATCCACCCCCCTGGGTGTAGTCATAAATATAGAATTTTTATTTTTTTTTTTTTTTTTTTTTAATAAATTGATTATTTTGTAATTGTTTTTTTTATTGTTCCCGCCGTCAGGCGGTCGTAACAAGTGGCGCCCAACGTGGGGCGTGGAGGGGTCTTCGGTGATATATCGGAAGGCCCTCAGCCGCAGGGGTCTGCTGGAGTCGGTGGGCAGAAGCGTTGCCCGTTGGTACAGTCCGTACTAGTACGTGCAGCTGTCGTTCACAAACGTACTGTGGACTTGCAGCTCGTAGTTCTCAATCCGAGTCGTGAACGTGCAGCTCGTATTTCTCAACCCGAACGGAGAACCCCCAGTTTCCAAGGGGGTTGAAAATGATGCGATCCGCTTTTAATTTCTTTTTCGTTTTAGTATAGCACTGATTTTACTACTGTTTAAAAAATGCGAACTAATCACAACTCTCTGGCGTCGGAATTTCTCCTTCTCTCTCCGCGAATTCGTCCTTATATAGGTACATATCGGTTCGGTGGTGGGCCTATTTCCTTCCTGAGGCGACAATGCGTACTGTCAGATTCTCGATTGTTCCGTATGACATGAGACAGAGATATGGAAAGAACGGTACAACCGAAGCAAGACACGCCACGACTACCCTCTATATTTTTGTAAATCCCTGTGGGACTGAGATAGTAATTATAGAATCGAGCGAGATGGAATAGTTCGTAGGAAGTTGAACCGTCGATCGCTATTGTATTTTTTCTCGAAATTTCTGGCTGTGGCGTTTACTATCCGATGTTCTAGAAATAATTTGATTTCCGGCACCGACGAATACCTTATATGGTCGTTGTGATGATATCGCTAGTTAAAGCGCGCGGTTTGCATTCAATTGTAACAACGGGTTATTTGTTTGTTTGTATGTAGTTATTATTTGTATTTATTTTATGTTTATAAACTTGTTACAACGTAACACAGTATGGAAATAATTTATTCAAGAGACCCCGAAGAGGAACCCTAAATCGTTCAAAACGATTTATGGCACCGCAATCGGTAAATGGCGGTTCTCTTTGTATGTTTAAAATTAATTGTGTTATTGTAATGTTTATGTGAAAATAAGGACGTATGCTCACGCTTATATCCTTTATGGGTCGGGTAGAGATGTATTGAAGTCGTGATAGCTTTGCGGTTTAGGCAAGCGGTTGATAATCTCGGCGGTCATGGGTTCAAACCCCAGGCACACACATCTGACTTTTGAAAGTTATGTGTTCACAATGAATTATCACGTACTTTAACGGTGAAGGGAAACATCGTGAGGAAGCCTGCACACCAAAAAGTTTTTAGGAATTTCTTAGTCCGCTAACCCGCACTCGGCTCGCGTGGTGGACTAAGGCAAAAACCCTCTCAGTTGTAGAGGAGGCTCGTGCCCAGCAGTGGGTCGTATATGGGCTAATGATGATGATAAAATTCTTGTATGTCGGTAGCAATAAAGAATTGCCTAAAAACAGTGTTTTTTTTTTCTTCGTATATCTACAATTTAGAGTACAATGCAGTATCAATGAAAAACACCCAACACACAGCTACGTCAGCCCAAAGTCTGTACTAACGAACAAATATTTGTGACACTGAAACTAGCATCATTGCCCCTTTGTACTCTGAGTACGGGCAGCAAAATCAAGCATTGGGAACTAAAATATATTTATTTTAAGCAATTAACTAATGTCGTGATGGCCTCGAGGCTTAGGCGCGCGGTCGAATATCTCGGCGGTCGCGGGTTCAAACCCCAGGCACACACCCCTCCGCCCTGTGGATTGTGGGGGCGTAAGAATTCCGCCACGGTATCCCCTACCTGTCGTAAGAGGCGACCACCAGGGGCCACTGAGGTGGCTGGGCGTACTGCGCGGGCGGTACACTATGATAAAAGCAACCCCGATATTTGCGGCAGAGGGAGTGACTTCTTGACTGTCGCGGACGTTCACAAAAGGTGAGCGTCTAAAATAGCGTAAGTAGAGGGCATCTCAAGCCCTTCCAATTTTGAGGAGTCAGTGACAGTAATAAAAAGGGATTGACATATTTATTGGTTGTCAAATATTTATGAGTGCGTTCAGAAATGTAATACGTTGTGTAGACTATGTATAGCTATGTATGTGACTGTTGGGCGTATTTATAAGTTTTACTTCAGTCGTGTGTATACCACACTTCTAACGCGTGTACATAAGTACACACAGACTTTTTTTTTTCTGTCGGTACCTCTGGCAGCGCCGCGCACACAGCACGCTCCACCGGGCCGCACCTGCATCGTACAATGCACACACTCAGTGCATTTTTGTTACCGCCATCTTGGCAAAGGATTTCCCTTCGCACATACTGTTTCGAAACGCCTAATTAATATTTCACGTCGATGTGTTTTCACAATTGTCTCAATTGTTTGTGGAAAATGTAGTCATTTAAATAGGACAGTTTAGTCCCGTGGCGCAGTTGGCTAGATACCAGCTCGCGAAACGAGAGGCCGCGGGTTCGATCCCCGCACCGAGACAAATGTTTGTGTGATCCACAGGTATTTATTTCGGGTGTTTGTAAGACCGAAAAGTGCCTCTTAATTTCTGATACCCACGACACAGGACTTGTATCTTAATGTAGGGTCACAACTTTGTATGTGACTGTTGGGTGTATTTATTTATTATTTAATTTAAAGTATATACATGTATGTGACTTAAATACGTACTAACTAATTAACCAGTACCGAGTAAGAAGGTAAGCCGCTTAACCATAAACACATTAAATTCGTCCGTAAAATAAATAATTTTGTAAGCGGAATAAACTCAACAATAATGAGAGGATTTTGAATAAAGGCACAAAACAAATGAAAAATTTAAATAAAGGCACAAAACAAATGAAAAATTTAAATAAAGGCAGAAAACAAATAAAAATTTTCAGCAACAATATAAAAAGATTGCAATTTCAACACACGCGGCGCTACATTACTATAACTTAATGAGATTGGACAATGACGCTGTGGAGTCGCTTCGATATTAAAATATATATATTACAATATTTTGGTATCACTCCGGCATATACAAGTTGGCAATGGCTCACAGTAGGATATGCCTTATTTTAGAGACACTATATACCAGTGGTGGTACTTCAACAGAAGCCCAAAAGCCCGGTTCATGAGATACAGCCTGGTGAAAGACGAACAGACGGACGGACGGACAGACATACAGATGCATAGGGAAATCTAAGTAATAGGGTCCCGTTTTATCCTTTGGATACAAATTTGAAATAAAAAATCAAGAACTACTCCATACCACTTCTGTTCGTCCAAGCAGCATATTACCGGTATATCAGTCATGATAACTGAGCTTTTCTTTGTTCCTTTCTAATTAACCAGCATGTTCACCTTGTTGCATGACGTATTTACATACTAGATATCTTTAATTGAATCTAATGGGGCGTCCACACAAACGATACCAACCGTCGTCCAACCATTTATTGGAATATTGGTCGGTGTAAATATAAATCCCATCAAAAACATAACTTGTAAAATAAAACAAGCCTTGCAACTTACTTCTTCTATTGTAAAAAGTTGTGAAATCCTTGTATTAACAAGTCTAAGGAACCTTCTGTCTTAATTTGTTAGGTAATTGGCTAAACTAACATCTTATTACCTTGTAAAGATTAAAAATCTTTTATGTTTTAAGTAAAATAGTTTGACTTGGAAATCGCATGAAAGCACCATACATTTGACATAGCTTAACTTCTTCAAAAAGACTTATAAAGTTGTACAATAAACGACTGTGTGGATGCGTCGTTATTGCCGCATAAAAATCTAGCGGCGGTTATAATTTAGTTTGCAGCTTATTTTAGTAATAAACTTTTTTAATTTATACTTTCTGACTTTACTTTGTTTAGTTATTTTTTATTTGCGTTTTTTAATGTCACGATGTTTGTAATCACCGCAGCTACTCGTATTATCTGTCTTCGTTTCCAATCGCGGTCTGAATACACCCTGTATAAATGTATGTATGTATGTTGCAAACAAGAAGCAATACTAGAAACTCCCTCAGTAACATAAATTATCATTTAAGGGTGTCAAAAACCATCAACTCGCGAAACGAGAGGCCGCGGGTTCGATCCCCGCACTGAGACAAATGTATTAGACGAATGTTTGATCCACAAATATTACCTCCGGGCCTGGGTGTCTGCAAGATCGAAAAGTCTCTCGTAGTTTCTGAAGCCCTCGACACAAGACTCGTATCTTAGTGTGGGATCATACATGGATATGTTACTGTTGGGTGTATTTATTTATTATCTAAACATAAAACAATCAAAAACTTTTGTTTCGATTCGGGAACCGAACCAGCGGCTTTTCCAAGGCTTGTATCTTAATCTAACCAGCTGCGGTACACAGGCTGTTTATTAAGACTGTGGGGCACAGATCAATGTACTATATGTCGGTCAAAGCAAATAATATGCTTACTAAATAAATTATTAAATGATGCACACTACCAACTCAGCGGCAAATACGACAGCAAAAAAGCAAGAACCTATAATTAGTTTATTTGTGTCATAATATACATTTACATTTAATTATTTTTTATTATTGTTATACATTTGCAGTGTTAAAAAGTTAAAAAGCAGTGATGGCCTCGAGGTTTAGGCGCATGGTCGAGAATTTCGACGGTCGCAGGTTCAAACCCCAGGCACACACCTCTGACTTTTCGAGGTTATGTGTGTATTCACAAAGAATTATCACTTGCTTTAACGGTGAAGGAAAACATCGTGATGAAACCTGCACACCTAATGTTCGTAGGAATTTCTTAGGTGTGTAGTCCGCCAACCCGCACTAGGCCAGCGTGGTGGACTAAGGCCTAAACCCTCTCAGTTGTAGAGGAGGCCCGTGCCCAGCAGTGGGACGTATATGGGCTGATGATGAATACATTTACTTTTAAAAAAGGGGGGAACTAATGTGGAGCATCGTCAGCATAGTCGATGAACTCGAACTATGCCAAAATCTGGTATATAAGGCAATAAAGGTTTTATATGCACTGAGTCATCTATTAGCACGCATCAAGACGGTCGTTTCATTTACGTCGCTGCTCTTACCCTACTTACGCAACAATACAGTATACACGTGTATCACAGATTCACGTACATCGGTGACTCCAACGTGAACTGATACAATTAGAACTAATCTTAAGTGGAGGATAATAATTTATAGCTTATTAGTTGTCTGATTTATGTACGAAATAAGAGCAAGTGTAATGTAGTAGAAAAACCGTGTTATCTCGCACCACAATAAAGATAACTCAGCCGTCAGATTTACCCGACAACTTAGGACTTGCGCTAATGCAAAGATTTCCAGCAAGTTTTATACAAATCATTTATAAAATAGACCTTTTGCATGCGACTATGCCTGATTTCGTCCCCCAATCCGCACTAAGGCAGCGTGGTGGAATAAAACCTTAAACCCTCTTAATTTTAGAGGAGGCCCGTGCCCAGCAGTAGGACGGATATCGGCTGATTATGATGCCTGATTTGGTGTAGATTTTGTCAACCTATATAAATTGTATTTCTAAGCACACTTTGACAGTTATCATGTCCTATTTAAATTGGCCTCAGCCCATTAAATATTTGGAAGGCAAAAAGTATTGCTAAGGAATGGGGACATTTCTATTATTTATATATTTATTTGTAGATTTCATCATCAAGCTCCTTTAACGAAAAGCGTTTAAGCCACCACACTGGCCTAGTGGAAGTTAGCGGACTACACACCTAAGAAATTCCTAAGAACTTTTAAGTGCAGGTTTACTCGCGATTTTTACTTCATAGTTAAAGTAAGTGATGGTTCTTTGTAAATACCCACATAACTTCGAAAAGTCAGAGGTGTGTGCCTGGAGTTTGAACTCGCGACAGCTGAGATCCTCGACCACGCGCCTAAAACTCGAGGCTATTACCAGTTTTACTATAACGCTTCAAGAGCCATCAAAACAGGCACAAAAGTAGCCTTTTATACATCCATCCCCAAAAAAGGTTAATAGCGCCAAAAAGTATATTCAGCGGAAAAATTAAAAACTAAAATCTGTGTACTCTATAAACAAAGATGGCCGCCGTAATCCCGGGGTTAACCATACCGCTGCCGGGGAATAAAATAGAGCCGTGTAGAGTTTTGTAGAGCAAGCGGTAGAGTTTGGATTAAGGTATTTTTGTTTTCACCGCACTTGAAGGTAAGTGCCCGAGCTATATTGTAGTTTATTATAATGTAGACGGCGAACGCTTGAGCAACGGTAAATCGTAAGCTCGCTCAATTAAAGAGACAAGTTGTAAAAGCTCTACGTTGCTTTTCATGGGAGAAATTGGGGATGAGTCTTTAATCTCCTGGATTTTTGATGTTGAATTGGTATATTAAAAATTTTGGTAGTTGAAGTTAGAAATAGTTAAGATATTTTATGATTGCTTTTTTTACATTAAAAAATGTAAAAAATTATATAAAAATATGTATAAAAATGAATTCATAGCTTAAATTTAAAATATATAACAGTTCATGATTAAATACTACTTAAATATTGTATAAGAAAAATTTTGTTTGTTGCTTAAATAACTTGTAGAATGTAACTATTATTAAGGAATAAATAAAGGTTTAAATATAATATATGATTGCTTTAACCAATACTTAAAAGTTCCTTACAGGTTCAAGATATACAGGGTGTAAGCAGACCGTGATCGAAAATAAGATAAAATTTAAATACAAAATAAAAAAATAAATACACCCAACAGTCACATACATAGTTCTGACCCCACATTAAGATACGAGTCTTGTGTCGTGGGTATCAGAAACTACGAGAGACTTTTCGCTCTCACATACACCCAGACCCGAAACAAATATTTGTGGATCACACAAACATTTGTCTCGGTGCGGGGATCGAACCCGCGGCCTCTCGTTTCACAAGCTGGTGTCTAGCCAACTGTGCCACGGGGCTGAAATATACTATGTTAGTTAATGTAATAATTTAGTTGTAATTGTATTTGTAAGTCTTTTTGTTTTGAATTTATTCTTATTATCGTCATCATCAGCCAAAACAGGGATGTTATGGAGCTCCGTAACCGTAATCGAAACTATCGGATATCCGAAATAAAAATATATCCGTAACCGTAACCGTATCCGTTTCAGAAGTTTCGAATAGTTTCGGATAGTTCTGTATAAGGGTGGTCTAAAAAAAAAACGACATGTTTCGACTTTCGACAGGTTTTTGTTTCACCGTTCACACGCCACGTGAATCTTGCAGTTTTTTGTTATTTGTAGTCATAACATTACCTCTTTCATAACTAATTAGTTTCTTACTTAAGAGTTGATACTTAATTTAAGAAAGTCTTGTGTTAAGTAGCACTACTTCACTGAAACTTCATCTTAAATGAAAACACTGTGATAAGTACAAAAAACAGTTATTGTTGAAACAAAATATACAACAAAACCAAAAACATCCAAACAGCTGACACTATCCGAAAATTACGGATAATCCGAAATAATTACATATCCGTAACCGTATCCGAAACCGATATAATTTTATTCCTATATCCATATCCGTATCCAGATCCGAAATATCATATCCATAACATCCCTAAGCCAAAATACCTCTAATTCTAAACAAAGGCCTACAACAAATAAATAATTTATGAAATCCATTGTTTTGTTTTATTACATACTGCCTCGTGGTCTCGCGGTACAAGTATGTGCCGTGCGATCTAGAGGTCCTGGGTTCGATTCCCGGGTCGGGCAGTGTTATTGGGTTTTTCCATTAGGAAATTCTCAGTAACAGCACGGAGTCTGGAAATGTGCCCGGAAAACGGCAATAGGCTCGCCCCCTATTGCGTGGGACTAATACATACCTGGCGAAATGTAGGTGCAGAAATGCACCTCTGCATACCCCTTCGGGGAATACAGGCGTGAGTTTTTGGTCACGTAATTATTTTAATTAATAGTAATTTTAATTAAATCTATTTTAATAATTTTAACTGACAAGAGTTAACAACTTGCAAACTTTTAATGTATGGACTTAAAAGCTCTCCCAAAAAAACACAAATGGCCACACATTAGTTCATCTCTGTCTGTACCCCCGGGAATAAGCATGAATATATAAAAAAGAAGTGGTACTAAGAAAATACTATTATCCTGAACATCTAAAATGTATAAATCAACGTCCAAAGAGTATAAATAATATAACCGGAAACGGATGTGATCCGTTATATTAGGTTTACAGCGAATAAGATTTAAACAGCCGCTTCAAGATGTAAGCGCGGTCTCTTTACATTGACTTTAGGGATGGGGTAATATCGATGGAATGACCAATGTCGTTATCGACAACTTTTTCGATCATTATTTTCTCGATAATTATTATCCCCTACGATTTATTATTTTATCCATAAATATCACCTTTTTTGGACTTGATTGCATTGGTATTAGTATGTGCCGAGCGATCTAGAGGTCACGGGTGTGATTCCTGGGTCAGCCAAAGTGTTATTGGGTTTTTTCATTAAGAAAATCCCTGTAGTAACCCGGAGTCTGAATCGACCAAAAAACGGCAATAGGCTCACTCCCTATAAAATGAGACGAAACGACAATTGATATTGATACAGAAATGTACCTCTGCCTAATTGTGAAATGTCTAGTTTATAATTGTTTATTGTGGTGTCAGGATATTCTCGTTTATATGTCAAGTTGTTTTTGTTAAGTAAAGATTTAAAGCTTAAAGATTATTATTTAGAATTTTATAACGCAAATTGGGCTTTTGGGCTATTATGGAAGTATCGCCACTGCTTCCTACCCCTTGATGGCCTACTGCGATAATAGTGTAAAGATTTTCTATAACTATATAAAAGTTGTTTAAAAAAAATTAAAACAGACAACGGTTTCTTTCGCATTCTAAACCAATAAACCGGTCTCGACGTATTAATTAGTTACATGTTACAATATTTTATGGGTGACTTAGAAACACATAAATTACTTTCTTGTGTGATTTAACATTAAGTCTTGTTTATTACAATATATAGATCTATCATCATCAGCCCATATATACGTCCCACTGCTGGGCACGGACCTCCTCTACAACTAAGAGGTTTTAGGTCTTAGTCCACCACGCTGGCCTAATGCGGGTTGGCGGACTACACACCTAAAAAAATCCTAATAACTTTTAGTTGTGCAGGTTTCATCACAATGTTTTCCTTCACCGTTAAAGTACGTGATAATTCTTTGTGAATACACACATAACTTCGAACAGTTAGAGGTGTGTGCCTGGGGTTTAAACCTGCGACCGCCGAAATTCTCGACCGCGCGTCTAAACCTGAGGCCAACACTGCTTAATATAGAACTATACCTGCTTATATTTATTTAATGAATCGTTAAAAATATATCGATTACAAAATAAATTTTCATCTCTTTTCTTACATCTCCATTCTCGGTTGTCTGTAAGAGATCGCCCTGTGCGATAAGACCGCCTTTTGTACTAATGTAATATGATGTACTCCCTTGTATTATTATTATGTGTACAATAAAGTTTTAAATAAATAAATAAATAAACCTGTTACACTCTTATCGATGTCGATAAAATCCACAGCGCATCCCTAAGCCGTTTGCTCGGCAAACCGCATTTTGTGGAAGTCGCTCAACGGCGTTTCCGAAATTAGATTTTCCACTGCGAGCTGTAATACTGATTAAAACACATTTTCTAGTCTGACTCCAGTCCGCCCCACTGACTTTGTAGTCGCAATTGATTCTTGAGCGGTGTAAACCATTCTCTCCCGGGAACCTATGAGCCAAGTACCCTGATAGATGGGGATTTAAGCTGTGTGCTAGTGAAAATATGAAAGAAATGGGTTGGGTAGTTTTAGGGTGAGGCGAGAATAAAGTTTGGTATCCTTACTTTAGTACAAGTGAGATTTTTATGTTATGATAGTTTTGTCTTCACATCTGCCTCGTGGTCTCGCGGTACAACTATGTGCCGTGCGATCTAGAGGTCCTGGGTTCGATTCCCGGGTCGGGCAAAGTGTTATTGGGTTTTTCCATTAGGAAATTCTCGGTAACAGCACGGAGTCTGGAAATGTGCCCGAAAAACGGCAATAGGCTCGCCACCTATTACGTGGGACTGATACATACTTGGCGAAATGTGGGTGCAGAAATGCACCTCTGCCTACCCCTTAAGGGAATACAGGCGTGAGTTTATGTATGTATGTATGTGTCTTCACATCTAAGACCTATTAGAAATATTATATTTGACGAATCGTGATGGGATGCCCATCTGTTACCCTTAGAAAGAAACAGTCATATGTGTTTTGATATTTCGGCTTTCAATATACTTCTTTAAGTTTTTTTAAAAAACTCAACATTGGGATAATACAACAATAATATTGAAATATTAATATTGACTGCCGCGTGGCCTCGCAGTGGAAGATTTAGAGTTCCTGGGTTCAATTCGATTTAAAATTCTCAGTAGCAGCACATAGTCTGGAATTCCGAAAAGCGTCAATAGGCTCGCCCCCTATCACGTGGACTGATACATACCTGGCGAAATGTGGATTCAGAAATGCACTCCTGCTTATCCCTTCGGGGAATACAGGCGTGGGGTTGTGTACATATGTATGTATAAAATAAATAAAATAGCCTTTATTGCTGCTTCTTTATAACACAACATTACTTACAACTACAACATGCCTTTATAATAACCTTTATAATAATTCTATCCTTTTATTTTATTAAAAAAAAACTAATAAAACTAACTATACTACGATACATAATTTGATTTTTCAATTATAGTTATTGTCTGTCGACAAAGGCCTCCTCTAAATATTTCCACATGTTCCTAGTTTATAGTTGCTATATGAATATGGTTATATTTCTTTTTCCTGTTACTTTTTATTTTTGGAGGGTCGTGGTCTTTTTCCCCTCACGAGGACCAGTCGGCTTGGCCATTGGCATATTTATGTATATAGGATATTTTTTTTTAATAGTAAAACGCGTGCTCAAAATAAAGTCGTTAAAGTAACTACAGAACCAATTAGAGTAGTCGCGAAGGAAACCCACTGACGCTACCCTAATGCGAACTAATCTCCCAAGTTAAACGTTTCTTAACGTTCAGTAGGGATGGGGCGTGGGAATCAGAGGTATTTAACGGGAGCTTGCTCCTGTGACGTCACCAAAAATATACTCGAAAAATCAGGGGAAAATGAAGAATTTAATTACATACATACATAACCTCACGCCTGTATTCCCCGAAGGTTTAGGCAGAGGTGCATTTCTGCACCCACATTTCGCCAGGTATGTATCAGTCCCACGTAATAGGAGGCGAGCCTATTGCCGTTTTTCGGGCACATTTCCAGACTCCGTGCTGTTACTGAGAATTTCCTAATAGAAAAATCCAATAACACTTTGCCCGACCCGGGAATCGAACCCAGGACCTCTAGATCGCACGGCACATACTTGTACCGCGAGACCACGAGGCAGTCAGAATTTTATTTATCTTTGAATTCATGAATATCGGTTTGCCTATTGGCGTGGAAGTGTAATGAACTATGTTTTATATACTAGAACAGACAAGTGTTGGAGTGGAAACCGCGCTTAAGCAGACGTAGTGTGGGACGTCCTGCAGCTCGATGGTCCGACGACTTGAGAAAGGTGGCGGGTAGCGGATGGATAAGGGCTGCTCAAGACCGGAATGGTTGGCGCCTACTTGGGGAGGCCTTCGTTCAGCAGTGGACCGCGATAGGCTGAATATATATACTGGCAAAGCAAATTGATCAATTTAGCCTGGTTGTAATTGCAGTGCTCTCCAAATAATATGTCAAACATAAACTGTGAGTTACGATTTTGTGTCACTCTCTTTTCTCTCTCTCCCAAGCCTTCCTACGTGAAGTTTTCATCAGTTCTACTCGTCCCTCGTTTCATCCATGAGTCTCATTTAATTCGGAACGAGCAAGTTTCCGTTTTACGGGCACGTTTGCACTCTCCGTACTGTTCTTCAGAGTTACCCACCAGAAAAATTGCAATCTCACTTGGCAACACCCGGGAATCGAAGACAAGAACTCCCAAACGCATGCCGCTCTACACCTTAAAAGTAACTAAGCACTTACATCTAGAATCAACAACAAATAATGAGAATCAGGTACAGACTGCCAGCATCCCTATCATTTAGTTAATACAATTAAGATACACCGCTTCAAACTGAAAACCATTGGAATTTGCAAACTTTTGATATTTCCAACTGTTTATCTCTGTAAACGTCAACAAGCAAGATAAATAGTGAACTAGCGTGATTGCTTGCACGGACCAATTCTAAACGGTTTTTGTATAATTAAGATTTTAGATTGAATAGAAGGAAAAAATATACTTGGAGGGACTTTGCGACAGAAAGACTGGAAATATTGTTGATTGCAAATATTTGATGGTCTCAAAGTTTAAGCACGCAGTCGAGAATCTCAGCGGTCGCGGGTTCAAACCCTAGTCACACACCTCTGACTATCTGAAATTATGTGTGTATTCACAATGAATCATCACTTTACGGTGAAGGAAAACATCGTGAGGAAACCTGCACACCTAAAAGTTCTTAGGATTTTTTTACGTGTGTAGTCCGCTAACCCGCACTAGGTAAGCGTGGTAGACTAAGGCCTAAACCCTCTCAGTTGTAGAGGAGGCCCGTGCCCAGCACTTGTACGTATATGGACCGATGATGATGACACGACTGTTGCTATTTTCACAATCTAATTACGCATAGCCGCACAACAGTCTTGCAACATTAGTTTATGTTAATAGAATAACCAGGGTTATTTGTAGGCGCTACCACCCTGCGCATTCGGGCTCCCAGTGCATACATTAACCCTCATATAGTTTGTATTCAAGCCTTGTCTCAGCTGCTCCTTATTCTGGTAACAAGTCGCTAGACTAGTTTAAGTTTTAATGCTGTTGCCGTTTCTCGCCAGTGACCATTCTATTTGGAATGTATTGCACTAAAGTACTAATAGATGTAATGTTGTCACTCTGCCGTGACAAAGTAAAAAAAACGGCCAAGTGTGTATCAGGCCGCGCCTAGAATAGCATTCCGTAATAACCCATTATGGCACGTGGATTTAGAAGTCGAGTTTGGTATAAAAAGCAAATTGTTTCGTTTAATTATTCTTTTCATTTAAATCAATTGACTTGGAATTACAAGACTCTCCCGTTAAAAAATCTGTAGGTGCCAACGATTTAAAAAATAATCTCTATGCGAATTGGTAGAACTAGAAAATTACGAAATAGGCATACTTTACCGTTTTCAAGCATGTTTCCACTTGATGTTACAAAATATGAAGGAATGGACTACTAAGTATGTAGAATGCATCAATCAGCGTAATTAATACAAGGACTTCGCCATCATCACACTATTGTAGTCGGAACGGTTCTCCAATAATTGGAATTATACAATATTTATTGAATTACTAGTTTCATTTTATTGAAGGAATAGTTACTTTTACAATAGTGAGTTTTACTGTTTTTATACCTAAGTACGAAACAAATATAACATCACACCCTCTCCCTATGGGTTAGACTGAGACTATAGAATACGAAACACGTCTTTAGATGCCTCCGCTGAGTTTATTATTTATACCTATGCATGCCCTCATGTGAGAACTCTTTATGAGCCCTCTCCCTAAGAAATCACCGATCAGTAGGCCTACCATGACCTTTTAACAAACGATTCAATTGCAGAGCAGTTCAGTTTAGGTTCTTAAACTGAATCGTTTATTTTGGTACCATGACGTTCTTTAAACTGAGTCGCATTTGAATTGTTTCGCAGCTAGTGAATGAACTAAACTTAAAACTGGATCGCTTTGATTGAAAGAGACAACGCTATACATTTATCGTTTCTTTCATCCACCATAGTAGAGTGCGTTCTGAAACTCAACATTTTAAATTGTCGGTATTTACTATTACTATTTTAATCCTATTTTTATGTTTATTTTATTATTTTTATATACTTACTTTATAAAAAATAATATTTAGCTACGTATAAAGGTCTTTATAATTATTTTGATTGCAGTGAAATAAATGATATCGGTACATAACTCTTTAAATAATTTAACATTAAAAATTGGTTCAAGTTTCGAATATTATTCAACATTTGCATCGTCAAGTCGAGGTTGATGTGGCGGTGGATTTGATTTGTTAATTCGACGTTTTTATTAAATTTGAATTAAAATTGTATTAAACAATGGGGTAATTGATTTTTCAACATTCATATTTAGCATTATCAATTTATATATTGAGTTCTTATAATTTTTACCCCGTTTCGCTTACAAAAACATTTGTATCACCATTGGTATTTCAAGTGCTTTTTTTTCAATATAGTAAATACGGTGTAGAGTTAGGTACTTATGGCGAACTCGAACAATTATGGGAGTTTCTTTATAAGCACAAGGATATAGCCATGGGCTATAACAAAACATCACAAGTGAGGGAATTGCGGAAACCCAGAAGCAGGCGAAACTTCGGGTGGAGTAAATAACATTTTTAAACTTTTGTTAAAATAAATAAGAGAAATTAAAGAAATTATGCGAGGAAGATACTGAACATATTTTATTTACAACTATAAAATTGAAATACAAATAAGGTGGTATAAAAAAATTACATTAAATTATATAGTAAATAAAATATTATTTATTATAGATGCTGCCACTCTTGGTTTGTAGTACAACACTCTGTGCACCAAAAGTCAACAATAACACACTTTGAGAAGCCTAATTGTTCTTTCTATTATGTTCCTTGTCCGGACATGAAGAGCTGTATTGTGTCTGTCTGGTGTACCTGGGACTGCAAATATAACTGGAATCATCATATATTTGCGTAATAGATACCCAGAATTTCCTGCAACAAAACAAGTATTATTTTTAAAGCTTCATGGTAATTAACTTAATGCAACTTAAAAATATACTTTTTTGGGTTACACCAATATAATGTGTAAATATATAGCAATATATTTAGAACATAAAGCATTATGTTCTAAGCAAATTATTTACACTTTATAATGTGTATAATGTTAAAGGCAAGAGTTAGTATATGTATAATAAGTTGCATGCATTTATTTTGTCATAAGAAACCAAGTAGATTTGTCACGACTTTCCAAATAATGTTTTAAAGGGTACACATTCCATATAAATGAATCATCTGTAGCGCCTACATAGCTAGCATCTACACTGGTGATTTGCATGTCTGCATCACATATCTAGAAAAACATGACACACTCATATGGATAGACAATATTTTTGTTGTTACTATGATTGTTTAGTTACAGATGATCCATCTCACCAATTGGACATTTAATGAGTGATAATGTTTCCTACATTAGAAATGTTCTTCATGTTCAGCGGGCTTTATACTAGCTATTTGTGTAGTCTATACACCTAAAAACACCTGGAAAGTTGAAATTCTCATAAAACCTGCAATAATTATTGTTTTTGTAATAGATAGTAATAAAAATTCACCAAATTATTATTGTTTATATCAATAAAGGAAAAAAATTCAAGAAACTTGTACATTTAAAAGCTTTTTGAATAAAAGGTATAGGCTTAGGTATTACAACACCAACCTGCAATAAGGCGGTGTGGTGGACAAGTCCTTACAACCATCAATTTTAAGGTGTCTGATCAGCAGTGTAATGCACATAAAAGGTATTAATATTTATTAAAAAAAAAACCTTTTACCTAGCCCATGTATTATTTCTTTCAGCCAGGGTTTTAGGATAGCATATACATATTATCTTGTCATCTGTGGAGAAACAATGCAGGTGGTCACTTCTGCTATTATGGATGATACTGTCTGCTGTGCCATTAGGTGTCCTTTGATGTCCCCAATGGGTCTTTAATAGGACCCAGTTGCATAAAATTACAATGCAGTCAATATCGTTAACAAGAAAAAACACATATTAATCTATTTTGTACATACAAAAATACTTATGAGTTGTTGGAATTACATGTATGAAATAAAATCCAGCATGTAATGAAATGTCTTTCTTTTATTTAATTATAAAATGTTTCTTACCTTTTTATCCACAAAAAGATCGGTAGATTTTACCCGGCACCTTGAACAAGAGTCTTAACTCCTCACACAAACTTAAAACCAAATGTTTAGAAAGCCGACATTGGTAAATTCAGTATCACCGATGACCGAAGTAAACAATTGGATCCATCAGTCGAATTCCGACTGTTCCCTAACTTTGCACCTTTCTTTAGGGCTTGACGTGCTGGCTTCATTGTCTCATTCCATAAATTCGAAAAGAATCAAATATTCAGTCATCTAAAAACAATTTAGGAACGTCTTTTACAGCAGCTTCAGACACCTTTGTTATTATTTATGTATAAATGTATATTGTAACAATATGATCACAAAATCACAATTTTACAACAACAATTTAATTCAATTGTTCACTTATTATCATAAAAAGTTAAAAAAATACACAGAAGTCCTAAAACATACAGAAACTATTAAATTCTGTTGAAAAAATAGTAACTTAAAATGGATCGCTAAATGTATTACTTTTTGACAGTTAAGCGATTCAGTTTAGGTCGTTTCAGAGGGTCATGGTACGAAAATGAACGAACAATAATACTTGACGAACCAAATGTCATTCAATTCTTAAACTGAATTGTTACAAAGTAGTTGAACCTATACTGAATCGCTTTATAGATGTCATGGTACGAAATAACGATTCAGTTCAGTTTAGGTCGTAAAATGAATCGCAATAAGAGTTGATGGTAGCCCTACTGGTCTTAATAACTCCGGCAAGGTTTGGTTTAATAAAATATATACGACTTGCCTTTGCCAAATTTCAGAGTTTTAGGTGTAGACGTCCCGCAGGGGAAGTACCTAAGGAATTTTAACTCCATTATAAATTTCGAAATACATAAACGACATAAATGGTTTTCTTTTTTCAGGTTAACTTAGAATATTGATTTTTCACAGCTTAAATGGTCTACCTTAAGGGTTTTACCCTATAATGATTCGGTTTTTTTTTCTTTTAACCCTAAAAAACATAGTTGCCAGTTATAGAATAAATTAAAAGAAGGGAATTAAAACAGTATGATAAATTTTTCACCAGCGCCAAAATGAAATTGACAATGTGAGTATTTAATAGAATGTGTCGTGTATCGTCTTGTATGTCGTGATGGCCTTAAGATTTGAGTCGCTCGCTTTCATCAAAGTTCGGCAATCTCGGATTCCAAGCTCTTACTGCACTTATGTGTCTATTTAAAATAATTTATCACATAAATACTATCACAATAAAGGAAAACATCGAAAAAAAACTTATCTAAATTATTATTTTTTGGAATTTCTTAGATGAGTAATCCGGCAAACCACACTAGACCAGCAGGCCTGCAAAGCCTTAGTCCCCGGCTTTATCCGTCTCAGGTGTATAAGCCGGTTCCCAGGAATAAGACGTAAATGGGCTGATTTATGATAGACATCGTTACGGTATATAGAAAATTAAATATAATTTTTCAAGAAAATGTAACAGAATAAGGCGTTGTAAGGGATTTTCTAAAGCTTAAAGTTATTAAAGGTGTTCACAAGTTGCGACGGGCGGCGTCTTGCGGGAACCTCACAACTTTTATCGCGTGTAGCTCTGTTCCCATGTTAACGCTGATTTCCTGTCTGTAGTGATGGCCTCGAGGCTTAGGCACGCGGTCGAGAATCTCAGCGGTCGCGGTCATCCTAGACACACACCTCTGACTTTTCGAAGTTATTTGTGTATTCACAATGAATTATCACTTACTTTAACAGTGAAGGGAAAACCTGTGTACCTGAAAAACCTGAAAGTGCAGGGAACCTGCAAACCTAAAGGTTCTAAGATTTCTTAGATGTGTAGTCCGCACTAAGCTAGCGTTTAGGCCTATACCGTCTCAGTTGTAAAGGAGGCCCGTGCCCAGTAGCACGGTAATACTATCATACAGTAGTTTAACTTCATACAAACGGGCGAAAAGCGAGTTATACCTACGCGCCTCGATCGCGGCATGCGCAAGGCATGCACAAACGGGCGGTGTTGTTTTTTAAGCAGTAATCGCGCGATTTTTATACAAAATAAGTGCAAGTGCCTATTTAATATGACAAGTATATATTGTGTTTATATATTGTGGTGTTTTTGGTTACCTGAAATCTTCCAATCAAAAAATAACATGCATTTTTATTGAACACTTCCTATTCCATTCACAAAATATTTTATTTGTTTAAATAAAAATAAAAAATAAAAATAGATAGAAAGTCAAAGTAGGCAGATTGAATTAAAATTCTGCAGGTTCGCAGTCCTATCGCATGTTTACGTACCGCGCGGCTGTAGGTATTTATTTCAAAAATGCGGCCGAGTTAAACTACTGTATATTACCGTGCCAGTAGTTAGACATGGAGTATTATCGGAAGGAGCAAAGTCAAACTTCTTTACATCTTGACAACGTTTTTCATACATATTTATTTATTTACACTTTATGCAGTGCTTGTAAAGGTGGGCTTATTGCGTAGGCATTCTCTTGATAAATCTTGATAATTGAATACCTATTTGTGGATAACACAAACATTTGTCTCGGTACGGGGATCAAACCCGCGGCCTCTCGTTTTGTAAGCTGGTATCTAGCCAACTGCGCTACGGGGCTGTCGATCTCTGCCGGTGATATTTATCTATCTACGTACTTTTATCTCTTCACTTCTTATTCTGATACTTATATCATTGTAAATAAATATATGCGTTTCAGCGAAGTGAAACCACTTATGTAAGAGTTTAAAAGCCCGCTTTAAGCCAGAATACACAAAGATAACATTTAAATTATTGTTTATTCGATACTGTGGGACACGGAGATCTAAAGAATATGGAAATGACTGCTCAAGTCAGCTTTTATATTAAACAAGCGGTTGGACTCTGCTTCGTAAAAAGTAGCCTATGTTTTTCCTAAGGTCCTATCTATATACCAAAAAGCATCTAAATCGGTTTAGTTTGTGGGGCTATCAGTAACAACCATTTTTAATAACAATCAAACCTTTTTTTGTATTAAATGTTATTTTATAAAAATATAGGTAAGTTTTGATTTGAATCTCGATATATGTATACCGAAAATCCAACGCCAAAGTCAAATAAAAGAACAAAACGACCCTAGAAAACATAATTTTTAATAAGATTTCGCCTGCAAGTATAGAAAATCTTCTGGATAATTATAGGTTTGAATCGAACGCACACTCTGAATCTTCAATTTTTATAGTACATAGTTATCTCTAACCACCACTCCTTTGTAACAAAATCTAGCATAATCTATTTTGGACTCACACACTGGTAATTAGGTAAAAAATTTAAGTGCAGAGCCAACAATTAATTAAATAGGCTAATTCAATTATGCTTGATGACATGGGGGATTAGGGATGATGGTGATTACGTAAGTTTTCTTGTAATCATTTTCAACAAAACTTATTTCCGATTTCTTGAATCAATAAAGAAACCAGAACAGATTAAAAATATTATGTAGATACTAGAACGCTTACGTAAGCATGGGAGACGGGAGTATAAGATTTACTTACTATTACTGGAATTAAGAGGGGTAAATAATTTAAAAAAAATCATGATCATCATCATCATCAGCCCATATACCGCTGGGCACGGGCCTCCTCTGCAACTGAGAGGTTTATGCCTTAGTCCACCACTCTGGCCTACACACTGGACTACTCACCTAAGAAATTCTAAAGAATTATTTTTTTGGTGTGCTGGTTTCATCACTATGTTTTCCTTCACCTTTAAAGCAAGTGATAATTCATTGTGAATACACACATAAATTCGAAAAAGTCAAAGGTGTGTGCCTGGGGTTTGAACCCGCGACCGTCGAGATTCTGGACCGCGTGCCTAAACCTCGAGGCTATCACGACTTTTGACGAAAAAAATTGCTACGTTATATTTCAACGACCTGATGGCCAGCATAATTTTCTCAACTGGAGAGAGATGATCGTAGCTGTTTTCTCTCTATTTAGACCGCACTGAATTTAACATCAATGTTGTCATTAAAAAAAATACACATCCAGTAACTTCGCATCAGTGTATCAACAACCGTTCTGTTATGCATAAGCACGTATAACCTCTAAACTGGTTAGTATCTTTTACGAGAACGCCTTCGCGCGAATATTTTTATGTGGCTTTATGTACGGAACATGTGGGTCGCCTGCGGATAGCGCGACCGTAGTTGACTTGCTGATAAAAAGACACTGTGGCGTGAAGAATACCGGTTTGAAATTGGAACTCTATCTGGTATATTTTTTAAACGGCTAAGGAATATAGAATGTGATGCCATAGCATGGAAACACGCCATTTTGTTTCTGGGTAACAGAGTTTAAAGATTCTTATAAATGAGAATGTTAATTGATTTTAACATAAAGATTTATTCGACCAGTGATCGTAACAAACATAAATTGACACGACGTTTAACATGAAATTGAAATAACAAAACGTTAACATTAATGAGGGTGAATTGATAACAAAAGCGTTGACGTTTAGGACAGAGCTTCCGCACTGTAAGCCGGCCGATCACTGAGTGCCCTCTGACGTTCAGCAGCGCCCGTTATATAGGCAGCCGGCGTCATGACGACCAACAGCTACCCTCGGAGTGCTTTTATTTGTAACAAGATAAATAAATATTGCCTGGATTTGAAGTACGTTTTGAATCTAAGTATCAATTCTTATATGCCTTTCTGACTGACTCATGGTTCAATCAATTGTTAATGTGTGCCATACGATTTAGAGATCACGGTTTGATTTCCAAGGTCGAGAAAAGCGTTAAAAAGTTCTCAGTACCTGAACCGTGTTTGAGTACGTGCCCAAAAACCGGCCAAGTCCGAGTCGGACTCCCGCATAAAGGGTACCATTAGTTATAAAAAACGGCAAGAAAACATGTCTGTTGTATGGGAGCCCTTAAATATTTATTTATTCTGTTTTTTAGTATTTGTTGTTATAGCAGCAATAGAAATACATCATCTGTCAAAATTTCAACTGTTTATCTATCACGACTCACAGTTCATGAGATACAGTCTGGTGACAGACGGACAGACGGAAGGACGGACAGAGAAGTCCTAGTAATGGGGTCCCGTTTTACCCTTTCGGTACGGTACCCTAAAAACAGCAAAAGGCTCGGCCATTATAAAGTACGTTTTGCTTATAACATCGTGTATTTCAATATGATAACAAAAAGCCTGATCTACTACAAAATATTAGTTCAACTTGCAACATTAAACTAAATTCTCTACAACAAAATCCAATATTCTGGGAAAAATGCAAAGAATATTGAATAAAATAAATTTACGCATAATTATTAAGTCCGGCGGGTTTGTCTGTGGTCTATGCTTTATAGTCTATGGTAATGCCGCGTTAGATTCGTCGAGGCGCCGTGTTTGGGCGCCCGCCAAACATGTAATGAAGATCAATGCTCTGCCACGTTGTAACCAAAAGACTATTGTAGTGTTTAGGGCTCTCAGAATTAACCTATGATGCAATCAGCCTACCCACGCTAAGTTAGACATTAAAACGAAAAATTAGATAGCAATGTTGTTTTAGTGCTCTTTGCTCAAATTTGTCGATTTTGGATCGATTTCGATTTCGTCAGAAAGCATATTTTATTTATTTTTATTGTATTTGACATAAAGTCATGATGACTTTTTCTTATGATCCTAGGTCTTATAACAAGTGTAATGAAATTTTTAAAAAAGCAGTAGATATGTCATGTACATAGAAGTAACATAGGTACATAATCATCAGCCCATATATGTACGTCCCACTGCTGGGCACGGGCCTCCTCTGCAACTAAGACGGTTTAGGCCTTAGTCAACCACGCTGGCCTAGTACGGGTTGGCACACTATACACCTATCTAAGGCTTCCTCGCGATGTTTTCTTTCACCGTTAAAGTACGTGATAATTTATTGTGAATACACACATAACTTCGAAAAGTCAGACGTGTGTGTCTGGGGGTCACTGTACATAATAGACCTATAAGATTTAATATCAATTTAACATTATAAAGGATTAATTCGGCATAAAATTGATGGCCGGATCTTCCGTTCCACAGCCGCACTTCTGATCCTAGGCAATAGAATAAAGTCTTCCTTTGTACCTATGCGGGGTCAATGACACACTTAACTATCCGTGATGGAGACCTGCCAAGGCGTGAAACAATAGACGCTACAGTTTCTATTGGGTTTATCTAGAAATCCGATGATCCTTTGATAATAAAACAATCTTAATATGCATACATTAGCCGTCCAGGTATTACCTGAACAAATTTTTCAAAGTTAATAAGCGGTAGCTTAGTAGAAGAAATATGTTTTAACTACCCCATCAGAAAGTGGGCCGCTGCAATAAAAATAAATTGAGGCGGGGTTAGTCCTTAACCCTGAAGTCGTGAGGCCTTAGTCCACCAAGCTGCTGGCCTAGTAAGGGTTGGCGGACTACACACCTAAGAAATTCCTAAGAACTTTTAAGTGTGCAGGTATACTCACGATGTTTTCCTTCGCCGTTACAGTAGTTTTATTGTGAATACACACATAACTTTGAAAAGTCAGAGGTGTGTGCCTTCATACCCCAGGTTCATACCTGCGACCGCCGCGATTCTCAACCTCGAGGCCAACGCTACTATCTATCTTGTTGTATAATAATAAGTGCATAAAGGTCATGAGAGGTCGTCGATATCGAAAAATACAAAAAATTAACAATGAGTAATAATCAAATTTAGGTCATTATTTAATAACGGAGTACAATACTATTATGTCAGCGATCGGAAGTCTATGGAAGTCACGAAATTGTGAATCACGGCTCATAATATCTATTATGATTCAGTCTGTGTTGCCTCACTTACAAAGTTGAGGATGAAATCGTGAACAATCTAAAGGTGAATATTGCCACAAAAAACCTAGATGCAGTCTAAAACATCATACAAACTTGATCATCATCATCAGCCCATATACGTCCCATTGCTGGGCACGGGCCTCTTCTACAACTGAGAGGGTTTTAGCCTTAGTCCCACACGCTGGACTAGTGCGGGTTGGCGGACTACACACCTAAGAAATTCCTAAGAACTTTTAGGTGTGCAGGTTTCATCACGATGTTTTTAACAGTGAATATTGCCCCAAAAATCCTAGATGCAGTTTAAACTATCATGTTTGATCGTAACAGAAGAATTGTAAATGCAGTGCTGTTAAAAATTAATTGTTAAAACAATAAAGCGAGGAATGACTACAATTATATATTCTAACCAGTTTCCTTGAAGGGGCAAGCAAAGGCATAAGTCTAAACGCACGTCTCGCCTCTGTATTGCATATTAATACCATAGTTACGTGATAGGAGCGATTAATAATAATAAATTCTTTATTAGACAACATCATATACGGACCCACTGTTGGGCACAGGATTCCTCTACAACTGAAAGGGTTTAGGCCTTAGCGGTGTGCAGGTTTTTTCACGTTGTTTTCCTTCACCGATAAATTACAATACAAGTAAATAGTAATCAATCCTCTTTAATCCAAAAAAGTGGGATTCAGGCCGCTTCTGATAGAGCGCTCTGGAAGTCTATGGGGGAAACCTATATTCAAAAAGTTGGATTCAATTAAATTGGCACATAGCAACTCTAAACTTGGCTCCAACTCGAAAATCATTATATTCGGTAGCATTATGTGATTCGCGCCGCCGCGCGGTCACGACTTCTCCAAGTCAATTGTTCACTAGAGGAACTATTTTAACCGACTTCAAGACACAAACATGAAGTTTGCCGTTTAATTACCTAAGACAGGGTTTCTGAAAGTGGGGTTGGCGAACTCCTAGGGGTTTGCCATTCGAGGGCAGTGACTTGATGCCTAGCAGGCACGTGCGGCACACATAGTGGCTACAACATACTTATGTGAGAGTGGGCTTTCATACCTGGTCATGATAAAAACTAAATACAGAAATCGACTTGATACCGAGTGAGAATTAAGGTTAAAATTTTCCAAAGTTACTTATTAAATTCACTCCATTTGCGACAAGAAACAAGCTAACCCTTTGTTGGGGGGGGGGGGGGGGTTAATTAGTTACTTTAGACTTAAGGGGTTCGCTGTCACCTGGAAACTTTAACATGGGTTCGTGAAACCAAAATTTTGAGAAACCCTGACCTAAGACATGCGGACGGGCTGGCCGGCATAGAACTGTCGAGAGGCGATTGATAGGAATTGCTTATAGGCCGACATAACATATACAACCACCAACCAATATACAGAATGATGCTAAAAACGCATAAAAAATGGCATTTACCGTCAAAGTATTTAATGCACTCCCTCCTGAAATTAGATCGGTTAGAGCTCGCCTGGCATTTAAATGAAAGTTCGGCATCTGTTTTTAAACAAATGAATTTAAAATAAATGTCTTGTATGTATGTATTTATGTATAATAATATGTAGATATAGATAATATCATTTGTATATATTTTATGTGATATGTGCATTACGCTACTAGGCCAGCGTGGTCGACTAAGGCCTAAACCAACTCAGCTATAGAGGAGGCGCGTGCCCAGCAGTGGGACGTATATGGGCTGATGATGATGATGATGTGTATTTATAATTTAAATAGATATAAATATGACTGCCTCGTGGTCTCGCGGCACAAGTATGTGCCGTGCGATCTGGAGGTCCTGGGTTCGATTCCCGGGTCGGGCATAGTGTTTTCCTGAAGATAATCTCAACAGCAGCACGTAGTCTGAAATTGTGCCTTATTGCAATATGTTCGCTCCTTATAACATTGGACGAAAGCATTAGTGCCTGCTTACCCCTTGGGAAATACAGGTATATGTATGTATGTAATGCCTATATTCTTTCTCTAAGTCTCATGACCATACCAAAAAAAAAACAAATCGGTTATTCCCAAGCATCGCATACATTGGAACTTTTTGATGAAATGTATAAATTAAGTACCTTCATGAAGAAAATATAAGATGAGAAAAAAAAATTGTAATCTTTTTTCGCGATATATGAGTTCGGATCATAATGCTCCTCCTTAGTCGACAAAAATTAATTATCAATTTGAAAAAATTACATTAAAATCACCTTAACATTTTTCATCATCATCATCATTATCAGCCCAAGTTCCAGTCCACTGCTGAACATAGGCCTCCCCCAATGACTTCCACACGTCCTATGCTGCGCTTACCGGTACGTATTAACATTTTTACAACTAGAAAATTATATTATTAGAAAAATAGTATAAAATTACGAATTTCATCAGAAACAATAAAAATAAGACAGTGTCCTAAAAATAGGACAGTGGGGAGGAATGGCTTAAGCAGTTTTCAAATTAAATCGTTACAAACATAAAACATTTTTTTTCCTCTTTAGAATGATCTAGAACATTCGTCAGCGTTTTACATCTTATTTACATTTCCACCTCTATAATAATTCGCCATTTGTATTTGTGAATCGTGAACTATAATATTCCGCTCTCTCGGCTCGTTATATAAAACTGGCGGTCTTGGGGGTTCAGCTGTCATTTCCTAACTAACCCGTCTAGTGTCACATTCGAGAAGTTTCCAATTTGTGCCAGTGGTTTATTCGTTTTTAATTTATTTAAAAGGTGAGTTATATTTATAACCTGTTTTTTTTTTAACTATAAACCCTTTTTTTATTATTTATCATTGAGATATGATATGGTTCAGTTGTAATGATAATTTTTGCAAAACATTTTTTTTTCTGCTTAATTATATAGTAGTAAATTGTAATATATTCAATTATTCTACCAATACACTTATTACGCCATTTTTATAAACTTTTATTTTTTTATTTTGAGTAAGTTTAAGCACTGAAGTCGCGATAATTCCCTTTGGAAGTTGTAGAAAATTTTCGCACGCAAATTTTCCTTAGATATTTCTATTTTTACAACCGACTTGTCACCTTTGAATAGACGATACAATAATACTATTCGACCAATCTGAAAACATTCGTCTGTTTTCGAATTCTAAATTAAAAAAAATTGAAAATGCCATACCTTTTATCTTTTTAATAATTGAAGGAGGTTGACATACGACACGACTTAAAAGGCAGCCCTCGTATACTCAGCCTATCGCCGTTCACTACTGAACATGGGCCTCTCCAAGAAATCGCAGATTGAGCAGACCTCATCCATCCGTTCTCGTTCGTGATCTTTTTTTTATTAGTATTTAACTAGGATTTAGGATTTCATGCTGGATAAATACTAGTTGGTGCATTCATAGTACATATATCCTCAATTCTGAAAAAACTCTCTATTCAATTCTTAAGGCCATATACCTTAAAACAATATACTGCAAATGGCTCCTCAAAGACAGATGGTCATGCTTTAGTTCATGACAAAAATTCCCATCATTAAACACTGGTAATTCTAAATCAAAAAACTTACTAAAACTAAAAACTAAATCTACCAAAATGGTACATTGTCTTCGAACCTCCGCCCCCTCCGCCCCTCTTCGAGTAGTCATACCATTTTATAATTGGCCCTCGTCGTGACATATTTTGATATAACACCATAGAACTAATGAGGCGTTGATAAAAAATAAGGTCGATTCACATGTAACGACAATTCTCACGTTAACAATCGTGTAAGTGTGACGGCGGCGTTCCCACGACATGATTGTTTGGAAACTTATTGTTTTGACTCTATGGAAAACTATTAGTAGTGTCGATGACCTTTGGAAAGCTGTGTAGTAAAAAATCTTCCAAACAGACGTATAACCTCGCATTTAGATAAAAACAAATGTTATGTAAATGTATTAGAAAATTTTTGCTGTTACAAATATTAAAACTAGCAGTTGTGGTTAACGCAAATTTTCTTTCCATCATCAGCCCATATACGTCCCACTGCTGGGCACGGGCCTGCTCTGCAACTGAAAGAGTTTTAGGCCTTAGACCACCACGCTGGCCAAATGCAAGTTGGCGGACTACACACCTAAGAAATTCCTAAGAACTTTTGCAGGTTTCCTCACGATTATTCCTTCACCTTTAAAGTACGTGATAATTCATTGTGAATACACACATAACTTCGAAAAGACAGAAGTGTGTGCCTGGGGTTTGAACCCACGACTAAACCTAAACCACGAGGCCAGGCCTCTTACAGAAATGAACTCAGCAAAAGTAATAAATATTTTTCATAACCTTTCAGAACACACAACAAAAGCCATGAAGCACATAATCTACTTCTTCTTCATAACGAGGGTGGTATCTGAAGAAGTGACAACGCCAGCCAACCTCCTAGGCCCTCGGCATTTCAACCACCACGCGTTTGATGCTGAACAGTATCTGAAGAGCCTCAATCTACCTGTTCCTACAAAGTGAGTATTTGCATAAATACCTCCAACAGTCACATACATAGTTCTGACCCCATACTAAGAAACAGAGTGTTTTCATAGATATCAGAATAATATATCAAATAATAGTAATATGGGGCGAGCCTATTGACGTTTTTCGGGCACATTTCCAGACTCCATACTGTTATTAAGAATTTGCCGTTGGTAAACCTACAATAAGCAGTGATGGCCTCGAGGTTTAGGCGCGCGGTCGAGAATTTCGGCGGTCGCAGGTTCAAACCCCAGGCACCCAGCTCTGACTTTTCGAAGTTATGTGTGTATTCACAATGAATTATCACTTGCTTTAACGGTGAAGGAAAACATCGTGATAAAACCTGCACACCTAAAGTTCTTAGGAATTTCTTAGGTGTGTAGTCCGCCAACCCGCTCTAGGCCAGCGTGGTGGACTATGGCCTAAACCCTCTCAGTTGTAGAGGAGGCCCTTGCCCAGCAGTGGCCAACCCGCACTAGGCCAGCGTGGCGGACTAAGGCCTAAACCCTCTCAGTTGTAGAGGAGGCCCGTGCCCAGCAGTGGGACGTATATGGGCTGATGATGATGACATACATAATTTCGAAAAGTCAGAGGTGTGTGCCTGGGGTTTGAACCTGCGACTGACGAAATTCTCGACCGCACGCCTTAACCTCGAAGCCATCACTGCTTGTATACTGACTCCAGAATAAACAATTCTGGCGTTTAGGGCTCAAAAACGATGCATTCGAGCAATCACAAACATTGACTCAACCGACTCCTGCATACCATATTTTAAACAACTTAAGATATTCCCACTTCCGTGTATGTTTATCTATGAATGTGCTATTTTTGCAAAAACAAATATCCACCTTTTTAAATTTAGTAACCGACCCAGACGCAATGATAAGATGACATATATACCCCACAAAACTGCATTATTTCATAAGAGTGTGTTCCACCTGGTTCCTCAAATATTTAATAGGCTACCGAAGTCCATTAGAGACTTGAATGACATTAATAATTATAAAGGTGACTGCCTCGTGGTCTCGCGGTACAAGTATGTGCCGTGCGATCTAGAGGTCCTGGGTTCGATTCCCGGGTCGGGCAAAGTGTTACTGGGTTTTTCCATTAGGAAATTTTCAGTAACAACCCGGAGTCTGGAAATGTGACCGAAAAACGGCAATAGGCTCGCCCCCTATTACGTGGGACTGATACATACCTGGCGAAATGTGGGTGCAGAAATGCACCTCTGCCTACCCCTTCGGGGAATACAGGCGTGAGTTTATGTATGTATGTATGTAGGTGCATTGTTTAAATTTTTATTGAATAAATGTTATTATAATTTAAATGATTTGCTTAGTATTAATTGAGATGTAGTAATGCTTTTGGTTTGTTTTTATAGTGTAATATAGTTGTAAAGTTAGATTTACATTAGATTTAAGTTGCATTATTGTATGCCAACACGGCGGGTCATAGTTGTAACATTCCTATGCACCACAATAAAATATATTTGAATTTTAATTTTAATTTAAAATAGACAATACGCAATTGCCTTTGGGCTTCCACCGCCACTGGTACTGTGTTATTACTTCGTCGTGAAAGAAAAAATAACAAAAAACAAATATACATATAATGAGAACGTGGACAAACCGCAAATTCGGAAATGATGTCTTATTAAATCTCAAAATAATATTACAAACACACGCGCCCCACGCGCCACACGCGGCATTTCAATAATTCTAAACACGCGAGCCTATTGCCGTTTTCGGGCACATTTCCATACCGTTCTACTACCAAACTATCAAAGTATTTTTTCTCGACCCAGTCATAGAACCTGAGGCACAGATATTATTGCATATACTTGGGCAGAGGGACCAAAGAGGCAGTCATTGCAGTCCATATATATGTGGAATACTAAGTATGCTGACTTTGACTGCCTCGTGGTCTCGCGGTACAAGTATGTGCTGTGCAATCGCGAGGTCTAGGGTTCGATTCCCGAGTCGAGCAGTGTTATTGGGTTTTTCCATTAGAAATTTCTCAGTAGCAGCATGGAGTCTGAAAATGTACTCGAAAAACGACAATAAGCTCGCCCCTATTACGTGTGACGAAAGCACAATTGGCGGAATGTGGGTGCAGAAATCTCTACCTATGTTCGGCGTATAGTCAAAGTCAAAGTCAAAATATCTTTATTCAAATAGACTTTTACAAGTTCTTTTGAATCGTCAATTTTACACATCTTAATTTTTTAAACTATTGCCGCTTCGAAACGTGTTATAGCTGTGGAGAAGAAACGGCAAGAAACTCCCTCAGCAACACGACATGTCATTTTTTCTTTAAAAAAAACAGCAATATAATTATGTCTTTTTTTCATTACATTATTTAAATTTTACATTATAAATGTCATAACGATACAAACTGTAGCAACAAAACAAAACTCCGATCAATTTACTTACTCCCAGGGCTTATTATCTTCAATAAAATCTGAAACTTTATAGTATGCTTTTTTGTAAAGCTTATCTTTAATTGATTTCTTAAACATTGTCAAGGGAAGCTCTCTAATAGCCTTCGGAAGTTTGTTATAGAAGCGTATACATTGCCCCATAAAAGAGTTATTAACTTTCCGGAGACGAGTTACGTGTTGAACGAGATTACATTTGTTCCTAGTATTTTTATTGTGTACATTACAAATTTTATTTATTTTTACTATATAGGCGCGTGTCTTCGTAAGTATAATTTAATTGAACGATATTCGAGCCTCTTACAACCAAAGGCCAAAACAGCTAACAAGACATTTGAAAACTATTGGGTTTACTTATCAAAGGGGAGTTCGAAGAAGCAATCCAGTTAGAGCAATTTTCGTGTTTGTTCTCCGCACTGTAATTGATTTAGTCGCTAATCAACCAATTACAACACGTTGACTTGCTAATAGTTTGAACTTTAAGCGTGGTTTTTGTAGGCACTTGAATTTGAGAGCAGTGATAGCATTAATATCTTATGATGGTTAAAGAGCGCAGATTCATGAGAAACGAATGATAATATATTTTTTTTACTGTAGTCTTGTGTATTTTAATAACGTTGATATAATTTAATTCAATATTATCATCATCATCATCAGTGCAAAATACGTCCCACTGCTGGGCACGGGCCTCCTCTACAACTGAGAGGGTTTAGGCCTTAGTCCACCACGCTGGCCTAGTGCGGGTTGGCAGACTACACACCTAAGAAATTCCTAAGAACTTTTAGGTGTGCAGGTTTTATCACGATGTTTTCCTTCACCGTTAAAGCAAGTGATCATTCATTGTGAATACACACATAACTTCGAAAAGTCAGAGGTGTGTGCCTGGGGTTTGAAACTGCGACCGCCGAAATTCTCGACCGCGCGCCTAAACCTCGAGGCCATCACTGCTTCCAATCCCTTTGAATAATTCAATATTATAATATCAATCAATCAAATATGAATGACTCGTGATGGCTTCGAGGATTAGACACGCAGTCTAGAAACGATGGTCGCGGTTTCAAACCCCAGGCACATACCTCTGACTTTTCGAAGTTATGTGTGTATTCACAAAGAATTATCGCGTACTTTATCGGTGAAGTATAACATCGTGATGAAACCTGCACACCTAAAAGTTAGTACTTACACCTGTTGTCCGTCAACGCACACTAGGCCAGCGTGGTGGACTAAGGCCTAAACCCTCTCAATTGTAGAGGAGGCTAGTGCACAGCAGTAGGACGTATATACCTATATGGGCTGATGCTGATGATGATGATTATAATATCAAGAAACGCTCAATCAAGGAATTTCACTGGTACTAAAATATATTATAACACTGCCTTACTTGACATGTCCTCGGCTTTCCTTCCAAACGGTTAGTGCTAGGAAGATGAAACTTTGTATGGATATGTGTAAGTGCTACGACAAAGCACTTCGACAAAGTGCTAAAATAAAGTCGCAAAAAATATTTTTTATTGTGTTATCTTCCCTGTGAAAAAAAAAAGCAGTGATGGCCTCGAGGTTTAGGCGCGCAGTCGAGAATCTCGGCGGTCGCGGGTTCAAACCCCAGGCACACACCTCTGACTTTTCGGAGTTATGTGTGTATTCACAATGAATTATCACTTGCTTTAACGATGAAGGAAAACATCGTGATGAAACCTGCACACCTAAAAAAGTTCTTAGGAATTTCTTAGGTGTGTAGTCCGCCAACCCGCACTAGGCCAGCGTGGTGGACTAAGGCTTAAACCCTCTCAGTTGTAGAGGAGGCCCGTGCCCAGCAGTGGGACGTATTTGGGCTGATGATGATGATGATGATGTGTTATCTTCCCTGAAGAACTCTCATTTAGAGTGGGGATGATTTTCTTCTCGCAACTACCCCATAGTGTGGGGTACCATAAGACAGGTCTTTTAACATTGAGAGGTTGCTAAGACGATTTATTAATTAAGGTATTTCTATGCGGGATATTCGACTTTGAAACGCTTTTTTTTTGTAAAACAGGGCATCTCTCCCCCTAAAAGCTAAACGGCTTGATAAACCTAAAAAAAATCAGGTCTTTTTCAAATATGCTAACAAAACTTCTTCCTTTCAGAAAAGGTCCCGTGCTTTTCCCTAAGGACGCCCCGCCGCCGCCAAGACCCCCTCTCGTGGTCACATCGAGACCCCTCATTGAATCTATAGCGAGGAGCAACCTCAACCCTCAACCCGTCAACAACTCCGTCGCAGAATCGTCTAATAACGGGGTGTCGTTTGTACCCTACGTTGGAAGGGTTAGAGACTACGAGTCGAATAGACCCTACTACGTGACAGATAGATATTATGAGGTAAGGTCTTATATGATGGCGTCAGATGGTATCTTTTACCTTAGAAAGATTGGGATTCGAATTATGCAGGTCCGATTGTAACGAGATTACAGGCTGTTCTTGGATCGCAGTTTTATAGATACATATATAGGTACATAACCTCACTAGGTAGGTAGAGGTGCATTTCTGCACCCACGTCTACATATGTTTTTGTCCCACGTAATATGGGGCGAGCCTACTGTCGCTTTTCGGGCACATTTCCGGACTCCGTGCTGCTACTGAGAAAATCCTAATGGGAAAACGCAATAACACTTTGCCTGTCCTGGGAATCGACCCCAGGGCCTCTAGATCGCACGGCACATACTTGTACCGCGATACCACGAGGCAGTCTCATAGATATCGGACGTATTTGTTGACTTTAGCTGCATTTCTAGACTTGATGTTATTGCTAAGAGTTTTGTCATGGACAAACTTCTTACTCGGTAAAGTTATATAACCCGGTAAATCGGTCATGGGTTCTCTGGATTGCACGCATTAAAAACATCTGTGTTTGATTCGATCCATGACAAATATTTGTGTGGCTAATAATTGTTTCAAGTTTGATTGTTTGCGAGTCCGAAACATCTGTATGTCTGTGTCGTATTTTCTGACTCAATAGACTTGTATCTTAATGTACAGTCAGAACTATGTATGTGACTGTTAGGTACACTCACAGTTAAATAAGACTAGGAAAGAAATGTCGGCATGCCGAGCGAGCCGAACCTACTATTAGACTATCATATTTATGACACGGCCGCTTCTTAGTAATTTGCGTTTTATAAATGTGTCACATCCAATAGCAGCCTTTCATTTTTGTTTGATATTTTTATCATTCGTCGTGTGATCGTAGTAGAATGAATAGGTGACAGACATGCGGCGACACTCGTCCCCATACAAAATACTGTCTATTTTCCCTTCTCATCTTATTCAGCCGTTCTGTGAGTACACTAATATATTACCAAATATAAGTTCATAAACTTACCTTATTCATTCCAATCAACTATTTTTTTTTTTACTTTTGTTCTTAAACTTTTACTTTGCACTCACTTAAAAAAACCCCGGCTAGTTACCGGAAGTCTATTCAGCGTCCCCTATTGTAGAATATTACAGCACGTTATAGTTTATTTGCAAAGAAATAGAGCTAGTTTTGAGAATAGCGGTGACAATGGCTGACGCTTGCGGTATTATTTAGGTCGATGTGGCCTCTCCTTTGTGTAATGACTTGCCATCTTTTGTGCATGAAGCTACTGTCAACAGCCACGAAAATAGCGGTTCTAATTCGCTACTATTTGGTGTCTACCTTCTTTTCAATGAAATGAAATGAAATAATATTTATTGAATGTATAAAATGTCAAATACATCACTTAGTCATTTCAAAATTTTGTTTACCACCCTGTTGAGGAGTCATCACTAGAAAAGAACAGGCAAGAAACTCTAGTGTTGCTCTTTTCCAATCATAAGATAGTTTACAATATTGATACTGGTGCAACTATTTAGTCATTGACATTATCATTTAGATTGTCAATTATTTTTTTACTTACAATACAGTTTGAAAAGCAGATTCTACTAGAGATTAAAGGTAAAGAAACGTTACTCTTTGGAGTTAATAACACAATCATTTAATTTGATTAAGGGCAGCTTATTTGTTCATTTAAAGTGATACGTCATACGTCCCACTGCTGGGCACGGGCCTCCTCTACTATTGAGAGGGTTTAGACCTTAGTCCACCATGCTGGCCTAGTGCGAGTTGGCGGACTACACACCTATGATATTCCTAAGAACTTTGAGGTGTGCAGGTTTCATCACGTTGTTTTCCTTCACCGTTAAGCAAGTGATAATTCATTATGAATACACACATAACTTTGAAACGTCAGAGGTGTGTGCCTGGGGTTTAAACCCGCGACCTCTCTCTCGACCACGCACCTAAACCTCGAGGCCATCGCTACTTCTCGGTACCCATCTATGTAATGTTAAGTCACCGCTGTTTCGAAGGCCGCACAACGCCTCCACGGATTCCGTGATATTATTTTTTTCCATCCATTCAATTCCTTGGGAAAGATGATTGATTAAGCCCATTGTTGGGCGTGGTAATGCGCAGGTGTTGTCTGACCCGGCCTCGCGGGCCCTTCATTAATTAAGAACATCGTGATACACATCTTTTTGATAAGGAAACCGATAAACATACACGATTGAGCGTTTCAGAGGTTAGATTCCCGAGTCGGGTAGTCCCTAGGTATTTTTGTTTGATAACTCTTCATCAGCAGCCCTTCTTAGGTCCACTGCTGGACAAGGGCCTCTCCTACGGCACGCCACTGGACTCGATCTTCGGCCCTCCTCATCCAACCGCTACCAGCCACCTTGCGAATATCGTTACCCCACCTAGTCAGGGGGCGCCCTACACTACGTTTGCCGAGTCGTGGTCTTCACTCCAGAACCCGTTTCCCCCAACGGTTGTCGATTCTACGACGGATGTGACCTGCCCACTGCCACTTCAGCTAGCTAATCCTTTGGGCTATGTCGATAACTTTGGTTTTCTGACGGATGGCATAATTTTTGATCCCATCTTTTAGAGAAACCCCCTACATAGCCCTCTCCATAGCTTGCTGAGCGACCTTTTATTGGTGGTTTCCTTTTAATGTAGGTGACTGTTGAGTGTTTATTTGATTTATACATACATACATACATAAACTCACGCCTGTATTCCCCGAAGGGGTAGGCAGAGGTGCATTTCTGCACCCACATTTCGCCAGGTATGTATCAGTCCCACGTAATAGGGGGCGAGCCTATTGCCATTTTTCGGGCACATACTTGTACCGCGAGACCACGAGGTACCTAAAAATAGTTAAATGGGACTTAAAATACAGCTAAGTTATAAAGAGTGTAAAAATTTTGCCTGTCCCTTTAGGAATACGGGCGTGAGTGTGACACAACTTACCTACGGACTTTTTACTTAATTAGCAACAGTGGATATGGAAATAAACCTTTGCCTGCATTTTATATACACAGGCACGGTAATACTATCATACAATAGTTTAACTTCATACAAACGGGTGAAACGCGAGTTATACCTACGGGCCTCGATCGCGGCATGCGGTGGCATTCACAAATAATTAACACGTACTTTAACGGTGAAGGAAAACATCGTGATGAAACCTGCACACCTAGAAAGTTGTTAGGAATTTCTTAGGTGTGTAGTCCGCCAACCCGCACTAGGCTAGCGTGGTGGACTAAGGCCTAAACCCTCCCAATGGTAGAGGAGGCCCGTGCCCAGCAGTGGGACGTATATGGGCTGATGATGTTATAAAAGCGTGATATTATATTTATTTTCAGACGCAGACAGCGCTCCCTGTATACAAGTTGGCGAGTCAGACAAGAACTATCCCGAATCCAGAACAAAGGCTTGTAAATTACGAATACCAGGTAACTTAAATTATTCAACGCGACTCAAGTCTTTAAGCAATTTGTTTCCTAATGAGATTACTTAAACGATTGTTTTTATTTTGTTTACGTTGTCTTCTGTCTCTGGATTTAGTAAGTTTAGTTTACTATAGGCTTGGGATCGTTTCTAGGCACAGTTAATTTAGTTTCTTACTTAGTGTCTAGATTTCTTGACTTAAACTACGAGAGACTTTTCGGTCTCATAACCACATATTTGTGGACACCAACAATTGTCTCGGTGCGAGGATCGAACCCGCGACCTCTCGTTCCGCAGGTTGATATCTAGCCAACTGCGCCACGGGGCTGGCAATTTTTTTTAAATAACATAGTGTTTTTAAGCGTAGAAAGTATATGTGATAGAATGCACGTTAGAATCGTGCTCTGAAACAAATGTTTGCATAATTTAAGAACAATTGTAAAGGAACAACACTTTTTATGTTTAAGATCCACCATACAAAGTTCAAGTCTCAGAGAGTAATTACATAAAAAGAAAAGATATTAGTAATTAGGTAGATAATCTGATCCTAGCGCTTATGCTTATCAAATAAGATTAATCAAAAACTTTATGTGTAACCTATATTTTATTATTCAAAAACTTATACTTGACTAAAATACCCGTCTTGTCTTAAGATGTACGACATGCGTACAATTAGCAATGTTACTGCAAAGTAAGCGAGTAATTATTTCAAACTAGCTTAAGGCCTACATGAAACACGGCGAGTAACCTCTCCAAACTTTAATAATTCTGTTTTATTAGATTAAAGAACCGGTCTACACACACCAACGGAGTAATGAAGTGCACGATGAAAACAACGCTGACTATGTAAGTAAATACTCTAAAATTCTCATTGCGTTACTTTACTGACGCTCGTCTACTGCACCACACGCAATAGCACTGGGCTGTACGCGCCAGTGACATAGCAAAATAGTATAAAATAGCACTATGGTACATAATCTAGGTCTTTTCAACCCAAAAAGTGATACGGTAATTGGTTCCTGCTAGAACTAAACGTGCTTATAGAGACCGCCGCGCCATAATATTAGAGCAGTGTTAACATTTTATCAATTACTATTTAAGTATCTAGCCTTTTACAATTTATCATTATTTTTTTCTAAAAACTAGTTATAGCGACAACACATCACAGTAATAGACTAAAAGTGAGGCACAAATAGAATCAAGTTGTGTGACTCGTGTAATTAACTAATGATCTTTTTACAGGGAAACTACGCCTTCTCCTACGCTGTAAAAGACAAAAACACTGGCGACGATTTCTCTCACTCTCAACGAAGTAGCGGTTCGGGGACTAACGGAGAGTACAGAGTTCGACTCCCAGACGGCAGGATGCAAATAGTCTCATACACAGCTGACGAAAACGGTTACAAAGCAGACGTGAGGTACGACAGTGAAGCTTACGTGAACGCTGATAACAATATCAATCTGCATAACGTAGATTATAACACAAATAAACCAAATTATGTTGACGATAAACTTGATAATCATATTACAGCAGACAAATATAATAACAAAGACTATAACACTAATATTTATGGTAACCAACAACCCAAAGACAAACAAGATTACTACAACAACTACGATTCAAAAGAATACTACAATGATTATTCATCAGAATACAACGAGAATTACCTGCCTCATACAAATAAATTTGCGAATCTAATAAAACCTGTTCAAAATGTCCCAGTAGTGTCAACTGTGAAACCATCTTATGAAGAAATAAAGGATCTATTTACACCGAACAAATTTTACAATGGAAATACAGAAGCGACAACGAGTAACTACAAAGATTTAGTTGCGCCTACTGAGAATGTTGTTCTAATAAGTTCTAGACCTAATTTGTACACTAATATTAATGCTGTAAGATCTACTCCAACTCCCATTATAGCTACAACTCCTAGAAGCTATTTGGTATCAACGATAGCTAGTTTGAAAAACAAATTGAATTTAAACCAGCCCGTGTTTTCTAATAGATTTATAGACAAAATTAATAAGTATTTAAATTTTAATTGACTGTTTTTAATTAATGTAATTGTATATAGGTGTAATAAATAAGTTGTTTTTATGTGTCGTTCTTTATTTTATTTTTTATTATACCTTTGACTCCAAATATAGTTAACAAAGAACATCACACATTAATATTATGTATTTTCTGGCATAAAAAAGCATATGATTTCGGCATTTGGTGGGCATAAAAAAATATGTAAAACCTATGTGTAAAAACCTCTGAGTTATAGAGGAGGCCCGTGCCCAGTAGTGGGGCGTATATGGGTTGATGATGATGATGATGATGTGCAAAAACCAATCGCAGCAACGATATAATATTTCTCAGTAAGTGAAAAGGTTCCTTCTCTAACGCGGAAATCTTTTTGTATTGCTGTGAATAAAGTATAAGTAACATATTCTAGTATATCCATATAGTCTAGATCCCATGACAACAATGAAAAAGAACCTATATGTCTAAAGGAACACACTGAAACTTGTCTGATTATATAACAATGCTAAACAAAATTGTCTTACTAACGCCATCTCTTGGTGTGCGATGTGACTTATTTAACCAAGAAATTATTTGAAAAGCATAAACTCAGAGCAAAATGAAAAGACCTGACACAAAAGCAGGAAATTAGAAAGTAATTTGCTAATTATTTCTTAAATAGGTTTAAGTTATTTAATTACTTTCATTACCCTTAGACATTTCTATGTTTTTAAAGGAATGGAAGAGACGAATAGAAATGAAATAAATACAACAAGGTCTTTTCTGTAAAATAACTACACTATCTCGTCCTAGGCTTCTCATTTTGTAATTAAAATTCATAACAGAGTGGCTTTGTCATATTTTTGCTTGTATATTTGAATATGTAATTTCGAAAAGGGCACATCTCTGAAAATTTAAAATGTTCAGGAATTGAAAAAAACTGATTATTTTTCAAACTAGTGCATAATTTCGAAAAGTGAGTATTGAGTTATATTTTGATGTTAATAAGCCTTCGAAAAATGCTAAATTGATTCATTTTAAAATTAATATCAATGTGTAATTAGATATTTTATATTTGTGAGATGTGCCCTTTTCGAAATTTACTGATTTGAGTACAATAAATAAATAAAAAAACATTTGTAGAATTTCTTCATAAAAGTCTATAAATTCTGCCGGTACGTATCTATTGTTTCACCTTTGAAATGTCAACAATTTTTAGATGATTTATAGGTACTTTGCCACTATAAGCTAAATTTGCTTGGTTAGGTAAGCTACTGCAAGTACTTTTTACTTTTGAAAGAATGTAAACTTCTTGGGAATGTCACTATCTATATAGTTAGTTTGCGATTACGTCACCAGGTTTACTTAGGTCATAAATAAATTCATAATAAGTCGACACTTGAAAAGTAACCTTTTGATTTTTTAGTACAGCTTTCCCGTTACTTCTCACTGATAAAGGTTTAGCTTTAAAATTTATTTGAGCCCATTACTTAAAATCTTAAATGTCTTCTATGTTGACTTTTTCCACGTTAAATTTCGCGGTGTTGCTCGGTTTTATAATCAGATCAATATATCGTTCATGAGTGATCTTCGCGTCTTATTTTCCTTTTGACAACAGAAAAATTTCTGTCGCAGTCATTAAATGAATGACTTCGTACGGGAAAATATACATGGGTGATCATTTTTTTGGGCAGACAAGGTCATTAAAAATCTTTTAACCGTGTTATTCTTGTTCTAAAATTGTCTATAATTAAAAAAAAAAACTTGTACAGGCAGAGTAGGCAAAGGTATTTTAAATCAAGAAGTTCAAAAAGGGCACATCTCCCAGAGATGTGACCTTTTCGAAATTATTAATGTAAAGGCCATGACATTTATAGTAGAATTAATACCAGAAATGTGCTGTTTTCGACCATAATGGGTGTAGACAAGCATTTACGTCACATTGGTATAAAAAAACGTATTTGACAAAATATCCGACATGTGCCCTTTTCGAAATTGCATATTCATTTAAATACACGGTTTAGGCACGCGGTCGAGAATCTCGACGGCCGCGGGTTCAAACACCCAGGCACACAACTCTAACTTTTCGAAGTTATGTATTCACAATGAATTATCAATTATTTGTTTCGGGTCTGGGTGTATGTGAGACCAAAAAGTCTCTCGTAGTTTCTGATACCCACGACACAAGACTTGTATCTTAGTGTGGGATCAGAACTATGTATGTGACTGTTGGGTGTATTTATTTATTTATTTATTTAATTACCTTAACGGTGAAAGAAAACATCGTTATAAAACCTGCGCACCTAAAACTTCTGAGGAATTTCTTAGGTGTGTAGTCCGCCAACCCGCACTAGGCCAGCGTGGTGGACTAAGGCCTAAACCCTCTCAGTTGTACAGGAGGCCCGTGCCCAGCAGAACATAACTTAACGTAACAAAACCCGGGAACGGAATAAAGAGGTAAACGGTATCATTTGCCATGCTGAGATGATTCTTCACGCCTCAAATACGCATATATAACATACATAACCTCACGCCTGTATTCCCCGAAGGGTGGAGAGAGATGCATTTCTGCACCTACATTACGCCAAGCATGTATCAGTTCTACGTAATAGGGGGCGATCATAATGATTTCGGACACAATTTCGGACTCAATGCAGCTACTAGGAATTTCATAATGGAAAAACACTGCCCGACCTACGAATTGACCTCTAGATCGCACGGCACATACTAGTACCGCGAAACCACGAGGCAGTAATAATATAAGTATTTATTTGTTAATAAGTAGACAAGATACATCAACAGAACGCGATGAACGAAAGCCGACGTGGAAATTAACGCGGGCCTCCTCCGTAGCGAATTAGCCGTCAGTAAGTGGATTAGCCAGCGGTACGCAAGTAGGCTAAACCATCCATCAAACATGAAACTACTGGCCTAGACTAGGGCGTGGGTTATGACTGAATGTTTAGGTGACACACGGAAGGCGAGAACGGCGGAAGATTTTTAGGTTAGGAAGAAATAGTCGTAATCGCTGAATCGATTTTGACTTCTTTGTAGGTCTGGGGAGTAAATATATTGCAGTTAGAACTCTGTTACTATAATACATACATACATAACCTCACGCCTGTATACCCGAAGGGGTAGGCAGGGGTGGATTTCTGGACCCACAATTCGACAGGTTTGTATCAGTCCTACGTAATAAGGGACAAGCCTATTTCCGAATTTTGGGTACATTTCCAGACTTCTTGCCGCTACTAAGAATTTCCTTATAGAAAACTCAATAACAATTACTACTCGGAAATCGGACCAGGCACCGCTAGATCGCACGGCACATACTTGTGCCGCGAGATCACGATGCAGTCAAAATTGTTGTATATTGTTAAGAGTTTATTCAATTAATTTTGAATTACACTCTTCTACTGCTTACGAACAACTGACTATATAACTTTTTTTAGCTATAACATCGAATAACCTGGTGAATAATTGACCGAATGCAATTGATAAAGCAAAATCATTCACAACCCTCGCGAATAATTCACTGAATTAATATAAAACCATTCATTACCGGCATCGATATTAAAGCTAAAACTTGAAATATTATATGAACGTTCACAAAAGGTGAACGTCCAAAATAGCGTAAGTGGAGGGCATCTCAAGCCCTCCCAATTTTGAGGAGTTCATAATTTTACGGTGCGGTGGGCGGCAGCGGACCATTTAGGGCACTTAAAGATGCCGTAAAACCGCCCCAAATGCGCGTAATGGTCACCGAGAGGTTTTAATCGGTATGCCGGCGTAGCATTTTGACTTTGACTTTGACTTTAAGGTCCCCTACCTTAAGGCGCTTTCCTCTCGAAAAAAAAAACAATATTATAAAAAGCTAATAATTATTAAAAGCTATATATATACAGCGTGTATTCAGACCGGGTTTGTAACGACCTTAGTTATTAGACTGCCTTAGATTCCGATCACGGTCTGAATACACCCTGTATTATTAAAAGCTAACAATTGTGAATACTCGTGTGTCGCGGAAGAATTACCTGGAGGCAACTAGGCTCGTTTGTACAACTCGGGGTAACTGTTGAAATAACCTTGTTACGGCAACTTTATATTCATCTTGTTACTAACTTTCGTTTATTGTCGCCATTATAAGAATATTTAATAACAAACATTTTCCTGCTCCGCGACGTAAACGGATTAGAAACGTGCTCTTGGCTGTTATTTGAGTCTGTTTTGTTTGTATTTTATTTTGCCACGTTGGTTCCGCGGTATAAGGAGTTTGAGAGGCTGGGTCCAATTCCCTGGTATGGTAAAGTCATCATCATCAGCCCTTATGCGTCCCACTGCTAGGCACGGTCCCCATCTACCATTGGGTTTAAGCCTTAGTCCACCACGCAAGCCTAGTGCGGGTTGGCGGACTACACACCTAAGATACCCCAAAGAACTTTTAAGTGTGCAGGTTTCATCACGATCTTCCTTCGCCATTAAAGTACATGATAATTCTTTGTGAATACACACATAACTTCGAAAAGCCAGAGGTGTGCGCCTGGGTTTGAACCCGCGACCGTCGAGAATCTCGACCGCGTGCCTAAACCTCGAGTCCATCGCGACTTTACTTTATTACCATTTGTCCAGTTCTAATAAGTAATTGAGGAGCTATGGGGGAACAGATGAACATACATAGCCGGTTAAAATCATAATTCTCCTTTAGCTTTGCCGTGGTCGGATAAATAATAATAATAAATACACCCAATAGTCACATACATAGTTCTGACCCCACACTAAGATACGAGTCTTGTGGCGTGGGTATCAGAAACTACGTGAGACTTTTCGGTCTCACAAACACCCAGACCCGAAACAAATATTTGTGGATCACACAAACATTTGTCTCGGTGCGGGGATCGAACCCGCGGCCTCTTGTTTCGCAAGCTGGTTACTAGCCAACTGCGCCACGGGGCTGTTGATAAATAGATTTTTATATTATCACAAAAAGGGAAAAGTAAGTAATAACATTTGAAGTCACCGCAAAGTTCGAATGGGCCGAGTCAAATTGGCATCCTTCGACAATTATATCATACTTTGTTCACAATGTAGGTTTGACTCCCGGCAGTGCATCTTTGGCATCCGGCCAGTACCGACTCAGCGGAACACGTGAGATGTGCCATTCGAATAGTGATGCTGGAATTATCGATGCTGCTGAATCGTGACTCGGCGTTATAAAATGCAGAGGCTTCTCGATAGTTTATAAAAATTAAATAATATTTATTCATACATACATACATAACCTCATGCTATATTCCCCGAAAGGGTAGGCAGAGGTGCCTTTCTGCACCCACATTTCGCCATATATGTATCAGTCCCATGTAATAGGGGGCGAGCCTATTGCCGTTTATCGGGCACAATTCCAGACTCCGTGCTGCTACTGAGAATTTCCTATTGGAAAACCCAATAACACTTTGCCCGGGAATCGAACCCAAGACCTTTAGATCGCACGGCACATACTTATGCCGTGAGACCACGAGGCGGTAAATAATATTTATTGAATCTACAAAATAATAATCTTATATATAAAATTCTCGTGTCACGGTGTTAGAAGTTTAACTCCTCCGAAACGGCTAGACTGATTTTTATGAAATTTTATATGCATATTCAGTGGCTCTGAGAATCGAACAACATCTATTTTTCATCCCCCTAAATGTTAAGGGTGGTCCACCCCTAAAATTTTATTTTTTATTTTTTTGACAAAATTTGTTGTTTTTATTTTTTTATGATACAACATACAAAAATACATATAACCCTAAATTTTCAACCCTCTACGATTAACCCCTATTTTTTATTTGTCAATTAAAAACTTTTTTGGTTTTATTTGTGTATCAATCTGGGTCTGAGAATCGAACAACATCTATTTTTCAAATGCCATAATCTTCTTCTATATATATAAAAATGAATTGCTGTTCGTTAGTCTCGCTAAAACTCGAGAACGGCTGGGTCGATTTAGCTGATTTCGGTTTTGAAATGTTTGTCGTAGTCCAGGGAAGGTTTAAATTCAGGATTTAAGGGACATTCAATGACTGTTAGGCGGTACGAAGTTTGCCGGGTCAGCTAGTTAATATATAATAATTCAGTCAAATACATCACTTAGATTCAGTCATTTCAAAATTTAGTTTACCACCCTGTTCGGAAGGCAGTCATCACTAGAGAAGAACGGGCAAGAAACTCTAATGCTGTTTTCCAATCAAGAAACGGTTTACAATATTAGAATCTAGATTTAATTTCCATCTAAAAGGTGATAAATAGGCTCAACCTTACAAAACATCCTGAGATCGATTTCATAGTTAAAAATGAAATGTATAGGTTCAATGTAGTGTATTCTTAAAAGGCTTTAAGCTATTGAGGAAAACAAATCTTCAATATTTTGGATGAGGAGTTCAGGATATGGGAAATTAAGGAAATCTATACATTGGCCTAACAGGGAATGAACCCCTAAAGATCTTATTACGATTTTGGAAACGAATAAATAAATACACACGTACATAGTTCTAATCCCACTATAGGACACTAGTCCGGTGTTGTGAGTATCAGAAACTACAAGAAGCTTTTCGGTCTCACAAACACCCAGACCCGAAACAAATATTTGTGGATCACACAAACATTTATCTCAGTGCGAGCCTCTCGTTTCGCAAGCTGGTATCTAGCCAACTGCGCCACGGCGCTGTCAAAGGAAACAAGCAATTTTCTTCGATCATACTGGATAAACAAAACTTTATAAAACTAAATTTGGTTCAATTAACATTCAATAAAGATTTGACTTTACGAACAATGAAAAGTTAGTTTGACTTCAAGCCGAGTTTTATTATTTTGAAAATAATACTATTATGCTTAAAGCGGTGAAAGATTTCACCAAGTTGGTTTTGGCTGGAAGGTCTAAGGTCAAGGATTCATCAAAAGATGTTGTCACGTAGAAGATAAATGAGCAAATTAGGGTGCTTGTTTCTAGAATATTCCATCATCATTATCTAGCTAAAGCATCTTTAAGTTTTAGAGTCAACTATAAACATCAACCCATTCACGTCTCATTTCTAGGCACGCGCTTTCTCTTCTGAGAGGAATTATGCCTTAGTCAACCACACGTGAATAGAACAGGTGTGTGAAAAACTGTCAAGGACTTTCGTAGATAAGGAGTAAAACAGCTTTTTGTATATCAGTAAGTCATACAGTCACGTAATCAGATCAAGCTTGTAGTCTTTTCTTCGGCCGGTATAATGATTTTGGCCCAATCCCACCACACACCCGCCACTGAAAAGTGGAGGTCGCGAAAATTAAAGTATCGATAACCCAAGCCCATCCCTAGTGGAATCGTTGGCAATAATCGACAGCCCATAGACCGCAGCGAGGCACCGACTCCCGTTATCTTCGATGGAGCTTGTTCGTACTGAGTAGACTTGCAATTTCCTAGGGTACCGTCGAACTGGTTCGCGGGAGATTTCTTTATTTTACTCATCTTTATTTATGAGCATGTTGTGTCAGGTGTCGCATACATCTATAAACTTACGCCTCTATTTCAAAGGGATAAACAGAGATGTATTTTTGCACTCAAAGACAGGCTAGTTTATATATATGTGGGTACATTCAGAGGCGGTACTTCCATAGAAGCCCAAAAGCGTTACACGTTAATTGTGTAATGTCTAGTTTATAATTGTTTATTGTGGGGTCAGGATGTTCTCATTTATATGTCAAATTGCTTTTGTTAAATATAAGATTTAAAGCTTAAAGATTATTATTCGGAATTTTCAAAGGAAAACTGCGCTTTTGGATTTCTATGGAAGTACCGCCATCGGGTACATTTTTGGACTCAATTCTGAGGAATTTCCTTACGGAAAAACTCCATAACACATTGATGGACATGGAAACAGTAGCCAATAAATATTATGGTGGGACATACAAGCTTTCGATGCCGAAGTCTCAAATACATTGTCAAGTTAAAAAGCATCAAAAACTCAATTTTAAGGTTTACTTTATTGCAATTGGCATAAAATACGATGAGATTCTGTTCAAGTCAATTATACATACATACATAAACTGTATTGCTTTGCCTTTGCCTGTATTCATCGAAGGGGTAGGCAGAGGTGCATTTCTGCACCCACATTTCGCCAGCTGAATGCAGTGATGGCCTCAAGGTTTAGGCGCGCGGTCGAGAATTTCGGCGGTCGCAGGTTCAAACCCCAGGCACACACCTCTGACTTTTCGAACTTATGTGTGTATTCACAAAAAAATATTACGTACTTTGAATTATCACTTGCTTTAACGGTGAAGGAAAACATCGTGATAAAACCTGCACACCTAAAAGTTCTTAGGAATTTCTTAGGTGTGTAGTCCGCCAACCCGCACTAGGCCAGCGTGGTGGACTAAGGCCTAAACCTTCTCAGTTGTAGAGGTGGCCCGTGTCCAGCAGTGGGACGTATTTGGGCTGATGATGAATTTCGCCAGGCATGTATCAGTCCCACGTAATAGTGGGCGAGCCTATTGCCGTTTTTCGGGCACATTTTCAGACTCCGTGCTGTTACTGAGAATTTCCTAATGGAAAAACCCAATAACAGTTTGACCGACCCGGGAATCGAACTCAGGACCTCTAGACCGCACGGCACATACTTTTACCGCGAGACCACGAGGCAGTCATTATATTTGTAATATATTTTGTTATATATTTTGTAAATACAAAACTTTTCGGGGAATACAGGCGTGAGATTAGGTATGTATGTATTTACAAAATACTCAAATACTGTATATGGTACAATATTCTTTATGATTTCATTCAACTTTTTAATAAAAACAACCCTGTCTTTGAACACAATTATGGAAAGATTTCTTGCTACTAATTACATTAATGACACAAAAATGTAAAACACCATGAATCGTAAAACTTTATGTAGCTACAATAAAAGAGAGTTATTTTAATTTTACTGAAAAAAATATTTAAAGATTCCTCGAAGCACGGGCGGCCATTTTGCCTCGTTCACAAAATGGCGGCTGCAATAACAGTAGCTGCTTGTAACGTTAATATTATTTAATTTGAGTTAATTAAGGTATGTTAGAGAGTCTTGTAGTTTCTGTTGGCAAATTAACGTTAAACATGATAAAATATTAAACATAATTTGCGAGCTGAGTCATAATTTATTTCAATGCACGAAATTTCCTCCCGGTTCATGTAACTCGTAAAATTTTGATACTTTACTGCCGCTTAATCTTACGAGTATAACCTGAGAGGTGTAAATTCGTCTTGTTTCCTGTGTTCAGTTAATTTTAACGCATTTATCTGCCTGGCTGCGTATTTGTTATGCAGAATTCGAAAGTAGAAACGGGGAACACTTCGAGAGAACGGCCATTCGCACGTTTTATTGAACCAACTTTTACCTGCAACTTTGTCTACGTGGACTTTACATTCGTGTTGAGAAATGGAATTTAAATCGTGTTGTGTTTTTTTACAATCCCTTTAAACTTAAAAACCAATGATTATCCAATCCCACTGTGCTGTGCAGAGAAGTGGGTATCATTTCCACTTTCCAAATCCTCCTTAATATGTTTATTCTGATTAATTTCGTTGCAGGATCATAACAAATAAGGTTCCTTTAGATTCGCTGAGCTTCATTGCTCGGCGTCAACACTGTGCGTGCCGCTGTTGATCCTGGAGCACAGCAGTTGCACTAGGGGTGTGTGGATAGGACTCCAAAAACAACAATGATTATTTTCTACTATATTTCCATTGATTTTCGGGCTCAGATTTCGTGCTGTTACTAAAAACTTAACAGTGGTAAAACACTACATTTTTCCTTACGTGAAAACCCTTAGAACGGTATTGAATCACATACAAATTAAATAAATAAATACACTTAACAGTCACATCCATAGTTGTGACCCCACACTAAGATACTAGTCTTGTGTCGTGGGTATCAGAAACTACTCGAGACTTTTCGGTTTCACAAATACCTGAAATAATTATTTTTGGAGCACAAAAACATTTGTCTCGGTGCGAGGATCTAACTGGTAGCCCTTGTTCGCAAGCTGGTGTCTAGACAACTACGCCACGGGGCGAACCACCGCAAGGCAAATAACTCTCTGATTCTCAAATGATGAAATCAGACCAGTCGCCCAAATAGTGTTGGTAAACAAAGCGAATAACTGTTGTACAACTAGTTGGTGCCGGCAACACAAATACAAGACGTGCCGACATTGCGGCGGAGACTCGCAACCGCCGCGGGCGTTGCGTCAAACACTTACAACTTTGTAAGTTCCGCTTTGTTTAATTGGCAACACTGGTCCTATCTGTTCGAAGTAGTGTAACCACTTTATTTGTACAGATAAATTAAATGTGATTGTCTGTCGTTGTGATATACCAGCTTTAGTTTATGTATGTCAATGTTATAAAAAAAAAACATATATACACGCTTGTGTTACCCGAAGGGATAGGCAGAGGCGCATTCTTGCACCCATATTTCGCTATAACAGTTTTTTTACTCACTGCCTCGTGGTACAGGTACATGCCGTGCAATCTAGAGGTACGGAGCTCGATTCCCGGGACTAGCAGTGTTATTAGGTTTTCCATTAGGGATTTCTCAGTAGCAGCACGGAATCTGGAATTGTGCCCGAAAACACGTCAGTAGGCTCGCCTCCTACCACGTGGGAGGAAAACGCGCTTGGCGTAATGTGGCTGCACTTGTACCTACTACCTACCCCTTCGGCATCATCGGCCCATATACATACGTCCCATTGCTAGGCACACTAAGAATTTCCTAAGAACTTTTTAGGTGTGCAGGTTTCCTTACGATGTTTTCGTTCACCGTTAAAATACGTGATAATTCGTTGAGAATACACACATAACTTCGAAAAGTCAGCGGCCTGGGATTTGAGATTCCCAACCGCGCGCCTAAACCTCGAGGCCATCACTACTATTAAAACGTAAAAATGTAGGATGGTAATACAAAAAAAAGTGTGTTTGTACTTATGTACACGCGTTAGAAGTTATACCACACGACTGAAGTAAAACTTATAAATACGCCCAACAGTCACATAGGCAGGGCTGGGCAAAATACATGCTTTGCTTTAATTGAAATACAAATTACAAAATACTGTATCGCAAGTAATTAAAATACGAAATACAAAATACATTTAAGTAAGGTATTTGAAATACAAAATACAGTATTTTAGCTATTTTTAATTGAAATACAAAATAATGCATATTTATTTGTTTTGGAATAGTTTTTTTTTTTAAGGCGGTTTTTGTTTTGTTATTGCAGGTCCTGATGAGCACAAACTTAATACTAAATGAAGGCTAAATGTATTTTAATAAATGTATTTTGAAGCCTCGAGTATTTGAAATACTAATTACAAAATACTTCGACTTCACGTATTTGAAATACAAATTACAAATTACATTTTAAGAAAGTAATTAAAATACAAATACAAAATACGTATTTGTATTTCAATTACGTATTTCAATTACAAGTAATTCAAATACTGCCCAACCCTGCACATAGGTACATAGGTACCTAGTTCTTAGTTTATACAACATATTACATTTCTTAACACACTTGTTACGATGGCCTAACCACAGTACCACCCTATTGCACCATCGTCACCGTCATCGCAACACAGCACAGTTCTGCGCTTCCGCGAAACGACCACCAAAATATCGTGGGAGACCACCGGAGGCGAGGCGGCCGGCTGACGAGGGACAAAGCCACAATACACATAATTGGTTCGATCGCCGAACTGATCACTTGCTGATAGTTTTATAATTTAATTGTAATTTTTTATATTAATAAATTAATTATAAGTATTTTGTTTTTTTTTGAGACCTCCGCCTGCAGCCTCTATAATTCACTCATAAATATTTGACAACTAATAAATATGTCAATCCCTTTTTATTACTGTCACTATTCTACATTTTTAAAATCTAAAACATATAAACTTTTTTTGAAAAATATTCGATACGAATCCGATCTGATCCATTTGACACTTACATTTAACATAGGCAGCTTCAATCTATCAATTATATTGGAGCACATAGGCAGCTTAAACGTCTTACTTTTTGCGGTACATATGCGCGCGCATCTTAAAATTTCACTCTCATCATTTTTTCATAACGCGCCTAAAGAAGTATAACTTCAATAATAGAGCAAATATTTACCTCTACGTCGTCTAATTCGTGACACTCGTTCGGTCACAAGCCCCGTTTGTCTTACAATATGGGAACAAACAATATACTGTGCGACATGTCACTATGATCGATGCTCCAATAATAGCACGCAACACTAAATAAATATCTGGCGAATATTTTACTTGCAATGTAACGAAAATGGCTTTTTGAGTTCGTAAAATGCTAAATAAATCATTTAAATTCAGTTCATCATCATCATCAGCCCATATACGTCCCACTGCTCAGCACGGGCCTCCTCTACAACTGAGGGGGTTTTAGACCTTAGTCCACCACGCTGGCCTAGTGCGGGTTGGCGGACTACACACCTAAGAATTTCCTAAGAACTTTAAGGTGTGCAGATTTCATCACGATGTTTTCCTTTAATGTTGATGTTTTCAGTTATATTTTAAATTAATTAATTTTACACACATTAGAAGGCAGTTCTCAAAAATAGTGAATAATTTTTGGCCTGTAAAACACGAAACAGATTTTAAAAATGATACGTAGACAAACTAAAATACATAAATATATTACATATTTTTATCTTATCTCTGTTTAAATGAGTAAAAGGTGAAGTATGTAGGCCATGGAAACGATTCAATTTTCATAATATTACAAACAGTGTATGTTTACAAGTATTTTATGTCTGTTACTCATTCACGCAGTCTACTAAACCGTTTAAGATGAAATTTTTATTTCACAAAAATGGCGTTTAGCATTAGGATTATATAAAATCAAGCTACAAGACACATTTGACAGTTTCTTACTAACAAATAAAAATTATTTCCCAATTCTATCCACGCAAAGCCGCGTTCAAAAACTACTATACCATATCACAAAACTAACAATACAATCATATGGAAAATTGTATCAGAAACCAGCAGATAACCTAATAGAAAACTGAAGGCGTTCCGAGCGCAGCTCATTTCAATATTAGATGACATCTGTGCGGCATTACGACTGCACTTAAAGCGGATAAGCAGACACAACTTGTGCTAATAGCTTCCGTGGATGTTCTAGCAGACAGCCCAGGCTGTATCCAATTTAATTAGCAAGCACTATCTTTTAATCTATAAACGTTTAAGTGCTTGAATGTGGAGGCACGGCAGTGTCCCCGCCAAGACGAGCGAAAAAGCGGCACGGCCGTACTAAAAGTGAGACATTATGTTTTCATGCGATTGTCAAGTCTAACTATTTTATTTAAAACATAAAAGATTTACATAAAACATATCAATATATGGTTACTATAAGATGTTGTCTGGTAAGCTAAGTGCATAATAACTTAAGACAGAAGGTTCCTTAAACGGGGACTGAATAAATTAATCGACTTGGTATCACATGGATCTCACAACTATTTACGGTAGAAGAACTGTGTTGCGAGACTTGGGGTTTTTAACAAGTTTTGTTTTTTATGGGATATTTAGTCTAATTAACTCGGGTGATGCGACTGGCCTGGCCCAGGATTGAGAGGAATCTCATGCTAAAGGAGAGGCCTATGTCCAGCAGTGCGATAAAAAAATTATGAATGATTATGATGATTGTAAGTCAATATGTAGTGACTATCTTGACGATGTTTAATTTAAATAAGCAATACCTAAATAAATACACCCAACAGTCACATACATAGTGCTGACCCCACTAAGATACAAGTCTTGTGTTGTGTATCAGAAACTACGAGAGACTTCGCTCTCACAAACACCCAGACCCGAAACAAATATTTGTGGAACACACAAACATTTTTGTCAGTGCGAGGATCGAACTCGTGGCCTCTCGTCTACGCCGTAAAAACTTTTACTGAAAACAATTTGATATGGTTTTTATTCAAGAACGTGTTCGCTTGTAGGTTTAGGCGTATAGCTGTTTTTATTTTTTTGTGTATTCGATGTGTAATTCTAATTTTGTTTTTCAAGTAAAGTGTCATGACAACGCCAGTATATAATTTGCTCATCATCATCAGCCCAAATACGCCCCACTGTTGTGCACGGGCCTCCTCTACAACTGAGAGGGTTTAGGCCTTAGTCCACCACGCTGGCCTAGTGCGGGTTGGCGGACTACACACATAAGAAATTTCTTATATTGTTCGTGTATAATAAACTGAACGATATTCACTGTTTCATATGGATTAGCATCACGCTAAATGTTTGTTATTTAACAGCATGTTGGTCTCGAGGATTAGACAAATGGTTGAGACAAAGTCTCGGCGGTCGCGGGTCTAAATAGACACACACGTATGAATTATAGAAATAAATGTATTCTTAGTGAATTATCACATGCATTAACGGTGAAGAATAACATTGTGAAGAAACCTGTACATCTTAAAAAGTACTCTTCAAGGAATTCCTCATAAAACTCATCATCAGCCCATATTCGTCCCGCTGCTGGACACGGGCCTCCTCTACAACTAAAGGTGTTAGGCCTTAGTCCACCACGCTGGCCTAGTGCGGGCTGGCGGACTACACACCTCAGAAAATTTACCTAATAAATACCTATATTTAGTCCGACAATCCGCATTAGGCCTGCGTGAGGGACTAAGGCTTAACACTTCACAGGTGCAGAGGAGGCCCCTGGCTAGCTAGTTACATAATATAGGTATGGGCTCATAAAAAATATAGTAAGTATTGAATATTTTATGGTATATTATAGAGAGATAAAACGATTAACATATAGTTATTATGTATACGATGTTAATGAATTTAATATTTGTATACAGTCGGCAAGGAAACGATTGCAGGCGCATTAACATTTTTCAATAACTCTGTTTTGTTCAGTATAAAAAAAACGATGCTGGAACAAAGGCGAAGATAACGAGTAGTTGGAGGGGCAAGCAGACGATTCCAAAGCAATGGCCTCGCATTTGTGATGAGGGAATCCGCGGTCGGAGAAATACCTCAATTTACTCACAAATGGGGTGAATTGAGTTATTGCGGTGAATAGAGACGCAGTATGTCAAGCGTATAAAAAAAATAAGAATAAATCAAATACAGCATAAAAAAATTATAATCGTAACAAAGTTGGGAGTTATGTATACGCGTACATCGACCTCCAATGCCCAAACGAAAAAAAAAATGGTACACAGATATACGCTAATATTAAGGGTTAGGCACAGGTGTATTCCTCAAACACATTTCGCTAGCACTTATCCCGACCAGGAATCAAACCCGGGAGCTCTAGATTATACGGCACACACTTACACGATACAGTCAACATTTTTAATATTTTTTATACAGTTGTTGTATTTGGCTTGTCTTTTGGGTGCATTTATTTATTTAGTGATGGTCTCGAGTTTAAGGCACGCGGTCGAGAATCTCGACGGTCGTAGGTTCAAACCCCAGGAACACACCTCTGACTTTTCCAAGTTATGTGTGTATTCACAATGAATCATCACTTACTTTACGGTGAAGGAAAACTGTTTTCACCTCCTACAATTATTTTTGACCTAATAAATTTTACCATTCACAAATTTCATCGACGCAGAGTTGTCATTAACAGTTCGAACATTCAAATTTTATTTTAGTTTCACGATACAAATAAAGTGTAAGTATGTTATTTCGAATTAAAAACTTTTAATTTAAGTATATGTAGAACAATGTCGATATGATATTTTATTGTATCCAAAAAACCCTGAGTTTGGTCCGACAAATCTTTGAAATACTTGTACTGATTTTCACAAGCCTTTCACTAATAGAAGCTTATGTTATATCGAATTAATAAGAATATGTTTACCGATCATTTGTAAATACAAATTATCGGTAAATACCGATGCATGTATCCGCGATGTAGTTGACTAAAATGTATTTCTATAAAAATGATTCGGCGGTTGAGTTGTTTATCCCCAAAAAATAGGGAGTGAGCTTATTTCCCATTTTTGGAGCATTATCCAAACTCATTGCTTGTCAATTTCCTGATAGAATCAACCCAGAAACTATCGGCCCTACGGTACAAACTTACACAACGAAACGGAGGCAGTCAACATCTCAGAATAGTCAATTAAAATTTTAAGGCCCTTATAATTTGAAAACCGTGTTAATTACAAAATCAATGATTTCTATATAAATTATAAATAACGTTCCCGAGAATTCATCCATGTTGATACCAGAATCCCGCGAGAGTTGCCTGAATACACATCAATTAAACAATGGTAGTTTTAGAGCACATGTTTGGGGCAGCTACACATCGTCAATTTTTGAAACAGGAATCTGTTCCTAGTATAGGTACCTATTTGTAATAATAAGTTTCTGTCGATGAAAAAGGTAATAAAAAATTGATAGCCAGAAAAGTATATCAGATTGACAGCCCCGTGGCGCAGTTGGCTAGACACCAGCTTGCGAAACGAGAGGCTGCGGGTTCGATCCCCGCACCGAGACAAATGTTGGTGTGATCCACAAATATTTGTTTCGGGTCTGGGTGTTTGTGAGAGCGAAAAGTCTCTCGTAGTTTCTGATACCCACGACACAGGACTTGTATCCTAGTGTGGGGTCAGAACTATGTATGTGACTGTTGGGTGTATTTATTTATTTATTATTATTTATTATTTATATCACATCATTTATATTTATGACGTGCCTTGACGTACCGAGTCATTTTTGAAATTAACGCACCACGGGTAAATAACTATATAAGAATTATTGAATAAATTGGACCTGAATTGCGAGCTGTTATGTAGACTTCCAATAATAGGCATGGCAAATTATTCTCATCTAAGTTGGTTGATTCTCCTATATGCCAATGCTCAACACATCATATCCTTTGGGAGTGCAATCTTTGGTCGGATGAGCGTAACAGTATGCATGTAACGTCTGGTGTTTATTATACAGACCTCGTTGAATGAAGGAAGAATTTCCATGCTTTTGAGCGTTTTTGCCGTGTCTATTACTGTTTAGTATGTGTGGATTTACATAAATAAATCTATATACATATAAATAAAATTGGAGTGTCTGTTTGTAATATTGAAATAACCGTTTTTTACTAGGTAAGTACATGTACATATTGATGTATATACGGTTCATACACCAAAATAACATTTTTTACAATTTTTGTCTGTCTGTCTGTCTGTCTGTTCCAGCTAATCTCTGAAATGGCTGGACCGATTTTGACGGGACTTTTATTGACAAGTAGCTGATGTAATAAGGAGTAACTTAGGCTACAATTTTTTTTATAGAATCGACTGTTAGGCGGAACGAATAGCCGGATCAGCTAGTAAATAAATAAAATCCCAATACCACTTTGCCTAACCCGGGCACGGCACGGCATATGTACTTGTGCCGCGAAACCACGAGGCAGTCAACTTATACCTAATGTACTTATATGAACATAAGGTACTTATAAATTATAAGTATTCGTGGAATAAATTAAGACGAGAGAAATTCCCCACATCATTATATTATGTTACGAGTAATGAACACGAAATAGAAGCTCAGAGTATTATATCATTAATTTATATTATTACCATACCAACGTTCCTGAATAGGTAATGTGCTGCAGACATATTTCAAAAATATCGCAATAAGAATAACGTCTGTTTTAGGAATATTAGAATTCAACCTAATTTTAGCTGCGACTAAGTCTGCTTGGACATCATACTTTGGGTGAAGTGGCTGTCAAAAATATGTTTGACTACCCTACAATGCTATATTACAAGGATATACCGACAAAAGAAAAACATGACAACTTGTCAACGAGACAAAATGGCGATCTTTTGTCGGATTAAATAAAAAACGAGTGGGGTTTAGACCATGCATTGGCTATGAAAGGAAGAGAGAAAGAAAATGTGCGCGCACTGCTCTCTCTTGCTGTTGCTCTTACAGAAATATACGAAACCTAACCCTCTCCTTCTATCTTCACTAACTTATATCTGCCTCAACTTCCGTTCGCCTCGCCTGATCACACTTTTCGTAACGCTCTCGTCACGCGTTCACCAGCTTACGCAAAGTCAAGCGTGCGTAAAAAAGTTATACTACTTAAAAAAATTGCCAGTATAGAACACAATAAGAGTTTTCTTCTAATAAAACAAAAAAAAAACACACTAGATAAATTTGAACTTGCATTTTCAATAAAATAGTATCCTACCTGTTGTTCGTAGAAGCGACACGGCTATGACGCCGACACCGTGGCGCCTGCCGCCTGCGCTGCCGCGTTTTCTTTCTTAAAAAACTTCACAAGGACACTACTCACACAGCACATTCAGAATATACACAGCACTTACACACAAACACACAACAAATCACAAAAACACACTTAAACCTTTAAAACAAACACATTTCCGTAAATTTTAATGTCGACTAATTCGAAAAGAAACAATATCGTAAATAATACGATATTACGCACTTTTACCGTAAGATATAAAACGCCACAGACGTAATAATTTCTTTGTTCTACTAATCACAAACACAAACTTATTTTTTCTAAAAGCATAAAAATATGAAGGTAACTATAATAAATTCGGTCGCACTGTCTCCAATTGCAGTATTACTCGCGAATGGTTTACTTAATATTTTCGAAAATATCGAATATTTCGATAACGACCTATAGAATATCTAAAAATGTATTTTAATGTACACAAAATTAATTAAACACACACGCACGCGATGCGCATGGCATCCGCCATGTCAGAAAACTAAAGATCACATTAAAACTGTGTTATTGGTTGATTTAATTAGGGATAAGAAAATGCGAAAATAAAATCGATATCGATTGCCTATTTATATGTTGTTGTCTTTTTTTCATTTGACAAAACGGCAAAGGTTTCGTTAATTAATGTTATTGAAAATACTACTTTTTATAATGAGTACATAGATTTGGGAGTGATTTGTTTTTTTATCACATGAGAACCTTCTGTGATTGTAGCTTCGATTCCTTAGTTGGATTATCCTTAGTTGGATTATTCCTTAGTTGGAAATCGTCTTAACCTAACGTCACCCAAGTGCAAAAATGGGCACTTACAGAATTTAAAAAAAACCTTTGTCATTTTTGAGGTCTCATTTTTGTCCACAACAAAAATCATCCAAATCGGTCAAATGGTTTAGGCGTGAAAGCAAAACAGACAGAGTTAATTTCGCATATACGAGTATAATATATCCACATCCCACAGAAACCCTACATATTCCCGGGATAAAATTTGTTTTATGTTACTTCATATGATCCCATTTATGTCCATATCAAAGATCATTCAAATGGTTTAGGCGTGAAAGCGTTACAGACATATAACGTTACTCTCGCATTTATAACATATACCCACTTCCGCGGGAACATTACATTTTTCCGAGATAAGTAGTATGTTACTTCGGTGGGACTATCTATCCCCCATACGAAAAACCATTCAAATCGGTTCAATAGTTATTGAGTTTATTCGTAACAAACATTCAAAAATACAAACATTTCCTTAAACGTTAATTAGCGCATACTTTAAAAACTATTTCAATTAGTTTAGTTTTTATTTCATAAGTTTTGCGAAATTACTATCACTCAGTTACACCTGTTTTCAAAGTAAGCACTAAATTTATCGATATCGATATGAAGAGTCCTGTAAAATATTTAGCACTATAGAATAGTTTCGTGTGACTATAACCTTGTGCGAGAAAGTGATAGTAAAGAACTAACTTCAGATGCTAAAAAGGGATAGTTGCTTATTAATAAGTTATTATATTCAATATTGTAAGATTAGTTATTAAAACTACTTTTTCTACGATTGCGTTGATATGAATTTTGTTAATAAATGTCGGAAGCGCCTTTGATCTTTACAATCATTCTTTGTCAAAAAAAATTGTCGAACTGATCGCTATGAAATAGCATAATTATTAGTAAGTTATATCGTTGACCTTAGAACTTAAAATAAAAATGTTTTCTTCATATAGTTAAGGTACTTTTGGTCTCGTTTTCCGTGAAAAAATTCCCAAGGGTGCGAAGTCAAAATTGTGCTTGAAAAACGGTATTTTCGTGTATTATGTTTAATAAGTAATTAATATCGGAATCTTCGCAAAACAGCTGATTGCAAAGTGACGCGGCAACCCTAACTATTCAAGAACTTAAACTGTTTCACGGATTATATCGTCATCTATGATAGCTTAACGAAATTCATTGGAAGTCATAATTGGAAAATGGTGCCAATACTCAAAGTAAAAACTTATAACATAAGTATCTGTTTATACAATATTAGCGTAATAAGTCCCACTACTGGGAACGAACTTCTTATAGAGATATAAAAAGAGGTTAGATTAGACAACCTTGAAAAAATCCTTGTTAGAGTTTTTAAGTATGCAGGTTTCCTCGTGATATTTTTGCCTTTAAAATGCGTGTAAAAACTTACACTTTCTTCTCTAGTGATGACTGCCTACCAAACTGGGTAAACAAAATTTTGAAATGATGTATTATGACATTTTATTTCATACTTAGCTTAAAAAAGATATAATAATATCTAAAAACAAGCTAAATGGCAAAATCGTAAAATAATACTTTGGTCGGTGACTTTCAATCATAGCATATTGTGTAGGTATGTATGTTAGTTGCAAACATTGTCACATTAGGTTAAATATGCAGTTGTGGCAGCCATTTTTTTTTATCTTTAAACTAGATTGATTCGAGAGGAGCGTCGAATCATCAGGAAAGCCTATCCAATGTTTTCACAAAGTTAGAACAAATACGCGCCGAACTAATTTTTGGTGGCACACGCGTGTTTTTTGCTGCTCTATCAACAATTCATGTCGCTATGAACAAAGAACACGGGTACAAAGACAAATTTTGTTGTTGTATTTTCCGTGCTCGCGTTTCGAATTGAATTTCTTTGGAATCGGGTTTTTATATCGCAGATGTATGGTATTACCGCTTTTATTTATTTTGGAGTCGCCAAAATTACTCCAATATAGGACCTACCGCACATGTATCCTCACGTCAGTATTGATGAATGAAAGTGTAGACAGGGAGGCATTTCGCTCCTTTTGATTTAGGTATCAGAAAAGTCGTGACGATCGCAAGGATAAAATATGAAGTCTAAGGCCGTTATAAAATCTCAATTTTTCATTTAAAAAAATCTAACACACTACGCAATCGGGTTCATGGTGGACTAAGTCTCTAATCTTAATTCCCTTTAAATAAAGAATAGAGAGCAAACCTATTGTCGTTTCTCGGGTACATTTCTAGACTTGGCAATACAACTGCCCTATGTGAAATCTAATTCGGTATCCCAGGTGGTAGTCACTCTGGTACCGCGGGACCAACGAGGATAAAAGAGGGTAAAATCAGAACCTTTTTACAGCTTAACGCTTTTTTACCCAACGGAGTAGTACCTATTTTCACTCCGGGATGTTATTAAAACGATAGAATTTATTTTAGCCTAATATAAATTTATTTTAAATTCATATTTATAGTAACAAAATAAAACATACATAGGTACATAAACTCACGCCAGTATTCCGCGAAGGGGTAGGCAGAGGTGCATTTCTGCACCCACATTTCGCCAGGTATGTATCAGTCCCACGTAACAGGGGACGAGCCTATTGCCGTTTTTCGGGCACATTTCCAGACTCCGTGCTGTTACTGAGAATTTCCTAATGGAAAAACCCAATAACACTTTGCCCGACCCGGGAATCGAACCCAGGACCTCTAGATCCCACGGCACATACTTGTACCGCGAGACCACGAGGCAGTCGAAAATCGAAAGTCGAAATAAAACGAATAAAGATTTTACATATCCTAATATTCTGTGTGAAATTAAGAGAATGTGGCTGCATGGGCATGATTCTTTTGCCTTTTCGACGACGGACACCGACGAAATCAGAATTCGGAAATTTAAAAAATTAAGAAAAAGGGCGGGAAGTGTTCGGAGCGGGGGGTGCGTTTTTTGTTTTTCTCACATATAATTTATTTTTTTCTTGATAATGGTGAACAGGGGATTAAGTGTAGCTTGTCGGTGTTGTGTGTGGTGTGTTTGATTTAGTTTTATAGATAGAGGATTGTGTAGGTGAGGGGTGAATTGGATACGCTGTGTGCAATATTGACGAGTGGTGCTTGATTCTCTGTTCACTATTGTAGTGAAGGGATTAAGGGTTGTATGTGGGAGGGACGGGGGGCGCGCCTTTCAGTTAGGGAATTTCCCGCCCTTTTTCTTTTATCATTCATCATCATCATCATTCATTATACTAATGAAATTAAATTACTGAAGACTTGGCAGCATGGTCTTCGACCTTAGCCGGTTCCTTGCGGAACAAAGAAAAAAAAAAATAATTTAAATTTGATAATCGTCAATCAGTATTCAGTTGTTCATATTTCATTCAGTTTAAGATTTAAACATTTAACTTTAAAGTTAAACAGTATAATAAAAAGTTTGAAGTACTTGAAACGTTAACGAAACTAATTTTTCATACATAGTTAACTAAGTGCTGCAAGATGAGTGTGAGTGACCAAGCAACACCTTTAAAAATTTACATACAAGACATTTTTCGCGCCAAACCCACCGAACAGAAGTATATCTACGAACTATTCAATTTAACTTTCAAAAATGTTATGATTCACGGCGTCGTGACTTCAATATACAATACGACAAGCTCTGCAACTAATTTAGAGCTTAGTGATCCAACTGGCACGGTGCAAATTTACTACGACAGCCGTAAAAGTAACTCTAACCCACGAGAACATACAATCAAAGATCTTAATCGTCAATATCAAGATTTAATTTTAAACGGAGATGATAACTTGGACATAATTTCAACACTTATGGACTCTGTTACAAATAAAACAGGTATCAACTTTAATGAGGGTGATTATCTTAGTGTTGTAGGAGACATTTTTGTTGATGACAAAAATTGTAGATTGGTTTCTGCTTATGAATGTAAGGCGACGTCTGTTGAACGCGACGTCATTTGGATGGAGGAATTGAGATATTTATATGAGAAATTCTACCTTTGGGATAAGGTTTAACAACTGTAAAGAGAGAATATTATTACTAGCGAAGATATTTTACTTGGGCAGGTTTTCCTAAGGAAATATTATTTGAGGCTTAATGCAGGATTCTACAAAACAACTAAAACTATACAAGATGTAAACCATGATTGGAAACGAAGACAAGTAATAGTTACGGTGATAACGGATAGTTATGGTAATCACCATAAAAAAACATAAAAAATACATTTCCATAATAACAATTCAATCTAATCAAATTTCAATCATGGTCTGTTTACACCTTGTATACTTAAATTTTATGTGAATTAACAATGAATGCACTAGTTATCCATGTTGAAATAAAAAATTCCATGATTCTTTCTCATGTCTAACGAGAAACTCAATCTAACCTGTTTATGTAATGGCAGCTATACAAACATAAAAACAATTTATCTGAGATCCTATTGATTATACTATTTGTATATTAGAATATGTACACAATATTGTACTATTTTATGTAACAGCTTAGATTGAAGAGATAATTAAGATCATGATTAGGCTGCATTAAAAATATTAAGATGTGCAAAGTAATTATTTGTATTATTGTAAGATTACTCGGTATTGAAAAGACTTGCAGGGTTATTGTAAGTAATATAGACTATTTGTCATATACAACTCAGAATTGTATTTGCAGTTTGATTGAAATCATGGATATTTTTGTTAGATTTATTGATCAAAGTTTATTTATACTGTAATGATTAGTTAATAAATAAGTTATTTGTAAAACACTCTTTCTTATTTGGTTAAGGCTTAAAAAAACTAAAGCCTATAATTTTTCCTATTATTTTGTTATAAATAAAAGTTAAATATCTTCATAAATCTTTTAAGGAAAAATTATAGCTTTAGTTATTTTAGCAATGCTTTTTTCTTATTAAATTTTTAAGAAAATAATAGCTTTTCAAATGCTAGAAGTAAAACATTATGGATATTGGATAGGTTAGGGATAAAGAGTTAATACAGCATTTATTAAAAGTATTCTACACACAAATATCTTGTCGACTTTATAGTGACTTCAACAAAGGGATTTTATTATTTAAAGACGCAGTGTGAAAAAAAAAGTTTTTAACTGAAACAGGATTTATAATCTGTAAAACACGAATGAATAAAAATACTTTTTTACTACGTTAATAGGAACGTAACAATTTTCCAAAGTAAGTCATACAAATATAAACCATATAATATCAAAATTAATGACTATTTTCGTTTGATATCATAATCTACGTTTAAGATTTGACTTCCTATTCTGTATTGTATTTCATTCATCTTAAGTTGTCAGTAGAGGTGGGCGATTATGAATGATTTTGATAATCGAATGATACTACTAATACTAATTTTGATAATCGATTATGAAATTAGTAACTAATTTGTTTTCATAATCGAATGACGTTACTAATTTGAACTACTAATCTCGTCGGGACTGAAGTGGGTCTTGTTTTTTTTTTTAGAAATTTAATTTCGCAACTCCAGGCTCCGGAGTGGCTCTTGTATTTTTTTTTTTTTAGAAATTTACTTACACTTATTACTAAATAACGGGTTCGATAGAGGTTCTTTTTTTTTTTTTTTTAAATTTTATACCTCGCGAAAGCAAATTAGTAATTGGAAATATCTCGAGACATGTTCATAATCGAATGATTTCATTAGTAATTACTGATTAGTAATATAATCGAGATACTATACGATTAATAAAATTAGTAATTACCAATTTGAATTCAAATTACTTAATTGGTTACTTAAGACTTAAGGGGTTCGCTATCACCTGGAAAATTTGGGTTAGAAAGCTTCTGGAAAGATCTAGAAAGTTCCAAAATATATGCAACTCTTGAAATCGATCCGAAATTTTCTAGGACGTTCTAAAATTTCAGAAATGATCTAGAGAGTTCCAAAATTAGTGCAACTGTTAAAATCGATCAAAATAATTTAAAACGTTCTAAATTTTCTAGAATGATTTAGAAAATTTTAAAATGCCTACAACTGTATAAATCGATTCCAAATGTCCTAGAACGTTTTTAAAATTTCCGGAATAGTCTAAAAAGTTCAAAAATGTCTTTAACTGTAAAAATCAATCCAAAGTGTTCTAAAAATTTCTAAAATTTTCTGGAATAATCTAGAAACTTCCAAAATACCTAAAACATTATTAACTATTAAGATCATTCAAAGTACGAGTAAACAGTAATTAAACAAATTCAAGTAACTTCCAAAAACGAAAACGACCGAATATAAATCTATAATATCTATCTACTTTAGAAAATGTATCCTTAAATATTTCTTATACCATTAAACATGCAATGTATTTAACCCGAGCAACGCCGGGTTTCGCTGCTAGTCTATACAAATAAATAAAATTGGAGTGTCTGTTTGTAACATTGATATAACCACTTTTTAATAAATGCATATGGATGTATACACGGTACATAATATACCAAAATAACGTTGTCTGTCTGTCTGTTTGTTCCGGCTAATCTCTGAAACGGGTGGACCAATATTCACGGGACTTTGACTGGTAGATAGCTGATGTAATAAGGAGTAACTTAGGCTAAAAAAATATAGGGCGGAACGAAGTTCGCCGGGTCAGCTAGTAGTTAATAAAATGGAACCGACAAATTATATGTTTATCTGTTTCAATTCTTTCTTTTCTTATATTATTTATTTATTTTATGTATTAGGAGAGTTATACTAACTGAAGTAAAAAATAAATTATTGTTTTAAATAAAATCATTTATTCATGTATTTTTGTCGTGAATATTTTTTTTTCATTTATTATCAATATACTATACAGTCTTTATTTTTGCAGTAGTTAAATGATATGTTGATATTTTAGTCTTAATTATTCTTATGAAGGAAAATGATACTAAAAACAAAACTTTAGAAAAAAAATGAACTCGAGTCGTAGAGAATTCAACTCGAGTTGACTCGAGTTAAGCCCAACTCGAGTTAGTAACTCGAGTCGACCATCACTAGTATATCTCATATAATCGCCCACCGCTACTACTATCCGATGTACTACCGAAACAACTGTCTGTCACCCGTTCGCTGATCGCCTGGCTAGGCTTCCCCAACGGGTCGCACCTGGTCTGGTTTGATAGCACGGGTGGCGTGAAGATGGATGCCGTGGACGCCCACGGCCCATGCCCACGGTTGCAATGAAGTTTCGAGGAGCATGGAACGGAACGGGACCTACATCTGTATCTACTGTTTTGGATATTCCTCAAGTCTTTCCTGTTCAGAATGTTGTGATATCGTACTACAAAATCGATATAGTGACTAAAAAACGACCGAAGTTATATCAAATCACCTACAAACCACATTTATTCCTGGATTTTTAAGCCTTTCAATGAAATGCCCATGGGTCTTGTCAGTCAACCAGCTTTCAGCAGTGTTCTTGTTCTCGTGTTTTAAGTCAAACTCTTGACCTTGATACCATATTTGATTGAAATGCTCATATGAGCGATTTAATTTGTCGATAACTGTCGAAACTTCTAATTTGTTGACTGTTTTTTTATTAGAGGTTTCATTCTTCTTCGGGTTGAGGTTGTTGTTTCAGGTCGGCGTTGCTTTATTATTTAGAAATCTCCATCTCATTGTGAATTTAAACAATTGCATTTTTGATATAACTGATATCAATACAATTTTTTTGGTGCCTTTTTGGTTTGATTGAGTTTTACTAATTTCAGGAAACCTACCCTATTATAACTCTTTTAAAAGTAATAAATAGTCCATATCATTTGTCTAGCCAAAATTGATTATTGAATTCTATTCCACTGTAGTGAGATTTTTGCTGCAAAGATAAACAATTGAATCGGTCATTTCAAAAACCTCTAGTCACTTAATTAGAATTTTTCAGAAATCAGTATAAACTGTTTCATACTCAAACAAATGAGTTTTAAAGGAGTTCTTATGTTTAATTTAGTATTTAAGTGGTAAAAAATAAAAATACAAAGTTAATAACCTTTACAGTTTATTAATAGAAATAATGGTAAAAAACCTGAAAACAGTTTTTGACTTATGTTGTTTTAGCAAGTAAGAGGGTTAGTGGTATTAATTTAACCAAAACAATCATACTAATCATAGTTTTTATTGCTTATAGTTGAGGACATGAAAGAAATGTTTTAAAATTAGAATTTATTAATAAAAATAGTGACATAACACCCTCTTCCATGATTTAGTTGAAATATTAAAAGTGTTAACAGTAATTTATATGAAACCAAAAAATACTATTTTCTCCACTGTAGCCTTTTTATTGATCAGAAAGAATTTTTTCAAAGAAATTAAAAGTATTCAGGCTTAACAAATGGAATTTGATCTTTAATATTAGCCTTTTTTTTAACAAAAGTAGTCCCATATTTTCCTTCCACTTGTTCCACGTCAAAACTATTTGATATCATATTGTGTTTATTTAATATGTTAATCTTTTTAAAAGGTGTCATTTCGTTATTAGTTTCTTTGAATAGATAAGACCCATATTCTTCTACAGTCTACACATATCCAATGGATACCGTCTCTAAAGTAAACTTCTTCTTTATTGACGTCTTTTTTCTGTTGATTAAATTCAATCCCATAAAAAACAAAACTTGTAAAAACCCCAAGTCTCGCAACTCAGTTCTTTTGCCGTAAAAAGTTGTGAGATCTATATGATACCAAGTCGATAAATTTATTCAGTCCCCGTTTAAGGGAACTTCTGTCTTAAGTTATTATGCACTTAGCTTACCAGACACCATCTTATAGTGACCATATCAATGTTAAAAATCTTTTATGTTTAAAATAAATAAATATCATATAGATCTCACAACTTTTTACGGCAAAAGAACTGAGTTGCGAGACTTGGGGTTTTTACAAGTTTTGTTTTTTATGGGATCTCATTTCTTTTTGTAGATAGTCCTACTTTTTTGCTTTTCGGTATCTTCTACTTCTTGAGTACTAACAACGGATTTTCTTAAAGCCCACTCTCTGCCTTATGAGCTTTGCTTACTTTTGTAGGTAGTCTTCCTCCTCTACATACGAGACGAGAGCGGCCGCGTCGTGATCTTTATTTTAAAATAATAATTATTTTTTGCGTTAGTTAGAAATATTTAGGGCCGCACGCGTCATACGTCAGTTGGAGTTAATCCTATTTTAAAGTTTTTATCTCTCTTTCAATATAAATTGGTACTGTCAATGTACCTAACAGAAATTTACAACATAAAGCTTATTAGAGGTATAACTTGAACTAATTTACGGCATTAACTGCCGCACTCAGTTTTTTTGAAATGAATAAATTACTTGACCCTATTATTAAGATTTCCTCACGATATTTTCCTTCCCCGTTAAAGTACGCGATAATTCATTGCTACATACATACATAAACTCACGCCTATATTCCCTGATGGGGTAGGCAGAGGTGCATTTCTGCACCCACATTTCGCCAGGTATGTTAATACATACCTGTCAGTCCCACGTAATAGGGGGCGAGCCTATTGCCGTTTTTCGGGCACATTTCCAGACTCCCTGCTGCTATTGAGAATTTCCTAATGGAAAAACCCAATAACACGTTGCCCGACCCGGGAATCGAATCCAGGACCTCTAGATCGCACGGCACATACATGTAACGCGAGACCACGAGGCAGTCCTTAATTTAAAGACCTTACTTCATAAATAATAAATAAATACATCCAACAGTCACATACATAGTTCTGATCCCACACTAAGATACAAGTCTTGTGTCGTGGGTATCAGAAACTACGAGAGACTTTTCGGTCTCACATACACCCAGACCCGAAACATATATTTGTGTATCACACAAACATTTGTCTCGGTGCGGGGATCGAACCCACGGCCTCTCGTTTCGCAAGCTGGTGTCTAGCCAACTGCGCCACGGGTCATTTCTATAGTAAGCTCTTCCCGAATACTAATTCATTGCTAATACACACATAACTTCGAAAAGTCAGATAAGTGTGCCTAGGGTGTGTACCCGCGACCGCCGGGATTCTCGACCTCACGCCTAAATCTCAATACCATCCCTACTTATCTAGCTACACCTATTATTCCATTATTTTATACTATACAGGTACACTAATTTATTTACTGCAAATGTATCTTTGTAATCCTATATATTTATATGAGATTACAAAGTTATTTATGCAGTTTGTGAATCTAGAAAAGTAGACCAAAATTGCAAGATATTTTAATTTTTCCTTAAGTTATACACTAAACACTAATTGTGTTCCAAATTTGAAGCTTCTATGTCGGCTAGAAGTGCCTTAGAGTTTTGATGATCGGTCAGTGAGTGACCAAAACCGCGAAGTTTGACTAGTTATAATTCTAAAACTACTGGTTCAAATTGAATGAAATTTGAAATTTACAAAGTTTATACTATGCTTGCTTGGTGACAGAAAATTCAGGTTTCTAGGTTTATCCACAACGAAGTTATAGGGTGTCGAAAATGGCCTGAGTTGCTTCGAGAAAAGTATAGTACGGCCGTGCCGCTTTTTCGCTCGACTTGGCGGGGGCACTGCCGTGCCCCCAGATTTGCTTTGCAACTTGTTACGTTGTAACAAGTTTAAAAACATAAAATAAATACAAATAATAACTACATACAAACAAACAAATAACCAGTTGTTACAATTGAATGGAAACCGCGCGCTTTAACTAGCGATAGCAGCATAACGACCATATAAGGTATTCGTTGGTGCCGGAAATCAAATTATTTCTAGAACATCGGATAGCAAACGCCACCGTCAGAAATTTCGAGAAATAATACAATAGCGATCGACGGTTCAACTTCCTGCGAATGATTCCATCTCGCTCGTTTCTATAATTACTATCTCGGTCCCACAGGGATTTACAAAAGTATAGAGGGTAGTTGTGACGTGACTTGCTTCGGTTATACCGTTCTTTTCATATCTCTGTCTCATGTCGTACGGAACAATCTAGAATCTGGCAGTACGCATTGTCGCCTCAGGAAGGAAATAGGCCGACCACCGGGTCGAACAAGTACCTATATAAGAACGAATTTGCCGAGAGAGAATCAGAAATTTCGACGCCAGAGAGTCCCCACGACAACTATATGTGATTCGTATTTGTGATTAATTGTCCGCATATTTGAAAAGTAGTAAAACCAGTGCTGTACTAAAATATAAAAAAAGAAATTAAAAGCGGATCGCATCATTTTCAACCCCCTTGGTAAGTTTAATATAATTAATTTCAATATTGGCTTGGTTGCTGTTAACTGATTTTTCGTGTCTGGATTAATTTGATTACTATCCAACAAGCGATTTCTTCAACCTTTTAATAGTGTAAAAATTGTTATGGCTGTGTATATTTCTTGATAGTGGTTTAACAACGTACAATGTGACAGCGAGTATCTTAAAATTGGTAAAATATAACCTTATCTATTTAATCTTTCCGATAAGTTTTAAATATGTTTCGCCGCGGTATTTTTCTTCATTAACATTCTATTATACTTAATATTAATTTAGTCCAAATCAATATGGCCGCGATAATTAATTCCCACTGTGTATTCCACGCGTATGTTGTTAATATCGGTGATTTGTGTGTGTAAACGTCAAAATATAAATGAAAAGTATGTAATTAAAGTCAATATAGATAAAATATTAAAAGCATAGACAATAATAAAATATTATTATTTGGTTGGCAACACTGTCAACCGTTGTTGATTTGAATCAACAACGGTCATGTTGCCGAGTGGAGCGAGGCATTCTGATTCGAGCGTTCGCAGCGAGCAGATGTAAGTGTTGTACGAATATTATTAAAAGTGTATTTATACCATTACTTCTTTGATTTTCTGTGTGTACTTCGGACCTTGATTCTACATGTGTTATCTTAATAAGATCTTTATATCCTAAAATATATATTTTTTTTGTTCGTAAAATTCTAAATTTAAATACATGTAAATAATATCAGTATTCTATTAAAAATTGCCACCGAAAATTTGTATTAGTTTGTTTAGATTTTAAAGCCAGTAAATTTTATAATTGTTGTAACGTTTGTAGTTCATATAATGTAATACAAACACATAGCTGTGAGATTTATTTCTAGATTAGCGTGATGTTAAGATAAGAGAAATTTCTCGATGTACCGGCGAAATAAATTCCAAAGGTCATTGCTTCGCTATTTAATATGTTAATCTTTTTAAAAGGTGTCATTTCGTTACTAGTTTCTTTGAATAGATAAGACCCATATTCTTCTACAGTCTACACATATCCAATGGATACCGTCTCTAAAGTAAACTTCTTCTTTATTGACGTCTTTTTTTCTGTTAATTAAATTCAATTTGCTTTGCAACTCGTAAATTTTTCTGAAATGGTTTGATATATCAATAACAGCGTTGTTCCACGAAGATTTACATATTATCTCTCTATACTGTTCAGGTACATATATAGCTTCGTGCTTCTTCAATACTTTTCTATTTCTTTTTTCTTCGGACTCTTAGCTTCTTCAACGACTCCCTGTTGCACGGATACAATGTCGAAGGTCCGGATGCGCCGACCATCTACTCCCCTAGGGCACCATGGTCGCCCACGTAGGTACTTGACATTGTTATCCAACGCGACCTCCAAAGCACCCCCATTCAGGAGTTGTTAAACGACCACACAGGGTCTGATCACCAACCCGTGCTGATAGTGTTGCCCGGGCAACCGGCAACAACGAGTCCACCCAGTCCACAATATACCATAAACTGGGAAAAATATGTTTCAGCCTTAAAGCGGAATACACCGACGCGGCCGGTGAGCAGCGCAGCGGACGTCGACCGGCTCACGGTCGAGATCGAGGAGAGCATCGCGCACGCCCTCGAGGCGGCGAAATCTCCGCGGTCTCCCGTAGTCAAGCAAGACCTCCCTCGCCACATCCGAGACCTCATAAGGGAAAAAAGAAAGCTAAGTGTAAAAAGTGTTAACAGTAATTGATATGAAACCAAAAAAGACTATTTTCTCCACTGTAGCCTTTTTATTGATTAGAAAGTATTGTTTCAAAGAAATTAAAAGTATTCAGGCTTAACAAATGGATTTTGACCTTTAATATTAGCCTTTTTTTAACAAAAGTAGTCCCATATTTTCCTTCCACTTGTTCCACGTCAAAACTATTTGATATCATATTGTGTTTATTTAATATGTTAATCTTTTTAAAAGGTGTCATTTCGTTATTAGTTTCTTTGAATAGATTAGACCCATATTCTCTCTACTACTCTCTATACTGTTCAGGTACATATATAGCTTCTTGCTTCTTCAATACTTTTCTATTTCTTTTTTCTTCGGACTCTTAGCTTCTTTAACGACTCCCTGTTGCACGGATACAATGTCAAAGGTCCGGATGCGCCGACCATCTACTCCCGTAGGGCACCATGGTCGGCCCACGTAGGAAATTGACATTGTTATCCAACGCGACCTCCAAAGCACCCCCATTCAGGAGGTGTTATATATCAATAACAGCGTTGTTCCACGAAGCTTTACATTTATTTATTTATTTATTTAACACTTTATTGTACACTAAACATAAAACAAAAACATAAAATAACATACATTGAAAGGTACAAATGGCGGCCTTGCCTTATCGCACATGGCGATCAGGCCATACCATATCAGATACATATTATCTCTCTATACTGTTCAGGTACATATATAGCTTCGTGCTTCTTCAATACTTTTCTATTTCTTTTTTCTTCGGACTCTTAGCTTCTTTAACGACTCCCTGTTGCACGGATACAATGTCAAAGGTCCGGATGCGCCGACCATCTACTCCCGTAGGGCACCATGGTCGGCCCACGTAGGAAATTGACATTGTTATCCAACGCGACCTCCAAAGCACCCCCATTCAGGAGGTGTTATATATCAATAACAGCGTTGTTCCACGAAGCTTTACATTTATTTATTTATTTAACACTTTATTGTACACTAAACATAAAACAAAAACATAAAATAACATACATTGAAAGGTACAAATGGCGGCCTTGCCTTATCGCACATGGCGATCAGGCCATACCATATCAGATACATATTATCTCTCTATACTGTTCAGGTACATATATAGCTTCGTGCTTCTTCAATACTTTTCTATTTCTTTTTTCTTCGGACTCTTAGCTTCTTTAACGACTCCCTGTTGCACGGATACAATGTCAAAGGTCCGGATGCGCCGACCATCTACTCCCGTAGGGCACCATGGTCGGCCCACGTAGGAAATTGACATTGTTATCCAACGCGACCTCCAAAGCACCCCCATTCAGGAGGTGTTATATATCAATAACAGCGTTGTTCCACGAAGCTTTACATTTATTTATTTATTTATTTAACACTTTATTGTACACTAAACATAAAACAAAAACATAAAATAACATACATTGAAAGGTACAAATGGCGGCCTTGCCTTATCGCACATGGCGATCAGGCCATACCATATCAGATACATATTATCTCTCTATACTGTTCAGGTACATATATATATAGCTTCGTGCTTCTTCAATACTTTTCTATTTCTTTTTTCTTCGGACTCTTAGCTTCTTTAACGACTCCCTGTTGCACGGATACAATGTCAAAGGTCCGGATGCGCCGACCATCTACTCCCGTAGGGCACCATGGTCGGCCCACGTAGGAAATTGACATTGTTATCCAACGCGACCTCCAAAGCACCCCCATTCAGGAGGTGTTATATATCAATAACAGCGTTGTTCCACGAAGCTTTACATTTATTTATTTATTTATTTAACACTTTATTGTACACTAAACATAAAACAAAAACATAAAATAACATACATTGAAAGGTACAAATGGCGGCCTTGCCTTATCGCACATGGCGATCAGGCCATACCATATCAGATACATATTATCTCTCTATACTGTTCAGGTACATATATATATAGCTTCGTGCTTCTTCAATACTTTTCTATTTCTTTTTTCTTCGGACTCTTAGCTTCTTTAACGACTCCCTGTTGCGCGGATACAATGTCAAAGGTCCGGATGCGCCGACCATCTACTCCCGTAGGGCACCATGGTCGGCCCACGTAGGAAATTGACATTGTTATCCAACGCGACCTCCAAAGCACCCCCATTCAGGAGGTGTTATATATCAATAACAGCGTTGTTCCACGAAGCTTTACATTTATTTATTTAACACTTTATTGTACACTAAACATAAAACAAAAACATAAAATAACATACATTGAAAGGTACAAATGGCGGCCTTGCCTTATCGCACATGGCGATCAGGCCATACCATATCAGATACATATTATCTCTCTATACTGTTCAGGTACATATATAGCTTCGTGCTTCTTCAATACTTTTCTATTTCTTTTTTCTTCGGACTCTTAGCTTCTTTAACGACTCCCTGTTGCACGGATACAATGTCAAAGGTCCGGATGCGCCGACCATCTACTCCCGTAGGGCACCATGGTCGGCCCACGTAGGAAATTGACATTGTTATCCAACGCGACATCCAAAGCACCCCCATTCAGGAGGTGTTATATATCAATAACAGCGTTGTTCCACGAAGCTTTACATTTATTTATTTATTTATTTAACACTTTATTGTACACTAAACATAAAACAAAAACATAAAATAACATACATTGAAAGGTACAAATGGCGGCCTTGCCTTATCGCACATGGCGAACAGGCCATACCATATCAGATACATATTATCTCTCTATACTGTTCAGGTACATATATAGCTTCGTGCTTCTTCAATACTTTTCTATTTCTTTTTTCTTCGGACTCTTAGCTTCTTTAACGACTCCCTGTTGCACGGATACAATGTCAAAGGTCCGGATGCGCCGACCATCTACTCCCGTAGGGCACCATGGTCGGCCCACGTAGGAAATTGACATTGTTATCCAACGCGACATCCAAAGCACCCCCATTCAGGAGGTGTTATATATCAATAACAGCGTTGTTCCACGAAGCTTTACATTTATTTATTTATTTATTTAACACTTTATTGTACACTAAACATAAAACAAAAACATAAAATAACATACATTGAAAGGTACAAATGGCGGCCTTGCCTTATCGCACATGGCGAACAGGCCATACCATATCAGATACATATTATCTCTCTATACTGTTCAGGTACATATATAGCTTCGTGCTTCTTCAATACTTTTCTATTTCTTTTTTCTTCGGACTCTTAGCTTCTTTAACGACTCCCTGTTGCACGGATACAATGTCAAAGGTCCGGATGCGCCGACCATCTACTCCCGTAGGGCACCATGGTCGGCCCACGTAGGAAATTGACATTGTTATCCAACGCGACATCCAAAGCACCCCCATTCAGGAGGTGTTATATATCAATAACAGCGTTGTTCCACGAAGCTTTACATTTATTTATTTATTTATTTAACACTTTATTGTACACTAAACATAAAACAAAAACATAAAATAACATACATTGAAAGGTACAAATGGCGGCCTTGCCTTATCGCACATGGCGAACAGGCCATACCATATCAGATACATATTATCTCTCTATACTGTTCAGGTACATATATAGCTTCGTGCTTCTTCAATACTTTTCTATTTCTTTTTTCTTCGGACTCTTAGCTTCTTTAACGACTCCCTGTTGCACGGATACAATGTCAAAGGTCCGGATGCGCCGACCATCTACTCCCGTAGGGCACCATGGTCGGCCCACGTAGGAAATTGACATTGTTATCCAACGCGACCTCCAAAGCACCCCCATTCAGGAGGTGTTATATATCAATAACAGCGTTGTTCCACGAAGCTTTACATTTATTTATTTATTTATTTAACACTTTATTGTACACTAAACATAAAACAAAAACATAAAATAACATACATTGAAAGGTACAAATGGCGGCCTTGCCTTATCGCACATGGCGAACAGGCCATACCATATCAGATACATATTATCTCTCTATACTGTTCAGGTACATATATAGCTTCGTGCTTCTTCAATACTTTTCTATTTCTTTTTTCTTCGGACTCTTAGCTTCTTTAACGACTCCCTGTTGCACGGATACAATGTCAAAGGTCCGGATGCGCCGACCATCTACTCCCGTAGGGCACCATGGTCGGCCCACGTAGGAAATTGACATTGTTATCCAACGCGACATCCAAAGCACCCCCATTCAGGAGGTGTTATATATCAATAACAGCGTTGTTCCACGAAGCTTTACATTTATTTATTTAACACTTTATTGTACACTAAACATAAAACAAAAACATAAAATAACATACATTGAAAGGTACAAATGGCGGCCTTGCCTTATCGCACATGGCGATCAGGCCATACCATATCAGATACATATTATCTCTCTATACTGTTCAGGTACATATATAGCTTCGTGCTTCTTCAATACTTTTCTATTTCTTTTTTCTTCGGACTCTTAGCTTCTTTAACGACTCCCTGTTGCACGGATACAATGTCAAAGGTCCGGATGCGCCGACCATCTTCTCCCGTAGGGCACCATGGTCGGCCCACGTAGGAAATTGACATTGTTATCCAACGCGACATCCAAAGCACCCCCATTCAGGAGGTGTTATATATCAATAACAGCGTTGTTCCACGAAGCTTTACATTTATTTATTTATTTATTTAACACTTTATTGTACACTAAACATAAAACAAAAACATAAAATAACATACATTGAAAGGTACAAATGGCGGCCTTGCCTTATCGCACATGGCGATCAGGCCATACCATATCAGATACATATTATCTCTCTATACTGTTCAGGTACATATATAGCTTCGTGCTTCTTCAATACTTTTCTATTTCTTTTTTCTTCGGACTCTTAGCTTCTTTAACGACTCCCTGTTGCACGGATACAATGTCAAAGGTCCGGATGCGCCGACCATCTACTCCCGTAGGGCACCATGGTCGGCCCACGTAGGAAATTGACATTGTTATCCAACGCGACCTCCAAAGCACCCCCATTCAGGAGGTGTTATATATCAATAACAGCGTTGTTCCACGAAGCTTTACATTTATTTATTTATTTATTTAACACTTTATTGTACACTAAACATAAAACAAAAACATAAAATAACATACATTGAAAGGTACAAATGGCGGCCTTGCCTTATCGCACATGGCGATCAGGCCGTACCATATCAGATACATATTATCTCTCTATACTGTTCAGGTACATATATAGCTTCGTGCTTCTTCAATACTTTTCTATTTCTTTTTTCTTCGGACTCTTAGCTTCTTTAACGACTCCCTGTTGCACGGATACAATGTCAAAGGTCCGGATGCGCCGACCATCTACTCCCGTAGGGCACCATGGTCGGCCCACGTAGGAAATTGACATTGTTATCCAACGCGACCTCCAAAGCACCCCCATTCAGGAGGTGTTATATATCAATAACAGCGTTGTTCCACGAAGCTTTACATTTATTTATTTAACACTTTATTGTACACTAAACATAAAACAAAAACATAAAATAACATACATTGAAAGGTACAAATGGCGGCCTTGCCTTATCGCACATGGCGATCAGGCCATACCATATCAGATACATATTATCTCTCTATACTGTTCAGGTACATATATAGCTTCGTGCTTCTTCAATACTTTTCTATTTCTTTTTTCTTCGGACTCTTAGCTTCTTTAACGACTCCCTGTTGCACGGATACAATGTCAAAGGTCCGGATGCGCCGACCATCTACTCCCGTAGGGCACCATGGTCGGCCCACGTAGGAAATTGACATTGTTATCCAACGCGACCTCCAAGCACCCCCATTCAGGAGGTGTTATATATCAATAACAGCGTTGTTCCACGAAGCTTTACATTTATTTATTTATTTAACACTTTATTGTACACTAAACATAAAACAAAAACATAAAATAACATACATTGAAAGGTACAAATGGCGGCCTTGCCTTATCGCACATGGCGATCAGGCCATACCATATCAGATACATATTATCTCTCTATACTGTTCAGGTACATATATAGCTTCGTGCTTCTTCAATACTTTTCTATTTCTTTTTTCTTCGGACTCTTAGCTTCTTTAACGACTCCCTGTTGCACGGATACAATGTCAAAGGTCCGGATGCGCCGACCATCTACTCCCGTAGGGCACCATGGTCGGCCCACGTAGGAAATTGACATTGTTATCCAACGCGACCTCCAAAGCACCCCCATTCAGGAGGTGTTATATATCAATAACAGCGTTGTTCCACGAAGCTTTACATTTATTTATTTAACACTTTATTGTACACTAAACATAAAACAAAAACATAAAATAACATACATTGAAAGGTACAAATGGCGGCCTTGCCTTATCGCACATGGCGATCAGGCCATACCATATCAGATACATATTATCTCTCTATACTGTTCAGGTACATATATAGCTTCGTGCTTCTTCAATACTTTTCTATTTCTTTTTTCTTCGGACTCTTAGCTTCTTTAACGACTCCCTGTTGCACGGATACAATGTCAAAGGTCCGGATGCGCCGACCATCTACTCCCGTAGGGCACCATGGTCGGCCCACGTAGGAAATTGACATTGTTATCCAACGCGACCTCCAAAGCACCCCCATTCAGGAGGTGTTATATATCAATAACAGCGTTGTTCCACGAAGCTTTACATTTATTTATTTATTTATTTAACACTTTATTGTACACTAAACATAAAACAAAAACATAAAATAACATACATTGAAAGGTACAAATGGCGGCCTTGCCTTATCGCACATGGCGATCAGGCCATACCATATCAGATACATATTATCTCTCTATACTGTTCAGGTACATATATATATAGCTTCGTGCTTCTTCAATACTTTTCTATTTCTTTTTTCTTCGGACTCTTAGCTTCTTTAACGACTCCCTGTTGCACGGATACAATGTCAAAGGTCCGGATGCGCCGACCATCTACTCCCGTAGGGCACCATGGTCGGCCCACGTAGGAAATTGACATTGTTATCCAACGCGACCTCCAAAGCACCCCCATTCAGGAGGTGTTATATATCAATAACAGCGTTGTTCCACGAAGCTTTACATTTATTTATTTAACACTTTATTGTACACTAAACATAAAACAAAAACATAAAATAACATACATTGAAAGGTACAAATGGCGGCCTTGCCTTATCGCACATGGCGATCAGGCCATACCATATCAGATACATATTATCTCTCTATACTGTTCAGGTACATATATAGCTTCGTGCTTCTTCAATACTTTTCTATTTCTTTTTTCTTCGGACTCTTAGCTTCTTTAACGACTCCCTGTTGCACGGATACAATGTCAAAGGTCCGGATGCGCCGACCATCTACTCCCGTAGGGCACCATGGTCGGCCCACGTAGGAAATTGACATTGTTATCCAACGCGACATCCAAAGCACCCCCATTCAGGAGGTGTTATATATCAATAACAGCGTTGTTCCACGAAGCTTTACATTTATTTATTTATTTATTTAACACTTTATTGTACACTAAACATAAAACAAAAACATAAAATAACATACATTGAAAGGTACAAATGGCGGCCTTGCCTTATCGCACATGGCGAACAGGCCATACCATATCAGATACATATTATCTCTCTATACTGTTCAGGTACATATATAGCTTCGTGCTTCTTCAATACTTTTCTATTTCTTTTTTCTTCGGACTCTTAGCTTCTTTAACGACTCCCTGTTGCACGGATACAATGTCAAAGGTCCGGATGCGCCGACCATCTACTCCCGTAGGGCACCATGGTCGGCCCACGTAGGAAATTGACATTGTTATCCAACGCGACATCCAAAGCACCCCCATTCAGGAGGTGTTATATATCAATAACAGCGTTGTTCCACGAAGCTTTACATTTATTTATTTATTTATTTAACACTTTATTGTACACTAAACATAAAACAAAAACATAAAATAACATACATTGAAAGGTACAAATGGCGGCCTTGCCTTATCGCACATGGCGAACAGGCCATACCATATCAGATACATATTATCTCTCTATACTGTTCAGGTACATATATAGCTTCGTGCTTCTTCAATACTTTTCTATTTCTTTTTTCTTCGGACTCTTAGCTTCTTTAACGACTCCCTGTTGCACGGATACAATGTCAAAGGTCCGGATGCGCCGACCATCTACTCCCGTAGGGCACCATGGTCGGCCCACGTAGGAAATTGACATTGTTATCCAACGCGACCTCCAAAGCACCCCCATTCAGGAGGTGTTATATATCAATAACAGCGTTGTTCCACGAAGCTTTACATTTATTTATTTATTTATTTAACACTTTATTGTACACTAAACATAAAACAAAAACATAAAATAACATACATTGAAAGGTACAAATGGCGGCCTTGCCTTATCGCACATGGCGAACAGGCCATACCATATCAGATACATATTATCTCTCTATACTGTTCAGGTACATATATAGCTTCGTGCTTCTTCAATACTTTTCTATTTCTTTTTTCTTCGGACTCTTAGCTTCTTTAACGACTCCCTGTTGCACGGATACAATGTCAAAGGTCCGGATGCGCCGACCATCTACTCCCGTAGGGCACCATGGTCGGCCCACGTAGGAAATTGACATTGTTATCCAACGCGACATCCAAAGCACCCCCATTCAGGAGGTGTTATATATCAATAACAGCGTTGTTCCACGAAGCTTTACATTTATTTATTTAACACTTTATTGTACACTAAACATAAAACAAAAACATAAAATAACATACATTGAAAGGTACAAATGGCGGCCTTGCCTTATCGCACATGGCGATCAGGCCATACCATATCAGATACATATTATCTCTCTATACTGTTCAGGTACATATATAGCTTCGTGCTTCTTCAATACTTTTCTATTTCTTTTTTCTTCGGACTCTTAGCTTCTTTAACGACTCCCTGTTGCACGGATACAATGTCAAAGGTCCGGATGCGCCGACCATCTTCTCCCGTAGGGCACCATGGTCGGCCCACGTAGGAAATTGACATTGTTATCCAACGCGACATCCAAAGCACCCCCATTCAGGAGGTGTTATATATCAATAACAGCGTTGTTCCACGAAGCTTTACATTTATTTATTTATTTATTTAACACTTTATTGTACACTAAACATAAAACAATAACATAAAATAACATACATTGAAAGGTACAAATGGCGGCCTTGCCTTATCGCACATGGCGATCAGGCCATACCATATCAGATACATATTATCTCTCTATACTGTTCAGGTACATGTATAGCTTCGTGCTTCTTCAATACTTTTCTATTTCTTTTTTCTTCGGACTCTTAGCTTCTTTAACGACTCCCTGTTGCACGGATACAATGTCAAAGGTCCGGATGCGCCGACCATCTACTCCCGTAGGGCACCATGGTCGGCCCACGTAGGAAATTGACATTGTTATCCAACGCGACCTCCAAAGCACCCCCATTCAGGAGGTGTTATATATCAATAACAGCGTTGTTCCACGAAGCTTTACATTTATTTATTTATTTATTTAACACTTTATTGTACACTAAACATAAAACAAAAACATAAAATAACATACATTGAAAGGTACAAATGGCGGCCTTGCCTTATCGCACATGGCGATCAGGCCGTACCATATCAGATACATATTATCTCTCTATACTGTTCAGGTACATATATAGCTTCGTGCTTCTTCAATACTTTTCTATTTCTTTTTTCTTCGGACTCTTAGCTTCTTTAACGACTCCCTGTTGCACGGATACAATGTCAAAGGTCCGGATGCGCCGACCATCTACTCCCGTAGGGCACCATGGTCGGCCCACGTAGGAAATTGACATTGTTATCCAACGCGACCTCCAAAGCACCCCCATTCAGGAGGTGTTATATATCAATAACAGCGTTGTTCCACGAAGCTTTACATTTATTTATTTAACACTTTATTGTACACTAAACATAAAACAAAAACATAAAATAACATACATTGAAAGGTACAAATGGCGGCCTTGCCTTATCGCACATGGCGATCAGGCCATACCATATCAGATACATATTATCTCTCTATACTGTTCAGGTACATATATAGCTTCGTACTTCTACAATACTTTTCTATTTCTTTTTTCTTCGGACTCTTAGCTTCTTTAACGACTCCCTGTTGCACGGATACAATGTCAAAGGTCCGGATGCGCCGACCATCTACTCCCGTAGGGCACCATCGTCGGCCCACGTAGGAAATTGACATTGTTATCCAACGCGACCTCCAAAGCACCCCCATTCAGGAGGTGTTATATATCAATAACAGCGTTGTTCCACGAAGCTTTACATTTATTTATTTAACACTTTATTGTACACTAAACATAAAACAAAAACATAAAATAACATACATTGAAAGGTACAAATGGCGGCCTTGCCTTATCGCACATGGCGATCAGGCCATACCATATCAGATACATATTATCTCTCTATACTGTTCAGGTACATGTATAGCTTCGTGCTTCTTCAATACTTTTCTATTTCTTTTTTCTTCGGACTCTTAGCTTCTTTAACGACTCCCTGTTGCACGGATACAATGTCAAAGGTCCGGATGCGCCGACCATCTACTCCCGTAGGGCACCATGGTCGGCCCACGTAGGAAATTGACATTGTTATCCAACGCGACCTCCAAAGCACCCCCATTCAGGAGGTGTTATATATCAATAACAGCGTTGTTCCACGAAGCTTTACATTTATTTATTTATTTAACACTTTATTGTACACTAAACATAAAACAAAAACATAAAATAACATACATTGAAAGGTACAAATGGCGGCCTTGCCTTATCGCACATGGCGATCAGGCCATACCATATCAGATACATATTATCTCTCTATACTGTTCAGGTACATATATAGCTTCGTGCTTCTTCAATACTTTTCTATTTCTTTTTTCTTCGGACTCTTAGCTTCTTTAACGACTCCCTGTTGCACGGATACAATGTCAAAGGTCCGGATGCGCCGACCATCTACTCCCGTAGGGCACCATGGTCGGCCCACGTAGGAAATTGACATTGTTATCCAACGCGACCTCCAAAGCACCCCCATTCAGGAGGTGTTATATATCAATAACAGCGTTGTTCCACGAAGCTTTACATTTATTTATTTAACACTTTATTGTACACTAAACATAAAACAAAAACATAAAATAACATACATTGAAAGGTACAAATGGCGGCCTTGCCTTATCGCACATGGCGATCAGGCCATACCATATCAGATACATATTATCTCTCTATACTGTTCAGGTACATATATAGCTTCGTGCTTCTTCAATACTTTTCTATTTCTTTTTTCTTCGGACTCTTAGCTTCTTTAACGACTCCCTGTTGCACGGATACAATGTCAAAGGTCCGGATGCGCCGACCATCTACTCCCGTAGGGCACCATGGTCGGCCCACGTAGGAAATTGACATTGTTATCCAACGCGACCTCCAAAGCACCCCCATTCAGGAGGTGTTATATATCAATAACAGCGTTGTTCCACGAAGCTTTACATTTATTTATTTATTTATTTAACACTTTATTGTACACTAAACATAAAACAAAAACATAAAATAACATACATTGAAAGGTACAAATGGCGGCCTTGCCTTATCGCACATGGCGATCAGGCCATACCATATCAGATACATATTATCTCTCTATACTGTTCAGGTACATATATATATAGCTTCGTGCTTCTTCAATACTTTTCTATTTCTTTTTTCTTCGGACTCTTAGCTTCTTTAACGACTCCCTGTTGCACGGATACAATGTCAAAGGTCCGGATGCGCCGACCATCTACTCCCGTAGGGCACCATGGTCGGCCCACGTAGGAAATTGACATTGTTATCCAACGCGACCTCCAAAGCACCCCCATTCAGGAGGTGTTATATATCAATAACAGCGTTGTTCCACGAAGCTTTACATTTATTTATTTAACACTTTATTGTACACTAAACATAAAACAAAAACATAAAATAACATACATTGAAAGGTACAAATGGCGGCCTTGCCTTATCGCACATGGCGATCAGGCCATACCATATCAGATACATATTATCTCTCTATACTGTTCAGGTACATATATAGCTTCGTGCTTCTTCAATACTTTTCTATTTCTTTTTTCTTCGGACTCTTAGCTTCTTTAACGACTCCCTGTTGCACGGATACAATGTCAAAGGTCCGGATGCGCCGACCATCTACTCCCGTAGGGCACCATGGTCGGCCCACGTAGGAAATTGACATTGTTATCCAACGCGACATCCAAAGCACCCCCATTCAGGAGGTGTTATATATCAATAACAGCGTTGTTCCACGAAGCTTTACATTTATTTATTTATTTATTTAACACTTTATTGTACACTAAACATAAAACAAAAACATAAAATAACATACATTGAAAGGTACAAATGGCGGCCTTGCCTTATCGCACATGGCGAACAGGCCATACCATATCAGATACATATTATCTCTCTATACTGTTCAGGTACATATATAGCTTCGTGCTTCTTCAATACTTTTCTATTTCTTTTTTCTTCGGACTCTTAGCTTCTTTAACGACTCCCTGTTGCACGGATACAATGTCAAAGGTCCGGATGCGCCGACCATCTACTCCCGTAGGGCACCATGGTCGGCCCACGTAGGAAATTGACATTGTTATCCAACGCGACATCCAAAGCACCCCCATTCAGGAGGTGTTATATATCAATAACAGCGTTGTTCCACGAAGCTTTACATTTATTTATTTATTTATTTAACACTTTATTGTACACTAAACATAAAACAAAAACATAAAATAACATACATTGAAAGGTACAAATGGCGGCCTTGCCTTATCGCACATGGCGAACAGGCCATACCATATCAGATACATATTATCTCTCTATACTGTTCAGGTACATATATAGCTTCGTGCTTCTTCAATACTTTTCTATTTCTTTTTTCTTCGGACTCTTAGCTTCTTTAACGACTCCCTGTTGCACGGATACAATGTCAAAGGTCCGGATGCGCCGACCATCTACTCCCGTAGGGCACCATGGTCGGCCCACGTAGGAAATTGACATTGTTATCCAACGCGACCTCCAAAGCACCCCCATTCAGGAGGTGTTATATATCAATAACAGCGTTGTTCCACGAAGCTTTACATTTATTTATTTATTTATTTAACACTTTATTGTACACTAAACATAAAACAAAAACATAAAATAACATACATTGAAAGGTACAAATGGCGGCCTTGCCTTATCGCACATGGCGAACAGGCCATACCATATCAGATACATATTATCTCTCTATACTGTTCAGGTACATATATAGCTTCGTGCTTCTTCAATACTTTTCTATTTCTTTTTTCTTCGGACTCTTAGCTTCTTTAACGACTCCCTGTTGCACGGATACAATGTCAAAGGTCCGGATGCGCCGACCATCTACTCCCGTAGGGCACCATGGTCGGCCCACGTAGGAAATTGATATTGTTATCCAACGCGACATCCAAAGCACCCCCATTCAGGAGGTGTTATATATCAATAACAGCGTTGTTCCACGAAGCTTTACATTTATTTATTTAACACTTTATTGTACACTAAACATAAAACAAAAACATAAAATAACATACATTGAAAGGTACAAATGGCGGCCTTGCCTTATCGCACATGGCGATCAGGCCATACCATATCAGATACATATTATCTCTCTATACTGTTCAGGTACATATATAGCTTCGTGCTTCTTCAATACTTTTCTATTTCTTTTTTCTTCGGACTCTTAGCTTCTTTAACGACTCCCTGTTGCACGGATACAATGTCAAAGGTCCGGATGCGCCGACCATCTTCTCCCGTAGGGCACCATGGTCGGCCCACGTAGGAAATTGACATTGTTATCCAACGCGACATCCAAAGCACCCCCATTCAGGAGGTGTTATATATCAATAACAGCGTTGTTCCACGAAGCTTTACATTTATTTATTTATTTATTTAACACTTTATTGTACACTAAACATAAAACAAAAACATAAAATAACATACATTGAAAGGTACAAATGGCGGCCTTGCCTTATCGCACATGGCGATCAGGCCATACCATATCAGATACATATTATCTCTCTATACTGTTCAGGTACATATATAGCTTCGTGCTTCTTCAATACTTTTCTATTTCTTTTTTCTTCGGACTCTTAGCTTCTTTAACGACTCCCTGTTGCACGGATACAATGTCAAAGGTCCGGATGCGCCGACCATCTACTCCCGTAGGGCACCATGGTCGGCCCACGTAGGAAATTGACATTGTTATCCAACGCGACCTCCAAAGCACCCCCATTCAGGAGGTGTTATATATCAATAACAGCGTTGTTCCACGAAGCTTTACATTTATTTATTTATTTATTTAACACTTTATTGTACACTAAACATAAAACAAAAACATAAAATAACATACATTGAAAGGTACAAATGGCGGCCTTGCCTTATCGCACATGGCGATCAGGCCGTACCATATCAGATACATATTATCTCTCTATACTGTTCAGGTACATATATAGCTTCGTGCTTCTTCAATACTTTTCTATTTCTTTTTTCTTCGGACTCTTAGCTTCTTTAACGACTCCCTGTTGCACGGATACAATGTCAAAGGTCCGGATGCGCCGACCATCTACTCCCGTAGGGCACCATGGTCGGCCCACGTAGGAAATTGACATTGTTATCCAACGCGACCTCCAAAGCACCCCCATTCAGGAGGTGTTATATATCAATAACAGCGTTGTTCCACGAAGCTTTACATTTATTTATTTAACACTTTATTGTACACTAAACATAAAACAAAAACATAAAATAACATACATTGAAAGGTACAAATGGCGGCCTTGCCTTATCGCACATGGCGATCAGGCCATACCATATCAGATACATATTATCTCTCTATACTGTTCAGGTACATATATAGCTTCGTGCTTCTTCAATACTTTTCTATTTCTTTTTTCTTCGGACTCTTAGCTTCTTTAACGACTCCCTGTTGCACGGATACAATGTCAAAGGTCCGGATGCGCCGACCATCTACTCCCGTAGGGCACCATGGTCGGCCCACGTAGGAAATTGACATTGTTATCCAACGCGACCTCCAAAGCACCCCCATTCAGGAGGTGTTATATATCAATAACAGCGTTGTTCCACGAAGCTTTACATTTATTTATTTATTTAACACTTTATTGTACACTAAACATAAAACAAAAACATAAAATAACATACATTGAAAGGTACAAATGGCGGCCTTGCCTTATCGCACATGGCGATCAGGCCATACCATATCAGATACATATTATCTCTCTATACTGTTCAGGTACATATATAGCTTCGTGCTTCTTCAATACTTTTCTATTTCTTTTTTCTTCGGACTCTTAGCTTCTTTAACGACTCCCTGTTGCACGGATACAATGTCAAAGGTCCGGATGCGCCGACCATCTACTCCCGTAGGGCACCATGGTCGGCCCACGTAGGAAATTGACATTGTTATCCAACGCGACCTCCAAAGCACCCCCATTCAGGAGGTGTTATATATCAATAACAGCGTTGTTCCACGAAGCTTTACATTTATTTATTTATTTATTTAACACTTTATTGTACACTAAACATAAAACAAAAACATAAAATAACATACATTGAAAGGTACAAATGGCGGCCTTGCCTTATCGCACATGGCGATCAGGCCGTACCATATCAGATACATATTATCTCTCTATACTGTTCAGGTACATATATAGCTTCGTGCTTCTTCAATACTTTTCTATTTCTTTTTTCTTCGGACTCTTAGCTTCTTTAACGACTCCCTGTTGCACGGATACAATGTCAAAGGTCCGGATGCGCCGACCATCTACTCCCGTAGGGCACCATGGTCGGCCCACGTAGGAAATTGACATTGTTATCCAACGCGACCTCCAAAGCACCCCCATTCAGGAGGTGTTATATATCAATAACAGCGTTGTTCCACGAAGCTTTACATTTATTTATTTATTTATTTAACACTTTATTGTACACTAAACATAAAACAAAAACATAAAATAACATACATTGAAAGGTACAAATGGCGGCCTTGCCTTATCGCACATGGCGATCAGGCCATACCATATCAGATACATATTATCTCTCTATACTGTTCAGGTACATATATAGCTTCGTGCTTCTTCAATACTTTTCTATTTCTTTTTTCTTCGGACTCTTAGCTTCTTTAACGACTCCCTGTTGCACGGATACAATGTCAAAGGTCCGGATGCGCCGACCATTTACTCCCGTAGGGCACCATGGTCGGCCCACGTAGGAAATTGACATTGTTATCCAACGCGACCTCCAAAGCACCCCCATTCAGGAGGTGTTATATATCAATAACAGCGTTGTTCCACGAAGCTTTACATTTATTTATTTATTTAACACTTTATTGTACACTAAACATAAAACAAAAACATAAAATAACATACATTGAAAGGTACAAATGGCGGCCTTGCCTTATCGCACATGGCGATCAGGCCATACCATATCAGATACATATTATCTCTCTATACTGTTCAGGTACATATATAGCTTCGTGCTTCTTCAATACTTTTCTATTTCTTTTTTCTTCGGACTCTTAGCTTCTTTAACGACTCCCTGTTGCACGGATACAATGTCAAAGGTCCGGATGCGCCGACCATCTACTCCCGTAGGGCACCATGGTCGGCCCACGTAGGAAATTGACATTGTTATCCAACGCGACCTCCAAAGCACCCCCATTCAGGAGGTGTTATATATCAATAACAGCGTTGTTCCACGAAGCTTTACATTTATTTATTTATTTATTTATTTAACACTTTATTGTACACTAAACATAAAACAAAAACATAAAATAACATACATTGAAAGGTACAAATGGCGGCCTTGCCTTATCGCACATGGCGATCAGGCCATACCATATCAGATACATATTATCTCTCCTATACTGTTCAGGTACATATATAGCTACGTGCTTCTTCAATACTTTTCTATTTCTTTTTTCTTCGGACTCTTAGCTTCTTTAACGACTCCCTGTTGCACGGATACAATGTCAAAGGTCCGGATGCGCCGACCATCTACTCCCGTAGGGCACCATGGTCGGCCCACGTAGGAAATTGACATTGTTATCCAACGCGACCTCCAAAGCACCCCCATTCAGGAGGTGTTATATATCAATAACAGCGTTGTTCCACGAAGCTTTACATATTATCTCTCTATACTGTTCAGGTACATATATAGCTTCGTGCTTCTTCAATACTTTTCTATTTCTTTTTTCTTCGGATTCTTAGCTTCTTCAACGACTCCCTGTTGCACGGATACAATGTCGAAGGTCCGGATGCGCCGACCATCTACTCCCCTAGGGCACCATGGTCGGCCCACGTAGGTACTTGACATTGTTATCCAACGCGACCTCCAAAGCACCCCCATTCAGGAGGTGTTAAACGACCACACAGGGTCTGATCACCAACCCGTGCTGATCGTGTTGCCCGGGCAACCGGCAACAACGAGTCCACCCAGTCCACAATATACCATAAACTGGGAAAAATATGTTTCAGCCTTAAAGAGGAATACACCGACGCGGCCGGTAGCAGCGCAGCGGACGTCGACCGGCTCACGGTCGAGATCGCGGAGAGCATCGCGCACGCCCTCGAGGCGGCGAAATCTCCGCGGTCTCCCGTAGTCAAGCAAGACCTCCCTCGCCACATCCGAGACCTCATAAGGGAAAAAAGAAAGCTCAGGGCTTTGTGGCAACACAATTTCTGCCCCAGAATTAAATGGAAACTTAACCGTGTTTCAGAGGCGGTTAACCCATTACCGCCCTCTGTACCTGCACAGGTACAACTAGAACTACTTAATCGATAAATTATGTATTTTATCTGTGGTAAGTGTTGAAAGTAGTTAGAAATTACAAATCTAGATGACACTAGTTACCACATAATAAATAAAAATAGGCGATGGCGCGAAAACAAATGTCACTTATTTTGTAATAAAATACGGAGTCCAGACACGACATACAAGGTAAGATTATTTTGTTGGTTTTTATTAAAAATAGTGAAATATTTGAACTTCTTTTTTTATTTTTATGGAGACTATTTATTTTTGGTTGTAATAATAACATAAGAATGAAAGTTTATTACAAAAAAAATATCTAAATGACTTCATTTATGATCTGTTGATGATTTTACCTAATATTTGACGTGACTCCTGAGTCCTGGCTAGATTTAACTAGTTAATACCTGACTATGACAAGAAAACACTAATGGAACGACTGGAACTAACTTGTAACCAAGAAATATATTACTTACTATTTATGACCGATTATTGGATGTGACCTTTGACTCTAGACTAGTCTAGATAATGGAAAATTAATTTTACTAAAGACATTGGATGGATATAATGTTTACTAATGAAATTAAATTACTGAAGACTTGGCAGCATGGTCCTCGACCTTAGCCGGTTCCTTGCTGAACAAAGGAAAGAAAAAGCGACGACTCGTCGTCACTGCCTTTTTTAATTTTTTTTATTTTATTTTACGGCTGTGGATACAAGTCCTTTAAGCCAATACATTAATATTTACATCAAAGTAGTTTCTCTAATAAAAGCTACCTTAATATATTAGGTACCTATATTTACAAATTTTCTGTTGTTCTACAAACAAACTTATATATTGCTCAGTAAAATCTATTATTTTTTAACATTTCTATTACTGATGTAGGTAGGTATAACTGAAGAAACTTCTGACAATTCGGAAATTAATAACACTCTTTGAATATAAAACTTCGTGCCGTTCAAAAAAAAGATTGTCTAGATCAGCTACTTGCTGGTTACAATAATTGCATTTATCTTCTGTGATTATTTTCATTTTAAAGAGATGAGCTGGAGGTTGACAATGGCCAAATCGTAATCTATTTAAAATAGTTAGATATTTTCTTTCTGTATACCTACTCTTTAATATTATTATACCAAAGCAGAGGCGGGCGCGCAGGTTTTCTTGGATTGATTGATTGATTTGATTGAATTTTCCAGTGGTTTTAATTTTTTCCTTCCAATGGCCTCCCCATCGAAGTTTTTCATTTTCTTTCAGTAACACATAGAAATCTTTACATGGTATTTTAAGTATATCACTGTGATCTTCGTTCCAATGCGAATTTGCAGCCTTGTCAGCTCATTCATTTCCTTGAATTCCCGAATGAGAGGGAACCCACTTAATTTCAACTGCCATACTCTTGTTCATATTGTACAATAATTCCTTAATATTACGATGTAATTAATCTTAAACTCCAAAGTTGAACCATATATTGCCCTTATAACAAGATATATTATGCATCTGATAAAATAAGCAAAATATTTATATTTTCAGCATCTTTAGCATATATTAGAGCTCTGTAGATTGCTTTTGCCTCCGCAGTAATAATATTGCAATTGTTATTTATTCTATAATTTTTACTTATTTTCAAATGATCATCATAAAAAGCAGAGCATATGTGATCTGCAGATTTTGAGCCATCAGTATATATCTTATACCTATTAACATTATCAATAGAATTATTCTTTACACACTTATTATTATCAAATTCATTTAACTCTAAATTAAGTTTACTATCTAAGAGAGCATCATATTCACAAGTATAGATAGGGTAATTATTTAATTTATACATATTCACACACATTTTATTTACATGGGTCATTACAGTACACATCTCTGGCAGCTTATTAAATATAATGTCTGATATTAATGCTTTGGATATTATGGTGAACTATTTTAAAATAATTATCCATTTAGTAGATGATTTGGTAATATTTCTTTGATTTTAATTGTTGTCTTTGGTGAGTCTTTATTATTATCTATCAAAATTAAAGTCTTAACTAAAGCATTTAATATTCTATCATTATTAATAATTTCATTTGTATCTATGATGGAACATACTTGTTTATTTTTGCATATCCTAGCTGAGTGATTGAACTTTAAACATTTAAAACATTGTAATAGTGGCCTCACATATGGTTTAACTTTGAAGCGCCAATGATCTAGGAAGATATATTCTGGTAAGGTGTTGCTCACAAATGTAATAGCTATAGTCTTCAGAGGTTGTCTTATGCCATTGCTGTCCTTTTTCGTGAATCTTCTCACTGCCACCATTTCGAATTCGCATGTGAGTTTTCTATATAGATCTTCGTTGGATATTTCCAATGGAACAAACTGGATGACACCAATGGATTCAACTGATGAAGCTGGAATGTACCTATGCTTTGACGTTGTGTTTTTCTAATTTAGAAAATTATTAGCCGAGCTGGCTTGGTTGAAATTAATTTGAATTTTGTGAGCATTAGCTCTGCTGATCTCGTATTGACCCTTGATGTAATCGCCCAAAATGTTTTGGATATAAATTGGGTCTTTGTTTCCTAAATTCACATTTTCTGTGCTTTCTATAAATAGGTACCGGAAAGTTTGTATTGTTGGAATTATCTGAATATTGTCTTTTATATCCAGGTTTGTAGAAAATTTTCTGACAATGCATCAGATATACTTTTATACTTTCTCTTCTTTACTTCTTTTGGTTGGTCTCCATCACTGTGGGAGCCCATTATTCCAATATAAATTCCTTTTTTATATTAAAATTAGCTTTTGCCCGCGACTCCGTCCGCGTAGACTACAGGGTTGGGTTCAGAGAGAAAATAAGTTGTAGTTTATTTTATTCCACAGAGTCCCATTTATGTCCATACCAAAAATCGTTCACATCGGTCAAATGGTTTAGGCGTGAAAGCATAACACAGACAGTGTTACTTTCGCATTACAATATATGCTCATCCCACGGGAACCCTACATATTCCGGGGATAAAATATAGTCTATGTTACTTCATAGGGTCCCATTTATGTCCATACCAAAATTCATTCACGTCGGTCAAATTATTTAGGCGTACAAGCAGAATATTGGCAGAGCCACTTATATCCATTCCCACGGGTATATTACATTTTCCGGGATAAAGGTATCCTTTGTTGCTTCGGTAGAAGTAGTAGTTAGTAGCTACCCCCATACTAAAAATCATTTAAATCGGTCAAACGGTTTAGGCGTGAAAGCATAACACAGGCAGTGTTACTTTCGCATTACATTATATGCTCATCCCACGGGAATCTTACAAATTCTCGGGATAAAATTTAATTTATGTTACTTCATAGTATTTCATTTATCTCTGTACAAAAATTCATTCATATCGGTCAAACAGTTTAGGCGTAAAAGCAGAATATTGCCATTGCTAATTATACCCATACCCACGGGAACACTACATTTTCATCAAAATCATCGAAATCGGTTCAGTAGTTTTTGAGTTTAAGCGTAACAAACATCCAAAAATACAAACCTTTCCTCTTTATTATAATAGTATAGATAACTAGTGGTAGGCGATTATGAACTACCTACTAATTCGATATCCAAATTCCAAAACACGGCAGTCAATTTTTATTTTATGCAGTGTTCCCAACTTGGGGGTTTTCCCCCTAAATTTGGGGGGGGGGGAATGTGGACTGGGATTTTTTTAGGGGCTTTATATTTTTAGGGGTATTTTTGGGGATTAATCCATCCCCTAAATGCTAAGTTTCCTTAATGTCAACATGTATGATTTTAAATAGTTTGAACCAGAATAAAATGAAAAAATTTTTGACGTATGAAATAATTTATAAATAAAGACTATTAAACAATATTGCAGAATATATTTTTGTTTCTTTTTTTTGTTTTACAAAATGTTATTTAGATAATTATTAGAAAAAATGCCGACAGTCGAAAAATTATGATACGATTGAGATTCGAACCTACGACCTCGGCTATACGCGCCACGCTCACATCCAATTTTTTCTAATTCGTAAGGCTAATAGCTAATAAAATTAGAATTGGAGTGCCTAACAAGAATGTGTGGTATATTTTTTTTTATTTTTTTCGTGGGTTTTCAAATAATTGTGGCGATTTTAGGAGTTTTTGACTTTACATTTAGGGATAAATATTTTTGGGAGTTGGTAACCCTGATTTTATGGCAACCCTGCTCTGTATTGTCAGTGGTTGGCAAAGTCCGCACCAAAAGTTAGTGTTTTATTTATTATTTCAGAAATATGTAAGTTGTATAAGTTTATACAATATGTACATTCGTCGACTATTAATTATATATAATTTTTTTTAGTTTATATTTATAGCGATTTTGAGGTTACTATTATCGGTGATTTTTAAAGCGATTTTCTTATTAATTTGTTATTAGAATCATGTCGAGCGAAGGTATATCGCCGCAAGAAGTGGAGGCCCTGTGCCAGACACCGGACCCCTCGACAAAGGTACGCATTATTCGAGAAAAATCATTAAGTTATCCGCCGCTTATCATTCAATGTTGCGTCACAACAATTATATTGAAAAGATAATAAACTTCAGATCTTACACTTTAAGTGCTTATCACATAGTATTTTTGTTGGGATCACCAATTTATTCTAATCAACAAATTATTTTATTAATACATACATAAACTCACGCCTGTATTCCCTGAAGGGGTAGGCAGAGGTGCATTTCTGCACCCACATTTCGCCAGTCCAGGGGCGAGCCTATTGCCGTTTTTGGGCACATTTCCAGACACCGTGCTGCTACTGAGAATTGAATGAAAACTCAATAACACTGCCCGACCCGGGAATCGAGCCCAAGACCTCTAGATCGCACGGCACATACTTGTACCTTACACATGTATGTATCTTATCAGAACCAATTCTGAAACATTGTTATCAGAAAATTACAACACACAAAAATTGACCTGTGATAAAAAAAAACCAGTATTATGATAACAAACAATATTCTCTTAATCTATTTAATTTTGATTAATATTGACATGACTTATTTAAAATCATGTAAATACAATTGAATTTTATTATAATTTATATAAGTCCTCAAAGAAGATAATATTAAATTTTTTAATCAAAAAATTATTATTGACGAAATAATATACCCTACTACTGACTACAGTAAATTATGCCATACTTAATTTATATATTTACGACAAATGCTCAAAAAACATACATATAATAACTCAAATTGTTGAAAAAGCCTAATACCATTGTATAATAGGTTTTTTTTCTCTGATTCCAGGATTTCATGTTCCAACAAACCATGTACCGCATCAAGGATCCACGCAAGTCGATCCCCTTCTACACGGGAGTCCTCGGTATGACACTGCTCAAGCAGCTACACTTCCCAGCGATGAAGTTCTCATTGTTCTTCATGGGCTATGAGAATCCAGCTGACGTCCCCCAGGATGAGGCTGTTAGGGCCAAGTGGGCAATGACTAGAAAGGCTACACTGGAGTTGACCTAGTAAGTGAGGAAATAGACCTTTTATATATTTTTGTGGTTACTACTTCCTAAATCCTACTGTATTAAGGGAGTAGCTCATAAATAAATAGGTCCCACTTTATATGATACTTGTGAAGGCAAATTATGACAAATCCTTACTAATATTATAAATGTGATTGTAACTCTGTCTGTCTGTCTCGCTTTCCTGCTAAAACTACTGAACCGATTTAAATGAAATTTGGTACACAGATAAATTGGAGCCTGAGAAAGAACATAGGCTACTTTTTATTGCGGAAAAGGGATTTTAAGGGGTTGAAAGGGGGGATGAAAGGTTGTATTGAAGTATTGTCATTTTTAAAGCTAGAAACTTGAAACTTATTTTTTAGGCTGTTGATTAGATATAAATAAATATGACATTCAAAGTATGTAAAAAAATTACCTTTAAGGGTGTAAAATAAAAATAGGGGATGAAAGTTTGTATGGAAATTCGTCATTTTTGAAGCTAGAATGATGAAACTTTTTTATATGGCTTTTATTACATCATATATATGATATATATACACAATATAAGAATTATATTATTATTATTATTTTTTTAATTCCTTAATCTTACTAATATTATAAAAGCGAAAATTTGTATGTATGGATGTCTGGATGTCTGGATGTTTGTTGCTCTTTCACGCAAAAACTACAGAATGGATTTCAATGAAAGTTTACAATAATATAGCTTATACATCTGAATAACACATAGGCTATATATTTTTAAGATAGTGTGTGAATTGTCCAAAATATAATGATAATTGTCAAGTAAGTCGGGAAAAACTGCATCTGCGAGCTATTCTTGCGTACGCTGCAAAAACTGTAGAGTTTACACGTATATAATGTATGAGAGAAATGTTTATCTTAATAAGTCCTACAAAAAAATCCGCGACAGCATATAACTATCTTTAAAATTACGAGGAATATGGTAAAAACAACAATTTCATTTTTTCATATAAACTGTTCTACCTAATTCCCTGTCAAACATTTTATGTTTATCCCGTCAATACGGTTAATGGTCCCCTCAAATTAAAGAACGTATTTAAATAAAGGTTTTGAATCGACAACATATACCCACAATATTCGAACAATTGCGTATTTTTCATTTTAAAAATGCAGAATAATCAGTAATGAAAAATGAGTGACATATTTATTAGTTGTCAAAAATGTATGCGAGCGTTCAGAAATTTATTTTTAAACTCCTTGGTCGTATCTGGTTTAAAATTTACAAACGAATGCAGGCTCGGTAGTCATCACGCTTCGTAATCTAAATAATGATTTCACTGATCCCAACGGATATACCCTTTGATTTTAGCATATATTGTCAATGCGCAAGTAACACTACTGTGTTATACCTACTTTCACGCCTAAAATATTTGAGTTATTTGGATGATTTTTGTTATGGATAAAAACGGAAACATAAAAAGGGACGTAGGTTACTGTTTTTTTTAATTCATTAAGTGTAATTTGGGCACTTGGGAGACGTTTAATAGATTTACTTATTATCTTTCTGCACCCAACCCTGAAGTCTATGCGGACGGAGTCGCGGGCAAAAGCTAGTATGTTATAAATGAGAAAATAACTATATGACTGTTACACTTTCACGCCTTAATCATTGACCGATGTGAACGATTTTTGGTATGGACATAAATGGGGACTCTGTGGAATAAAATAGACTACAACTTATTTTCTTTCTGAACCCAACCCTGTAGTCTACGCGGACGGAGTCGCGGGCAAAAGCTAGTGAGTATATAAATGTTCAAAGATAAATTTCACAAAATTTGGGTGCAGAAATATGATACATGTTTCTATTCTTACAGAGATTATGCATGGAAGTAGATTTCTGGGGACTTGGGAGAAAGTTGTTTATGTTGTATTTTATTATTTGTTGAGTATAATATGTATAAAACTTGAAGTTGATGAAATTGATTCATATATCCATTGATTATCCTCGTGGCACAAGCACGTGCCGTGCGATCTAGACGTCCCGGGTTCGATTCCCTAGCCAGGCAGAAATTCTCTGTAGCGGCATGGTGTCGGGAAATGTGCCCCATAAACAGCAGTAGGCACTCCCCTTTTAGGGTTACTGTATACACTTTTACAATAAGGTCCCTAATAGTATTAAGACTTTAAAGTACCATACATTCAAAGAAATTACTAAAAGACAGCTATGTAACAAAGCCTACTATACAATATCAGAATATATGGAGGATAACGAAGCTTGGGTATAATTAATAATAATTGTAATCCCAATTCTGACTGGGTCTACTTTAATGGACATAGCTGTACATATTTAATTATTATTTTAGTACTTTGTAAGCAATTAGGTATGTCATGCTCGCTGAAATGTCTGTCGGTCGGTCACTTCCCTATGAAATAGTTGAGGAGACCGATGGCTGGCACATGCGTCATACTCGTGAACGGGTGCTGTTTGTGTGGACTGGTCTGCCTAATTTGCTTATTTGCATTTATGAACTTTTAACCTGGTTAAATGTCAGTTTTTCCATTTAAGATGCCTATGTTATCCTCATATTCATTATAACATTCTGAGATTGTATTAATGAAGTGCTCTGATTCGGGAAATTTAGTCTTTGTATCAATATTGTAAACTATCTCTGGATTGGAAAAGAGCAACACTAGAGTTTCTTACCCGTTCTTCTCTAGTGATGACTGCCTTCCGAACAGGGTGGTAATTTTGAAATGACTGAATCTAAGTGATGTATTTGACATTTTATAGATTCAATAAATATTATTTCATTTCATTACACGTGACTGATACATACCTCTCGAAATGTGGGTGCACAAATGCACCTCTGCCTACCCCTTCGGGGAATACAGGCGTGAAGTTATGTATGTTTGTATTGTATCCAAATATAAGAACCACCGTACAAGTGATTTACGATGAGATGATTTTTTTAAAAGTAAATATTTCTAGGTGTGTTGTCTTTGATTCCAGCAACTGGGGCACAGAGAGTGACGACTCGAGCTACCACAACGGCAACTCCGACCCGCGCGGGTTCGGTCACATTGGCATACTTGTTCCTAATGTGGATGCAGCTTGTGCCAGGTGGGTAAACAAATGAAATTATATAAATATTCAATCTATAAAATGTCAAATACGTTACTTAGATTCAGTCATTTCTCAATTTGATTTACCACCCTTTTTGGAAGGCAGTCATCACTAGAGAAGAACAAGCAAGAAACTCAAGTGATGCTCTTTTCTAATCAAGAAATAGTTTACAATATTGATACAAATATGTTTTTTTCTGGTATGACAAATAGTTGAATAAAATCCGTTTTTTCATTGCTAATATTAATTAAAGTGTAATAATGTGACCTAGTATACTTTCTTGCCTAAACAGAGTCACATATAAACGATTGTGGAAAATATATACAGAAATATCCCGCTTATGTGATTCAGGTTAATTGGTATGCATATTTGCATTGATTTGTAAAAGATAGTCGATTATGTTATTCGCCAGGCAGCTCTTTGGGACCGGAATGATTTTGTTAAAAGAGAAAAATAAATTATCAGAAAAAATTGTACCTTCTCATGCCCTAAGCAAAAAAAGTGAACCTACCAAGCAAGAAGAATTTTCTAATGGAAAATACAATAACACTTTGTCTGACTCAACAATGGAACATTCTCAATCGCTTCTATTTTGGTTTGCTGATCAAAAAAACAGTAATACTCTATTTTAAGATAATGTAAAACATCCACTCTCTTTATAGGTTTGAGCAACATGGCGTGAAGTTCATCAAGAAGCCAAATGATGGCAAGATGAAGGGTCTCGCTTTCATCCAAGACCCAGACGGTTACTGGATCGAGATCTTCACCACGGACGTTGTGTAACCCACACAATAGTGACCTGACACAGTGCCTGATATACTTTGACCATATCACTGCGATGCCAAATACTGGTATTCTTGATTTTAGTGAATTATATTAATTGAGACTATCTTTATCATCATCAGCCGTATACGTCCCACTACACGGACCTCACCTGCAGCTGACAGGGGCTAGGCCTTAGTCCACCGTGCTGGCCTAGTGCGGTTTGGAGACTCACCTACCTACCTAAACTCACGCCTATATCCCCCGAAGGGGTAGGCAGAGTGCATCTCTGCCCTCTCTGCGAAATGCATTTCGGCACCCACATTTGCAAATAAGATTAATGTGCCAAAAAGACAGAGACCCCGTCAAACTGACTCCGTCCTAGGTACAAAAAGTACATACATACATACATAAACTCACGCCTGTATTCTCCGAAGTGGTAGGCAAAGATGCATTTTTGCACCCACATTTCGCCAGGTATGTATCAGTCCCGCGTAATAGGGGGCGAGCCTATTGCCGTTTTTCGGGCACATTTCCAGACTCCGTGCTGTTACTGAGAATTTCCTAATGGGAAAACCCACTAACACTGCCCGACCCGGGAATCGAACCCAGGACCTCTAGATCCCACGGCACATGCTTGTACCGCGAGACCACGAGGCAGTCGTTGAGCAGTTGGAGACTCAATAAACTAATTTAAAAAGCTTTTCATGATCTTGCATAAGAAGTGACATGGAGAAACAAACTCATGGTGTCATCAATCCTGTAAAAGTAATTAGAAATATAAGGGATTGAAACCATTCTGACTTAGTAAATATGTACTATAGTAACTATTGATTTTGTTGTATATTGTTTCATGTTAAATTAACTTGTTATATTCAACTATATAGTTGCAAATGTTTCTTCCATGACACAAACATTTCTATGGAATATTTCACTGGTTCTAGTGGTTTAATATCTTAATGACAGCCAAAATCAGGTATCATAAAGTAAACATTACTATGAAAGTAAGGTGTATTTACTGAACAAGTTTCTTCATGAGGGCAAGATTTATAGTCACTTTAAATATAGTTAATAATATTAATCATTAAGTCGTGATGGCCTCGAGGTTTAGGCACGCGGTCGAGAATCTCGACGGTCGCGGGTTCAAACACAGGCACACACCTCTGATTTTTCGAAGCTATGTGTGTATTCGCAACGAATTATCACGTACTTTAACGGTGAAGGAAAACATCGTGATGAAACCTGCACACCTAAAAGTTCTTAGGTGTTTTGTCCGCCAACCCGCACTAGGCCAGCGTGGTGGACTAAGGCCTAAACCCTCTCAGTGGAAGAGGAGGCTCGTGCCCAGCAGTGGGACGTATTTGAGCTGATGATGAATACTAGGATGCGAAATTTTGAAGCTTTCTGCATATTTTCATTTGTAATACCAGTATGTAGTACCAGTAAGTATGTGTTAAAGTTTAATTTCGTAGGCCATAATCACGAAATAAAGTTAAGATATACAGTGATAGACATTGCAATATTGAAAGTCAATTAAATTATATACAACAACTGAACGTAATTGATCATTTTATTTAGGGAAAGTGTGATATTACATATGGTGTCCTATTTTTTTTTTTTACATAATATGTATATTGTATATAAGACAGTTATAATGATTATGTAATATATAGTTATTATTTTTATTGTCTGCATTGTAAAATCGTGAAAATGAATAAAATAATATTTTTAGGACATCATGTGTAAAAAAATACAACTGTATTTTGACAACTGTCAGGCACATAAGTTTTCTTTTGTAATTTGATGCTTTGTTTAAAACTTAATAAGGTTAAGTAAATATTTTATATATTTTTGTTTAAGTTTTGAAATTTGTGTGTAATCATATGAATGTATATAAATATATTGAATTGTTAAACGTTTTTTAAGAGTTTTATATGGTTATTTCTTAAACTTAAGAGTGTTGTCTGCTGAATTCGCGGGTTCAAATCCCAAGCAAATACATTTGATTAAATGGAAACTTTTTGATCATTTGAAATGAAATGAAATGAAATTGTTTTATTTGGTCACGTAGGCAATCAAACAGCACTTATGACAAGTCAATACAGAAAAGAAAAATCTGTTATTATTACATTATAATTCAACTATGGTTCATTTTATATAATTTGTACAAAAATATTTACGTTTTTTTTTATAATTTATTTTTAGTTTTCATCAGGAAATACATAATATCTTATTATTATTATTTTAAAGTAAATAACGAGATGCACCTTGTGTATTTCCGAAACGTCACGTATTATTTTAATGGTACCACCGGATCCAAACGCGACCCTGACTGAGAAGACCCGGCGAAACAAACTAAGCGGGCTCATTGTAGCCTTTTCTTGCCATTTTCTACATAGTACATGGACTGCAAGACACTTAAAATGTCCTTAGCTTTGTTGAAGAAAATGGACAATCTCTTGGATTTTTTTTAAGGCATCTATTGTTATAAGTCTTATATATAAACATTAGTTACTACCTGAATTTGATTTTTCTCGTTTTCTCTAACGTCACAGTCACCAATCAACTGTAATAAATAATTCTTTAATAGACACAAACAGATAACATAAATATATCCCTGTCATCTGCACTAGTAAAGAAGTAGAAGTCAGTGACTTCCCGTTACATTATTATACTCTTTTGCACTCTCTTCGAGTCCTTTATAAAGGCACTATAATTAACAACAAAAAATTAACAAAACAATTGTACTGTTTGGGAAAGACTTGCTATAGACATAATTATTTTATACATACATACATACGCCTGTATTCCCCGAAAGGGTAGGCAGAGGTGCATTTCTGCACCCTAATTTCGCCAGATATTCAATCCCACGTAATAGGGGGCAAGCCTATTGCCGTTTCTCACATTTCCAGACTTCGTGCTGCTACTGAGAATTTCCTAATAGAAAACCCAATAACACTGCCCGATCCGGGAATCGAAACCAGGACCTCTAGATCGCACGGCACATACTTTTACCGCGAGACCACGAGGCAGTTATATTATTAATTATTTTATATATGTATTGTATTGTTTATTAGGGTGTGTATGTGAATATAGCCAGGGCTGGGCAAAATACATGCTTTGCTTTAATTGAAATACAAATTACAAAATACTGTATCGCAAGTAATTAAAATACGAAATACAAAATACAGTATTTTAGCTATTTTTAATTGAAATACAAAATACAAAATAATGCATATTTATTTGTTTTGGAATAGTTTTTTTTTTAAGGCGGTTTTTGTTTTGTTATTGCAGGTCCTGATGAGCACAAACTTAATACTAAATGAAGGCTAAATGTATTTTGAAGCCTCGAGTATTTGAAATACTAATTACAAAATACTTCGGCTTCACGTATTTGAAATACAAATTACATTTTAAGAAAGTAATTAAAATACAAAATACGTATTTGTATTTCAATTACGTATTTCAATTACAAGTAATTCAAATACTGCCCAACCCTGAATATAGCTATAACTTCACTATGTAGCTAAAACATTGTCTGTTGATCTAATAGGTGTTTTATTTAAAAAGGGTAATAGGTATAAAGGTTCTTCAAAACCGACGTGCATGCATAAAGAAGATAGTGTCGGTTTCTCTACAGTCTCTGCTTACTTCAACGAGAGACAATCGTGAATTTATGTATCTATAATTGCTGTGAATAATTTTCTTCGACATACAACTTCGATGTTAATCATCACCGTTCTGCATAGTAAAATCTACATTTATTTATTGTGCTATAAACTGGCAATGTGCAGAATTTATCGCATGAGCGTACTTTATGTGTTTAGACATAGCCGACGCATTGTCTACGGGTGGCCGATAATCACTTTAGCCACGGTCGTAGCTCGAGACTATGACTCGAATAGTGCAGAAAACAGTTTTTATTGTTCACTGAGTTGGATGAGCGTGGTTGTATTGGAGAACTTTGCTTTCGTGACATGACTTACCTAATTCATATGTACATATGATAACAGCCCCGTGGCGCAGATGGCTAGATACCAGCTTGCGAAACGAGAGGCCGCGGGTTCGATCCCCGCACCGAGACCAATGTTTGTGTTATTCATAAGTATTTGTTTCGGGTCTGGGTGTTTATGAGACCGAAAAGTCTCTCGTAGTTTCTGATACCCACGACACAAGACTTGTATCTTAATGTGGGGTCAGAACTATGTATGTGACTGTTAGGTGTATTTATTTATTTACATTTGAAATGAGTTATCTTATGCGCACTCATAGGCAGAGAGTATCTCAGTGGCGGTACTTCTATAGAAGCCCAAAAGCCCAGCTTGCCTTACAAAATTCCCAATAATAGTCTTTAAGCTTTAAATATTTATTAAACAAAAGCAGTTTGACATATAAATGAGAATATCCTGAGCCCACAACAAACAATTATAAACTAGACATTACACAATAAACGTGTAACGCTTTTGGGCTTCTATGGAAGTACCGCCACTGGTGTATTCAATAAGTACAACACTTTTTATCGAGAGGAAAGAGCTTTGAGCTCCCCTTTTGGTACCTCGGGGGAGGCTGGAAGGGGTATGTCGGGGTTACCCAGCGACCCCAAAGGCCCCTTTCAGTCGCCTTCTACGACAGACCGGTAATACTTTGGTGGGACTCCAAAGCCCCCTTGCCACAGGGCGGATTTCGCTCCATTTTACCTGGATCTTATTAATTTTACCGTAGAATTACCAATAGCACTTCCAGCAAACCAAGCTACTTCAAGAATCTTACCTAACGAAGAAAAATAAAGCGTTTCTATTCATATCGACATCCACGTGGTAATTAGAAACGCTACAGTAGCAAATATCAACAAATGACCATAAAACTAATTCTGTCCCCATTAATTAGTCCGTATTATTGAACTAACAATACTATCGCGTGGCGCTGAGACGGTGTTTGACAAATGGTTTAAAATGAGCGTTAATATGTTGTATTTGAAATTGTTTCTTTTTACAATAATACAATGTTTGGTAAGTATATTTTCGTATCCATACTAGCTTTATACATGAGAAAGTAAGTGACACTTTCGCGCCCAAACCATTGAACCAATTTTTGTATGGAGAAATGTTGAACTTAGGAAAGACTAAGCGGACTACAGCCGTTAATATTCATATAAACAAGTTTGCGTAAAAAAATCCTTGTGAAATACCTAAATAATGTAACGGACATACATACTTATTATGGATTTTTAAAATTTTATATAATAGCTATGCGAAATAATAAAAAAATAATTAAATTATTGAAATAAATGTTTTCATTACCGTAACGCTTTTCTCATACCGAATTATGATTTTTCCATTCTTTGATTATCCTCCTCCTGATTCTATTTTACCCTTTTAGAACGCTCACTACATCAGTGGTATAAATAACAAAGCCGATTCAAGATCTCACTCAATCGAACATTTTCATGAGGCACATGAAACAAAGGATAGAGATGAATATCAAAGCGTTGATAGTGACTACGTCAATTCATACGATGATGACGACACCGAAGATCTAAGAAGATACCTCAAAGATACTATACTACACAAACTTCTGCTTAATAAGACTCTTGACAAGCTTGAAGCAGCAGAGGAACCTGAAATTAGATCTAAGGATCATTGGAAGCAAAGACCTATTTATTATTCAAATGTGAAAAATGATTACGATGAATCTGAATCGGATAGAAGCAATAGTGCAGGTAATGTTGCGTACTATATCGCATGTACCATGGGGAGTGCTCTGATGAACTTTTTGGTTTAATACCTGCTGCTGACTTTCATTACCGCACCACACGCCTGAAATTGAAGTTTCATCCCTACCATCTGGATGAATGGCGTTCCTCAACAGTGCGGTTCAAACGGTGTTTCCTTCCTCGCACTACATCTTTATGGAATCAGCTTGCCTCGGCGGTATTTCCAAACAGATACGACTTAGGGGCCTTCAAGAAGAGAGCCTATATTTTCCTCAAAGGCCGGCAACACACCGATGATTCCTCTGGTATTGTGGGTGTTCATGGGCGGTGTTGACCACTTAACATCAGGTGGCTCACTTGCTCGTTTGCCTCCTTTTTCCATAAAAATAAAATAAAAAAATAAATAATGTTTATTAAAGATATAAAACTAAGTAAGGCCTAAAGGTTTAGGCACGCGGTTGAGAATCTCGACAACCAATCTCGTTCAAACCACAGACACACACCACTGACTTTTCGAAGTTATGTGTGTATTCACAAAGAATTATCAGGTACTTTAACGGTGAAGGAAAGGCCGTGACGAAACCTGCACACTTAAAAGTTCTTAGGAATTTCTTAGGTGTGTAGTCCGCGAACCCGCACTAGGCCAGCTTGGTGGACTAAGGCCTAAACCCTTTCAGCTGTAGAGGAGGTCCGTGCCCAACAGTGTGACGTATATGGGCTGATGATGATGATGATCAATGATATAAACTTGGGTTGTAAACGAATAGTGATTTTCTCGTTTCCAATCATGACATGGTATGGTATGGTAACTGCCTCGTGGTCTCGCGGTACAAGTATGTGCCGTGGGATCTAGAGGTCTTGAGTTCGATTCCCGGATCGGGCAAAGTGTTATTGGGTTTTTCCATTAGGAAATTCTCAGTAATAGCACGGAGTCTGGAAATGTGCCCGAAAAACGGCAATAGGCTCGCCCCCTATTACGTGGGACTGATACATACCTGGCGAAATGTGGGTGCAGAAATGCACTTCTGCCTACCCCTTCGGGGAATACAGGCGTGAGTTTATGTATGTATGTACATGGGTAATTCGATAGAGTATGATAAAACTATTTAAAATTTCTACTTTCTAGTCCTCCGCTACCTATCCCTTAAGAGATCTGGCACAGGCCACAGTATGGGCAGAGTTGGGCTAAAGTTAATTGCAATTAATTTAATTGTTAATTGCTGCCACTGCAATTAACAATTGATCAATTGCTATTGTGAAAATGACAAGGAACAATTAATTAATTGTTAATTGCAGTGGCAACAATTAACAATTAATTAATTGTTAATTGTTAGTTCAATTAACTTTTGCCCAACACTGAGTATGGGTATGTGTGTGTCAGAGGCGGTACGTCCATAGAAGTCCAAAAGCGTTACACGTTAACTGTGTAATGTCTAGTTTATAATTATTTATTTTGGAGTCAGTATATTCTCATTTATATGTCAAATTGCTATTGTTGTAAAAATTTAAAGCTTAAAGATTATTATTTGGAATTTCGTAAGGAAAGCTGGGCTTTTTGGCTCGGAAGTACCGCCACTGGTGTGTGTAAATTAATAAATTTTACAGTTGACGAAATAAACCAAGCTGAGACATTTGAAAAATCGAAGCCAATAAGTTTAGACGATCATAGCGACAATACACCTGAAATAAATTATGTATTTATTGAAAATCCCAATGAAATAATTGTCCCTTACAAGCAATGGAAACCTGTGAAAAAACATTTGAATGTCAATGAAATTAATCTTGGCGATATGACCAACACAATAATTGAACAGAAAAGTGAAGATTCTGCCCCGTATATCTCTGATTATGGCTTAGATATGGACAATGATGAACTAAACGAACCGAAACACTATACTTCCTCAAAAATATTGTGGATACCACGGCATCATTATAAAAATAAATTGATACCAGAAAAAGAAGAAATAACTTCAATAAATGAATTTGAACCATCTCGGGAAGATTCAAATGATTCTGACATGGATTATGTTATTGATGGTAATGACTTTCAGCTTGATGTTAATCGTATTTTGGACGACAGATATGAATATTATGAAGAAAGCGATGCCGATAAAAAAATCAAATACAATTGGCTTAAGTTAGTGGCGATGCTGAAGGATAAGAATCTTAAGGTAATGTGTGTCATTTATTTACCTGACCGGTTGGTTCCCTTCTTCACACGTGTGTGTGAGTGTGTGTGTGTCCGATTCCCGGATCGGCCTAAGTATTATTAGGTTTTTCCCTTAGGAAATTATCAGTAGCAGCACGAAGTAAAAATTGTACCTGGTAAATAGTAACAGGCTCACTACCATCGTATCATCGGCTGCCTCGTGGTCTCGCGGCACAAGTATGTGCCGTGCGATCTAGAGGTCCTGGGTTCGATTCCCGGGTTGGGCAAAGTGTTATTGGGTTTTTTAATTAGAAAATTCTCAGTAGCAGCACGGAGTCTGGAATTGTGCCCGAAAAACGGCAATAGGCTCGCCCTCTATTACGTGGGACTGATACAAAAACCTGGCGAAATGTGAGTGCAGAAATGCACCTCTGCCTACTCCTTCGGGGAATACAGGCGTGAGGTTATGTAAACATGTTTATGTTTATGCACACTAACATCTACGTGTGATGTATCTGGCAAAATCTAAAAATACACTTGTGCTTACCTCTTCAGAGATACAGGTGTGAGAAGGTATGTATAAGTATGAAAATAATCATTTAAATATTTTTTACAGCCTAGAGAAAGAGATTTTATAATACGGTTATTAGAAACCATGAAAAAGTCAAAATTAAGAAATCCTGTACATTTGGCTTCATATTTGAAGACGGTGGAAGATGGGCCTATTCATTTAAACGACTATAAAGGGATTGAATTAGTACCTGACGATGACAAACGCAATACTTTAAATATAGGGAGCTATAAAAAGGTTCAAGTTCCAGATGAGATACCACACGATGAACTCTCTGAAACACCAATTTCCAAGAAAAGACATCATGATGACGAAACCACAGACGAAATACCATTTCTTTCCAAGGATTTTACACTTGAAATTCAGAATAACCATACATCTATTTGGCCTGGTATTTCTAAACCAATTATTCAGTCGAATCATGTGGACATGCGCAATAATATGGAAATGGAAGGAAATCCAAACTCTGGTATTAAAACAGCAGATCATAAAAATAAATTTGATAATGAATTCGTTAATACATTGACAAATCCTAATGGATTAATAAAAATAATATGCGAAGCTGTTGAACAAAATGTGGACGATTTTTGGAAAATATTTTACAGTTACTTCAGTAAACAACCCAGGGAAAAATTACAGAACCTTGAAAAATTGTATTTGATTTTAACAATTTTTACTCAATTAAACAAAGCGAAACAATTAGGATTGCCAATAGAAGAATATGTAGATAAAATTGTAGAAATTATCCAACCTGATGTACATTTATTGGATTCAATTGCAGAAATTAACGACATCCCTGGACCAATTGATCAAAAACCAGCATGTGTCAAATGTTATCCTGAAAAAATCAAAGATGTAACCAATAATTTAAATAAAAATAATCTACTTTTGTCCGATGAAGCACCGAGTTTAGAAAATACAAATGTTGTTCCTTCAAATTTAAACGAAATTCCTCCAAAAGAAAACGAGCCAATCGAAATTGATTTGCATGAAAATAAAGATGACGCTAAAGATTTGGTTATAGAACCTGAGAATTCAAAAGACTTACTACCCGACCGTCCTGAAGAGACTTTTAAGCCAGATGTCACTATAGCCGATTCAGAAATGAAACCTATTGATTCTGAGCCTGGCATAATTAATGTAGAAGCAAAAACTGTCAATCCTGCCCTTGATATAAATTACCCTGAATCCATAACAGTAAAATCTATACCAGAAAATTTTCACCGTGAAACTATCAATGTCACACCTGGAATTCCTGAAACAAATGTAGTAAAACTAGTGCCAGATAAAATGAATCCCGGAACAAAATCTTTTGACCCTATACCAGGTGAAATTTTTCCGAAAACTGAAGTTGGAGAGTTTCAGGCAGATATTAGTTACCCAGAAGTAAATACCGTGAAACCCGTAGCAGATAATAATCATTCTGAAGCAAGCATTATAAAAATCATTCAAAACGTAAAATATCCGGAAAAAATAAATAATAAATCGTATATATCAAATCAAGAAATGAAAATTATACGGTCTCAATCAAGCACAATTTATCCTGACCTAATCGCTATGCCCGATTCAACTTACCCCAATGCAAAACCTGTGAAAACAATGTTTGATAACATTCACGTAAAAGGTGTTGAGCCTGTGACGGATCCAAAAAACAAAATTGTAAAACCATCACCAGATATAATTTATCTACCGCTTAAACCTGCGCATCCATTACCAAATAAAGTTAATTCAGAAGCATATATAGTCAAGCCATCAGGATTAACCTATTCTCATGCAAAACCTGTAAAATATCCTAAAGAAGAAACTCCAAAACACTATACACTTGCGCAACCAGCCCAGACCATTCTAACTAACGTTCCAGAACAGTCGACGGAAATTGATTTCTATATAGACCCTGAAGATGCAAACATACATTTAAATACGCCTATGAATCTAATGATGGGCACTTCTAAAGATGTCATTAGCACTGATACTTCATTTGATTTGTATGGATCGTCTGAAAAATTACGTGAAGATAATCGTCCAAAAAAACCTCAAGTTTTACTTGCTAAACCATACTATTATCCAGAAATCAAATATACACCGGAAGTGGTATATCCAAAAACTATTAAATCAGTAGATACCATTGGTCCTTCAGAAAAAATGTTTGGAGAGCTTTCAGAAGTTAAAACTATCAAACCAGGGCCATTTATGGTCCCTGTAGGAACTGAAACTTCTAAACCTGTGGAAAATATATCCCATCCACAAGAAGAAACCACAGCGCCTATTATATATTATGTAGTTTCTCCAAACGAAGATATTGACGGTTCTAAATTAAATCATACTGCTCGAGCCAAATTATTAAGTTTGGAAAAATATAATCCCACTATAAATACAACCAATACTTTAAAGCATCGCCACCCTACCAGCGAATTGCTTAACGGAATGGGTCATTCGGGCCGGCAAATTAAATTAGATCGGGTACAACTTAACATAAAAAATAAATATAATGAACATTTGGAGTCTGATATTCCAAAAGGCAACGATTATATTACAAAGGATTCTGCATCATTCTTCAAATACCTAAATGAATTATTTGGAGAAAATTTTAATTTAACAAAAACATTTGACTTACCTGAAAAGGAGAATCAATTGCCAGAAACAAATAATTCCAATCACATAGTACTTAAAGACTTTAATTGGGTAAAAAATAAAGAATTTAACATACCCTACGAACATCCTAATTACGAGATCAATACAAAGTTAATGCCACAAAAATCTGTATGGAAAATTATTTTACCATGGCAAGAAATATATAGCTTTTTACAATCTTCCGAAATACCAGATAAAGACATCAAAATACAAGAATTGGAAGACGAGCCATCTTATTCAATTCTAGACTATGATGAGTACAATATTAAAATACTAACTGAAACTACAAAACCACCTAATAATACTAACGATGCTTTGCAAGTGATCCTTACCAGAACGTATTTATACTTGAAATCTGTACTCAGAGATCTAGGATTTCACATTTTAAGAAATGATCGAAACATCTATATAATATTCAATATATTAAAGAAAATTTTGCTACTATTAATAAAATTTTTGACTGCAAATGGATTGTCTTTACGACAAATTATAAATATATTAATGGACTTACAACATAAATTGCGATTATTTGAAACGCCAACTCTTCGAAATTGTGTAACAAAAGTATACGATTCGCTAATTCAGATAACTAAATCTGTAATGAAAAACTTTATGGATTCTCAATAAATATGTTTAAAAGCTAAACAATGTTTAAATTCTCGTCATTGAAATCCTTCTCTTCTTACTTAAAAAAAATAAAGAGTGAAGTACATCTGAGCTAAGTATATAAGAAGAAATTATGTAGAGGTAGGTAGGTTTTCTTAATCGCTATGTATTTATAAATTAACGCCTAAATCTTAATAATCTAACTTGTATAACAAACTACTTAATAACTTTTCTTATTTTTATTTCATTTCAACCAATAGAATTTGAAATGGAAAAGTTTGAACGTGTGTTAAAAAGTTTGTACACGAAGTATATTTTATAACAACATAATTAAAAGCTAATTTCACACTCGGTAATTTTAACATGAGAGTATTTAAAACTTCATCTCAGCCAGAGGAGTTAATTTACGTAATGGCACTGAAATTGGTCATTGTGTTTTTATTAAATTCTGCCATAGCAGAACAATTGGCAAGTATTTTTATTTTTCTTTATTTCCGAGAAATTTTTTGGATTTTACAATAATTGGTTATTCATTAAAATTTATGTATTATACACGTTACTACTCTCCTATTTATTCCTTCTTTATGTACAACTTATTGTTGTCTCCAAAAGATCGCCTTGGGCGATAAGACCGCCAAGTGTACTGAGTTTATAAGAAAATAAAATATTTGTAGTAAGTATTTATGACAAATATATTTTATTAAAAAACATGAGGCACTGCTTTGAAATCGTAAAAATTTTGGAATTATAAGTTTACATTTCAGACCAAAATAAATCCTGAAGTAATTCTTGCAACATTAACTCTCGTCACAGTGCGTTAGGACGCAGCACATCCTAGGGGATGTGCTAGTTTACACCTAGTTTAAAGAAGCTACAAAAATATTTTTTATCGATTCGTATAATTGAATATTTTCAATAACAACATGTGTGATGTGGTAAATAAGTTAAATACCTATTAGTACCATGTTAGTCCTCCAGTCCTTGAGGATTAAAAGGATTTCCAGTTTGCGTTAGATATATTAAAGTTATAATTTTACAGGGCTTATCCAATGGCGTTCCGGTATTACCGATACCACCGAAAAATTCGAAACTTGTAAGCCACCAATTACCAGTTAATACAGAGTTATATAATCAGGTAATATTAGAATGAAGAAGAATGGTGGATAACCTCTTTATTTTACTAAAAGGCAATAAGCAAGCGATCTGAATGTAATATATTTCTAGAAATGAAATGATCGTATAATTAAAATGTCGTGATGGCCTCGAGGTTTAGGCACGCGGTCGAGAATCTTGACGGCCGCGGGTTCAACCCCCAGGCACACCTCTGACTTTTCCAAGTTATGAGTGTTTTCGCAAAGAATTATCACGTACCTACTTTGACGGTGAAGGAAAACATCGTGATGAAACCTGCACACCTAAAAGTTCTCAGGAATTTCTTTAAGTGTGTAGTCCGTCAACCCGCACTAGGCCAGCGTGGTGGACTAAGGCACGGTAATACTATCATACAGTAGTTTAACTTCATACAAACGGGCGAAACGCGTGTTATACCTACGCGCCTCGATCGCGGCATGCGCAAGGCATGCAGGCAGTCGCGAATGTGCCGCAGTGACCAACGGGCGGTGTTGTTTTTTAAGCAGTAATCGCGCGATTTTTATACAAAATAAGTGCAAGTGCCTATTTAATATGACAAGTATATATTGTGTTTACATATTGTGCTGTTTTTGGTTGCATGAAATCTTCCAATAAAAATAACATGCATTTTTATTGAACACTTCCTATTCCATTCACAAAATATTTTATTGGTTTAAATAAAAATAAATAATATTTACAATCACAAATATAGATAGAAAGTCAAAGTAGGCAGATTGAATTAAAATTCTGCAGGTTCGCAGCTGTTGGGAGAAACGCAGACATGCGCAGCGCCTAGAATAATACAATAGCAATGTACATGTACGCATAATTGCGCGTCAACTAATATAGGCTCTTGTTCTTACGGTCGATAATGTCATAGTGCTCTGTCTTTGTTAATTCAGTTTAAAATAAATAGTTCTTTACAGTTTAGAGTCTTGATCTTTTATTATTTCATCAGGTTATGGGCTTCTCCCTGTCTGTTTAGTGTAGTACAGTAAAAATTAAAAGTAAATTAGTTGATTTTGATCAGAAATAGGTACGTTTACGTACCGCGCGGCTCTAGGTATTTATTTCAAAAATGCGGCCGAGTTAAACTACTGTATGATAGTATTACCGTGACTAAGGCCTAAACTCTCTCAGTTGTAGAGGAGGCCCGTGCCCAGCAGTGGGACGTATATGGGCTGATGATGATGATAATTAAAATGGGCTATGAAATAATACTCAAAACTAGCCAGTATGAAAACGAATATAATTTAAATATTTATCAACTGATGGTAGACTAACAATCAATATAAATTTCTACACCTTAAAAAATAACGTAATCCCCCGGAACTCTTCCAATTGTAATTACAAAATAATTACTGACAACAGCTACATTAAGAACAGCAAAAATATTTCTATGGACTGCCAGAGTTATATACTATTAATTTGTCAACAACTTTTTGTTATTATCCAATTTTGTTTTCCACAGGCTCTCAAAAATGGCCCAGAAACAAATAACGACGAGGTAATCGAACTGCAAAAAGAACAATCACCGCTATGCTACAGCGATGCGGTTCTCATACCGATACTGAATCAGTTACTCAATATATTAATGCAAGACCCAGCATACGAGAGCAAAGTAACTAGAATATCTGCGTTGCTCAAAGAGTATTTGCCCAATATTATTTCGAATAGAAATGCTAAAGAAGATACGAAACTAAATAATATTGATAGGCAAAACGTAATAACTAAATATGGATTAAGAACAGAAATGGATGGTTTAGTTAATAGACCCATATCGAAAGGGCATGTTAAAACAAAAATTGTATTCAAATATGATCTGCCAAGCGTCAATGAATCACCTTGTAAAAATCTGTTTACGAAGTTGATGAAGTCTGCTTCTGAAGCATATATACAGCTAGAAAAAAATCCGATGTGCCAAAACTCTGGAATCTTGAAGGAACTGATTAATAAACTTTATAAACTGCCACAATACCATGGTAATTCTGATAATAATGGAGCCAATAACATTAATAATTTGGGTGACAATAGTTTTAATTTATATGATTTAATGAGACCAAAACAGCCGGACTCAGATAAATATAATAGTTATGGATTGCATATTAATCCAAATAAAAATGTGTACGATCTGAATAACCCTTATGGTAATAACGAACCATACAACACAATGCCATCGAAGAACAATCAAAATTTTGGGTCGCATATAAATATTGTAGAAAAATTAGTATCCGATAAGCTGAGACCTAACAATTATGATTCCAATATGTATGGAATAAACCAACAAATTTATAATCCAAATTACGATGGCAGCAGTCCAAACATATACAATATTTATGACAACGTTAATAAAATAAAAGGGTTACCCGTAAATAAAGGTAATGGAGATGTTTTTCAATACATGAATAATGAAAATTTGAACGTGGACAATTTGAAGATACCACAAAATAACTTGCAATTCCCTATTAACGTCCTTGACAATAATAGCGTGAAAAATCAAAATCCTTTAGATTCCATGCTGTCTATATTTGCGAAGAAAAAAACTCCTGAAGAAGGTAACAAATTCGAAGACAAACCCTTACAAATCAGTTATAGTAAATATCAAAATTACATACCAAACAACAATCAAATGTCCGCTAATCTAAATATGTACTATCCTAATCTGCAGCCACAAAATTTAAACGGTATAGTTTATCCACACCAAATTCCAGGCGTTGATATTCCGAACCAAATACCCGAGCAGAATTTGGACGTCAAAGAATTACTAAATCCAGAAATCTTGACGAAATACGGCCAACCATTATACAAAAATGTCTTAAGCCAACATGGAACGACTTACAACGAAATAAGCGTTCCAAAACCATTTTTGCAAAGCGTGCAAAATAATTATTTATACAAGTTAGGCATGTCCCCTAATTTACAATTGCAAAGCGCTTCGAATATTTTTAAATTAGATTCGTCTGTTAACCCAGGCGTTATTGAACTAACATATGTGTTAAAACATGCCACACCATTTATGTACCAGCCGTCATACTTTGTCAAATTCAGAATACCGTACTCAACATTCTTGTACAACATGCAAAACTTACTCATAAGGAAACCGTACTTGAAAATCAATCCATTAAAATTGTACCAAGAGTTGATAGCCCTATCGGATGTATCTGACATATCTTCCGATTTGAAAGGTTACACAAAAGAAGATATTTTGAGATTGGCTTACAAAAATGGCGAATTAGTCACAGCTAAAGTGATTAAAGATAATGGCGCGCTTAATAATCAGTTGAAGATGGTACAAAGGCTTAATTCTGGCATGGGTGCAGCAGATATTTGGAAATTAGCCGTAAAAAATAATGGTATAGTTAAAACTAATTTAGATGCAGGAAATTCAACTCAAATCAACAATGCTTTGGTACCGAATGAAAACATTATGCCCCAGATGTATGATCTGAGAAACTCGGGCGTAGGGTTCAATTCTGGTCCAATAATACGACAACAAAATTACCGAGTAGTGCCTCTAACTGGTGGAAATGTAATAGGGGTCAGAACCCCAAAATTAAACCAACTCCAAAGTAGAATGATCCCTCAGAATTCTCGCTATCCGCTCAATCTTATTGGATAAATTTACATTAATAAAGTACTACTAAAGCCGATTTGTTTTACTGCGATAACATATCCTTCTTATCTTTCCATTTTTATTTGTTTTCAATATTCAATGCAACATATACATACATAAACTTGCGCCTAAATTATAAGATTATTGCCTATAAAGAGACTATAAAGCGCCTAACGCCACGGTCCAAACACACCTCTTTCGCTTCTTCAACTCGGTTTCGAGGACTCTTTATGTTTCTCTTTTTAAATAAATGAGACGTTTATTGGTGCACCTAGGATGTTCTCGACCGACTTTACTTCTCACTTTTGCACAATAAAGCTCTATCGTAATTCTTCTTTCTAAATTCTTCCTCTCAATTTTGGTCACTACAACGATTTTCAATCCACATTTTCCCGTCACCACACTATTCCTCACTCTATCTAACCATTTCACCCAGCACATGCTTCTCAGCGCTCTCATCTCTGCTGATTTAATTCAACTTTCATGTTTGTTCTGCCATACTCAAGCCTCACTGCCATACGTTATTGTAGGCACCAGGACTCCTTGGTGTATCGCTAATTTAGCGAAAGAAGTTGTTGAAGAAAACAAGGTGGAATGCAAGAAAAAGTATGATATAAGGTTCTCGGCTAACTTTCGGACAAATGTAAAATTATTTTGCCTCATTCAACTATAATAACCTAAAATTCCTGCACACAAAATAAATGCACACGAATGTACCCTCTTAAAAGTAGGTAGGTAGAGATGCATTTCTGTTTCAACGTTTTGCAAATTAAATTTTAAGTCCAATCATCATCATCTTCATCAGCATGGACTGATGGTGTGGGACGTCCCACTGCTTGGCACGGGCCTCCTCAACAATTGAGAGAGTAACCGCCAAACGGCACTAGGCCAGCATGGTGGACTAAGGCTTAACCGTTTCAATTTAAGTCCAACGCAACAGAGAAAATATCTATTGATGTTTTACGGCATTTTTCAAGACTTCATGATTCTAGTGAGATTTCCGTAATGAAAACACTCAATTGAACCTCTAGGACCTAGGTTATATAAACTTATATAGCACACACTAGTATATATAATACTTTTCAATATTTTTTTGTGAAATTTTTAGTATTTTTTTTTCATATTACTTATATACATTTTTAAATTTATTGTAGGTACTTCCACACTTTAATCTTCACTCCTTGCTAAAAAATACATGTTGATATACGTAGCATAAGTATTTTTTTTCTTCACTCTGCTTAATAATTCAGAGAGAGATAAAAAATGTGAATTTGTGAATATTACATTTGGCCGGTTGACGTTTCCCTAATGTCAACTATTTCTGTAATGTATACAAAGAGTATACAACAACAGTGATGTGTTTTTATTATTTTAAATATAAAGTGGACATTATAAATATTGAACTGTGCTTATTTAATTGAAATAACTTAAAATGTTTGCGAACAGACCGAAATTCATAAAACCTGGTAAGTTGTAATATGAAAAGGAAAGTTAGGTTATGTTTTGTATATATTTTTAATTTATTCCATTACTTATTGAAAGTAACTATTTAAATCGCCTTCTTAGTAAAGTTCGCTAGTATATTTTTTTTGCCTAAATACTCTTTAACTGCACTTCAGATCATACTTATTTTATTTTGACTTATACTTGTGTTGATTTTTATATCATCTCTCATCTTAATAAGAGAGGGCTTTAAAGTTGTGTGTGTTGACTAAAAATCCATACAAGAATGCTCTTTTAGAGGCTTTTGTGGCCTTTTTTTTTGTTTGTATAAATGCAAGATGACTTTATGACTTAATACTACATTTGAATTTATTGGCTATGGCATTTTCACCATTCAGCCAGTTTAACACAAAAAAATTCAAGTACTATTTTATTTCAGGTGACGAGCCCCTATACCCAATAAGGAACAAAGATGGGGTTATAGAAACACTAATTAATCCTAACATAGACTCAGCTCTCTCAGTGGACAATGATTCCCACAGTAACTTTGTGTACAACCGGTACCACCATTTGCCTATGGACACACAACGGCAAAAACTGCCTGTTTTTCAATATCGGAACCACATTCTATATCTGCTGGAGAAATACCAAACTTTGGTGTTGATTGGAGAGACGGGATGCGGAAAATCTACACAAGTGCCACAGGTAAGTGCTTTTTCATTTCAGTGTTAAACTTTATGAAAAGGTAATCAGAGGCGGCCTTACCCATTGCGAGACTCCGAGCGGCAGGTCTTTGCGAGGCCCTTTGTCCTTTGTGAAAATTAGTTGAGGCGTGTTATTCAATTACTACATAATGAATTTTTCAGTTATGTTTTGAATGAAAGAATTAGTTAAATAATAAAAGACCAAAAACAGTTTTAAATTAAAAATATAGTTTAAAAATCTATATATATTTTTAATTTGCTTGGGTTGCGTGAGGCCCTTGCAAGAGCGAAGCCCCGGGCGATTGCCCCGTTTGCCAACCCCTAAGGGTGCCGCTGGAGGTAATGTTTGTTATTTCTTAGCCTTGCGGTGTCTGGTTTTGAAAACAATGTCATCTGCTACTTTATGATTGTATTCAAAATCCTTTTTTTTTGGATTTATATATTTCTTTACCATGATTTACATGTAACTGCATTGTCACATCTAGAAGTGAATTTTTAAAATTATTGAAAAAATGTTTTTCCCAAACTAGTAATGTTGATTACTAAAAAATCAGGTCCGTGCCCAGCAGTGGGACGTATGTGAACTAATAATGATGATTTTTTTTACTCTGGGAAGTAGAAAAAAACCAACATCAGTAGGATTAATGTGAATCTCATACAAACTTAACTACTAAATTGATAAGAAGGAATTTAACTTTGCCAATCATCGATCTAATAACTAAAATATAACTACCCACATTATTCAAGTAAGTGGTTGATCTAATTACCAAAATATAACTACCCACATTATTCAAGTAAGTGTTTCTGTAAAGTCGTCATCTATTTTCGTCAACTTTATATTACGATAAAGCGAAATAAAAAAAATTATTATCGCGTAAATAATATTATCAAGGATTCATGCATTAACTTTAACATCCTCCCTTATTACACAATTTACACTGACAACTTTTAACTAGGACATTGCAAGGATTTATCACTAAAACCCAGCCTTGTCAACTTAATAAAACAACATTTATCATTACTTGCAATTCAAAATGAATTAATAAATACATAAATGGGAATTCTTATTGACCGCATGCAGTCAGAACTAATATTATAAAGAAAGAAAAAGAAAAAAAATGAAGAAAAAAGTTTTATTGTTGGCTATACGAAAAACAGATACAAAAACAAACAACCAAACAATTAGTAGATACAATTTACATAGCCAACAATGATCCCTTCATTCCCTTCATTAAAGCTGAAGAGTTTGTTTGTTTGAAGATGCCAATCACAGGAACCACTGGTCCGATTTGGAAAATTCTTTCAGTGTTAGATAGCACGTTTATCGAGGAAGTATATAGCCTATATATCATCACGTTACGACCAATAGGAGCGGAAGTAGTGATGGCCTTGAGGTTTACGCTAAAAGTGTTTAGGCCTTAGTCCACCACGCTGGCCTAGTGCGTGTTGGCGGACTACACAACTAAAAAAAATTCTAAGAACTTTTAGGTCACGTTTTCCTTCACCGTTAAAGTAAGTGATAATTATTTGTGAATACACACATAACTTCGAAAAGTTAGAGGTGTGTGCCTGGGGTTTGCACCCGCGGCCGTCGAGATTCTCGACCGTGTGCCCAAACCTCGAGGCCATCACGACTTAATGCACATTATTAATTGTTTCAAATATTTTAGTAATGTTTGTTTTGTGTGTAGTGTATAATTTATCGATATAATCGCCATGGTGTATACAGTAAATTTGCGTTGTACCTATTTTTAATAAATAAAGCATACATACTTACAAAGGCAGTGGTGCATTTCTGCACCCACATTCCGCCAAGTATGTATCAGTAGTAATAGGAGGCGAGCCTATTACCGTTTTTCGGGCACAATTCCAGACTCCTCGCTGCTACTGAGAATTTCCTAATGAAAAAGACTGCCGGACCAGGGATTCGAACCATATGCACATACTTATGCCGTGAGACTACGAGGCAGTCATACTATGTTTCGGTGTATGTAATTAGCAACAGGAATCGAATCCGTGACATTCACGCCTTGTTTATCACTAACCAAGCCATCACGACGTTGTTGCATCAGAATTTGTTAAGTAACTCTAATTCTATTACATTTTACATGCCATTACGTAAGGTTTTGTCGTGATTATGCGTTTAACGAAATTCTTATTTTGCCGAACCATGTCGCTATGGAAAAGGTCTTTTTTGACCCTATCCCACCAGACACCCGCCACTGTAACTCCTGTGCTCCAGGATCAACAGCGGCACGCGTAGTATTGACACCGAGCAATGAAGCTCAGCGAATCTAAGGGGACCCAATTTGTCATGATCCCAGAACCCACCAAGAAATATTTTTCCAGCCCACGTCATTCATCATCATTCATTATCAGCCCACATACGTCCCACTGCTGGGTACGGGCCTCCTCTACAACTGAAAGGGTTTAGGCCTTAATCCACCGTGCTGACCTAGTGCCGGTTGGCGGGTTGTGCCGGTTCATCACGATGTTTTCCTTCATCGTTAAAGTATGTGATAATTCACTATGAATATACACATAACTTAGAAAAGTTAGAGGTGTGTGCCTGGGGTTTGAACTCGCGACCGCCGAGATTCTCGACCGCGCGCCTAATCCTCGAGGTCATCACTATTAGTAAAAATTAGCTTTCATCCTGTTAATTAGCTATTACGTTTCCTTGTTATTATCCTGAGTCTTTTAAGAGTAGTGAGAAGAATCATCTCAGCAGGTATGAGGGTATCAAGTGACGAGACATAGACCTTTGCCACTTGATGCTTGGACAGCATCGTGCTCACCACAAAGTCTAACTAGAGAGCTTCCCTTGAAAAAGTTTAAGGAATCAATTAAAGATAAACCTTACCAAAAAGCATACTTAGCAGATTTTATTGAAGATATAAGCCCTGGGAGCAGTGGCGGTACTTCCATAGAAGCCCAAAAGCCCAGCTAAAAATCTTTAAGCTCTAATCTTTATTTAACAAAAAACAGTTTGACATGTAAATGAGAATATCCTGACCTCACAATAAACAATTATGGACTAGACATTACACTATTACGACTGCCTCGTGGTCTCGCGGTACATGTATGTGCCGTGCGATCTAGAGGTCGTGGGTTCGATTCCCGGGTCGAGCAAAATGTTATTGGGTTTTTCCATTAGGAAACTCTCAGTAACAGCACGGAGTCTGGAAATGTGCCCGAAAAACGGCAATAGGCTCGCCCCCTATTACGTGGGACTGATACATACCTGGCGAAATGTGGGTGTAGAAATGCACCTCTGCCTACCCCATCAGGGAATACAGGCGTGAGGTTATGTATGTATGTGTACATTACACTATTATCATGTAACGCATTTGGTCTTCTATGGAAGTACCACCACTTCCTAGGAATAAGTAAATTGATCAGAGTTTTGTTTTGTTGCTACAGTTTGTATCGTTATGACATTTATAACGTAAAATTGAAATAATCTATTTTTTTTAAATGTATAATATATTATTGCTATTTTTTTTATAGTATAAAACATATGACATGTCGTGTTGCTGAGGTGGTTTCTTGCCGTTTCTTCTCCACAGCGATAACACGCTTCGAAGCGGCAATAGTTTTAAACCGTCAACCCGCACTAGGCCAGCATGGTGGACTAAGGTCTAAACCCTCTCAGATGTAGACGTAGAGGAGACCAGTGCCCAGCAGTGGGGCGTATATGGATGATGATAAATAGTTTTAAACAGTTTAAAATTGACGATTCAAAAAAACTTATAAAAATCTATTTGAATAAAGATAATTATTTGACTTTGACTCATGAGGCCACGATTTCATAATATCGCAATACATATGTAAATACTAAATACACAATAATCTTTGTACTAATGTTACTTTAAAAGTTCCAACCAATTTGGTGCGAGCCTATTCCGGCTTTCGGTCATATTTCCAGACTCCGTGCTGCTACTGAGAATTTCCCAGTCTTAAAACCCTATCGCACTTTTGGGTTCTCTAGATCACGCGGCAAATACTTATGCCACGACACCACGAGGCAATCGCAATACGTAGAAATTGCAACGTCTGTTTGTTTATCTCAGAGATTCGTGTCCTCAAAACACGGTCAAGTTATCGAACGGTCGTTAATTAAAAATCACTAAGGAAGTTTCATAACGGCCAGTTTTGGTAACGCTAATTGTTTTGTTTACCATTTTGTATATTGTGACTTTATAGTAACTCTATTATAATATTCTTGTACGTCATTCGATTTAAGAAGCAATTATGTCATACATTTGGCTGTAAATGCCACGTGATACAAAAGAATTATTAGCATTTGCTAATTAAGTAATAGTTATTGACTGCCTCGTGGTCTCGCGGTACAAGTATGTGCCGAGCGATCTAAGAGGTCCTGGGTTCGATTCCCGGGTCGGGCAAAGTGTTATTGGGTTTTTCCATTAGGAAATTCTCGGTAACAGCACGGAGTCTGGAAATGTGCCCGAAAAACGGCAATAGGCTCGCCCCCTATTACGTGGGACTTATACATTCCTGGCGAAATGTGGGTGCAGAAATGCACCTCTGCCTACCCCTTCGGGGAATACAGGCGTGAGTTTATGTATGTATGTATGAATGTAATAGTTATTATTGTATAGTGTTAAAAGAATAATAATTAAAAAGTAAATTCGATTTCTAGGCCTAAGCCGAGTTGTAATTTCGGCGATCGCGGGTTCAAACCTCAGGTCTCAAGTCAGGCTCTGTTTTTTTTTAACTTATGTGTCACAATGAATCATCGCTTACTTTACGGTGACGGAAAACATCGCTTGGAAATCTGCACACCTAAAAGTTCTTAGGAATTTCTTAGGTGTGTAATCCGCCAAGCCGCACAAGGCCAGGGTGGTGGACTAAGGCCTAAACCCTCGCTACTGTAGAGGAGGGCCGTGGCCAGCAATGTTATTAGCATAAAATAAAAAGATATGTTGGAATCAATAGCGCATGCCCCAATCACCGGGGAGTTTAGTTATTTATACACCGATCGTTCAAAGTACAATAAAAATGTTGACTGGATAAAAGGATCAATTTGCGTATCGTATAAAATCTTACCACTAATATTATGTATTAAGATTTTTACTAAATCTCTGTCTGTCTACATGTTACGCCGAAAATATTGGACGAATAATGACGATTTTTCGTCTGGAAATATGGGACTATGGAAAAGTTTATGGGCTACCTGAAAAAATAATATAACACACATACATAACCTCACGCCTGTATTCTCCGAAGGGGTAGGCAGAGGTGCATTTACTGCACTCACATTTCGCCAGGTATGTATCAGTGCCACGTAATAGGGGCGAGCCTATTGCCGTTTTTCGGGCACATTTCCAGACTCCGTGCTGCTACTGAGAATTTCCTAATGGAAAAACCCTATAACCCTTTGCCCGACCCGGTAATCGAACCCAGGACCTCTAGATCGCACGGCACATACTTGTGCCGCGAGACCACGGGGCAGTCGAGTAACGATGTAGTATAACAATTGTAGGTCACAAAGTCAGCTCCGTTTTCCGTAATGCCAAATTTGATTCAATTTGTTCTCAGTCAACTTGAGACTTAACCGGCATAATTTTATCGAGAACACTAAACAGTCGCAACTTTTATGTGTGTCGATTTTCTTTCGATATTTCTCTGTAAATGTACGTTATAATTCATGAAATACACCCAACAGTCACATAGGTACATAGTTCTGACCCCACACTAGGATACAAGTCCTGTGTCGTGGGTAATAGAAACTACGAGAGACTTTTCGGTCTCACAAACACCTAGACCCGAAACAAATGTTTGTGGATCTCACAAACATTTGTCTCGATGCGGGGATCGAACCCGCGGCCTCTCGTTTCGCAAGCTGGTATCTAGCCAACTGCGCCATGAGGCTGTCGCATTTTCAATACGCACGGGGTGTGCCTGAGATTTGAACCTTCAACAACCGAGATTACGTCTCGGTCATCACCGCTGGGCACAAGGCACAAGGCTGGCTAAAGCATTATTATTCTGTCCTCAATTTCGTGCTAGCTTTTTCAATATACCCACTAATTATCCCATGATTTATGTCTGTTCTGACACATTTACTACAAGCATTGATTGTTCATTAACGATATTCAAACAAAAAGGATCGATTATTGTGATGAAAATAAAAAACACCACGCCAGCCAGTGGCCACACGTGTTGTTTATGACCCCGTGGAATAAGTTTGTCGTGAGTTTTGGCGGGAAACGACCGTCATTTCGATCGCTCGGCGCGTTAGTCTCGCGTTGCCCGCCATACCGTACGCGTTACGGCCGCGCTCTCTCACACCGCAACATTACGCGATATTTATTACCATAAACCGACACAAACTGTGCACGTATGACCGGATTTTGTGCACTCACTTAAGTGATAAACAAACACAACGTTATGAGATTGCAATGTGCCTTGTATTCGTAACTAGAACAGTTCAAAAGATTTTTGGTGAATGTGATGTGAATTGGGATAAAAACACCCGAATGGTTGAAGCGCGTGTAGCGTCTATTTAAAGATTATGTTTTTTTATTAATAGTTTATTGCGTATGTTACGGTAACCCACGCGCCGCGAACCGCTATAGCCATTGTCCTAGAAATCGGCATTGTTTACGCGAAGCCATACAAAAAAATCGCCCCTGACTAAAATAGACGATTGCAGCATGATGTGGCCGGCTTCGCAAGCGAGTAAAGTCCTCACTATACTGCTTCTGTTGGTCGTAGTGTACTGCCTGTGTATGGACACATTCCTATTTCTCCGAATACAGAATTATAAAATCGACGTCTTTGATAACATTACCGGGAACCTGACACACGATACATCAACAGTGAAGAGTGCTACCCGGCTAAATTACGAAGATGTGACATGGGTGCCATGCAGTATAAACCCACTGTGCCATCCCACCGTGAAAGCCTTAATGGTCGACCACATAAACCACTTTATTTACGGCCCATTATGCTCTACTCTCGACATAGGCTTGGGTATATCGGAGCGAATGCTTTTCATCACGCCGAATATGATCTCGTTCTTTCACGTTCTCATAGCAATTCTTGGCGCGAAGCTTCTAACTTGTCAGAACTTGGCCGTGAGACGCTTTGGCATAGTCCTGTTCCAGATAAGAATGTTCTTAGACGATCTAGACGGCCATGTAGCGAGGGAACGAAAGCATATAAAAGGGGAGAGATCTGAAGTTGGGACGCTGGGTTATTGGGTGGATGGGATATGCGATCTAATAGGAGTTGTCGCGATGATGATTGGGATACTAATATATTTACGAAATAACCCTCCCAGACGAGGATATAAGGGCACTCCTGTCAGCACCCTCCCGTACCACCAACTCAAAGAGATAAACTCAAGCGAAGACATCGAGAAGGACCATCAAGACAACGGTATCTCGTACAAAACGAAAGTGACTTTCCAAAGAATAGTTCAAGTAGTTGGTCTTTTCTCTGGGCAGATGCTGCTATCATCCCTAGCCTGGAACAGGTATATAGACATAAACCAGGAGTTACTAGAGAATTGCACGGAGTATGACATCGTTCGACGGGACACAACCTTCAGATCTGGGGAGTTCTTCCTGGCAACAGGGTTGTGGAGGATCGTGAACCCACACAGCTACCTCCACGCATTGTCGCTGGCTGTGTTCTGTGACAAAACCTGGGGTTTCCTAAGAGCTGTTCATTACAGTGGCTACCTGATCTTGGCCGCTGCAGTGGCGATATCAGAGTATTTGGTGGAGAATTTCAAGTCTTACGTAATGGCCGGCGTTGATGGACGATGAGTGTTCGTATTTAGTGTACTGTGATAAGAATAACTTGGTACTTAAGTTTTAAGTGCTGATCGCGTTCGGTGGGGGCTGTGGCAGTCGTTCACCCGTCATATTATTTATTTATAAATTATGTGGACGGTTTTGTTTTGAGACTTTGAGTATTGTTACGCCATTATTTTTTATATATTTAAAGGCTATGTTATATTATATAGTTGATGTATTCGTCAAATATTGTTTTATATAATTCACGTTAAATGAGAAACAACGGAACAAGTTGATGATAAAAGAGTTTCCTATATTGATAGCCGTCGTGGCGCAGTTGGTTGGAAGCCGGCTGCAAAATGAAATGCCACGGGTTCTGATCTCGAAAAGCAATATTTGTTGTGATTCGTAGACATTTGTTTCGAGACTTTTATTGATAAACAAAAATCTTATTGCAGTCATAACTATATGTATGACTTGGTATATTTAATTAAATCGTTTATCGAAATTGTTTTCATATGTTTTAACTGAAAGATCATGTTAATATATAATTAAATTCTATGGGCGAGTAACATAAGATAAATTGAGATGTTCAAACATTCTCATGAATTAAAAACATTTGGGATTATTGAATGGTCTCAGTTATGCGACAATGAGTGTGTTATGTTTGGTAATCCGTCCTGTACGACTTAAGAATAGTTAGTAATGTATGCGTATATAATCAGATTCAAATAGAAAAAATATAAAATATAATATGTTATACTAGCTGACCCGGCGAACTTCGTTCCGCATGACAGCCGATTCTTTAGGTATTTTTTTATTTTATTTTTTAGCCTAAGTTACTCCATATTACATCAGCTATCTGCCAGTGAAAGTCCCGTTAAAATTGGTCCACCCGTTTCAGAGATTAGCCGAAGCAGACAGACAGACAGACAAAAATTTTAAAAATCGTTATTTTGGTATATGTCCCGTGTATACATCCATATGCATTTATAAAAAGCGGTTATTTCAATATTTACAAACAGACACTCCAATTTTATTTATTTGTATAGATAGTATGTTATATAGAATGGAAATAACTGGCATTTTAGTACCGCTGTAGAGAGATCAGAGATCCTAGGTACGATTCTTGAGGTAGGCAATGTGTTCGGTCTTTTCTGTTTAGTAATTCTTGATAGCAGAACGGAGAAATGTGCCCAGATAATGGGATTAGGTTTCCCCTCTTCATCATCATCATCAGCCTTTCTTGCGTCCACTGCTGGACATAGGCCTCTCCTATGGCACGCCACTGGGGTCGATCTTCGGCCCTCCTCATCCAACCGCTGCCAGCCACCGTGCGAATATCGTCACCCCACCTAGCCAGAGGGCTTATGTTAGGCTTAAAGTTGGGTTACGAAACGCGGTTGTAGAAATAGACCTCTGGCTACCCTTTCCGCGATAAATACGTGAATATAAAGGTGGATTTTTTTTCCAGGGTCACTTTCTTTCTCCACATCTAAATACATCGAAATCTGTTCAGCCGTTTGTGCGAAATAACTGAATTAAAAAAAACTGAAAAAAAAAAAAATTACTTAAAAGTTTGATTTCTGGGTCAATATATAATCAATTATATGAATGAAAAATTAAAATTTCGCGTGAGCATATCTATTTCTCGTTGGCTTAGATAAACACTTTCGCAACGCAACCAGTTTTGTACGTATAAGGTCGGTAACGCGCGGTCCAAGGTTCGTTTTTTGTGTCGCGAGTTGCAAATTCCTTTTGTGGCGACTTGCCTATTCCTACAGTGTAACAGAACTGGTTTTGGAGACCTTGTAAGGGATCTTCTTCGTAGCGTTTGGTTAAGGCGAGGTCGTGCATTCGATTCCCGCGTAGTTCTAAAATTATTGAAAGTATTGTAACCTTACTCCATATCTGTTACTAATATGTGAGGAAAATGTGTTGTGGAATTTAAAAATAGTTAAATTTATCTAAACCGGATATCGAACCCAGGATTTAGCGGTTCTGTTACATAATGCGCTCTATTTAATCCGATAAGGTTATGGCATATGTTTATAAATGGTAGAAATATACATTATAAAGAATAAGAAGTCTTTTGTGTGTGTGTGTGTGTGTAGTCCGCCAACCCGCAATAGACCATCTTGATAGACCCCTCTCAGTTGTATAGGAGGCCCGTGCCCAACAGTGGGACGTATTGAAATTGAAATTTATTTCGTAAAAACATATACATTTTTGAGTATCAACAGGTCCCAATATAGGCAAGCCCGTAGCTTGGGTACCTGTTTATTTACATCAACGAGTTAAATAGTACATTAGCTGAACGACAATACAAATAAAATACGTATTTTACGTATATTTGAAATTCCCGTGGCGCAGTTGGCTAGACACCAGCTTGCGAAACGAGAGGCCGCGGGTTCGATCCCCGCACCGATACAAATGTTTCTGTGAATCACAAAATATTTGTCTCGGGTCCGGGTGTTTTTGAGACCGATAAGTCTTACAGTTTCTGATAGCCGTGACACAAGAATTGTATCTTAGTGTGGGGTCAGGTCTATGTATGTGACTGTTTAAAAAAAGGGTTGGTAGATAGCTGGACAGAGAGATCATGTGAAAGTTGGGAGTATTATGAAATGAAATGAAATAATATTTATTGAATCTATCAATGACTGCCTCGTGGTCTCGCGGCACAAGTATGTGCCGTGCGATCTGGACGTCCTGGGTTCGATTCCCGGGTCGGGCAAAGTGTTATTGGGTTTTTCCATTAGGAAATTCTCAGTAGCAGCACGGAGTCTGGAATTGTGCCCGAAAAACGGCAATAGGCTCGCCCTCTATTACGTGGGGCTGATACATACCTGGCGAAATGTGGGTGCAGAAATGCACCTCTGCCTACCCCTTCGGGGAATACAGGCGTGAGGTTATGTATGTATGAATCTATCAAATGTTAAATACATCACTTAGATTCGGTCATTTCAAAATTTAGTTTACCACCCTGTTCGGAAGGCAGTCATAACTAGAGAAGAACGGTCATGAAACTATGTCATTATAATGCTCTGTTGAACAACATCGTGCTTTCCATCAGGTACTGCATTGTCGCTTTGTCGTCATCATCATCATCATCAACCCTTATACGTCCCGCTGCTAGGTACGGGCCTCCTCTACAACTCAGAGAGGTTAGGCCTTAGTCCACCATGCTGGCCTAATGCGGGTTGGCGGACTACACACCTAAGAAGTTTCAGGTGTGCAGGTTTCATCACGATGTTTTCCTTCACCGTCACTTTGTCTTGGTAAAAAATATAAGAAAATCACCAGTTTTAGCAAGTACAACAAATAAGGCAACTCAAATGAGATGCTTTTGTTATTCCGTCACTTGTTAGACGTTCAATGTGTGCCGAGAATAATAAATGACATTTACGAAAATATTGAAAGGACGTGTAATGACTTTGAAAAGTTATTTAACTGTATTTTATTTATTTATTTACACTTTATACAAAGTTTGTATCATCATCATCAGCCCAAAAACGTCCCACTGCTGGGCACGGGCCTCCTCTACAACTGAGAGGGTTTAGGCCTTAGTCCACCACGCTGGCCTAGTGCGGGTTGGCGGACTACACACCTTAGAAATTCCTAGAACTTTTAGGTGTGCAGGTTTTATCATTTTTTATGAAACGATTTTAATGAAACTTTCTGTGTATCTTCAAGTGATTCGAGAATGTTTTAGATTTTCAATTGGACCCGGAAGGTGGCGCTGTGATCGAGTTCTGGGATTTTAATTTTTCGCATATCAGAACATAACTCCAAAATCTTAAACAATTCATTTTATTTGTTCAAAAGAAGGCAGATGATTTTTTTTGTGTCTTCAGGTTGATTTAAGAATGGTTTAGATCGGAAATTTTTTTTTTAATTTAAAATTGTGCACAGGACAACGTCTGTAGAAATATTTTTTCACGCTGTATGAGTAATATCTGTATTTCATCCTATGTCATTGTAATAATTTTGAATAAGAAAGAAGTGTTTAGAATAAAGACCTCTATCTTGAAACTTGATCTTGCGATTACTGTTTAAGTATTAAGGTCATTATAACCAAGCTATCGGTTAATAAAAAAACATTAGCTTCAAACAAAATAGCTCAAAATCCAAACTTGCAAATAATTTTTACGAAGCTTCGCTAGCAATTACCTTTTTTCAAGGCGAAAAGTATACCATATTTTTTCACCACTGATTTATCTATTATTATGCTAAAATTCATCAAAATCGGTTTAGCGGTGTCCGTTCGAAAACGTAACAATAAATGCATACACTTGCACTACCATATATAAGTAAGCTGTAGAATCTTAGACCGCGCGGTTCGAAGTCCATGCCACTAGACCACACGGGGCGAATAAAACTTAGACCTAGATACACAAACTCGATCTAACTGGGCCCCAACTTTCACCGTCTAAGCTTTGAATATAAATTTCACTTGAATTTAATTAGTTAACATCTCGTTTTGTTTGTTTGTATGTGTGTGTGCGTGTTTTGTACGGGCGCGACAAAGTGACACCATACCTAATGATTCTTGTCTTTATTTAATACGCGTCAGTCACTGTCTCGTGGTCTCGCGGCACAAGTATGTGCCGTGCGATCTAGTGGTCCTGGGTTCGATTCCCGGGTCGGGCAAAGTGTTTTTCCATTAGGAAATTGTCATTAGCAGCACGGACACGGAAATGTGCCCGAAAAACGGCAATAGGCTCGCCCCTAATTACGTGGGACTGATACATACCTGGAGAAATGTGGGTGCAGAAATGCACCTCTGCCTATCCCTTCGGAATAAACTTAGTATAATAATAATAAATAAATTTAGTTAATACGCGTGATTCTTAACTGTTGAAGGGCACGTACATGCATATTATGTACATACAGAACCTCACGCCATTGGCGGTACTTCCATAGAAGCCCAAATGCCCCACTTGCTGTATAAAATTCCGGACCATAAATCTTTAATCTTCAAATCTTTAACAAAAGCAGTTTAACATATAAATGAGAATATAAATAAACCACAATAAACAATTATAAACTAGACATTACACAATTAACGTGTATCGCTTTTGGGCTTCTATGGAAGTACTACCAATGCCTCACGCCTGTATATCCTAAAGGGGTAGGCAGAGGTGCATTCCCGCACCCACATTTCTGCAGATATCAGTCCCACGTAATATGGGGTGTGCTTATTGAAGATTTTCGTGCATATATCCAAACTTCGTAGATCTACAGATAATATCCTAAAGGAGAAGACCTCTAGATCGTACAGCACTTACTTGAGCCGCGAGACCACGAGGCAGAGGAAAGTTGTATGTCTATTCATATTGAATTATCACGTACTTTAATAGTATACATGTATAGAGATATTACAAGCAATTGTCTTTAATAAGTTTGCTTTCTAAATACCCGGTTACCGTTTGGAAGGTCGCGGTAGTCACCAAAGTTCAATTTTTTTTTGATTTGACATATCAATGTAACCAGAATGCAGTTTGGAAATATAAGGTATATTAGTACTTATGTATATACAAAATTTCACGCCTGTAATTCCTGAAGGGGTAGGCAGAGGTGAATTTCTGCACCCACATTTCTTCAGCTATGTATCAGCCCCACGTAATATTTCCAGACTCATTGTCAGTGCTGCCAATGAGAATCACCCAATGGAAAACCCTAATAATACTTTACCCGACCCGGGAATCGAACTCGGAACCTCTAGATTGTTGGCTCATTCTTGTACCGCGAGACCACGAGGTAGTCTATTAGGTATCAGTTTGTGATTTAAAAGATAAATTGGATTAATGACTTGTCAAACCGTTGTTTGTTTCATTGGTCAATCGGTTTAAGTGCGGCGCGTGCAATAAAGAAGTCGTGACGATTACTGAGCCGATCCTACAGTAATTTGGCTTGTACATTAGAGAATTCATAGTAGAAGCTCGGCTTATGGATTTTTGTAGTTATATTTCTTTAGGCGCGTTATGAAAAAATGATGAGAGTGAAATTTTAAGATGCTGTAACTAGGGTTTGCAATCCCGCAGTATTTTTTTCCCGCAGTAAAATTAAAAAATGCAAAAATATGCATATAATAATGCTTTATTACCTGTAGTTTAGTTACAATATATTTAAAAATAATAATAATAGAAACATTCATACAATATGTAATAGAAAAAGTACTTTTTCATAGTTCTTATGAGGTTAGGTAGGGGGTTTGCAATCAATAGGGTTTCCTGCGTGTTAATATGGACTTATCTTACCTAAACAAACAAATAAACCAATTTTAATCCTTTACTTCGCTCGATCGGTTGATCGATCTGACCGACGCGCCCGCGCTTTTGTGATGGAGCTAATAGGCCTTCAGTAAAAGCTGAATTACCTTGCCGAGTCAAAAAAATGCGGGAATGCGAGAATGCGGGAACGCGGAATTGCAAACTCTAGCTGTAACGCAAAAGTAAGACGTCGAAGCTGCCTATGTGCTCCAATATAATTGACAGATTGAAGCTGCCTATGCTAAATGTAAGTGTCAAATGGATCAGAAAGGTTTTAATATGTTTCGGATGGAATATTTTTCAAAAAAAGTTTATGTTTATATTTTAAAAATGTATAATAGTGACAGTACATAATATAAAGGGATTGACATATTTATTAGTTGTCAAATATTTATGAGTGTGTTCAGAACTGTAATATGTTGTGTAAACTAAGAACTATGTATGTGACTGTTGGGCGTATTTATAAGTTTTACTTCAGTCATGTGGTGTAACTTGTAACGCGTGTACATAACACACACACTTTTTTTTAAACGCCAATCTGTCGTCCCTTACGATAAAACAGAAAAGTGTGCGTATGCTCACGTGTTATCAAAAATTCAGAGGTCAAGGCCTAAGACTTTGACCTTGAAATAACTCGTTACATGTTTTTATTTAATTTAAGTATTTATATGATAAGATCATAACAAGCATGGAATCATACACCAGAATTAATTTGTGTACAAACGATTTGAAATATTTATGTCAACCCGCGAGTGATAATAATATATTGTTCACTAGTCGACACTATATTTTATATTCGAATATAATAAAAAAACCTAAACTCAAAGTATTGGCTGCAAAAGCCGGCGCCTTTGTGCACCCACAAAAAAAATCTCGCGACACCGAGTCTAGATTACCAAGGCCACAGCAACGGTCAATAAGTTTAGGCTGAGAACTTGGCGACATTGTTCCCAACGGATTTGCGTGTCTCATAACAACACACGACATTTACAACTCTCTGCACCAAACAATAAAGTCGAAATTAAATTACTCAATGTTCAGATTTATTGACGACCCACGCTTGTTAATGGGAATTAAAACGGTTAATTGTTTCGACTCCTTGGAGTGTGGCCTTTTTGACAGCGTATCATAATTGACAGGTGTCAGATATCACGTGTCACTTTTGTTGCTTTGTTTGTCATAAGTGTGTGACGTAATTATGTACGCATGGATGTAAATTATTCGAGCGTACTAAATATTTATGATTTACTGCCTTTGGTTTAAATTAAATTTTGACAAAAACATTCCAGACGAAAGTTGGTGTGGTCCGTAAATACTTCGGATCTGGGTGTTTGTAAGCCAGTGACATAAAGCCAAAAATAACAAGCCAAAAAGACTAACATTTTCCCCGACCCGGGAATCGAACTCGAGACCTAATCGCACGGCATATAATTATACCTAAGTTCGACATGTAATCATGTTATACATATAGGTAGTACATCATCATCAACATCATCAGCCCATATACGTCCCACTCTGGGCACGGGCCTCCTCTACAACTGAGAGGGTTTAGACTTTAGTCCACCACGCTGGCCTAGTGCGGTTTGGCGGACTACACACCTGAGAAATTCCTAAGAACTTTTTAGGTGTTGCAGTTTTCCTTCACCGTTAAAGTACGTGATAATTCATTGTGAATACATGCATAACTTGAACCCACGACCGCGTATCTAAACCCCGAGGCCATCGCGACTAGTACAAGTTCTAATATTTATTATGATATATGTAATCGAAACATAGCCTATACTACAGTTGTGATAAGATTGATACAAAGCTTTTAAACATAGCCCTCTGTAATTAAAACACTGTACATCAAAATGTTTTAGTATCCATGCTAGTATTATAAAATAGCTATTGTCTGCAATACCGTTTAGACTTTAGACAAAAGGAATGTTTTCTTTCCCGTTTGTGCCACATTTTTCATTGCCGCTCAGCTCCTATTGGTCTTGCCGTGATGATTATGAACTATAGCCTTCCTTGATAATTGGACTATTTAACACAAAAATAATTTCTCAATTCGAACCAGTAGTACCTGAGATTAGCGCTTTCAACCTAACAAACTCTTCAGCTTTATCAGTAAAGATGAATAATAAATGCGATACCCGTAAACTGCTGGACCAATTTGAATGATTTTTGGTGTGAAGATATATAGGACTTTGGGGAGAGACATAGGGTATTTATAAATACACCCAACAGTCACATACATAGTTCTGACCCCACATTATGATACAAGTCTTGTGTCGTGGGTTTCAGAAACTACGAGAGACTTTTCGATCTCACAAACACCCAGACCCGAATACTTGTGAATCACAGAAAGATTTGTCTCGGTGCGGGGATCGAACCCGCCTGCTATGTAGCCAACTGCGCCACGGGGCTGTCATTTATTGTTAATTACATACACTCACGCCTGTATTCCCTGATGAGGTGGGCAGAGGTGCATTTCTGCACCCACATTTCGTGAAGTATGTAACAGTCCCACGTAATAAGGGGCGAACCTAATGCCGTTTTTCGGGCACATTTCCAGACTCCGTGCTGTTACTGAGAATTTCCTAATGGAAAAACCCAATAACACTTCGCCCGACCCGGGAATCGAACCCAGGACCTCTAGATCGCACGACACATACTTGCACTGCGAGACCACGAGGCAGTTATTGTTAATTGATTTTATAAAATTTTGCTCAAGTCGAGCTTCTAAATAGTTATTTCGAATTCGTCATCGTCTGTTCCATGTACATAATGACACATTGTTTACATGTACATAAGATTATTCATGTGTATTTCTAAAAAGCTGAACGACTCAGCTTGCGGTTTGGACAACAAAACAGATTGCTATTAGTAAATGGATTTAATTACATATATTAATTTGACGAAGTCGTGATGGCCTCGCGGCTTAGGCACGCGGTCGAGAATCTCGACGGTCGCGGATCAAACCACAGACATACACCTCTGACTTTTCGAAGTTATGCGTGTAGTCTCAAAGAATTATCACGTAATTTAACGGTGCAGGAAAACATAGTGATGAAACCTGCAAACCAAAATTATTGTCAGGGCATAGCGTAATTTACATATTACTTATGTTAATATATATAGTTGTTCTATTTATTATTATTGTTGTATATTATTTTACCCTTTTACTGTTTATGCACCTACCTTTTATATCGCTTTTGCCCGCGACTCCGTCCGCATAGACTTCAGGGTTGGGTGCAGAAAGATAATAAGTAAATCTATTAAACGTCTCCCAAGTGCCCAAATTAACCTTAATGAATTAAAAAAAAAAGTAACCTATGTCCCTTTTTATGTTTCCGTTTTTATCCATAACAAAAATCATCCAAATAACTCAAATATTCTAGGCGTGAAAGTATAACACAGTAGTGTTACTTTCGCATTGACAATATATGCTAAAATCAAAGGGTATATCCGTTGGGATCAGTGAAATCATTATTTAGATTACGAAGCGTGATGACTACCGAGCCTGCATTCGTTTGTAAATTTTAAACCAGATACAACCAAGGAGTTTAAAAATAAATTTCTGAACGCTCGCATACATGTTTGACAACTATTAAATATGTCACTCATTTTTCATTACTGATTATTCTGCATTTTTAAAATGAAAAATACGCAATTGTTCAAATATTGTGGATATATGTTGTCGATTCAAAACCTTTATTTAAATACGTTCTTTAATTTGAGGGGACCATTAACCGTATTGACGGGATAAACATAAAATGTTTGACAGGAAATTAGGTAGAACAGTTTATATGAGAAAATGAAATTGTGACAATTATCGTTATATTTTGGACAATTTACACACTATCTTAAAAATATATAGCCTATGTGTTATTCTGATAAATAAGATTATTGTAAACTTTCATTGAAATCCATTCGGTAGTTTTTGCGTGAAAGAGCAACAAACATCCAGACATCCATACATACAAACTTTCGCGTTTATAATATTAGTAAGATATACTCGAATATGTCAGATGTCGAATATTTAGATGTTCGTATGTTTGTTATGCGAATCACACGCAAACGGAAAAATGTATATTATACTAATCATCTCTAATGATCACTGACGCCAGAGCTATCGATATCATATACTCGCGTTATTTCCAACTAAATTGCACTTAGGCCTCATTCGCACGAGAGTTTTTTTAACGCACGTTAAAAAAGCGTTCAAATACAAAAAAATGCATTCCCAAGTATATGTTCACACGACAGCGTTTTTAAAACGCGACGCTTTTTTATCGAGCAGTGTTGCATTTTCAATTTTGGGCGTTGGAAATAGAACATACAGGGTGTATTCAGACCGTGATCGGAAACGAAGGCAGGTAATAGCTAAGGTGATTACAAACCCCCTGGCGTTAAAGAAAATTCTGACAAAAAATAAAAAAAAATATTTTTTGTCAGAATTTTCTTTCCCATAATAATAAGAATACACCCTGTATTATGCAACTTCATACTGCATTTGTTGTATTTGAACGCTTTTTTAACGTCTGTTAAAAAACTCTCGTGCGAATGAGGCCTTAATCGGGTGTGTAATGATATGCCTCGTAATGTTACGAGTAATAATGGTATTCATGATATAATTATACACACACACACACACACACACAATCGTCGTGATCGTGAAGTCGTGATGGCCTTGATGTTTGGGCATGCGAGAATCTCGACGGTCGCGGGTTCAAACCCCAGGCACACACCTCTGACTTTTCGAAGTTATGTGTTCACAATGAATTCACGTACTTTAACGGTGAAGGAAAACATCGTGATGAAACCTGCACACCTAAGAGTACTTAGGAATTTCTTAGGTGTGTAGTCCGCCAAACCGCACTAAGCCAGCGTGGTGGACTAAGGCCTAAACCCTCTCAGCTGTAGAGGAGGCCCGTGCCCAGCAGTGGGACGTATTTGGGCTGATGATGATGATGATATATTTACTGCAAGAATACTATATACAAAAAATATTTTTTTACGCAATGTTTATGGTTCCTGACTTCCCATTTGTTAAAACTACATTTGTTTTCTTTGCCCAGAACAGTTTATAATATATTGTATGGTGATTGAAAAATGTGCCTTTGCTATATAATTTATATTTTATACGTAATAGCCTATAATCTTCCTATTTTACTTAGAACGAAATGTCTAACATTTTAAATTAAACCTGTGTTGATGTAATGTTTAAAGTAAGTGATGGCATTAAAATGTTTTTGAGCAGGTCAAATAAACATTTTATTGGTGACAGTGGCGGTACTTCCATAGAAGCCCAAAAGCCCAGCTGGCCTAGCAAAATTCCGAATAGTAGTCTTTAAGCTTTTTGACATATATATGAGAATATCCTGACCCCACAATAAATAATTATAAACTAGACATTACACAATTAACGTGTAACGCTTTTGGGCTTCTATGGAAGTATCACCACTGGTTGGTGATGTTGATTAACCTTGATATCTACAGTCCTTTAATCATAAAAGGTCTGGTCTTTTTCCTTCCATTTATTGTTTTAAATCTGGGGTACTTTTATAGATATTAATAAATTTCAAACCAATCTGCGCCTATTCAAGGTCAATATAATAATGAAAATACTAATTTATTTATTTATTTATTTATTTACACTTTATACAATTTAACACATAATTGTAAAGGTGGACTTAATGCCTAAGGCATTCTCTGCCAGTCGAACCTTGGGTGTTGCAGAGATGATGCATAGTAGGTGTGCAAATAAAGTCATTTATAAACATACACATACATATATATACATATTACAGACCAATATACAATGTATACAATATATAATGTAAAAAACATATATACATTTTAATGGCTTTTACGATTGTCTCGAATCTTTGTCAATGGAGAAAGTTGTCGAATATTTTTATAAAGGACTTTCAGGATATTCTAGACTAGAGCCTCAAAATTGACGTCTTAAACTTAGCTAAGATATAATTAAAGATTATTTAAAAGTCAGAATATAAGAAGAACAAGTTTGGCATGGCAACAAACAATTAAGTGCAAACAACACATCAAGTGGAAGTTACGAACTGGTTATAAAACAAGTTGTAAAACCGGTATCACAGAAGTAATGGTTATTAGATTTTGAAAACATATGTGAAATAATATTTGAATATGTAATTTTTCCTATCGTTGATCCAGCGAAATTATTTGGCAGTTATCATTCTCATTAATAGCTGGCTTGGGTAGGGTATATTATCTTCTCATTTGATTTTCTAAGGACCTGCGCGTAGTCTGGGAATGTGCTCAGTAAACGGCACAAGGCGAGCCCATATAACATCGATGAACACCTCTCTAAGCATATAGGCGTAAATGTGTTTTTATATTACTTTCATTTGATTATTTGCCATTAAGGTCTAAAATAGCTAATCGGCTTATGTGTAAAATTTATATATTTACTTGAGCCTTTAACTGCAGTGAATCTTAGCTATTCTTAAGAAACAGTCGTAGTTAGCATTGTTCCAACCGATAACTGAAGTCTGGTCATTTTTCCGGCACAAAAAACATTTTTTCATTCCTCCCTTCGAATAAATCCTAATAATTGCCCCATATATTTTCTCCGATTCGACAACCAAGACATGAAGGCGGCCGAATTCGGCCTTCCGATCTCAATAACACGTGGCACGCTGCCAAAATCTCCCTCGTTCGTATGAATTGCCTTCCATCTAATTTTAGTCTATGGGTATACGGAAAAAGGGAAAAAATGTCTAAACATTTTAATCGTAATGGCAGTGGTAAAATTTAATTCTGATAAGAGTGTTAATTTTTTTCCTGTATGATATTACCCCACCACACACCCGCCACTGTAACTCCTGTGCTCCAGGATCAACAGCGGCACGCACAGTATTGACGCCGAGCAATAAGGGTCAGCGAATCTAAAGGGACCTAAGTTTGACATAATCCCGCAACGAAGTTAATCAGAAACATAAATAAAGAAGGAGTTGGAAAACAAAGAGTTGTCCACTTCCTGTATGATATGCTAATGGCAGGATATTTAAGCGTTAAAAATAGAAGGTTATTACTTCCAGGCACATGCCTAATTCCAAAGACTTCCAGAATTTTGCCATTTCGTCTGTTCTTATTAGCGAGAGTCCAACCATATTTTCTTAACCAATATTAATAGGATAAAATCGTAATAAACATGTTATTCTTCCGCAAAAATATTAGCCACTTCCAGGCCAGCATGTTAAGAAAATAGGTGCTGTCCAATTTTACTATAATGCCATCCCGCGGCAAATATTTGAACTATTGTAAACTAAGCGATATAAGTCGTGATGGCCTCGAGGTTTGGGCACGCGGTCGAGAATCTCTACGGTCGCGGGTTCAAACCCCAGGCACACACATCTCACTTATCCAAGTTATGTGTGTATTCACAATGAATTATCACGTACTTTAACGGTGAAGGAAAACATCGTGATGAAACCTGCACACCTAAAAAAGTCTTAGGAATTTCTTAGGTGTGTAGTCCGCCAACCCGCACTAGGCCAGCGTGGTGGACTAAGGCCTAAACCCTCTCAATGGTAGAGGAGGCCCGGGCCCAGCAGTGGGACGTATATGGGCTGATGATGAAGCTAAGCGATAATTTAGGTCTGTAAATAAGAAAAACTTCACGACTGCAATAAAATTGTAAAATATGTAATTATCTGTGATTCCTGATGAAAGCGATTTACATATGTCTACTATTTAGTGACAATGAGGGTAAGAATTTAAGAAGCCATATTAATATGTATTATTTTATGATAAGGACATCTATCGGCAGTGACGTGTAACTATTTTTGTAGGCAAGATACCTTAAATATCTCTATTGTAAGACGATGATTTTACCACGGTAAACGATTTATAATTAAGCATTAGATCGCTAGAAATCCTGCTCTTACTTTACTATTCATGAATTAAAGGCAATAAAATGGATGTCATTATTGATATTAATTATACATTTAATGTTTTTAAAAATGTATATAACCATATCCCGAAAACAAAAAAAAATGGTAGTTCTGATAATAAACCACATAAGTCCTCACTAAAATTTAATTAGAAAATTATTATTTCATTGTTAATTTTGTAATCATTTTTTTGGAAATAATTATCGTTACCTATAGAGATAACGCAATGTAGTGTAATTAAGAAATCAGCTGACCCAGAGGTCAATGTACGGGTCATGAGATATTACTATTTTTTTTTTAAATATTGAGATGTCTGTTATATACATTTTCTTTGTTTTCGGGATTTGAGCATTTGGACCATGTATCATATACATGACATTTTCTCGCGGGTATAAAAATTGTCACTAAAATTTCCAATATGTTAAAATATATGATTTTAATTTTAAGTGCGATGTACTTGTAAATTATTTCTATTTTCTTAGTATTGTCTAAGTATAAATGAAGTATTTTGCCATTATAATTATTTGTTGATATTCAGATAAATTATAATAAATGTTATTGAAACTTGTGTTGTGTTTATTTTGTGATGTCGGAATGTGAGGTGACGAATTTAACTTCTGATTTTACAGACAGATAAAATAATATATCAAATAGCAGTATATTATGTATTTTCACCACAATTCGATACTTTTCATTCATCATTCAAAAGAATGTTATCTGTAGGATAATAGGAAATTATAAGAATGAAGTCATGATGGCCTCGAGGTTTAAGCACGCGGTCGAGAATCTCGACGGTCGCGGGCTCAAACTCCAGGCACACACCTCTGACTTTTCGAACTTATGTGTGTATTCACAAAAAAATATTACGTACTTTAACGGCGAAGGAAAACATCGTGATGAAACCTGCACGCCTAAAAGTTCATAGGAATTTCTTAGGTGTGTAGTCCGCCAACCCGCACTAGGCCAGTGTGGTGGACTTATGCTTAAACCCTCTCAGTTCTAGAGGCGGCCCGTGCCCAGCAGTGGGACGTATAAGGGATGATGATGATGTTATTTAAAACATCGATACATAAACTCACGCCTGTATTCCCCGAAGGGGTAGGCAGAGATGCATTTCAGCACCCACATTTCGCCAGGTATGTATCAGTCCCACGTAATAGGGGCGAGCCTATTGCCGTTTTTCGGGCACATTTCCAGACTCCGTGCTGTTACTGAGAATTTCCTAATGGAAAAACCCAATAACACTGCCCGACCCGGGAATCGAACCCAGGATTTATTTAAAACTGTCTGAATAATTCATATCAAAACCATTTTGAATACTGCTCTGACTTCTCCAAAACTATTGAGCAAACCAATTCGTTCAAAGTCTCCTTCGTATAAGTACTATCTATTTTGAGCCTCATTACGGTCACATTCCCCTAAACTATACACTAAAACGTAGTGTAGGGCACCCTCTGGCTAGGTGGGGAGACGATATTCGCAGGGTGGCTGGCAGCGGTTGGATGAGGAGGGCCGAAGATCGATCCTAGTGGCGTGCCATAGGAAAGGCCTATGTCTAGCAATGGACGTAAGAAAGGCTGCTGATGATGATGATGCATTACATACATATATGTACATAGACTGCCTCGTGGTCTCGCGGTACAAGTATGTGCCGTGCGATCTAGAGGTCCTGGGTTCGATTCCTGGGTCGGGCAATGTGTTATTGGGTTTTTCCATTAGGAAATTCTCGGTAACAGCACGGAGTCTGGAAATGTGCCCGAAAACGGCAATAGGCTCGCCCCCTATTACGTGGGACTGATACATACCTGGCGAAATGTGGGTGCAGAAATGCACCTCTGCCTACCCCTTCGGGGAATACAGGCGTGAGTTTATGTATGTATGTAAGCATTACATCTTCAGAACACCACACTTATTAAAAATGGGAGTTACAATGTACTTGACCGATAGGGTTTTTTAAATAAACTTAATAAAACGAGAATAAATTTTAACACGCCATTTACATATCTGCAATACTTCGGCGCGGCCACGTCGTAAAAATCACTCAGTTCCATAGTAATATTATTTACCTACAAGCGAGGCGGAACGTCCCGCGATACGGACAGCGAAGCAAAATATTCTATTTTTGAGCAAAAATACCAAATGTTTGTCACAAATTTTAATACATAATGTTAGCAATGAGTTATTGCGTATTTTAAAGAAAAAGGAAACATCGTGAGGAAACCTGCACACCTAAAAGTCCTTAGGAGTTTCTTAGGTGTGTACTGTGTAGTTCACCAAATCGCACTAGGCCAGCGTGATGGACTAAGGCCTAACCCCTCACAAATGTAGAGGAGGCCCTTGTCCAGCAGTAGGACTTATAATAATGATCAATTTGTGTATCTTAACACACCAAAGAAATCAGTATTCGTTTTTAAAATACCCTAAAAAAGTATATTGGATCATGTAACATCTGGTGTAAAAACACAATCAAATATTGTAGTTATGTACACGTACATACACATTCAACATTCACCTTATATGTGCTATGAGGAAAAATAAAAAAAAACAAGTTATATGCCTACAGGATACGAGAATTATCGATGTTGAAACCCACAAAATGATTCATTATACCTACATCCGTTGTAGATTAGCAGTGTTGCAAAAAAAATATTTTTTTTTAACAAATAGAAATCAGGAAATATATAAATTGTATATAAATATACAACGTGTTACAAAACACCCCGTAAAATATAATTAATAATTATCTAAGCCAAAAATATTGTCATCCCTAGTAAGCTGTCATGTCAGGGAAACAGATTATTTAACAGAAAGGCCTACGTACAGTATTTTACCTAATAATTGTCTACTTTAATAGTTTTCCTATTTTTCATTTATAAGTGTTGGCTACCTCAATACAAAGACTCAAGTACTGGCTTCAAAAAATGTCAAGTTGGAAAAATAATATGCTGTATACTCATGGGCGTACCCAGCTTCTGGCCTAGGGGGGGGGCAAGTCAGATCGTCCGCGGCTGTTTTGTCATACACACTACACAAACACATCTACATAAAACATAAGGTATATGCATATGTAGTATGCATATATTGCATTATGTAGGGCAAACAGCCGGAAATAATCCTGCTTTATAGGTAGTTAAATAAATAAAAGTAGGTAAATTTTACTACTATGCATTTTTATTTTAATTAAATTATTTAGTTAGACTTCTTTAAAAGTAATTTTCGAGGATTTTCAGCAAAACGGTTAATGACATCTTCCGTGAAGGAATTGCCCATACTGTTAACTAGATTTTTATGTACACTGAGCATACAAAGTCCAATTAACCTTTGACTTAGCTGTTTCAAAACAATAACATGTCAAATAAAATGAATGAATACGATCGCTCAGCTAGATTCGATAATCTTCGTCCGCCATTGTCGCGACGGCGCACAGTGAATCGCCTAGAACAAGCTAGCTGCTAGCTGGACAAAACTCACTCAAAATTCTTAGAAATAACATTAATTAGTGGTAAACAACCCCTCATAGGCTTGAATTCCAGGAAATGTTTAGGTCACACATTACAAATCGATGAGTCATCTGACGTCAAATGTAAGTGATAATTTATTTTCATTTGCAGTTCTTTATCAGTTGCATTTTTGCTGCACTTATGAAAACATCTCCTAAAGTTAAAAATGGCTACAGTGGCATTTTTTGTGATGGATATTTCTCTTAAAGGTGTGAATTTTGATAAAAAAAAATATTTCAACCAAATGTTTACCTCAGATTTAAGAAATTCGTTTTCGAATAATGTGTAAAATTTAAGTAACATTTTAGATTTTTCTTTCTATTTCAAAGAGTGTAACTTTTTGTACCCACGTGTACCCGCTCTGATATTTTTTCTATATTGTAGCTCAATTAATATATACAGCTAGCTTGTTCTAGGCGATTCACTGTGCGGCGGCTACTAGCGACTGTAGCGTTTGCTCACTTGGGATGTTAAAAAATAATCGATTTTTATTTAAATCTATTATTGTTTTCTTATAATCGTTTTTTTTTGTCATATTAATCGATTAGGTACGTTAATTAAACTGCGCGGTTTTTTTTTTATGACAATTGCACCGTCCATTTTGCCAGTGTCTACTGGGCGGTTTATTTAAAAGTTTGCACATAAGGCCCCATTTACACTTTGACTAGTAATTAGGCGAGTCCATACATTTTCTGCGAGATTTCCAAGGGGGGGCAGCTGCCCTCCCCTGCCCCCCCTGGGTACGCCCATGTGTATACTGCTTTCTCAACAGAGTGTCGGTAGTCCCGGGTCGGGAAGTTTTATTTCGGTATATTTATTTGTTTATTATTCTGGAAATCTGTAAAAAACTGCTATGGGCTCACAAACGCAGCGGGATAAACATACATACATAACCTCACGCCTATTTTCCCTTAAGGAGTAGACAGAGGTGCATTTCTGCACCCACATTTCGCCAGGTATGTATCAGTCCCACGTAATAGGGGGCGAGCCTGTGCGTAGCAGCACGGGCCTATGCGCATCAGCGGACTACACACCTAAGAAATTCCTAAGAACTTTTAGGTGTGCAGGTTGTTACGACCGCCTGACGGCGGGAACAATAAAAAAAACAATTACCAAATAATCAATTTATTAAAAAAAAAAAAAAAAAAAAAAAAATCTATATTTATGACTACACCCAGGGGGGTGGATTCTTGGCACAGGAAAGCTTTCTGGTCCCAATAAAACCCTATGTGCACTGGGGACTTAACTTCGGTCTTTCGATCCCGTGACGCGTGGAGGGGTCTTCGGTGATATATCGGAAGGCCCTCAGCCGCAGGGGTCTGCTGGAGTCGGTGGGCAGAAGCGTTGCCCGTTGGTACAGTCCGTACTAGTACGTGCAGCTGTCGTTCACAAACGTACTGTGGACTTGCAGCTCGTAGTTCTCAATCCGAGTCGTGAACGTGCAGCTCGTATTTCTCAACCCGAACGGAGAACCCCCAGTTTCCTGGAACGCGTCGAAACGACACTTGTAGCGCGAAAGATCCGACACCCAGGCACTAGACGAGACCAGGAATGGGCGTCGGCATCTTTCGTGAAGCAATTAAAAAATAGCGGAATGGAGTGGCGACATTTAGGTCCGGTTGTAAAAAAATAATAATTAAACGAAACATAGTTATATGTCAAATGCCAATATAATTAATAATTATTATTTAAATTACCCAACCCAGGATCAAACCCCAACTGTTTATATGCCGGACGATCACCATTCCATTACGCGATGAGTACAAAAGAAATAGTTACACTTAAACTTTTACACAAGTACAGGTTTAATTTTATACACATGAATACTACGAGTGAAACAATGACCTTCGATATTTATTTCGCCGGTACATCGAGAAATTTCTCTTATCTTAACATCACGCTAATCTAGAAAATAAATCTCACAGCTATGTGTGTGTATTACATTATTTGAACTAACAGGAGGAAATATAGTTTATATATAACTTTACACAATTATAAAAATTTAACTGGCTTTAAAGTCTAAGCAAACTAATACAATTATTCGGTGGCAATTTTTAATAGAATACTTATATTTAAATTTGGAAATATATTTTAAGATAATAAAGTTCTTATTAAGATAATACACAAGCCACCGATATTAACAACATACGCGTGGAACACAGTGGGAATTAATTATCGCGGCCATATTGATTTGGACTAAATTAATATTAGGTATAATAGAATGTTAATGAAGAAAAATACCGCGGCGAAACATATTTGAATCTCATCGGAAAAATAAAAAGGTAAGTTATATTTTACCAATTTTAAGATACTCACAGTCGCATTACGTTACGTTGTTATACCACTATCAAGAAATATATATAGCCATAGCAATTTTTGCACTATTAAAAGGTTGAAGAAATCACTTGTTGAATAGTAATCAAATTAATCCAGACACGAAAAACTAGTTAACAGCAACCAAGCCAATATTGGAATTAAATATATTAAACTTACCAAGGGGGTTGAAAATGATGCGATCCGTTTTTAATTTCTTTTTCGTTTTAGTATAGCACTGATTTTACTACTGTTTAAAAAATGCGAACTAATCACAACTCTCTGGCGTCGGAATTTCTCATTCTCTCTCCGCGAATTCGTCCTTATATAGGTACATATCGGTTCGGTGGTGGGCCTATTTCCTTCCTGAGGCGACAATGCGTACTGTCAGATTCTCGATTGTTCCGTATGACATGAGACAGAGATATGGAAAGAACGGTACAACCGAAGCAAGACACGTCACGACTACCCTCTATATTTTTGTAAATCCCTGTGGGACTGAGATAGTAATTATAGAATCGAGCGAGATGGAATAGTTCGTAGGAAGTTGAACCGTCGATCGCTATTGTATTTTTTCTCGAAATTTCTGGCTGTGGCGTTTACTATCCGATGTTCTAGAAATAATTTGATTTCCGGCACCGACGAATACCTTATATGGTCGTTGTGATGATATCGCTAGTTAAAGCGCGCGGTTTGCATTCAATTGTAACAACGGGTTATTTGTTTGTTTGTATGTAGTTATTATTTGTATTTATTTTATGTTTATAAACTTGTTACAACGTAACAATACCCCCTCTCCCAGAGAAAGGATTTTACGTAGTAAAATCCGCTGCGGCAAGCGCCTAAGAAGGATAGAACCGCCCAGTAACTGTCTCACTTTCATACATCCACTAACAAATACCTACCATGCGACCTTGCATACGACCTGTCACATTTGTCTGAAGAATTCTATAATTATCAACAGACTACCATACAACTAGAGTACAAATCTATTATAAGATTGGACTCAAGAACAGCACTGCATGACAAAGAGCATCTAAGAGGGAAAATACTGTAACATGAAACATTCGGACGAAATCGGCACTGTGGAATACATTTGGTCTTTGATGAATTTGTTACAGTCACGACCCGCTGTAACGAGAAAATTAGTGTAGGCTTATTTAAAGAGTCACAACCCGCTCTAACGAGAAAATTAGTGTAGGCTTATTTAAAGAGTCACAACCCGCTCTATACGCGCAGAACGCAAAACAACAAAACGAATCAGACCTATACAAGAGGTCGCAACCCGCCATAAATGCGCAAAACGCAAAAAAATAAAAAAATATCTCCCAACTAAACATCAAACTCCGCGTAGGCTTATTTTAATTCATCAAAGACAAACGTAGACAGAGACCGAAACGCAATAACTTTTTAATAAAAAAAATATTGTAAAAAAAAAGGAAAAAAATTAACCAATGTTCCGAACACTAGGTACGTATCAAGGTAAACAAGTATTGAACTGTTAACGGTGACGACTATGATAATATATGAACAATTAATAAAAACAAAATTAAATAAACTAAGCGGCATTGTGAGTATGTCTAGTCTTTAGCGAATTTGTTACAGTCACGACCCGCTGTAACGAAAAAAAAAACAGCAGACGAGTAGACCTATACCAAGAAACTGTCATACTCCGCTAATAAAAATTGCAAAACGCAATTAAAATGTTTGTAGACCTATAAAGAAGTCATACAACACTAAAACAAAACTCCCAATCAAAACATCAAAATTCGTGTAGGCTTATTTTAATCCGCTAAAGACAAACATAATCGATTAACGAACAGACTAATATTGAATTAATTATTTGCCGATACATTATAAAATAAACGAATGCTAATATAATCATCATACTATTGATTAACAACTATAAATAAAATAAAAAAAAATATATGAGTCGAACCCGCGAAACATAACACAAATGATAAAATAAATCCAACGTGTATAATCCGCGTGAATATAACATAACAAGTAACTTGATAGACACTATAAAAGTGTGATTAATTAACTAGCGAGTACGATCTAAAACTGGTTTATTATCCGGGTTATTATCTAAAGTATCTAAGTTTGTTAATATTTTGCTAATAGTTGCGTTAACTTCTTTAATGTCTGTTTCTATGTCATAGCATGAGTCAAAAACCGCGTCCGCAGGATATTCCGAAACAATTTTATTAATTTGCACTCTAAGATCCTCAACCCTTTCTTTAGGTTCTAAACCGCGTATGGCTACTTCATACGTGAGCTCCGATTTAGTTAAATGTAAATATTTAATGTTACGGTCCATTTTAAAGGAAAATTATTTTTAGAGAATTGACTAAGTTCAAAAATGAAGTTAAAATATCTTAATATATTGTGGGACAGCTATATGTATGAAAGTTAATTAATTAATATTTTGTGAGACGATGTATTTAAATTAAAATAGTGAACTGAAACAATACGCGACGGAATGTGACACTATTGTGGGCAATGTTATGTTAAAAAAATATATATTAAGAACGATGTAAAATAATGTACGTAACCGCTATTATCTATTCAGAGCAAAAAAGAAATAAAATTACAAAACAATAAAGATATGCAACAATAAAAAATGAATGCAATAAATGCACAAATAAAAAAAAAATCTCTGAAAAGAAATGTGAATTACGCACAAACACAAATGCAAAATACAAATGCTAACATAAAATGTAAATGCACAGAATGTATCAGAATGGAATGTTATAAAAAAAATGACACAATGTTGTAGAAAAAAAAAAAAAAATACTTGATGTTGCCCGACTGTGCAAAACAAAAATGTCGGAGTCAATAATTTGTATAATGCCCACTGTGAAACACACGCGTATGTGTGGGTAATCTGAGATGGTATTTGATTACCCGGCGGAGCCAGAAGACAAGAATCGGCTACCCGTTCCTCTTTAAGGAGAAACGGGTCGGTGGTACCTCCCCGTTCAGCCTCGTCCGCAAAGGCTTACCACCTGGAATTGAAAAATACCGACACCAAAAGAGTACAAAAAAACTTCCCTGTGCCTTGCCTTTTATATAGTGGGCGCCACTTGTTACGACCGCCTGACGGCGGGAACAATAAAAAAAACAATTACCAAATAATCAATTTATTAAAAAAAAAAAATAAAATAAAAATTCTATATTTATGACTACACCCAGGGGGGTGGATTCTTGGCACAGGAAAGCTTTCTGGTCCCAATAAAACCCTATGTGCACTGGGGACTTAACTTCGGTCTTTCGATCCCGTGACGCGTGGAGGGGTCTTCGGTGATATATCGGAAGGCCCTCAGCCGCAGGGGTCTGCTGGAGTCGGTGGGCAGAAGCGTTGCCCGTTGGTACAGTCCGTACTAGTACGTGCAGCTGTCGTTCACAAACGTACTGTGGACTTGCAGCTCGTAGTTCTCAATCCGAGTCGTGAACGTGCAGCTCGTATTTCTCAACCCGAACGGAGAACCCCCAGTTTCCTGGAACGCGTCGAAACGACACTTGTAGCGCGAAAGATCCGACACCCAGGCACTAGACGAGACCAGGAATGGGCGTCGGCATCTTTCGTGAAGCAATTAAAAAATAGCGGAATGGAGTGGCGACATTTAGGTCCGGTTGTAAAAAAATAATAATTAAACGAAACATAGTTATATGTCAAATGCCAATATAATTAATAATTATTATTTAAATTACCCAACCCAGGATCAAACCCCAACTGTTTATATGCCGGACGATCACCATTCCATTACGCGATGAGTACAAAAGAAATAGTTACACTTAAACTTTTACACAAGTACAGGTTTAATTTTATACACATGAATACTACGAGTGAAACAATGACCTTCGATATTTATTTCGCCGGTACATCGAGAAATTTCTCTTATCTTAACATCACGCTAATCTAGAAAATAAATCTCACAGCTATGTGTGTGTATTACATTATTTGAACTAACAGGAGGAAATATAGTTTATATATAACTTTACACAATTATAAAAATTTAACTGGCTTTAAAGTCTAAGCAAACTAATACAATTATTCGGTGGCAATTTTTAATAGAATACTTATATTTAAATTTGGAAATATATTTTAAGATAATAAAGTTCTTATTAAGATAATACACAAGCCACCGATATTAACAACATACGCGTGGAACACAGTGGGAATTAATTATCGCGGCCATATTGATTTGGACTAAATTAATATTAGGTATAATAGAATGTTAATGAAGAAAAATACCGCGGCGAAACATATTTGAATCTCATCGGAAAAATAAAAAGGTAAGTTATATTTTACCAATTTTAAGATACTCACAGTCGCATTACGTTACGTTGTTATACCACTATCAAGAAATATATATAGCCATAGCAATTTTTGCACTATTAAAAGGTTGAAGAAATCACTTGTTGAATAGTAATCAAATTAATCCAGACACGAAAAACTAGTTAACAGCAACCAAGCCAATATTGGAATTAAATATATTAAACTTACCAAGGGGGTTGAAAATGATGCGATCCGTTTTTAATTTCTTTTTCGTTTTAGTATAGCACTGATTTTACTACTGTTTAAAAAATGCGAACTAATCACAACTCTCTGGCGTCGGAATTTCTCATTCTCTCTCCGCGAATTCGTCCTTATATAGGTACATATCGGTTCGGTGGTGGGCCTATTTCCTTCCTGAGGCGACAATGCGTACTGTCAGATTCTCGATTGTTCCGTATGACATGAGACAGAGATATGGAAAGAACGGTACAACCGAAGCAAGACACGTCACGACTACCCTCTATATTTTTGTAAATCCCTGTGGGACTGAGATAGTAATTATAGAATCGAGCGAGATGGAATAGTTCGTAGGAAGTTGAACCGTCGATCGCTATTGTATTTTTTCTCGAAATTTCTGGCTGTGGCGTTTACTATCCGATGTTCTAGAAATAATTTGATTTCCGGCACCGACGAATACCTTATATGGTCGTTGTGATGATATCGCTAGTTAAAGCGCGCGGTTTGCATTCAATTGTAACAACGGGTTATTTGTTTGTTTGTATGTAGTTATTATTTGTATTTATTTTATGTTTATAAACTTGTTACAACGTAACAAGGTTTCATCACGATGTTTTCCTTCACCGAAAGTACGTGATATTTTTTTGTGAATACACACATAATTTCGAAAAGTCAGAGGTGTGTGCCTGGGGTTTGAACCCGCGACCGTCGAGATTTTACCGCGCGCCTTAAAAGCGAGCCCATCATTATAGTCATATCTACGTTACCAAATTAAACACTTTACATTTCAATATGAATTTATAAGCACAAGGCTCGTGAAATTGCAGAATTTTACAACAGTATTTTCTGTGCATTTTTGTATTATTTGTATCTTGTTTATGTAAACATTTACACGCCTTCCTCATCTCATCTTTTATGACCTTAGGTTCGACTATGAAAGACTATGAAAGTCGACCTTTATAAATAAATTAATCATCATCAGCCCATATATGTTTCACTGCTGGGCACGGGCCTTCTCTACAACTGAGAGGGTTTAGGCCTTAGTCCACCACGCTGGCCTAGTGCGGGTTGGCGGACAACAAACCTAAGAAATTCCTAAGAACTTTCAGGTGTGCAGGTTTCATCACGGTGTTTTCCTTCACTGTTAAAGTACGTGATATTTTTTTGTAAATACACACATAACTTCGAAAAGTCAGAGATGTGTACCTGGGGTTTGAACCCGCGACCGTCGAGTCGTCTACCGCGTGCCTAAACCTCGAGGCCATCACGACTTAATTAATTAATACCCGAACCATAATCATATTATTTTCTTTAAGTCATTGATAACACGACGATCAAAAAGGTATTGTTATCCATACCCACAATCGTCGCATTTCACGGCACCAGGATTCGAACTTGTTCCAATTTAGCGGTGACTCACCGCGCCATATGTTCAAATAATCAACCATTCATAAAAATGACGTTTTATCTCGCGGCATGTGGGCGGATGCGCGCCTCTGATACCGTTTTTAGGACAAGCTTGTATTCTTTTAATTGTTGAGTTTAATCATTATATTTTTGGCAGCCCCGTGGCGCAGCTCGCAAAACGAGAGGCCGCGGGTTCGAGACAATTTTTTGTGACGCACAAATATTTGTTACGGGTCCGAGTTTTTGTTAGAGCGAAAAGTCTCTCGCAGTTTCTGATACCCACGACACAATTACTAATTACACGCCTAAGAAATTCCTAAGAATTTTTAAGTGTGCAGATTTCCTCACGATGCGTTCGGTGACCGTTATAGTACGTGATGATGTTATAAATAAACACATAACATTCGAAACTCAGATGTGTGTGCTTGGATTTGAACCCGCGACCACAGATTGACCGCCGAGCGGCTTAATCTCAAGGCCATTAAGACTTTTGCCACATCGATATAAATAAATAAATACACCCAACAATCACATACATAGTTCCGATCCCACATTAAGATACGAGTCTTGTTTCGTGGGTATCAGAAACTGCGAGAGACTTTTCGGTCTTACAAACACCCAGATCCGAAACAAATATTTGTGTATCACACAAACATTTGTCTCGGGGCGGGGATCTAACCCGCGGCTATCGTTTCACACGCTGGTGTCTAGCCAACTGCGCCACGGGGCTGTCAAAAACCATTGTTTCCTTTTACAGTACCTGCACGAAATTGGTCACCGTGTGTGCGTGACGCAGCCTCGCGTCACGGCGGCAGTGTCGCTCGCATGTCGCGTGGCGGACGAGCGCGACGAGCCGCTGGGCCAACATGTTGGGTACGCCGCCGCCATGACGTCTGTCAGGACGCCTGACACGGGCATCGTGGTACGTATCATGCACAGAAATCTTACTAATATTATAAACGCGAAAGTTTGTAATAATGTATGGATGTCTGGATGTCTTGATATTTGTTGCTCTTTCACGCAAAAACTACCGAATGGATTGTAATGAAAGTTTACAATAATATAGCTTATACATCCGAATAACACATAGGCTATACTTTTTAAAGATAGTGTGTGAATTGTACAAAATATAACGATAATTGTCAAGTAAGTCGAGAAAAATCTGCTTTCTGCGGGCTATTTTGGCGTACGCGTCACGTACGTCAAACATTTTATGTTTATCCCGCCAATACGGTTAATGGTCCCCTCATATTAATGAACGTATTTAAATAAAGGTTTTGAATCGACAACATATATCCACAATATTCGAACAATTGCGCATTTTACATTTTAAAATTGAAGGGTAACACTCGTACATGTATATGTATGTCGGCGCAGGAGGGGCTTTGAGGTGTTTTTAAAATGTGGGAGTCATCATTGCTGACGTCACTTATTGGTTTCTTTTTTTTTTTTTTTTTGGTCACGTAGGCAATCAAATAGCACTTATGACAAGTCAATACAGAAAAGAAAAATCTTTTATTATTACATTATAATTTAACTATGGTTCATTTTATATAATTTGTACAAAAATATTTACGGTTTTTTTTATAATTTATTTTTAGTTTTCATCAGGAAATACATAATATCTTATTATTAATATTTTAAAGTAAATAACGAGATGGACCGTTTCATGATGATTACTCATATTTTGGGTTTTCCTTGGGAAAACTTCACAACTGACGAGGCACAGTATTGTTGAGAATAGCAGTAACTTCATTATTTTTGGAGGATTATTTTTAGAAGTTATTGAAACAATCAACTTTAATTAAAATTCCTTTCAATTTCCCAACAAAACGGATGTCCGCTGTCCACACGTAGACGGACGAATGCCTGCTCCGCTGCAGCGGGCGGCTTCTTAGAGACACTGTAGGTGATCGCTTGTGAGTCATCCTTGTTTATGCACAAGAACACGTGGAGCGATGACATAGCTCTTAGTATATGGTATTGCGCCGTTATATATTTTGTATGAAAACGGAGACAAACGAGCAAATAAGCCACCTTATGTTAAGTAGTGACCTCGGATTCAAACCCCAGTCACACACGTCTGAGTTTGAAGATATGGGTGTATTCGCAATCAATTATAATCACTTACTTTAACGGTGAAGAAAAACATCGTGAGGAAACCGGGACACCTAAAAGCTCTTAGGAATTTCTTAGGTGTGTAGTCCGCCAACTCGCCACTACGCCAGCGTGGTCCACTAAGTCCTAAACCCTATCAGTGTAGAGGAGGCCCGTGCCCAGCAGTGGGTCTCTCAGGATTATACTATATTTGGACATTATTATACACACTTTGCCGTTCCGGTGATTTTTTCATACATAAATAACCTCACGCCTGTATTCCCCGAAGGGGTAGGCAGAGGTGCATTTCTACACCCACATGTCGCCAAGTATGTATCAGTCCCACGTAATAGGGGGCGAGCCTATTGCCGTTTTTCGGACACATTTCCAGACTCTGTGCTGTTACCGAGAATTTCCTAATTGATTTTTTTATTTATAAAAAAGACTTTATTTAATACTACAAAAATACTCAATATATAGAAGGAAAATATGAACACGTGTATGAAATAGCCGTCTTATCGCTAAAACCGTTCTATCCGATGCATGAATATACGCAGCAATGCTTACTGTGTTTCAAAATCCTATTTATTGTTTTCCGATTCATAGAAACATTACTCGTAGATTTAATTCATTGATCATTATTGAAAAAAATTAACACACCCAACAGTCACATACGAGTACATAGTTCTGACCCCAAATTAAGATACGAGTCTTGTGTCGTGGGTATCAGAAACTACGAGAGACTTTTCGCTCTCACAAACATCCATACCCGAAACAAATACTTGTGGATCACACAAACATTTGTCTCGGTGCGGGGATCGAACCCGCGGCCTCTCGTTTCGCAAGCTGGTATCTAACCAACTGCGTCACAAGGCTGTCATTGAAAGTGAGGAAACCTGCAAACCTTAAAGTTCTTAGGAATTTCTTAATTATGTCTGTAGTCCACCAGACATTGGAAAGACACGTGCCCAGCATATTCTGATATATATATAAAGTTATATGATATGTGATATATATTAGTTTTAAAAAAAAGTTTAATATTGACGATTCAAAAGAACTTGTAAAAGTCTATTTGAATAAAGATGATTTTGACATTGAATTTGACTTTGAAAGAAAAATATTTATGGCCCCGAGGTTTAGGCACGCGGTCGAGAATCTCCCAATCGCGGGTTCAAACCCCAGGCACACACCTCTAACTTTTCGAAGTTATGTGTGTGTTCACAATGAATTATCACGTACTTTAACGGTGAAGGAAAACACCGTGAGGACACCTGCACACCTTAAAGCTCTTAGGAATTACTTAGGTGTGTAGTTAATTAAAGTTAGAATGGTGGACTGAGGCCTAAACCCCAGTAGTAGAGGAAGCTCATGCCCAGCTGTATCCTATATAGTCTGACATATACATATAAGTAAGTCGTGATGGCCTTGAGGTATGGGCACGCGGTCGAGAATCTCGATGGTCGCGGGTTCAAACCCCAGGCACACACCTCTGACTTTTCTAAGTTATGTGTGTATTCACAATGAATTGTCACGTACTTTAACGGTGAAGGAAAACATCCTGATTAAACCTGCACACCTAAAAGTTCTTAGAAATTTATTAGGTGTGTAGTCTGCCAACCCCCACTAGACCAGCGTGGTGGACTAAGGCCTAAACCCTCTCAATGGTAGAGGAGGCCCGTGCCCAGCAGTGGGACGTATATGGGCTGATGATGATGATGATGATGATGATGATACATATAAAGATTATGTGAATAGTACCAGTTATTGTGTGTTTATATATCTTATCACTATAGTTTATTCCCCAAACGTGCTATAAAAACTTGTCGCGACTGTAACAGTGAATCACGAAACGTGAGCTGTAATGAAGGCACTTTAATTAAACCTATTTGGATAATGGAAGCCGCCGGGGTCGCCGATAATGGTGGAATTAATTAACAAAAGTTACACGCTAGCTTACAGGCGATGTACATACAGGGTATATCCAGACCATACTCGGAAGATAAGGCAAGTTTAAAAATCCCGACAAAAAATATTTTTTTTACGTTTTCCTAACATCATCATCATCAGCCCAAATACGTCCCACTGCTGGGCACGGGCCTCCTCTACAACTGAGAGGGTTTAGGCCTTAGTCCACCTCGCTGGCCTAGTGCGGGTTGGCGGACTACACACCTAAGAAATTCCAAAGAACTTTTAGGTGTGCAGGTTTCATCACGATGTTTTCCTTCACCGTTAAAGTACGTGATAATTCATTGTGAATACACACATAACTTCGAAAAGTCAGAGGTGTGTGCCTGGGGTTTGAACCCGCGACTGTCGAGATTTTCGACCGCGTGCCTAAACCTCGAGGCCATCACGACTTACTTTCCTAACAACCACGTACATTTTATACCTATGGTTGTTAGGAAAACTTCAATTTTTTATTTTTTGTCGGGATTTTCTTTAACGCCAGGGGGTTTGTAATCACCTTAGCTATTAGCTGCTTTAGTGTCCGATCACGGTCTGAATACAACCTGTATATTAACGACAATCTTTGAAGGGATAGGTAGATTCAATCGTCGCCTATCCACCAAGATTCATCATCATAATCAGCCCATATAGGTCCCACTGCTAGGCACGGTCCTCCTCTACAACTGAGAGGGTTTAGGCCTTAGTCCACTACGCTGGCCTAGTGCGGGCTGGCGGACTACACACCTAAGAAATTTTCAGGAGTTTCCTTCATCGTTTAAGTAACGTGATAATTTATTGTGAATATACAAAATTAGTGTTTTTGAACACAGTTGTTGATTATTTAACTCTATAGGTATAACTTTATTTTAGATAAGAATTTGATTTCTTATTAAATAAATTAGATTTTTTAATTGTACAGCCTCATTTGAGAGTCGTGTTTTTTATTGATACTTGATTTGGGACGAGCCTTTTGACGTATATAAATCGCACTTCTATATTCCGTACTGCAATTATCCTATTAGAAGAACCTAATAACACTACCCGACCTGAGAATTGAAGCCGCGACCTGTAGATCGACACGCACTGACCCATGGTAAAGGGGTTTTTCTTTTCCACGCCACATTAGTGCCGACTTCCTACGTCGCTTTTTCACGCTACGAACCCGCCTTTAGCGTTTCTGCAGTTTTAGCGTAATTTGAGCAAAAACAGTACTTTTCGGACCCCTTAAAATTGATGAAAGACTCATCGTACAAACATTTTAATCACCAATTATTTTAGGGAATATTGTCATTTAAATAGTTAGTGAAGAATTTTTTTAGATTTTTGTGTAAATTTTGATAAATAACAAGATAACAGAACGAAGGTTTTCATAAATTCACTTTTATAGTCATTTTCGAGGCTCAAAATTTGGATTTATTTATAACATATTTGATCAAAATAAAATGTTGTTGAATCGGAAATATTCCCAAGCAAGTTAGTTAGTTAGTGAAAGACATTTTAAGATTTAGATCCCTTATTCAAGTAATAAAAAATCTAAGGCATTCGAAATATTGAGAAATTACTGTCAACGCAGTATTTTTTTGACCCATATATGATACTTAATTTAATAAAACAAGAACTTTTTATAATGTAAGAACGTGTACTTGAAATGTTACAATTTTTGTTTTGAAGAAATTTCTCTTATTTTCTTTATAAATATTTTAAAATGTACTATAGAACGCTGCGCACAGCCCCGTGCAAATCAGTCAGTAGGGATGATCGATGTTAGAAAAACATCGATGTTGACATCGATGTTAACATCGAACCAGAAGTATCGATGTACGATAAACATCGATTGAAAAACATCGATGTTTTTGGTAGGGATGTCGGAAAATGCAATAAAGTAAATATATTATTTGAAAATATCTATCTATATTTATATTTTTACTAAAAAGTATCGATATATCGGTATGAATTGTGTACGTACTCAAGAACTTAAGAATACGCGCGCGTTGACAGACACAAAAAAAAAGGATAATGTTAAATGTTGTCTCGCACTCGCAGTTGAATTGATATATTTTAATGTTATTGCTAATGTATTTAGTTATCAGTTTGTTTTTTTCTTTGAGAAATGCAAAGAAATAACTATTCGTACGGCTTGTCTTGCCAACACTAGATGGCGCCCTAAAGAATAATTGACGTTTCGTCGTTTCGATGTTTTATTCTTATAACATCGATATATCGATGATATCGAAGTCGAAACATCGATGTCAAAACATCGATGTTTTTCAGCTAAACATCGATGTTTCTTCAACATCGATGAATATCGATCATCCCTATCAGTCAGTCCAACGCGAGGCCCTTCAGAGAGAGGACGTATCGCTCTGCGCTCCGTCGTATTTTGGTTTCGTTGATGTTTTCGCGGTTATCTGTCTGCATTCCGAACAATGATGATATAACGATGTACGAGGGCAGTCCGATAAGTACTTAGCCTCACCGCCCGATGGCACCACTATCGTAAGATAAATTTACCATCATGTAGCACATCTTCGTAGACGGCTATTGTCAAAATTTCAGCCGAATTGGATTTGTAGTTTTGTTTTGACCGCGTGTGTAAGCGGACGTGTCCGCGGATTTTCGAAAAATGGAAAAAGAGCAATATCGGCCGGTGATTTGATTCTTGTTTTTGGAAGGGAAATCGCGCAGCGATATCAAAAAGCGCTTGGATGCTGTTTACGGTGACTCTTCTCCTTCAATGGCGACCGTCAAAAATTGGTTTAACGAGTTTCAACGTGGTCGCACGTCAGTTTTTGATGAGCCACGCCCAGGTGCCCCAAAAACGGCTACCACGGAGGATAACGTGAGAAAAGTCCCGATCTTGTATTGGCAGACCGCCGATTGAAGGTGCGCGAGATAGCTGAGACAGTAGGCATCTTAAAAGACCGCGTGGGTCATATCCTGCATGAAATATTGGGCATGAGAAAGCTGTCGGCTCGATGGCTGCCGCGTTTGCTCACTTCGGACGACAAGCGCATCAGTGACACAACTTCAGAGCAGTGTTTGACACTGTTTAGGTGCAATCCGAAGGGGTTTCTGCGTCGTTTCGTGACCGTCGACGAAACATGGATTCACTGGTACACACCAGAGACCAATAAACAGTCGAAACAGTGGACTTTACCCGGCGAATGTGCTCCGAAGAAGGCGAACACTGTCCCATCGGCCGAAAAGGTGATGGCCACCGTTTTCTAGGTTTCACAAGGTGTGATTTACATCGACTACCTGGAGAAGGGCAAAACGGTCACAGGGCTCTACTATGCCGAACTATTGGGCCGATTCAACGCTGAATTGTAGAAAAAACGGCTCCATTTGGCGAAGAAAAAAGTGCTCTTCCACCATGACAACGCACCGGCTCACACCTCCGCCGTCGCAACGGCCAAATTGGTCACATTAGGCTACGAACAGCTGCTCCATCTACCGTATTCTCCAGATTAGGCCCCGTGTGACTTCTTTTTGTTTCCAAACTTGAAAAAGTCCGTCGCCGGACAGAAATTTGAGTCGAATGAGGAGGTTATCGCCGCCACGGAGGCCTACTTTGTAGACCTCCAGAAAACGTTCTTTTCAGACAGCTTAAAGAAGTTGGAGCATCGCTGGGTCAAGTGAATCGAGTTGAAAGAAGACTGTGATGAGAAATAAATCGCCACTTTTCCAAAATTTTCGTTTTTCTTTTGTAGGCTAAGTACTTATCGGACTGCCCTCGTATTTAACATTTTTTAGACTCAATAAGACTGACTGCCTCGTGGTCTCGCGGTACAAGTATGTGCCGTGCGATCTAGAGGTCCTGGGTTCGATTCCCGGGTCGGGCAAAGTGTTATTGGGTTTTTCCATTAGGAAATACTCGGTAACAGCACGGAGTCTGGAAATGTGCCCGAAAAACGGCAATAGGCTCGCCCCCTATTACGTGGGACTGATACATACTTGGCGAAATGTGGGTGCAGAAATGCTCCTGCCTACCCCTTCGGGAAATACAGGCGTGAGTTTATGTATGTATGGAGACTCAATAAACATTGTTTCATTCATTTTCATTGCATATCATTAACTATCGACGCTCATATTTACGCGAGTCATATTTACCGAAACTCGACTAGCCGCGTGGCGCGTAAACGCTCTTAAACATGGTTCTACTAACTGCGCCACGAGGCCGGCACACAAAAAACAATTACCCACCGGTCCACAAAGCACGTTCAATGATGAATGGACATTGTTTTGTTAAAAACACTTCATGGCTATTGCGTAACAAAAACTAACGGCAATAGGTCAAGATTGTACTCGCTAACAATAGAATATAAACATTATTTCTACACCTTAATTGTTTTAGTATAAAAATACACTTTAACTACACCCAACAGTCACACAAATAGTTCTGATCCACAGAAAAGTTGAATAAGACTAGAAAGAAAAATGTCAGCATGCCGAGCGTGCCGAACCTACGATTAGACTATCATATATATAAGGAAAACATCGTGTAGAGGCGGCCCGTGCCCAGCAGTGGGACGTATATGGGCTCATGATGACACACCCAATCTTCTATACAAATAAATAAAATTGGAGTGTCTGTAATATTGAAATAACCGCTTTTTAATAATGCATATGGATGTATACGCGGTACATATACATATACCAAAATAACGATTTTACAATTTTTGTCTGTCTGTCTGTCTGTTTGTACCGGAAAATCTCTGAAACGGGTGGAGCGATTTTAACGGGACTTTCTCTGGCAGATAGCTGATGTAATAAGGAGTAACTTAGGCAACTGTTAGGACTGTTAGACGGAACGAAGTTCGCCGGGTCAGCTAGTCTGTAATACAAAGCCTGAGATAAAAATATAATGTATATGTATATTTTACTTTCAGTTTATGACAGAAGGCGTGCTTCTGCGAGAGATGTTCGCTTCACCCCTTCTTATGCAGTATTCTTGCATTGTTCTAGACGAGGTAAGGAAGATTTATTTATTTGACAGCCCCGTGGCGCAGTTGACTAGACACCAGCTTGCGAAACGAGAGGCCGCGGGTTCCATCCCAGTGCCGAGACAAATGTTTGTGTGATCCACAAATATTTGTTTTGGGTCTGGGTGTTTGCGAGACCGAAAAGTCTCTCGTAGTTTCTGATACCCACGACACGACCCTTGCGGAGATTGAACCCGTGGCCTCTCGTTTCGCAAGCTGGTGTTACTGTGCCACAGGGCTGTCAAAAATTTCACAATTACGTTAAAACATTCACTTAATTAGCGAATTTCGATGTGTGAATGCGACACCGAATTCGGACGGATCGATCGCACTCTATTTTTAGTTTTAACGCGACACGGTCCGTCATACCGAGCCAAATTGACGGTCATTGATTGCTTTCGCTGTGATTTCAGGTGCACGAAAGGTCGCAAATGACGGACGTGTTGATGGGTTTGCTCAAGAAAATAGCCAAGGTATGTACTCCACTGTGATTTAAACCTTAAGTCAATGTGTGGAAAGTTTCTTTTACGTTAATACAGCTGTTTTGTTATTGGTAATGAAGGTAGACCAAGAGGTATTGTCGCCTATGGACTATGACAATAAGATAGGATGAGTATCTCTCGCTACTTGAAGCTCTAATAGTACAGTGTCGTGCTTATCATCAGTTTCGATTATTTGTCTCGATTAGAGAACCATCGAGATCATCACTTACTCATCCCTCAATTCGGACTTTATCATCATGATCACCAGTTTGATCACTTAAAAATTATCCTTGATTCACAGAAACGAAAGAATCTAAAACTGGTAATATCCTCGGCGACAATGGACGCGGAGTTCCTGAAAGACTTCTTCAATCTATCAGACAGGAAGAACAAGGACAAACCGTCTACATCGGTCATCATGTCTATGCAAGGCCGAACGCATCCCATAGACATATTCTATACTGCGGGTAGGTTGAGAAATGACATGTTTTTGATCTTATAATTATTCCATTAGATCAGAGGTTCCTAAATTATTTTGTTTCATAGACCATTTTCAAAAAATGGATCCGGTGGACCCCTGCGGCTACATCATCAGCCCAAATACGTCCCACTGCTTGGCACGGGCCTCCTCTACAACTGAGAGGGTTTAGGCCTTAGTCCACCATGCTGGCCTAGTGCGGGTTGGCGGACTGCAAACCTAAGAAATTCCTAAGAACTCTTAGGTGTGCAGGTTTCATCACGATGTTTTCCTTCACCATTAAAGCAAGTGATAATTCATTGTGAATACACACGGAACTTCGAAAAGTCAGAGGTGTGTGCCTGGGTTTTGAACCTGCGACCGCCGAAATTCTCGACCGTGCGCCTAAACCTCGAGGCCATCACTGCCTACACTGCGGCTACAGTACTACCTATTTCCAAACCTACTTAAAAAGAAAAAAAAACAAGACGCGTTGTACTGATTATGGAAAATGCAAGTTTTTACAAGCAACAGTCGCTGGGCTTCTTAAAATATTATCTGCCTATATTCATAGGAGAAGTCAAGCCAAGTAGTAGTTCAAAACCAAATAATTTTTCATGGACCTCCCGCTTACGATTGTGGACCCCAATTTTTTGTCACGACCAACGTAGACCCCCCTGGAGTCTCTCGTGGACCCCTGGGGGTCCACCTGGACCACTTTGGGAATTAATGCATCAGATCAACTATTTCTGATCTCGTGTATTCTCATTATAAGATGAAGTAGGTATGCTATGAACTTAGAGAAAAATTTAAGGAAATAAATATTCTTACCGTCACTTGTCAGTTTATATACGAAAACTTAATGTACGTCCAAAAGAATCTTGATAAATTTAATAAAATTTGTAATGTACACAATAAAAATACTAGGAACAAATGTAATCTCGTTCAACACGTAACTCGTCTCCGGAAAGTTAATAACTCTTTTATGGGGCAATGTATACGCTTCTATAACAAACTTCCGAGGGCTGTTAGGGAGCTTCCCTTGACAAAGTTTAAGAAATCAATTAAAGATAAGCTTTACAAAAAAGCATACTATAAAATTCCAGATTTTATTGAAGATAATAAGCCCTGGGAGTAATGTAAATTGATCGGAGTTTTGTTTTGTTGCTATAGTTTGTATCGTTATGACATTTACAATGTAAAATTTAAATAATGTAATTAAAAAAAGACATTTATTGCTATTTAAAAAAAAATGACATGTCGTGTTGCTGAGGGAGTTTCTTGCCGTTTCTTCTCCACAGCGATAACACGTTTCGAAGCGGCAATAGTTTAAAAAATATTAAAAAGTGTAAAATTGACGATTCAAAAGAACTTGTAGAAGTCTATTTGAATAAAGATAATTTGACTTTGACTTTGACTTATGAATTGTTTAAAAGCCGCATTTACTTTGACAACATACTGAGAAATAAATGGAAGATAGTTCGGTGCCTGTGTAGGTAACGTAAAAATCTGACCCACATTAAATCATCATCATCATTACCTTAAACGACCCACTGCTGGGCACGGGCCTCCTCTATAACTGAGAGGGTTTAGGCTTTAGTCCACCACGCTGGCCTAGTGCGGGTTGGCGGAAATGTAAGAAGTTCCTAAGAACTTTTTGGTGTGCAGGTTTCCTCACGATGTTTTCCTTCACCGTTAAAGTACGTGAATACAATTGTGAGTGTATGTTAGTGTCTCATTATTTATTTATGTGTTAACGTTTCAGAACCAGTCCCGGACTACGTACAAGCGACAGTGGACACGATCATCAAAATCCACGAGGGAGAGCCGTTTGGTGATATCCTCGCGTTTCTTACTTCTCAGGTATGTGCAGATTTTAAAGTAGAATATGCAAAATTTAGTTAGTTTAGTATAATATTGACTATGTCTAATAATATGTAGTTAGTGAATTTCTTAGTATTGTAACTACGTCATCATCAGCCCATATACGTGCTAACCACGGGACTCCTTTACAACTGAGTGGGTTTAGGCCTTAGTCCACCACGCTGGTGGTAAACCTCGAGGCCATCACTGCTTAACATTCACATACACTATACAAATCCATATAAAATATACTCACACACGTTTACACTACTACACACATAGGTGATGAGTGTATAGACACTCATCCATATCATCAAATGAAATGGATTTTCATAAAAAAATATTATAATGTTATTATTTATTATTCTGTAATATATCAGGGTTTGATCGGCACTACAACTAATCAATTATTATAATCATCACATACATACGTAAACTCACGCCTGTATTCCCCGAAGGGGTAGGCAGAGGTGCATTTCTGCACCCACATTTCGCCAGGTATGTATCAGTCCCGCGTAATAGGGGGCGAGCCTATTGCCGTTTTTCGGGCACATTTCCAGACTCCGTGTTGTTACTGAGGATTTCCTAATGGAAAAACCCAATAACACTTTGCCCGACCCGGGAATCGAACCCAGGACCTCTAGATCGCTCGGCACATACTTGTACCGCGAGACCACGAGGCAGTCGAGGTATTATAATCAATGTAAACTAAACGCTGCTGCTGAACACTGACTCTTATAATACAGGTCCAATCCTAGTTTAAGAGTCAGAGTTAATGTTTGTAACAGATGTAGATTAAATTTCAACCCGTCAGTTTGCTATGTATTGTTAATAATTAGTTATAAGAAAAGTGTTTTTATTATTATTATTTTTTTGTAAATGATTTCATCTGTATTTTTTATCTCAACAATAAAATTTATTTATTTTTATTGTTTTTCAACGATCAGGAAGAGATAAACGCAGCGTTAGACAAACTGCAACCCTACGCGGAAGACAATAACGAGAAGAACAAAAACCGGCGTCATTTCCCCAGCGGGATGCAAGCGGCGGACATGTCCGTGGTGTGTCTGTACGGCAGCCTGCCGCACCATAGACAAGTCGCGGCGTTCCAGCGCGCCGCCAACAACGTCAGGAAGGTCGTGCTCACCACCAATATCGCGGAGACCAGCGTCACCATACCTGGCATTGTTTATGGTAAGTTCAAAAGAGAAATACTACAGTTTTTGACTGTTGTTTTCTAGTGAGAACTTTTAGGTGTGCAGGTTTTATCACGATGTTTTTCTTCACCGTTAAAACAAGTGATGATTCATTGTGAATACACACATAACTTGGAAAAGTCAGAGGTGTACTTATGTACACGCGTTAGAAGTTATACCACACGACTGAAGTAAAACTTATAAATACGCCCAACAGTCACATACATAGTTCTTAGTTTACACAACATTTTACATTTCTGAACGCACTCATAAATATTTGACAACTAATAAATATGTCAATCCCTTTTTATTACTGTCACTGTTCTACATTTTTAAAATCTAAAACATAAACTTTTTTTAAAAAATACTCGATCCGAAACATATTAAAACCTTTCTGATCCATTTGACACTTACACTTTACATACGCAGCTTCAACCTTCGAATTTTTTGCGTTACAGTGATGCGCGCGCATGTTAAAATTCCACTCTCATAATTTTTCCATAACGCGTCTAAAGAAGTATAATTTAAAAAATGTATAAATTTTCCAGTGATCGACTGCGGCTTCCACAAGCTGCCGTTCTTCGACCCGGCCGTGGGAGTGGAGAGCCTGTCCGTGTCGGCCGTGGCCAGGAACAACGCCATACAGCGCGCCGGACGGGCCGGACGGACGGGCCGCGGGAAGTGCTACAGGTACTTAGCATAGTGGACAACTCTTTGTTCTCCCACTCCTCCTGTATATTCATTCTGATTAATTTCGTTGCGGGGTCAGGGACCATCCATAAATTACGTCACACGAAATTCATCATTTTTGACCCCTCCCCCGTCCTTGTCACAGCTTTTTACATTTGTTACTCTCCCTCTCCCTAGTGTGACGTCACATATTTTAAAAGTCGAGACTCGAGAGTAGCTCTTGTTTTTTTTTTAGTAACGTCACGATATTTAGGTCCCCCCCACCCCCTTGTCACACAATGTCACACTCCGTCGACCCCCTCCGACCCCCTTAACGTATGACGTAATTTATGGATGGCTCCTCATGACAAATTAGGTTCCCTTAGATACGTGGAGCTTCATTGCTCGGCGTCAATACTGTGCGTGCTGTTGATCCTGGAGCACAGGAGTTACTAATACTAGTACTAGTTACAGAGGGGATCATAAAAACATCATCATCATCAGCCCGTATACGTCCCACTGCTGGGCACGGTCTACTCTACAACTGAGAGTGTTTAGGCCTTAATCCACTACGCTGGCCTACTGTGGTTGTGGATCACACTCCTAAAAAATTCCTAAGAACTTTAAGGTGTGCAGGATTTCTCACGGTATCCAAGATAATAACCGCGGTATGTTGGTCAGTGATGGCCTCGAGGTTTAGGCGCGCGGCCGAGAATTTCGGCGGTCGCAGGTTCAAACCCCAGGCACACACCTCTGACTTTTCGAAGTTATGTGTGTATTCACAATGAATTATCACCTGCTTTAACGGTGAAGGAAAACATCGTGATAAAACCTGCACACCTAAAAAAAAACTTAGTAATTTTCTTAGGTGTGTAGTCCGCCAACCCGCACTAAGCCAGTGTGGGGGACTAAGGTCTAACCCCTCTCAGTTGTAGCTCCGGTCCGTGGCCAGCAGTGGGAGGTATTTGTGCTGATGATGATGATGGTGGTGTTGGTGAGGTTGTACCCGGAGGCGCAGTACGAGCAGCTGTCGCCGTGCGTCCCCCCGGAGCTGTGCCGCAGCGACCTGGCCGCGCTGCTGCTGCAGCTCAAGGCGCTCGGCGTACACAACCTGCTCAGGTACATGCACATACTCCACACTTACCAACGCTCAGCTAACTACTGCTTCAAGTATTCTAGTATCATAACGTATTGTTAGAGGACATACATACATACACATACATAAACTCACGCCTGTATTCCCCGAAGGGGTAGGCAGAGGTGCATTTCTGCACCCACATTTCGCCAGGTATGTATCAGTCCCACGTAATAGAGGGCGAGCCTATTGCCGTTTTTCGGGCACATTTCCCGACTCCGTGCTGTTACCGAGAATTTCCTAATGGGAAAACCCAATAACACTCTGCCCGACCCGGGAATCGAACCCAGGACCTCTAGATCGCACGGCACATACTTGTACCGCGAGACCACGAGGCAGTATTGTTAGAGAACTCACCAATAAAACTCAAGAGGAGGGGTATATTCAAGAAGAGCTATATAAGCGGGTGCAAGCACACCGACGAGTCATTATGATTCGTGACTTTGTGCGAAGCGAACCTCTTGTCAGTTTACGTTCGGAATCTATTATTATGTCGAATCTTTGATTGTTGTTACTTTGATTACATGTGTAAAATTAAATCGAGTTTAGTTTAATGGTGGTTGCCGCCACCAATCCAATCCAATCCATCAGCCAATCGAAGTCCACTGCTGGACATAGGCCTCTCCCAATGACTTCCACAGGGACCTGTTGGAAGCAGCCTGCATCCAGCGACGTCCCGCGACCTTCACCAGGTCGTCCGACCATCTTGTCGGAGGACGTCCCACGCTGCGCTTTCCTGTACGTGGCCTCCACTCGAGAAATTTTTGGCCCCATCGGCCATCAGTTCTCCGCGCTATGTGTCCGGCCCATTGCCACTTCAGCTTGCTAATCCGCTGGGCTATGTCGATTACTTTAGTTCTCCTACGGATCTCCTCATTCCTGATTCGATCTCGTAGGGAAACCCCGGGCATAGCCCTCTCCATAGCTCGTTGAGTGACTCTGAGCCGTCTAATGAGGCCCATAGTGAGAGGCCACGTCTCGGTGCCGTATGTCATCACTGGTAACACACAACTATCGAAGACTTTCGTCTTCAGGCACCGCCACCACGTGTATATATTTTTTTAAATAAAACCAGCTTCTGAAAGCTAATAGTATCATATAACAAACCAGTTGAATAAGACTAGAAAGGAAATGTGAGCATGCCGAGCGTGCCGAACCTACGATTAGACTATCATATGTTTGACACACACGCTTCTTAATAATTCGGGTTGCGTGTGATATCAACACTTTTGTAAACGAGTTACAAGCAATAACAGCCCTTCATTTTTAATTCATCAAACTATTTTATTTATGCTTTTTACACATTGCGTATAAAAATAGACTAAATGCCTAATGCATTTTCTAACAGTTAACCTTTGGGTGATAAACAGTGAAAAGGTTAAAATAATATACAAAAATAATATATATTTTTCTTTTATATGATGAAATCTAACTACCTGTTTCAGGTTTACGTTCCCCACTCCTCCTCCGGCTAAAAGCCTCCTCGCCGGTCTGGAGACTCTTTACGCGCTGAAGGCCATAGACAAGGAGGGCGAGCTGACGTCACACACGGGGGTGATGATGGCGGAGATGCCTCTCAAGCCGATGTGCGCCAAAATGCTTTGTAACAGTGGTAAGTTGTGTAAATATTGGCAATTTGCTTTACTTGAGTTCCTCGTGGTCCTAAAACCTTAGGTATAAGTTTAGTCCTATCAGAACTCAGGAACCTCAGCGATAAGACCGCCTATTGTTCCACTTTCTTATTTATAACTAGCTGTCCCGGCAGACGTCGTCCTGCCCGGAAAAGCTTTAAGCGATATGCAGACAGTAGCGCCACCTACCGGGTCCAATTGTGTTTTGAAATCATCCAGGGACCCATTGGAATATACATAGAAAATTTAATCCCAATCGGTCCAGCCGTTAAAGAGGAGTTCGATGACTTACATACATAATTTTTTTTGTAAATAGATTCCATATATATAAATTCTTGTATAATACATATGTGGATAGCAATAAAGTCCTGACTGCCTCGTGGTCTCGCGGTACAAGTATGTGCCGTGCGATCTAGAGGTCCTGGGTTCGATTCCCGGGTCGGGCAAAGTGTTATTGGGTTTTTCCATTAGGAAATTCTTGGTAACAGCACGGAGTCTGGAAATGTGCCCGAAAAACGGCAATAGGCTCACCCCCTATTACGTGGGACTGATACATACCTGGCGAAATGTGGGTGCAGAAATGCACCTCTGCCTACCTCTTCGGGGAATACAGGCGTGAGTTTATGTATGTATGTGTCTTACTAATTATTTCAGGAGAGTTCGGGTGCATAGACGAAGCGTTGTCTATAGCCGCCATGCTGCAAGTGGACGGCGTTTTCGTCAAGCCCAGCGGTGGGAAAGCGGTTGTTGCCGCGAGAATATCGAGAAGGAACAATTTTGAGGTGAGAAATTATTTAAATACTAGGTTTTACACTTTTAGAATTACTAAGAAAATTTCGAAAGAGTAAGAATTTTGTAACCTAGGTTATACAAGCTGTTTTTTTTTCATTTTTTCTTTTTTTGACCCTCATGGGGCAGACGACTAGACACCAACTTGTTAATTTATCGGCCGCGGGTTCGAACCCCGCACCAAGACAAATGTTTGTGTGATATTAACATAGTTATTACTTTATTAGGTAAGTTGTTTGTTTGGCCAAAAAGCCTCTCGTAATTTCTGATAATAAGACTTGTATTTTAATGTGACTGTTCAATATATTTTGTGTTTGAAGTGAAAACTTCTTTAGCATTGTTGTGATTTGATAGTCTATGAAACGAAAAAGCGACAGTAAAAAGAGACAGACACATTTTAGTAAAGGTTTTCCCGTTAATATACTTGACCACTATACAGGGTGTATTCATACCGTGATCGGAAACTAACCATAGGTATACTATAAAATATATGTAGTTGTTAGGAAAACGTCAAAATTTTTATTTTTTGTCGGGATTTTCTTTAACGCGAGTGGGTTTGTAATCACCTTAGCTATTATTTGCCTTCGCCAACCCGCCAACTGCACTGTCCGCCAACCCGCACTAGGCCAGCGTGGTGGACTAAGGCCTAAACCCTCTCAGTTGTAGAGGATGCCCGTGCCCCGCGGCAGGACGTATATGGGCTGATGATGATGATGATTATTTGCCTTAGTTTCCAATCACGGTCTGAATACACCCTGTATAATATTGTAAAGAACGCAGCCATAAAATTTATTTTTATGTTAAAGCTAAAAAATTTGAAGGTTAACTACCACGTGTTTTTATTTCTTTGCAGGTGGCAGAAGGCGACGTGATAATGTATTTAAACATAATGGACGCTTATATGAAAATAAAATCTTCCCACACGGAACAAAATAAGTCCAAGAGAGCTTGCAAAGAGTGGTGCCAAAAGATGTACTTGAATTACAAGGTCATGGAAAAGGTAATACAGAGTAATGACATTTCATATTTCTAATGGCTCATAGGATCCGAGGTTTAGCTGTGCGATCGAAGAGTCCCGGGTTCGATTGCCTGGTCAAACTGTGTTATTTTTATTATGACGTATCTAGTACTAGCATGGAGACTAAAAACATATTTTTCAAAAAACTGCCATATTAATTGCACATAAGTAGTGATGGAAACTCTTAGTTGTAGAGGAGGTCCATGCCCAGCAGTAAGACGTATATGGGCTGATGATGATGATGATTATCATTTGCAAATTCATTTCAGGCTTGTGAAATTCGCGAGAGTTTGGAGAAGTTAGTAAAGGATACATTCAAAATGGAGAACAAAGCGTTCGAAGGACTCGACTTGGGGACAGGTAACATTATTTTATTTTATGCGTTGTACAATCGTCGTGATAGCCTCGAAGTTTAGGCGCGCGATCGAGAACCTCGACGGTCGCGGGTTGAAACCCCAGGCACACACCTCTGACTTTTCGAAGTTATGTGTGTATTCACAATGAATCATCACGTACTTTAACGGTGAAGGAAAACATCGTGACAAAACTTGCACACCTAAAAAGTTCTTAGGAATTTCTTAGGTGTGTAGTCCGCCAACTCACACTAGGCCAGTGTGGTGGACTAAGGCCTAAACCCTCTCAGTTGTAGAGGAGGCCCGTGCCCAGCAGTGGAACGCATATGGGCTGATGATGATGATTATAGTAATTTTACCAATACCTATTTTGTTCTTTTTAGATGTAGAATAAAGAGTAATCAAATAAATATACTTCCAGCGCAATGCTCGCGCGTGATGAAGTGCGTAGTGTCCGGGCACTTCCCGCAGGTGTCGTACCTGGGCACTTCGGGCACTTACCGCGGTATCCGGGGCGCAGTCCTGCACATCAGCCCCGACAGCTGCCTCTATCGGACGCAGCAGCCCAAGTGGTCAGTATCTCCGCCCTGTGGTCGGTGCGTAAGAGTTCCGCCACCTTTCGTAAGAGGCGACTACCAGGGGCCACTGGGGTGGCTGGGCGTAAATATAAAAAAAAATGAAGTTTTCCTAACAACCATAGGTATAAAATGTATGTGGTTAGGAAAACTTCAATTTTTTTATTTTTTGTCGGGATTTTCTTTAAAGCCAGGGGGTTTGTAATCACCGTCGCTATTACCTGCCTCAGTTTCCGATCACGGTCTGAATACATCCTGTATAGTGTTTATGTTCTTACATCTTAAGTATACACACCAACTTATGTGTACGCTACAATCTCTCGTCACTTAATATCCTCGTGCCTACTGAAGCTTCTACACGCTATGAGGAAAAATTCAAATAATCAATTAAACACATATCACACACATCACATAAACTCACGCCTGTATTCCCCGAAAGGGTAGGCAGAGGTGCATTACTGCACCCACATTTCGCCAGTTATGTATCAGTCCCACGTAATAAGGGGCGAGCCCATTGCCGCTTTTCGGGCACATTTCCAGACTCCGTGCTGTTACTGAGAAATTCCTAATGGAAAAACCCAATGACACTTTGCCCGACCCGGGAATCGAACCCAGGACCTCTAGATCGCACGGCACATACTTGTACCGCGAGACCACGAGGCAGTCTAATCAATTAAATTAATTTATTTATCTGTGTATATATGTTAGTATATATAAATCTTGCTAGTTATTCTATTTATATTTATATTGTATATTCTTTTAACCATTTAACTATTTATGCACCTACATTTTTATCTCTGCATCACCCAGAGGTTGACTGTTAGACAATGCCTTTGGCATTAAGTCCGCCTCTATACACTTAATGTATAAAAAGTGTAAATAAATTCAAAAATAAATAAATAATAAATGGTCGTTTAACAATCATCATCATCATCATCACGTGTTTCAGGGTGGTGTACACGAGCGTGCAGAGTACCGGAGACAAGACTTACATGAGGGACTTGATGACCATAGACAAGGAGTGGCTGCTCGAGATAGCCCCGCATTACTATAGAGAAACTTAATAAATTATACGCTTATTTAATTTTTCATTTCTACCCTACGAATTACATCAGCATCAGCCCATATACGTCCCACTGTTGGGCACGAGCTTTCTCAGCGTCTTAGAGGGTTTAGTCTTAGCCTTGGCCTTAGTGGACGCAAAAACAAAAAAAAACGAGTGGCACTCCGGGAGTGTCGGCAGAAGTGCATTCTTGAATATTTTGGATTTGTAAGGGAATAATTTCGCACGAATTGCTTTATTTATTAGTAAAAAAAGTACTATTATTTACGTACAAATACAACATTAATTGCATTATCGTATACAAACATGAAAACGCGACAACAACACATGACAACAAACGTCTTACGCATTTTCGATCAGGGTCACGTGACCTGACGCGAGTTCAACAAGTTTAACCCATCCAAAAAAGTGCACAGCGCCGCTAAAAAAGTTTTCACTTCAAAAGTAGTAACTACTCACCTTAATTCTTTAGATATTCATCATCAGCCCATATAGGTCCCACAGCTGGGCACGGGCCTCCTCTACAACTGAGAGGGTTAGACCTTAGTCAAGGAAGGAAGCAGTGATGGCCTCGAGGTTTAGGCGCGCGGTCGAGAATCTCGGCGGTCGCGGGTTCAGACCCCAGGCACCCACCTCTGACTTTTCGAAGTTATGTGTGTATTCACAGTGAATTATCACTTGCTTGCAACGGTGAAAGAAAACATCGTGATCGTGAAGTTCTTAGGAATTTCTTAGGTGTGTAGTCCGCCAACCCGCACTAGGCCAGCCTGGTGGACTAAGGCCTAAACCCTCTTTAGATATTATTCGCAAGCAAATGTATGTTTTTTGTTCTATCTTATGGCCTTATTGTCTTGTCGCCTCTTCTCTTGTCCAATTCGCGCTGATTGTCCGTCTCCGTAAATAAGTCCTTGAATCATGTAACAAAAACTTACAATATAAACATGTCAAATTATATGAATTGATATTCGTAAGTAACTATTTGCAATTTCTCGTAAATACATATTTCTAATCAAAATACTTTGACACACTGATGATGAAGCAGTGATGGCCTCCAGGTTCAGGCGCGCGGTCGAGAATCTCGGCGGTCGCGGGTTCAAACCCCAAGCACACACCTCTGACTTTTTGGAGTTATGTGTGTATTCACAATGAATTATCACTTGCTTTAACGGTGAAGGAAACATCGTGATGAAACCTGCACACCTAAAAGTTGTTAGGAATTTCTTAGAAGGTCGCGAGACGTCACTGGATGCAGGCTGCTTCCAACAGGTCCTTGGGGAAATCATTGGGAGAGGCCTATATCCAGCAGTGGACTTCGATTGGCTGATGGATTGGATTGTAGTCCGCCAACCTGCACTAGGCCAGCGTGGTGGACTAAGGCCTAAATCCTCTCATTTGTAGGGGAGGCCCGTGCCCAGCAATGGGACGTATATGGGCTGATGATGATGATCATCATCATCATCATGACACTGACTATCCCCCAAATCCCTTGCCATTTTCGGTTGAGAGAATTATTTCGGCTGTCTTGATGACGAGTAGTGCTTTCCACGTCTTTACTTTGTTTGGTCTATGATAAGGTAATGGTCATAGACCACCCGTGCCGTCGCCCCTCTTGGGACCACTTTAAGTGAAGACTCAGTACTCCCCTCTGCACGCCAAGCGATTCCAATAGCCGCTAATAGGATTCTAATGCTACTTTGCCAACGTGCAGAACTCCATACAACCTGCCTCCTAATATATCGCATGTTCTGTACGCCAGAACAGTCTTAACTTAACGACAGTATTAGGGTTTGCAATCCCGCAGTACTTTTTTCCCGCAGTAAAATTTAAAAATGCAAAAATATGCATATAATAATGCTTTATTACCTGTAGTTTAGTTACACTATATTAAAAAATAATAATAATAGAAATATTCATACAATATCTAATAGAAAATGTACTTTTTCATAGATTTATGAGGTTAGGTAAGGGGTTTGCAATCAATAGGGTTTCTTGCGTGTTAATATGGACTTATCTTACCTAAACAAACAAATAAACCAATTTTAATCTTTTACTTCGCTCGATCGGTTGATCGATCTGACTGACGCGCCCGCGCTGTTGTGATGGAGCTAATAGGCCTTCAGTAAAAGCTGAATTACCTTGCCGAGTCAAAAAAAATGCGGGAATGCGGGAACGCGGAATTGCAAGCTCTAGACAGTATACGCGAAACTGTTGAGTCGGTCCTCTAAACTCACTTATTGAAAGGAGCTAGAGACATACAGATTGACTTTGTGTTGTTTTATTTACAGATTTTTCTATAAATAAATGCAAAACAAACGTTTAAGGTAACTCCTACCCCAGGTATGCAGTCGCTTGACCCCTCTGACGTAGTTTTGACATTGTTTACTGGAAATATTATGCTACGGCGATGATAAACGAGTTAACACTAATTATGAGCGCGATAAGCGGAGAGTACGTCTTATCGAGGAAATGTCTCATCCTTCGAGATCCTCCCGCTGGCGGGTCAACACTCTCACCTGACATTTTCCTACTTTCACACTGTGTCATACACCACGCTCCCTGTACGTGGTCTCACAACACTCGCTCCTGAGCTCTCATACACTAGCAGCCTTCAGCTCGTCGCTCCACCGGCCCACAGTGTCACACACCACGCTCCCTGTACGTGGTCTCACAACACTCGCTCCTGAGCTCTCATACACTAGCAGCCTTCAGCTCGTCGCTCCACCGGCCCACAGTGTCACACACCACGCTCCCTGTACGTGGTCTCACAACACTCGCTCCTGAGCTCTCATACACTAGCAGCCTTCAGCTCGTCGCTCCACCGGCCCACAGTGTCACACACCACGCTCCCTGTACGTGGTCTCACAACACTCGCTCCTGAGCTCTCATACACTAGCAGCCTTCAGCTCGTCGCTCCACCGGCCCACAGTGTCACACACCACGCTCCCTGTACGTGGTCTCACAACACTCGCTCCTGAGCTCTCATACACTAGCAGCCTTCAGCTCGTCGCTCCACCGGCCCACTGTTTCACACACCACGCTCCCTGTACGTGGTCTCACAACACTCGCTCCTGAGCTCTCATACACTAGCAGCCTTCAGCTCGTCGCTCCACCGGCCCACTGTGTCACACACCACGCTCCCTGTACGTGGTCTCACAACACTCGCTCCTGAGCTCTCATACACTAGCAGCCTCCAGCTCGTCGCTCCACCGGCCCACTGCGTCACACACCACGTCAAAAACTCTGGCTACTTCACTAAAGTCAAAGCTGCTATAGGAATGACTTTAGTCTGTCACTCAAACTCAATTTCTCTCGCATCTATACACTTAACATTCCTCTATAACTCATGTTGTACATTTTAATCTAATTTCACATCTACTTTCAGGTCAGGCCGAGTCAAGAGCATTTCCTAGACCGCTGCACTGTGTTGATTCACCTAGATACTTATTATCTTTGAGGTTAAGAATGTGCACCCGGACTTGCTTGGACTTCGTTTCACGGCTGATAGCAATATTTATTTCAAGCAAAACTTATCGAGTTATTTCTGGATTCGTTTGTTTAAAAATACAGTCTATAAATAACATAGTTACACACGAATCTTTGGGAAATATTCATCATCATGATCATCAGCCCATATACGTCCCACTGTTGAGCACGGGCGTCCTCTACAACTGAGAGGGTTTAGGTCTTAGTCCGCCACGCTGGCCTAGTGCGGGTTGGCGGACTACGCACCTAAGAAATTCCTAAGAACTTTTTAGGTGTGCAGGTTTTATCACGATGTTTTCCTTCACCGTTAAAGTACGTGATAGTTCATTGTGAATACACACATAACTTCGAAAAGTCAAAGGTGTGTGCCTGGGGTTCGAACCTACGACCGTCGAGATTCTCGACCGTGTGCCTTAACCTCGAGGCCATCACGACTCAAATATTACAGAATATACAGAATTTGGGAAATATTACAGAGTAAAATTTACATACATACATAAACTCACGCCTGTATTCCTCGAAGGGGTAGGCAGAGGTGCATTTCTGCACCCACATTTCGCCAGGTATGTATCAGTCCCACGTAATAGGGGGCGAGCCTATTGCGGTTTTCAGGCACATTTCCAGACTCCGTGCTGTTACTGAGAATTTCCTAATGGAAAACCCAATAACACTTTGCCCGACCCGGGAATCGAACCCAGGACCTCTAGATCGCGCGGCACATACTTCTACCGCGAGACCACAATGAGACGCACTATTGCAGCGTGGTGGACTTAGGCCTAAACCCTCTCAATTGCAGAGTAGACCCGTGCCCAGCAGTGGGACGTACCTATGTGGGCTGATGATGAAGTTTTAGAATTAAACAAATGAAAATTGATAATAAAAATTGGAGGCAAATTGACTTTCTCTTAACTTGGTGATGATCTAATTGTTTGAAGTTCACATTCCTGTGATTAGATTTTATCGAGACATGTTTTGAAAACATGTATTCAACTGTGAGACGATTCATAATATTATCTCAGATATATAGCCATTTGAAAATAGAAATTTCTGGAACTAGGACCAAGAGTATACGAAGGCATTATTTTTGATTTTTATAAAAACTGGCATAAGCCACACCTCATTGCAGTCACGATACCGACAAGTTACGGACATATACGGGCTGATGATGATGAATCACTTAACGAGTGGCAATTTCAAACGCGTTGTGTCATTTTTCGAAGTAAGTCTTTTTAATTTGGTCAATACGCACATGAACCAATGTAAAATATATGTATTACAAATCACACATTATTTCGAAAAGACACTTTTATTTTCTACTTCCGCTTCGCTACATATTATCGCTGTGAAGAAGAAGCGGCAAGAAACTCCCTCAGCGTTACATTGTGGTTTAATTCTATTTTTATGAATTTTACAATCACTTTATTTATATGTCGAAGCGTCGACGAATCCCCACTGTGCGGCCAACGTAGGGTATAATAAATACAGCCGCTCGATCGAGAATGATTCATTCTCGCTCGGAACGCCGGACCGAACGGAGCTCTGTAGTTAGTTTTTGAAATTACCTCCAGAAGTTTTACTGTCACTATTTAAAAAAAACAATAACGCCCAAGACCCTCCGACATATATACTTAATTGTACTCTATGAATTAACTAATTGAGTTTTAAAAGAATTAACTCAACTATGACTAACCCTTGTTGTTAGGGAACTTGAAGACAAATGTGTCGTGTTCCACAAATGCTTTCATTAATATACTAACAATTTTGTAATACGGAAACATAAATCAGTTCCTAATTACCACTTTTATACAAAACCAAAAATGAGTGGATTGTAACAAAAAGTCAGCCACTTAAGGCCCCCGAGCTAATTAACAATGGTATTTTAAGTATAGAACTCGGGTCTAACTTACAAAGAATGTCAAGTATAGATTACGTTTGCTGCATGGAATGTATAACAAAAACATTAATATGCATGGGACAGCACTTTTATCGGTTTACATGGTAAATGAAATATTGATATGACTGCCTCGTGGTTTCGCGGCATAAGTATGTGCCGTGCGATCTAGAGGTCCTGGGTTCGATTCCCGGGTCGGGCAAAGTGTTATTGGGTTTTTCCATTAGGAAATTCTCAGTAACAGCACGGAGTCTGGAAATGTGCCCGAAAAACGGCAATAGGCTCGCCCCCTATTACGTGGGACTGATACATACCTGGCGAAATGTGGGTGCAGAAATGCATCTCTGCCTACCCCTTCGAGGAATACAGGCGTGAGTTTATGTATGTATGTATTTGATCAATGGAATTAGAATGAAAATAATCTATTCGTATAAAAGACTATCCGTGGAGTAGTTCGCTAAGCACCAGCTTGCGAACTTAGGGGCCGTGGTTTCGGTTCCCGCACTGAGACTAATGTTTGTTTTTTGATGGAATGTCTTTAAATAAATCTAAGTCGGTTAAGCTATTAAGGTGTTACAAACAAATTAACTAATTAAAATATACTCTATTTGCAAATTCCTTATCTTTACAAGTTACTGGGATATTTTTGATACATACTCAGCTTATCAACGTCCAGTGCTGTACATAGGCCTCCCCAAATAGGCGCCAACCATCCCGGTCTTGAAAAGCCCTCATCCATCCGTTACTCGCCAACTTTCTCAGGTCGTCGGACCATCGTGCTGCAGGACGTCCCACACTACGTCTGCCTAAGCGCGGTCTCCACTCCAACACTTGTCTGCTCCACCGGCCGTCCGTCCGTCGGCAGACATTGCCCAATTCCACTTTAGCTTGCTGGCAATGTCAATGACTCCCTTTTGTTATTGCTAAGACCGATTGTAGTTATTCTCATCTGTGTGTAATTGAACGATTTGTAGGTTACACTGTATGTATTTTGACGGACGGTTATCGGTCGGTAATAGACCAAGTTCAATGTACGGATAAGTAATTTCGTTTATTTTTATAGTGTTTTAATGTTTCCTTGTTATAAAGGTTAAGTTCCGGCTGTAGATTGAACTTGTGACTACGTTTCATGTTAAATTGGTATATCTTATCTCACTGACTCACTTGTTAAAAAAGCGGGTACCTATATTGACAGCCCCGTGGCGCAGTTGGCTAGACACCAGCTTGCGAAACGAGAGGCCGTGGGTTCGATCCCCGCAACGAGACAAATGTTTGTGTGATCCACAAATATTTGTTTCGGGTCTGGGTGTATGTGAGAGCGAAAAGTCTCTCGTAGTTTCTGATACCCACGACACAAGACTTGTATCTTAGTGTGGGATCAGAACTATGTATGTGACTGTTGGGTGTATTATTATTATAATTATTTATATTGTAACTCTAAATGTTTTGATAGTTCCGCGATATAATTTTTTTGCGATCTAATGGTCCCGGGTTCAATGGGATCCGGCAAGGTGTAATTAGATTTGTCTGTTAAATAAATATACTTCAATAACCGGGTTATTTCCGACTGATGCGGTAGTTCCTGAAATTAGCGCATTCAAACAAATATTTTTTTTTACTTTATTTAGTGTAGATTTATTTATGCCTGACAGCCTCGTGGTCTCGCGGCAAAGTGCCGTGCGATCTAGAAGTCCTGGGTTCGATTCCCCGGGCGGGCAACGTGTTATTGGGTTTTTCTATTAGGAAATTCTCAGTAGCAACACGGAGTCTGGAAATGTGGGTGCAGAAATGCATCTCTGCCTACCCCTTCGGGGTAAGCAGGCGTGAGGCTATGTATGTATGTAGATTTATTTATATACGAAAATAATCAGCACGTGATAGCTTTATCTCTTTTTTTCTAAACACACGTGAATTTCATGGGCATGGCATAGTTATGTTATCAATGTTGGCAAGTTCAAAGACTAGTACTAAAAACGAAAGGTAAACGTCCCGCCAACAGGGCGCGAGACCACTTTATCGTCCAGTAAACAAGTGGGGTTTATTGTACAAAGGGACAAAGAACGCTTCGCAGACACTTTCACGTTTTTTCAAATCTCAGTAACCAGTCAAAGTCAAAGTCAAAATCATCTTTATTCAAATAGACTTTTACAAGTTCTTTTGAATCGTCAATATTAAACTATTTTTTTAAACTATTGCCGCTTCGAAACGTGTTATCGCTGTGGAGAAGAAACGGCAAGAAACTCCCTCAGCAACACGAAATGTAATTTTTTTTAAATAATAAATATAATTATTATAATAACATTTTTTAAATGTCATTATATAAATTTAATTTTATGTATGTCATAACGATACAAATTGTAGCAACGAAACTTCTGATCAATTTACTTACTCCCAGGGCTTATTGTCTCCAATATAATCTGAAATTTTATAGTAAGCTTTCAGTGGCGGCCTTACCCATTGCGAGGCTCCGGGCGGCAGGTCTTCGCGAGGCCCTTTGTCCTTTGTGAAAAGTATTCGAGGCGCGTTATTCACTTGAATAATGTTTTTTTCAATTATGTTGACAGCCCCGTGGCGCAGTTGGCTAGACACCAGCTTACGAAACGAGAGGCCGCGGGTTTGATCCCCGCACCGAGACAAATGTTTGTGTGATCCAACAAATATTTGTTTCGGGTCGGGGTGTTTGTGAGACCGAAAAGTCTCTCGTAGTTTCTGATACCCACGACACAGGGCTTGTATCCTAGTGTGGGGTCAGAACTATGTATGTGACTGTTGGGTGTATTTTTAATGTTTTTTGTTTTGAATGATTGAATTGGTTAACTAACTTTGTTTTAATATACCGCTATGTTATAACCTAAATAAATAATAAATAATCAAAATCAACAGTTTTAAATAAAATAATAATAATAATTTGCTTGGGTTGCGTGAGGTCCTTGCAAGAGCGAGGCCCCGGGCGATTGCCTAGTTCGCCACCCCCTAAGGCCGCCGCTGTCAGTAACACTGCCCGACCCGAGACCTTTAGATCGCACGGCAGTTGGCACATACTTGTACCGCGAGACCACGAGGTAGTCAGTTGATTTATATATTGAATAAATGTATTAATAGAATTGCAATAACAATAAACAATTATATGTTATTGTTTATTTATTAATAAACATTGTATATCTCTGTTTATTTATACTCGAACCATCTTATTATGGATACAGACAATGTAAATTAGGTTGTAGAAGATGGTACTTAGAATTCATTTTGGAACCTAAAGTTTCGCAAAGGGCTATTGTCTAAAAGGAATATTTTTTCCCGTTTTTGTTATGCTTTGTGCTCCGCTCTTATAATTACCGTGATGAATTATATTATATATATCCTTCCTCGTGAATGGACTTTTAAACACAAAAGTTAATTTTGTCATCAGCCCAAATACGTCCCACTGCTGATCACGGGCCTCCTCTACAACTCAGAGGGTTTGGGCCTTAGTCCACCACGCTGGCCTAGTGCGGGTTGGCGGACTACACACCTAAGAAATTCCTAAGAACTTTTAGGTGTGCAGGTTTTATCACGATGTTTTCCTTCGCCGTTAAAGCAAGTGATAATTCATTGTGAATACACACATAACTTGGAAAAGTCAGAGGTGTGTGCCTGGGGGGTTTGAACCTGCGACCGCCGAAATTCTCGACCGCGCGTCTAAACCTCGAGGCCATCACTGCTTACTAAAAGTTAATTTACTAACATATTAATCCCCAAAAGTGTGTATTTTTAACACACTAATCGTCTCGTACTCGTATTCATTTCATAGAGAGCTATATTTAATCACGCCGCGCTATAACCAATAGGAGTGGAGTTGAATACGTTACGTTCAGTGGCGGTACTTCCATAGAAGCCCAAAAAGCGTTACACGTTAATTTTGTAATGTCTAGTTTAAACTCTTACATTGTGGGGTCAGAATATTCTCATTTATACGTATATAATAAAGATTTAAAGCTTAAAGATTGTTATTCGAAATTTTGTACGGCAAGCTGGGCTTTTGGGCTTCTATGGAAGTACCACCACTGGTTAATTTATGTGTCTAATTGTATAAAACTCGAGGTCATCAATACTTCTACGCGATCGAGAATCTCGGCGGTCGCAGGTTCAAACCCCAGGCACACACCTCTAACTTTTCGAAGTTATGTGGGTATTCACAATGAATCATCTTACTTTAATGGTGAAAGAAAACATCGTGAGGAAACCTGCACATCTTAACTTTTTTTAGTAATTTGTGGACTAAGGCCTAAACTCTCTCAGTTGTAGAGGAGGCCCGTGCCCAGCAGTGGGACGTATAAGGGCTGATTATGATGACTCCGCGTACGTTATGTATTCACAAGACCGCCATAACAATATTTAGAATTTTCGCATAGACGTAAAGAAAGTTATTACAATAAGTCTGCATAATTTCGCCAACTGGTCACTGTCCTACCACTATCAATACTTTTTTTGGCCCTATCCCTCCACACACCTGCCACTGCAACTCCTGTGCTCCATGATCAACAGCACGCCAAGACGCCAAGCACTGAAGCTCATCGAATCTAAGGGGACCTAATTTGTCATTGATCGATATTTATCAAAAAACATATATAAGAAGAGTTGGAAAACAAAGAGTTGTCCACATCAAAGCGTGAGACAAAATATTGACTTATCTATACTTTACGTCATAGCTATGACAAACGTGATTCCACCACATAATCCGTCTGTCACCAACGGAGATTAGAACCTCTATCTCCGTTATCTCATCCACGCACAGTATTCCCCAACAGAGACCTAATCAATACGTTGATAAGACTAATTATCCTAAATTAAACAGAAAATTATTAAAAAAATGTGTGTGTACCTGAGTAAACAGGTAAGAAGTGAACCTTCATTATGACATATCATTTTTTCTACAACTTCACAGAAATTAGATAAGGCTTTGGAAACATACTAGATTTACAGTCATATTTATTAACTAGCTTTTGCTTGCGACTTCGTCCGCGTAGACTACAGGGTTGGGTACAGGGTTGGCCTACGTCATAGCAGCTTTATGCATGCAAAGTCTCAGCCCGATCGGTTTAAAATTGTCAAAGTTTCATACAAACTTTCATCCCCTATTTTATCCCCTTGGGAGTAGAATTAATCAAAATCCTTTCTTAGCGGATGTACGTCATAACATCTACCTGCATGCTAAATTTCAGCCCGATCCGTCCAGTAGTTTGGACTGTGCGTTGATAGATCACTATGTCAGTCAGTCAGTCAGTCATCTTTGAGCTATATATATTTAGATACTTGCTAATTTTAATAGATTTGTATAAATTTATTCATACTTGCACTCAAAAGGTGAGGGTAACCTCAAATAAATATTAAAATCACGCTCACGTGTTGGATTGATCAAACGAAATATATAATCAGTCTCCCTTTTACTATAAATTTACTTGAATTTGAATAAGATTTTTTATTTAATCACGTTTATTATTCTTTACGTCACTACACTGCACTTTCATAAACAAAAAACACCATGGCGCGTAAACTAGAATCGTGACGATTATTTTTTTTACTTTGCTATAAAATTTCTCTTATAAGTACGTCCATAAAGAAGTTCTACTTCAAAAGCCTTCTTGTTTATAAAATAATCATAATTTCATCATCATCACCAGCCCATATACGTCCCACTGCTGGTCTCGAGCCTGGTGAGCTGATCTGGTACTCAGAATTTCTTAATTGAATACATACGAACTTTGCCCGACCTGAAAACTGATTTGCTATTTTGTGGATAACCAGCAGAGATGTAGCAAAGTCTAGATATCGCATGTAAAATTAATTGGATATTTCATTCAGTAAACACATGTAAGGTAGGTACATTGTATCTCGGTAAACAAATAACAGTGGAAAATAAATGGCAAAGAAGTTTGCTACACTTCCAAGTCTTAATTAATATTATTCAAGGAGCATTAAAAATGTACCAATTACTGATATTACATGTCCTACTTAATTGAATTATAACCAAATTATAACGTCTCGCCTCATGGCCTCGCGGCACAAGTATGTGCCGTACGATCTAGAGGTCCTGGGTTCGATTCCCGGGTCGGGCAACGTGTTATTGGGTTTTTCTATTAGGAAATTCAGTAGCAGCAAGGAGTCTGGAAATGTGCCCGAAAAACGGCAATAGGCTCACCCCCTATTAAGTGGGCCTAATATACTGGCGAAATGTGGGTGCAGAAATGCACCTCTGCCTACCCCTTCGGGGAATACAGGCGTGAGGTTGTGTATGTATGAGTTAATTAATTTATTACTTATTATAAATTATATCGTATTGACAATTTAATTGTGCCGATTGGTAAGATATAATCGCGATTGCTCCGCGACATTGATAAATTTGGACTGTATTGTACGATAGTGACCAATTAAATAATCGATAAAGGACGTCTAGAGATAACTAGTTGGAAAAATATGAGGAGTCTGCATTTTCGTCGCGTAGCACTAGTCTCGACGTTCCGGTTTCGATTCCCGTACCAGGCAAAGTGTTATTTGGTTTTTCCTTTAGGAAATTCTTATACATCACAGGGTCTGGAAATGAGCCCGGAAAATGGCAACAGTCCTTTATTATGTAGATTCAGAATTGAACCTTTACCCTTCCATCCACTATTCCCTTACGGAATACAAGCGTAAGACGTATATCATCAGCCCATATACGTCCCACTGCTGAGCACGGGCCTCCTCTACCATAGAGAGAGTTTAGGCATTAGTCCACCACGCTGGCCTAGTGCGGGTTAGCGGACTACACACATATGAAATTCCTAAGAACTTTTAGGTGTACAGGTTTCATCACGATGTTTTCCTTCACCGGTAAAGTAAGTTATAATTCATTGTGAATACACACATGACTTCGAAAAGTCAGAGGTGTAATAGATCCAGACAATTATGGCGCTTCTACACCTTTCTATCCAATCGGAATTGCTACATTGCAAGTGATAATAATCCCAGAAGGCAGACTATAAACAAATCTTCGTCCAATGTAAACATATAAATACAGATATATACATATAAATAACATATGTTATTTGTCATGTGTATCACCAGACGAAGATTAACCTTTGAATCGTGCTATTTATGTAAACAAGTAGTTATGGCTTTGAGGTTTAGACGCCCGGTCGAGAATCTGGTCGCACGCAGGTCCAAACTCCAGGCACACACCTCTGACTTTTCGAAGTTGTGTGTATTCACAATGAATCATCACTGACCTTACGGTGAAGGAAAACGCCTTGAGGAAACCTGCACACCTAAAAGTTCTTAGGAATTTCTTAGGTGTGTAGTCCGCCAACCCGCACTAGGCCAGCGTGGTGGACTAAGGTCTAAACCCTCTCAGTTGTAAAGGAGGACTGTGCCGAGCAGTGGGACGTGTATGGACTGATGATGATGATGATAAGAAGGCGAGCTTCGCGCTCGTAGTCTGCTATGCGTGCCAATTTTGATCTGGGTGAACAGAACTTGCGGTGGCGGGTGCCTGAAAATTCAAGGAGTATAATGGAGCTAGTAAGCCACCTGATGTGGCTTACGAGTGGTCAACACCGCCCATGAACACCCACAATACCAGAGGAATCATCGGTGCGTTGCCAACCTTTAAGGAAAATATAGGCTCTTTTCTTGAAGGTCCCTAAGTTGTATCCATTTGGAAATACTGCCGAGGAAATCTGATTCCACAAGGATAGTGCGAGGAAGGATACACCGCACTGTTGAGGAACGCCATTTTGTAACAATGTTTCAGGAAAAAAGTAAACTTAGGTACATATAGTTCCATCTCTTATTTCCCAAAAAAAAAAACAATAAAGCTTTGGTACAAACTTATTTACGCATCAATAATAACGGTTTTAGGAAACCGAAGAATCCATGATGTATTAATTGGACCCCAAGATTATAGGGGTCTCAGAATGCCCGGTAGAACTTACGTTCTAACCAAACGCGACCCGTAAGTGTTTTTACATTAATATAAATAAATAAATACACCCAACAGTCACATACATAGTTCTGACCCCACAATCACATTAAGATACAAGTCTTGTGTCGCGGGTATCAGAAACTACGAGAGACTTTTCGCTCTCACAAACACCCAGACCCGAAACAAATATTTGTGGATCACACAAACATTTGTCTCGGTGCGGGGTTCGAACTCCCGGCCTCTCGTTTCGCAAGCTGGTGTCTAGCCAACTGCGCCACGGGGCTGTCAAATATACGCGATTTTTTTTATTTTTTTTTTATTGCCTTAGTAGGCAGACGAGCAAGCGGTCCGCCTGATGGTAAGCGGTAACCGCCACCCATCGACTAAAGTAATGCCAGGGGCACTACCCAGCCGCTGCCTACTATGTGGTGAACACTCTTTTTAAGCCTCGTTTAAAGAAGGACAAGTCATAGCGCTCGGGGAACACCGAGGCAGGGAGTTCATTCCAGAGCTTGCAAAATTCTATAAGTTTAGCCAAAAAATTGAACTTATACCATAATTTTGATGCAAATAAGGCTTTCGCTAATCAAAATCACTCACTCAATCAAATTGATATTTTATCGCCGCCTGCAGAACCTTAAAAGACTTATCGAAATCACTGGTCTAGCACGCGAGACGCCGGTGTTCCCGATATAACGCTAGTATCAGCATATTTATTTAGTAAACCAACAGTTTAGCTTACAAGCAAACGCAGACCGGCCGTGTCGCAGTGAACAAGACAAAATATAAACTTAAATTTGTTAATCGGGAGTGTATTAGTGTTTGTAATTGGAAAATGGCGTCGATTTTTGAAATGAAGGTGAGTTTTAGTTACCTTCTTTAAGTAGCCAATTCAAAACGATCGATTATTTTATATGTAATTTTAAAATATTGTTGCTTTAATTTATTGCCTCGTGGTCTCGCGGTACAAGTATGTGCCGTGGGATCAAGAGGTCCTGGGTTCGATTCCCGGGTCGGGCAAAGTGTTATTGGGTTTTTCCATTAGGAAATTCTCAGTAACAGCACGGAGTCTGGAAATGTGCCCGAAAAACGGCAATAGGCTCGCCTCCTATTACGTGGGACTGATACATACCTGGCGAAATGTGGGTGCAGAAATGCACCTCTGCCTACCCCTTCGGGGAATACAGGCGTGAGTTTATGTATGTATGTTTAATTTATTATTTTGGAAATAAATGAAAAGAATACTACAACAATATTTGTTATTGTTTTACATCCAGATAGAAACTTTTGAGAATTCAACGTAAGAATAAACTCGTTAAAGTTTATTTATGTAAACAAAACACCCGGCTTAATCTATTCTAGTTATTCTTAGTAGAATAACAGAAAGCTATAAATTAACAATATCGAATAAACAGAGCGCTTTGGAAAACTTTGGGCGAGGCCTTTGTCTTACTTCAACATTAATATTTTTAGGCCAGGTTTGAAATTATGCATGCCTTATAACATTAATTTAAAAAAAAGGGGAATAACAGGCTTAAACATTATTTGCAAAACAAAAACTGTATCTAATATATAAAATAGGATTTCAATACCAAGATGATATTATCAGCGCTATAATATAAAGACCAACATAAGATTATAACAGTGTAAGTATTTTTGAAAAAAAAATTGATTATGCTTCGTTAAAAATTTAAACATAGTTTTTAAATCATGGTCAAAGAGCCAAATGTAAAGCAATTGTTGGAAAAATACTAAGTACCAAAGAAACATTCGAAAGATGAATAAAAGAAAGTTTATAAACAAAATTATCTGCATTTTTTTTAAAGAACCCTCATAATGTTTCGGGAGGCACGTATAAAAAACGAGTTATCTCATTGTTGCGTACATAAACATCCCAATCTATTAATTTAACAGTTTTATCATAAATGACTTGTGGGTGACTCATTAGATTCAACTTAATGCTTTATTTATCACTAGCTGTCCCGGCAGACGTTCGTCCTGTCCGGAAAAGCTTTAAGCGATGTGCCGACAGCAGCGCCACCTACCGGGTCCAATTGTGTTTTGAAATCATCCAGGGACCCATTGGAATATACATAGTAAATTTCATCCCAATCGGTCCAGCCGTTCAAGAGGGGTTCGATGACATACAAACAAACATTAATTTTTATATAAATAAGAGAACATTGATTTCCCAAAAATATAGATTTTCGATAAATTTTGTTAACTCATCTGTAGCTTTGTTTTTTAACGATTGGAAAGTGCCTTAAGCGCCCCTGTCGGTACTCGGGGGAGGGCAGAGGGGGTATGTCGGGGTCTCTGGCCTTCCAATTCGGCGCGCGGAACAATTGTCCGTTTACCTGAGTTGGGTCCCTAACAAAAATCCTACGCCAGCATAGCTACTAAAACCTCTCGGTGGCCGTCGCGCATTTGTGGCGGTACTACGGCATCGCAGGGCGAGAAACCCTGCATTACTTTCCGCTGCCGCCCGGCACTTCGTCTAATCACGGACAAAAAAAATAAAAATTGGGAGGGCTTGAGATGCCCTCCACTTACCCTATTTTGGACGCTCACTTATTGTGAACGTCCACGACAGTCAAGAGACCACGCTCTCTGCCGCACATCTTGAGGTTGCTTTTAGTCATGGCGCACCGCCCCCGCAGTACGCCCAGCCACCCCTGGGCCACGGTAATACTATCATACAGTAGTTTAACTCGGCCGCATTTTTGAAATAAATACCTACAGCCGCGCGGTACGTAAACATGCGATAGGGATGCCTTGGCGGAATTCTTACGCCCCCAATCCACAGGGCGGAACTCACCTGTAGCTAGAAAAGGAAGTATAACGTATGAAGTGACGTCACTGCCTTTAAAGTGTTGCTTAAGAAAGAGATCGCAAACAGTTTTCGCCTTCATTATTTGAATGAAATATTGCATAATTATTTAGCCAATTTCCATACCGTTTCCATTTATATCTCATTTGATGCTACATGAGAAATTTTGCTCAAAACGGCATAGTTCATTATATATTACTTATTCACTATAATATATTAAATTGAAAAGTTTAGAAGGTATGTGTGTATTCACAAAGAATTATCACGTACTTTAACGGTGAAAGAAAATACCGTGATGAAACCTTTTTTTTTCGCGAGGGGAAAGCTGTTTATGGCTCTACTTCCCGCCAGCCCCGGAGGAGGGGGGGCGGGAAGCGTATGTCGGGGTCACTGGTCTTCCAGCCCAGCGCGCGGCGACGTCATGTCCGCGCAGATGTTAGTGCCGGGCTGAGTCCCTAACAAAAATCCCTAAACCGGCATACCGACTAAAACCCCCCGGTGACCATCTCTGCGCCGAGTGGGGCGACCACGGTACGTGAGCGAGAAGCGCCCACCGTAATGCCGCAGCCGCCCGGTGCGCCTCCGAGACGTAAACGTCCCAGTCGTCTATCGTGATGAAACCTGTGCAGGTTCTTAGGAATTTCTTAGGTGAGTAGTCCGCCAACACGCACTAGGCCAGCGTGGTGGATTAAGGCCTTAACACTCTCAGTTGTAGAGGAGGCCCGTGCCCAGCAGTGGGACGTATAAGGGCTGACGATTTTAGTCGCCTTTTACGACAGGCAGGGGATACCGTGGTGGGATTCTAGCGCCCCCTTTCTACAGGGCAGAAGACGTTAAAGCTGCCTATGTGCTCCAATATAATTGACAGATTGAAGCTTTTAATATGTTTCGGATTGAATATAAAAAAAAAGTTTATATGTTTTAGTTTTTAAAAATGTAGAATAGTGACAGTAATAAAAAGGGATTGACATATTTATTAGTTATCAAATATTTATGTGTGATAATTCGCATGACGAGGCATTTCAATAGGTTTTAATATTTTTATCTGAACACACTTCTTAGGTAGAAACGCATTTTTTCAGTACTTTAAATAATATGAATCTTCTTTTGTTACATAATGGCGTCTGATTACACACAGGTACAATTGTACTAATTAAAATATTAACTTTGGGAAAGCCTAAGGTTGCCAAGGGCAGTAATGGCCGATCTATGTAACAATCGTTTAAATCATAACGAAGACTGCCTCGTGGTCTCGCGGTACAAGTATGTGCTGTGGGATCTAGAGGTCCTGGGTTCGATTCCTGGGTCGGGCAAAGGGTTATTGGGTTTTTCCATTAGGAAATTCTCAATAACAGCACGGAGTCTGGAAATGTGCCCGAAAAACGGCAATAGGCTCGCCCCCTATTACGTGGGACTGATACATACCTGGCGAAATGTGGGTGCCGAAATGCACCTCTGCCTACCCTTTCGGGGAATACAGGCGCGAGTTTATGTATGTATAACGAAGATAATGAATGATAAAAAGATAAATTGTAATTGGGGCAGTGTTGTTTTCATATGAATGTGGGCCGAGCGTCATCGGACATCGAAAACAACGTAAGGGTCCGACATTTGTAGGTTTATAGGGCGTTAGGAAAATAGTTTGTTTACTCATTTGACCCTAGGGTACTCCACGGGTCGCGAGTTTGATAACATAGCGTACTACCAGTAGCCTACCCTTGAAATTTCGGCGATATAGGATTGTACGTAGTTGGCGTTTGTTAGTATTTTACTGTACATTGAATGATTTATTTCTTGACAAATAATGTTATATACATACATGTATATAATAGAGAGATAAAACATATTATTGTACAATATTTAAACAGAAAATCAAGATTATTACACTATTCAGGGTTTCTCAAAGTTTTGGTTTTACGAACCCTTGTTAGAGTTTCCAGGTAACAGCGAACCCCTTAAGTCTTAAGTAACTAATCCCCCCCCTCCCTCCCCCAACAAAATAATAATATTGTCTGTTGAATAAAATAAGATTTTTATTTCAAACGAAAATATCTTTTTAATATTAATGTCATGGGTTAGTTTGTTTCTTGTTGCAAATGGAGTCAATTTTAGAAGTAAATAAAAAAAAACCTTAATTCTGGCTCGGTATCAAGTCGATTTCTGTATTTACTTTTGCTGTCGAATAGCGAACCCCACTTTGAGCGACCCTGCACTATTTAAAACCCTCTCAGTTGCAGAGGAGGCCCGTGCCCAGCAGTGGGACGTATATGGGCTGATGATGATGATTTGAACGGAAAAATAACATTAGAAAATAAATTATTCAAACCAGAGGCACACACCACGGTCTTTTCGAAGTTATGTGTGTATTCACATTGAATTATTACGTACTTTAACGGTGAAGGAAAACATCGTGAGAACACCTGCACATCTAAAAGTTCTTAGGAATTTCTTAGGTGTGTAGTCCGCCAACCCGCACTTGGCCAGCGTGGTGGATTAAGGCCTAAACCCTCTCAGTTGTAGAGAAAGCCCGTGCCCAGCAGTGGGACGTATATGGGCTGATGATGATTAATGAAAAAAATATTATATAGTGGGCAAATTGGCGGTCTTTTCACTTAAAGCGAACTCTTCCAGACAACCAGGCATGTTGGAATACTCGACGAGTGATCAAGTATATGCCTCATGTATCTAGGAGAGGTAGACAGAAGTGAATTTCTACAAAATTTCGGCAGTTTTTATATCCAAAGTAATAGAGTCCTTATTCTGAAATATGTCGCAACATTTGCCAATATATTGTAATTTAACAAATAGATATATAACTAATTAATATGACCATTAAATCTTATCTAACAATATTATATCGACGTTTAATCACAACGGATTACCGTGATAAAACTGCAATATTATTGAGATAAAACAAATTGGATAATACATATCTTGTAATCTGTAATATATATGATAGATTTGTGTTTCACGTGATTCTTTTCAATATAATCAATAAAGGGCCATTCCAGTATTACGTAATGAAATGAAATTATATTTATTAAATCCATAAAATGTCAAATACATCACTTAGATTCAGTCATTTCAAAATTTTGTGTACCACCCTGTTCGGAAGGCAGTCATCACTAGAGAAGAACGGGCAAGAAACTCTAGTGTTGCTCTTTTCCAATCAAGAGATAGTTTACAATATTGATACAAAGAATGAATTTCCCAAATTAGAGCACTACTTCTTTTTCTTTTGCGGATTTTCTACAATTTTTTCTCCCAATTTCATGAATCATAAAAAGAAACAGGAATAATTAAAAAAATATATGTACCAATGTTTAAGTAAGCATAGGAGGGGAGAGGACGATATTTGCTTACTTTTGCTGACATGGGGGACGGGGGGGGGGGGGGGGGGTTAATAATTGTGAAAAATTTGCTTACGTAATTTTGACAGTATTTTGTATGGGGACGAGTGTCGCCGCTTGGCTGTCACCTGTTCATTCTACTACGAGCACACGACCAATGATAAAAAATTCAAACAAAAATTAAGGGATGCTATTGGTTGTCACACATTTACAAAAGTCTTGATATTACACGCATCCCGAATTACTAAGAAGCGTGTGTGTCAAACATACTCGTATGATAGTCTAGTCGTAGGTTCGACACGCTCGGCATATATTCAACTGTTTTTTGGCCCATACATTTGATATGCATAATATCATTTGATTAAGATGACCATACATATACTCCCGCATGTCATCATCATCATCTGATGATACGTCCCACTGCTGGGCATGGGCCTCTTCTACAATTGAGAGGGTTTAGGCCTTAGTCCACCACGCTGGCCTAGTGTGGACTACATATCTAAGAAATTCCTAAGAACTTTTACCGATAAAGTACGTGATAATTATTTACAATACACACATAACTTAGAAAAGTCACGAGGTGTGTGCCTGGGGCTTGAACTCGCGACCGCTAAAACTTAACGCGCGCCTAAACCTCGAAGTCATCACTTCTTCATTTGTTATTTATATTAACTTTTATTTACAGATCAACTTAATAGCCTGCCTTCTGGTCTTGTGTGTGGCGGTACTTATCCAGGAATCGAACGCGCGGCCCCCGTGGCTGGCGCCTGGAAGCGACATCTTCACAGAGTCTGCAGAGTGTCATAAAGACGTTAGTTTCCTTTTCTTTTCTATAAAGACATAAAATAAGAAAATTAACTTTCCAACAATTTTAAAAATGGCTGAAAGTTAAAAGTGAATATTTATTAAGACGATAAAAATTAGGTTTTGCGGGTATCACGAGGTTTTCCGCATATCGTGTAGATAGCGCTTTAGTGTCATGATAAACCGAGTTTTGTTTTATAATAAACAACCTCTAAATCTGATAAAGCCTCGCTTTAAGTTTCTTTTAATGAAGTATGGGCCGGCTCGAAGTAAATTGTGTCACTTTTTAATAGTAATAAATAAATACACCCAACCATTACATACATAGTTCTGAGTCCACTTGCATACAATTCTTGTGTCGTGGGTATCAAAAACTACGAGAGACTTTTCGGTCTCACAAACACCCAGACCCGAAACGAATATTTGCAGGCTGTCAAAACGAATAACAAGATGAGTTTTGGTTGATGGATAAGATTAACAAGACAAGTAATTAAACTGGTATAGAGGACATGACTGACTGCCTCGTGGTCTCGCGGTACAAGTATGTGCCGTGCGATCTTTGACAGCCCCGTGGCGCAGTTGGCTAGACACCAGCTTGCGAAACGAGAGGCCGCGGGTTCGATCCCCGCACCGAGACAAATGATTGTGTGACCCACAAATATTTGTGTCGGGTCTGGGTGTATGTGAGACCGAAAAGTCTCTCGTAGTTTCTGATACCCACGACACAAGACTTGTATCTTAGTGTGGGATCAGAACTATGTATGTGACTGTTGGGTGTATTTATTTATTTATCTACAGGTCCTGGGTTCGATTCCCGGGTCGGACAAAGTGTTATTGGGTTTTTCCATTAGGAAATTCTCGGTAACAGCACGGAGTCTAGAAATGTGCCCGAAAAACGGCAATAGGCTCGCCCCCTATTACGTGGGCCTGATACATACTTGGCGAAATGTGGGTGCAGAAATGCACCTCTGCCTACCCCTTCGGGGAATACAGGTGTGAGTTTATGTATGTATGTATGTATAGAGGACATATAAATTTAGTTTAGGTGCAACCCTTACAGGTCCCACTAGCAAGCTCGACTAATCGACTGTTAAGATACATTCGTTGCAATCATTCTGATTATTTGGCATCAACTTCCACTGGAAACTATACCTACCCAGAAAAAAATTGATGAGTCCAGTAGCGGAGTTAGTTGCCCATGAAACGAAAGTTACGGATTCAATGCCCGCAAATAAATAAATGTTTCAGTGATCCATAAGTGTCAATGTTTTCAGACTCTGGCAATTTTTAACATCAAAAATTCTCTCGTAGTTTCTGATACAAACATGCACCATAAGTGAGCTATGCCTGCAAAAGACAGGTAATTTGGTATTCATTTAATATTAACAGTATTTTATCTTCAGGATGAGCTACTGGACCTTTGCCAAAGATGTGCCAAATTAACCAAGTCAAGGTTGGCTTACCCCGCCTGCTGCTCCACCGACCTCCAGGCGCGGAGATGGTGTTCAGACTACGTTTACTTCGGAAGAGGCCAATACGATTTCTACTAAGCCCACTCCTTCGAAAATCTGGTATAAATTTGGACGATATTGGACGAAAGACTCAAGACTCAAAGCGAATTTACGGCAAAATTCAAGCCCCCTTTAGTGTCTTTGCGTGATTTTGTTAGGAGCATAGTTGTTCCATGAAAATCCAAAATTCTAAGGTTATTTTTAGTAAAGTAAGCTAAAGCCCATTTTATATTCTATATATAGTCAATATAATCGCGGGAATATAAGTAACTTATTATCTACTTAAATAATTATCATGTAAATACCTGCGTTACTTTTAATTATAAGTAGTTTATTTTATTGGTAACTTTGTCACTACGTACCGATGTAAGTATGTAAGAATGTATACGATTTTAAATGGGTTGAAAATTGATCAATGATATTTGTGATACATTTTATTAAAAAATCCTTTTTATGTACAAAACTTTCTAAATTTAGACTCATTTTTAGCACTAAAGATTTTTTCTAATTTTGTTACAAATTCTATTCTTTTCCGTTTTCGGGCGTAATTAATCATAAGCGTAAGCGATAATTATTACTGTTTAAAATTATATCATTTAACCTCTAAGTTACGATTATAATACTCCCCATATTTGATCCCTTTTCTGGTCAATGTTGACACATAACGGCCTTCTCCTTCCCGAATGCCTTATCTCGCAAGGTTACCTCAAATTCCTCAATTACCGTAATTGATTAATTAATGTGGGCAAATGTTAATGTTTTATTATCATTCGATTACTTAATCAGTATATCCGCCAACCCGCTCTAGGCGAACCTCTCAGTTGTAGAGGAAAAGTGCCCCGTAAAGGGACGTATAGGTATGGGCTGATCATGACTTAAACAGTAGATACATGTATCTATATGTATTAAGATCTTTTAGTTGTATATTATTAATTTTTTTAAATGTTACGAAATTTAAGATGAACAAAGGTCATCAATAATGAAACACAAACCAAAGACAAATATGATGCGCTATAAAAAATATGTCGTCTTATTTCACAAATGTGGCAGTCGGTCAAGGCAGCTAAACCCCATAAATTAGATAAAAACAATATCGACAGTTTCATAATAATAAAAATAGGTCTGTAGGATAACGGAACTTGATACAAATTTGAGCGAAATTAATTTAAACTTTTAATAATTATAATGACTTTTTAGTTTAATATGACATGGATTAATTCCTGGGAGCTGCGTCTAAATTATTCTGACCCAAATATATTATGTAGAAACTACGTCGTTAGTGAAGCTGCTGTTTATTTATAAATGTCTTTTATTAATTTTGAGTCTATATTCTGAGTAGGTTAGGTACCTACGATACTTATTGATGCAGGTTTAAAGGTTATTTCTTGGTAATCTTATATCCGGTATAGGAGATGTTAATTTATAAAAAAAGGTTATCAGAACATAACAGATAAAATAGGTCATCAGTGCAGACTAAACTAAACATGTGATGCGAATAAATGTTCTACATTTATTGTATGCAAGGGTTGAACATTTTTGTTACTTTGAAAGAAAACAAGGTTCCTACCTGTAATTTATTAGAAGGTATATATTACAAAAAAGCTGTGTTCGTCTGTTATTTTTGTTTCACTGTTGAGATTTTATTTTGAAAAATATTTTCATGAAAAAAATTACTGAAGACTTAGCAGCATGGTCTTCGACCATAGCCGGTTCCTTGCGGAACAAAGAAAAAAAATATAGAAAAAAATGTAAAACCTTGCTAAAGTAAAAAATCCATCTTAAAGGAGGTGATATAAATTTTTAATTTGTATAGAAACCTAATAATTTAACATCCAGAGAGTGTGGAATCATGTTTCCTTTTATGACGGTGAAGTAAATGCATGATGCAGATTTTTATATTATTAACCTAGGCGAACCAGGTTGGCGCCTAAATTATCATATTTATTTAAATTTCAATTATGAAATATAATTTATTAGGCGCTTTAAGCACTTTCAAAGACTCGGCAAAGCATATTGACTAATTAAGTAACCGATGCATTTTAAAATTATCCGCCATTTTGAACCGTTTTTGAAAACAAAAATGGCGGGATGCTTAAAAATTGTAAATATTTTATATTGCGATGACTAGAACTAGCATGTAAATAATTAATACTATTGATTTTTTTTGTATCGGCATAAATATTTTGAAAAACTTTTGCGTTGATAATTCCAATTACTTTTATAAAAAATTAAGTAATATTTTTGTATTAATCAGTTTTTCTTAATACTTATGGCGTTAAAAAAGGCTGTGATAATTATAAATAATTTTTTTTTTTTTTTTATGGAAATAATAAATTTCGCTTTAAAGTAAATTTCGTATTTTATTTTGTGGCACCTAATACTTTTAGTAGTATCATTTTTTTATGGTAATAAGTTATGAACATTAATGAAAATTCTTTGAAACATAAAGCTGATCTCAGTTCAAAAACATTTTTATGCAATCACTACTACTATTTTGTTAATCAATAAACACAATTTGACACACAAAGGAAACAGTGATAAAAAGCTTAAAGTTATTTGTAGTAATACTATTTGGACTTCACTGTACCATCAAGAATTAAGTTATAATAAAAACAACTTTATTAAAAATTATACTTTTATTATCGATAGAAACAAACCGCTTAACTATATGAGCATGTGGCTTACTCCTTGCAGAATTTGCTATTTTATCATCAATATATGGAGTGAAAGAACAGGTGATAATTATTAATATCAACGGCAATAAAATATTTTACAACACTCCAATGTGTAACATGTTAAATTTCAGCTACTCTATGTATATAAGAATTAGGCTATTTGTGCTTAGCTTCGCAGCAATACCAAGCGGAAACTATAGAACCCCAATAGTATTTACGGCCAACATTGCTCTAATGTTTGGTCAAATTCGCTAATGCCAAAAATATCGTAGCACAATATACTAAGATGATCTTTATGCATGAATTTATTGAAAATACCCTTATATCTCTCGGTGACATTGGATCAAATATTAATTTGACCTCAAACAGGAATAATGCCAATTCCAATATTATATATAATCCTTATTCAATACAATCTCATATATTATTGCTAAAACTATTCATTGCCAATTAGCCGTCCCAGTACTCCGTGGGTGGTGACTGGTCGCCAGTTGCAATCGTTATGCCGCTAATGTATACATATATACATTGTGGGTCAAACTGCAGTCCGCTCCACTACTGGTGGATGTGGTATATCCGACACTGTACATTGTATCCGCGTTGCATTATAACGCCATCTTGCGGCCCTCAATGGAGATCTCGACGGCTCGACGCGACCCGCTCTTCATCCGTTTCTGGTCTATAAACCTCTTCATGTGCTTCTCGTATCGAGTCATCTTCTTCTTAGCTGGCTGTAATACATAAAATGCAATAAAATGTTATTTCAGAAACATTTATGTAATTTGAGTGTTTTTTGAAGTTCGTTAAGTTTCAAAATTTGCAAGCTCGCACTCTTGTCGAGTACATCATCATCATCATCAGCCCATAAACGTCCCACTGCTGGGCACGGGCCTCCTCTACAACTGAGAGGGTTTAGGCCTTAGTCCACCACGCTGGCCTAGTGCGGGTTGGCGGACTACACACCTAAGAAATTCCTAAGAACTTTTAGGTGTGCAGGTTTCATCACGATGTTTTCCTTCACCGTTAAAGTACGTGATAATTCATTGTGAATACACACATAACTTCGAAAAGTTAGAGGTGTGTGCCTGGGGTTTGAACCCGCGACCGTCGAGATTCTCGACCGCGTGCCTAAACCTCGAGGCCATCACGACTTAAATGTATATATACAAATTTATGTGGTATATTAGCTGAAAATTGCTTTCAATGAATAAACTTAAGAGTTATTTTGTAAAAGTTAAATAAAATAAAAACAAAAGTAAAATTAAGGTGTGTTTAAATGTGCTCGTCTATGTATGTGTGTGCGTGCGTGCGTGTGTGCGTGCGTATGTTTTTTGTAAAATTACGTATAAAGGCGGACTTAATGCCTAAGGCATTCTCTAACATTGGGTGATACAGTGATAAAGGGTAGGTGCATAAAAAAAGATAAAGTTAAACTGCCTCGTGGTCTCGTGGTACAAGTATGTGCCGTGCGATCTAGAGGTCCTGGGTTCGATTCCCGGGTCGGGCAAAGTGTTATTGGGTTTTTCCATTAGGAAATTCTTGGTAACAGCACGGAGTCTGGAAATGTGCCCGAAAAACGGCAATAGGCTCGCCCCCTATTACGTGGGACTGATACATACCTGGTGAAATGTGGGTGCAGTAATGCACCTCTGCCTACCCCTTCGGGGAATACAGGCGTGAGTTTATGTATGTATGTTAAAACAATATAACCAAAATCAATAATATGTAAGTAAGTTTATGTAAGTACAATAATATGTAAGTATGTGTACCCGTGACATGTCTACGTCGCTAGTGGACTTGGGCCTGTAGACGTAGTCCTTGTTGCTGGGCAGCGGGACCCTGGCCCGAGACACCCAGCCAGCCTCGCCGGGACGAGTGGCGCGGCTGCTGCTGGAATATATATCAGGTTTTTCAATATATTGTATTTTGATTATATCATAGTGTTAGGCAATATTTACAGCAGTAGAACAGTACATGCTAAAGGTCAGTGGCGGTACTTCCATAGAAGCCCAAAAGTCCAGTTTGCCTTTCAAAATTTCGAATAATAATCTATAAGCTTTGAATCTTTATTTAACAAAAGCAATTTGACATATAAATGAGAATATACTGACCCCACAATAAACAATTATAAACTAGACTTTATAAATTAACGTGTTACGTTTTTGGGCTTCTATGGAAGTACCGCCACTGCTAAAGGTATATATCATAATATCATAATACACTTAATAGTCAAATCATCATCATCATCAGCCTCTATACGTCCCACTGCTTGGCACCATTGAGAGGGTTTAGGCCTTAGTCCACCACGCTGGCCTAGTGCGAGTTGGTGGACTACTCACCTAAGGAATACTTTAAAACTTTTAGGTGTGAAGGTTTTCTCACGATGTTTTTCTTCACCGTTGAAGTGTAAGGAAGTTGTAAGGAATACATTTTTTTTTTTTTTTGTCGGAATTTTCTTTAACGTCACGGTGTTTGTAATCACCATGGCTTCTGCCTGTCTAAGTTTTCGATAACGGTGTTTATACACCCTGTATATGCTCGTAGAATGTAATATTTTGTAAAGGTGTATTACCTGTCTGCGTTTTGTTCCGGCGCGTTGTGTTTGTTCGTGCGCGTGCCCGCCATAGCTTCATCACGCGCCTGACGCTCCTCGCGAGTCATCGCTGAAATGTTCATTCACAATTATATTATTATTTCATATTCAATCGTACACCAGCTTGCAAAACGAGAGGCCACGGGTTCGATCAACGACCCGAGACAACTTGTGATCCACAAGTATTTGTTTCGCGTTAGGGTGTTTGTGAGACCGAAAATTCTCTCGTAGTTTCTGATACCCCCTTTTACTATTTCTTTATTTCATTAAAAATAATAACAATGTATATAACTATATACCTTTAAAATCAGTGGACAAGTTGAATATAGGTCTGGCCCATTCGGATATAAGTCTCCCAGCTCTCTCCCTGTTGGCCTTGGTCTCCTTGGGATGTTTGTACAGGTACATCACAGCCTTGCCGATGCCGGACTGCTTCAGCAACGACTTGTCTATGACTGGGAACTGGAAATATAATAATATGTACCGTTACTACAATTATTTATTCCTGGTATATTACTATGTAGTATGGTCGCGCGATCTAGAAGTCTCGGGTTCGATTTCCAGGTCGGCAAGGAGTTACTTGGTTTATACAAAGAAATTTTTCAGCAGCACGAAGTGGCATTGTGTCCGAAAAACGGCAGTAGGCTTGCCCCCTATTATGTGCGGAGAATACACAATAAACCTACCTTAATTTCGGGGAATACAGGCGTGAGGTTAAGGATGGAAAGATATTTTCTATTTTAAATTGAAGTTCATCATCATTTTCTTGTCCTGTTCCCAATTTTATTTGGGGTCAGCGCAGTATGTTTTATCCTTCCAAGCATATCAGTCGTCATGTCTTCATTCACCCCTTTTTCTTTCATATCTTCTTTCAGGCATTCCATCCATCTCTTCTTTCTTTCCTCTGCTTGTACTTCATTCAACTTTCATACTCATTATTGTTTACCAACATATGTTTCATGTGTAAAAGTATGCATGATACTAAGTAATATTCATTCAATCATTCCACTGTTGTGCCACATAACAACGGTGGTGACTTGCGCCACACTACATAACCGCTACATCAACCGCTCCGCTTATGCGCCTTGGGACAGCCGGCTTAGCTGTGACGTCGATGCTAGAGGTGGGCGATTATGAATGATTTTAATAATCGAATGATCCTACTAATACTAATGTTGATAATCGATTATGAATTGAGTAACTAAGTTAATGATGTAATGTATAGCTTATAATTGTTTATTGTGGGGTCAGGATCTTCTTATTTTCAATTTGATTTGTTAAATATTTTTTTTAAGCCTAAAGCTTATTTATAATTTTGGAAGGCAAGCTGGGCTTTTGGGCTTCTATGAAAGTAACGCCACTGCCTCAGGGGTCTGTATAGACATTGTAAGTGACATGTTGAGTAGTGTGTATGTACGTACGTCCATGAGCAGCTTGAGGATGCTCTCTCGGATGAGGAGACAGGGCAGCGCGCGGTTGGGCATGGGTCTGTATAGACATTGTAAGTGACATGTTGAGTAGTGTGTATGTACGTACGTCCATGAGCAGCTTGAGGATGCTCTCTCGGATGAGGAGACAGGGCAGCGCGCGGTTGGGCATGGGTCTGTATAGACATTGTAAGTGACATGTTGAGTAGTGTGTATGTACGTACGTCCATGAGCAGCTTGAGGATGCTCTCTCGGATGAGGAGACAGGGCAGCGCGCGGTTGGGCATGGGTCTGTATAGACATTGTAAGTGACATGTTGAGTAGTGTGTATGTACGTACGTCCATGAGCAGCTTGAGGATGCTCTCTCGGATGAGGAGACAGGGCAGCGCGCGGTTGGGCATGGGTCTGTATAGACATTGTAAGTGACATGTTGAGTAGTGTGTATGTACGTACGTCCATGAGCAGCTTGAGGATGCTCTCTCGGATGAGGAGACAGGGCAGCGCGCGGTTGGGCATGGGTCTGTATAGACATTGTAAGTGACATGTTGAGTAGTGTGTATGTACGTACGTCCATGAGCAGCTTGAGGATGCTCTCTCGGATGAGGAGACAGGGCAGCGCGCGGTTGGGCATGGGTCTGTATAGACATTGTAAGTGACATGTTGAGTAGTGTGTATGTACGTACGTCCATGAGCAGCTTGAGGATGCTCTCTCGGATGAGGAGACAGGGCAGCGCGCGGTTGGGCATGGGTCTGTATAGACATTGTAAGTGACATGTTGAGTAGTGTGTATGTACGTACGTCCATGAGCAGCTTGAGGATGCTCTCTCGGATGAGGAGACAGGGCAGCGCGCGGTTGGGCATGGGTCTGTATAGACATTGTAAGTGACATGTTGAGTAGTGTGTATGTACGTACGTCCATGAGCAGCTTGAGGATGCTCTCTCGGATGAGGAGACAGGGCAGCGCGCGGTTGGGCATGGGTCTGTATAGACATTGTAAGTGACATGTTGAGTAGTGTGTATGTACGTACGTCCATGAGCAGCTTGAGGATGCTCTCTCGGATGAGGAGACAGGGCAGCGCGCGGTTGGGCATGGGTCTGTATAGACATTGTAAGTGACATGTTGAGTAGTGTGTATGTACGTACGTCCATGAGCAGCTTGAGGATGCTCTCTCGGATGAGGAGACAGGGCAGCGCGCGGTTGGGCATGGGTCTGTATAGACATTGTAAGTGACATGTTGAGTAGTGTGTATGTACGTACGTCCATGAGCAGCTTGAGGATGCTCTCTCGGATGAGGAGACAGGGCAGCGCGCGGTTGGGCATGGGTCTGTATAGACATTGTAAGTGACATGTTGAGTAGTGTGTATGTACGTACGTCCATGAGCAGCTTGAGGATGCTCTCTCGGATGAGGAGACAGGGCAGCGCGCGGTTGGGCATGGGTCTGTATAGACATTGTAAGTGACATGTTGAGTAGTGTGTATGTACGTACGTCCATGAGCAGCTTGAGGATGCTCTCTCGGATGAGGAGACAGGGCAGCGCGCGGTTGGGCATGGGTCTGTATAGACATTGTAAGTGACATGTTGAGTAGTGTGTATGTACGTACGTCCATGAGCAGCTTGAGGATGCTCTCTCGGATGAGGAGACAGGGCAGCGCGCGGTTGGGCATGGGTCTGTATAGACATTGTAAGTGACATGTTGAGTAGTGTGTATGTACGTACGTCCATGAGCAGCTTGAGGATGCTCTCTCGGATGAGGAGACAGGGCAGCGCGCGGTTGGGCATGGGTCTGTATAGACATTGTAAGTGACATGTTGAGTAGTGTGTATGTACGTACGTCCATGAGCAGCTTGAGGATGCTCTCTCGGATGAGGAGACAGGGCAGCGCGCGGTTGGGCATGGGTCTGTATAGACATTGTAAGTGACATGTTGAGTAGTGTGTATGTACGTACGTCCATGAGCAGCTTGAGGATGCTCTCTCGGATGAGGAGACAGGGCAGCGCGCGGTTGGGCATGGGTCTGTATAGACATTGTAAGTGACATGTTGAGTAGTGTGTATGTACGTACGTCCATGAGCAGCTTGAGGATGCTCTCTCGGATGAGGAGACAGGGCAGCGCGCGGTTGGGCATGGGTCTGTATAGACATTGTAAGTGACATGTTGAGTAGTGTGTATGTACGTACGTCCATGAGCAGCTTGAGGATGCTCTCTCGGATGAGGAGACAGGGCAGCGCGCGGTTGGGCATGGGTCTGTATAGACATTGTAAGTGACATGTTGAGTAGTGTGTATGTACGTACGTCCATGAGCAGCTTGAGGATGCTCTCTCGGATGAGGAGACAGGGCAGCGCGCGGTTGGGCATGGGCGCGAGCCAGTCGCACAACACGTTGAGCACGTTGTGCTCGAGGAAGGCGAGCTGCAGGTCCTTCTTGATCAGCTGAGACATCGCCTGCTTCAGCATCGACACCTGCACGAGACGACATAGCTACACTCGTCATGACATGCACGTACACATGCACAATCATGTACAGTGATGTACAGTGATGCACAGTGATGTACAGTAAAAAACAGTGGTGATTAGTGATGTACCTTCCTGACGGCGGGCTGGTTCCTCTTGTTGAGGTCTCGGTCCTCGTCGGCAGCGTGGCGCATCTGCTGCAGCAGCTGCGCGATCAGATCATCGTTGTCGTTGATGATGGTGATGTCCCGTCGCCGCCGCTTGCTGCGCCGCTCTTCGCGCTTGCGAGCCATCATTATGTCGAAGTCGGACATGCCGGAAGTCATATCCGCACTGTAACACAAAGACGAATCAGGTTACCTTCAGATCTGTCCATTGGAACGGAGGCGTTTTAATGCCACCACGGGATCTGCTACCCGTCGTAAGAGGCGACTCAAAGGATTCCTTGTGGTCGGTCACTCAGAGTGACCCAAAGAGAAGCGCCAACACTCAAACGGGGCGCCATATTTTATCTAGTGGAGGTGCAACTGTATCCCTTATTATACTGGGCGGCTGCGGAATAAATCTGGGGGCCATTCACACACTAACGGCGCGAACCTATTAGGCGGACCACCGGGAGTTTCACGACAAAAACGACTACGTACAGGTATTCACATACATACACACAACAGTTCATTCAAAGAACCATATTATGCCACTAATCCACATTTGTGGTGTTACCTCTTGGAATCCGGTGCGATGTCATCATCCGAGGAGTCAGCGTCCACGGCGGTCTGCGAGGCCTCTGCCCTCTCTGGCGCGCCCTCCCCCTCTTCTCCCGCGGCCTCCCCGTCCTCCTCCACGCGCGGCCTCTTGCTCTCGCCCTCGTCATCAGAGTCTAAGCGCACGGTGCGACGTTTCTTTGCTGAAATAAGTATTAAACTTCTTTTTATAGCCGATAAGTGATGGACAATATTTGAACCGCAGTGAAGGGTAGGAATACAGTAGAAAGAAGATATTAAGACATTACTTAGATAACATTAATCATACAATTAAATGCCAGATGAGTTACTTTGTTTAACTTTATGATTGGTGAGGATTATGTTTTGAATCAATTTCATCTGTAAATTTAACTGCTCGCGTGAAAATTAACGTATAAGTTACCTCTCCTAGATGGTGATGCAGACCCTGACCTGGAACTAGAACGGGACCTGGACCGCGAACGAGACCTGCGAAAATACGTCATTATTTATGTTACACCATTTTCACCTAAAGGATTTGTTAAAAATCAACAGCCAAGTGAGCCAATGGTGTTAGTGGATTATGAACTCACCTAGATCTTGATTTAGCGGACCCGGAACGTGACCTCGATCCAGACCTAGAGCGTGACTTGGACCTGGATTTCGACCTGGATTTTGATCTCGATCCGGAGCGAGACCGAGACCGGGAACCGGATTTAGAACGGGAGCGCGACCTCGACTTAGACCGGGAACGCGATCTGGACTTAGAGCGGGATTTAGATTTGGACCGGGATTTCGATCGCGAACCGGAACGTGCACGGGACGCTGACTTGCGGGATCCGGAGCGCGACCGGGATCTGCTTTTTCTCTCCCCATCTGTAATAGAATGTTACACTAGCCATCTTTTTGAGTTTGATAATGTTGTTAAGTTTTTAGAGTATTAAGGTTAATAAGTTTTATACAGAAATATATCTATATCAGTGGCGGTACTATTATAGAAGCCCAAAACCTTACAAGTTAATCGTCTAATGTCTAGTTTATAATAATGTTAATGTGGGGTCAATATATCTTCTTTTAAATGTCAAATTGCTTTTGTTAAATAAAAATTTAAAGCTTAAAGATTATTAATCTGAATTTTGTAAGACAAAATGGGCTTATGGGCTTCTATGGAAGTACCGCCACTGATCTATATCAGCCCGAAAACGGATCCCTGCTAACTCGTGCGGTATTCACAAATTAGGGGTTACGCTTTCACATCACCCAGATTCAAAACAAATACTTTCAGATCGGACATCACTGCAAGTATGACTAACCTCCCTCCACAGATTTTGATCTAGACCGAGACTTCGATCTGGATTTGGAGCGTGACTTCGATCTGGATTTGGAGCGAGACTTCGATCTGGATTTGGAGCGAGACTTCGATCTGGATTTGGAGCGAGACTTCGATCTGGATTTGGAGCGAGACTTTGATCTGGATTTGGAGCGAGACTTTGATCTGGATTTGGAGCGTGACTTCGATTTGGAATGTCTCGAGCCGGACCGCGACCGGGAGCGGCTGGCGCGGGTTCCTGAGGGAAGAATCACTTAAGCATATATTAAGTGCAAGAACAACGCCAACTGAAGAACTAGAAGCTAGCGACACACCGATGTTATGAGTATTCAAAGATCATTTAGCGACGCAAGATCGATACTTGACTACCGCATAAAAGAAATAAATAATTAAATTTTATAAATAGAATAGTGAACAACATAGGCATAGGACCCAACTATGGTTACCAGATGTTATAATACACATGCTGCTCTCAACGGAGCAACACAATATTCTTTGGGACTATATACCCAGACGTCATAGGCTCAGACCAGATGTTTGACCACTTACCAGCTGGAGATTTAGATCCCGATTTAGACCGGGCTCTCCTCTCCTCACTTTTCTCTCTGGAGCCACTGCGAGATCTCTTCCCGCCTCCGTCGTCCACATCCATCTTAGTCGCAGACCCTGACCTGCTTCTCGACCTGGACTTGCTTTTGGACTTGGGCGTCCCACTCCTAGATCTACTCTTGCGAGCAGATTTCTCCGGTGACGCGCTTTGTGATTTCGCACGAGATCCGCTTCTAGATCTAGAACCACTTTTGGACCTGCTGCGAGACCTGGACTTCGCTGGGGAGCCACTACGCGACCTAGATCCACTTTTCGATCTGCTCCTCGACCTTGATTTAGCAGGTGAGCCGCTTCGAGACCTTGCACCTGGGGAACCACTTCTAGACCGAGATTTGGCTCGTGACCCACTTCTTGATTTAGCTGGACTGCTGCTCCTGGATTTTGCTGACCTAGCAGATTTCGCAGAGCCCGACCTTGATCGGGAGGAAGCTCGAGATCTACTGCGGGATCTCCTTGAACTGCGGGATCTTGACCTTGAACTGGATTTAGAACGGGAACGGGAGTGGCTACGTGACCTCGAGCGGGATTTTGAACGCGATGTCCTTCTTGAGTGTGTTGATCCATCATGGGACATTTTTGATTCAGCCTAGAAATATGGACACTTGTTTTTATTGAATTAATAGAAGTTTTGTCAATAAAAAAGTCAGTGATGGTGATGGTAAAATGTCCATTACTGGTAACCAACAATGTACTTAAGGTTTAGTGCCTGTTAGGTATTCTGATTATTATTTTAATTTCATTTGAAAAAAACAAAGCAATAACAGTCAAAAATATAAAGTTATAAACAGTTTCCACTAATCGTTAACACATATAGGAAGTGAATGGCAAAAAAAAAGCTATATTATATAATTGATAACCTCTCAAAAATGGTATGATTTCTGAATTATAGAACATACAAATATGAAAAGAATGGTTCAGTTGAATACTTACAGATCTGCTTCTGGAGCGAGAACTTCTGCCCCCTGTGTACAAATAAAAGTCTTTATGACATATTCTTTAATACTATATGTTAAGTGTGGGCGCATAATTTGATTTTATTGTAAAAAAAATTCACACCATGCATTTTTTTATACATAACAGGATGGTTTGTTCCCCTACCTACCGCCAGAAAGTTTAAAGCACTCCCAAATGGATGATACCATGAACTTTTCATCCTTTATATTGTTTTAAAATATTAATTATGTAATTCAAGAGACTTCAGTAATTCGTATTAAAACAATAATTATGGCATTTTTGAATGTGAAAATAACATGTGAGTATTTTCTAAACTACTGGTTCATCTTTACCAGGGTTTAATATTATAAATGAAGCTTTATTAAATTCTCAAATTACTTTTTATGTTTACCCTAAAATTTAAATGAAACAATCTAATTTCTTAGCTTAGATACTTAACTTATAGGAATACCTTTATACTTCTAATTTTACTTACAATTAAGAACCAAATTATTTATATTATACTTTGCTTTGTGATTAAATGTCTGCCAAATGTAAGCCTTATTTCAATATTTTAGATCTTGAGCTTTGATTACATCAATATTTTAACTTTATTATCAGAAAAGACAAGCTTTTATAGCAGTAAAAGGAAGGAAGCTATTTTAGCTTCAGGATTAATAATTATATAGATGCATTTTTTTTTATTTTAATCACCAAGATAGGGAAAAGATATTCTATTGTTTCTCAAAGAAAATATTCTTGTCTGGTAAAAGATTTATAATTCTTAGATCTTAGCCACTGCATGTTATTAAAACGAGGCCGAAACTTAGCATTATGTGTAATAAGAACTGAAGTTTTAAGGATTCAATATTTATAGGATATTAAAAATTCATGTTGCTCTTTCGTATAACTTGTATTTCTTATGTATCCCGAGCTTTATGTATGATATATTCAGTTGCGATTCACAATTTCCATATCATATTATGTATGAATGTATAAAACGAAGACAAAATCAAGCGTAAATTCTCGAAATTTTATTATCTGCAAAATTAAAAAAAGAGGTTAGCTTTAATAATAATAACAATCTTACCTGTATCGACGTCCATTGTTGTTTAAATCAGCAACACAACGGGTATATAAATATTTACTTATGGTTTCTAAATCAAAGATAACTCTAATACAATTTGAAATCAATCGAAACTGGCCAAGATTTCAATAAAATACAGCAAAACGATTTTAATGACATTTGCAGTTTGATCGGATACATTGCGATTGCAGAAAAACAATGTTTGCTATGATTTTTCACAGATAAAAAAAATACTATGTATATTGAGGTTCCCTGTGTGTTAACTTCTATTACAAATAGACAAATTAGGATAGTAGGTAGGTACCTAATTATTACTGTTATTTTTAAACAACAATTTGAAATTAAATTTCACCTTCTTATAATCAACAAACACAAAAAAAAACTTTTTACCTAATAACCTAGCATGAACTTTAATTGGAACTGAAGATAAGATATTAACTAAAATTTATTTAAATGTTTTTATAATACGCAGAACTGAATAAGAAATATTGTAGGTTATTTGTTTAGGTAATAGAGACAGAGTAGACATAGGTACCTATACCTACACTCTCATAATAATTGGTCAACCGGCTTACGGCTCACTAAATTTGGCCCCACTTTTTTTGATGAATGTTTTTTTTTTATTGCAAGCTGACTGACAACATCGGCGCATGCGCAATGTAGGCGTGAGGTGATGGCTTGCTTACTAGATTTTTTTTTGTGCTTATCTACAATCAGTCCTAAATTATAAGCAGATTTATTCTATGCCGTTTATCGTTTCAAGGAGCTCCTCAGCAGGAGACCCCTCATCCTTCACCAAGTTTCTGTATATCATAGCGTTTTAGCCGTTTAGTGTAGTTAATAGTTGCTAATGCGGTGGCTAGGTCATTTGGGTGATTTTCCAGTCGTGTTTTATATTTATTCCCTGTTACTGTTAGCAGTTACTGTTACTGTTACTGTTTAGTTAAGTCCATGCCTAATAGCAGCAGTTTGGTTTCAGTCCACAGATAATAAATTCTTGTCAAAATTTTCTGTCAACATTAGAAAATAAACGTCAAACTAACTATTTTATTTATTTGTCTGTGTTGTGAGTTACAGCGAGCATTTACAATGTTTTATTAATTACAAATACATCAGAAAACTTATGCACATCGAATATCTGTGATAAGAATGGAGGAGCAAAATAAATTACCGCTCAAGAGAGTAGAACTTTCATTGACAAAATTCAATGAGGTCGCAATACCGCACCACTTGGATTTGTTAAGACAACACAAGGCCAATATTCTCAAAGTACGTATTCCTATTTCCTTTGTCTTTTGTAATATTTGGACGCCACAGCTGTTCTTAAGCGGGGGCGAGTAGTAAAAATAGTCGAAAATTAAAACGTAATATTTGGATTGCGCGTCGTTACTCGTTGCAACGTTTCTATAAATAGATGCAAATATGAAAAAGTTTTGGCTGTACGTTACTTTGTGCTCTAGGAAGATTGAAGAATGTGTTGCGCCTTAGTGTTTTTATGTGTTGTAGTTTATATTTTAATTGGTGGCGCCATTTATTATTATTATGTTTTTTTTAATAAATAATCAGTTTAAACAGCCATTATATACTGTTAAAATGTAAGGAGAATATTGATTGAATTTATTCACTTACATTTGATGAACAAGCCATTGAAAGTGCTTAATATTCAAATCAAATGTTACATCTTACACATAATATAATTAAACGATAGCACCCAAAATTACCATTTTAAACTACTCTTCAGTTATGCATTTTAAGGAATATTTTAATATTTCTCTTAGAAAATTATTAAAACATTAGTACCAGGAGTCAAACACACCTCATACAACATCATAAAAAAGAAAACCCATATTTAACCTATGTTTTTCTAAAATTCAAGAAAATTGGTATAATGTAACATTTGCAAAAACAATTTGGATAAATTTATCAGATTATGTTATGTAGAATATTATAGCACAACTTTAGTTTACTAATATGTAAAATAATCTAATAGAATTGGTATGTGATAACTTTTAGCAAAGTGATTTACCCCCAGGTTGTTTTTTTAAACATTATTACTAAATAGAATTTAGAAAATTAAAAATAAATGCTTGTGGTTGGATAAATGGATTATTTTAATATTTTTATTCATCCATATTAACATTATATATTTTTTTGTATTACCCGATTAATTTACTTTGTTTGTCTCTACAAACAATATATGGATTATATCTGAAAAGGTACAACAAGTAATAATAACAAGAAGAATATGAAGTCACTTATAATTTTGTTCTATTTTTAATCTCATATCTAATGACCTTATATATAAATTACTAGGTAAATTTATTTTTACAATATATATTTAATGTTGGTTTGAAACTTAGGTACTTACTTCACACTAATAAAATGAGATATTGCAAATGATTATTTTAATTCACATTCGAGTTGAAATAATAGTGCATAAAGTTTAGTAAAATATGTATTACTAGCTTTTGCCCGCGACTCCGTCTGCGTAGACTTCAGGGTTGGGTGCAGAAACTAACTAAGTGAATCTATAAATCAAAAATTACGCTAATTGTTGCAGTAGTTCACCACCGGAGGTCATTTCTATTTTTGAGAATCGTCTCAAGTGACATTATGACATTTTTCATAACCTCAGATCGTCTCATAAATTTATCGCGAAAATGTATCTAATGTCATCTAGGTGCGTATAATGGCACTTAACATCGCATAATGACACCGAGCCCCATAAAAATGCACATGATAACATTTTACTGTACCGGTACCAGTCACCACTACTCCACAGTGCTAAATGGCATTTAACGTGAATTCAAGTCATCCAGGATACTGACTTCAAATAATGGTGCCTTTCGCAATTTCAGTTCCAAAAATGGCACCTAAATTCATAAAACGGAAAAATAGCTCTTCTATTCCTTAAGTTCCACTAAAATTCTTCTAAAATTGCCATAAGTGCCAATTATGGTACCTGTCGTCGCGTGATTTCCAATAACAGCACTTGTAGCCTTATGGATTCGACTAATGGAATCTGATTCATCCGATAATGGCACCTGACGTCACTCACCATCCACTAATAGCACCTAACGTCACTTAACATACACCAATAAAACTTATCGTCACTTAATTGTACATAACCGCACATAATAATCTTCCTTAAAGTTACTTATGGGTAAACTCTTCAAAATCACATATCACATAAGAGAACTTAAAACCACCCAGTAGCAATACCAATCTAATAATGGCAAGTAAGTAACCTAAGTGCGTTTAACGTCACCTAAGTAAACTTAAGACCACCTTATGACACTTAACCGCACTTAACTATATTCAACGTAACTTAATGAATCCTTAGAATCTTAAATGGTCTAATGCCACCTATCGTCTTCTAAGTGCCCGAAATGGCACTTATTGAATTATTTAAAAAAATAGCCTATGTCCCTTAAAGGTCTCATTTATGTCCATACCAAAATTCATTCAAATCGGACAAATGGTTTAGGCGTGAAAGCATAACACAGGCAGAGTTACTTTCGCATTACAATATATGCTCATCCCACGGGAACCCTACATATTCCCGCGATAAAATGTAGCTTATGTTACTTCATAGTGTCCCATTTGTATTCAAACCAAAAATCATATAAATCGGGCGAATAGTATAGGCGTGATAGCCCATTCTCACGGGAATACTACATTTTCCGGGATAAATAATATTCTACGTTGCGTCGGTGGGTCCTATCTAGTCCCATACTAAAAATTATCTAAATCAGTGAAATGGTTTAGGCCAGAAAGTATAACACAGGCAGCGTTACATTCGCATTACAATATATGCTTATCCCACGGGAACCCTACATATTCCCGGGATAAAATGTAGCTTATGTTACTTTATAGTGTCCCATTTGTATTCAAACCAAAAATCATATAAATCGGGTGAATAGTATAGGCGTGAAAGCCCATTCCCACGGGAATACTACATTTTCCGGGATAAAAAATATCCTATGTTGCGTCGGTGGGTCCTATCTAGCCCCATATTAAAAATCATCTAAATCAGTCCAATGGTTTAGGCCAGAAAGTATAACACAGGCAGCGTTACATTCGCATTACAATATATGCGCATCCCACGGGAACCCTACATACTCCCGGGATAAAATATAGTCTATGTTACTTCATAGGGTTCCATTTATATCCATACCAAAATTCATTCACGTCGGTCAAACGGTTTAGGCGTAAAAGCAGAATATTGACAGAGCTACTTATACCCATTCCCACGGGAATACTACATTTTCCGGGATAAAAAGTATCCTATGTTGCTTTGGTGAGTTCCATCTACTCCCATACTAAAAATCATCGAAATCGGTCAAATGATTTAGGCGAGAAAGCATAACACAGGCAGTTACTTTCGCATTACATTATATGCTCATCCCTCGGGAACCCTACATATTCCCGGGATAAAATGTATTTTATGTTACTTTATAGGATCACATTTATGTCTGTAAAAGAATTCATTCATATCGGTCAAATGGTTTAGGCGTAAAAGCAGAATATTGACAGAGCTACTTATTCCCATTCCCACGGGAATACTACATTTTCCGGGATAAAAAGTATCCTATGTTTTTTCCCAGGCTCCAACCTATTTGTGTACCAAATTTCATTTAAATCGGTTCAGTAGTTTTAGCAGGAAAGCGAGACAGACAGACAGACAGAGTTACAATCGCATTTATAATATTAGTAAGGATTTTGGCTTTGTTACATTAAACCAGGAAATTGCAAAAAATTAATTACTACTATTATCCTATACATTAAGAGTTTTCTTTCAAAGCAAATATTCAACTATTTGGTGTCTTCTAAAATTATATTCAAAATAATGCAAATAAAAATTAAAGTAATAGAAAACCAATTTGTAGCTTTTAACTTTTAAAATAAATTTGGCAGTTATTTTTTTTTATCCAAAATCTTCTGTATATTAAAGTCAAGTATTATATTGCATAAAAGCTTTTCCATTCTTAAAATCTATAAAATAATTATGAGAATATTCATTTGTTGACCAGTATGAAGAAAATGGTGAGTATGCACGAGTACGGACAGAGCAGATTCACGCGCGACGCGTGGCGTCACAGCTTCGAGTCCTGCTCGCTGAGCTGGAGACTCTCAGGAGGCAGGTACGAGTTGACGACCTCGCCAAGTTTGACAAACTCACAAAACGCTCTAGAGATCTCACACTTAGAGCTATCATGGACTATTTAGGTGAGTGGAATGAAGTACTGTGACCTGTTGGTTAATCATATTTGTTATTTGATATCGAAAAGGTGTAATTGAATAGGAGTGTTGACAAAATACTTGATTTAGCTTTAAAATGTCTACTTCTTTTAAGGATCATTTGATTAGTTGCATTTGGACGAAATTTCCATAATTTTAGTTAAATTTTACGTTGACAAGCATTTCAGAAACTTAAACCTAAGTTTTTTTTAATTTTCTTGATGAAATCAACAAATTAATTTACTCAACGGTCATAATCAAAGGAAATTCGTATTTCAAATGGATTTTTTGTAAATGATGTCACAAAATTGGGTTATTTATAGGTGTTATAGAGAGCAGTTGTAGGGCGATAGTGACGCGTAGCGCAAGTCCTCGGCGCAGCGGTGAGATATGGAATGAGACTGTTGTTTAAAACGTTTCAAATTAACAATGATTTAATATGATTTTACATGATTCTACTAGCCTACTAATCAGTAGTATACATTTAATACACACAACAGTCACATATGTATATAATTATGTAGTTCTTACCCCACACTAAGCTAGAAGTCTTGTGTCGTGGGTATCAGAAACTACGAGAGTATATCGCTCTTACAAACACCCAGACTATAACACTGCTATTTCATAGAAACAAATATTTGTGGATCACACATACATTTGTCTCATTGCGGGGATCGAACACGCGGCCTCACGCTTCGCAGGCTGGTGTCTAGCCAACTGCGCCACGGGGCTGACAAATATTGTTCGCTTTTCAGTGTGCTTTAATCGTGTATATTCCATAAGAGCGCTTGATTGTTAAAACCACATTCGAGCCTGGAGAATCGCCATAGGAATTGTTGTTTGCTTACTACTGCCGAAGTAAAACTATTTCTGAAAAACCGTTTACAGTCATGAATTAGAACCTCCTTTTTTCGATATCTCTCTAATAATTGGACAGTACAGTACTTATAAAGTAAGTAAGTGTAAGTATAGTAAAAAAGTGATCAGACATCATCGTCTTAATTCATTCGGTTGTGTTATAACTAGATAACTTCGTTCCTAAAGACTGCACTGAACTTATCTCTATGTTCATATTAGCGTTGAAGTTTATATAGCTTCATAGAAACCTTAATTCTCAGTTATTTGTCGCATGTACATGTTAATTTTTGTTGTATTTCTGTGTGTTTTTTCTTAAAGCAAAAAATAAACTATAACACTTAGCCCGGCTCTGAAATCGGATCTATCGAACTTAGGACCACCGGATCGAGTCAATAAGATAAATATATTAAGAGAGTAAAAAAAGTGTGTTAAATAACGATGCAATATTGCTCATTTAAAAACGATACTTTTAAAAATGAGATATTAATTTAAACATCTATGTTTTTTATCACCATTTAAATATAAAACATATCTTAAATGTCATCAAATCGTGGCGCGATATTGTAAAAACATCTATACATGGTTTGCATCAGTGATAAATATTGACATTTGCAGACACATCACCTCTCTCAATAAACCGTCGACCGCCCGAGGAGGAGTCGGTGGCTGGAAGCACCATGTCCACAGACTCCGTGGGGATCTTGGCCAGGAATGATGAGGTGCACCAACTGGAAGCTCCGCTAATACAACTGCAGGTTAATGAACAGGTGAGGTTTTTGTATGGAAGTATATGTGGGTAGAATACAGACAGCAGTATTTGTTTATGACTAGAGGGAAAAAGATGATCTATTATATTCTGTTTTGGATATTCATGTGATTTAAATGTTTTATACGTAATTGATTTTCATTAATAAAATGGTATAATAGTATATAGTTTAGTAACTTAAATCCCCTTTTCCCTTCAATCTCTTTTTATTACTGTCACTATTCTACATTTTTAAAATCTAAAACATATATTTTTTTTTTTTGAATAATTTCATGTTGTCGGTTTTTCGTGACAGTGTGCGCGCGCATCGTAAAAAATTACTCTCATCATTTTTCCCTAACACGCTAAAAGAAGTATAACTTCAAAAAGGGGAGGCCCGTGCCCAGCAACGGGATGTGAATGGTGTGATGATGGTTCCTGTCGCTACAGGAGGTAGCGTTGCGCGAGCGCGAGGCGGTGCTGCGCGGGTGGAGCGAGCTGCAGGCCGAGGTGCGCGCGCTGCACGACGCGTGGCAGACCGTGCAGGCCGCCGCGCTCGCCGACAGCCAGCGGGTACGGACTCACACACACGCATGCACCAAGGGGGACGCGGGGGGGGGGGGGGGCGGCGCAGGCGGCATTACGTTTTGGTACATGTGTTGAAATTGCACTTAAAGGTGGGAGGAAGGGGGGGGGGGGGTATGATGTTTCTCAAGGAGATTATCAAAACAGAATGTGACGATAAATTTGAATAATGGTTATTATGGGGAAAATAGAGTTTAAAGAATTTAACGTTTCGCGAATTAAATAAAATATTTTCATTTCTATCTAAGCAAAAACAAATTTATTTTTGTGATATAATACTGGGTATTGGTTTGATCTAAAGGCCCCTAATATCTGATAACCACGGCACAAGAAATGATCCTTAACGCGAGGTCTGAACTATGTGAGTTGTGACTATTAGTGTATTTTATTCTTGCAGGTATCTTTATTGACTAGCAACGTGGATGTCGCCGCGGATAATGTGGAAGTTGCACGGACGCATCTATCTGCAGCTGAGAGGTAAAGTTTTTAATATACTTACCCTTGTATACGGTAGGCAGGGGTGCATGTAAATGCCGTTTCTCGTTCACCTTTCGGTTCCTAACAAAAAAAAAAAACTAATAATACTACATGACTCGTAAATGAACCTGGGGCTTGTTCATCGCAAGGCACTCACTTATGCCACGACATCAGTGGGGCAGTTGATATAGATCCATCGTTATCAGCCCATATACATACGTCACACTGCTGGGCATGGGCCTCCTTTACAACTGAGAGGGTTTAGGCCTTAGTCCACCACGCTGGCCTAGTACGGGTTTACGAACTACACATCTACGTAATTCTTAAGGATTTTTAAGTTAGCAGGTTTCCTCACGATGTTTTCTGAAACCGCGACCTTTGAGATTCTCGACCGCGCGCCTAAACCTCCAGGCTATCACTACTTTGATGTAAACTACAACTCAAAAATATATGGTGCAGATTGAAAGCAGGCGCCATGGGAGCTGGTGGGGCAGTAGTGGGGGCCATGGTTGGGGGACCGGCTGGTCTGGTCCTGGGCGCCAAGGCTGGTGCAGCCGCTGCCCTGGCCGGCAGCCTGCTGGGCTACCTTGGCGGTAGGATCCTGGGCAACAGGAGACGAGCAATCCTGGACCAGGAAGAGACAAACACTCAGACAGACAAGGAAGAGAAGAAGGCGCAATAGCGACACGCATGCGTCTGCTTCTAAGCGACGCATTGTACTGAAATAATATGAGTTACTGTCTGGATAAATAGCCAGCATGGTTGTGTCGACTGGAAATGGTTAAATTTTCGCGAGTTGAATCATTTTGTGCATGGAATAATCTAATTAAGGTTGTCAAATGCATTGAGGTTCAAATTTCTTTCTGAATTATTAATATAAAATTAGTTTTTTTTATATATGATGCTTCTGATTACTATGACAGCTTCAGAATTAATATGAATATATATATATATTGTATATTTAAGAAGGCAGCTTAGTATATTATAGTACAAAAAACTTTTTTGACAATTATAATAAATTTATTCTGTAGGTTCTGCAGTTATGATGTATTCATGCTTTCCCAATGTATGAGGTAAACTTTGACATTTCTATATAACAGATAATTTATTGTGCTTACACCAAAGTATTGATAAAAGGTTACCTAAATTAAAAATAAGAGATAAATTTAGAATGATGAATAATTTTCATATACCTACTATGTAAAAGCTAATAATTGTCAGAATTTTCATAATGCACTGTTAGTAATTATGTCAAAACCCAAATGTCAAAGTTTATTTCTTATATTTAGAATATCATAGTTATTGATAGGCTGTGCGGTTTTATCCAGACAGTAACTCATGAAGGATAGATATAAGTCAACTCGATTGCACTGTAAATAAAATTTACAGTTTCTTCAATGCATAAAACAGCCAGTAAGCACATAATATAAAGATAGATATAGGTAGTTATAATTTCTTTATCTCAAAAAAAAGTTACACTTGAAAAAAAATATTTCCAAAAATGACTTTGATTTCATTTTAAAATGACCCATTAAAAACACAACTTGGTATTAGATAATTAGAAGGTTGCAAATGAAGCTATTTGCACTTGCAAATATTTATTTATTCTTGTACTTAAAATAACAGATTTGTGATACTACAAAAAATAAGTATGCCAGATACATAGTCAATAATACTTTTGCTTCTGTATATAAAGAAATTTATTTTATACTCAAATAATTATGTATAGTGCTGTCAAAGCATATGGGATGCCTTAGCGCTTATCTGCGATAGAATATGTAAGACAATTGTTAGTGATCTTTAGACAAATTTATGTAAATATATTTATGAATAAATTGATTGATATATATTGTTTTTTTATTCATCTAGTGTCTAGTCATCGCATTTGCTAGTATTAGCAATAGTACTTATTTACTTTTATATATCTTTTCTTAGTGCAGCAAATTGATTGTACTGATACTTGATGGATCCTACAATAAGTCTACTGGCTATAAATAATTATGTCATATCTCACCAGCCAATAGAATTCTTTTTATAATAAGAAAGTCACCCTACTAATTGACAAAAATCACCCAACATCAGAATAAAATAATTATTCTGACCACCCAATGGTCGCATACATACATAGTTATGGCTCTCATATTAACTTCATGGGTACCTATCTAAATTTGTAAGTGATTTTTTGGTCTTACTAACATCTAGACATGAAACGGATGTTTTTGGAACACAAAAATTTGAAACGGCCTTTCGTTTCAAAAGGTGGTGTCCACAGCACAAATATATCACTCTACGAACAGAACATCTAATCAGCAACGCCAAGGAAGGTAGAATATCGATCCTTTACATGCAATAAATAAAATAAACTCCGCAAATGGTGTGCTGTAAAAGTTTTTTTTCTCGAACAAGTGCTTTGTCACTTTGTCCTTCTAAGGGAATTGGCCGTAGTCCACCATATTAGCAAATTAGTAATCTTCACATCCTTATTTTATGTGGAAGACTTTTTAGGTAGGTATAAATAAATATTATTTAACATTAACGAATTGTATATCCAGAGATTACCTATCCCTCTCAATGGTAGAGGAGGCCCGTGCTGCTGGGCTGGGCAGTGGGACGTACCTATACGGGCTGATGATGATGATATCCAGTGATATAGGATTCATTAAATTTTAAAGAATTTCTCACCTTATAAAGTTCTATCTGTTTCTAATTCATATACCTAGATATCATAAATTTGTGGTAAGAAAGATTTTTGTAGTTATCTGTGACCCTTTAATATCTGTGGCGTTCCTTTTAACAAATTTATTTCAACTATGTTCAAAAAAACAACATGGCGGACCGACCGAGTTCAAATTTGTGATTACATTTAATTTATTTTATGTGTAATATATATTTCATTTAGTGTTATTGAAAACTTTAACGCCAAAAGTAAGAGTGGCAAGAGAAAAGTACATGTGGTGTGGTATTTTAACATTATTTGACAAGAAGTGTACGTGTCATTGAGTGTAGAATTTTTGTGATTTTTGTTTGGATCGTTGTCGGCGGAGGTGCTTAGCTCGAGGGGTTTTTGTTGAAATGTCGTTCCCGCCCCGGCCACCGCTAGTGCCGTACGGGATCGCACCAGGGGTCGTTACTATGTCGATGCCCACACATGTAAGTTGATGCATGTAATATATAACCTAAACCTCGTTTTTATTCAAACGGCGAGACAGTTTACGTCTTGGAAACTAGCTTAGCTAGCTTGAGCTTCTACGTGTTGTTCATGAACAGCGTAAGTCATTGAAGCGTTTCATTAGGTACAAGTTAGGATATAAGTTCAGTCAATATTGGGAGCTGAGATCATAAGCCTAAAACTTTAAGAGTTAAAGACCGAACACCGCGCTTCAGCTTTAAACATACACAATGTGGAATTTCGATGTAACCTATTATAATTCACTGTGTATTTCGTGTTGTATCAGTATTTTTTTTAGTCATGTATTTGTTACACAAGCATTCATGTGTACACTTTAGCATACAACTTGGGTCTCTATATACTGTAGTAAATTCTCTTTTGCTTTATCCCTGGATGTATCTAATTATACACCCTATATGACCATGATGGTAGAATACATAATTCTGTGTTTAAGCTGATGTTATCTCCTACTGTTACTGTTAGTTGCAGAGGAGGAGGTATATGGGTTGCTGATGATGAGATATAAAGGATGTAAAAAGACCTTGATTGTAAACTAAGACAAGTAATAGTCACAGTGATTACAAACACATAGACACTAAAATAAAACCTGAAAATAAATTAGAAATTCTAACACTTTCCTCACTTGACTATGACTTTAAGGAAAACCTAAGTAGGCATGATGGTGTTAAGAAATAGAAGCTTTTCATATATAAAAAATTGTATGGCCTAGAAATATGTCTTGTCTAGGCACATAGCTTTTTTTTAAAAGTACAGTGTAGGAGAAAAGTTTTTGGATATTATTATATTTGTACATCATTCTATACTAATGATGAAAGAGACTCTAGTCCTTTTGGTCGTTTATATAAAGAATAGCCTTTTTTACACAACTTGGCTCTAAAATTGAGACTGTAGCTGTTAGTCTTATATAATATGACTCAGTCGGTTAACATACAAGACAAGTAGACTAAAACGACTTAAAGGACTAAACTGTTTTACAACTAAAAGGCTTAAACGACTGCAGTCTTTTACTAAAGAACTGGCATTTGTGTAAGACAATAGTGCCTGGAGAGGACCTTTCCTTTAGTTAAAAAACCGTTTTTGGCGGTAGTTTATTTTTTATCCCTAGGCGGTACATAAGCACTAGTTACATCCACACCACATCCAACACACACGCCTTACGACTCACGACTCCCCAGGCGATGAGTTGCCAGTCTTTTAAGTTCTTTAAGCTGTGTAAGTCGTTTAAGCTGTTTAAGTAACTGCTCAGTCTTTTACATTAAAGACTTCGACTAAAAAAGCTAGTTTTATGACTAAAGGTTGGGGACTAAAAGACTGAGTCAGTTGTGAGTCGTTAAAAACTAGGCGAGTCTTTATTATACAACTTAAAAGCCTGAGTCTCTTTCATCATTATTCTATACATTAAGCATTACATTGGTATTCTGTTATGTTTTATAATAGCACTATAGTTTCAATAGGTAGTGAAGTTAAAATAACATATTTTGTGTGTGTAGCTTGAAAGATCACATTACAATTTTGTTACCAACTGAACAATTTGTATTGATGCTTTTAGTCATTTTATGTTTTTATGACTTTTCTTCTAGTTCATTTGTTTCTGTGTAATGTTATTCTTATTATGTCAAAAGGTAAGCAGATAATTTAGATTTCTTTTTTCCATTTCAATGTCCCAGATGTTGAGCAGTTTTATAGTTTTTGTTAGTGAAAATTCTTACCAATTGAAATGAAATTGCTTTATTTGGTCACATAGGCAATCAAATAGCCAATATGACAAGACAAAGAAAAATCTTTTATTGTTACATTATAGTTCAACTATGGTTAATTTTATATAATTTGTATAAAAATATGTTACGGTTTTTTTTATGATTTATTTGTATTTTTCGTCAGGAAATACATAATCTCTTATTATTATTATTTTAAAGTAAATACGACCTTGTGCATTTCCGAAACGTCACATATTATTTTAATGCTACCACCGGATCTAAACGCGACCCTGACTGAGAAGACCCGGCGAAACAAACTTCACAGTTTGGAAATTTTCTTGGCATAAAAAAAAACATAAATACTTAACCTTATGCCCATATTCTCCGAAGGGGTATGCAAGGGTGCCTTCACCACCCATATTTTGCCAGTTATGTATCCGTCCCACATAATATGAGGCGAGTCTATTACCATTTTTGGGCACATTTCCAGACTCTGTAATTCTACTGAGAATATCTTTGTAAAAACAGGCTAGTAAGTACATATATATTGTAATCTGCTATCAGTAAAATTCGCCATAAAAACAATAGGTAGTCAATTTCACACTAAATTATCACATTAATGATGACAGATTTTTATGTATTGAAATGTATTTTTGCTAAAACTTTTAGGTGTGCAGATTACCTCAAAATATTTTTCTTCACTGTTAAAGTACCTCAAAATTCATTGTGAAACAGACATACTTTAGTAAAGTCAGTGCAAATATGCCTCATGGCTTTGAGAGATGAATCCATGCCCAAGTGCGCACACAACAGGGTCACATGTATAAACATAAGTATGCCCTTTTTCAAGGTCATCTATCTCCACACCATTATTGTATCAGTGGTTTAGGCATACTAACTTAACAAATAGCTTTTGCATTTGTAATATTTGTAAGGATATGAGGCAATGAGATAAAATCGAATGAATTGTCACACAATTTTATGCTGAAAAAAAATCGTAAGAAAACTAGCATATTTGAAGAGTTTAACAAGAAATTTATTAGTTTTTGAAGTTCACCGACCCTCCCACTAGGCCAGTGTGGTTGCTAAGGCCTTATCATTCTCAATAGTAGGGGAAGTGCGTTTTAATGTTTGTTTTTATGCTGGTGTTAACCACATGTACTCAATATCATCTATACTAATAGTATAAAAAAGAGAAATTGTATTTTTACATGTTTGTAACAAATAAAAATAAACTCTAGAACTCATTAATCAATTTGAATATTTGTTTATAGAAATAGAGAGGGCCTTGTGAAATAATAAAAGGTACTTTTTGTCTCAGTAAAATTCTTGGTTCATAAGCGCGAAATTCGTGATGGCCTCGAGGTTTAAGCACGCGGTGGAGAATATCCACGGTCGCGGGTTTAAACCCCAAGCACACACCTCTGACTTTTCGATGTTATGTGTGTATTCACAAAGAATTATCACATACTTTACCGGTGAAGGAAAAAAAAGTTCTTAGGAATTTATTAGGTGTAGTCCGCCAACCCGCACTAGGCCAGCGTGGTAGACTAAGGCCTAAACTCTCTCAGTTGTAGAGGAGGCCCGTGCCCAGCAGTGGGACGTATATGGCTGATGATGATGAAGCGCGAAATTAAAAAGGAATTCCCGGGCGGAGGTGGAACCCACCGATAGTATTTATTTATTTGCGCTTTATTGTACACTAGCTTTTGCTCGCGACTCCGTCCGCGTAGACTACAGGGTTGGTTGCAGAAAGAAAATAGTAGTCTTTTTTACTCCACAGAGTCCCATTTATGTCCATACCAAAAAAACATTCAAATCGGTTAAAAAGACGTGAAACGTGTGCCGCCGCGCACCGGCCGGCCGGCGCGGCGCCTTGTACATCATAATTGCGCGCTTGATAATTTTTTCGCTGCGGTGTTATTTTAAAACTGCGATATTTTCTAAGATACTCATTGAAATCAAATGATGTAAAGGGCAAATTTCTTTTAAATTAAATACTTGTGATGAATAACGTATTTATTTGGATAAGGATTAATATAATCTTTATGAAAACACCTTCACAAATAATGATTTATTTTAGAACAAATTTGGTTAGCATAAAAAAGGTTATAGTGAGCCAACCTTAAAAGATAGACATATGCTGTCGCGGACTTTTTTTTAGAACTTTTAAAGGGGAACAATTCTGTCATACATTATTTTAGCGAAACTTTAACCGTTTCCGCAGCGCACGCAGCGGAAGTTCTCAAAAGGAAAAAAATACCCCCGATTTTGAAACATTATTTATTGGTGCTCCGCTCCTATTGGTCGTAGCGTGATGTTATGTAGCCTATAGCCTTCCTGGATAAATGGGCTTTCTAAAACTGAAAGAATTAATCAAATCGGACCAGTAGTTCCTGAGATTAGCGCGTTCAACCAAACAAACAAACAAACAAACTCTTCAGCTTTATATATTAGTATAGATTAAATTAAAATGAACAGAATAGGCAATAGTTATATTAAAATAAGGTTGTGTCACAATAATGTGATTTGATATTGCAGGTGATGGTGGGCGCGTATGGCACGACCAGCGCTGGCGGGCGCAGCGCTCTGCTGCCCGCCCCGGGACCTGCGACGACGGCCGCCAAGGCTGTCATCTCCAGGGGGCCGACGCGCAACGCCAACGGAGCCAAGGAGACAGAGGGGCCCCCCGTCACAGTGTTTATAGGTGGGTTTCCTATTTCAGCTCAATTAATATAATACACATAAGCAGTGATGGCCTCGAGGTTTAGGCGCGCGGTCGAGAATTTCGGCGGTAGCAGGTTCAAACCCCCAGGCACACACCTCTGACTTTTAGAATTTCTTAGGTGTGTAGTCCGCCAACCCGCACTAGGCCAGCGTGGTGGACTAAGGCCTAAACCCTCTCAGTTGTAGAGGAGGCCCGTGCCCAGCAGTGAGACGTATTTGGGCTGATGATGATGAATATAATACACACAAACTCACGCCTTCACATACCAAGGACACCTGGGATCTCCCAATCACTCAGTAAAAGTAGCGTATGGAAGTGGTTTTATTTCGAGATGTAAGCTACTCACAAACCAAACATATAAATTTGTCTAGCTGTTTGAGTGTAAGATGTAACACATTTACACATTCGCCAACTTTGACGTTTATTAACAGCCCCATGGCTCAGTTTGCAGTTCGCGAAACGAGAGGTTGCGTGTTGGATCCCCGCACCGAGACAAAATGTTTGTAAGACTGAAAAAGTTTCTTGTATTTTCTGATACCCACAACACAAGACTTGTATGTTAGTGTGGGGTCAGAACTATGTACGTGACAGTTGGATGTATTTACGTGCCCAGCAGTGGGACGTATTTGGGCTGATGATGATGATGATGATATGATCACGTACTTTAACGGTGAAGGAAAACATCGTGATGAAACCTGCACACCTAAAACTTCTTAGGAATTTCTTAGGTGTGTAGTCCGCCAACCCGCACTAGGCCAGCGTGGTGCACTAAGGCCTAAACCCTCTCAATGGTAGAGGAGGCCCGTGCCCAGCAGTGGGACGTATATGGGCTGATGATGATGATGATGATACGTCCACCACGCTTGTCTAGTGCGGGTTGGCGGACTACACACCTAAGAAATTCCTAAGAATTTTTTAGGTGTACAGGTTTCCTCACTAAATTTTCTTTTACCTTTAGTCAGTGATAATTCATTGTGAATACACACATAACTTCCAAAAGTCTGACGCCTGGGATTGGAGCCCCTGACCGCACTTCTTGATGTTTATCATGTGTATATTCTCTCCGCAGGCAACATATCGTCCCGCGCGCCCGACGTGATGATCCGCGCGCTGCTGACGGCGTGCGGGCCGGTGCTGAGCTGGAAGCGCGTGTCCACGTTCGGCTTCAGCGAGTTCGCCAACCCCGAGGCGGCGCTGCGCTGCGTGCGCCTGCTCAACAACCGAGCGCTCGCCGACAAGAAGCTGCTGGCCAGGACCGATGGCAAGATGCAGGCGCTCGTCGACAATTATAAGAGTAAGTTTTACTTGTGGAATTGTTACACCGGGCAATCGCTTTTGAGCAATATGTTTGGGGAGAGGGACGGGGGTAGATTAAGATTTTTAGGTGTACTCCGGAGTGTTAGGAATTATTTATCACATATTTTAGTGGTTGGGAGCTGGTAATATTAACAAGGAATCAGACTAGGTATATACAGGGAATATGTCAAAGTCAAAATCACCTTTATTCAAATAGACTTTTACAAGTGCTTTTGAATCGTCAAGTAAGTTTTTGTTTTTAAACTATTTATATTTATGAACACCATTAACGATTAATAGCATTGATAGACTAGGAATAGCCACTCTTTATAATGAAACATAAATAATAATATGTATAGGGGCAAAACAATTTTAGCTTAATTTGATAGCACCATAGGCAAACAAGAAAGAGTTAAACAGAGATTTTACCAAGTTTAAGGCATCTCCTCTTGTTAATAATATAAATCAATTCAGAAAAATGCCAGAAAGTACCCAGCGCTTATGTTTTAAGCGCTAGCAATTTGAACAAGAGTGTGGTGTTAAGAGCATAGAAACTAATAATAACAGAAATTGTTTTTATGTGCAGCGGAGCAGCGTTCTAAGCTGGAGGAGGGCGGGTCCGGCGGCGGGGGCGGTGGGGGCGGCGGGAGTGGCGGGGAGGGGGACGCGTCGTACCTCGACGCTCGGCAGAGGGCGCTGGACGACGCCGCCGCCAGGAGGCTCGACCAGATCGTGCGGGACTACCAGCACGAGATCAACAACTACGAAACCATACAGAAAGGTCACCTACCCACACATACAACTCTATACATTCATGTGCTATTTGTTAAATATCTCCAATAAGGAGCATTGACTGAATTTGATCAATGCTGTTTTTTACTGTACACAAAAGGTGGGGATACTGTGACAAGGATATCAATGAAAAAATCAATATCAATTAAATTAGATTGCAACACTTAATTAAAAATTTCTAGGCTATTTGTATAGTTTATTTTGTATCATCAGCAACCATCTACTTTGATCATCATACAACAGTGTGTCAAACACATTATCAAGTAGACATCAAATCTTGTTAGCTAAATTATTTTTTTTCAATACAGAGGAGGCGATATCAAAGACAGCCCGCGTCCTCGAGGAAGCAGACATATCAGAGGAGAAACGTGACGTTATCCACCGCGAGATTGGCAAGTTCCGCGAGAGCATGAAGGTAACGACCCGCGTGGCCCCCGCGCGACCCACTCGCGGTCCCCCACGTGACCCCCCAATACTGTGCAAGTGTTTAATGTCGCCAGAGAGCCGAGCACGACACACTCCTTAGTTTGCTAATGCATCGGTTTGTCATATGGGACACTTGAACATTATCAATATTTATTTAGTCATTCTAAATCTGGAAAAAGTTGTCTCGGGTTCTGCAATATATGATTTTAAACTAAAATATTTTAACCTTTATTTGTTAGGCTAAATCAGTAGTATTGGTATTTGGTAGTATAGAGTTCTTAAAATGATTTATTAGTGACTGTAGTTTCAATTAATGTTCTGGTAACTAGTGATGACTGTCTAGTATTTAGAAACTGATGAATTCTATAGAATTGGTTATCTTATTCTTTGTACTTGAGAAATTTTGTATTTTTCATAATAATTTCGAAGTAATTATGAACACTATTAAATATATTTAGCGTACATTGCGAGTTCACTACGACAGTAGGTAGCGACGTTCCCATGTGACGCACCGATGTATAAGATACATAGTGAAATGTTAGTATAATGTTGTTGGTAAAGTGGTTTCGGTTGTTGTGTTCGGCACTGACAATGTTGCGGTGTTAGGTGCCGGCGTCGGTGTGGCGGCGCCACCTCCCAGCGGAGCGGTGAGTTGCATACACACCATGTATATCTCACACATTCACGCGCCGCTGTTTGGGAACTACAAATGTCTAGACTTTATTTCAACACCTATGTACACAATACAAGAGGAATGCTCATGAATATTAATCTAAAAAATAATAATTGATTGTTGAAATTTTATTTCTATACTTAACGCGTAGTGTAAAGTGAACTCTGACAGTTCAGGTCATGACCTCTAGCGTCAGCTGATTTATTTGCTTTACATTGCGTTTTTTAAATAAATATGGGCTAGTGACTATTTTTAATGATTAATCAAGTTTTTAAATAGAAATATTGGATTCAATTTGTGGTGTCAGGGTATTAGGTCATTAACCCTACCATTCGATGTCGTACTATTCATTCCCCTAGTATCAAGTATGTTGTGCTGTTCAATATTAACCAAACATTTTGGTAATATTGCCTGCCATAGGAATTTGCCATGTTCAAACCATTAAAGGTATTTATATTTGTTTTTGGGTCATAGTTGGAAAAAAGGACTATAATGTCACTTATTTCAAATATGCTAAAATTTTAATATTTAAAAGAGAGATAGGGACAAAATGTTTCTGTTTTCTTAAAAAAAAGTTGTTCCATGATGAACTAATTATTTGGGAGTTTGTGAATTTCACCGTTAAAAAAATAATAATATATATTGTAATCACCATTGATCCCACAAACGGCGGCGCATGTGAAAACGAAGATGAATGAAAGTCTTAGGTTAGGAATCAATTTCTCTTTACGATTTCTTTTATTTCGCATATTCGCATTTCCTGTCAAATTGCTGTTTGTTTATCTTCATATTTTATCGGATATGGCTTAATACTGTCATATGTATATAACAACTCATATACAATATATATTTTGGCTGTTCAAGATAAATAGCAATGTCACGTCAGGTTTATATTTGAGGTAGTTACGAAGATCCACGGCACATTTATACAGAATACGGGTGTTTTTTTTTTGTTACATATATATTATTATTTCATTATATTTTTCTTCCTTAAGTATAGATATGCGACTCAATTCTGAGTGAAACGGAACGTGAATTTAATGAAGTATGAAATCTTTGTTAATTTTGTAGACCATTACACGATAAGTATAGTTGGAGCAATTTAATACAACATTTTTAGATTTCTCTTGAGAAACTTTTTCTAAAGGTTTTTTTAACTACAGTTTTGTCTGAAAAAAAAAACTTTCGATTTTATTCATAAAAACTGCACTACAGTTTCACGGTATTTTGTATTTTTTTAAATGCTTCTATCAGTGGCTCGGAAACTCCGTTAAGCTGTGGAACGTTAGGCTGACACATTGATGTATTTTATAATCAGATGGGCATTTTGATAAAGAACTAGTACGGTTAATTTACAGGCAGTCTTATGGGGTAAAAATTATTGTTAAGTCACTTAAAAAATTTGTGTGTAGTCTCACTAAAACATATGTCGTCACATTATTGTAGTAAAACATCCATGTGTATGAAACTTATCGATACAAGAGAGTGATACGTTCCGTTACACTCAGAAGGATCGCAAGTCGCGAGTCCACATTCGTGAGTTGTGGGCGAGCGACACGCCGGCCGCCACTGCGCACTTTTGACGATGTCGATTGGAGGATTTTATACGATGAAAATAAAATCTTGCCATTTATTTGTAATAATAGTATGGAATAGAACCTATTATTTTCAACAGTGGGTTTTGGATATAGGTGTGTAGTTAATGAGTTAATGTTATATGTAGATAGTCTTTTAAAAGTCGCTTATTACTTTGAAAAATAGGACGACTATGTGTGTCAGTTGATTGTCACTGTTATAATTCTGACATGGCATATTTTTGACGTTAAAGATGTACTGTGCATGTATGTCGCGTCAATATTAGTTGTTTTTTTGGAAACTGAGCCTATGAAACGTCGAAATTAGTTTTTTTTTTGTGAAAACTGAGCATATGTAACGTCAAAATTAGTTGTTTATTTGGAAAGTGAGCGTATTTAACGTCAAAAGTAGGTGGTTATTTAGTTATTTATTGCGAGAGTGTGTATAGAACGCGATAGTTGCCGGTTGTTAGTAGTGTGAGAGTGCGCGGCGGCGGTCGAGCGCCAACAGCAGCGCGGAGGCGGCGGCGGCGGCGGCAGTAAGTAGCGCCGCGGCTTTCAGGTGCAGCGCGCAGCCCCACCACACGTATGCAACACATACACTATATGCAACACAGCTGCGGGCGCGAGCTCACACGTCCCAGTCTAACCCCTCCGAGACCCTTCACAATCATGCCACCGATGAGGCCCTTCACCCTATCATAAACTTTTATGTTTTTGTATTAAAAATTACATTATTTAAGTGATTAATATTGAGTATTTGGCATCTGTCCCTATTCCAGTGTAAGGCCTATGCACTGTGTTCTATTTTATTACTTTCCCCCACGTCATGTCAGTTTCAGGGTGCGCCTGTTTATGACACTTAAATGTTTTCTCCTCTTTTCCTATTCTTTTTTTTTTTCAAATCATCTTAAGGCAAAAATAAATCATTGTTCTGTCTAAGCAAATCATCAGTTATTCGTTCGTACAAAATGAGCCAATTGAGTTACTCCCCCAAAAGTCTCGCGGCCGCAGCATTTATTTGATCGATATTGTTATACATAATGAATGTGCTATCATGTCCCACATTTACATCTAGTGAAAATCACGTGACGCACAAGCTGACTGTCTTTCGCACATCAAACACTTTTTACATAACAGTAGAGTTAAAATTTGACTAAACTTCCCTGTAGTGAATGGTAGGACAATATAGTAATCAATATCAATCAATATTGCAGTATTTTTTGGATTTTGAACATTTTACATCTAATAATTTACAAAATGTGGGCATCATTTCAAAGTGATATTGTTGACTTTTCTAGGCCGTAAAAGAATTTTAAAAAAAAGTGTAGTAAGAATAGATTTATTTTGGACTGTAGTACACGGTAAAGGCAATTTTTCATCAAATTTGATTCTTTAGGTATAAGCACAGATAAAAAAAATAAGCTCTATTTGTCTAAATTGACTGATGTGTTTAATTCTTTATTTTTATCGTGTGCTATTAACCTCGTAACCTCAACTGAGCATGTATATGTATATACACAGCTAGTCCTTTAACAAAAATGTTTAGATACATTGCGTGTTCGGTGTGCGAGCGAGACAGTCGCAGGTGTGCGTCCGTAACACGGAGCGTTAGAGCGAGACAGGCATATTTTTGCGCGCAGGAGGAGGCGGACGTGGTGGTGCGCCGCAAGCGCGAGCCCAAGGACGAGGCGCGCGAGAAGGAGCGCGACAGAGACAGGGATAGAGAGCGCGAGCGCCCCACCGAGAGGGAGCGGGACAGGGATAGAGAGCGCGATAAGGAGAGGGAGCGAGAGCGGGACAAGGACAGGAGGCGTCGGAGCGTGTCTAGGTAGACTGGGAAATACTTATTTAATTTAAAGCTTTAAATTGAGCTGAGTGTTGAACAAGTAGAATAAGTAAGTAATGCGGTTATAATATTTCGACCACTTCTTGGAATGTGAGCCAACAATCTATCTATAGATTCTATCATCAGCCCATATACGGCCCACTGTTGGGCACGGGCACCCTCTACAACTGAGAGAGTTTAGGCTTTATAAAAAACTTAAGACTATAATTTTCTTAAATTCCTAACCATTCACGGATCTGTAATATTTTTTTTTCGGCTAGCTGAATGTATGCACGCGTAGAATTTTGTTTCAAAACGAATATTTTATATATCGAGGCTTCGTATCCCTTGCAATAGGATAAACTGGACCTGAATGTTGTTTTTGTGCAGGAGCAAGGATCGTCGCGAAGATCGCGACAAGGAGCGCGAGCGAGAACGAGAGGAACGAGAACGCGATCGCGAACGAGAACGCGAACGGGAACGGGAGAGGGAGAGGTAAATTTACGAGTACACTGCACTCTAACTTTTACTAGAACTAGAAAGTACGAGAGACTTAACTGTCGACTGTCTCGTAGTCTCGCTACTCAAGTATGTGCCGTGCGATCCAGAGGTCCCGGGTTCGATGTCCCGGTCGGGAATCTTGGCTTTTTCCATTACTAAATACTCTGTAGCAGAGCGGAACAATGTAGAAAAACGGCAATAAGCTTGCCTCCTATTATGTGGCGAAATGCACCTCTGCCTATCCATTCGGGTAATATGTACATGCGTGAGATTATGCATGTATGTACTTCGCTGACAACGAAGCGAACAAAGTCATTTTTCCGTCAGTTATAACGCCGAACTAATGTAGTTTGGTTATAAGACTGACTGCCTCGTGGTCTCGCGGCACAAGTATGTGCCGTGCGATCTAGAGGTCCTGGGTTCGATTCCCGGGTTGAGTAGTGTTATTGAGTTGTTCCATTAGGAAATTCTCAGTAGCGGCACGGAGTCTGGAAATGTGCCCGAAAAATAGCATTAGGCTCGCCCCCTATTACTTGGGACTGATACATACCTAGCGATATGTGGGTGCAGAAATGCACCTCTGCGGTCTGCCTACCCCTTCGGGGAATACAGGCGTGAGGTTATGTATGTATGTTATAAGAATGAATGTTTTATTTTCTTGCAGGGAATTACGCGAGAGAGAACGAGAGAGAGAGCTTCGGGAAAGGGAGAGAGAACGCGAGAGGGAAAGAGAAAGGTGAGTTATAGGTTAATGTTACGTGAGGCCTGAGGGGTGTTTTTGAAGGGTTGCAAATAAAATCCTCATTCCAACTTCCGAATTGTCGAGTATATTTCTTGATCCTTCTTCGGTAGTTGCGAAACAAATAACAAATTTCAAAAATATGTATATAATTTTAGGGCTGGCTCCGAATAGAGGGTGCGAGCCGTAACAAACACTTGGCCTCGGCCAATCACAGTACAGTATTTAATATAGATACAACAATAGATTTAAATCTACAGATGGCTCCTTTATGCACATTGTCTGTCTCACTCTTATTATTTATGTCTCACTCTAATCATTAACATAGAATTCATCATCATCATCAGCCCTTATACGTCCCACTGCTGGGCATAAGTCTCCTCTACAACTGAGACGGTTGTAAAAGTAGTGATGGTCTCGAGGTTTAAGCGCGCGGTCTAGAATCTCGGCGGTCGCAGGTTCAAACACCAGGCACGCACCTCTGACATTTCGAAGTTATGTGTGTATTCACAATGAATTATCACTTGCTTTAACGGTGAAGGAAAACATCGTGATGAAACCTGCACACCTAAGAGTTCCTAGGTGTGTAGTCCGCCAACCCGCACTAGGCCAGCGTGGTGGACTAAGGCCTAAACCCTCTCGGTTGTAGAGGAGGCCCGTGCTCAGCAGTGGGACGTATATGGGCTGATGATAATAATAATAATGATATAGAAATGTTCTACGGCGGCTCTTTTGTCCGTAACAGTTTTCTTAATTGTCACAAGGTTGTATCTCGTCGGACTAGTGAATTTCCGACCAATAGACACCGGTCTATATGCAAATGTTCAGTCTAACGTGGCGTATTGTTTCTGAGTTGGTTGTCGAGTAACGCGATAACGTTTACAGCCACACTTTGATTGCGGTACACGCGTCTTCAAAATTATTAATGTTACTAAGTATTTTACGCTAAGATTTGTGTTCTGAACGAACAGTCGCTTAGAAATTTCTCGATTTTTTTTAAACATTTGGAACTAGACTAGTGTTTATCTTCAGCCCATATACGTCCCACTGCTGGGCACGGGTCTCCTCTACAACTGAGAGAGTTTAGGCCTTAGTCCACTACGCTGGCCTAGTGCGGGTTGGCGGGCTACACACCTAAGAAATTCCTTAGAACTTTTAGGTGTGCAGGTTTCATCACGACTTTAGTGTTTAAGTATTTGATATTATAATTCACACATAACTTCGAAAAGTCAGATGGGTTTAAACCCGCCATTTTTTTCCTCGCGGCTTTATCTCGAGGCCGTGATGGCTTGTTGTTGCAGTAAATTTAAAGGATAAAGTGGATTAATCACTTACTTTTACCTTTTTATAAGTAATAGAAGGCTATTGTCAACTTTGATTGAAAAATACCTCTATTAAACATAATTTTACAAGCGCTTTCCACACGACTGTACGACAATAAAGGGGCAATAAATCGCCTACAGCATTATTACGGCACGTTCGATAAAACTCGCACGAAACAGTTGGTATCGTGATATGTGACTATGGTGGTGTTACCAGTGTTTAGAGTACTGTCTATACATCCGTTCATACGCACCAGATATGAAATCGAGAGGGACAAGAGGGCTGCTAACGGGTACTCTGTGTTTTAGTTTTTTTTTCATCATACTCGAATTTAATAGAAAGATCATCATCAGCCCATATACGTCCCATTGCTGGGCACGGGTCCCTTGTACAACTGGTTTAGGCCTTAGTCCACCACGCTGGCCTAGTGCGATTTGGCGGATTACACACCTAAGAAATTCCTAAGACTTAGGTGTCCAGGTTTCCTCACGATGTTTTCCTTGACCGTTAAAGCAAGTGATAATTCATTGTAAATACATACTAAACTTCGAAAAGTCATGTGCCCAGGATTTTATCCCTCGACCGTCGAGATTCTCAACCGCGCGCTTAAACCTCGAGGCCATTACTGCTTTTTAAAACGATTGATTCCTAAATAGGTGATCAACCTGTATTTATCCTATGCGCGTTACTGTTGTCCACAAATTTTTGTTTTGGGTCTGGATGTTTGTAAGACTGAAATGACTATCTTAGTTTGGGGTCACAACTACGCATGTGACTGTTGGCTGTAATTATTATTTCTTATTTATAAACTCGTTATCGAATGATTTTTTAATTAATTAACATACCTGCATCTAATGTTCTACAAGACTTCTCCTGTAAACATTTTTTATGCGCCCAAAAGCCTTATATATAATCCTAAAAACAAATAAATGAAATAATTTTGTATTGTGGCTGTAAGAGACTGCAAAAGAATTTTCACGTCCAACTATGCAGAACTAAAGAAAACCGTTTGAGAATGACCTAAAAGTACAATTACTGTTTAAAGAAACAAACAATAAAGTTATATTCCGTTTAATTTATTTAATTAATTTCAGATAGTAAATATAGCAAAAAAGCTTGGAAAAATAGGTTGGAATTTATTTATTTATTTTACTATATCATGTTTTAGGGAGCGCGAGCGTGAACGGGAACGCGACCGCGAGCGTTCGAGGGAGCGCGACAGAGACAGGGAGAGGGAGCGCGAGAGGGACAGGGAGAGGTCGCGCGGTCGCAGCCGCAGCGAGGCGGACTCGCGCCGGGAGAAGGAGATGGAAGAGGAACAGAGAGAGAAAAAGCGACTCGAAAAGAAGGCCAGGGAGAAGGAGGCGGCTTATCAGGAGCGGTGAGTCTTTTTTGCATATTGACTGTTTATCGCATATCATTATGTTTTCGACGCTCAAATTTTGCTGTATTCATTTTTTTATAAATTATTTTGTTCGTTTTTATTTGCCTAATATATTTTTTTTATTTCACTCACATAATTGATCACACAACATCATCTATATTTTTTCTGTTAATAAATGTTTCCTTCATTTTCTATTGCAGACTACGCAACTGGGAGGCGCGCGAGCGTCGCAAGGCGAAGGAGTACGAGAAGGAGAAAGAGAGGGAGCGATGTCGCGAAGAGGAGAGGGAGAAGGAGGCCAAGAGGCTCAAAGAGTTCCTCGAGGACTATGACGACGAGCGGGATGATCACAAATATTACAAGTGAGTTGGTTTATGAGCGTATCGTGGAATTAAATAATTTTTGTATTGAACCGTGTGACGGTCTATGGGATTTTAATTTTTGTACTTGGTGTATATTATTAATATTATACATACTTCACTCTATGTATGTGGGTAGGCAGAGGTATACTTCCATACCATATACCCATATGCATCTACTGCGTTTGAAGGTTTAAGTTTATCGTCGATTTTTCCTCTTTTGTGATATAATATGCCCTCAAAATCGAGTAGGGAAATATCAAAATAAAACCTGTGTTAGAGCTTTCCACAAGTAATTTTTGTTATTTGCTTGTAATTGTTTTAGTTTACTTTTATTGATTTATTTATTGTTGCAAATAACGTACAGACAGATAAATATAATTATTATAGAACAGACTATGAACTATATGAAATATTAAATTTGACCGTTGGTACTTAAAAGAAGTAACTCTGAAAATTAAGCACCAAATTCCTTTTATTTGTACAAGTTGAGTAAAAAGTGTGTAAAGTCTACTAACTCGAATGAGCCGCATTGGCTTTTAAACATACATACATACATACATAACCTCACGCCTGTATTCCCCGAAGGGGTAGGCAGAGGTGCATTCCTGCACCCACATTTCGCCAAGTATGTATCAGTCCCACGTAACAGGGGGCGAGCCTATTGCCGTTTTTCGGGCACATTTCCAGACTCCGTGCTGTTACTGAGAATTTCGTAATTGAAAAACCCAATAACACATTGCCCGACCCAGGAATCGAACCCAGGACCTCTAGATCACACGGCGCATACTTGTACAGCGAGACCACGAGGCAGTCTTGTACTCCTACTTTTGCCGCACCATCAAGCTGTGGAATAGTTTGCCGGCTCACGTGTTCCCTCCTTCCTGTGATCCTGGATCCTTTAAGCGAAGCGTGAAGAAGCATTTGTGCGGGCCGGCATGATTGTGTCGACCAGCGGGTGACCATCGTTTCTCGCTGGTCGGTATTATTTTTCTGGACCCCACTGTGCTTACTATCAGGTATAGTGGAGTCACTTTGCCGTGCCAGAATAATAATAAAAAAAAGTAGCAATAATGATGTTGACGTCTATGATGATGATGAATGATGTTGATGATGATAATGATGACGTAAACGGCGCAGGGGCAAGGAGCTGCAGCGGCGGCTGGGCGCGCGCGTGCGCGAGGCGGAGAGCGACGCGCGCGAGCGGGAGCGCGAGCAGCACGACCTGCACGCGCTCCGGAACCACATCTTCGCAGACAAGCCGCCCGACGACCCCGCCGCCACCGCCGCCTTCGAGAAGGTACCGACAGCCTGCCATGGCCCAGCCATTCTCACACTGCCTCTTCGGGACCAGTGTTGGGCAAAAGTTAATTGAACTAACAATTAACAATTAATTAATTGTTTATTGTTGCCACTGCAATTAACAATTAATTAATTGTTCCTTGTCATTTTCACAATAGCAATTAATCAATTGTTAATTGCAGTGGCAGCAATTAACAATTAAATTAATTGCAATTAACTTTTGCCCAACTCTGTTCGTGACCCACTGAATACTCTAAACCCAAGCTGGTCACCGCTTACGGATAGTTACGATGCGTCGATCGATAGTAGGTATTATTTTTAAAACAAGGCGGGAATGTTGCAACCCTGTATTTTATTTTGATGGTTCGATACCGGGTCGCGACCCGGCAAATGGAAAACGCTGCTCTATAGTATTCATATGTATCATATTCATGTTCACAGTAGCTCGAAAAGATGTAAAGTGCTTCACTTGGAAACTGAAAAATTTAAAGCGACATTTGAATATTAAAATTTCGCCTTGAATTTTTCAATCATTTTTCTTGTAGAAAAAATAAATGATGGGAAAAATAACTCAAAAAAAAACATTTTTTTCCGTGCTGTTACTGAGAATTTCCTAATGACAAAACCCACTAACATTGTCCGACCCGGGACCTGTAGATCGCATGGCTCACACTTGAGCCGCGGGACCACGTGGCAATCCATGAATGAATATGGTCAATGTAGAGACACATACATACATAAACTCACGCCTGTATTCCCCGAAGGGGTAGGCAGAGGTGCATTTCTGCACCCACATTTCGCCAGGTATGTATCAGTCCCACGTAATAGGGGGCGAGCCTATTGCCGTTTTTCGGGCACAATTCCAGACTCCGTGCTGCTACTGAGAATTTCCTAATGGAAAAACCCAACAACACTTTGCCCGACCCGGGAATCGAACCCAGGACCTCTAGATCGCTCGGCACATACTTGTACCGCGAGACCACGAGGCAGTCAATGTAGAGATCAATTGTTTAACCCTATTAATTGGTCTGCGATGTTAGAGAAGATGAAATAAATAAAATTTGTATGCACAACCAATATATATGATCATAGTTGATTTCCCAACCAAACAATAATTAAATGACATTGGTAATGAATAAAGATTATTATTTATTTATTTAAAAAAATGACATGGTATACTTTCAGGCTAAACGTGAACAAGAAGAATTGTATAAACCACGGCTGCTCATAGACGTCAGTTTGCAAGTGGAGCAGCAGCGAGAGAGAGAGGAACAACGCGCCAGGCAACGGGAAGAGGCGCGCAGAGAAGTAACTATATTACTATTTTTCTCGCTAATATGTCCTAGGTGCTATAAATACCAGTCATATAAACCTCATAGGTGCTAAACTTGATAAAAATGTTGCTTACATTTACTTTTCTTTCCATGCAATTTTTTTCTTTAATTCTCCGTTTTATTCCAAAATTTACAAAACGAACGGACGGAAACGCCATGTCGGTTTCTGGGCCTCTGTGGCACCTTTGACCATTTGGTAAAAAGTTTCAGTACCAAGTGCTAATTTAAAATGTATTTATTTCTAGGCTCGAGAGAGACTGGCCCGAGAGAAGGAGAGGTATCTGCGAGCACAGGCGTCCAGGCAGTTACCCACAGAGGCTGAACCCATAGACTCAGATGACAGGTGACATTTTATAACTATTTTACAAACTGATCATACTGATATGTGATGGTAAGCAAAAAGGTGTGAAACGTTTAAAGCTATGTTGCACCTGTAGTGTTTTTGTATACTTGTCTCGGGAACACGGGTAGTGGGAGACAGTCTTGTGCGAGCCGGTGGCGAGAGCGGACGTGTTACCCTGACTGCTGGTGAAATAACGAGCCAATACTTTACCCTTGTGAAGGCACAAGTACTACAGCACCCGTTGACAGTAAAACATAGCCTCAGACACATAAAAGGCAGGCTTATAGTTAACATCTTATGTCCATGACGAAGGCTTTTGTAATAAGTGATTTTTTTTAATGGATAAATGAAGTTATTATAAAAAAGTCTCAATCAATTGGTTCATTGTTACACTATCATAATAAATCAATAAGTGTAGAAATGATAACTACTATTTCTTACTAGGAAACATAATAATGTATTCTAAATTAGATGTAAAATAATAATAGCGATAACCTTATTAATGGTTCATATTTTTGTTCATAATGTGCAATTATTATATAACACAAAAGTTTATGAACGCGCAATGGAAAGCGTATTTTATTTTACGTAGAGGGGTCATTGACCTCCAGGATCAGCTGATGACATCGATATGTTATGTTTTTTATTATAATTTATCATTATTATATTGGTTACGCGAAGACATATTTAATGATACAGCTCAATCAGGGATGTAGTCTTGTTTTTTTTTCAATCATATGCTCAATAATATTTTATCTCAATGGAACTTTTAATGAAGCAGATTTAAAAAAAAAACACATTGCTGTTATTGTTATAATGTTTAGCCAATATGAAGATTTTTAGTAACATGGGCTGTGTACGTAATTTTTGATATATTTAGATTTACGTCATAAAAGTTTGTAAATGCTGCTCTAAATGTGATATGCCCATTGCCCAGTGTTTATAGCATTTTGTTTTGTCCCCAGCGGCGGCGGTGCAGAAGCGGCGGCCCTGTCCCCGCACTCGGTGGCGTCTGCGGCGGCGTCCCGCGCGTCCCCCCCGTCGCCCCCCACGCCGGCGTCGGGCAACTCCCCCGGCACGCCCCCGCGCGCGCACCGACACCGGCACCGGCACCACCACCACCACCACCCGCCCACCACGCCGCGGGAACAGGTACCTACACACACACACACACCGACACCGGCACCGGCACCACCACCACCACCACCCGCCCACCACGCCGCGGGAACAGGTACCTACACACACACACACACCGACACCGCCACCGGCACCACCACCACCACCCCCCGCCCACCACGCCGCGGGAACAGGTACCTACACACACACACACACCGACACCGGCACCGGCACCACCACCACCACCACCCGCCCACCACGCCGCGGGAACAGGTACCTACACACACACACACACCGACACCGGCACCGGCACCACCACCACCACCACCCGCCCACCACGCCGCGGGAACAGGTACCTACACACACACACACACACCGACACCGGCACCGGCACCACCACCACCACCCGCCCACCACGCCGCGGGAACAGGTACCTACACACACACACACCGACACCGGCACCGGCACCACCACCACCACCACCCGCCCACCACGCCGCGGGAACAGGTACCTACACACACACACACACCGACACCGGCACCGGCACCACCACCACCACCACCCGCCCACCACGCCGCGGGAACAGGTACCTACACACACACACACACCGACACCGGCACCGGCACCACCACCACCACCACCCGCCCACCACGCCGCGGGAACAGGTACCTACACACACACACACACCGACACCGGCACCGGCACCACCACCACCACCACCCGCCCACCACGCCGCGGGAACAGGTACCTACACACACACACACACACCGACACCGGCACCGGCACCACCACCACCACCCGCCCACCACGCCGCGGGAACAGGTACCTACACACACACACACCGACACCGGCACCGGCACCACCACCACCACCACCCGCCCACCACGCCGCGGGAACAGGTACCTACACACACACACACCGACACCGGCACCGGCACCACCACCACCACCACCCGCCCACCACGCCGCGGGAACAGGTACTGCATACATACATACCAGTAGCGGTACTTCCATAGAAGCCCAAAAGCGCTAAACGTGAATTGTGTAATGTCTAGTTTATAATTGTTTATTGTGGAGTCATTTATACGTCAAATTGCTTTTGTTAAATAAAGATTTAAAGCTTAAAGATTATTATTCGGAATTTTGTAAGGCTAGCTACGCTTTTGGGCTTCTATGGAAGTACCGCCACTGATACATACGTACATAAATACATATACTCACTGTAACAACTACATAGTTTTATATTTTATCACATACATTATATGTTAAGAATATGTTTTATTTGCAGAGTCCAGATGGCGGATCGACGCCTCCACCACCAACGACGACAGTACACACACATGTAAGTTACATATTATTTTTAATGGCAATATAATCATACCTCATTCTCAGCCTATCGCCGTCCACTGCTGAACGAAGGGCTTCCCAAGTAGGCACCAACCATCCACCAACATACTTATATTCTGTCATACATCATAATCAGCTCATATTCATCCCACTCCTGGGCATGGCCTTCTACAACTGCGAGGGTTCAGGCTTTAGTCCAACATGCTGGACTAATCTCTATAATACATATTCCTAGTAAATTATACAGAATGCCTTTTATGCAGTGCTATTAGTATATTATGGAGGCAAGGAGAGACATGAATACTGCCAAAACACCCTGTTATATCTAAAATATTTCTTGAGTTGCAGAGTGGTGCGTCTGCAAACAGTTCTCCAATCACTATAAGCTTCAAGAATCATCATAAGCAGAGTCCAGGCAGCATCACCAACACACCAAACGGTAAGCCATCTTTCTTTACGGTATTTTGGTTTATCCAAAGATATTTTCATCCGCCTATATTGTTTCAAAAGGACAATAATTCTCCAACAACCCACAGAGAAATAATTAGACATGTATATGAATATTATACAACAGTACTTCTTTGTTAATTAGTTCCATAATAAGTTCCTCTTTACAAAAAGAGTGAATATTTTTTATTTTAAGCATAAGAAAAGGACAGACATAAGTCGGATGCAAATACCTTTTTAATTTTAGATCCAATTCATACAAGAATATAATAATTAAACTTTCTTTTTTTCGACACTGAGTGGTAGCGACTATTGCTCTATCTAAGCTAAATTGTGCAATTTAGGCAAAGCTAGTTTAAAAAAAGGCTAGAAAAACATTTTACTGGTCATACAACTTTATCAGGACGTTACTTTGACGTCAACGTACCACGATACAATATCATAGTGGAACATTTTCCCACATTTACTTAGAAGATAAAAATACTTCCATAATTTTTAAATTTCCTTTAAATAATATCAGTGGCAAAAAGTAAAGTGAATGCTACGTAGAAATCGCTATTGCGAGCGGAAGGAATACCAATCAGTAATCAACCTTCATGTTTAGCCCGGCGTAATATACAATAATATTGTATAGCCAATATATACAATTGTATAGATTGGCTATTTGGGTGGCACAATCATCAGTTAAACTTTTTTTTAAGATCAATAAAATTATAGGTTGAGTATTGTGGGGTTATTTCAAATGCCATGGTATTTAGGCGCTTCTTTTTATCAGGTCTATCACAAAAACGTTTTTACGTAAGATGCTGTAAGTGATTTGCATTACTCCATCCCCGTATTTTATAAAGTATTTTTTTTTATTTCCTTTGGGTGCATTTGAAAACTTTACTGTTTGTCATGGATGGTTATGTATCTGTAATACTCTTCTGTAATTTTTTAATTATTGAAATTATTTTTTAGGAAAGTCCTGCAAATACAGGCGAAATTTTTAAACATATTCTATGGAGGTTCTAAATGCCATGATTACTGGACCATATATGATCTGAGACAAGAATTATGACATTTTTTTTTGTAGAAATATATTTACTATTTTTTTGTAATTGGTGGACTAGAAGAGTTTACCAGTATTCTAGTTTTGTCACAATAATTTTCTATAACATATAATTGCATATAATATGTACAATAAATTGAATTTTGTTTAAAAATATGCATTGAAATAATGAATATTCTTTTATTATTGACTACTTTTAATTTAATTATGTATTCCGGTTACAAATTCATTCATTTCAATTTGTGTATTGTTTAAAAATTCACCCAGTAATGTATTTAAAAATAGATATATTTTTGTTTATACAGTTGTTTTGGTAGACAGTTATTGTAGGTAATTTTATTGATTTGATGTTTTTTTGTTTATACATAGATAGTTTCTATTTGTTTTACTTTAATTTATTTTCGATTTCCTGTCTCGTAAATGTATTTCTTTGAGCATGTTGGTATGCAGAATCGTTTACGGCCAGCACTTGGCCGTTTTCTATTTGATGTTCTAGGTAGTTTCTAAGTGTATTGGTATCGAATTTTATTTTGTTGAAAGTTTCATAAATAAATTAACAATTGTTTTATTGCTTCATATAAACAATAGTCTCGACTCAGTTTTATCACGCTTGTATGTAAAGTAACGTTTAAGAAGGGAGTCACATTTATTCCTAGTCCTGTTAAGATATTATATTCTATTTTTTATGTATTGGGTAATACTACAGATGATTTTTTTCGTCTGACAGACATCCAGAACCCTCTCAGTTGTAGAGGTGGCCCGTGCCCAGCAGTGGGACGTATTTGGGCTGATGATGATGAGACATCCAGAACCAAAATAAAAAAAATGGTTGAAAAATTAATTTACATTAATGATAAGTCGGCAATATTTTATTACATCCTAAAAACATGGAATTAATTGTCAAGTGTATGTTATTTATTTTTCTGTTGCTATGTAAATTTATTTATGAAACTTTTTGTCCACGAGTTGTATGTAATGCATGGAGCATTTAGTCCGATTGCAATGAATGCACACATAGTGAGTAGTGGTATGTTTGTGCAGTGGAGGGGGTGCGCACGCGCCGCACGCACGCCGCCTTCGCCATGGACGACGACGACCCGCCCGCGCGTATGTATACACTTGTAGTCTACTCGCTACACTGCTACTACAAAACTACACTGACATTCTTTTGCTAGTTTAATTATAAGTCATGTTTGAATGAATGAATGTATCTTATCATGATGTAGAATCGTTAGCTTCGAATCTTGGTTCGATCCCCAGTTAAATACAAGATTTGTGTTGCGATATAGATTATGCTATATATCTACATACATACATAAACTCACGCCTGTATTCCCCGAAGGGGTAGGCAGAGGTGCATTTCTGCACCCACATTTCGTCAGGTATGTATCAGTCCCACGTAATAGGGGGCGAGCCTATTGCCGTTTTTTAGAGCACATTTCCAGACTACCGAGAATTTCCTAATGGAAAAACCCAATAACACTTTGCCCGACCCGGGAATCGAACCCAGGATCTCTAGATCGCTATATATCTATGAAAAGCTAATAGCCTGAATGTCAATACTACAATGAAAACTTGAATCTTTCTCTAACTCAATGTTTTGATGAAAGTTAATTTTGTTAAAATATGGAAAAATGCTCAAACCATACTTGTGCTTACCTATTACACTAAAACATAATCATTTAATTTCACAAAATACCATGTACCTTTACATTGCATTATTAAAACTATATATTTTTGTCATTAATAAGTATCGCCTCGTATAGCGGCACCGGGCAAAGATAAAAAGGACAAAGACAAAAAGAAGCCGGACCCGGCAGCGGAGAAAGAGAGCAAAAGCGCTGAGGAGAAACGGAAACACATAAAGAGCCTCATAGACAAGATACCCACGCAGAAAGAGCAGCTGTTTCAGTACAAACTTGACACGGCGCAGGTAAGAATACTCTTTCCCCTTTTTTTACTCCTTTCCCTATTCGATGCCCTGTTTGGACAATTGGTGCGAACACTTCCAAAAATTAAATAACAAAATAGCCAAGATAATGCCTATGTTTTACATGTGCTACGTTTGGATTGAAATAGTTAGTTTTCTGAAAAAAAAACGGATCAATATTGTTTTTTATACTTAAAAAACAATGTAAAATGCAATGTACTTCTAATAAAAAACAATCAGCCGATATTAGAGGTCACTGACCTGCTATATGTACGATGTACATTGCTGGCTGTATTGTTGAATTTGTATTTGAGGACTTTTGCTTTTGGAATCTTGTCTTTCCAATCTTGAAGGCGCGTTCTCGCACAATTAAGGAACACTGTTCTTTATTTTACCTTCTGATGTTTGCTAATATGTTATATACAGTCGAAACCAAATATAACGACATCAATGGAACCGTATATAAGCGATATACACAAGTAGTTATTAGTTTAGATAGAGATTCGGCCGGGACCTTGCCATTCGGTTGTTATGACCAATCCGTCGTTATAAAATACGTTGTTATAATCGGTTTTCACTGTTTTTAAAGTGTGCAAGTGCGAAAAGTATGCAACGGGGACATTCTTGAACAAATATGTTTGGGTTTCAAACAAGTGTAAATGGCGGAGACGAAAGTCAGTAATGCTAGACGTGCCACAGACTCGTACTAGCTTATTGATGGGGGCGCCTCTGACGCGGCCACTTCGCACTCTTAATCACGGTCATAATTTGTAGACATATTATATTGTACTCTAAGTGAATTCCAAGAATAGTTTGTCATACTACCGTATCGTCTTTTTGGTATGAGTAATTGTACTGTCTGACTGCCTCGTGGTCTCTCGGTACAAGTATGTGCCGTGCGATCTAGAGGTCCTGGGTACGATTCTCGGGTCGGGCAAAGTGTTATTGGGTTTTTCCATTAGGAAATTCTCGGTAACAGCACGGAGTCTGGAAATGTGCCCGAAAAACGGCAATAGGCTCGCCCCCTCTTACGTGGGACTGATACAAAACCTGGCGAAATGTGGGTGCAGAAATGCACCTCTGCCTACCCTTTCGGGGAATACAGGCGTGAGTTTATGTATGTATGTAATTGTACTGTATACGTTGACGTGACTACTTCGACGATGGTTTGCCGACATATAAAACAAAGTGTAATCGCAACCGGTTCGCAGATCGACAACACGCTGATGGAGAAGAAGATCCGGCCGTGGATCAACAAGAAGATCATCGAGTACATCGGCGAGCCGGAGCCCACGCTGGTGGACTTCATCTGCAGCAAGGTGGTGGCCGGCTCCGCGCCGCAGGGCATCCTCGACGACGTGCAGATGGTGCGCACCGACACTTCTTGCTGTTCACTATCTTACATCATCATCATCAGCCCATATGTCCCGCTGCTGGGCACGGGCCTCCTCTACAGCTAAAAGGGTTTAGGCCTTAATCCACCACGCTGGCCTAGTACGGGTTGGCGGACTACACACCTAAGAAATTCCTAAGAACTTTTAGGTGTGCAGGTTTCATCACGATGTTTTCCTTCACCGTTAAAGTACGTGATTATTTTTGTAAATAACTTCGAAAAGTAAGAGGTGTGTATTGATTTGAACCCGCGACTGTCTTGACCGCCTTCCCTAAACTTTGAGGCTATCACGACTTCTTACAATGAACTCAAATTCTCTGGTTAATTTAGCGTTAAAAGGGAGAAAAATGCTCATAGTACATTTTTTTATTTGTGTATTTATTATTGTACACGTTAACTACCCTCCCATCTATCACTTCTTTATGTCCATATTTCTCTAAAAATAGTCTTGAGCGATAAGACCGCCAATTGTACTTCAGATCCGTTTGTATATTGTTATATTCTTTGTATCTTACCGGCAATGTAAAAAAGTAAAACAATGCAAAAAAGAGTTTAAAAATAAACGAATCAAAATTAATGTGAAAGACTGCCTCGCGGTCTCGCGGTACATGTATGTGCCATGTGATCTAGAGGTCCTGGGTTCGATTCCCGGGTCGGGCAAAGTGTTATTGGGTTTTTCCATTAGGAAACTCTCAATAACAGCACGGAGTCTGGAAATGTGCCCGAAAAATGGCAAAAGGCTCGCCCCCTATTACGTGGGACTGATACATACCTGGCGAAATGTGGGTGTAGAAATGCACCTCTGCCTACCCCATCAGGGAATACAGGCGTGAGGTTATGTATGTATGTATCAGTGGCGGGACTTCCATAGAAGCCCAAAAACGTTAAACATTAATTGTGCAATGTCTAGTTTATATTTACTTATTATGGGGGCTTTACTTAACAAATTGCTATAGTAAAATAAAGATTTTAAGCCTAAAAAATATTATTTGGAATTTTAAAAGGCAAACTGGGCTTTTGGGCTTCTATGGAAGTACCGCCACTGGTATGTATGTATATTCTTTGTATCTTAGTGTGCAATGTAAAAAAGTAAAACAATGTAAAAAAGAGTTTAAAAAGAAATGAATAAAAATTCATGTAACCACTTTTGTATAAATTTCAACATAGTCACATACAATTTTTCGGGTTCAGGCAACATCTGTGTATACTTAGAGTTAAGAATAATTGTATTTGACTGGTGAAGATTGTAATCGGATTTCTCTGTCCAAATCGCTTTGACCTGATAGTACTGTATCTCTGCCATGCAAGCATGAAAGTCTTTATATACACACTCCCCTGCACTTTATTTATTCATTAAATATAATAATATATAGTTATTTACCCATGGTGTGTTGATTATGTCTCATTTCACCAATTGTAATTGTCTTTTTTACGTGAGGGTGAAACCTCATAGTTCAATATTTTGTCTGCCGCTTTGCTGTGGAGGGAAGTTGACAACTCTTTGTTTTCCAACTCCCCCTGTATATTATTTCTGATTAGTTTCGTCGCGGGATCATGACAAATTAGGTTCCCTTAGCCTTAGTAGGCTGAGCTTCAGAGCCGCTGTTGATCCTTGACCACAGGAGTTACAGTGGCGGGTGGGTGGTGGGATAGGAAAACTCCCATGGAACCGGTCTCGTTTAATAAGCTTCAATTAAAAACTCTGATGCTTTCTGATACAAGTTATAAAGCTGGCGCATTAATATGTACTCAAATATATGTAGTTAAATAGTTGTGTATAAATTTGTGGCTATGCAACAGGTGCTGGATGAAGAAGCGGAGGTTTTCGTGGTGAAGATGTGGCGCCTCCTCATCTACGAGCTGGAGGCCAAGCGCGCCGGCCTGCACGCCAAGTGAACACACACACACACATACAGGCACTCCACAACCATACATTGTATGTTGTACTACGGACCTACCTACACATGACATGACATAGTTACTGATTTGTGAGATTTTTTTACTGGTAACTCATATATGTACTGGCAACATCATAAAGAAAAATGAAAATTTTGTTAGTTACTAGGCTGCCTCATTGAATAATTTGAATTGAAGTGTAATTTAATGGTGACATAATGATGGTTAACATTTTAAATATTTTCAATGTTAATTTGAAATGTAGTTTATTTTATAAACTAGACGATAAATTTTATATGCATAACTTTTATTAGATACAAACATAATGGAAAAAAATGATATTACAATATCAATTCTACTTATTACAATTGTTTTTTGTATGTTGGTGTATAGTAAAAAAGAGATTAAATGGATATTGTCTAAACAATTTGTAACTTGTACTATATAAATAAATGATCAGTGTATGCTGTCAGTTAACAGCATAATATACTTAGATTAGTGTATGAGTAAAAAATGTATGGAAAAATTTGATGTTGGATAGTTTTTGGTGTTGTTTATATAAAGGAACATATAGTTGAACTCCTATGAATATTTTTACTCTTTTGTATATATGCTGGATTTAAAATGTCCTTAACATCCATTTTTGATATTGAGCTTCTGAGTAAAATATGGAGGAAATATTATATAGATTGGCCTCTAGTCTAAAACCGTTTATTGACATAACAGTTGTGTCTTATCCTAAGCAGCCCAAAAAGAATAAATCATTTCGTGTTACTGCTATCATCCACAGATATAGAGTGATATGGGGGCCGGCAATGTGGCATATTATAGCCCATAAATAAATTGAAATATAATTTCCATCACTTTGGCCCAAACAAGATTGATTGGCTTTTAATTTCTTTTTTCTTAGGTCTGATAAGGGTAATATCTTAGTATATAATAAAACAGGGATATTTGTAAATCATATCCTTCTGTTTAACATTTTGTGTAAGAAAAATTCTTGATGTCCCACTTTCAGGAATTAAGTATTGATGGTATATGAACCATTTCAGAAATATATATTCAACTAAAAGCCATTCCAAACCACCATAAGATAAATGGCTAATTTTATGGGTCATGTAGTACCACCTTTAAACTACTCTAAAGAGAATATTACTAATATTCTAGACTTCAATTAAGTACAATAAGATTTAGTACATTATGTGGGCATGATACATGGATGAAATGATGATATGGTATGTGCTTATTTTTAATTTTGACCATGCTTTTATACATACCAATGAAGACCAAAAAAAAACTGTAAAAATAGCACCAAGATTGTTAGAAGGTGAAGTAGAAGGGACAGTGTAGTGGGAAAAACATGCTATCTCCCTCGCCCATCATCAATCCAATTGAAGTGACGTCTTTATGCATATTGTGCATAAGATTTATGACTTTTGAAGGACATATAGTTTCTCGTCAGTTATCTTATTACAGCACAGAGTAAAAATTAGAAATATACAACTACCCTACTGTGAGGTGTAGTTTTGTGTAAAGCATTCAAGTTAGGAAATCTATGATTGTGAAAAAACATAAAGTCTCCTAAAAATGCTCCAAGATATAGCAATAATAGCAAAATGTATATTATTATAGACGTATTGGTTGAATTTATGTTGTGACTGCGCCAATACAATATCAAAATCAATCAAAAATGATTTTCAAAGCCGTGTATAGGTACGACGCATTAAAATTTATCTGATTTTGGGAATATGCTTAAAACTTGTATAGATGTTTCTACAAATATGTAGTTAGAATATGATTTAATTTGTGTCTGGTTTGGTCCAGTGGGTGCCACGGGATGTGTGTTATCGTGGTCATTTTCTGTCATATTTATTTTTTTAATTGTATATATAATAAATGTGGTATAGTACTGTATGTATCTTAATCATTTTGGGGGCGTTAGACAGAGACAAAAGCTGTTGGAATAATAAATTCCGGAGACTGCAAGTCTGATTAATGTTAGATAGTTCACTCGCTCAGCTGCTCACTCGCTCGGTCTTCCATTCGCCATTCACTCGTTCGTACAGTTCAGTTCATTCTCAAGTCTGGAGCCTGCAAAATGAAATATTAATTAGTTTTCTGACGCAACAATAGACTAGAATGGTTGTTTGTGAGTTTGTATGTCCGATTGTGTATGTATGTATGTGTGCGATTGTTTGTTGCGTTCATATTAGTGTAATGTTAAGTTTAATAATACCTCTTAGTAGATATAATAAATATTATTACTATGATTTGTTTTGTTTTATTTGCCCTGTGGCTTATACGGCTTCAGGTAAAATTCCCAAATCGGGCAGTTAACAGGTTTTTAGTTTAAAAACGTACTATAGTATTACAAAATTAAAAATGATCCAAGGATCAAATTACACATTTTGTTCAAAAAAAACAACTTCAATTACTCGTTTTGCGGAGTTTGTGTTGAAATAAAACCTTTTTTTGTTCGCAATTAGGAAAGTAACTTCAAAGTCACCTTTTGGAATCATTAACACCGTAGTCTGGCTCGTGACCAAGAAGAGAGGAGGTCGAAATGTTGGATAATAAAAGAAAACACGAATAATATCCTCAAATTAAGTAATTAAAAGTAAATTTCATGTATCTACTTTCGTGTTGGAAGTTCATAAATACTTTTTGAACTCCACTGCACTTCTCAGGTAGGAAATTGAATTGAATAGAATGACTACTTATTGCAATAGGTATACCTACATTATGAGGGGAAGGTTGTAAAGATGTTTTTTTCACTTATAAAAGATAACTGAAAGAGATAGTCGGTGTTTCTAAAATCTAGCCTTCTGGCATGGCTCATACATTGTCGTGCGATCTAAGGGTTCCGAATCCGATTTCTGGGTCGGGAAATGTATATAGGGTTTCCATTAGTACCTAAAACCACAGAAACGTGGATGCAGAAATCTACCTCTGCCTAACACCTAGATTAAACTATAGATCATCTACTGAGTAATATCTATACTAATATAAGAAGCAGTGATGGTCTCGAGGTTTAGGCGCGCAGTCGAAAATCTCGGCGGTCGCGGGTTCAAACCCAGGCACACACCTCTGACTTTTCGGAGTTATGTGTGTATTCACAATGAATTATCACTTGCTTTAACGGTGAAGGAAAACATCGTGATAAAACCTGCACACCTAAAAAAAGTTCTGAGGAATTTCTTAGGTGTGTAGTCCGCCAACCCGCACTAGGCCAGCGTGGTGGACTAAGGAATAAACCTACTCAGTTGTAGGGGAGGCCCGTGCCCAGCAGTGGGACGTATATGGGCTGATGATGATGATGATACTAATATATAAAAAAAAAAATTAAACATTCTTTCAGTGTTAGATAGCCCATTTATCGAGGAAGCTATTTATCATCACGATAAGACCATTAGGAGAGGAGCAGCAATGGAAAATGTGGCTAAAATGGGGGGAAAATATTCATTCTTAAGTTTACATTTTTGCATAATGGAGTTGCGAGCAACAGCTATCACACATAAGGACCTACTATGAAAGTTATGACTAAATTGAAGTAATGCGTAACTAATCCAAGTTGTAAGGATGACAAATCAATTAGTACTATCTCTTGTAAGATAACTGAGAAATTGACTCTCGTTATAAAAAGATGTTAATTCTAAGACTGGAAGGAAAGATGTTAGCCGTGCTGGTTTTAGTTGGATTTAGTTTGGTAAGTTATTGGAATATTTAATTTTTTTTTTTCATAAACTTAGTTTACATGATGTTGATGATTAAACGATATTATTCGATTTACGGCAACGACAAGCCGCGGATTCGATTATCGGAAACGAAAAATCTGTTACCTACATCCACGAATATTTGTTTTGACTTTGTGCCTTTTTGATATACCTACATAGGTATTTGTTAAAAGGACGGTAGAGCAGACAGGTTTTGGAGTGGAGACAGCGCTTAGGTAGACGTAGTGTAGGACGACTTGTAGCACGATGGTCCGACGACTTGAGAAAGGTAGCGGATGGATGAGGGCTGCTCAACACTGGGATGGTTGGCGCCTACTTAGGGAGGCCTACGTTCAGCAGTGGACGGTGATAGGCTGAGAATATACAGCTATTGTATCTTATTGTGACGTCAGAATTCTTTGATTTGAGATTCGGCGTATTGTTACTGAAAAAATGATACTCTATACTCACAATAATACGGCCTTTTTCTCCATTCTATGTGCTGAATATGCAATCACTTATCCGTATGGCATATACCGTGTTGAATATTCTTATATTATCCTAACTATAACTTTATAGTTAATAAAATTGTATCTTCTCAGCAGTTCCAGAATGTACTTGGTGTTCCTCTTAGAGAAATTTATCCTATTGGTGATGAAAGGGTAAGTATGAGAGACATGTCCAATTCATGATATCCCGTTTTATTATGTAACGTACTTTTTATACATTAATGAGTGTCTGAGCTGATGGTATTTTAATTTACTTCCTCACAAAGAAGTCGTAAGGTCTATAAAATCCCTTATTCTCCACAAGGTCTAGATTGTCTATAATCTTAGCCGCATAATTGAAGAAAAGGCTTAAATACAACATTTGCAAATTTAATGCAATATTATGATTTGCTACGCCTTTTCCTTGGGATCACCTTCAATTGTACCAAAATCTACTTGGCATTAAATCCTCTACAAATTATACTTAAAAGTGTCAATAAGTATATGTACCTACTATGTAAATTTCTGTAGCTTGATAATCATTTACATTAACACAATACCCACGTTGTAGCACAAAAAATAATTTCTTACAGCATGACGCAATATCTAACATAGAATTGCTACTTCCCATAATGATGAAAGGCCACGTGTCTGAAGACAAGAGAGACATACATTACCCAAATGATGTTAGAGATTTTGATCTTAATCTCCACCCGGACAAACCTTCTGATTACATCAATAACAACGTAGACTTCATACCCGATTCATCAGAAAACAAACCAATATTTGTAAGGAAAATAAATAAAAAGCTGAATTGTGTGAAGAAACAGCTAAAAAATAATTTAGATGACAACATAGTAATGACTTTGCTTAAAGATACAAAGTCTGATGAACCCAAACCAGTGCCGTTAGAGTTAATCAAAGTTTGCGATAGACTACTACAACATAAGGGCCATGAAATAAACAATATTAAAATTGAAATAGCTATTCATTTCTGCAAAGAACTGTTCGACACAATAATTAATAATAAAGATACTTCTGAAGAAGATAAAACAGATGATAGTGAAGAACAGCAAATACCTGATAATAAATCAAAGTATGAGAGCAATGAAGAAAACTTTAACAGCGATGAATGTCCGTGCTGTCCTCAGTACGTAATTTCTGACCCAAAGCATTTTGATGATGATGATCATTTACACGATTTGGTTAAAATACGACCTCCAATGCATTTCAAGTTGCTTGATGCGCCTGTAGGTTGGTTTGGACCTTATAATGGAAGAAGGGATTGGATGGTGGTGAATGAACAATATCCTGGCAAGTAAGTATAGTTTTCATAATTTATAAAAACAAACCTCAGCAATGGACGTGAATAAGGCTGTTGATGATGATGATGCTGACACCTCCAGCTTTTCGAAGTTACTTTATAATAATTAATTGAGATCCACTTTAGCGATAATGGATAACATCGGAAAGACTTTCAATGGGAGCTGTATTAAAAAAAAATCGTGGACTATCAACCAGCTTTAGACATGTAAAGTGGACTTAGACCTAAACCCTATCAAACGAGAATTATGCCTAGCAGGTCAGTCGCCAATAAACATTCATATATAGAAAAAAAAATGGTGGGTTTTTAAATTGGCAATGAATGGTGGTTTGAAGTTTTAAAGAGAGTTGGATTGAAGGATTAGAAGAACAATGGTTGGTGAGTCTTTAACAATTTTGCACTTTCAAATGCGAGATTTCGACCTATTTATTCATGCATCTGTTTTTGTGTTGTGTTAAATATTTGATTTGTGTTAGACATGTGAACTGAAGTGAGCTTTGTTCTCTTTTCATTTCAGGTTAAAGAATTATGTCAACAAGTATAAGTAAGTTATACTTCGCAAGTATAAATACTTTTAGTAATATTGCCAATGCAGAGCTAAATAAAAAAAAATCTATTGTATATATAACCACAACCATTAAAATCATTTTGAAAATGTTTTGCGACTTGGAAAAATAAAATGGTGACACAATCGTTTTATTATTCACATTGCTTGAAACAATGATTTCTACTATTAGCACAATTTTTTTGAGAAACATTTGTCGTGATGGCCTCAAGGTTAAGGCACGCGGTCGTGAATCTCAACGGTCGCGGGTTCAAACCCAGGCGCACACCTCTGACTTTTCGAAGTTATGTGTGTATTCACAACGAATTATCAGTTATCACGTACTTTAACGGTGAAAGAAAACATCGTGATGAAACCTGCACATCTAAAAATTGCCAGTACCACTAGGCCTGCGTGGTGGACTAAGGCCTAAACCCCCTCAATTGTAGAGGAGGCCCGTGCCCAGCAGTGGGACGTATATGGAATGATGATTTTCTTAAGCCTTATCCATCCGATTTCTGTAAAGTTGTAAATAGTAGAAAAATGATGTCATTAAGAAGTTTCACTTCTTACCTATGTACTCAGGTACACACACACATATTTTTTTTCTTATATTTGTTGAGTTAATTATTAGTTTTTATTACATTTATTTATTGTTATTATTTTGAAATTTTTGCGTACATCATTATTTTACAATTCTAAATTTACTAAAATTATGACCACCCACTCTATGTTTCTGATCTCTCCAGTCCATCTAACGGTTACCTGGAAGAAATCACCGAGAGCGATAAGGCCGCCATTTGTGACACTACCTTATTGAGTTGTGACCAGTAAACAATGTTGTTTCTATTGTTATGGTGTACAATAAAGCATATTAAATAAATAAATAAAATATCTTTACAAATATTTCACCATGGGTGGGAGAAATTCTTTACGGCATCGTAATATCTCTGCTATTAATCAGATAAATCATGTTTTGTTCTCTTTTCAGGAAGCCAAGATTTTTCTAAAAGAATCCATTTTTTTCAGCGGCGTCTTGTATGTGATATGAAAAAAGAGTTTGCTCAATAATCTAATTAACAAGATTAAATAAATGCTTACATCGATTAAATTTTTTATTACTTTACTGTGTTCAACATATTACATTAAAACCAAAAAGACTGATGGACTAAAAAGAAACGTATTTCCTTGCTTGTATTTTTATGCGCATCCCAGGACAGATTTCTTGCAGCAATTGCAGCATCTCGGCAGTATTAACTTTGGGGGTAATGTATTTTCAAATACATGGTTATTTGGTCCCGATTTGAAAGCGGCGAGATAGACTTGGCCTTTGCTGTCGTATTTTGGACCTTCAGGAATCAGTACATTTCGTTGGCAGAGGCGACCCTGGAAACGATAAGTTTTGAAATTGATCAGAGGGTAAAGATTAGGTAGCGCTGATTGAATGAAAAAAAATATTTATTTATTTATTTATGCTTTTTATACAGTTTGTATAAAGGCGGACATAATGCCTTAGGCATTCTCTTACAGTCGACCTTTGGGTGATGCAGAGATAAAAGAAGTAGGCGCATAAATAACGAACTGGTGAAGATACACACATACATAATTATACTAACATATTAAGAACAACAAGAAAATAGGAATACACATATAAAATATGAAATATAATCCAGTATACATACACACAAATATAAATATATACACATATAGAATCATACTCGTATACATACGTACATATTACATATATAAACATAAATACATAGAAGATATATATTATCAACTCAATTCCTTAAGAAATTGAGGGGGGTAAATAATTGTAATAAATCTGCTTACATAATACTTGAACGGCCCCTTTAGGGGAAAATTTTAAGTCTTGATGTCTTGCTCAGATACCACTAACTACTTAGGTTTCTTTAATGTTCTTAACTCACCTTGATTCTTCGCATGTGGATACGACTGCCTTTAGCCGGCGCCATGTCCAACTGCTCGGAATTGGGGAGTACAAGCCCCGGTTCACTATTCCTGGCTTTCATCCTTATAACTTTCTCGTTTTCGTTGGTCTGTACTTGTGTAGTATGAAGTTTATCACCAAAGAGTTTTTTAAACGGACTTTCATTATTATTGCTTATCAATTGCATTTTGCTCGTATTCTGCTTGTTTGTTTTATAAATTCTAGTTGTTTTTTGCGTGGTTTTCTCAGTACTTTGTGTGACTTTAGAGAAACGTTTAGGCGTAAAATAAGTTGTTGTTACTACATCATCTGTTGACTTGATTTCTTCATCGCTAAACCTAGAGTCTTCGTATGCCCTCCTCTTACCTTCATCTATTATATTACTTGCGTTGCCTTTTAGGTACCGAAATTTTAAGTCATTTTTCAGCAATGTCTCGTTTTGTGATTTTTTTGCTATTGCTTCAGCATAATCGTCGTTGTTTCTCCGAAGATCTTCTTTTATTTTGTGTATGAATTCAATACTTTTGTCGTCTGGGATGTATTTTTCATCTACGATAAGAATTGATTTTAAAATAAATATTGACTATTTCGTTGCTCCCACATGAAGTAATCATCATCATCATCATCATCAGCCCAAATACGTCCCACTGCTGGGCACGGGCCTCCTCTACAACTGAGAGGGTTTAGGCCTTAGTCCACCACGCTGGCCTAGTGCGGGTTGGCGGACTACACACCTAAGAAATTCCTAAGAACTTTTAGGTGTGCAGGTTTTACCACGATGTTTTCCTTCACCGTTAAAGCAAGTGATAATTCATTGTGAATACACACATAACTTCGAAAAGTCAGAGGTGTGTGCCTGCTTGAACCTGCGACCGCCGAAATTCTCGACCGCGCGCCTAAACCTCGAGGCCATCACTGCCACATGAAGTAATGTGCCCTATAAATAGCAGTATATAAATAGAATAATATAAGAAGGCATTATTTTGAAGTTCATAGGTTATTTAGGTTTTAACGGCTATCATCCCCACAATTCACTATATATCCTTTTATACTAAAGTTGAAACACATATAATAAATTAACAACTGTTAAATTTAGACTCCTACGTTAGGGCTACGTTACCGCATCATTTAAGCATTAATAATTAGTAACGCCTCGATATTTGCCGTCAAACCAAGTCAAACTAAAGCTTAATTACATTAATTATACCCGTTGGCTGTCAGCTGTCCGCCTTAGTCTATTCACAGCCAATGATATGACGTCACAACCAGTGGCGGATTTACCAGCAGGCTGAGTAGGCTGGAGCCTAGGGCGGCAGATTTTAGGGGGCGGCAAATTTGCCCCATTTTTTTTGTCTTACAGAAATAAAAACCGCCTTAAAAAAAACTATTCCAAAACAAATTCTCGTATTATTGCTAGGCTGTAGTGTTTCCTTGGCTCATCGACTCAGTGGAGCTGTGTATAGAAAAACGCCAACATGAAAAAAGAAGACCAAGAACAGTATGAGTAAAACGATGAAAATAGACAGTTTTCTTAAAAGTGGAAGGAGAAGCAGTATTGTACGACCAAGAACTTTAACCACATGCAGTGATACACTACAATCTGAAGAACTCGGAGTTCAAGCTCGGACTTTATGCCTGTACTGGTGTACCTTAAGGTTGTGTGCTATCCCCGGCTCTGTTCCTTCTGCATCTCAATGACCTGTTACTTAATAATAACATCTATAGTTATGCGGGTAATAGTACCGGGCATGTCTTATATACTGGTCGCGCAAATTCCTCTCAGGAACAAGTCAATGAGGGCTGGAATATGCTTGTTTCGGAAATCGACTATTTGTTGGATGAAGCCGCAGACTGGGACCGGCAGAATTTAGTCCGGGACTTTGGATCGTTATACTTGGGGGCGGCCATACCGGTTGGCATTCAGTAAATTGCGTTTCGGAAAGGCCAAGGTGAAGACACACGCGGAGGAGGCAGGAGCCCAGGGCAAATGCATGGTGGCGGTGTCACTCGACATTGTCAACGCCCACAGGGTCGGTCCTAGGATCCCTTCTGTGGAACATCGAGTATGATTGGGTGCTCCGTGGTGCCAATCTCCCGGGCGTCGGCATAGTTTGTAACGCTGACGACACGTTGGTGACAGCGTGTGCTGGGACCTTTCCAGAGGCCGTCAACCTCGCCGCGCTAGGCACTAGCCACGTGGTGAGGAGAATTCGGCGATTGGGCCACGCGGTGGCCCTTCAGAAATCCAAGGCCATCTGCTTCACGGACCTCGGAACCAGCCACCTGCAGAGGCCTATCTGACGATAGAGGCGTGGATATCCACATCGGCTCCACGACGAAATATCTTGGTGTCGTGTTGGATAGCGGATGGAACGTTTGCGCCCACTTCGGCAGATTAAAGCAGAAATTGATTAGGGCAGCTAGTGCGTTATCTGCTCTGCTGCCCAATCTCGAAGGTCCCGGCATCCCCTGCCGAAGATTGTTCGCGGGAGTCGTGCGATCAATGGCCCTATACGGTTGCCCCGTTTTGGCCGAGTCCCTGGGCAGACATTGCGTGGCCCTTCTGCGGCAACCGTAGCGGGTAATTGCGCAGCGGATGATCAGGGGCTATCGCACGATTTCCCATGAGGCGGCCTGCGTTTTGGCCGCTTTCCTTCCTTAGGATCCTGACGCCGGGGCCCTCTCGTCAGTCTACCACTGGCGAGAGGAGGCGTCTCGTCTAGGGGAACGACTGGCCCCAAGAGAGGTAGAGGCCAAAAGAGCCTCCCTTCGTTTGACCGGCGTCGAGGAGTGGCATTCCAGGCTGGATAGTCTCTGAGCTGGTCCGTCGCAGCAGTGCGTCCTGTCCTTAGTCAGTGGTGTGATGACGTTCCGCCTGTCACAGGTTCTGTCGGGACATAATTGTTTCGGCTGGTTCCTGTGGCGGGTGGCCAGAAGAGAAGAGTCCGCCGTGTCTCACCACTGTGACAACTGCCTGGAGGACACAGCCCAGCACACTTTGTTGAATTTTCCGGCCTGGGATGAAGACCGAAGCGCACTCCGCGCAGCCGTCGCAGCGGACCTCGCGCTCTCGGCTGTGATTCCTGCCATGGTCGAGAATCGGAGGTCATTGCAGGCGATGCTCTCCTTCTACGAGATTGTAATGACGCAAAAGGAAAGCGCGGGGCGGATTCGTGAGCAGAACGATCCCGCCCGCCGCCGCCAGCAGAGAAGAAGGCGCCGGGTAACCGAATACGGCTGATCCGGCATTTCCACCCTGAGGATTGGGGGCCTAAGAATTCCGCCAGGGCATCCCCTGCCTGTCGTAATAGGCGACTAACAGGGGCCCAAGGGTGGCTGGGTATAGGTACTGTGGGGGTAGTGCGCCATGACTAAAAGCAACCCCGAGATGTGCAGTAGAGAGCGTGGACTCTTGACTGTCGCGGACGTTCACAATAAGTGAGCGTCCACAATAGGGTGAGTGGAGGGCATCTCGAGCCCTCCCAATTTTGAGGTGTCCATAATTGGACGGTGCGCTGGGCGGCAAGGGACCATTTAAAGCGCTTCTCGCCCTGAGATGCCGTAAAACCGCCCCAAATGCGCGTGATGGTCACCGAGATGTTTTAGACAGTATGCTGGCGTAGGATTTTGGTTAGGGATCCAACTCAACTAAGCGGACAGCTGCTGCTGAATTAACTACCGCACCACACGCCAGAAATTGAAGTTCCATCCCTACCATCTGGCTGAATAGCGTTCCTCAACAGTGCGGTTCAAACGGTGTTTCCTTCCTCGTACAACACCTTTGTGGAATCAGCTTTCCTCGGCGGTATTTCGTAATGGATACGACTTAGGGACCTTAAATAAAAAAGCCTATATTTGCCTCAAAGGCCGGCAACGCACCGATAATTCCTCTGGTATCGTGGGTGTTCATGGGCGGTGTTGACTACTTGACAGCAGGTGGCGCACTAGCACGTTTGTCTCCTCTATCATTAAAAAAAAAATTTAGTCTTCTAATTCTTCAATATTTTTTTCACCTTCGTTTGTCTGTGTAGGCTATCGAAATGCAGAGGTCGGAAGGGGCGGCAAAATTTGAATAGCCTACAGGCGGTAAATGTCTTAATCCGCCACTGGTCACAACTGAACGCAGCCGATACAATCCTCAAGAGAAGAGAATAGGCATAACTTGATATTATCTTCATCAGATTTGTAATAAAACTTCATAAATGATTCAGATTACTTAATGGTCTATTTTAGATAAATATTTAAACAGAGAGTGGTAGTTTAACATAAATAAGTTTTCTATATTTTAACGGTTATTTTTACACATTTAACCGACTAGAGATCATTCAATATTATAATTATATTTTAAATCATAGTGGACTTTAACTCATTATGCATAAAAGAGAAGAAATATTTTTGGATTCTCTTGGTGAGTCGTGAGGTTAGTGAATCATGCCCAATCATGTCACTGGTTTTAGTGCTAAACATATCGATTTTTCTTATTACTATTATGAATCGATGTAAAAATATTTTCATTTTCGACTTGCAAAAAATAAAGTTAACTAAATTGAAGGCCGATGGATGCAGAAAGGTTCTGACAGGACGCTCTGCAATTTTTTGTAGGAACAAAGCATGGTACGCGACTTCGAGGTATTCTTATTACAAATTCGAATATTTCATCAAATCAAATAATGTTTATTAAAATAGACTTTTACAAGTTCTTTAAAAATCGTCAATTTTACACTTCTTAATTTTTTAAACTATTGCCGCTTCGAAACGTGTTATAGCTGTGGAGAAGAAACGGCAAGAAACTCCCTCAGCAACACGATATGTCATTTTTTTATTTCTTAAAAAAATAGCAATATAAGTATATCTTTTTTTTTTGATCGAGACTTATTTCAGTAGTAACTACAATACCTTAGGAATAGTTCCTCCACACAGCTCAATTTGTTAAAGGATTTTTTAGGAAATTCTTAGGTGTGTATTCCGCCAACCCGCACTAGGCCAGCGTGGCGGACTAAGGCCCAGCAGTGGGACGTATATTCGTACGTATATCGCATTGGGCTGATGATGATGATGATAAATAACTTCGAAAAGTGTGAGTGTGTGCGTGGTTTTAATTCGCGACCTCCGGGATTTTGTCTCTAATATTTTTGCATTAAATAATTATATAAAGTTGAGTTTGTACATACTTGTTATTGAGTTTATGTCCGATTGATAGGTTTTGCCGCAAAAAATTATGCCCAAGTTTGAAAGAATAACTACACATGATAACGTCTTCATATTCCACACGCATAATATTTTCGCCGCTATAAAAATGCTACTAAAATTTATTACACAATTGAAGCCTTTGTAAAGTATGATGGAGGAAATAATGGTGACTTCAAAATTATTAGTTTCACAGCAATGGGATATCAGTGCCTTATTTATGTCCGCCTGTTTGTGACAGTATGAAACTAAAATCAATAAATACGTTTCGTATAATCGACAGCCCTGTGGCGCAGTTGGCTAGACACCAGCTTGCGAAACGAGAGGCCGTGGGTTCGATCCCCGCACCGAGAAAAATGTTTGTGTGATCCACAAGTATTTGTTTCGGGTCTGGGTGTTTGTGAGAGCGAAAAGTCTCTCGTAGTTTCTGATACCCACGACACAAGTCTCGTATCTTAATGTGGGGTCAGAACTATGTATGTGACTGTTGAGTGTATTTATTTATTATTATTTGTAATAGTATCGATATCTATTGGTTAAAATCTGTGACGCATTTACCAAGTAGCAATCGCTACAGACCCCGCGTATAAGGAGACTCCGCGCATAAAGGTGGCATAATGGCGAATTAAACGTATTGAGGGATATGTTTGTCGTGATGGCGTCGAGGAAAAGGCATGCGGTCGGTAAAGGAATGTCGGTGGTTGCGGGTTTAAACCCCAGGCGGGGTGCAAGGTCGGGATACCTCCTAGTGTGCCCTGCTAGTCCGGATGCTGGCGGGGACGGTGCACCCTGGGCAACGTCGGCCCGTGCCGACGGCCAAATCCCGACACCAGGCGGACGGTCCTGTAGACCGCGCCGCGGTGGGGCCCATCTTTTGGGCCATCCCGGATCTGTCCCGGGTCTTCGGCGGGCTCGGACAGCAAACTCTTGCTTCCGAGCAGGAAATGGGCGAACCCCATTTCCACCGTCGAACTCGTAATCCGGTCGAAGCTGTGGTCATGTCTCGCAGTTCGGCCGGCGCGAGGGCCTTGGCTTAACCGCCCGGGCCGCGAGGGAGAAAACCTCTATAAAAAGTTACCCCGAATCCCAAGCGGCGGCGCACCGTGAGGGGATGCATGGCTGATGGGAGGTTCAGTCTCTAGTGCGACCCCCGCCAGAGTACCGGCCGACCCTCTTGGCGGGTTACGCTAGGCTTACCCAGGTACAGGGGGCACTGCCTGGGTGGACCGTTATTTCCCCCATACTCGTGGGACTAAATATGAAAAATCAAAATTTAAATACCAAAGAAGCTGTAGCGTCAGGGGAGCCACTCGCTCCAGTAAAGGTGGGGACGTCCGCGGAGGGGACCGCGCCAGCCCGGATCGATTCCGAGTCCGGACTGAGCTGCGACTCTTCGCGGGCAAAGAGAAGGAAAGTTTCGAGGAGGCGCCAGGCAACGCTCGGTGACAGTGACACCGCAGGCGAGCCTGGCCCCTCTAAGGAGCCAAAAGATCGCGCTCTGGTTTCAGCCACAGATGAGGAGTCTGTGGCTGAAGCCAGCAAATGTTACAAGGCGGCAATAAGAAAAGAGCGCGCCGCGGAAGTAAGGAGGAAAGCCGAAAAAGAGGCGGAGCTGGTCAGGGCCAAGAAGGCTTGCCCCCTTGTCGAGCCGAAGGCCCCAGAAGCGCCAGCGTCCGCGCGCCGGGAGGCGCTCATTAGGATGGCGGATCGGCTCCGCAACGTGACGAAGACGTCCAGAAACCTGAAGGGTGAGCTTCAGAGGGACGTCAACGACAGCGTTGCGGAGCTGATGGAGCTGGCGAACGAGCCACCCTCGGCAGAGGTTGCCCGCGTGGAGGCCGAGAATACCAGCCTCCGAGAAAAGGTGGTGGCACTGGAGGTGGAACTCGCCACCCAGTCCAAGCGCCTGGAGGAGCTGACGGCCACTGTTCAGTCGCAGTCGCGACCGACAGTTGCGCCCGAGGCGTCTCCAGGGGATGATCGCCTCGAGCAAGTATTGCGTCAGATCGCAATGCTGAACGCTCGGGTCGAGGCGATGGCGTTGAGGTTGCCTCCGGAGCAGGTTCTCCGGCCTCCGCTAGCCGCAGATGGCAAAAAAGGAGGAGGAGGGGAGCCAAAAATCCCTGCCCCTCCTCAAGTTAGCATCCGGCCCGCCGCTGTGCGTCCTAGCGCCGTGCCCCCCCCGTGTCCTGATCGTGAATCGCGTCAGCGAAAGCGGGGAAACAGGAAGCGCGTGGCACCGCGCCCACAGACACCAGCACCATCTCCATGGACACGGGTGGCGGGGGAAGAAGAAGAAGTCTGGGGGGAAAAACACGGCCCCCCCTAAACCCCAGCCGACACAGCCACTGCGAAAGCCGGCGCCCCAGCTCCGCCTCCCGCAGAGAGCCGCCGTCACTCTGACGGTGCTGCCGGAGGCGTTGGAGCGGGGCACGACGTATGCCCAGGTACTGCGCGAGGTCACAACTCGCGTGGACCTCGCTAGCCTGGGCATCACCGGTCTGAAGCCCAGACGAGGGGCCACCGGGGCCTACGTCTTCGAGGTGCCCGGGCCGGAGTCGGAGGCAAAGGCCGACTCCCTCATCAGTAAGATGAGGGAGGTACTTGCAGGGTCGGAGGGCGTTCGCGTCACCCGACCCGTCAAGACTGCGGAACTGCGGGTGTCGGGGCTGGATGAATCCGCCACCCCCGAGGCAGTCGCAGCGGCCGTCGCCCGGCTCGGCGAGTGCTCGCCCGAAGACATTCGGGTGGGAGAGATTCGGGCTGAGCGCTCGGGTCTGGGCGCCGTTTGGCTCCGGTGCCCGGCCAAAGCGGCCGAAAAGCTCACCAGGGCAGGACGCGTCCTGGTGGGCTGGGTGTCGGCTGGGGTCCGGCTCTTGGAGCCGAGGCCCTTACGGTGCTTCCGGTGCCTTTTCCGGGGGCACGTAAGGGTTAAGTGTACCGCGGAGTGTGACCGCACCGGGATCTGCTACCGGTGCGGTCAAGAGGGCCACAAGGCCCGTGATTGCCTGGCGGACCCGCACTGCCCAATCTGTGCAGCTGCGGGTAAACCCGCTGGGCACAGGGTGGGCGCTAAGGCTTGCGTCGCCTCCTCCGTCCCGCACCGCTCTTTACACGGTGCGAGATCCGAGGTTGTGGCGCGGCCGAAACCGCCCACCCCGGAGATGATGGAGATCGCCCATAGTTAATATGGCACAAAACTTCCTCCAGGCGAACATCAATCACTGCGCCAGGGCGCAGGATTTGTTTGTTCAGTGCCTGGCGCAGTGGTCGATTCAAGTGGCTGTGGTCTCCGAGCCATACTTTGTCCCTCCCCGGGATGACTGGGCTGGGGACCTGGATGGCTTGGTGGCCGTCATCACTCGGGGCGCCGCCGGATCCCCGCCCTTCGAAAAAGTAGCGAAGGGCTCGGGATGCGTGGCGGTCTTGTTGGGAGGGATTTGGGTCGTAGGAGTGTACTTCTCTCCCAACAGGTCCCTGGCGGAATTCGAGAGCTTTCTGGTCCGCCTGGGGGCCCTGGTGGTGCAAGGCAGCCAGTCCCACCCCGTGCTAGTCGCCGGCGACTTCAACGCCAAGTCCTTGGCTTGGGGCTCGTCGGTGATGGATGCGCGGGGTAGGGCCCTGGAGGAATGGGCGATTTCCATCGGGCTGGTCGTCCTGAATCGGGGGTCGGAGGACACGTGCGTGCGGCATAATGGCGGTTCGGTGGTGGACATAACGTTCGCCACCCCGGCCCTTGCCCGCCGTGTCCGGGGCTGGAAGGTCCTGGTTGACGAGGAGACGCTGTCCGATCATCGTTACATCCGGTACAGCGTCTCTGCTTCCCGGGCCCCTACCCAGCCCGGTGGTGGTCCCGCTACCCGATTCACGGGCGGCCGGCGGTGGGCCGCTAAGCGCCTCGATGTGGAGGCTGCGGAAGAGGCCGCTCTTGTTCAGGCGTGGATCCCCGTACCGGACGGACCGGTGCGGGTCGAGGAGGAGGCGGAATGGTTCGGGGTGGCGATGTCGCACGTCTGCGACGCGTCGATGCCCCGGGTCACCCGCCTCCCGGCGAAGCGCCAAGTGTACTGGTGGTCGGCGGAGCTTTCGCAGCTGCGCGCGTCTTGCGCGGCTGCGCTACGCCGACTCTCCAGGCACCGTCGTCGTCGGGTCCGCCGACCTGGCGATGACGAACAGGAGCGGCTGCTCTACGGCCTCCACAGAGGGGCGAAGAGAGCGCTACGGGTGGCCATTGCACGAGCAAAGGCCGCGGCTTACGAGGAGTCCCGGAGGTCTCTCGATAGAGATCCATGGGGGCGTCCATACCGTGTGGCGTTGAGCAAGCTCCGCCCATGGGCGCCCCCGCTGACGGAGTGTCTCCGGGCAGACCTCGTCGAGGACGTCGTCGCGGCTTTGTTCCCGGCCACCGAGGAGTTCACTCCTCCACCGATGGCGCCACGTCCACCGGCGCCATCGTCGTTGGATTCGGCAAGGGATATCCCGGAGGTGTCGCCTGAAGAGCTGGAGGCTGCAGTGCTTCGGCTGCGGGGCAAGAACTCGGCCCCGGGGCTCGACGGGGTGCCTGGACGTGTCTGGGTGCTCGCCGTCGAGTCGCTGGGTACGAGGCTCCGCAGCCTGTTCTCCGCGTGCCTGCAGCAGGGCAGCTTCCCGTCGCGGTGGAAGACGGGCAAGCTTGTCCTGTTGAGGAAAGAGGGGCGACCCGCAGAGTCGCCGTCGGCGTACCGGCCCATCGTGCTGCTCGACGAGGTGTGCAAGCTCTTTGAGCGTATCTTGCACGCGCGCCTCGTCGAGCATCTGGAGAGCACGGGCCCGGACTTGGCAGATTGCCAGTTCGGGTTCCGGAGGGGTCGGTCGACGGTACACGCAATCCTGCTGGTCAGGGCACAAGCGGAGAATGCAGTTTCTCAGGGCAAGTGCGTCGTGGCGGTGTCACTCGACATCGCCAACGCATTCAACACCATGCCCTGGGCCTGCATCAATGAGGCACTGCGGTACCACGAGGTTCCGCCCTACCTTCGGCGTCTGGTGCAGGCGTACTTGTGTGACAGGTACGTCGTGTATCCGGGCGCCGACGGGTGGCACCGTCGGGCGGTGTCGTGCGGTGTTCCACAGGGCTCGGTTCTCGGGCCGCTCCTGTGGAACATCGGTTACGACTGGGTGCTTCGTGGTGTCAACCTTCGGGGCGTCGCTGTCGTCTGCTATGCGGACGACACGTTGGTGACAGCGACGGCCAGGACCCCACAGCGGGCCGCCCTGCTCGCCGGGTTCGGGACCGAACTCGTGGTGGGCAGGATTCGGCGACTTGGCCTCCAGGTGGCCCTGCACAAGACCGAGGCTCTGTGTTTTCACGGACCTCGGTCTAGGCCACCGCCGGAGGCGCACCTGACGGTGGAGGGCGTGCGAATTTCCATCGGCTCCCAGATGAAGTACTTAGGCCTGATTCTGGACAGTCGGTGGAAATTCCGCGCGCACTTTGAGATGTTGTCGCCGAAGTTGGTCCGGGCAGCGGGTGCTCTCAGTCGCCTGCTGCCCAACATTGAGGGTCCTGGCTTCCCTTGCCGTAGCCTTTATGCTGGAGTCGTGCGGTCCATGGCCCTGTACGGGTGTCCCGTGTGGGCCAATTCCCTCGGCGCTCGCTGCGTCCGCTTGCTGCATCGTCCGCAACGTATGGTGGCGCAGCGAATCGTTAGAGGGTACCGCACGATTTCGCACGAGGCGGCCTGCGTGTTGGCGGGTACTCTGCCCTGGGAGCTGGACGCCAAGTCCCTCTCGTCAGTGTTCTTCTGGCGGGAGGAGGCGTACCGGCGAACCGGACAGAGACCGGCCCCAAGAGAGGTCGAGGCCATGTTGGCCTCCCTCCGCAGCGCCGCCGTGGAGGAGTGGCGTTCCAGGCTGGAGAGTCCAAGTGCTGGCGTGGCGACCGTCGCGGCAGTGCGTCCTGTCCTCCAGCAGTGGATGGACAGGCGCCACGGTGCGCCGACCTTCCGGCTGACACAGGTGCTCACCGGGCACGGCAGCTTCGGTGCGTACCTGTGTCGCATCGTCGGAGTGGAGGAGACCACCGTGTGCCCAGCACACGCTTGAGGAGTGCCCAGCCTGGGACGAGGAGCGCAGCGCTCTCGTAGCGGTCGTGGGGAGAGACCTCTCGCTGCCGACTGTGGTCGCCGCCATGGTCGGCAGCCGGAGGTCGTGGAAAGCTATGCTCTCCTTCTGCGAACGTGTCATTTCGCAGAAGGAGAGCGCGGAGCGGGATCGGGAGCAGACCGATCCCGCTCGTCGCAACAGGCGACGTAGGAGGCGCCGGGTCAACACGTAGCCCGGCGCCCAGAGGCCACACGGGGCCGCCGTCCCTACCTTGGCGGCCCCCCAGGTGTAAATAATATCTGCTTGGTGTGCCTCTTGGCACCGCGCAGAGGCGGTCCCGGTGCAATCCATAGCTCTGGCTTCAGGGTATTCCGGGGCCGCCTCGTTGAATGCGCTGATGGTGGCCGTCGCGGGGTTTTTAGTCGGTATGACGGCGCATTGATTTTGGTAGGGACCCGGCCCAGCGGCCGCCCGAGCACATCACGGGCGGTAACATCCATGCTGGGTCGGAAGGCGCCGGTGAGTCCGACACACCCTCGCCCCTCCGGGGCGGGATGGTCCGTAAATGGATTTTCCCCGCGTGAAAAAAAAAAAAAAAAAAAAAAAAAAAAAAAAACTATTTGAAGTTATGTGTGTATTTGCAATAAATTATCACGTACTTTAATGGTGTAGGAAAACATCGTGATGAAACCTGCACAAATTAAAGTTATTAGGAATTTCTTAGGTGTGTAGTCCGCCGACCCGCACGCGGCCAGCCTGGTGGACTAAGGCCTTAACACTCTCAGTTGTAGAGGAGACCCGTGCCCAGCACTGGGAAGTCTTTTATTTGATGATGATGATGAGGGATATGTTTTACCACTTTATACTTAAGAAACTATCGCAAATCAAATGGCTTTAGATAGTATTTGATACAGGTCCCGTGTTTGCTTATTCCGTCATTGGCTCAAATTGAAATTGCTTGGATTATTTTGCATACATACATACATAAACTCACGCCTGTATTTCCCGAAGGGGTAGGCAGAGGTGCATTACTGCACCCACATTTCGCCAGGTATGTATCAGTCCCACGTAATAGGGGGCGAGCCTATTGCCGTTTTTCGGGCACATTTCCAGACTCCGTGCTGTTACTGAGAATTTCCTAATGGAAAAACACAATAACATTTTGCCCGACCCGGGAATCGAGCCCAGGACCTCTAGATCGCACGGCACATACTTGTACCGCGAGACCACGAGGCAGTCATTATTTTGCGAGTAATTTATAATCTGTCTATTTTAAGTCAGACGAGGCTACTACGAAAAGAAAGGAACACCCAAATCTTAGAAAACGTAGACAGAACTTTTTCTATAGCCACGCTTCGTCTGCTGTAAATCGAATTGCTAGTAATAAAGGTCGCGTTTAGCGCAATTTTTTAGGATCATTTTCATAGTCCGTGCAAGTACTCAGATAACCTAATAAGACTGGTTTGGGCGGACCATGTGATCGGATGCGGAACATCTGCATTGGGTTTATGCGTTAGGAAATTGTCATTGATGTGACATAAAGAGTCCTTCATAATTTCTAATACCTACAAGACCGACCGACTGTATTCTCCGAAGGGTTACGCAGAGGTACATTTCTGCACCCACTTCGCCAGGTAGGTATCAGTCCCTCACAATAGGGGGCGAGCCTATGGCCGTTTTTTTGCCACATGTTATGTGCTTATATATGTAGATAGAGATTGGGAGTTTTTAATTTTTAGTTTTTTATTGTAAATCATAAATTTAGCTTTCCTATTCATAAGTTTCTTCGTATTATTGCTTGCTATGTTCTACTGAGTTGTTGGCATCTTCAAAGCTAAAGTCTTCAACGAATTTTGAGGGTATGTCGTCGCCTGAGGTTTCTTCCATGTACTGTCTTCTGGATTTCGGCAATCTGAACTCAGGGAACGGTTGGTCGTCCAACGAAATAATGGCTACCCCATCGTTGCCTCTTTCTTCCAGGAATCGACGGGAGGTTAAGCTACGGCGGTTTTGATGTCCTGATTTGATCTGAAATTGTATTTTAAATGTAGTCTATTGTCCCAGTCTGGGGAATGAAAGAGCAGCTTCGATCCCTTCGCCGAATTAAATAGATTAGTCGCGCCTGAGTGTTTGTGAGACCAGAAAATTTTGTAATTTGGGATATACTACACAAAACTTGGGTAATTTTAAGAGTTGACTTTAACTTTCGTGAATCTTTATAGGATCTTTAAATATTCTAGGTCCTAGGCCTAACCTTGTTTTTTTTAAAAGAAAGACTAATGCGTGAAATAGTTGAAATTTACAGCATAATTTAATAAAAGACGAAGACTTGTCACCGTCTTTCTAGTCGTTTAGAGGTCCTTTCCAACAACGGAATGTTTATTTAAGTCTTATTATTACCTTAATAAGCTTATACTTGACTTTGGGACTGGTAACTTTATAATCATTCTCATGCTGAACATTCTTCTCAGCTAGTCCCATTCGCTCGTCATTCATATAGTAAAGTAGATCTTTCTTCGCCACTCTTTGATCTTCCGCGTTTTCTTCATAGTCGTCATGAGCTCGGGGCGCTATTACGTTATTAGCTACCTTGAAGTTTAGTTTATCATTTGCGTGATAATCATAATCTGAAATGTTTAAATATTGCGATAAATATTACCAGCTTGCGAAACGAGAGGCCGCGGGTTCGATCCCCGCACCGAGACAAGTGTTTGTGTGATCCACAAATATTTGTTTTTGTTTGTGAGACTAAAAAGTCTCTCGTAGTCTCTGATACCCACGACACAGGACTTGTATCCTAGTGTGGGGTCAGAACTATGTATGTGACTGTTGGGTGTTGGGTGTATTTATTATTATATGAATAGGCTGTGCACTTCTGCTTCCACATTTAGTCAACTATTTTTTAAGTTAAACGCAATATGGCCGAGCATTTTTGTGTTTTTCGAATACATTTCCAGAACCCCTACTGCTACTAAAAATTTTCTAATGATATAATAACAATTGGTCGGATCCGAGGAGCCAATCCAAGGTCCTAACCTCTAGATCGCATGCTACTCCCTGGGTGTCTCGTAAACAAGATGCCTTTAGTGTTATTTCAAATATACATAAGTTAATTAATTTGTCTCATTCATTCATGAGAAATCCATCGTATCACTCTGGGCGAGCCACCCAGCGGTAATCCAAGTTGACATTCAGCTCTACCTATCTTCTTCATCGTACTATTTAAATAAGTGAAATAAATAAATCTTACATGACTTAAATAGTCCTAACCCGACACTAAGACAGAAGTAATAAGATGATAAGTATGAGAAAGTATAAGTTATCGGTCTCACCCAAGACAATTGTAACATCATCAGCCCATGTACATCCCACTGCTGGGCACGGGCCTCCTCTGCTACTGAGAGGGTTTAGGCCTTAGTCCACCACGCTGGTCTAGTGCGAGTTTTTGGACATTGTAGATCACACTAACATTTTTATTGGGCCGTGCCCTCTCGTTATTACACTCTAATGAGTTTATATTTATAGTCCGCCATGTAAAATAAAATAAAGTACCTGGATGACCGAGCTTAGCTCGGATTTTTTTTTTAAATTGTATTTTTTGGAAATTATATTTAAGTACGAATTACTAATAAAATGATGAAATATGAATAATGTTACTTAACAACGCCATCTGCTGTTGTGTCGTTAAAGCAATTAGTTGCTCACAAAAAATAGTATTATTATTCGCCAATTCGCCAATAGATGTCAGGAAGAGTCTACTCAAACGCCTCCTTTTTGTTATTTTTCTTCCAAATGACATTTTCTAAAAATGATTCCTAGCTAGATCGATTTATCGCCCCCGAAACCCCCTATATACTAAATTTTATGAAAATCGTTGGAGCCGATTCCGAGATTCCAATTATATAAATATATATATATATATATATAAATATACAGGGTAAAAAATAAAAAAATTGACGTTTTCCATACAAACCGCGTACATTTAATACCGATGGTTGTATGGAAAACGTCAAAATTTTTATTTTTTGTCAGAATTTTCTTTAACGCCAGGGGGTTTGTAATCACCTTAGCTATTACCTGCCTTAGTTTCCGATCACGGTCTGAATACACCCTGTATATATACAAGAATTGCTCATTTAAAGATATAAGATTTACCATCAATCATTTTCTCAGGGGAGGTATGGTCGTTCACATTGAATCTATTGAAAGGGAAGTCTTCCTCAGCCTCTGATGGGAGGTAGTCGTAGTTATTCGCCATTAACTGGCGACGAATATCGCTTATTAGGTTTGACGATGATGTTGTAGAATCTGAAATAAATATGTGGTTTTTACATACACAATCTCACGCCTGTATCCTCCGAAGGGGTAGGCAGAGGTGAACTTCTGCAGACAGATTTCGCCAGTGTCGCCAGGTATCGGTCTCACGTAATAGGGCACGACCTATTGCAGTTTTTGGGCCCATTTCTAGAGTCCGTGCTGCTACGAATGCTGTGAAAAATACGAAATAAAAAACCCAATAACACTGCCCAACCCGGGAATCGAACCCGATAGGTGATTTTTACATATTTTTTTACCATTTTGCATTAATAAATTTTTCAATATTGTAGTAACTCAAAATATGGAAAAGTGAAATTCCATAATTATTAGTCATTTTTAAAACAATTGGTAAATAGTCATAATTCGTTTAAATTAATTATTAAATCATCTAAAAAAAATATAATAATATTTTTTGTTAATTCTGAAAAATATTTTATTTTTTCTTATTACACTATTTTATTATGATTTGTTTTTCGGTGAGTGACCGACCTAGTGAAGTTAATTGTTAGTAGAATATTTAAATACCCCCACAATTAACACATAATATCGACGGCGGAAAGCGAAAACGTAGTCCACAAAGTATGATTTTTTTTTATTGCACTGTTCGAATCAGAAAAAAAACTGCGTTAAATGATCCGGGTCACGTAAATCTACGATGAATAGTTTATAAATTAACATTTGGGTCATACATAAAACAGGGTCTTAGAAAAAAATAAAACATCAAGGTGACAATATAGGTTAAAATTTTGGTATTACCTTAAAACTGATTATTAACAATCTTAAAAAAATATGGTCATAGGTCAGTCTTCATTATTTTTGAAAAAAACAGCATTTTTATGTTTAACCCGTCTTCAGGGGAGATCGTTTCGTCTACAGAAAATAACAAAATATACTTTTTTCATATCTTAACTTATCAATCATTTTAAATCAACTTTTATAATCATCATTTTTACTTATCTTCTCATAATTATATCAAATCTTCATGAAAAAATATCAATAGGAACTCTTAAAAAAATAATCAAAAAATGTCTACAGAATGGATATAACTTCTGTAGAATAAATTAACATATGGAATCATTATCGGAATCATTCCATACCCGACGTAATATTCGCCTATTTGTGGGAAATATTTCCATAGATGAATCAGAGTCTTCTGAATCAATTATTTGGATACGTCTTTTAGTAGGTCTAACAGCCTGTAGATGTGCGTCAGTTAACTCTATAGGTGTCAACCTGTCACTAAATCCAGTTGATATAGAGGCAGTAGGAGCATCCGGAGTGTTTGGGCCTTCCGGCCTATTAGGGGCTTCTAGATTATCTGAAGGCATTGAGGTATCAGTCGAATAATCAGGATTAGGAGTTGTTGGATCTGCTGGGCTATCAGGAGCTTCTAAGTTATCTGGAGAATTTGTGCAGTCAATAGCTTTATACTTGATATCTATTGTTCCAATCTCATAGTGAGGACATTTAACACGTGTCCCACAAAGCAGGCAACTTAAACGTCTGACGTGTATGGTATTAGGATCCTCAATATTCCAGGTTAATTGGTGAATCTCTCGGGTACCCTTAAATGTCTGTAATACACTATTATCTAGAATTTGTTGAATGCGAGTTATAAGCAATTCGTTAATTCTGTAAACTTTGACTCCTTTACAGTTCTCAGCCAAACAAGACACTAATCCTTCCAAATTTGGAACATCATTCCCTTTTGCCACATGATGGTCGCAGATGCGTTTAACGCACCCACCCACACCGTCTGGTGCTCCTTTCCCATGGCCCCTTTCGCTGTAATGCCAATGTATTTCTTCTATGTCAAACTCCTTGCTTAAATAGGTAGCGATTAAATTAAACATCGACTTATTTCGGTACTGAGTCGATGGACCATCACTTAGAACATGTAAGCATTTTAAATTGGGAGAAATTTCTTTTATATTGTTTACTAAAGCCTGCAAATGAACACAAATTAATACAGGATCGTGTCTAAGGTTTTCTGATACAGTACAAAATGATGTAGTAGTTATTAAATTATTAGGAGCTTCCGATTGAGTACTATAATAAACACTTGTGTGTAGTGTCAATTGAGGTTTCGATCCTCCAAAATGTGCAGACTGCACTTCCTCACTATATTTGCAGTTGTAGTTCTCCGAGAAATCAATGTGGAGTAGTCCGACGTGAGGGCTAATATTTGTTTTTATATGTTGTATAGTCCTTATTTGGTGGATCATATTTCCAACATGTTTCATAAATATAGGTAAAATAGAATTTAAATTTTCAAGTAGTTGTCTTTTGGTTGATTGTACCCGTTCTTTTAATGTTTTTGTACACTGTCTGGCCATACCTTTAATATTAACTGTTACTTTTTTTGTAACCCATCTTTCGTATGTAATCAGGTCATCATCTTCAAAATTATTCTTCTCAATTTTATTTTCCTTGCATGAAGGACATTTCCGTTCTAAGCAACGAACATTTAAATTATTATTACAGCACAGTGACTTAACTAGATCAGTCGCAGATTTAAAATTAATCATTTTTGCATTATAAAGTGCTTTTACAATAAAGTTTGTATTAGTGTGTATGGCACATAAAACAGTATTTCTACTTTCAACTCTAGGAAATGTAACCCAAAACGGCCGGTATCTACGAAAAGTTTCATATGAAATTTTAATTCCAGTTTCATTAACAAAGATTTTGTGTAAATTTAAAAGAGAGTCATTTAGAAAGCGTATTTGTTTTTCAACTTTTTTACGCGTAATTGTCTCCTTTTTCCCTGATGTAGACCGGCTATATTCGTCCTGCAATAAAAAGTTATGAATTGCTTTTCTCGTCTCTATAGCCTTTGCAGTTAACTTTTTTGATCTCTTCTGTTTCTCTTTATTCTCTTTCATCAAACTTCTTATATTTCTCATTCTATACTTTGCTAATTTAGTCTCTAACTCGTGTATCTTTTTTTTCAAATAAACATTTTCTGTTTTAAGAAGCCTTTTATTGCGTTTTGATATTGCTCTGCCAACACTTGCACGTGATCGGGTGGGAGTTGAAGGTGGAGTATTTATTTCAACAAATCTATGTGCAGCTTTTCTAGCTTTTTCCTTTTCTCTTTTATTTTTAGCTTTTTCTCTCCAAATTTTCCTCATTTTTCTTTGTTTTCTAGGAGTTAAATCTTTGATAGTTTTAAGAAGACCTTGTTCTTTTTTCTGCCGATACCTTTCTCTATCTTTCCTTCTTCTTTCTTCAAGATCTGCTTCAGTCATTTTAGCCCGTGCACGTCCTATACTTTGTCTTTTTTGTTCACATCTTCGTCTAAGTTTTTCTTCTGCCGATAATTGAGACGTAGATCTACTATTTCGCGGCATTCTAAATCCTAAAATGAAACAATTCAAGCTTATTTACCTTATTCTATATAATAATATATAATAACGCAACAATTCGCATGTTACACGGCCATACAATATCGTGTATCTGGTAGATGACAGGTACAAATCTGACTACACGATATCGTGCAGTCAGGTTACAACTTACAAGCGGTAAAGGCGAGGTTAAAGGCAATAAACTTATTTACAAACATAATATTAGTTAAGATTACTATATGTAATACATAAAGTCCTAAAAATATAATCACAGGATTTCTGTAGATCTTAACTCTTCTGTAGACATAGTATTTGCAGTAATAATTTCATTTCTGTAGACTTAAACTCTCCTGTAGACACTGTGTCTACAGGAAAGATTTCTACAGGAGAGAAGTACCAACGGTTAAAAAAATATGCCTACGGATATTTTGAGGTTAGAAAATCAACAATACAGTACTTGGATACTGGTACTCGAAACACAAAACTACAGCGTAACCAAACATTTTAAATGATCATACTTACTTTTCTACAAGTCACCAAGAAAAGACGCACTGTAGTTTTACAAAAACTTGTGTATTAACATAAAAAAATAATTTATAAAATTTTTTACCCGTTAGTCTTCGGATTTTGATCGTACAGTGACAAATGACTAAATGTTGCCAGCACATAAAATCAAACTCTAAAAGGGAGTTTGGATACACGCTGATTTATACTTGTTTTATGTGTCTACAGGTATAGACGTACAAATTTAGAACAACATGTTTATTTATATTTATTTAAAAATGAGTACAGTTTTTACTTCAATATGTAAATCGATATATTTACGTGTTATTTAAGATTAATTTTATCGAATATTTTGTTCATTAATTATCATGTTAATATTTTTAAATACCGCTCAAAGTTTACTACTCCTCATCCGAACAGTCTACAGAACGAGACTTTTTCATATAAAAAGAATATAAATTAAATTAAAATAAAAGCATAAATTAATTATTTATATGATAGACATAAATTTATGAACAGTTTAAATAGACGGAAACAAGTAGGTATGAAAATTATTACTAATCTAATTTTAAACGTATGCGAACAGTTTTTTTTCGGTTTTTGTGTATGACCCATTTTGAACAATCAGGATTTAACTTAAATGCCTGCATACAAAAACGCTGTAAGTTACAGAAAAAAACAGTAATAATTTATACTATGTTGATTACGACATTTTTTGTTTTCCGTAAATATGATGCATGTTACCAGGAATGTTGGCTCCAGTGCGGACCTACCTGCGTTTTTGCTACTCGTGTTTTTATACGTTTTAACTTTCTGTCGAATTTAAGTCACAATTCATGTAACACAATTTGTATTACCCCATACCAGGAATAATTTTAGTTTACAGCATATCTAAGAGATGGGATTCATTAAATAACCACGTTTATAAAGTACAGTTGAACAATCCTAGTTCAAGTATTACATTTGACTCAACTCCATACAACTCTATAGTGCAATTACAGCATTTTAACGTTCTGTAAAAATAGTTCAAAATGTCGTAATCAGCAAATTTTAGGCAAATATTTATTTAAATGATATTTAAGAGTTAGAATTACATTTAGTAAAATATAACAAGTCTACTATCCAAAAATCGTGAGTCTGAGTTTAAAACACGCTAGTTATGATTTTTTGAAAAATCATGCAAAAGTTTTTTGGCTCTGGTGAACATTTTCATTTTTGTGGATTACTATAATACGTTTTCGATTTCTGCCGTCGATATGTTAAAGCCGTGTGTAGGCATGTATCGTGCGTTTGATGGACTTCACAGGTTTCCTTACGATGTTGGCTTATTTTTAATTATTTTTAATAAGAAAATTTATAAACTAAAAGTAGCCTAAGTTAATCCTTATTACATCAGCTATCTGTCAGTGAAAGTCCCGTTAAAATTGGTCCACCCGTTTCTGAGATTAGCCGGAACAAACAGACAGACAGACAGACGGACAGACAGACAAAAAATGTAAAAAACATTATTTTGGTATATGTACCGTGTATACATCCATATGCATTCATTAAAAAGCGGTTATTTCAATATTACAGACACTCCAATTTTATTTATTTGTATAGAGTATAGATGTATAGATTAATGAAACTATAAAGAAGAACTTTCAGACAATAACAGAACTTCATATTCGGCCAGCCCTTTTAGGGTTTATGTAAAGTTAAGTGCTTTTTAATACAAAATATAACTTACCATTTTCATAAACACTAGGATCCGTTGTGATAGTGACCAAACTTGCAACCATCAAGAAAATCATTTTCAATTTACATGTTGGTCATAAATACGACATAAAGTTTATTATTTCGCTTTTTATGGCGTTAAGGAAAGTGTTTTGTAAGTTAGTGTGTGTTGTATATTTGTTACCTAGGTACTTATTCTTACTCTAACGGTTTTGATGACATTTTGAATGGAGGTAGCTGATACCTTGAAGTAACAAACAGGTTACTTTCTAGCCCGAAAATATGAACTTTTTTTTAAAACCATACATACATACATAAACTCACGCCTGTATTCCCCGAAGGGGTAGGCAGAGGTGCATTTCTGCACCCACATTTGGCCAGGTATGTATCAGTCCCACGTAATAGGGGGCGAGCCTATTGCTGTTTTTCGGGCACATTTCCAGACTCCGTGCTGTTACTAAGAATTTCCTAATGGAAAAACCCAATAACACTTTGCCCGACCCGGGAATCGAGCCCAGGACCTCTAGATCGCACGGCACATACTTGAACCGCGAGACCACGAGGCAGTCAGTTTTTTGAAAACCCTTGGTGAAATATTATACCTAAAATAATTGTGTCTACCAGCGGGTGACCATATCGTTTCTCGCTGGTCGGTATTATTTTTTTGGACTCCACTGTGCTTACCATCAGGTACAGTGGAGTCACTTTGCCGTGCCAGTATAAAAAAAAATGCTTAAAGGACATAGGACTTTTTCTTATTAAATGCCGGCCAAACCGCTCGTCGTCTTTAAAAGCCGGAAAGGCCCGCTTGTACAAAGTACTTGGAATACCCAAGCCTGTTTTGGATCAATACACATTTAGTTAATTCCCGGAGGCGAGGGATGAAAATTAATTCGTTTTGAGTGACACAGTGACGCCGCCGAGCTCCCGTCTAGTTTTGGACCTCTGGCTTTGTGGTCCAAGGAATTCTTGTTAGCTTAATGTACTTTAATTGGGTAAAGGATTTAATGTTTAAGGTGATGAAATTTCACAAAATATATATTTTTAGTCGATGCGATGATAGTCCTTTATCGCGGTAACAACAAGACTGTCATCATCATCATCATCATCAGCCCATATACGTCCCACTGCTGGGCACGGGCCTCCTCTACCATTGAGAGGGTTTAGGCCTACGTCCACCACGCTGGCCTAGTGCGGGTTGGCGGACTATACACCTAAGAAATTCCTAAGAACTTTTAGGTGTGCAGGTTTCATCACGATGTTTTCCTTCACCGTTAAAGTACGTGATTGTTCATTGTGAATACACACATAACTTCGAAAAGTCAGAGGTGTGTGCCTGGGGTTTGAACCCGCGACCGCTGAAATTCTCGACCGCGCGCCTAAACCTCGAGGCCATCACTGGATTATTATACACTATTAAATTAGTTAAAGCTAAATTAATAAAAAATATCAAAATGTGCCAAAATCTCCAGGCCATCACGACTTCATAGACTGTCATAGACTGACAAAAAATAACATCATTTGCTAAATATGGAAAAAAACACACAAAAAGTTTGTTTTGTAAGTGAAAAGTATTTTAAATAAGGTAGTAATAAATAAAAGGAGGTAGTGAGTCCATCGATGCCGTGAGCATTCGCGACAATGTCGACATGAAAGCTGCGATAAACAATCGCTTCGTTCGCGGATGTTGGCGTATTACATAACTAGCAATTACGACAGATTCAGGTGGTTTTCTATAGCGACTTTTTCTATAGCTTCAAGTATTCACGTTTCAATAGTGTACAGACTTTAGTAGGACATTAATTCATAGCGCTATTAATTGGGCACGAGCCTCCTCAATAATTGGGAGAGTTAAGGCCTTAGTCAATAGGCAATAGTTTAGTATGAAATAGCTTAAAATTAACGATTCAAAAGAACTTGTAAAAGTCTATTTGAATAAAGACAATTTTCACGATGATTTCCTTCACTGTTGAAGTACGTGATAAATTCTTTTTTAAAAATACAAGTCGTGATGGCCTAGAGGTTTGGGCGCGCGGTCGATAATCTCGATGGTCGCAGGTTCAAACCCCAAGCGCACATCTCGGACTTTTTAAAGTTATGTGTGTGTTTAAAATGAATTGGATATTATATTTAGCGATTATTGACTAATTGTAACCAGTTCGGCTCGATTATAGTGGCTACTGACGAGACACGAGTGACTGACGACCACGTTTCTCTCAAAGTCTATACAATAAAATAAAATAAAATAAATAAATCAAGAGCGCTATGACTTGTCCTTCTTTAAACGAGGCTTAAAAAGAGTGTTAACTACACGGTAGGCAGCGGCTGGGTTGTGCCCCTGGCATTACTTTAGTCCATGGGCGGTGGTAACCGCTTACCATCAGGCGGACCGCTTGCTCGTCTGCCTACTGAGGCAATAAAAAATAAAAAAAACAATACACCCAAAAGTCACATACATAGTTCTGACCCCACACTAGGATACAAGTCCTGTGGGTATCAGAAACTACGAGAGACTTGTCGATCTCACAAACACCCAGACCAGAAACAAATAATTGCGCATCGCACAAACATTTGTCTTGGTGCGGGGTTCGAACCCGCGGCCTCTCGTTTCGCAAGCTGATGGCTAACCAACTGTGCTACGGGGCTGTAAAAAAAATCTCCCAGTTCTTGCCTTCACAGAACTGTTCGTGAACAATTATGTTGTACCAAGTTTCCAGTAGCTACTCACATAATGCTCGCTGTATTGCAGATTTTTTTATTTGCAAGCGACGTCGTGTCCGGATTGTCTTCTTGTGAATTGTTTAAAAATGGACAAACGGTAATGAGAACGCCTCCTTTTGGAATCAACGCGGATTTGTGGCAACTAGATGTGTTACAACTTATAAGAAATACACCAAACGTTACAAGTTTAAGTTTAAGTAATGATGGCCTCGAGGCTTAGGCACGCGGCCGAGAATCTCGACGGTCCCGGGTTCAAACCCCAACTGGGCACGGGCGTCCTCTACAACTGAGAGGGTCTTAGTCAGGCCATAGTCCACTACGCTGGCTTAGTGTGGACTGGCGGACTACACACTTAAGAAATTCCTAAGAAATTTTAGACATGCAGATTTCATCGCGATGTTTTCCATAACATAACTTCGAAAAGTCAGAGATGTCTGCCTGGGGTTTGAACCCGCGACCGTCGAGATTCTCGACTGCGTGCCTAAACCTTGAGGCCATCACGACTTTTGTGTCCTATTTTCACTCATCTAGGCATGTTAATTCGATGTAAAATAAAAGATAAAATTGCCAACAATAAGCGCGTCGGAACAATACTCCGGGAGACGCCATCCATTTGGGAATTAATCCCACTCCAGCCAGGAGCGCTCGGGACCACTTGCGCTCAATGATTGGTACTTGATTTAGCACCAGACCTCGATGAGGGATAATTTTTTACTGTACGTTTGTACTATATTATTAAATGAACTATTTATACGAGCATATATTTAAATGAAAGTGTATTATATGTATGTTATTGTAGAACAGATTACATTTTTAATAAAAAAAAAACAAAGGTACAAAACAAACACACACACACCTCCGACTTTTCGAAGTTACTTGTGTATTCATTATCACTTACTTTAACGGTGAAGGAAACATCGTGACACCTAAAAGTTCTTAGGAATATCTTAGGTGTGTAGTCCGCCAACCCGCACTAGTCCGGCGTGGTGGACTAAGGCCTAAGCCTTGTAAGTTGTAGAGGAGGCCCGTGCCCAGCAGTGGGACGTATATGGCCTGATGACGTTGATGATTAAAAAAATCTCCGCATCTTCTTGATCATTATGCTTGGTTGTCTAGCAGAGATCGCTTTAAGCAATAAGACTGCCAAATTATAAACTATTTTATATGTCGGTGCAGGTGAGGCTTCGAAGTGTCTTTAAGGTGTGTGACGTCACATTGCCGACGTCACAACTGTTGGTTTATGGTGATAACTCATACTTTGAGTTTTCTTTAGTAAACTTTCACAATTACTGACAAGGCAGATAGCCCTGTATCGTTATGAATAGCAGTGACATCGTTATTACTGGAGGATCCATTTTGAGAAGTAATTTTAACAACCAACTTCAATCAAAGTTCCTTTTATTTCCCGATAAATCGGATGTTTGCTGTCCGAGCGTAGACCAATGAATGCCTCGCTCCGCTGCAGCGGGCGGCCTTTTATAGACAGAATAGGGGGGGCAATCGACACCGCAGAGGGGCGACCGCTCGTGAGTCATTCTTGTTTATGCAAGAGCGATGACGTAGCTCTCAGTATATGGTTTTACGCCGTTATATATGTTGTTTTCTGTATTGTTATTTAAAAAATATATAATAAAATAATAATATTGACATTGTTGATTTATTATTGTAAATAATAGCTGTCCCGGAAGACATCGTCCTGCCCGGAAAAGCTTAAAGCGATATGCCGATAGCAGCGCCACCTGCCGGGTCCAATTGTGTTTTGAACTCATCCAGGGACCCATTGGAATGCACATAGAAAATTTCATCCCAATGGGTCCAGCCGTTTGACATACCGACAACGGCGCCATCTATCAGGTCCAATTGTGAATCTAAACCATTTTCGAATACCGTCGAACCCATACAAAAAATTTCATCCCAATCGGTCCAGCCGTTTGACATACCGACAACGGCGCCATCTATCAGGTCCAATTGTGAATCTAAACCATTTTCGAATACCGTCGAACCCATACAAAAAATTTCATCCCAATCGGTCCAGCCGTTAAAGAGGAGTTCGATGTCATACAGACAAACATCCATTTTTATATAAATAGATAGAAGAATATAGATTTTTTAAACTTAAATACAATTCACTAAAGTTTAGATTGTAGCTTTAACTTAAACATCAAAGTACCTAAATTCCCGCTATTTGTACATTAATTTCCCGGTCTTAATACTGACAATTATCCTTGTATTGCCAATAACCGAAGACTGCCGAAGCTTATAGCGAGCTGGCAGCGCCCTGCCGTGAATATTGCACCATTAATTAGAAGCATTGAGATATGACGATTTGACAGCTTCAAGACATGAAACGGGAGGCTGCAAGTGCGAAACAGTAGGGAATATGGTGTAAAACTTGATGTAATTGAAATTGCGTTGGGATTAGTTTGTCTTTAAATGATTACGAGATCGGCATAGTTGCGTCGACTTGTGGGTAGTCCTGTTTTGTTTACGTAACTATTTGCATACATCATTAACATCAACATACTTATACGACTGCCTCGTGGTCTCGCGGTACAAGTATGTGCCGTGCGATCTAGAGGTCCTGGGTTCGATTCCCGGGTCAGGCAAAGTGTTATTGGGTTTTTCCATTAGGAAATTCTCGGTAACAGCACGGAGTCTGGAAATGTGCCCGAAAAACGGCAATAGGTTCGCCCCCTATTACGTGGGACTGATACATACTTGGCGAAATGTGGGTGCAGAAATGCACCTCTGCCTACCTCTTCGGGGAATACAGGCGTGAGTTTATGTATGTATGTATACTTATACAGATGTATAAAGACCGTAAAACTATGACAGGTAATAGGGTGAAACTGATTGACGTTAAAGAAAATTCCGACAAAAATGTACCTACATTTTGACGTTTTCTCAATTACCACATACATTTAATACTTATGGTTGTTACCAAAACGCCATTTAAAAAAATATATATCGGGATTTTTTTTAAACGTCAATGGTATTGTATTTATTTATTTATTTAATATTTACACTTTATACAATGATATAATTGTAAAGGTGGACTTAATGCCTAAGGCATTCTCTACCAGTCGAACCTTGGGTAATGCAGAGATGTGAACAGCAGGTGTGCAAATAAAATAATTTATGAAGATACACACATATATATATATGTACATACACAAACTTATATATTTTTGGCAAAGAGAAGAAGTAATGAATTATGAATATAGGTTTAATAGTAAATATATAAATATAATAAGTAGGTATACAAATATATATAAATAAATATATATATATAAATATAATAAATACAAAAATACTATCATAGAGATGTATTGTAATGACTAACTATTGCCTGTCTTAGTTTTCGATCGCGTTATTTTACACCCTGTATGTCGGAACAAGTTTACATTACTTGGCCAATGCGGACACATCAAGAGTGAAAGTACTTCAACTTAATCGCAATTTACAGACTATTAATATTGCAATCGTTAATCATCATCATCAGCCCATATACGTCCCACTGCTGGGCACGGGCATCCTCTACAACTGAGAGGGGTTGGACCTTAGTCCACCACGCTGGCCTAGTGCGGGTTGGCGGATTACACACCTAAGAAATTCCTAATAACTTTTGGTAAGCAGGTTTCCTCACGATGTTTTCCTTCACCGTTAAAGATGATGTCATCTCAATTATTTCCATGCTAAGTCGCAACCAACAACTTTTAATCACACTTTAACTTAGTAAGTTAAACTAAGTGCAGTTCTCGGGCCCATAACTTCCCACGTATCTAGGTAGCATTACTCAGGTTGAGTTGGATGTCTGGACTGCAGCCAAGCCTTATTACCCTTATTTCGACAGCCCCGTGGCGCAGTTGGCTAGACACCAGCTTGCGAAACGAGAGGCTGCGGGTTCGATCCCCGCACCGAGACAAATGTTTGTGTGATCCACAAATATTTGTTTCGGGTCTGGGTGTTTGTGAGACCGAAAAGTCTCTCGTAGTTTCTGATACCCACGACACAGGACTTGTATCCTAGTGTGGGGTCAGAACTATGTATGTGACTGTTGGGTGTATTTATTTATTTATTTATTTATTACCGGAGCTTACGATTGATCTATTAACAAGTTGGCACTGGATTTTTGTAAATTTTTCCAACACTTTTTACATCGACTTGTTTCTGGATGAATTCGTCGATATAGATGGTAGGGTAATCTGGCTAGCGTGATTTTTTCACAGAAAACTGAGGTCGTTAATATCTATACATACCTTGACGCCTGTATTGTAGACAAAGGTACATTTTTGCACCCACATTTCGCCAGGCATGTATCAGTTCCACGTAATAGAGGGTGAGTTTATTGCAGTTTTTCGGGCACATTTCGAGACTGCCTCGTGGTCTCGCGGTACAAGTATGTGCCGTGCGATCTAGAGGTCCTGGGTTCGATTTCCGAGTCGGGCAAAGTGTTATTGGGTTTTTCCATTACGAAATTATCGGTAACAGCACGGAGTCTGTAAATGTGCCCGAAAAACGGCAATAGGCTCGCCCCCTATTACGTGGGACTGATACATACTTGGTGAAATGTGGGTGTAGAAATGCACCTCTGCCTACCCCTTCGGGGAATACAGGCGTGAGTTTTATGTATATGTAAGTGTGAGAATTTCATACTGGAAAAACTCAATAACACTGTGCCACTGCTCGGTACAAGTATTATTTGTAACCGAGAACCAACTAACAAAGTCAAGTCAACACATTCACACTATACTCAAGTATTACAACTACAAGTTCAAAACTATATTAAATGGACCTTACAATTTCTACTATAGTTTTTGTTTACGAATGCGATCAATTGATCCGGACTTGAATGAGTTGCCATAGAAATAACTGTTCAGTACTTGGACTCCAACGGTCCAGCAAATAAAATTGCTATATTTGTAGATGGGGTCCATATTTTTAATATAGACTGACACGCGGCGTACTACGGGTACTCGTAGATTTATTCGTATTCAGGAAATTCATATTAATATGTTGTTTTTTTTATATAATATGGGTAATTTTTGCCCTATCCCACCAATCATCCGCCACTGTAATTCTTGTGCTCATCATCATCATCATCAGCCCATATACGTCCCACTGCTGGGCACAGGCCTCTTTCCTCACAATGTTTTCCTTAAAGTAAGTGATGATTCATTGTGAACACACACATAACTTGGAAAAGTCAGAGGTGTGTGCCTGGGGTGTGAACCTGCGACCGCCGAAATTTTCGACCGCGCACCTAAACCTCGAGGCCATCACTAATTATAATTAGCCTATCACAGATATCAGAATTAAACTTTTCCTGTGAGATCTTCTAAGCTAATGATATGTTATTTCTCTCGCGATTCGTCCATAAGTAGGGGTCAAAGTCGAGAGAGGAACCGACGATTGACTGGCTCTTTAAATAGCGCCAATAAACTTTTCAATCCGGCAAAGAATTTCAAGTGAACATCGGCTATTCCTGGCGGACGCTGGGGATTCTCGATTGCTTGTATAATTGAATATTTCTTGGCGGTTCGGGTGAGAGCTCGCCTCCTGTGGTTTCTAGAATCGAGATGCGCCATTTCATATTTCAAACTGTATTTCTGTCGATCTGGTCTTTTAATTGAATAAATAAATACACCCAATGTTGATATATGGCTCCACACTACAAATCTAGTGTTGTAGGTAACAGAAACTAAGAGAGAGGCGGTCGCACGTTCAAACTCCAGTCACACACCTCTGACTTTTCGAAGTTATGTGTGTATTCACATTGAGTCATCACTTACTTTAACAGTGAAGGTAAACATCGTGAGGAAACCTGTACACCTAAGAGTTCTTAGGAATTTCTTAGGTGTGTAGTCCGCCAATACTCACTAGGTCACCATGGTGGACTAAGGCGTAAACCCTCTCAGTTGTAGAGGAGACCTGTGTCCAGCAGTGGGACGTATAAGGGCTGATGATGATGATGTCTGTAGCGTAGTGGTAATATTAATTATAAATTGTAAGGTAGACGTTAAAATAAATTTAATATGAGCGCTGTTCTCCACTCAAACCGGTTCACTACTACCTGTGATATCGGACCGAGTGGACGTGTCAGACGCTATTGAAACTATGCTTTAGTAGTTTTATTTATACAAACTAAACCTGAAACATCTGGATATAACAATGTCTAAATAAAGGGATAATGGAAGTTGTTTTGTGGCGGTAGCAACACGCTAACATAGATGTAGTTTTTAATATTTCCTTGCTAATTGTTAGTATTTTTTAACCTTATTTAAACATGCATTGTTCTATTTTGTAATTATGACTGCAGACGTTTAACCATAAACATCTGCGAGTTGTAAAATTTATCACAACAATAATTTTTTATGTATCATATTGTTAAAGATTAGTAAATGCTGTTGTAAAATATTTTGTTAAAATCTCCAATTGTAAATACTCGTTCATGCCGGTGCAATAAAACTATATTACTTAGTTAAGTCTTTAGCACCGGCAATCGTTGGAGATGGATTGATCGTTTTGGACAATAGCACAGATGTTTGGGCGATCCCATATTTTTTATTGAATGAAAAAAACAGTATGCCAACACTCGTGATGCGCACACCACGCTCCTATACGCTGAATTTGTTATTCTACTCTGTCTGTAATTAAGTTGTTATAATTCACTTTGTCTGTGTTAAGTGTTAATTTAAATATACCATAGTTTATTCACGGAATCGCGTGCTCATTTAATACCCACTCCCTACCGTACAACTAAAGTTTTGATAGTAAAAGCAGTGGCGGTACTTTCATAGAAGCCCAAAAGCGTTACACGTTAATTTGTAATGTCTAGTTTATAATTGTTTACTTTGGGGTCAGTATATTCTCATTTATATGTCGAATTGCTTTAGTTAAATAAAGATTTAAAGCCTTAAGATCATTATTCTGAATTTTGTAAGGCAAGATGGGCTTTTGGGCTTCTATGGAAGTACCGCCACTGAGTAAAAGTATATTCAAAGGCATAATGCTTAGCATTTTATCCACCAGTTTTTAACTGTAAAATATTATGTTTTTAAATGCCTCCCTCCCTTGTGACGCCATGCCATCGAACTACGTACCATCACACGCTTCAATTTTGTACAAAAAGTGTCTGACGTTGAACATCCTCAGGGAAATACACGTTATTCTGTATTATATTAATATTATACTCATCTTTAATTCCATTATGACGCGAAGATCAAACGCCCGCGACGCTAGATGGCGCTGAAACAATATCCATTTGTGAATGTACTCTCATTCGTATTATTTTCGCGCGCACATTTCCCCGGGATTAATAAAATATATTTTGGTTTTGTTTATTCCCCCACTATCGGCATGAGCGCGTATTGTGCCGCCTCCAACACATCGCAATTTACATATTAAATTCTCACATTTTTGCTCCTTAGCGCAGGGCTGGGACGTGTGGATTTTGCTCTGAGGCGACGACTCAAAACTGTTATGGTTGTCGTGAGTGAGAAATATTTATAAAAATGTGTGTGGATTCAATTCAAGTTTTAAAAAATATATTATGTTTCTACGCAGAATTGATTTCAAAGAAATTTACTTATTTTAAACATGTCATGAATAGTTAATAAAGTTATTATTAAAAAGGCAAACCAATATTTTAATATTCAAATTAAATTATTTAAAATTGAATATTAGGCTCATCTTAATAATTCAATAAATCTCATTTAAAAATTTCGAGCATCTACGTAATTGTTACTGACTAACAAATTGAGTTTTTCTTCAATATTGATAAAAATATGCAAAATGACGATATGAAAGAAAGTCCCTGAAATTACTTACATAAATTACTCTCGCCCGCACAATGAGAACAAATGCGGATTTCATATAAAAATTAAAAGCGCCAACGTACAAATTAAAAAGAGCACAACGTTTTCAAGAACAGTGGAAAGTGGCATACAATTTCAACCCGTAAACTTCCAACAGTTCTAATTTAAGTTTCTGAATTAAAATTAAAACCGGGACAACCGGAATAAAATGGGTTAATTTTCCGGTCCAAGTTTTGACAGCCCTGCGGTCGGTGCAACGTGGCCTCGTAGTCGGTGCCGTAGCACCGTCTACGTCGTAGCGCTGATTTGATATGATTAAAAACATCGTTAACATTTCCGTCGCGTTCTTTAATGAATACTAAACTTTTATGGAAAAATATTTTGTGTTAGGAATATGTTGGGGTGTAAAATATTCCTATTTCAGACGCATTTTTTACATTCGTTTGTCGGGGTGTATCGTAATATTAGCAAATACTTTGGCAAGTTTAAAATTTTGTTTTAAATAAATACTTTAATCAGTTCAATTTTAGCTTAGTTGATGTTTTAAGCCAAAGTAAATACGCGAAATGAGAAAAGAAAAGTACGTCTCCTATTTTGTTCAAAATGCATATTGGTTACCTTATACTTTTATACTAGTACTTTTATACTATTATCAAAGTTTATATACAAGTATATTTAGTATGTGGTGTGTAAGGGGCTCTAAATCCTATCTCAAGGGCCCGAGCCAACTTCACCTGCTCGTGGTGCATCCTGCTGACAAACGAACGAAGCAGCGTCACCAGTGCGAAACTTTACGCCCTGTGCTCGCCAACCCGCCTGCCAAGCGTGGCGAGTATTGCCAACATGGACTTAATAGTAAACATCAGGCCTCCAGTCACCGGCAGCTCTGTCATCTCTGGGTCCGGTAGCACCCAGTGTAATGACGTCGTCGATTGGTCTGGTAACACACAATATTCGCACAATGATGATTGACGAGAGGATCCTCAAAATTTGGGGGAGGCCTATGTCCAGCAGTGGACGTCTTTAGGCTGATGATGATGATGATATTTACTATGTATTCACAAACACACTCACGCCTATATTCCCGAAGGGAGAGGTAGAGTTGCATTCTGCACCCACGTTTCGCCAATCACTTTTTAAGTCCCCAGACTCCGCGACTGAGAATTTTAGAATGGAAAAACTTGATAACACTTACTCGGGTTACGGAATCCGGCAAATCTAGATCACTTGGCATATACCTACATATGAACTACTCCAATTAATTAATGTATCTTTGCGTAAGGAAGCGTCCAAATGCATTGTACATGAGCGTCAGTGGCGTGTGTGAAGGAGGGGGGGAAGGAGGGGGGTAACGGCCGCGGCTCTCGTTAAAACAGCTCACCAAGCGTGAACCGGCTTCGGCTTCGCCAGCGCGTGTCCATTGTAACACGTTTTCTAATGTCTTTTGGGAAACGCGCAAGACCTAAAGCCATACATCATTATAACCCGAATGCAGTTGTGTAGCGATTTCATTGAATAAATACACCCAACAGTCACATACACAGTTCTAACCCCACATTAGGATACAAGTCTTGTGTCTGGGGTATCAGAAACTATGAAAATCTTTTCGGTTTCACAAACACCTACACACCCACCACACATTTGTCACGGTGCGGGGATCGAACCCGCGGCCTCTCGTATTTCTCGTATTTATCCAACTGCGCCACGGGGCTTTCAAAATACTGCGATTACTCCTGTGATTTAGACATTTTTTTACGATCCTAAATTAAATCCCAGACGTACTGAGTTTTCAAAGTAAAGTGTGCATTCGAAATGAAATCGAGAGCACAAGTTATTTGGGCTGGCTAAACATCAGCTTGTTAAACGAGATGCCAAGACCCGAGGCCCACGGGTTGTTGAGACCGTAAAGTTGTATTTTAGTGTGGGTTCGGAATAATGTGGCTATTGGGTGTTTTTTTAACATTAATTTTAATAATCATGCAGTTTGACGGTGACAAAAAGTGTGATGGCCTCGAGGTTTAGCGGTTGAAAATCTTGACGGCCGCGGGTTTAAGCCTCTGACTTTTCACAGTTATGTGTGTATTCATAAATGAATTATCGCGAACTTTAACAGTGAAGGAAAAAATCGTGAGGAAACCTGCACGCATATGTATTTCCACAGATAATATCTTAGTTACGTTGCCTGCCTAACAAATAATGAAATAATGCCTGAAATATAGTGCTATATTTTTAAGTCATTTCTTACTTCCGATGAAGTCATTTAATTATATTTAAAACCGTATCGTGTGGAACAATGGAGACGGTACATTCGGCTGCACGAGCGCAAAATGTTCTGAAATAAGATTCAAAGAAATAGCAGAAAGGTGCACTTAGCGGCTAACAGCTAACACGCGACCATGTCTTCAACACACGCGTAAGGGGTAGGCACAGAAATAAACTGTTTAGAGTATTTTGGTATCTTGGTTATAAATATATTTATATACTTAAAGGGATTGTGTGTAATCACAATGAATTATCACGTACTTAAACGGTGATAGAAAACATCGCGAGGAAACCTTCACACCTAAAAGTTCTAAGGAATTTCTTAGGTGTGTAGTCCGCCAGCCCGCACTAGGCCAGCGTAGTGGACTAAGGCCTAAGCCCTCTCAGTTGTAGAAGAGGCCCGTGCCCAGCAGTGGGACCATGATGATGATGATTGAGAACTTATCTATGGAAAATCGCAATAATAAAAATCCCGATCTGAAAATCCAATTGAGGATGCCGCGATAGCACACCGCTTACTTAAATCGCCGAATCAATGAAACAGTGATTTCAAAATATTTGACAACCCTGTGGTGGAGTTGGCTAGACACTAGGTTGCGAAATGCGAGGCCGCGGTTTCGAGCCCCGCACCGAGACAAATGTTTGTGTGATCCGCAAATATTTGTTTCGTGTGTTTGTGAGAGCGAAGTCTCTCGTAGTTCCGATACCAACGACAGTAGACTTGTATCGTAGTGTGGGGTCAGGACTATGTATTCCGCTTGGGAGTTATTTTTTCCCTTTTTATCGAAAAATCTGGTTACGTTCAATATCAAACAGGAGTACTGATCACGGATTGTCGAAATCGTTTCCCCGTACATTTCCCGGGATCCGCAGAACTTCAGCAACGTAATGACAAATAAGTGTTTGGTGCAATCTCATGTGCGGTCACGTGCGATATGATCGCCGCACTAATGGCGTTTTAATGGCATCGGAACAGGACGGACACGCAGTAGATAAGGCAGGGGCGATAGCGGGGGAGGTTTAAGAAATCCTGACGTAGGCAATTTAATGACATTTTGGACTAGTACCTATAGATCATCATCAGCCCATATACGTCCCACTGCTGGGTACGGGTCTCCTCTATAACTGAGAGGGGTTAGACTTCAGTCCACCACTCTGGCTTAGTGCGGATTGGTGGACTACACACCTAAGAAATTCCTAAGAAATTTCATGTGTGCAAGTTTCATCATGATTTCTTCATCGTTAAAGTACGTGATAATTCTTTATGAATACTAGTATAGATACATATTTGTAATTGTAATTTATAAAAGGGTGCAGGATGATTATTATTTTTCCACGTTGGCAAATAAATGGCACAGAAGCATATACTTTTTTATGCTATGTTTCATCATCTCTGTTTTTTATGCATGCTTTATTTCCGTGTTGCTATTATAAATTTCATAATTGCAAACCTCAAAAACACTGTCCATCTCATAAATCTAGTGCAGGACCTCTCAAATTTTAATCGTTAATTAACTCAACGCTGCCTCCTATAACTCGCGTCGTCACCTACACGCGTGGTTTCTAAGAACAATCATTGAAGTACGGTGCGATTAGTTCGGTTTTGCGATCACTACTCGCGATAGCACATCGCTTTCAATTATATTCATTACCTTTTATCCTCATTGTAACATGCTTATTATGTTATTGACATGAGCGTGGCTGAAATATGCAGTGATGGCCTGGAGGTTTAGGCGCGCGGTCGAGAATCTCGGCGGTCGCAGGTTCAAACCCCAGGCACACACCTCTGGCTTTTCGAAGTTATGTGTGTATTCACAATAAATTAATTATCACTTGATTTAACGGTGAAGGAAAACATCGTGAGGAAACCTGCACATCTAAAAGTTCTAAAGAATTTCTTAGGTGTGTAATCCGCCAACCCGCAACAGAAAGAACTGTTGTATAGTTATAGCTCAGGTGTAGTGCAACTGGCACGTGGCCTCGCCGTGCAAGTGTGTGCGATTTAGAGGTCTCGGGTTCGATTCCCAGATGTTCGATTCTCTATGAACGTATAACTTTACCCGAGAAAAACTGACAAAAATTTACAAACTATATAACGCCCGATCACTTAATCTGCTCTCGCGCATTATTCACATTTTAAAAACGCATAAAATAGAAATTACAATCAAAAAACTATGGGTCATGATGACGTCGTACATGTGAAAATAAACTATTTTATGTTTAATAATCTGGGGGCACGGCAGTGCCCCCGCCAAGTCGAGCGAAAAAGCGGCACGGCCGTACTATACTTTTCTCGAAGCAACTCAGGCCATTTTCGACACCCTATAACTTCGTTGTGGATAAACCTAGAAACCTGAAATTTTAATCACCAAGCAAGAATAGTATAAACTCTGTATATATCAAAATTTATTCATTTTGAACCAGTAGTTTAAGAATTATACCAAGTCAAACTTCACGGTTTTGGTCACTCACTGACCGATCATCAAAACTCTAAGGCACTTCTAGCCGACATAGAAGCTTCAAATTTGGAACACAATTAGAGTTTAGTGTATAACTTAAGGAAAAATTAAAATATCTTGCAATTTAGGTCTAGTTGTCTAGATTCACAAACTGCATAAATAACTTTGTAATCCCATATAAATATATAGGATTACAAAGTTACATTTGCAGCTAATAAACCAGTGTACCTGTATATGTATAAGATAATGGAATATAGGTGTAGACAGATAAGGTGTGATGGTATTGAGGCTTAGGCGTGCGGTCAAGAATTCCGGCGGTCGCGGGTTCAAACTCTAGGCACACTCATCGGACTTTTCGAAGTTATGTGTGTATTAGCAATGAATTATCACGTACTTTAACGGTGAAGGAAAACATCGTGAGGAAATCTTCAAATAGGGTCAAGTAATTTATTCATTAAAAAAAATTGAGTGCGGCATTTGGTGCCGTAAATCAATTCAAGCTATACCTCTGTTAAGCTTGATGTTGTAATTTTCTGTTTGGTACATTGACAGTACCAATTTATAGTGAAAGAGAGATAACAATTTTACAAAAGGATTAACTTTAACTGACGTTTGACGTGCGGCCCTAAATTTTTCTAACTAACGCAAAAAGTAATTATTATTTTAAAATAAAGAACATGTCTCGTCTCGTATGTAGAAGAGGAAGACTACCTACAAAAGTAAGCAAAGCTCATAAGACAGAGCGTGGGTTTTAAGAATATCCGTTGTTAGTACTCAAGAAGTAGAAGGTACCGAAAAGGAAAAAAATAGGACTTTCTACAAAAAGAAATGAGATCCCATAAAAAACAAAACTTGTAAAAAAACCCAAGTCTCGCAACTCAGTTCTTCTACCGTAAAAAGTTGTGAGATCCATGTGATACCAAGTCGATAAATTTATTCAGTCTCCGTTTAAGGGACCTTTTGTCTTAAGTTATTATGCACTTAGCTTACCAGACAACATCGTATAGTGACCATATCAATATTAAAAGTCTTTTATGTTTTAAATAAAAGAGTTGGATTTGGCAATCGCTCTGAGTTGCGAGACTTGGGTTTTTTTACAAGTTTTGTTTTTTATGGGATATTACTTACCACATTAATTTTAGTGGATATTTTTCCGTATTACGGTATTAACAATCACTGTAAATGTGCCGATACGGTAGACTTTACACTAAAACATTTAAAACATAATAAACTTTAATAATAAATAACAACAAGAGGCTAATAACAACCAGGTAACAAACAGATTCAAAAACGCACGTATTCAACTGTAATTTATAAAATAAAGTCAAGCCGCACTATGTTACTATGGCGTACTGTTTATACCTCATTCATCATCAGCCCATATACGTCCCACTGCTGGATACGGACCTCCTCTACCATTGAGAGGGTTGAGGCCTTAGTCCACCACGCTGGCCTAGTGCGGGTTGGCGGACTACACTACACACCTAAGAAATTCCTAAGAACTTTTTTAAGTGTGCAGGTTTCATCACGATGTTTTCCTTCATCGTTAAAGTACGTGATAATTCATAGTGAATACACAAATAACTTCGAAAAGTCAGAGGTGTGTGCCTGGGGTTTCAACCCGCGACCGTCGAGATTCTCGACCGCGTGCCCAAACCTCGAGGCCATCACGACTTATACCTCATAGTTATAGAGTTTCGTCCTCACTTCCGGTATTTTTAAGTTTTAAATCCCATTTAGTCATTTTGTGTTAAAATTGAAATCTGTTTTAAGTAAAAATTGTGCTAACATTGAATATCCCGAATATATAGGTACCATTAAACTTATTTAACATTTTTAAAGTATAATTATTGGATTGTGTCGCACAATGACATTTGTTATTAAGGACCATGTCGGTACCATTAACATTTCCTGCGGCCAATCTAGAATTATTATTTAGAACATCATCATCATCATCATCATCATCATCAGCGTCATCATACGTCCCACTGCTGGGCACGTTATTTGGAACATATCGCGTGCATTAAAAACTGGTAGATTAAAATCAATAAATTTTAAAAATGTGGTTCCATTTGAAATGCCTCCGCGACATAATGAACATCCACTGGTCTGATCGCGTAAGGAATACGGACGTCCTTCGCCGGGCCAATGTGTGCGGTATGGAAGCCTACCTGATGCGGCGTCTGCTTCGCTGGTGCGGACACGTGTCGCGGTTGCCCGACGACAGAGTGGCGAAGCGCATTTTACATACATTTTCTTAGGTACAAAGACGTTCAGAAAAGACACATGAAAAAATGCAAGATTGAGCACTCTTGTTGGGAATCGTTGGCAGAAGATCGGCATTAGTGGCGCGGCACAATTGAGAGAGGCGTGAGTGACTTCGAACGCGAGCGGAGGCGCCAACTGGATTTGAAACGCGATCTCATAAAAAAACAGACCACCGGCTAAAATCAATGGTACCTTGACGTGTGCACGCTGTTCGCATACCTTTGCTGCCAAGATTGGCTACATAAGCCACACAAGAGCATGTCAACTAGGCTCAACATCTTGACTCTTGACCCTACCTATGCAGAAACAGTCGCCGTAGCCGAAATCGGCCAGGATGACATCAAGAATAACTTTGCACGGAAGTTACTAATTTTGATGAATTACAGGGCGCTGTTCGTAGGTGTGCTTGTCGCTTGCATATTATGTACTTTCGTCAGTTCCTTTTTGAGTTACCTAAAAAAATAGCGCCATCTATTACAATAATTTGTCTAACTACTTAGTAATCAATAGATAAACAAGATATTATTTCCTATCAATTTATCAGGTTTTAGACTAACAAATGTTTTGAAATGTAATATTTTCCTTTAATTTAGTCACGTTAAATTGTATTTATAACCATACACACCTAACATTTCATTTATTAAGAAAAATACTGCTTCATTCATGGAGTCGAAAGTATACTAGCGCCATCTATGAATGCTATTACACCTTTATTAAATTTGTTTTTCTTTGTTCCGCAAGGAACCGGCTAAGGTCGAAGACCATGCTGCCATTCTTCAGTAATTTAATTTCAATAGCACAAATTATATCCATCCAATGTCTTTAGTAGCAATTACACCTTTAATTAACCATTCCACAGATTGTTTGTTTATTTTGTAACTGATAAAAAATATACTGGTTTGTGAATAAATATTTGCATTTAATATTATGATTAATTATTCATTACTTTTCTAAGCTATTAATGTTGAATCGTAAAATTGTAAATCAGCATATTCTAAATTAAGCGCCACCTATGCTATAGCTTTGTTTTTTGTTGTAACCATAAAAAAATGATGGCGGACATTCGTAATATTTTTAAACGAAAATATGTGTATATTGTTTATCACGAAGTATAGTTTTTTTGTGAATGCGCTATCATGTGATCGGGCGGGTAGTTTGATAGTTTTTGTCGGTTTTGCTCGGGTAAAGTTGACTACCTTCATAACTTTTTAATTATTGTGATTTAACAATGGTTTTGGAGTCAAATATTTTAGTTTATACAATGTGAGACCATTAAATTACATTTTTGTTTGTGGATACGAAAAATATTCATGTGAGTGTGGTACTGCGCCGAAAATGTCATTTTATGCGTTTGAAAAATGTGATTAATGCACGGGAGCAGATTAAGTGAACGAGCGTTGTGCAGTGTGATAATTTTTGTTTAGCTCGGGTAAAGTTATTACGTCAAAGTTTTGCAATTTTTGTATTATTAACATTAGTTTTGGTGTTAATTGTGTGAGTTATTGATACGGAAATTTATGTGATCGTGGATACAAAAAAATACTAATGTGAGTGTAGTAAAAGAATGTGACTGTGTTTTCTGAGAACTATGCGGAGTTTGTCTACTCTTAGTGTTCATAAGGCTTAGCAAATGACTGGCAGTTCGGCACAGCTCGCGGCGCTTGTGGGTAAGTTATTTATACGTGTTTGTTGTTAGTAGTTACCGATCGCGTTACTTTTATTCACCTAATAAAGTCTTTAGATTGCTTAAACATTGTGGCAATCGCCTCGAACATTTCGTGTGATGCAGCCCGCGAGTTTTAATACTCCGATCGTCGAATTCGAAATATTAACTACTTTGGATATTGATTCGGATGATCGTCAAAAGTTTTGTCGTACTACCCGCCGCGTTTCTTATAGTCGCGGTGCGCCGTTCGCCGGAATACTCATATTCTCTGTCTACTTTACAATATCTTGTTCCTTCCAACTTCTCCGCACTATTTAAAAGAACGTTTCATTTTTCTTAACACTTCCCGCTCACTCTCGTTAAGGTCATCGAAAAATTTGACACTTAAGACTCCAGTGCATGGTAGTAAGTTTTATGACTGCTCCTTCACTGTCCAAGCTGTTCGCCTGTGGAACGCGCTGCCGGTGTCTATCAGAAAAGCTCCATCACCTTACATTTTCAAGCAAAAAGTTAAGGATTATTATTGGTCGAATACTAATTAATAAATACTTTATGTACTAGTACATTATGTATGTCTCTCCCTCTGCGTGTGTGCGTGGGTGTGTGTGTGTGTGTGTGTGTGTGTGTGTGTGTGCATGTATATATGTATATTTATAAACATATAGTATCTTATTATTATCTTGCTGTTTTATTATTATTTTATTTATATTTCATTTTTTTTTCTTTATATACTTATGTATACCCCTAAACATACTTTGCCTTCTTACATTCCATCCAAAGGTTGTCTGGAAGAGATCGCTCTCAGCGATAAGACCGCCTATTGTTCCACTTTTATTTTTTATTTTTAAAATCTATGTAAATTACTGTATAAATGTGGGTGTCAATAAAGAGTTATCTATCTATCTATATTCGCATCCTATTGCATTGTACAAAAAGGGAATAACAATATTATCTTCAATTGTAAAAAATAAAAAAAAACGACAATTTGACGATATTTTTAGCGTCAATGTGTTCGTAATTACCATTGATATTACCTGTCCAAGTTTACGATCACGGTCTTTATACACACTGCATACATATATCTCTATCCATCCATACATCAGCCAAAGGAAGGACACTGCTGAACATAGGCCCCTCCCAATGACTTTCACAGGGACTTGTTTGAGGCAGCCTACATCCAACGACGTCCCGCGACCTTTACCATGTCATAGTCCACAAACGCTAAACAAAGCGACAAGTTATATTTTTCGGTTTTTTGTATAACTTGCCGAAGCGTATGAATGTGTTCTATGGTACTAAAGCCTTTTCGGAAACCGGCTTGTTTGGAATATATCTGAATACTTGAGACTTAAAACATAGTTTTGTAAACGTGGGTGTAGAAATGCAGGCGTTAGCATATATGTATGTTAGATTTCAATACACTGTTGGACCATAAAAATTTTGACATGAACGGACAAATCGACTCAAAATATATTCCATAATGTTACCTATTTTAATTTACCCAAAAATATTCCAATGTTTTTTAAAACTATCGTGACCCAGTTAGCAACAGGTGCGGCGTTAAGAAACGTAAGGCGTGTTTGTAAAGTTTCATAAATAAGTGTTGGGATTGGCGGCGAATTGTTCGCTGCATCGACATCTGTCATGCCAATAACTCGCGCGAACAGGGGAAACCTTTTACCGCTTACTGTTGGCGCCACAACGCAACGACTACAGAAAACTCACGGTAGAATATTCTAGAATAATATCTACATTGTTGATCATAAAATTTATTTATTTATTGTTGCAATTAGGAACAGAAAGAAAAATTATATTTATTACACAATAGACTATTTTAAATTTGAGCGCTGGTATTTAAAAAAGGTAACCCTGAACATTAAGCACCAGCGTCCTTCTATTTGTACAGGTTGAGTTTAGGTAAAAGTTTATAAAATAATTATAAGAAAACAATGTCTTAAATTTGAAAACAATAAGCTTTAATAAATATGATAAAGTATAGGTTTTTGAGTACAGAGCGATGTTAAAGTGCATATCTTTATTTGCCACGCGATGTCGTGGTTATTATATAGTACAAATTGATAAGTTAAGAGTCGCGCAAAAATACACGTCAAATATTTATTAGGGATGGCAGCAAGGAACATATTTTTCTGCTAACGAAGTGAATAGATTGCATTGAAATTGATAGCGCATTGTTGTGACGATAAAATATAAGCTGATAATATGGTTAGCCCTATATATTTACTTAAACTAAGTTATATGATATAAAAGATCTACTCTACAACCCAGAGAGCTTAAGTCCCAAGCCCCCACGCTGTCCTAGTGCGAGTTGGTGGTTTACACTCCTAAGAAATTCCTAAGAACTATTTGGTTCAGGTTTCCTTTTGATGTTTTGAAGTCAGAGGTACATATCTACCTGTAGTTTGACCCACCGCGGAGATTCTCGACCGCGCCCCTAAACGTCAAAGCCATAACTACTTTTTTTATCTTTTTTTAGAACTATTTTACCAATCAAAGATTTAATTGCAGGAGCATATATTTTAGGGGCATTACAGAGTAGATTTTCTGTTAAAGTATTCGTTTATGACCTTCGATTTGAACCATAGTTGTGTATTGGCTCGTGCTCCGCACTGAGTGACAGCGTCTCCGTGCTGTCTGTCTGTTTACACGCGCCACTACCGCCTTTGTTAATATATACAGCATTAGATCCTATGTGCATACGCTCTAGTGTCAGGGGGGTAATAATAATAAAAATAACTCTTTATTTTTACACCACAATAAAGACAGTAACATTAACACAAAAACAAATAACAAAATTAGGCACATAAAAATTGGCGGCCTTATCGCTAAAAGCGATCTCTACTAGGCAACCAGGGGTAAGGCAGATGTGTATTTCCAGCGCTACGTTTTTCAACGTGTGGTTTGACCCTCATTTTTCAGACAAGGACATTGTTACTGATGATACTCATATAAGTAACACTTGGAATCGAAACCGAGACTTCTTGATCGCACACTATATGCACATGCCGCACAACCTACGGAGCATTTTTTTAGTTTTTTTTTATAATTAGAATTGGATGTATCTTGTATAAAACATATTATTAAGTATGTGCCGTGCGAAAGTGTTATTGGGTTTTTCCATAAGGAAATTCTCAGTAGCAGCACGGAGTCTGGAATTGTGCCCGAAAAGCGGCAATAGGCTCGCCCCCTATTACGTGGGACTGCTACATACCTGGCGAAATGTGGGTGCAGAAATGCACTTCTGCCTACCGCTTCGGGATACAGACGTGAGGCTATGTATGTATGAAGTAAATCATTTACCAGACTTTTGTAGTTTATTGGGAACTAGACGGTGAATAGAGACCCAACGTTTCAAACCGCGCACAGAAAAATGTTTGTGCCTCCAAAAATTATTGTTTCTGATGTTTGTAGGTTCGAAAAAGTACGAGTTTTTGATATCATAAAGTTTTTTCTTAACGTAAAGTCAGAACTATGTTTGTGACTGGGTGTATTTATTATTATTTATAATTCGATACTGGATTTGTCTATTAAACAATCATCAGCCCATATACGTCCCACTGCAGGGCACGGGTCTCGCTGGCCTAATATGAGTTGGCGGACTAGACACTTAAGAAATTCCTAAGAATTTTAGGTGTGCAGGTTTCATTACGATGTTTTCCTTCACCGTTATAGTACGTAATAATTCATTGTGAATACACACATAACTTCGAAAAGCCAGAGGTGCCTGGGGTTTGAACCCGCGACCGTCAAATTATCGACCGCGTGCCCAAACCTCGAGGCCATCACGACTTACTATATAGCAACAGATAAAGTATACGTCCATAAAAATGTCTTGCCATAAAAATCAAAATGGCCGTCGTAATGCCAGAAATATGGATGTAGTAATAATGAAAGATCGTTTCGTCCCATCGTCGTCCCTCGTGCGAGACTAATTTTAATCTGGTGCTATTTATTTCTAGTTAATTATTTAAGTGCAGCTCCCTCCTCTCTCCCTGTCTTCACCCCCGAGCTCCGTCCCCTCCCCTGGAGAAATGAGAAATCATTGCTGTTTAATATACGAGGTTGGGTCTCGGTGTAGTGAAGCTTTTGGTATTACGAAAGCTTGATTTGGTAGTGGTCATTTGGTAGATTAAAGCGCTTATTTTTTATAATTTACAAAATTGGACACAAATGTTAAATTTAGCATTAATAAATTACGTAGTTTCGGTTATGATAATATTAACGTTAGTTATCAAAGGATAAATATTATAAGCACACATAAAAAAATCAAAGACCTTACAAAATAATTAAGAAATTATGTTAATGAAGAAAATATGTTTCCAAATCATATTTATTTTATGTTCTTGTTAATAAAGAGAACTACATAGAATTTAAAAATAATAATTTAAACTTGATAAGACAAATTAACGATAATTAACCATATTCGTCTACGTCTTAATAATTCAATATGGTAAATAGGTAAACTGTACACCTTGTATTAATTCTTTGCGTTTTTGTCAAATACCCAATTTTATCTATACAAATAAATAAATTTGGAGTGTCTGTTTGTGATATTGAAATAACCGGTTTTTAATAAATGTATATGGATGTATACACGGTACATATACATATACCAAAATAAAGTTTTTTACAATTTTTGTCTGTCTGTCTGTATGTCTGTTTGTTCCCGCTAATCTCTGAAACGGGTGGACCTATTTTAACGGGACTTTCACTGGCAGATAGCTGACGTAATAAGGAGTAACTTAGGCTACGTACATATAAATAAAATTTGAGTGTCTGTTGGTAATATTGAAATAACCTTTTTTACTACATGTATATATGAATATATACATATGTATGTATAAATACGGTACATACACCAATTTTTTTTTTTAATTTTTGCCTGTCTGTTCCGGCTAATCGCTGAAATGGCTGGACCGATTTTGACGGGACTTTTATTGGCAGGTAGCTAATGTAATAAGGAGTAACTTAGGCTACTTTTAGTTTATAAATTTTCTTATTAAAAATTAATTTTCCGCGCGGACGAAGTCGCGGGCACAGCTAGTTAAAAAGAAAAGCTTGTTGCATTGTGATCGAACATTACATTTCTTTTGAAAATTTTAAACTTAAAAAACAAAATTACTTTTCCACAACAATTCCTAAGAATGAAATTTATAGAAATCACAATTTTAAATAATGTTATTCATCATCATCAGCCCAAATACGTCCCACTGCTGGGCACGGGCCTCCTCTACAACTGAGAGGGTTTAGGCCTTAGTCTACCACGCTGGCCTAGTGCGGGTTGGCGGACTACACACCTAAGAAATTCCTAAGAACTTTTTAGGTGTGCAGGTTTTATCACGATGTTTTCCTTCACCGTTAAAGCAAGTGATAATTCATTGTGAATACACACATAACTTCGAAAAGTCACAGGTGTGTGCCTGGGGTTAGAACCTGCGACCGCCGAAATTCTCGTTAATAATAAAGTTAATAAATAATGTTATTAAGAGTAAGTAATACTGAAAATGTAATAATTATTTATACGAATGGCTCAGGCCCAGTATTAGGGCAAATAATACATATGTACGTAATCTGTTCGATCACCAAAAAAACTTCGATACAACCGGTGTTTCGTAACATCGGAGTCGTGCAGTTATTTATAATCCCTCATCAAAGAAAAATTGTTGTTAATTTGACAAAAAGTTCTTTTGGGAATCGTCGTTGTGAATTCTCTAAGGTATATTTAATATTTCTGTAACAATCTGTCTAGATCGTGTTTTATTTGCTGCGTAGTTTAAGTAGTATATTAATTAATTAGTTTTTAATCAAAATATAATTGAAATTGAATATTTATGATAAAATTTGTTGATTAATAAGCGATACGAAGGAGGAGAAGAGGGAGTGAGGCCTATGTCCAGCAGTGGACGTACTTCGGCTGATGATGATGAAGTGATAGGCTTTTTTTTGGCACAATTGCATCAACTATTAAGATTTTTTTTAACATTTTTATTATTTGCCTTGTGGTCGTGCGGCACAAGTACGTTCCGTGTGACCTAGAGGACCAGGGTTTGATTAGTGGGTCGGGCAAAGTGTTCGTGTTTTCCATTAGGTTTAATTCTCAGTAGCAGAACGAAGTCTGGAAATGTGCCCGAAAAACAGCTATAGGTTCGCTCCCTATTACGTGGGACTGATACATACCTGGCGAAATGTGGGTGGTGCATTTCTGCCTACCCTTTCGGGGAATACAGGCGTAAGGTTATGTATGTATGTATTATAATTATCTTATGGCAAGTGAGGTATGATCACTATTACCATAAGATTGATTCGACAAAATGATGCCAGTGTATGTTAAGTAGATTCTCAAAGACTGATCCCGAAACACTTATGTCTCGGCGGGTTTTTCATTTCACAGTAGTCAGTCGGTGATATTAATATCCTGCTAATAAGGAAGACTTGATTTACCATATGATATCATTGCTATGTCAGTTTTCGCCACATTAATATCACTATCATCATCATCATCAGCCCATATACGTCCCACTGCTGGGCACGGGCCTCCTCTACAACTGAGAGGGTTTAGGCCTTAGTCCACCACGCTGGCCTAGTGCGGGTTGGCGGACTACACACCTAAGAAATTCCTAAGAACTTTTAGGTGTGCAGGTTTTATCACGATGTTTTCCTTCACCGTTAAAGCAAGTGATAATTCATTGTAAATACACACATAACTTGGAAAAGTCAGAGGTGTGTGCCTGGGGTTTGAACCTGCAACCGCCGAAATTCTCGACCGCGCGCCTAAACCTCCAGGCCATCACTGCTATGATTTAGCCTAATTTTCCCGCAGTTCAATCTGACTGCAACGATGCTCTACCACTTATAAAAAATGTTGAAAGGCATTAGCTATTACATTATCTGCATAGAAGAGAGTCTTGAGATTCTTTTCGGCTTTTAATTTAGTTTTTTCTTCTTTCTCCTTTTTCTCCAATTTTTCTTCTTCTTCCTAGTCGTTTCCTCATTACTGAGGGTCGTGACCACCATGCGTGTGGTTCTCCTGTACACCGTACCACCTTCCTCCAGGCATTCCTATTCCGTGCCATTTGTAGGCAAGCCTGGGCACTGGCTCCAGTATATGCCTTTACCGTGTCTATCCACCGGGACGGCGCTCTTCCTCTACTTCTCTTCCCCTCCACGTGGCCAACCATTATGAGTTTTTCCAGGCTGTCCTCCTGCCTAGCCACATGGCCAAAGAAGCGAAGTACGCGTTGTTGTTATAATGGTGGTCTCCAATTTTTAGGACATAAGTAATCCCCACTTACATCCAAAACTTTCATCTATGTGAGCTCTCTTTCGACACTGATATCTATACACCAAGAACTTTGTTATAAAAACCCAGATACCTAGAATATTACGGTACAAATCAGACCCTATGTTATGTCATAATATCTCCATAATTACGTAATAACCTACATTTAGAAATCAGGTCGTCTCGGGACCTTGAGACGTTCCCTACATCCTCTCATAAGCTGGCCCTCCAACAAAAGGCGTAATTTTAGGGGTGATTTCACCCCGCTTTCAACATCAATGGGGGTGAAATGAGACGGCACTGTATAAATATATTTTCTATATTTGTCGTAGAAGTCTTATATCTATGGTTATTGCAATTTATTTAGAGAAAAGCAGTGATGGCCTCGAGGTTTAAGCACGCGGTCGAGAACCTCGGCGGTCGCGGGTTCAAACCCCAAGGCACACGTCTGACTTTTCGTAGTTATGTGTGTAATTTTAATGAATTATCACTCACTTGAACGGTGACGGAAAACATCGTGAGGAACCCTGCACACCTAAAAGTTCTTAGGAATTTCTTAAGTGTGTTATCCGCCAACCCGGACTAGGCCAGCGTGGTGGACTAAGGCCTAAATCCTCTTAGTGGCAGAGGAGGCCCCTGCCCAGCAGTGAGAGGTTTATTGGCTGATGATTATGATGATGTTAGAGTTATTCTGGGTTCAAACCCGTAACGATTGTATTCAAAGCTAAGTTTTACTAACGACTGCGCTAGGTTTATTTTGGGTTCGAATCTTTGACTTCAATTTGACTAGCTCAGAGCTAAGCTTAAGTAACGTTTAACGTATAATAATGTCTGAATTCCTGTGATAATCCTTAATTGATCGTTGGAAATGCGAAACCCCTGGGAGGCTGTAGCGTTTCTTTTCGACTATTATGAGTCAATATATCGGTTAAGATGACGTTGATGTGTTGTTGTATGTTAAATGTTTCATCATCAGCCCAAATACGTCCCACTGCTGGGCACGGGCCTCCTACGACTGAGAGGGTTTAGGCCTTAGTCCACCACGCTGGCCTAGTGCGGGTTGGCGGACTACACATCTAAGAAATTCCTAAGAACTTTTTAGATGTTTTCCTTCACCGTTAAAGCAAGTGATAATTCATTGTAAATACACACATAACTTCGAAAAGTCAGAGGTGTGTGCCTGGGGTTTGAACCTGCGACCGTCCAAATTCTCGCCCGCGCGCCTAAACCTCGAGGCCATCACTGCTTTCAAATGTTTATTGTACTATATATTTAACTTTATATATGTGATGTAATAGACTAATATCTTGATACCATGAATAGACGGTTTTCTATGTCAATAACCTTTAATAGGTTTTTTGAAGTGAAAACTTCTTTAGCATTGTTGTGATTTGATAGTCGATGAAACTAAAAAGCGACAGTAAGAAGAGACAAACACATTTTAGTAAAGGTTTTACCGTTAATATACTTGGCCACTATAATATTGTAAAAAACGCAGCCATGAAAATTATTTTTATCTTGAAGCCAAAATTTTTGAAGGTTTCACTTCTACCACGTGTGAATTGGACACATGTTTTTTCAATAAAAATAAACAGCTCTGTGGTAAAAATATCCTGATAATATAACTTATTAGCAAAAAATTAAAAGTAAACTAAGCTTTAAACGTGAACTCAAACAAACATTATTAAAACTTCAAAAACAGTCATAGCTATTCTAAAATGCCAGCAAGAAGTACTTACCTTACTTGTAATTATCGAAAAGTCAATGAGATGGTTGTTCCGCACTTAGTGGCGAATATAAAACGTTTTTTTTTCCATTGTTGAATGATTTTGTTAATGTAATGTAATTAATTACTTTTACTATACTTTATTGTACATTTATACTATTGTTTTTAAGTTTTTATTTTATTCTTTTATTGCCTGTACGTCAACCTAGCGTCCGTTTTGGCCTCCTCATTGAAAATCAGCGCTGCAAATCCGTGCAAGCGGAATTGCAGCATGTATCTGAATGAGCTGACCATTGTTGGCTGTGAGAATTATAGTTACTAATTGTTTTATTTTATTTTATTTTTTGTATTCTCGTGCACTGGCCAACAATAAAATCTTTTTCTTTCTTTCTTTCTTTCAATTTACCCGATCTTGAAATCGAATCAAGAAACTAACAGGGTGGGGAAAAAGTTTTAGTGGATGACTCATCAATTCAAAGAGCTTTAAAACTGCAACCAATATTTCTGCCGTTTAACTACGAGTATACTAATTAAGCTGACTCGAAATATAAAAACCTTCGGGCACCACGAGGCACGGGCACGGGCCTCCTCTACAACTGAGAGGGTTTAGGTCTCCGTTCACCACGGGTTACTGGACAAAAAAATATTAATAGTTTATTTATATGAAATAGTCTTATGGTTGGTTCGAAATATCCTCTACCCGTTTTTCATGAGTTCGGAACACCTGCCTACCTTTTCGGGAACGCGGCGTGAAAGACCTATCTAAGTCTAACATATCTTTTGTACCATAGTAAGGTCATTGTAGATTTGATTAGTTTTAGTCCGTTCCGTGTCTAAGCTACTACCATTTGTTTCTACAAACATACATAAACTCACGCCTGTATTCCCCGAAGGGGTAGGCAGAGGTGCATTTCTGCACCCACATTTCGCCAAGTATGTATCAGTCCCACGTAATAGGGGGCGAGCCTATTCCCGTTTTTCGGGCACACTTCCAGACTCCGTGCTGCTACTGAGGATTTCCTAATGGAAAAACCCAATAAAACTTTGCCCGACCCGGGAATCGAACCCAGGACCTCTAGATCGCACGGCACATACTTGTACCGCGAGACCATTTTCTATGTTTCTATGTTTATTAATTTATTTATCAGACAGCCTTCGTGGCACAAAATGCACCCTTGTGTTAGCAATTACAGGTTTCATCATATTATGTTTTTTAATTATCTTTTTTTAATGTATACAACTATTTGATTTATTGATTTGTTTAAATATAATGCCTCGGGGTCTCGCGGTACATGTATGTGCCGTGCGATCTAGAGGTCCTGGGTTCGATTCCCGGGTCGGGCAAAGTGTTATTGCGTTTTTCCATTAGGAAATTCTCGTTAACAGCACGGAGTCTGGAAATGTGCCCGAAAACGGCAATAGGCTCGCCCCCTATTACGTGGGACTGATACATACTTTGCGAAATGTGGGTGCAGAAATGCACCTCTGCCTACACCTTCGGGGAATACAGGCGTGAGTTTATGTATGTATGTATGTTAAATATAATCTGGCAACATTAATGCGTGTTTGCAAATTCCTGAATTCATTTATGATAAGAGACTTCATCATATATGTATGTCTGTTTGTAAATTATCTCATTTTAATTATTTCATTATTTTATATAAAAGTGTAAATGTAAATTGATGAACAATATATTTGATTTGTATAAATATATAACTGGCAACATTGATTAAAAAAAAAATGGCGGACGGTTGCGTACGATAGTCACGGAACAATTGTAACGGAAAAAAAAGAAAGTTTAAAGTGATTACAAGTGGTATATTGGCCGTATTATTTCGAGAAGCAGTTAACACTTGGGATTTGATTCCCGCACCGAGACAAAACTTTGTGTCAATATTTGTTTTGGATCTTGGTATTTGAAACGGAAAAGTGTTTCGTTGAATCGAAAATGTCTAATCCACAAAACAATACTAGTACATAGACACACGCCCATATCCCAAGTAGTCAGAGGTGCATTTCTGCACCCGTTTTCCCCCAATTATAATTTTTGTTGTACGTAACAGGGCGCAAGTCTATAGCCATTTTTCTGGCATTGTATGTTAGTGTGCAGAAATGCATCTTTCATCATGCAATTTCTTAGGTGTGTAGTTTGCCAACTCCCATTAAGCCAGCGTGGTAAAATAAGGCCTAAACCCTCTCAGTTATAGAGGAGGATCGTGCCCAGCAGTGGGACGTATATGAGCTGATGATGATGATATTCTACTTCAATGTTCATGTTAACATCTGAACTTCAGATGAAGAATAAGGCAGTGATTCATCTGAACTTCAGATGGCAGAACTAACACTTCTGCCTCAAGTTTTAATACAATGAGTAGGGGAAATGCGGACTTGTGTCTGTCCGTGTGCTGTGCAGCCGAGTGTGAGATATCTATTGAATCTCCGTTCGTGTTGCCAATCGGACCCGACGCCTCGTGTTCTCGTTCCAATATGTTTCTTTCACATAAATTATTTTGCGCAGCTTTTACCTGTGATTTCGTTTGTGAACATCTGGGTTGAGAGATATGGTTAGCTTGTAAGGGAATGTATATATTAATGTTCATTCATCATCAGCCAATATAAGTCCCACAGCTGGGCACGGGCCTCCTGTACAACTGCGAGGGTTTAGGCCTTAGTACACGCTGGCCCATTGAGGGTTAGCGGACTACACACCTATGAAATTCCTGAGAATTTTTAGGTGTGCACGAGGTTCTCCTTCACCGTTAACCACCAAGAAGAGCATTAAGAGACTTCCATCATCATCCGTCAATCGACACTCTTATGCCCTATCCTCATTATTCTCAATATAGTCTTCAAAACTGTGTACCGCTGCGGTTAAACAATTTAATGTGAACCGCATTTAGGCCCAAGCTCCATTGTCCGGTAATATCCGCGTTGTGTCCGAATATCCGCGTCCGGACACCGCACAATAAGAGCGGCCGACCCGGACGGACCGAAAATGTTAATTAGGTATTTACGGGAATCGGTTGGGTTGATTGTCCTGCTTCCAGCATTGAGATGGTGATGAGTCTGGACATATAGCATCTCTTATAATGTAAAGAGAAGTTAACAGTTACGTTTTGTAACTTTCTTTAAACTAGAGCATTATTTCAACAAGTCATGATGGCCTCGAGGTTAAGTATGTGGTCGAGAATCTCGACGGTGGCGGGTTCAAGCCCCAGGCACACACCTCTGACTTTTCGAAGTTATGTGTGTATTCACAAAATAATTATCACGTACTTTAACAGTGAAGGAAAGCATCGTGAGGAAACTTGCACACCTAAAAGTTCTTAGGAATTTCTTAGGTGTGTAGTCCGCTAACCCGCACTAGGCCAGGTTGGTGGACTACGGCCTAAACCCTCTCAGTTGTGTAGAGGAGGCCCGTGCCAAGCAGTGGGACGTATATGGGCTGATAATGAGTAAGAATTTTATTATGAAAATTTCCAATGACTAAACACGTCTGGTAAGATACCCCTCTGCCTGCCTCATAAGGGGTACAAGCGTAATATCCTATTTAAAATTCCGTCAAGCACTTAAAGTTTCACTCAGCGACACGCGGAAGCAACATTAGTACATGTTTAGCAGTAAATAGAGGATTGATGAAAGCGCAGGTAGCGATGTGCAAGAAAATAAAATGTGCACCTCGTATCAACGCGCGCCCTGACTTCTGTATAACAACACCGCTGAGAGTTTGGACTTGGATACTTTATTTGTACTGCCTCGTGGTCTCGTGGTATGTGCTGTACGATCTAGAGGTCCTGGGTTCGATTCCCAAGTATTGGCTTGTTTCAATAGGAAATTCTGTGTGAGTGCACGGAGTTTGGAAATATGTCCGAAAAACGGAAATAGACTCGCCCGACATTACGTGGGACCGACATACCTCGCGAAATGTGGGTGTAAGAATGCACCTCGACCTATTCCGTTCTCTTCGGTTAATACAGGCTTGGGGTTATGAATGTTTGTATGTTATATATACTTGTTCCTCTATCTAACGACTTACGAAAGAGCAATTTTATTAAAAGGCGTTTTGCTCTATCAACCCAATGGAAATCATAATAAGTATTTTACGTTTTTATTAGAGTAGGAAACGATTGTTATTGACTATTACGAACCTTTATTATATGTATTTTAATTTTTATTTACGTGACATTTACAATTCCTGATAGCTTTCTTTTACTTTTCACTTATCACTTATCTCCCTCATTTATCGTTTGTGCGACTAAAGCATTAACACGGGACAATATTCACGTAATATTGATTCACTTACGAATTATTTCTGTGTGTCCCAAGTCCGTATGTTATGTAGTGCGACATAAGCAAGTTTTCTTCGGTAAATGTGTGTCGAAGCTTGGTGCTCGCACTTAGCATACACTATCGCGACACAGCGCCTCGCACGCCCCACCTTCGCGCCACGCCCGCGCCACAGCCACACGTCCCACGTCTAATGCGATGCGACGCGCAGAGAGATTGCGTTACCGAGCTCTAACTTTTGATTGAATTTTAAAATGTCGTCTATTTTTAAGAGGGAAATATTTCAACTAACTCAAGAATCTTTCATGTACCAAATAACTTTAGCGTTTGTAGCCTTCAGCTCGTCGCTCCACCGGCCCACTGTGTCACACACCACGCTCCCTATACGTGGTCTCACAACACTTGCTCCTGAGTTCTCATACACTAGCAGCCTTCAGCTCGTCGCTCCACCGGCCCACTGTGTCACACACCACGCTCCCTGTACGTGGTCTCACAACACTTGCTCCTGAGCTCTCATACACTAGCAGCCTTCAGCTCGTCGCTCCACCGGCCCACTGTGTCACACACGCTCCCTGTACGTGGTCTCACAACACTTGCTCCTGAGTTCTCATACACTAGCAGCCTTCAGCTCGTCGCTCCACCGACCCACTGTGTCACACACCACTAGCGATGCCCTGGAGCTCACTCGTGACGTTAATAATGTTTGGCGCTAATCTATTCAATATAATGCGATCGCAAACAGCGGTACAATGTTTGCGCGGTCTCCGCCCGACACCTGCGACCTGTACGTGCCTTAATTGTCAACCATCTATTATGCTCCGTCTATTAATTATGTTGTGTGCAGGTGTGAGTAGATTTACTCGGACAAATATACTATTTTTCCTTTCCCTATGGTCCCTTTTTGTGTATGTTATAGGAAATAATGACTTAAAAAATTCTAACGGAGATACTCCTTGGATTTTGTTTGACTAGGTGGTATATAATTTATTATCCCCGTCAATGAAGGTATACATATGTGGAACACTGTAATCCATTATATCAGCCCATATACCGCAAATTGCACCGTTCTCCTCCACAATCGAGAGGTCTTAGTCGACCACTCTAGCATAGTATAGGACTTTACAGACTAAAGAAATTCCTTTGCGGGCAAGTCTTAAACATTCGGATTTCTTCTAGAACTTAATTTCAAAAAAATCATACTTTCGTTAAGGACTAGATCCTATATCCCTATCCTAGGCAGCCTCCTCTCCTCAATAAGCTTACACTGTAGTACGTACCTATGCAATAGATTTTGGCTAATTAAAATTCAATAACTCCGAGTGTGCGGTCGACCCTTACATTACCTTCAAAACATTGATTTTGTTTACATTGTAACCAGCCCGCGGCGAAAGACGTGTTCTGTGTACACCGCAAACACACATTCTATGACAGACGAGCAGGCTACCTTTATCTTCGTCTTTTTAATACCCAAAAACACCTGTGTTTCTGACAGTGGAGGTAAATCCATAGAAACCCAAAAGCGCTACAAGTTAATTTTGTGATGTCTAGTCTATTTAATTTTAAGATGGGATCAGACTATTATCATTTATACGTTAAATTACTTTTCTTAAATAAAGATATGAAACTTAAAGATTATTATTCGGAATTGTAAATTGTAAGGCAAATAGAGCTTTTGGGCTTCTATGGAAGTTCTACCACTGGTTTCGGAATCGATAGGCAGTAGTCCATTTCCGCATCTACGCTGTGTCACCTGTTTTAGGCAGCATTTTTGCTGTCTTTTGAGCACTTTCCAGACACTATGCAGCTACTGGGTTACTCATGGAATATCACAATAAAACTTTGCTCGATTCGTATTTGCTCGATATTGCTCGATCGTACAGTACACCTCGTACAGTGCCCCGTGGCGCAGTTGGCTAAACACCAGCTTGCGAAACGAGAGGCCGCGGGTTCGATCCCCGCACCGAGACAAAGGTTTGTGTGATCCACAAATATTTGTTTCGGGTCTGGGTGTTTGTGAGACCGAAAAGTCTCTCGTAGTTTCTGATACCCACGACACAGGACTTGTATCCTACTGTGGGGTCAGAACTATGTATGTGACTGTTGGGTGTATTTATTTATTTACAGTAATATTGCGATGCCATCGATGCGAAATAATCAATTTATCTAAGGACTGGTATCTACGTCGTGATGGCTTCGAGGTTTAGGCGCACGGTCGAGAAATTTAGCGGTCACGGGTTCAAATCCCAGGTAAACCTCTGATTTTTCAAAGTTACGTGTGTATTCGTAATGAATTATCACGTACTTTAACGGTGAAGGAAAACATCGTGAGGAAATCTGCTCACGGTTGCTGCTTAGGTATGTAGTCCGCCAACCCGCACTATGCCAGCGTGGTGGACTAAGGCCTAAACTCTCTCAGTTGTAGAGGAGGCCCGTGCCCAGCAGTGCAACGTATATGGACTGATGATGATGATGACTGGGATCTACGACCATAAAGATTTGACTACGTAAGCCATTGTTCTGATCTTGTTACTTAAAAGCGCTCGTCTATTCCGTAGCATGCTACAAACACCATGTTATCAAAGACCGACAGATACTTTAATCATTAGTCCATGGTTAATTAATTCGAGGAATTGTAAATACGTTCTAATGACTGCCTCGTGGTCTCGCGGTACAAGTATGTGCCGTGCGATCTAGAGGTCCTGGGGTCGATTCCCGGGTCGGGCAAAGTGTTATTGGGTTTTTCCATTAGGAAATCCTCAGTAACAGCACGGAGTCTGGAAATGTGCCCGAGAAACGGCAATAGGCTCGCCCCCTATTACGTGGGACTGATACATACCTGGCGAAATGTGGGTGCAGAAATGCACCTCTGCCTACCCCTTCGGGGAATACAGGCGTGAGTTTATGTATGTATGTATGTGTACGTTCTAATGAAAGTTTACCGTCTCCACCCTTTGGTAAATTTCACATCGATTACATATGTTCACAGAACAGCTGAATAAGATCAGAAAGAAAATAGACCGTATTTCTCAAACTCCGTGCAAGCGGAATTGCAGCATGTAGCTGAATGAGGGGACCATTGTTGGCTGTGTGAATTATAGTCACTAATTGTTTTATTTTATTTTATTTTTTGTATTCTCGTGCACTGGCCAACAATAAAATCTTTTTCTTTCTTTCTTTTCTTTCTTTTTTGTATGGGGAGTGTCGCCGCTTGTCTGTCACCTGTTTATTTTACTACACGACCAATGATAAAAATTTCAAACAAAAATGAAGGGCTTCTGTTGAGACATATTTAAAAAAGTATTGATATTACACGCTACCCGAATTACTAAGAAGCGTGTGTGTCAAACATATGATAGTCTATTCGTAGGTTCGGCACGCTCGGCATGCTGAGATTTCCTTTCTAGTATTATTCAACTGTTCTGTGCATAAGTCGTGATGGCCTCGAGGTTTAGGCATGCGGTCGAGAATCTCGACGGTCGCGGGTTCGAACCCCAGGCACACACCTCTGACTTTTCGAAGTTATGTGTGTATTCACAAATAATTATCACGACGTGATAATCACGTACTTTAACAGTGAAGGAAAACATCGTGATGAAATTTGCACAAGTAAAAGTTCTTAGGAATTTCTTAGGTGTGTAGTCCGCCAACCCGCATGAGGCCAGCGTGGTGGACTAAGGCCTAAACCCTCTCAGTTGTAGAGGAGGCTCGTGCCCAGCAGTGGGACGTGTATGGGCTGATGATATGCATATTTTACCATGTTATATATCACTATCAAACAGAGTTTTAATTAATGTACGGCTACTTCCTTGTGAGAGTTGACTAGAAGCTTGTGAAACGACAGGCTGCGGGTTCGTTCTTAAAATCAATAAATATTTGTTAGTGTGGGTGTTTGTGAGAGCGAAAAGTCTCTTGTAATTTCTGATAACTTGTATCTAAGTGTGCCGGCGGTCGTGTGTATGTGAATGTTGGGTGTATTTATTTGTTCAAATACTTTCATGAAAATATAACAAAAACGTCGTGATGGCCTCGAGGTCTAGGTACGCGGTCGAGAATCTCGACGGTCGCAGGTTCAAACCCAAAGGCTATGTGTGTATTCACAAAGAATTATCACATACTTTAACGGTAAAGGAAAACATCGTGATGCAACCTGCACAACTAAAATTTATTAGGAAATACTTAGGTGTAGTCCGCCGACCCGCACTAAGCCAGCGTGGTGGACTAAGGCCTAAACCCTCTCAGCTGTAGAGGAGGCTCGTGCCCAGTAGTGGGACGTATATGGGCTGATGATAATGATAACAAAAACGTGCAAAATTTGTCACCTTTAAAATGCATGGTCATGAAAGGTTTTAATTTTTCTCAGGAATTTCTCAGGTAAAAAAAGTCTAAGTATCAATCTTGGTCTAGTTCGTATACGCTGTATGCTTTTTAGTTCAGTACTGGACCGTGACCAGCAGTGTGTTAAGAAATGTTGGGGTCTCCCCACATCAGCATGTTCTAGTTCAACGTAGCAAATAAGTTTTCTACAGAATAAGAAAGATTCATGATGACCCAGACGACCGTCTCTTTTGTCCCCTTTGTTTTCCACAACTTTCTACCAATCTGGTTTCAATTGAAACGCATTCCCCTGAATCGTATTTACTCTCTCGATATTATTGACGATTTCTCCGAAGCGCCTGTGATCTTGTTTATATGTGCCAGCATGGTTTAATATGTAATCAATCCAATATGTCATGCGTCGTCGATTAGCTGAAAGCAATTCTAATTAATCAGCATTATTAGTGCATATCTGACGTTAATTGTGTTTGAATTAACAACTGAGAGATATCAGCCATTCAAGGGTGATGGACAATGTCCAATGACCATGGCGTGGTTAAACACTGTGGGCCGGTGGAGCGACGAGCTGAAGGCTGCTAGTGTATGAGAGCTCAGGAGCGAGTGTTGTGAGACCACGTACAGGGAGCGTGGTGTGTGACACAGTGGGCCGGTGGAGCGACGAGCTGAAGGCTGCTAGTGTATGAGAGCTCAGGAGCGAGTGTTGTGAGACCACGTACAGGGAGCGTGGTGTGTGACACAGTGGGCCGGTGGAGCGACAAGTAGTAAAAGGTAAGCGCAAAGTCAAATCCTTGTAATTTTCCACTCGTAGCTATATTATTCTAAACGAGGTAGATCGATCGTGTCTATATTTGTGGAACAACTTCTAAGAAGGCTTCACATTGTGTATTGTTAGGATGGATAACAGATAACAAGATGTTTTTTTATTAAATTTATTTTCTTTCAGAACTGTATAAACAGCTACGTTTTTCTGTTCTTTGATACGTAATTGAGGTAAAAAGTCTTTAATGTTATATACATAATCAGCCCATATACGTCCCACTGCTGGGCACGGGCCTCCTCTACAACTGAGAGGGTTTAGACCTTAGTCCACCACGCTGGCCTAGTGCGGGTTGGCGGACTACACACCTAAGAAATTCCTAAGAACTTTTAGGTGTGCAGGTTTTATCACGATGTTTTCCTTCACCGTTAAAGCAAGTGATAATTCATTGTGAATACACACATAACTTCGAAAAGTCAGAGGTGTGTGCCTGGGGTTTGAACCTGCGACCGTCGAAATTCTCGACCGCGCGCCTAAACCTCGGGGCCATCAGTGCTCATAAATAATAAATTAATGTTATATACAAAATAACAATGTAAGCGCACTTCCAAGTAAGAGTAATTTATTATCTGAACACTGTGATCTATTAGCTTCTGGCCGGTTGCTTGGTTTGATTTCGGAAATTGCTTCAAGGAAAAAAATGCGAAAGTAATTTTACAAAATTCCAAATAATAATTATCTTTAATTTTTTATTTAACTAAAGCAATTTGACATATAAATGAGAATATCCTGACTTCTCAGTAAATAGTTATAAACTAGACATTACACGATTAACGTGTAACGCTTTTGGACTTCTATGGAAGTAACTCCATCTATCTTATCAATGCTCATAGTAAATACATTCAAATCGCTCGAATAGATAGCCTATGTGTATTTTCAATGTATAACCTATACAATCGTTAACGTTTCATTAAAACCCATGTATATTTAATTTATTTAACTCTGTATTGTACACATTTTAAATCATACAAAAAATATAATACTGTAGAGAAAGGTACAAATGGCGGCCTTATCGCGCTTTTGCGTGAATGAGTAACAAACATTTGTATAGAAACTACAATCTTGACATAGTTTTAGGTTCTCGGATGTCCTTTAAATTAATAAAATAAAATGTAAATGGGGTCCCTTATTAAGTGCTGTAGGGATAGAGGCTTAGAACGTTGTATGAAATCATCATTAGCATCAGCCCATATACATACGTCCCACTGCTGGGCACGGGCCTCCCATACAACTGAGAGGGTTTTAGGCCATAGTCCACCACGCTGGCCTAGTGCGGGTTGGCGGACTACTCACCTAAGAAATTCCTAAGAACTTTTAGGTGTGCAGGTTTCATCACGATATTTTCCTTCACCGTTAAAGCAAGTGACAATTCATTGTGAATACACACATAACTTCGAAAAGTCAGAGGTGTGTGCCAGGGGTTTGAACCCGCGACAGCCGAGATTCTCGACTGCGCGCCTTAACCTCGAGGCCATCACTGCTCTTGTATGAAGTATTGAACCTTTAAAACGTTAAGTCTTCCTTTTACCAAATTTCTTAAACGGTTCTCAGCTTCTTTCACCACAAAACTGCATATACAATTGTAATATTATTCACTTCTCATAGTGCTGATGGAAGGGACAAATTTGCTTATATTTTAAAACCCTTTCCTCGAAGTCGGACCCTTATCACAGAGTTAAATTCTAACGAAACAAGTGGGAGTCTGTACCGGCCAGCGGATAAAAACTAAGCAATCGCCTTTGTTTGCTCTGTGGGACGTATTCGGACTGATTTGAATATATTAATATAGTTGACAGTGCAAAGCAAAGGTCATGAGTTTGATTCCAAGGGTGCGGGAAGTTTAGACAAAAAAAAATGCTTTTCGTAACTGAAACAAAAAGTCGTGTTGGCCTCGAGGTTTAAGCACGCGGTCGAGAATCTCGAGGGTCAAGGGTTCAAACCCCAGGCACATACCAGACTTTTCCAAGTTATGTGTGTATTCAAAATGAATTACCACGTACTTTAACGGTGAAGGAAAACATCGTGAGAAAACCTGCTCATCTAAAAGTTCTTAGGAATTTCTTGTGTAGTCCGCCAACACGCAGAAGGCCAGCATGGTGGACTAAGGCCTAATACCTCTCAGTTGTAGAGGAGGCCCGTGCCCAGCAGTGGGACTTATATGGGCTGATGATGATGTAGATAGTATGGATATAGTCTGATTACGGGAGGCGATACCCTCACAAATATTATAAGCAAATCGAGCAGATTAGTTCGTTTTTATAAATGCCTTAGCCAGTGTATATAAAAAAAAACCCTCAATAAAATATTCTGAGCAAACAACAGTATTTGTGCAAGGTACGTCAGTATTCTGGATCCGTGCCTGCGCGGCGTCGAGTTAAGTTCCCTGCAATCCTTCGGGATCTTGATCGGGGCTCCTTACCGCTGCACTAACGGTATTGCATTTTAAATCCTGGAGCGGCGGTGCTCTTTAAACTGTGCTTTTCTTTGGGATTTCCTTTTTATTGATATTGGGATGTTGGGAATAGTTGTTTTGGGAGTTTAGGGATTAAGTTTTGGTATAGAATATATTGTTTATAGAACAATAGAGGAACGGCTTGACGTGTGAGTGCAGCGTGCGACCCGAAGTTCTTAGATTAGACTCCTGCATTAGGCAAAGTGTTACCAAATGTTTTTTTCATAAAGAAATAATTAAGATTTATTATGCTTTTTGTTTGTAAATGGAACCAAAAAATGGTCATAGTCTCGTCTTTTATTAAAGGGATGAAAATTAATTGTCGAAACGTGGCTATAGAATACGCCTGAATCAGCGAAGGCGTAGGCAGAGGCCCTCCCTATCCCTTCGCTGATTCAGGCCGGTCTTATTAGTTTTAGTCACCATTTCAGTCTAGATTCAATTTTTACTTTGCAGGCCGAAGTTTTTAAGCCATAAAAAAGATATTATTTACTTTATTTGTCCAAGTCCGCTCCCGAGCATTGAATGGTATTTCCGCGCAGATCCCTTACCGAGCAGGCCGGCCTACTATCGCAATTGACATTATTATGGCGGCCGTGTCGCGGCGGGACCTAACCCACTTAAAATCACGTTTAGTTTCCAGTTTAAAATAAGGGTTCCGTTGGTTGACGTCATACAGCCTCCAAGACGTAAATAGAGCCAGAGAAACGAGAGATCGAAGATTTGATTATTGTATCAAGAAAAAAATTGTAATCACAAATATTTGACGTTTTTTTTCGGGTCTGAAGAGTCTCTCGTAATTTTTGATGTTTAAAAATTATCTAGATATTACATAATCTCACACTAGAGGTGAATTTCTTTACCCACATTTCGCCAGGTATGTATCAGTCTCACGTAATAAGGGACGAGCCTATTGCTATTTTCGGGCAAATTTCCACGTATTTTCGAGTATTATCCAATGGAAAAAATTAACAAAAACACTTTGGCCGACCCGGAAATTGTACCCGAGATCACACGGCATATACTTGTGCCGCGAGACTACGATAAAAAAATTAATAGCGTTAAAATCTATAGCTTCATAAGAGGAGACAGAAAGCAAAGAGCTAAATAGAATGTGGGCACATTTTATCAATTATTTTTTTAAAAATGATTGTGACTTCTTTATCAACAGTTCCTCCCATCTCTTCTTATTTAACCCGAAGTTTACTGGCATTAATAATAAAACATAATAAGAAAAAAATATAAGAATTATCACGTACTTTAACGGTGAAGGAAAACATCGTGATGCACCCTGCACACCTAAAAAGTTCTTAGGAATTTCTTAGGTGTGTAATCCTCCAACCCGCACTAGGCCAGCATGGTGGACTAAGGCCTAAACCCTCCCATTTGTAGAGGAGGCCCGTGCCCAGCAGTGGGACGTATATGGCTGATGCTAATAATAAAACACGTAAATGAAGTCAATAAAAGGTACAGACAGACTGGTAACTGCGCCAATGTTTCGCCAAATAGCTTTTTTTATTTACTAGGCATTGAACCCGGAGTTTCTCGACCAAATTCTCAAGAACAACGGAACTGACAACGCAAAGAAACTCATTAAAGATTCGAAACATAAGGTTAGTAGGTACATGCGATAGATTAGGATCTGTAACGAGTGTGTTTGCGTACGTTTAGTGTGAGGTAGCTAATTATTATTCCGCACACAATGAGGCCGAGGTCATAGATTATTACGCAGAAGGGCAGTAATACATACACATGCCTGTATGGATAACCCTCTCAGTTGTAGTGGAGGCCCGTGCCCAGCAGTGGGACGTATTTGGGCTGATGATGATGATGATGATGGATAAGGGGCACACAGAGGTGTTTTTTTGTACTACTCGTAAGTCTAACGTAATAAGAGGCTAGTTTAAGTGTTTCGAACAAATTTTATACTCCGTGTTGGTACTGAGAATTTCCTAATGAAAATACTGTCAAAATATGAAATTATTTACATTATTATAAGGCTAGTTGACATCAAAATCATCTGATCCATCTGTGATGGCCTCGAAGTTTAGGCACGCAGTCGAGAATCTCGACGATCGCAGGTTCAAACCCCGGGCACACACCTCTTACTTTTCCAAGTTATTTACATTTCACAATGAATTATCACGTACTTTAACGGTGAAGGAAAGCATCGTGAGGAAACCTGAACACCTAAAATTTCTTAGGTGTGTAGTCCGTCAGACCGCACTAGGCTAGCGTGGTGGACAAAGGCTTAAAAACCCTCCCTGTTGTAGAGGAGGCTCATTCACAGTAGCTGGACATATATGAGCTGATGATGAATGGTAAAATTCAATATCAACCCGGAATCGGACTCGTAACATCAAGATTATGCGTTACACACTTCCTGCAAGACCAACCAGTCCAATAAAAAAGATTAATAGTCCGAAATACTGTGAATCCTTTCTGCATTTTAATCTATGTCCCTTTACCATCAGATACCGGCGGTAACATCCGTGAAAGATTCTTAGCGGTAGATCGCGCGATAGTTTTAGTGCGGCTCAGTAACGCCCACGATGTGTTGCCGGGTTATTACGGCTGTATCGGGCTCATTTCACCTCGAATGAGCCGGTGTTTAGCATTCGGAGTAGATAGTTGCCGTGTGCTGTACAGGAATTGGCGTTGGAGGCTCTGTGATTGATGATTTGGGTATGTTGTGAAATGGGTGGAATGAAATGAAATGATCGTTAGCTCGTAGGTATATATATATCACTTATGAGACACGTCAACACATATTTATGAAAAAAAAGAAGTAATTGAAATAAAAACTGGCGTAAAATACGTATTAAGTTTACACTGGTCAATATATTTTACTTGTATTTAAACACATACTTTAATTTTATTTTTGTTTGGAAAAAGTATATTTAACATTAAATTATAAGAGGTATAAATGGACCATAGATTGTGTACTGATGTTGGGAAGGCGTAAAAGATATATGTATATGACTACCTCGGGGTCTCGCGGCACAAGTATGTGCCGTGCGATCTAGAGGTCCTGGGTTCGATTCCCAGGTCAAGCAAAGCGTTATTGGGTGTAGCCATTAGGAAATTTTCAGGAGCACGGAGTCTGGAAATGTGCCCGAAAAACTTTCAGAGGCACATTTCTGCATTCCCATTTCAAGTATGTATCAGTCCCACGTAATAGCGGGCGAACCTATTGCCGTTTTCAGGCACATTTCCAGACAAAACCCAACAACACTGCCCGTCCCAGGAATCGAACCCGGGACTTCTAGATCGCACGGTACATACTTGTGCTGCGAAACCACGAGGCAGTCGTAACTGAAACTTTTCATTTTTACTTTAAATCACGTCTTTATTCCCCAAGGAGTATATCAGTAAATTTGCCATTTCTTGGACACATTGCGTGTTTTTAGTGAACAAACTGCATAGTTGCCCGACTTGGGAATCTAACCAGAAACTTCTAGATGCGTCACCATGATAAACTTCATCATTATCAGCCCATATACCACTGCTGGGCACGGGTCTCCTCTACAACTGAGAGGGTTTTGGCCTTAGTCCATCAAGCTGGCCTAGTGCGGGTTGGCGGACTACACACCTAAGAAATTCCTAGGAATTTTTAGGTGTGCACGTTTCATCACGATGTTTTCCTTAACCGTTAAAGTATGTGATAATTCATTATAAATACACACATAACTACGAAAAGTCAGAGGTGTGTGCCTGGGGTTTGAACCCGCGACCGTCGATTCTCGACCGCGCGCGTAAACCTCGAAGCCATCACTACTTGATAAACGTATGTTGTTCGTAATTGCAACTAGTCTGTTTGCAGACTGCATGGCGAATTCACTTGAAGACTTTTTTGATGAAGCAATGTTCTGGTTGATTGCGTTCGATAGAGGCGATGCGGAGTGCGGTTAATTGTGTCGGTGCAGCACGCTATCTCGGAACATCTTTAGCTTAGACACTGACATATTGCGCTCCGTACGATGGGCGGAGGCGAGTGTTTTTTCCAAGTTTATTCACGTACTAATTTCAAGCAAACCGTATAGGAAACATTAACATAAGATGTTCCTTTCTCGTTTTTTACTATGCTAGAATTGTTCGCAGTGATAAATAGTATGTGTATATAGCCTAAAGGCTTCCTCGATAAATGGGCTATCTGTCAATGAAAGAATTTTTCAAATCGGACCAGTAGTTCCTGAGATTAGCGCAGTCAAACAAATAAATAAACTCTTATTTTATAACAAAATCAGAAGTTCACTTGCGCATCTACGTTTTGTCTTCTAAGTTTGACTTTTCGAAGTTATGTATGTATTCACAATGAATTATCTCTTACTTTAACGGTGAAGGAAAACATCGTGATGAAACCTGCACACCTAAAAGTTCTTAGGAATTTCTTAGGTGTGTAGTCCGCCAGTCGTGGAAGGGCGCCTACAAGATGGTCTGACGCAGTGAGGGAGGCGGTGGGAGGCAGTATGCACCGTGCGGTTCACTCCGCCCATGACCGCAATCAATGGAAACTGATCCTTCGTGGTCGCGATCCTCAGCAGTGAGGGAACGAGGAAGAAGAAGAGTCCGCCAACCCGCACTAAGCCAGCGTGGTGGACTAAGGCCTAAACCCTCTTAATGGTAGAGGAGGCCCGTGCCCAGCAGTGGGACGTATATGGTCTGATGACGATGATGATGATAAAAACCCAAAAACGCTTGTCCGACTAAAAATTAGGACCTATTTGATATCTTATGACACGTTTTCGCTGCGAGACAGACAGACAGGCCGATCTTTGAAAAATCTGTAGCTTTTACACCTTAACTACGATGGAAGTTATCGGTTACGAATATCCCTCATTATATTATGTTTAATGATAATTCTAAAACCGCTGCATCTTATACGTACTACCACAAGCCCCTAGTACTTGGAGCAGGTAGAAGACTTAATCGCTCGTACAATAGACAAGAGTGTTGCCGAGTGAGATTGTTAGCCGCGTATCCAGTGTTGTTTTCATTATGCCGGCCTAGATACATTTGTTCAGCGGATCGCGTGTGAAATGATTGTTTTGGCTTGGTATTATGTAATGAGTTTAGGCTAATGTTTGACAATTTGACAGCCCCGTGGCGCAGTTGGCTAGACACCAGCTTGCGAAACGAGAGGCCGCGGGTTCGATCCCCGCACCGGGACAAATGTTTGTGTGATCCACAAATATTTTCACAAGAATTTCTGTGCAATCTGTTTGGTGATCAGTCAGTCTTTATGCCTTTTCTAAATATTATAATTTGTTTTTAAACTTATGCACATAATATCTTTTCGTATGTATTTTTATCTACTATAGCAGACGCATTTTAAGCTGAGTCGTTGGGCAATAAAAGTCACTGAGAGTAGGAATGTGCACGTAATGCAACCCGTTATTGATACTTAGCTACCTGCGCATGCGGGGTCGATGCGTCATCGTGACATTCATTAACACTCTGACTGCTGATTGGTCGTTTCGAGTAAGGGCTGTCGATCGTACCTATACCGTTATCGATATGCACCTTTACAATTCTTACGCACATCACTACACCTCTCCATAAGACCTGTAAGTGCGAGCGAGACAGACAGATAAATATGACTTACAACCGCAAGCCGCAGTTCAAAATGCGTCTATTATAGAAAACTCTCAAAGTCCTGTAAGGTTTCATTTGTAAAGTTTATTATTTTGTGTAAATTATAATAAAATACATACATACATAAACTCACGCCTGTATTTCCCGAAGGGGTAGGCAGAGGTGCATTTCTGCACCCACATTTCGCCAGGTATGTATCAGTCCCACGTAATAGGGGGCGAGCCTATTGCCGTTTTTCGGGCACAATTCCAGACTCCGTGCTGCTACTGAGAATTTCCTAATGGAAAAACCCAATAACACTTTGCCCGACCCGGGAATCGAACCCAGGACCTCATAAAATCAGGATTAATAAAATGTGGGTAAATAATAATTTGTAAATAAGAATACAAATGGGGTTGTGGATTTTAAAGTGGGGATTGGTAGAAGGAGGCTATAAATATTGGCGACACTGACAGATTGATATATTCGGTACCGGACGTCTGTAAGATTCTGAACTGAAGATTGTGTGGAAATCAGTATAATTACATTCTATAATAATCGAATGTTTGTGTATCAAAAGGAAAGGAAGTGGTTACAAGTTTGTGGTATCATTTCTAGATGTTGTTTCTTTCAGTCCTTTTCGTATCTTTCCATTTCACTTTACTTACCCAAACTTACTATACTTAAGTATTAAATGTTTAAAATACACGTCAAATGCGAAGTATCGTTATCAGCCCATATACGTCCCACTGCTGGACACGGGCCTCTACAGCTGAGAGGGGTTAGGTCTTTGTCCAGCGCACTGACCTAGTGCGGACTACACACCTAAGAAATAAGTCGTGTAGTGCGTAGTATGTTGAAATTTAATTTTTTAATCACTAAGTTATCAAACCATGAAATTGCTGATAATATTTGCATGATAACATTATCAGAAGTAAAATAATGGGTAAATCATTTGTACTTTTGTACGCCGTTTGTGTGTTTGGAAATATAGTTAGTTTTTTTTTATTATTTTTCATACATAAATCTTTCTTATTGATGTGTAGAAATAGGAAAGTCTTCAAGAGATTAAGTAATTCGGAAAAAATAAGTGAACGCCTTGTGGTTTCGCGGCTCAAATGTGTGCCGAGAGTTCTTGAGGTGCCGGGTTCGATTCCCGGGTCAAGTAAAGTGTGATAGCGTTTTTCCATTAGGAAATACTCAGTAGTATCCGAAAAACGGCAATAGACCCTCTATTACGCGGGGTGAAAACCCAATTGGCGGAATGCGGGTGTAGAAATGCACCTAGGCTGCCCTTTCGGGAATACAGGCTTGAGTCGATATATGTATATTTGTTTTGTGATAGATAAACGATTGTTTGTGTGATCCACAAATGTTTGTTTCGGGTCTGGGTGTTTGTGAGACCGATAATTCTCTCGTATTTTCTGATACCCATGACACAGGATTTGTATCCTAGTGTGGGGTCAGAACTATGTATGTGTTGAGTGTTTTTATTTATTTATTTATATGGAAGTTTTCACCAATCAAGATATAATAATACATTACTTTTTCAAAAGTTTTAAATATTTTTAAAAATACCGCGTGAACTATAAGTTTATCTGTCATTTAATAATTTCTAGGTATGCATAAACATAGTGACAGTTGAAAAAGATTTTCGAAATGTGAAAACGAATCAGGACTTAGCCAAGCATGTAAGTAGTATAGATTTTTTTATTTGGCATAAAATACCTATATCATCAGCCCATATACGTCCCTCCCTCCTCGGCCTCCTCTACAACTGAGAGGGTTTCGGCCTTAGTCCCCCACGCTGGCCTAGTGCGGGTTAGCGGACGAAATAAAATCTTTAAAATACCTATAGCTTAGTCTTTAAAGTGCATAAATAGACTTGATTATTTTTATAGAAAAACAATACACGTATATACTTCTATGTTTCTGTGCGGAATGGACAGCAATTTCTTTTTTCATCCACTTTTTATAAGATCATTTTAAGAGTTGGCGGACTACACACCTAAGAAATTCTTAAGAACTTTTAGGTGTGCAGGTTTTATCACGATGTTTTCCTTCACCGTTAAAGTACGTGATAATGAATCAATCGTACTGAATTTCAGGTACATGCCATTCTAGAACGTCTGAAGACATTCAAGGTGGCAGTCCACCCTCGGATCAGGTTGTTCTATGAGCTACTGAAGCTGGGTATGACCAACTACGCCTACAAAACATCAGACAGTCTGTACAAGCCGGATAAGTTTAATTCGAAGAGTGACAACCATTTAAATGATTTCCATTCAAATTCGTATGTATAGGAGAAATTGAGAAAATAAATTAAAGATGATTTTTTATGCTTTTTATTCTTACCACTAAAGGACCTGTTTTTGAGGCATACATAAATATTTGTATATTGAACAAATATTTTTCTTTTTGCAAGGGTTGAACTCGAAACCCCACGTTTAATAGTCTGATGCTTGACCAACTCCTCCACGACCGTTAATTAATTAAAGATTAGTTTAGGTTTTCGTTTTTATTGTTAGTATAAACCTACTATATACATATTAACTTATATTTTTTTTTTTTAAGTAGTGCCTCCAGGTATGGCTGCGCGGTCGAGAATCTCGGCGGTCGCGGGTTCAAACTCCAGGCACACACCTCTGACTTTTCGAAGTTATGTGTGTATTGTCAGTGAATTATCACGTACTTTAACGGTGAAGGAAAACATCGTGATAAAAGGTGCACACCTAGAAGTTCTTAAGAATTTCTTAGGTATATAGACCGCCAACCCGCACTAGGCCACCATGGTGGACTAAGGCCTTCACCCTTTTAATGGTAGAGGAGGCCCGTGCCCAGCAGTACGTATATGGGCTGATAAATAAATAAATGCACCCAAAAGTCATATACATAGTTCTGACCCACACAGAAACATTTGTCTCGGTGCGGGGATCGAACCCGCACACTCTCGTTTCGCAAGCTGGTGTCTAGCCAACTGCGCCACGGTGCTGTCAAATGATGAGTTTCTCATACCCACGACACAAGACTTGTATCTTATTGTAGAGTGACTGTTGAGTGTATTTATTACCATCCAGTCTCACAATAACTCGTCTCGCTATAGGAATTGAATCCACATCGCTCGTTACACAAGCCTTACACATACATCATGTATAGTGCACACTCCCCGTGACGTAACAAACAAGCAGACAGGAGCGCATGTCGGTCCATCACTGGACACACGCGGTGACGTATCGATGTTTGCCCGCCCCGGGACGTGTTCGCATTGCTTGAGTGACGGCGAGGCGTGCAACCCATGAGCTATAGCGGCTTGGAGTAATGTTACTTATGGCTGTGGGGCTCTGAACGCAATTTTTTTCTTTTTTTTTTAAATTCAATGCTCATTCCTGAGGAACACTGCATTTTTCTAGGATAAAAAGTATCGTTTGTCTTTTCCCAAGGTCTTGGCTATCTCTATACCAAAAATCATTCAAATCGGTTTAGTGGTTTAGGCGTGAGAGTAACAGACACAGTTACTTTCGCATTAAAATAATTAATATACATACATAAAGTCACGCCTGTATTCCCCGAAGGGGTAGGTAGAGGTGCATTACTACGTGCCCACATTTCGCCAAGTATGTATCAGCCCCACGTAATAGGGGGCGAGCCTATTGCCGTTTTTCGGGCACATTTCCAGACTTCATGTTGCTAATGGAAAACCTAATAACTAACAACTCTGCGACGCTAAATTCCATGACTCGCACCACGTTCCCAATGAAAGCATGCCAGCCATCCGTAATAGGCGAGTGCGTGTGATTCATACAATACAAGGTACATAGCCGCTTGCTCAGTGCGCTGCTCCACGTCGACCGTACATCGCAGTCGATGGACACGAGACAATGGTTTACTCACACTACATGACAGGGGATCAATGGTCTTTTGTATAAATTTTGTGGTTAGTTAAAGGTATTTTAAGATGATAATATATTTAGTTCAATCAATTGGCTTAAAGATGACGTTCTTAATAAATTACTATGGTAACTTTGCGTTATGCGAACGAGGACTGGATCCAAATTCTAGTAGAAAGGTCTTATTTGTTTTTTTTTTGTAAGGAAATTCTCTGGAAATTCAGTACGGAATCTGGAATTGTGAAAACACCAATGTGGGTTAGTGCGGATTGGCGGAGTACCTGAGAACACCTACCACGCTTCACCTCTCAACTCTCACACTCCTCAAAGGTAGACTGTCAGAGAATGCCTATGGCATTAAGTCCGCATTTACATATGCTATCTAGTATATAAATAAATAAATAAATGAGTCATCTTAAGATTCAAATAAAAACACCTAAATATATACAGTTTTTCTCACCCACAAAACTACTTAACTAAACTAACGGAACACCTACAAGAGATAAGTAAAACAAAAACAGGTAACCAACTGTGTAATTACGAGGGTTCTGCTCATTGGTATTCCACTCGTTTCTGCTGAGTTGCCTTACTAGATACCTTTGTATTGATGGCTTACTGGGTAAGTTGTAGAAGGTTTAGGTTCGATTTTCAGTAAGTTAGTAAAAGCTGATTTATTCCGTAAAATAGTGATTGCTAATTAGGATTTGACAATATTATATTAATAGCGGTAAGGTCTTGTTTTATCCGTGCGCAATTAAAAAAAAAGTAGTATTTATGTTCTTTTCAAAGATCCGATCTATGTTCATACTAAAAATCATTCAAATGGGTTAAGTAGTTTTTGAGTTTATACGTCACAAACAATTTTACGTCACAGCCCCGTGGCGCAGTTGGCTAGACACCAGCTTGCGAAACGAGAGGCCGCGGGTTCGATCCCCGCACCGAGACAAATGTTTGTGTGATCCACAAATATTTGTTTCGGGTCTGGGTGTATGTGAGACCGAAAAGTCTCTCGTAGTTTCTGATACCCACGACACAAGACTTGTATCTTAGTGTGGGATCAGAACTATGTATGTGACTGTTGGGTGTATTTATTTATTTATTTACTATCAAATCTGTTCCCTTTATAAAATTACTCCCAAGTAGTTGACGTTCTTTTGGGATTACACGGCTAAAATATACCTTATTTTGCTCGCTGATAATGTAGTTTTCCATTGATGAAAGAATTTTAAAATCTATTCAGTGGTTTTGGCGTAAAACGTAACAAACAATCACATTTTCATTATAAATAAGAATATCAATAACACTCAGAGGTCAATAACACTTCATCATAAGCTTTAACTAACTCTACATTATCATCACCCCACTGCACGTCCCACTGCTGGGCACGGGCCTCCTCTACAACTGAGAGGCTTTAGTCCACCACGCTGGCCTAGTGCGGGTTGGCGGACTACACACCTAAGAAATTCCTAAAAACTTTTAGGTGTGCAGGTTTCCTCACTATGTTTTCCTTCACCGTTACAGCACGTGATTACTCATTGTAGATTCACACATAATTTAAAAAAATCAGAGGTGTGTGCCCGGGGTTTGACCCGCGACCGCCGAGATTTGACTAAGCGCTAAACCTTGAGGCCATCACGACTTTCAACTCCACGTATAGTCATAATTAACTGTTGTTATCCAGCGTAGAATTTGAAGTGAAACAATAAAGTTTTGCGCGAGGGTATCTGTGGATCTCGCAAGTTTTACCTGAGTGTTTAAAACTTGTGTCGGTAGTTTTAGACAAATTGCTGATGTTTATCTCTTGAAGGCTTGTTGGTTAATTGTTATCGTTTTTGTTTTTGTTGTTTTGTGTGGTCTATATGTGGCCATAGCCTTCATATATACGGCATATATACGTCCCAAAGTTGGGTACCGCTATTGATAATTAAGCCTTTAGTTAACTATGGTAGTCTAGTGAAGGTTGGTGGACTTAACATGCCTAATTCATCTATATATGTTAAAGCACATCATCATCAGCCCATATACGTCCCACTGCTGGGCACGAGCCTCCTCTACTACTAAGAGGGTTTAAGCTTTAGTCCACTACGCTTGCCTAGTGCGGATTGGCCGACTACACACCTAAGAAATTCCTAAGAACTTTTAGGTGTGCAGGTTTCATCACGATGTTTTCCTTCACCGTTAAAGTACGTGATAATTCATTGTGAATACACACATAACTATTAAAAGTCAGAGGTGTGTGCCTGGGGTTTGTACCCGCGACCGTCGAGATTCTCGACCGTGTGCCTAAAACTTGAGGCCAGGTCCTGGAGGACTCTCCACAAAACTTAAATGTAATGGCGATCCGCCAGGCTATAATCCACTGCTTGTCGATTGGGTCATTGAGTTTACATGAGTGCCTTGTCGATCACTGTTAAATGTGTTGGGTTTCACTCGTCATTTTGATCATTTGTTAAAAGCAGCTGCGGTAACTCATAGGTGTGCCTCAGATTCGCACCTACAACCGCCCTTTGTCTCGACAAAAGTGCACCTAGGCCTTAGTTAAGTGTTTAAATAAATAAATACACCCAACAGTCACATACATAGTTCTGACCCCACACTAGGATACAAGTCCTGTGTCGTGGGTATCAGAGACTACGAGAGACTTTTCGGTCTCACAAACACCCAGACCCGAAACAAATATTTGTGGATCACACAAACATTTGTCTCGGTGCGGGGATCGAACCCGCGGCCTCTCGTTTCGCAAGCTGGTGTCTAACCATCTGCGCCACGGGGCTGTCAACGTATTACTTCTGTTATTATTGTAAAACCAAATGCTACAATTAAGCGTATGCTTATTTGCTTATACAGTTATCCCAACACCTCTGTGGGGTAGGTAGCTATATTAAATCCTCACTCCGGTGAAGCAAGTGATCCGTCTAGCTATCGATTACGTGGGCCATTAATTATAATCTAAATACATCAATAACACGGTATAATTAAATTTTGATTACATTTCCAGTAATACTTGGATGTATTATTCAAGAATTTAGAACTGCCGCGTTAGTCCGGATGTCTAATGCGTGCATTGTGATCGAGAAGTTTTTGGTTCGATTCCCAAGTCGAGCAAGTAAATTTTTTTGTATGGGAAAGGAGGCAAACGTATTAAGTAAATTTATTGACTCTTTCTTAAACATTACAAATAAATAAATGGAAACTTAATATGTATAAAGTATAAGTGGCGGTTTTATTAATTAATTATTAAAGTTACTAGAGAATTCTTTACACCAGTGTAATTTTATTAGAAAAATCTTAGTCAGCACGGATTATAAAAATGTACGAAAACGGTAATTTAGTTTCTGCATCCCTAAAGCTTAATTTCCGTGACATAGAGCTTTGCAAAATCGGGGACCTCTAAAAACACTTTAAGAGCTAACCAACTTAAAGATTATTTACCGTACACAAAAGCACTGAAAGCTTGTAACTAGATGAAAACTGGCCTATTCCGAGAGGCCGATGCACGTATGCCTCCCAAATTAACAGAACAATGAGCTTTGTTCTGCCTAACTGCACGGTAGAGCGGCTAATCGAGCTTCGCTGACCGATACTCTACAATGGACGTAGAGTAGGGAGAGTCGGCTCTACTAACAGTCGTTTAGTCAAGGTATTGTGTTGCTGTGAGCGTACTGTGGGAACAAGTAAAGCAGAGATTGTTGTAATGGTAGAGTTCGGGGAAATATGTTGTTTAAAATGGGCCTTGATTCGTAAATTGCTTTTGATATGAAATACAGTTTTAGATTAGAAATATGTCGCGGTTTTATCGTTCAGAAACAATTAAATGATTGCTTTTCTGATTTTATCAATTTTGACAAATTTTGGTATAAAGTTTCACGAGTTTTGAGTAGGATACAAGATATTTTAAAATCTGATATCACAGAGCAGTTGAAATGTCAGCATGATGGGCATGCCCAACTTACGAGACTATGATATGTTTGACACGGCCCCTTAGTAATTCGGGTAGCGTGTAATATCAAGACTTTTATAAATAAATAAATAAATACACCCAACAGTCACATACATAGTTCTGATCCCACACTAAGATACAAGTCTTGTGTCGTGGGTATCAGAAACCACGAGAGACTTTTCGGTCTCACATACACCCAGACCCGAAACAAATATTTGTGGATCACACAAACATTTGTCTCGGTGCGGGGATCGAACCCGCGGCCTCTCGTTTCGCAAGCTAGTGTCTAGCCAACTGCGCCACGGGGCTGTCATTGTGAGACAACTAATAGCAGTCCTTCATTTTTGTTTGAAATTTTTATCATTGGTCGTGTGTTTGACGTAGAATGAATACGTGACAGACAAGCGGCGACACTCGTCCCGATATAAAATACTGTCTAATTCCCTTCTAACCTTATTCAGCTGTTCTGTGGGTTACAACATTTCTATGATTTCATGTTTTTATTTGGAATACAAAATTTAATCCGTCTTGTTTCGATTTTTCGATATTATACAGCGTGTAAACAGACCGTAATCGAAAACTGAGACAGTGTGATTAGGAAAATGCACAAAAATCTTTTTTTTTATTGAAGTGAAACTTCTTTATCGGCGTATGAGAGTAAAAAAACAAAAGAAAAATCGTCACGATTTTCGGTTACGCGCCATGTTGTTTTTTTATCAATGTTCAGTATAGTGACGTAAAAAATAATATATTAGTGATAAAATAAAAAGACATTAAAATTCAAGTGAATTTATAGTAAAAGTGAGAGTGATTATACATATATTTCGTTTGATAAATCCAACACGTGAGCGCGATTTTAATATTTATTTGAGTTCACCCTCGCTTATTGATTGTAAGTATTTTCTTAAGTATTTTCTTATAGTCGTGATGGCCTCAAGGTTAAGGCACGCGGTCGTGAATCTGAACGGTCGCGGGTTCAAACCCAGGCACACACCTCTTACTTTTCGAAGTTATGTGTGTATACAATGAATTATCACGTACTTTAACGGTGAAAGAAAACATCGTGATGAAACCTGTACATCTAAAAATTGCCAGTACCACTAGGCCAGCGTGGTGGACTAAGGCCTAAACCCCCTAAATTGTAGAGGAGGCCCGTGCCCAGCAGTGGGACGTATATGGGATGATGATGATTTTCTTAAGCCTTATCCATCCGATTTCTGTAAAGTTGCAAATAGTAGAAAAATGATGTCATTTAGAAGTTTCACTTCTTACCTATGTACTCAGGTACACACACATATTTTTATTTTTTAGTGTCAATATGCTTGTACTCACCGTAACTGTTACCTGTCTTAGGTTTTCGATCCCCGTCTGTTTACACCTTAATACAAACTACACTAAGAGACAGAAAGTCTACGATAAATAAAATACGACAAAATCTATACTTCTTCCAGCCGATATTCCACCCCAACTAGTATTTATTCACGAATATTGTACACGATCATTTGCCATCCATTCCACTGCACAAAGAGGCGACGTTTGACCGATATAAGCGATAAAATCGGTTATAAATAACCGGTAACCGATTATATAGGCACGTGGCAGGCCGCCCTTTTTGCTGGCATTACGATATCGCTTGGGATCCTATGATATTTATGTGACAACATGGCTGCGGGGGTCACAGCCTGGGTGTACATAGGCTGACTTGAACACTTGAAATTACAAAGAAATATTTTTACTGGGGATATTACTCGTACAATAGGGAGGACCTAAATATTTGTTTTATACTTTAATGGGTAAATAATAGTGGTCTCCCGGCACAAGTTTGTGCGATTTAGAGGTCCTGGGTTCGATTCCCGGGTCGGGAAAAGAGTTATTGGGTTTTTTCATTAGGAAATTCTTAGTAGCAGCACGGTGTCAGGAAATGTTCCCGAAAAACGGCAATAGGTTCGTAAATTATTACGTGAGATTGATACATACCTGGCGAATGCAATACTGACAATTCCTCATGAAAAAGCAATAACACTGCCTGCCCTGGATATCGAACCCTGTATCTCTAGCACACAATTGTACCGTAATACCACGATGTAAACAATATTGTTGATTTAAATCACATTAAATATGTTTCCATTAAATGTCCACAGTTTCCACGAAAAACAATTTGTAATAATTTTCCGGTAAAATTGTTTTCCCACTCCCTGTATAGGAAAATACCTCGATCCCATTCTGGGAACAAATATGAGTTATTTATTTTTATTTTTAAGGATTCTTTTTATGATTGTTCGAGGAAAAATTCATTTTGAGGCTACAGAAAAAAACTTTTTAAATCGAAAATTTATTCATTTTTTTATGTAGTTGTTTAGGCAGGTCAATGGGATAGTATTGGGCTCAAATTCATTGATAATAAATATGCCTCTTTCCGATGATTTTTTTGGATAAATATGTTCCCCTTAGTGATAGCTTCATTAGTCACTCGTTATAAGTGCAGTATATGACTGAAATATCCCAAATTCAATTCTTGGGCCGTGAAAACTGTTATTAGGTTTTTTTTATATTAGGAACTTATTAGTAGCAGTACGGAGTCTACACTATAAAGCGGTAACAGTGTCGCCCGCTATTAATTAAAATGCAGTTAAAATTTAGGCGTAAAAAGTCACATTTGCTCAACTCCCTATAACACAGGCGTAAAATACATGTAAAACTTTATTATATGGGTAATGTATCCCCCGCCTTACAACAACATTTTCTTAACAATTTGTTAACGCAATGCCTACATTTGTATATGTTTGTTTGTGTCTTTTTTATCTGAAAGCGGCCATTTGTATCGTATCGATAGGAATGGCTTTACGAATGAACGCCTTGACTTTTGTGACTTATCATGCTTGATTTTCCTGTTGACGTGTGTGATTGGGAGTTTTTGAATTAGAAAAGTGGTTTCTATTCCTGACGGGTAACGTAGTCGTTTCGAGGTTTAGGTGCGTGGTTGAGAATCTCGGCGGTCGCGGGTTCAAACCCCAGGCAGACATATCTGGCTTTTCGAAGTAATGTGTATATTGATAATGAATTATCACGTACTTTAACGGTGAAGGAAAACATCGTGAGGTAAACTGCACACCTAACATTTTTGAAAAAAAAAAGCGTGGCGGGCTAAGGCCTAAACCCTCTCAGTTGTAGAGGAGGGCCTACGAGTATTTATAAAAACAAAACGCTTTAAAGTTGAATGTCTCGCAAACGGATACCTAAATGAAATAATCGTCTCAGAAACCTATTAAGGTTTTTAAAAGATCTATCTAATTAAACCCGACATTATGGGAAAGAAACGCGAGAAAAATATATCATCATCCATGAAAAATATTTTCCGTGATTTTATTTTAGCACTTTGTCGACGTGTTAAATACACCATCCATGCAAATGCAACTGTTCGGAAGGTAAGCCAAGAACTACGAAACCGTAAAAAGACAAATAAATTGTTGACTGCCTCGTGGTCTCGCGGTACAAGTATGTGCCGTGCGATCTAGAGGTCCTGGGTTCAATTCCCGGGTCGGGCAAAGTGTTATCGGGTTTTTCTATTAGGAGATTCTCAGTAACAGGCTCGCCCCCTATTACGTAGGACTGATACATACCTGGCGTAATGTGGGTGCAGAAATGCACCTTAGCCTACCCCTTCGGGGAATACAGACGTGAGTTTATGTATGTATGTATGTACAAATAAATTGTCTCGAAAAACAGCTTGTTTTGAACTAACAACCCCCCAAGGGATATAAGCGTGAACATAAGTATATTTTACACGTTTATCGGATACTCAAACATCTTTTACACCCTTCTGTATTACCTTAGAAAGTAACCTTCCAAATTTTCTCACACTAATGATATTTTCAAGTCAAGGTAGTTTAGTCTTTATGACTATAGTTTTAAGGGTTATTATTGTATAATGGTGTGAGATTGCGGATTGAAAGGATCGCTTGAAAGAAACCGGAAATCGGACGCGACAGCCTTAAGACAGATATTTAAGGTATGATCATATTATAAAAGAGAACGAGTAATCTAATCTCAGTTCGGATTATCGCGGGTTCAAATCCTTTTACATACCTCGTACATTTCATTGAAGTCGTGATGGCCTCGAGCTTTAGCCCCACGGTCGAGAATATCGGCGGATGCGGGTTCAAACCCCAGGCACGCCTCTGACTCTTCGAAGTTATGTGTGTATTAACAATGAATTATCATGTACTTTAACAGTGAAGGAAACATCGTGAGGAAAGCTGCATACCTAAACTTCTCAGGAATTTCTTAGGTGTTTAGCCTGCCAACACGCACTTAGCGAGCGTGGCGGACTAAGACCTGAACCCTTACAGCTGTAAGAGAGGCCCGTGCCCAGCAGTGGGACGATGATGAAGCACAGTTGGTTTATACCAGCTTGTAAAACGGGACGCAAATGTTTTTATGACACAAAAAGGTTTGTTTCTAAGTTAGATTAGGCCTCGTGGTCTCGCGGTACAAATATTATTATTTATTATTATTTTCCATTAGGAAATTCCCAATAGCAGCACGAAGTCTGGAAATGTGCCCGAAAAACGGAAATAGGCTCGCCCCCTATTACGTGGGACTGATACATACCTGGCGAAATGTGGGTGTAGATATGCACCTCTGCCTACCCCTTCAGGGAATATAGGCGTGAGTTTATGTACGTATGTAAGTTAGATTAGGCTATTTTAAGACTTGTCTAAGTGTGGTTAGGTAAAGATATATTTACACCAACGCGTTGCCAGTGACTCACGTGACAGAAGAAGAGTTTATTACTGTTTTTTGGAACTTCTGGACGGAAACCCAATAATGACGGATATCTCAATTGTACACCGCAGAACTACGCCACATGACCATAAAACAGGTTTAAAGCAAATCTACGTCTTTGCCATTTGACAGAGTTAGTAGAGCCACTAAAGTCTAAAGTCATGGCATTGAGGTTCGGTCGCGCGGTCCATACAAAATCTCGGCGGACGTGAGTTCAAATCCCAAAAGCTCACCTCTCAATTTTTAATTTTATATTCACAATGTCACGCACTTTAACAACACGAAACTAAAAGTTCTTCACAGTTTCTTAGATGTGTAGTGCGCCAACCAAAGGCCAGCGTGGTGGGCAAAAAAGCCTAACCCCTCTCAGTTGCAGTCTCTTATTAAATCGCTCTCCTATGCTCGTGTCCTCTACCTGTGTGTGAGGTTACGCAGTAGCGAAGGCGTGAATATATTTAATGTATTAACCGAGCCGCGACCACCTCCAGATCTCATCTATTAGACGCGTTTACAGATAGAGATGGGCCAGAGTCGATATTGGTATATCTATCGACCCCTAGATATGAAGGTAGTGAGGTCCGAATGTCGATATAAAAAGAATATATATACAATACTGCCTTGTGGTCTAGCGGCACGAGTATGTGCCGTGCGATCTAGAGGTTCCCGGTTCGACTCCCGGGCCAGGCTAAGTTTTATTGAGTTCTTCCATTAGGAAATTCTCAGTAGCAGCACGGTGTCTGGAAATGTGCCCGAAAAACGGGAAAATGCTCTCCCCCTATTACATGGGAGTGATACATACCTAGCGAAATGTGGGTGCCTACTGCCTTTTTTCTGGTTCATTTTTAGCCTCTGTACTGCTACTGAGAATTTCGAAATAGAAAAACCCAATAGCATTTATCCCAACGTGGAAATGCTAGTTGAGACAAATCATACACTGCAAACTTGTTACTCCATTCAAATTACACTCAAAACTCAGATTTAAAATTTATTCGATAAAATGTCATCGATAACTCTATCCCATCTCTATCCCGTTGCTGACACAGAAACACTCAGCGCAATCTCGCAACATAACGCTCACAAAAGGCCTAATTCCATTCTGAATGGGAAGCCCTCGTGTACTTTAATGATTGCTTTACATTCGTCCTACCTGTCTCTCGGACTAGCAGATTATCTTATGCGGCTTCCCGAGACATCTAAAAGCGACTACCTCATTGGTCTTGGGGCGTAAGAATGCGGTATCAAGACGGCCTAGGTTCGATCTCCGGAAGGAAAAGTGTTGTTAAGTTTTCCGTTGGGAAAAATTTGGTTGCAGAAAATGTGCGGTCTCTGCCTTCTCCTTTAAATATACAGGTATGTGTATTTAATGGCTGCTAAAGAGTTAGTAGTAAGTAGAGTTTGCGTAATAAATATTTTCATCGGTAACTTTGAATTTAGGTAGAATTCTTTTCTTTTTTTTTCTCTTTTTTTTTTTGGACTTTTGTCCAAAATAGACATGACATGTCTATCCTATCATGTCCTATCGTAACAAAACACTTAAAATTACAAAACGCTTAAAATTACAATTTACAATTATTTTATTGTGTGGAACAACGCAAAGCAGCCAAGTCGTATAGCATTTTAGCTTTAGCAGATGTAGGGATTGCTAAAATAGAAACTATGGTACCTACATCTAGACAATTTATTTTCATATTACCAATAATTTCTTGCCTTTTGTTATCATTTCTAGGTAGAGTTCTTATGTCGTGGCAAAACCTCACAATCTCGCTAAATCTCACATTTTATGCGAAGAGGTATTTAAAAAAAAGCCTCCTTTATTATTGTATTTATATACATATTAAGAAGCAGTGATGGCCTCGAGGTATAGGCGCGCGGTCGAGAATTTCGGCGGTCGCAGGTTCAAACCCCAGGCACACACCTCTGACTTTTCGAAGTTATGTGTGTATTCACAATGAATTATCACTTGCTTTAACGGTGAAGGAAAACATCGTGATAAAACCTGCACACCTAAAAGTTCTTAGGAATTTCTTAGGTGTGTAGTCCGCCAACCCGCACTAGGCCAGCGTGGTGGACTAAGGCCTGAACCCTCTCAGTTGTAGAGGAGGCCCGTGCTCAGCAGTGGGACGTATTTGGGCTGATGACGATGACGACGATACATATATATATACGAAAACTCACGCTTGTACCTCGTAAGGTAGGCCGAAGTAAATCTCTGTACCCACGTTTCGTCAATTGTATTTTTAGTCCCACATAATAGCAGCCTATTGCGGTTTTCGGATACATTTCCAGACACAGAAAAATTCCTTAGAAAAACCCAATAACATTTAACATTTCCTGCGAATTGAACCCGGGACCTCTATTTGCACACACTTGTGTCGCGAAACAACGAGTCATTCTATTATCATCATCATCAGTCCACACACGTCTCACAGCTGGGCACGGGCCTCCTCAACAACTGAGAGGGGTTAGGCCGTAAGTCCACCACGTTGGCCTAATGCAAACCGCATTCTATTATATACATTAGTTTTAATATATTCGTTCTTGTATCGGTTTGTATTTGTAAAAGAAGTACTGACGTCCGAACAGTTTTTAACTCTACTACCCACCCTACTGGTAAGATTAGCGCCTAAATAAACACACCTCGAAGTGACCACTCGCAGTTGCTAAGCACTCGAAAACCAGAGTTTTTCCTTTGAAAGAGCTTTTTGTTTGTGTTACAACCTTTATTGAAAATCGTCTCTATATAGAGCCGATTCTCTACCTACAAATAACGAGAGATTTATATTCCACTGATTTTAATATTGATACTTTAAGTTCAAGATTTATTTCGTGTAGAGTATGGAAAAATTATGAAGAAAATTTTGTAGATTGTCTTAATTAAGTCCTGGGAGATTTGGTTTGGAAAAGGCTATAGTTATTTACCAATCTGATAAATCTTATGAAGTATATTTACTTATCTTTACGGCGTAAGTATACAGCATGAAAATAAGGTTCTCGAGTGGAGGCCATGTACCGGAAAGCGCAGCGTAGGACGTCCATCCACAAGATGGTCTGACGACCTGGTGAAGGTCGCGGGTCGTCGCTGGATGCAGGCTGCCTCCAACAGGTCACTATGGAAGTCATTGAGGCAGGCCTTTGTTCAGCAGTGGACTTCCTTAGGCTGATAATGATGATGATGATGAAAATAAGGCCCTACCTTCAATTCCTAGGCGAGGTGTTATTGGGGTCTTACGTAAGAATATTATCACTAGTAATACGAGTCTGGCAATGTGTGTCCATGGGCGGTGTTGACCACTTAACATCAGGTGGCTCACCAGCTCGTTTGCCTCCTTTCCCATAAAAAAAAAGTGTCCGAAATGGCAATATTTCAAATATAGTTTGTGAAACATAGGTACAGAAATTCACCAAAGCTTACCTCTTCGGAATATAAGCGTGAAGATGTATCTTTGTAATACTATAAGGTTTCACGGAAAGTAGTACCTCCAGAAAACTCAGAATAATGATAAGAGTACATAGCTTAAATAGCTTAAGAATATTCTCGGATAAGAACCTCTATAAAGCTGATTTGCCCTTAAACGGATTATACTACGTGCTACGAGCAATAACCATGCAACAAACCAATCTAAACCTCCACAAATCGCAAATAGCAAACGAAATCCGAACAAAACCGAGCTCCGAATCAGTCTTCCAATTTCCTCAAGTGAAAAGCAAATTTACTAAACCATAACACAGACGAAAACAATTATTACTAGTGACATCAATTTAAATAGATTCCCCAGTGTTGCCGTCTCGCTCTAAGAGGGTGTTGTCCCACTGGTGCGAGAGGGAGGGAAGATTAACAAACATAACCCGTCGCTTTGTCGATTGTGCGATTTCCGCAAGCGCCTCGCACTACCTGTGCCTGTAAACGGGTTACTGTTAGGGGTGGGGCGTAGTCGATACTATTTATACAAAGAAATACGAGGAAATACTTTTATACTCTCTTTTATTCGTAGTTGTTGCTCGCGACTCCGTTTGCGAAATATTTGACTTCAAAAGGAATATTCTTTCCCCGTTTTTGCTACAGTTTACTTAGGTACTCCACTCTTATTTGTCGTAGCGTGATGATATATAGCCTATAGCCTTCCTCGACAAATGGGCTATCTAACACTGAAATAATTTTTCAAATCGGACCAGTAGTTCCTGAGATTAGCGCATTCAAGCAAAAAAACATATTTCTCAGCTTTATAATATCAGTATAGATTTCGACATATTGTATTCAATGTAATAGAGAGACTATGTCGTATTTTGGGTATATCATCAGACTTCGTGCTTCTACCAAGAATTTCTTAATGGATAAGCCTAATTACAATTTTCCCGATCGAACCCAGGACCTTTAAATTATACGGCGCACACTTCTGTGGTGGCAGGATTAATTTCTGGACGACTAGAAAATGAAGCATAACCTACACATTGACGTCACAGCAGTAAAAATGCTCGAGTTCCATATAGACAATACTATGTCACTAAGTCTTCCTTGTAAATGTGTGTCACAGTTAAAACTTAAAATATATACCAGACAGACTCATACTTTATTATACTTTATCCACGTTATGTGGCTCAAATTTTAGTGCAATATGGGTGTATTAAATGTTAAAATAACATTATCTCTACTAATTTAATACCAACTTTTCATCCTCATCTTTGGCAGGTCATTATTCCATATGTCCTTAAGAATTATAGAGTATAAAAGTATCGATAAACCAAAACTATCGAGTACAGCTACGCCCGTATGGCCCGCACATCCCTACGTGTCTTTGTGCAGGTTTCCGTCGGCGCGGCCGGCACATTTCGTCGCCCCATATCTAACGTAATTTACTGCATCAGTGTGCAGCTACTCATTTTAAGCATTTTAGAGTGGTCATAAGGTTCCTACAGTCTATGATAGCCTGGTACTTTGGTGAAATAGTGTTGAAAAAAAAAACATCATCATCAGCCCATATACGTCCCATTGCTGGGCAAGGGCCTCCTCTACAACTGAGAGGGTTTAGGCCTTAGTCCACCACGCTGGCCTAGTGCGGGTTGGCGGACTACACACCTAAGAAATTCCTAAGAACTTTTAGGTGTGCAGGTTTCATCACGATGTTTTCCTTCACCGTTAAAGTAGGTGATAGTTCATTGTGAATACACACATAACTTCGAAAAGTCAGAGGTGTCTGCCTGGGGTTTGAAACTGGAACGGTCGAGATTGTAGATCGCGTGCCTAAACCTCGAGGCCATCACGACTTACTTGAAAAAAAATAATTAAAATTATCAAGTATGTATGTATCATCAGCCCATATACATCCCACTGCTGGGCACGGGCCTCCTCTACAATTGAGACGGGATAGGCCTTAGTCCACCATGCTGCGCCAGTATCCTCACGATGTTTTCCTTTACCGTTAATGTAAGTGATAATTCATCACAAATACACACATAACTAGGAAAAGTTAGATGTGTGTGCCTAGGGTTTGAACCCGCGACAGCCGATATTTTCGGCCGCGCGTATAAACCCCGAATCCATTACTACTTAGTTTGAACTCATTCGATATTTTCTTAATATATTGTTCGAATCCAAAGCACACACATATGCCTATATAAGTGAACTGTATAATTATTCTAATTGTTAATTATTAGAAAGAAAGAAGTGAAGACGATCCGTTAACACTAATTTTCTATATTTAAAATACAATGAAGTAATTTTTACGCCTAAGAATCCACTATTCCATCAACCTGCACTAGGCCAACGTGGTGGACTAAGGCGTTATCTTAATAAACCTTAAAACATGCTCGAGACCAGCAGTGGGACATAAATACATATGTATATTATAGAAATTAAACATAAATATATTACTATAATGGCAAATATTTTCTTCCTAAATATTTAACATACAAGTTTTGGGAACAGAGCAAGTTTATTCACTGCAACTTGAACGTTTTACGCATTGCTAAGTTACCTGGTACGTTGGAGTTAAGTTATAACTTGTGTTGGTACAGGAAAATCTAAGGTATCTTACGTTGTAAGAATATTAACGGATTCGAACCTAAGGCTTACCATTTTTAACGATTTTATTAATTGATATAGCCAATCAATAAATCTAGACTGTCATGTACTTGAGCACTGAATTGTAGAATACTGTACAAGCCCACTATGAAAACTCGTTACAGTTTTTTTTATCAAAGACTCTTTGTTCTAGCGGCATAAGTGGCTAGCGTACGATCGCAAGATCCCAGGTACGATTTCTGGGTCGATCATTGTTATTGAGGTTTCAATTTGAAAATTTCTTTAAGCAGAGCCTCACTTCCTTAAACGTGGGAATTAAAGAACAGTTTGCGAAACATGTACACGTGTACCACTGCCTACCCCTTCGGCGAAACCAATTTTTTTTTTTTTTTTATACTGGCACGGCAAAGTGACCCCATTGCACCTGATGGTAAGCGTAATGGGGTCCAGAAAATTGCCGACCAGCGAGAGATGATCTCCCGTTGGTCGACACAATCATGCCGGCCGAATACCTCTTCACCTTGTGAAGAAGTTTGGGGGACTAATGCCATGGTGATCAAAGAACTTAACTATATTTATGAATACCACCAGAATATTTGCACTACATATTAGAACATAGTACACAAAAAATGTCCTTAGAGGAAAATGTATAATTTCCCACTCATAAATTTAATTCAAAGTCAAAGTCAAATTATCTTTATTCAAATAGACTTTTACAAGTTCTTTTGAATCGTCAATTTTACACTTTTTAATATTTTTTTAAACTATTAAACTATTAAATTATCTGACCATTGATATATCCAGCTACGAAACAGAATCCTTCACGGGGTAACCCTCATGTCAGCCTGGCTACGAGACAGCTACGAGTCTACGACGTGCTACGCCTACGTAAGCTACGAGGCCTACGGCGGTGACGACCACAAAGTCCCTTTGCTGTTAGTGCGTTGTAGTTAGTGTAAAAGTATAGGAAATTTTGGAAAATGACTAGGTTTTAAACCGTGTATAACTCGATTATTAAAAAGTCGTGATGGCCTCGAGATTTAGGCACGCGGTCGAGAATCTCGACGGTCGCGGGTTCGAACCCCAGGCACACACCTCTGACTTTTCGAAGTTATTTGTGTATTTGCAAAGTTTTATCACGTACTTTTACGGTGAAGGAAAACATCATGATGAAACCTGCACTCCTAAAAGTTCTAAGGAATTTCGTAGGTGTGTAGTCCGCCAGCCCGCACCAGGCCAGCGTGGTGGACTAAGGCCTAAACCCTCTCAGTTGTGGAGGAGGCCCGTACCCAGCAGTGGGACGTATATGGGCTGATGATGATGATGATGATATCTCGATTAAGGTTTGATTGATTTCTTTGTTACTTCATATTGTGTAGTTTGAGGAATAATGTAAATGAAAGTTGTGAGGAAAACAAATTAAATGGTTGTTAATGGCCCTAATCAAGACATTTGTGAGCCATAATGCAACAAAATACAAGAGATATTTAATATATTTTTAACTCCGGTTACGCCAGTCTACTTAAGTTTAAAGGACTCCTTTATATAGAAATGTAACAGAAACATTACTTATTAGCTGTTGGCCCGTCTCCGCCCGAGCGCAATTTTATAAAATTAAGTATCCTATGTTTTTTCCTAGGATCCTATGTATCTCCATACAAAAATCATCCAAATCGGTCAACCTGAATAGGTGTGAAAGCGTAACAGACAAAGCTACTTTTGCATTTACAATAGTATTAATTACAATACATATGTACATACTCTTACGAATGTATAATCATCACCAGCCCATATTCGTCCCACTGCTGGGCACGGGCCTACTCTACAGCTGAGAGGGTTTAGGCCTTAGTACACCACGCTGGAATCCCAATGTATAAAGTCACTAAAAAAGGTCAGCTGTAGTAACCGAACATGGGGTTCCCAGTCGCACGCAATATAACATGTAAGCAATACGAGTACATAACTTGCATGTACTTAGCCTAAATATTTTCTTTTATGGCCCCAGATATACACTAAATCTCATATAGCTTTGTGAGTTTAATTGTTTGTTATATAGTTAAATGTGCATGTGTTTTTATATTATGTTATTAATTGTAAGTTAATAAATAAATAAATACACCCAACAGTCACATACATAGTTCTGATCCCACACTAAGATACAAGTCTTGTGTCGTGGGTATCAGAAACTACGAGAGACTTTTCGGTCTCACATACACCCAGACCTGAAACAAATATTTGTGAATCACACAAACATTTGTCTCAGTGCGGGGATCGAACCCGCGGCCTCTCGTTTCGCGGGCTGGTGTCTAACCAACTGCGCCTCGGGGCTGTTAGTTATTTTTTATAATGTAATTGTTTTGGCGAAGTCTGTAAACTTGTATCCATAAATAAATAAATAAATGAAAAATTGTGAAAATCATGGTAAATTAATAAATATTATAGTTTGCCTGCGACATACCACGGCCGGCGATTGTGGCTATATTGTCCTAATTATATGTACACGTGCAATTATGTACTACTTACCTTTGTTATCGCTAGTAATTATATAACATCTGTACTGGCTCACGCTTTACCAGGAAATTGCCGATTATATTATTATGAGATTATATCATGCCATAAGTCATGTCATAAGTCGTGATGGCCTCGAGGTTTTAGGGTCGAGAATCTCGATGGTCATGGGTTCAAACCCCAGGCACACACCTCTGACTTTTCGAAGTTATGTATGTATTCACAAAGAATTATCACATACTTTAACGGTAATTATCACGTACTTTACCAAGGTGAAGGAAAACATCGCGAGGAAACCTGCACATCTAAAAAAGTATGAACTTATTAAGAAAATTCCTAAGAAGGAATTTTATTTATTTTAATAACTTTTAGGTGTGCATGTTTCTTTACGATGTTTTCTTTCACCGTAAAGTAAGTGATGATTCATAATGAATACAATCACACATAACTTTGAAGCGACAGAACTGTGTGCCTGGGGTTTGAACCCGCAACCGTCGAGATTCTCGACCGCACGCCTAAACCTCGAGGTCCTCAATACTTGTTTCAAAGTCAAAGTCAAATTATCTTTATTCAAATAGACTTCTACAAGTTCTTTTGAATCGTCAATTTTACACTTTTTAATATTTTTTAAACTATTGCCATAATAATAAACAGTTCTGTAGCATAGTTTATTGACTGTTACACTCTTACATAATTAACAAAATATTTATAAATAACTTCTATGTACTCAATTTATGGTGAAGGAAACCATCGTGATAAAACCTGCACACCTAAAAGTTCTTAGGAATTTCTTAGGTGTGTAGTCCGCCAACCCGCACTAGGCCAGCGTGGGGTACTAAGGCCTAAACCCTTTCAGTTGTAGAGGAGGCCCGTGCCCAGCAGTGGGACGTATATGGGCTGATGATGATGATGATGATTCAATTTATGTACTGAATACTTAGTATTAGATTGGACCAAGCCAACCGCAGTCTTCAATCGGCCTGGGTTTTAGATTGGAAACTATTGCTAAACTAATTGGAGGTTGGTGTGGCGTATCGGCTCGCAGGCTGTCGCTGCTTTAATTGTTATTCATTTGACATCGTTGCATCTTATGCTGTCCTGGTATTATTATAGTTGAATATTTGTATATAATACATGTTTCTCTGCCAACCCGCACGAGGTCAGCGTGGTGGACTAAGACGTTAACCCTCTCAATGGTAGAAGAGGCCCGTGCTTAGCAGTGAGACGTATATGCGCTGATGATGATCATCATCATCAGCCCATATACAACCCACTGCAGGGCACGGGCCTCCTCTACAACTGAGAGGGTTTAGGCCTTAGTCCACCACGCTGGAATAGTGCGGATTGGCGGACTACACACCTAAGAAATTCCTAAGAACTTTTAGGTGGGCAGGTTTTATCACGATGTTTTCCTTCACCGTTAAAGCAAGTGATAATTCATTGTGAATACACACATAACTTCGAAAAGTCAGAGGTGTGTGCCTGGGGTTTGAACCTGCGACCGCCGAAATTCTCGACCGCGCGCCTAAACCTCGAGGCCATCACTGCTTGATGCTTGCGCTGATGATGATTCAGCTAAGTGTGTGGCTAATGTATAGGCGGCGTCGGGGTGCTCGGATACGGGCACGTGGCGACATCGCCTGGTGTTGCGTGCGTGGATGATGTATGCCGGATGATGATATAAGCGCAAGCATAATGATAAGCATAAAACAGTTTATGGCGTTTAATTGCACACACAGTACATATTAGGGATGTTATGGATATGATATTTCGGATCTGGATACGAATATGGATGTAGGAATAAAATTATATCGATTTCGGATACGGTTACGGATATGTAATTATTTCGGATTATCCGTAATTTTCGGATAGTTTCGGTTACGGATATTAGATTAAAGTAAAATATAACTACTTTATAAAGGTGTCAGCTGTTTGGATGTTTTTGGTTTTGTTGTATATTTTGTTTCAACAATAACTGCTTTTTTGTACCTACTTATCACAGTGTTTTCATTTAAGATGAAGTTTCAGTGAAGTAGTGCTACTTAACACAAGACTTTCTTAAATTAATAATCGACTCTTAAATAAGAAACTAATTAGTTATGAAAGAGGTTATGGTATGACTAGAAATAACAAACAAACTGCAAGATTCACGTGGCGTGTGAACGGTGAAACAAAAACCGGTCGAAAGTCGAAACATGCCGTTTTTTTAGACTCCACCCTTATACAAAACTATCCGAAACTATTCGAAACTTCTGAAACGGATACGGTTACGGTTACGGATATATTTTTATTTCGGATATCCGATAGTTTCGGTTACGGTTACGGAGCCCCATAACATCCCTGGTACATATACAGCAAAAGTCACGACACAAGAAGATAAATTTAACACACACAATATAGTCACAAGAAAAGTAGAAGTATCAGAAGGAGATGAGACAGATAACGATACGAAAATGTTCACAATAGCCAGCTGTTAAGCGCGGACAAGATAAGGCGGCGAGGTAGCGGGTGACACGGGCTTCGCGAGCGAGAGAGGTGTACCGACTGGCCGCGGCCGGCGCGTGAGTTGGAGCGATGCGCGCCGTCGCTTATCTCTGTCGCCACGCAAAACAGGTTTACGCCCGACCCGTGGTATGCAGTGTCTCCAATGTACTCCACATTTAATATATTGGGTTCTGTAAGTGTAATGTGATTGAAATGTGAATGTGTTGTGTAATGTGTGTGAGTGTAACTGTGGATAAATATACATAATATTAAATATGTTAATAAATAAAAATATTTATTAAATAAATTAAATATTAGGTACGCCACAATGATATATATATTTGAGGCATATTAACAAATAAGAGTGTTTAAAGTATTGAGTATAAAAGTTAAAGATTGGGTAGGTAGAAGAAGGCCAATAAAGAGATGAAGTATGTACGTGGGGAATATATAAAAAACAAGAGGTGGATGAAGACATGACGGCATAAAGAAAAGGAACGAAAAGATTTGGGAATAGGGCAATAGAATGGTGATAACAAATGAGGATACTATTTGATTTTTCTATTTGAAAAGTATTTGAAACATGTTAATCGGCGCTTTTCCATTAATTTTCAGTAGTATCAAGTCTGGAAATGTGTACGAAAAACGGCTATGCGCTCCATACGTGGGACTTAGAGTTGAGACGCATCTTACGAAAGGCAAGAGTGAAAATATGCACTTCTGCCTAGTCCTTTGTGGATCTCTACAATCTATATTTATCCTTACTAATATTATAAATTCGATTGTAACTCTGTCTGTCTGTCTCGCTTTCCTGCTAAAACTACTGAACCGATTCAAATGAAATTTGGTACACAGATAGTTTGGAGCCTGAGAAAGAACATAGGCTACTTTTTATTGCGGAAAAGGGGTTTTAAGGGGTTGAAAGGGGGGATGAAAGGTTGTATGGAAGTATTGTCATTTTTAAAGCTAGAAACTTGAAACTAATTTTTTAGGCTGTTGATTAGATATAAATAAATATGGCATTCAAAGTATTTAAAAAAATTACCTTTAAGGGAGTAAAATAAAAATAGGGGATGAAAGTTTGTATGGAAATTCGTCATTTTTGAAGCTAGAATGATGAAACTTTTTTATATGGCTTTTATTACATCATTACATCATATAATATGTGATATATATATATATATATATATATATATATATATATATATATATATATATATATATATATATATACACAATATAAGAATTATATTAAAAGTTTTATTTTTTTAAATACCATAATATGTTATAAATAAGAAAATAACTATAAGTCTGTTACGCTTTCACGCCTTAATCATTTGACCGATGTAAACGATTTTTGGTATGGACATAAATGGGACTCTGTGGAATAAAATAGACTACAACTTATTTTCTTTCTGAACCCAACCCTGTAGTCTACGCGGACGGAGTCGCGGGCAAAAGCTAGTATGTATTATAAATGGTAACAAAGACTGGAATAATAAATACGACTTCAACGTAAAGAGGGTTGCATAACTATTTATAGTTGTTTTCTTAAATGTTTTTTTTTAATGATTAATTAAAACATATTTAAGTCAACATTCATAGGTATTAAAGTCTTACTAAATACTCGTATTAGTGTCAATTTATTTTTATGTTGTTAAAATATATTTATGAAAAGAATATCTGCCAAATCAAATACATTTGGTAAAATTTTAATGTGTTCTTCTGTTCTACCCTCCAAAAGTGGCTCCATATTCAAAATTTAGCATACCAGAATCAGCCAAAAAAGCCGGCATAAATATTTAGATTGGTAAAAGACATAATATCTACATACTATTGTTTTTAAACTGCTTTTAGCAGTGTGTTATGACAGTTTTGATAATCCGAACTTTATATCATCACAAATCACGCCTCAGTGTCGATACCGCCAACTATCGATACAATAGCTCCCCTAGCGCCCTCTATCGCCGCATCCGGCGGCAATGTGCACCGATCACAGGCAAAATTGTTCTATTATTGCGTTGCTCTTGCAACACCATCGACATTCTTATGCATTTACCGTCAAGGATGCAACACTAGTGAGGGTTTTTTGGGCATTTATCACGCAGTGTTGCGTCGAAGATAGGTTGTAGGTTCGCCCCATATAATGGAAAACTTTAAATATTTGAAGGATATTTAGTTATACCTACCCTTTCGGGAATTTAGGTGTGAGTGAGCTTTCAGGCATATCTTTGTACATGCATTATATCTGAGGGAAGAATTGACGGGAGAAAAAAATCTTAAGAAGATTAAGAAAATTCATATTTTAATAATTTAATATCGTTATATTTTCAATAACATTCTTTAAATTAAATGGAATTTGGATGGCGTGCCATAGGAGAGGCCTATGTTTAGCAGTGGACGTGAGAAACCTCTCATCAGCCGATGATGATCGGAAATATTTTACCCTTTGTATAAAATTTATCTTTCACTAGCTGACCCGGCAAACGTTGTTTTGCCATATATATAAAATTCTCGTGTCGCGGTGTTTTTTGGCAAACTCCACCGAAACGGCTCGACTGATTTTTATGAAATATTGTGTGTATATTGTAGGTAGGTCTGAGAATCGGTCAACATTTAAGGGTTTAACATTTAGGGGTATGTTTTTTTTTCTATTGACTTTATTTTCTTTATTTTTTATGATTCAGCATTGATAAATTATTATAATCATAAATTTTCACCCTTCTACGATCAACCTCGATCTTATACTGACCATTTTAATTTGTTTTTTTTTTATTAAAATGTAAATAAATGATAATAGCACTGAAAAATTATAATGATACGTATAACAGTCATTGCTTTGATCGATATACAAATTAAACAAAAAATATGGTCAAAATTGTATAGAGTGAGATATACATATACATCTATACTATATATATATAAAATTCTTGTGTCACAGTTCGAAACAGCCTCCGAAACGGCTCGACCGATTTTGACGAAATTTTATATGTATATTCAGTAAGTCTGAGAATAGGTTATCTATTTTTTATAACCCTGGGGTGGTCCAACCCGAAAAGTTTATTTATTTATTTTGTGGACATTTTTTGTTTTTATTTTTTTATGATTCAGCATTGAAAAATACATATAACTCCAAATTTTCACCCTTCTACGAACAACACCTGTTTTGTAATCGCAATTTTTATATTTTTATAGCTTTTGCTCGCGACTCCGTCCGCGTAGACTTCAGGGTTGGGCGCAGAAAGATAATAAGTGAATCTATAAATCGTCCCTCAAGTGCCCAAAATGGCACTTACTGAATTTAAAAAAGGTCAAATCAATTCAAATTGTTGAGGCGTAAAAGTAAAACTCTGACAGTTATTTTCGTATTTTTAATAATATGTTTATCCCAATGGGAACATTACATTTTCCCGGGATAAAACATAGCCTATGTTGCTTCACAGGGTCTCATTTATGGTCATACCAAAATTTTTGTTTTTGCGTGAAAGCGTAACAAACACTACATTCACATTTATATAATAGTAAGGATAACCATTCCCACCTATGTTACTTCGGTGGGTTCCACCTATCTGCATACCAAAAGTCATTCAAATCATTTTTCAATTCTTTTATCCTCCGTATTTTTTTTTAATAAGAAGAATCCTATGTCCTATTTTATATCTCGAAGACTATGTGTACAAATTTTCATGATAATCGGTTAAGTAGTTTTGGCGTGAAAGCGTAACAAACAAAACATTAACATTTATAATAGCTGAACCGGAAAACTTCGTATCCCCTAACAGTCATTGAATGTTACATATTTACATATTACCTGAATTTTATTTTTGATTGTATGGAAATAAATATTAAGTTCAGCACTTTATTGAGATAAAAATACAGAAATAAATAAGTACGAAAATTAAATGCATCAATCGTGTCTCCGCAAGTCATGATTTAATTAAACATGTACATATGGGATGGGATGTAGTCGGTTTTAATTCTCTTCATTGAAGCATCAGTGTGGTGGACTGAAGCCTAAACCCTCTCAGTTGCAGAGAAGGCCTATGCCAAGCAGTGGGACGTACATATATGGCTGATGATGATGATGCACCTTGTGATATACATTTTTAATATATTTTTTAATTGTCTAAAAGATCACAAACATCTTTTGTTAATCGTCATTGCGAAGGCATGACGAATCGGGAACTGAATTCGTTTGAACTCAATGGTCATACCCGTTAGGATTAATGAAATCTTAGATCAATCTAATTGATGAATTCTCAAGCACCAATTAATCTCTAAGTTGTCTTTTCAGTATCGTCACGTGAATAACATTACTCAACAATTTTCTTAACACCAAGCGCATTCCATTGCATAGTTGTGGGTGTTTTAGATTTCAAAGCGTGATGACTACCGAACCTGCCTTCGTTTGTAAATCAGGTACAATCAAGGAGTTTAAAAACACATTTCTGAACGCACGCATAAATATTTGACAACCAATAAATATGTCAATCCCTTTTTATTACTGACATTATTCTACATTTTTAAAATCTAAAATACGCAATTATTCGAATATTCTGGATATATGTTATCGATTCAAAACCTTTATTTAAATACGTTCTTTAATTTGAGGGGACCCTTAACCATATTGACGGGATAAACATAAAATGTTTGACAGAATAGGTATTAGGTAGAACAGTTTATATGAGAAAATTAAATTGTTGTTTTTACCATATTCCTCGCAATTTTCTTAAGATTGATTCTTTAAACGTTTTCGAGGGAAGCTTACAACCTTCGGAAGTTTGTTATAGAAGCGTATACATTGCCCCATAACTTATTAACTTTCCGGGGACGAGTTACGTGTTGAACGAGATTACATTTGTGCCTAGTAGTTTTGTAAAGTGTGTTAGTAGTGTGTATATTACAAAGATTAAATTGTATCAAATTCTATTGGACATAAGATAGAGATTGTATATCGATAGGTGTCTTTCGCATCCCTAGCAAGTTTCCTGAGGAGATTGTAACGTTATTGCATGTATCTTCTGTTAGCTTTTACATTCATATTTCTCGTCTTGGAAGATTTAATTGTATTTGTTTGTAGCAATTGTGTGGTGTGTTATCTATCTCAGGAGCTCTACCTTCCGTTTGGGACAATTTTCTTAGACTACCGTATATCTTTATATTGAAATTGAAATATTTAGTTTCAATTCCTTCATTACTTAGTCTTATTAGTTGTTTTTTGGGTATTAAATAGTTCGATTATGTCGTTAGTCCCGCGGCATCAAGACTTCTCGGCTTCGATTTCCGGGTCGAGTAAATTGTTATTCGAATTGCTTATTAGTACTTCAATAGTCAGCACAGGCTTTGAAAGTGTGTCCAAAGAACGGTAACAGTGTCGTCCTCTTATTTCGTTAGGCTCAAAGTACGACTAGCGAAAACTGTGTATATGTTTTTAAAGAAGGAAAAGCGATAAAAGCCTCGGGGGGGGGGGGGGTGTCTAAAAGAGATACATATGTCTTGGTCTCCTGCCTTCCAAGAATTCGCAAGGAGATAAATTTTCTATACCAAATTTCACACACAGTTTTGACCCCACATTAAGATGAATGTAGGTTTCAGAAACCAAGAGAAACTAACAAACACCCATCCTCAACAAATATTCGTAACTCGACAGATATGAATTCGTCCGGGCGTAAACAATTCGGATGCAATTCAGTTCGGCGTCGCACCTGCCATTGTTGCGAGCAGTTTTACCCGTGTGACACACTGAACCGCTTGCACTAATTGCATTCCAGTAATTGCGACCGGGGTGGGGGACCGCCCCTTTGGGTCCCTCACCTCCCCTTACAGGATATTGGAGAACAGTAGGGCGGTTTGGGGATTTAGCGTCTTTTACTTTAAGTGCTCGTGGTTGCGCAGCTCAAGTATGTGCCGTGCTATCTATAGGTCCCGGGTGATTTCCGGGTCGGGAAAAGTGTTTTTTGGTGTTTCCATTAGGAAATTCTCAGTAGCAACACGGAGTCTGGAACCGTGCCCCATAAACGACAATGGGCTCGGTCTTTCCTACGTAGGACTGAAACATACCTAGCGAAATGTGGCTGCAGAGATGTACCTTCGCCACCTTCAGGGAATACAGGCGTGAGGTTATAATAAATTATAATAATAAATTTATTTATTAACCTTGAAAAAATTTACACATAACAGTTTGCAAAAACTCTCCACACTAGGCACTGCCTGTCTCATATGTTTGTATGTTAGTGGTAAAATGGAAATAATCTTTGAAATAATTAATCTATAGCAGTTTAATATAAATGAACCTAATTATCAGACTTAAAGTATCATTAATACTGGATTTAAGCGTGGCGTGACGAAGTATTAGTGTGTTGAGTGACGAAAGATGGATCGTTATTTATTTTTTCCTTTACACAGACTTTCACATTTGCCTTAGTTATAGCCCGAAACTCGAAAAGACTTATACATGGTGTGAAAAGACCGTCATCGGAAACTAAGGCAGGTAATACTTACGGTCATTACATTATTGACGCTAAAAAGTACCGAAAAAAAAGACATTTTCTTAATCATCATAACAATTACCTGTCTTAGTATTCCATCACGGTCTGTTTCATCATCATCATCAGCCCATATACGTCCCACTGCTGGGCACGGGCCTCCTCTACAACTGAGAGGGTTTAGGCCTTAGTCCACCACGCTGGCCTAGTGCGGGTTGGCGGACTACACACCTAAGAAATTCCTAAGAAATTTTTGTGTGTGCAGGTTTTATCACGATGTTTTCCTTCACCGTTAAAGCAAGTGATGATTAATTGTGAATACACATATAACTTCGAAAAGTCAGAGGTGTGTGCCTGGGGTTTGAACCTGCGACCGCCGAGATTCTCGACCGCGCGCCTAAACCTCGAAGCCATCACTGCTTCACGGTCTGTTTACACCTTTACAATTAAGAGGGTGTAGGCTTTAGTACACACACTGGCCTAGTGCGGGTTGGCGAACTACACACCTAATAATTTTTAGATGTGTAGGTTTCCTCACGATGTCCTTCACCGTTAAAGTAAGCTTAAGTAAGTTATATATATATTTATCTATATATAGCATATATATTTACATATGTATTTAAGTATAGGAATATGTATATTAATTTAAATTTATTTGTATGTTTTATACTTATTTAAAAATCTAATATTATTAATTATTTTCACTATTATTTTGCTTCACACTTTATGCTACCCCTATTTATTTTTCCTGTTCTATTATATATCCATCCAAAGGTTGTCTGGAAGATATTGCCTAGAGCGATAAGACCGCCTCTTGTTTTTGTTATTTTTTATAAATTTTTTTCTCCATATATTTTTGTTCAAGCAAGAAAGTGTAAATAAATAAATAAGCGATAGTTCATTGTGAATACATGACTTCGAAAAGTCGGAGGTGCGTGCCTGTCTGTTCTCGCATACTGATGTTTTGCACTCATTACCATCTAGCAGATAACCGAGCTCTTGTCTATCAGTGATACGCTAAAATAGCGACCCATCAGCCAATACCGCCATACCGCTGAGTCGGCTTGGGACTGACGATACCTCAAAAATGACATATAGAACGGGCTAACCTCGTAAGTCGTGATGGCCTCGAGGTTTAGGCACGCGGTCGAGAATCTCGACGGTCGCAAGTTCGAACCCCAGGAACACACGTCTGGCTTTTCAACTTTGTGCCGTTAATCCAATTGTACTTTCTTTCATCTTTTATGTATAAATATTAACGGAAAAATAATAATAATAAAAAAAAACTATTACATCGAAATAACTAAATATGTACAAATACATATATGTACGATATACTTGGCTTAATTTTGTGAGGGTATATCGAAAAAGAGTATTGCAACAGCTGATCTTACTTACAAAGACAATATTGTTGTTGGTAGTACACGATATATCCTTAAACCTGTATATTTTCAACTCGTTATTGTTAGTTCATTGATGTAAAAAAAAAATTACTTTAACACGTGCCATTACGTAATATTGCTAAGACAACGTGCAGTTTCTATTCCAAAGTGTTGTTGTTTAAATTGTGAAGTCTTTTTGTCAATTTGAATACGGTTCGGTTTTGAAGAAGTGTACTAAATAGTAAGTACATATGTACCTATAGTTACATATAGTTTGCATTATGAATCGAAAGTGTTTCAATTCATCGGATCTCTTCTGTTTTGTTTGTGGGGAGTTTAATTCAAGTTCCAATAGAGAACGTCCTACCCCGTTACTATAAAACATTTACAATTTGTATTTTGATTTCATGATTTCTGAGAGTATTAATCAACCTTGGACACCAAGTTTTTTTTTGTTTAAGATGTGTACGTTATTTGAAAGGGTGGTTTAATGGTACCCTCCGATCAATGCCTTTTTCTAAACCTGTAATTTGGAGGGAACAAAAGATCATGAGAATGATTGTTTTTTGTCTAACGAAACTGAAGGGATATTCTTATAAAACAAGAAGTAAAATTACATATCCTGATGTGGAATCTGTAACTAAACCGATTCCTTATACTGAAGTCAGCCCACCACCGCAGCCTACAAATAAATTTCAAATAAACATTTTTTTCTCAGAAAAAAATGGGTGTTTTTTTTTGGACGTACATATTTCAACTAGTCTCATGGTAAGGTATGGAAAAATACAAGTTTCAAACCGCGGCAAAAAAATATATTTTTTTTGTTGACCAGTGTAATTATTACGTACTTTAACGGTGAAGGAAAATATCGTAATGAAATCTGCACACCTAAAAGTTCTTAAGAATTTCTTAGGTGTGTAGTCCGCCAACCCGCACTAAGCCAGCGAGGCGGACTAAGGCCTAAATCCTCTCAGTTGTAGAGGAGGCCGGTGCCCAGCAGTGGGACATATATGGGCTGATGATGATGATAATGACGAACCTCGTAGAGCGGTCATTAATACACAATATCAAAGTTAGCAGGTTCGAGTACTAGTCTAATAGACTGCCACGTTATCTCACGGTACCAGTATGTGCTGTGCGATCTAAAGATCCTGGATTCGATTCCTGGGTCGCTTATGTGTTTCCGAAGGGGAAGGCGGTTCGCCAGGTATATATCACTCCCACGTAATAGGAGGTGAGTCTATGGCCGTTTTTCGGGCACACTTCCAGACTCCGTGCTGCTATTGAGAATTTCCTACTGGAATAACCTAAAAACATTTCCCCCGACCCGGGAATCAAAACCGGGACTTCTAGATGGCATTGTCGTACATGTGCCGCGAGACCACGAGGCAGTCAAATCATCAGTCGAGGTTTTCTCATAGAGCACACACTTAAACCATGGGACCATCGTGATTGTTATTTTACGTATAAAAAGGTTCACGGCTTTGAGTCAATTAATTGAAGCGGACTTTAAGTATTTTGTACTCAAAGGTTCTATTAAAGTTCCTACAATGGCCGCTGTGGAACATCAATTTGCCAACCGTTTCACTCAAGATTATGGGTTTAAAATCTTAAAATCGTACCCTCGTCGATAATTACGAATTAACGTCGGCCCTAAATTCATTAGTGGCGTCAAAGTGCGGCCCTTTCGATATCGATTATTGTAATGTCGAAATAATCCGATTAGTGTTGTCCCCATCGATGTTCTGTGATGGAGTTTCGTGTTTGACGGCGCGGATTTCTGTGGCCTTTAAACGTACGGTTAACTTTTACGAAAAATAGATTTATTATGTTTAATAAACCACTGATTTCTCTAAGACTTAAACTGATGTGAAATATTGTTATTATTCATCATCATTATCATCAGCCCATATACGTCCCACCGCTGGGCACGGGCCTCCTCTACAACTGAGAGGGTTTAGACCTTAGTCCACCAGGCTGGCCTAGTGCGAGTTGGCGGACTACACACCTAAGAACTTTTAGGTGTACAGGTTTCATCACGATGTTTTCCTTCACCGTTATGGAGCGTACTTACGCGCTAATTCTTTGTGAATTCACACATAACTTCGAAAAGTCAGAGGTATGTGCCTGGGGTTTGAACCCGCGACCGCCGAGATTTTCGACCTAATCCTTGAGACCATCACGCCATTTTATCGAATGATTTTTTTCGAATATAGAAGATAAGCTAATTTATTTAGCAACCATAATACATAAGACTCTGGCATTCATTCTGGCATATGCTGTGTATCATCATCAGCCCATATATATCCCACTGCTGGTCACGGGCCTCCTTTACAACTGAGAGACTGGGGTAAGGTGTCTTATGTATACTCGGCAATTAATAGTCCAGTGAAATTGTGTGGATTAGTGAGAGATAACAATAATTGTTTGAATTTTGACCGCAGTGTATTAAACTTATAGTGACACTCACTTTGTTCCAAGCACTAAAAGTCAGTGTTATCGCCAGCGTCACGGCCACACCCGATCATTACTAAGTCAAAGGGATTTTATGAGTGAAAATTAAAGATTTCAATACGAAATTTCCCTTTTCGATTCGCGATTTGCATATTCCAAAGATAATCGAGAGAGTTAAATTCGATTGTCGTACATAAATTGAACAAACGGCCAAAGTTGACGAGGTGGAATTTAGTTTGTTGGAAATATTGCTGTTCGCGTCTCGAAGATTAATATTTATTGAATAATATAGGTGTATTCCAAATGAATTATCAAGTAATTTGATGGTGGAGGAAAACATCGGGAGGACACCTGCATACCTAAAAAGTTTTTAGAAATTTCTTAGATGTGTAGTCCGCCAATCTGCACTAGGCTAGCGTGGTGGCCCTGTCAGTTGTAGATGAGGCCTGAGTCCAGCAGTGGGACGTATATGGGCTGATGATGATGATAATAGGAGTTTTTAGTAATTTCGCTTTATTTTACCAGTAAATAGAGGTTTAATAAATCATAACGTAAGGCTTTTTATTATTGTCTCTATATGTACATTGATCTACTTTTCTATATTACCTATTTCGCGTTTATAATATTAGTAAGATATTATACATATACATAATAATGTACCTCACATTGCTGGTACCTGGACTCCATTACGTAGAGGGCTTAGGCCTTCGTCCACCACGCTGGCCTAGTGTGTGTTGGCAGAACTAATATAACAAGAAATTGGTTTTGGGTTCCTACCAGTGTTTTCCTTACTATTAAAAAACCTTAATATTTATTTTGAATAGTTTCGAAATAAGATAGTTGTGTGCTTAGTATTTGAACTCGGGAACGCGGATTTTTGTCCTCGAGGCCAACTGGACGGATGACATAATTCTAATAAATTCATTTGGTTTATTTAACTGGGCATTAAAAATATAAGAGAACATATTTTACTAAAATTATTTGTAAATTGTGTAAACCACAAATAGACATTAGGAATGTAAATCCCATTTGTTGAGAGGCGGCGATAAGAGCTGCCATCACTGTAATGGCTCCAGGTTCGATTACCAGTTGACTACTTGTTAGAAGTGAGAAAAACACGAAAATGGTTCGAGAAAGTTTTTGTTGATTATTTAGTTGGTATCATATGTTATTGTATTGTAAGTAACATAAATTGACCAACAAATGTTTTTTGTTTTTAGTAAGGTCATAAGCGCCATAAAAAAAAAAAAAAAAAAAAAAAAATAATGTACCTAGGGAGTAGGTACATACACACATAACCTCACGCCTGTATACGTGTAGGCAAAGGTGCATTTCTGCACCCACATTTCGCCAGGTATGTATCAGTCAGGGGCGGAGCTTATTGCCGTTTTTCGACTGGTCTAGAAGACTTCGTGCTGCAACTGAGAATTTGCTAACTGTAAGAACCCAATATTATTTTGTGCAACCGGGGTATCGAAACCGGGAATTCTAGATCAAAATATAGTTATATTAGTTTTACATTTATACTAAGAAGTCTTCGAGAAAAAACAGTAAGGGTCTAACATCGAAGAGTAAACATAAAAAAGAGATGAAGAAACGACAAGAGACTGAAATGATTTTACCTTGATTAGTATAATTTTCTCGTTATATTTAGTGCTGTCGGTTCCAAATCCCGCGGGAGCTCGAAAAATCTCTCCAATTATCGTCATTCCAACGTGATTTGATTAATCGGGTTTAATATTTTAGCATTTTTCAGCCACTTTAATACTTTTCAAGGAATTTGATCATTGTTTTATGATTTAAATTCAAGATTGAGCATACAAAAGCCATCTGTTAATTAAAAAAAATACTGTTCTCGATTGCGAGATTCATCATTTGGTTTCCTGATTGAACTTACAACACTTATTTTATGTGAAAGTGCATACAAACATATTTTCGCCTCTATTCCCGTAGAAGTGAATTTCTACGCCCTAGGTTCGCCAACGTTGCATGACATAGTTCGCCTCAAATTCATTCGATAGTTTGTGTCGTTTTGTAATATGTATAAAATTCCTGCAAGACTGACAGTTAAATTCAAAACTTTAGCATTTTGGCTTACCCCTTAACGGAAGAAGCCAAAATGTATAACCTCGTAACTACTTGTATTAAGCGGCGATAAATGTAAGAGACCCTATGAGGGTGACATATTATGTAAATAAAACCCTCTATAATAAAATAAAAAAAAACAAATACTTATGCAAAAACCATACGAAAATCCTGCCAGTAAATTAGAACTCTGATCGTATCACTTGTCTAATCTAGTCCACATGTAACTTTTAACATATTATTATTATTCTTAGCCTATCGCCGTCCACTGCTGAACGAAGGCCTCCCCAAGTAGACGCCAACCATCCTGATCTTGAGCAGGCCTCATCTATCCACTTTAAACATAATATGCGTAAAATGCACCTTTAAGTTGAAAATGAAAAACTCAAAAGTTCTCACTTAAAACAGCCTCATTTCTCTCATTAGTTTCTTCAAAACCGTTTTAAAAATTCAAGGAAGTGTAATAGTGAATTATCCATTATCCAGTACGGTATTTCGAACTTTAACGGCTAACGATGAAATAACCAAATATTGAATTATTTATAGCGCAATAAATTTTTACATTCAAAACAGTTATAAATGCTATCGAAATGTTATATTCAGTGTGGCCATCATGAAAGACTTATAAATTATTAACAACTGCGAATATGAACGAGAAATTGTTTATTATCCATTTAATATTAGCAAAATTAATAATAATTAAAGCTGAAAAGGAAGAATTGGTGAAACTAGAAGAAGAAAAAGCAGAAATATTAAAACAGATTGATAAAGCCATCGATGAAAGCATTGTTACTTTTAAAAAGATTAATGACAGCAAATCTGCAACAGCTATTTCATACATGAAAGATCTGAAACAACAAATAAAAGATGTCAACCAAACAGAAGACATAGAGATAGCCTTAAAAGATGAAACGAGTAAAGAAGTAAGAAGATCCCTAAAAGACATGAAAAGTAATAACAAGATAAGGCTGAGCATCGTAGATATAGCGAATATATTTGCGAAAAAACCCTCAAAGACAAAAGAAGAAAGAGAAATGAATCAAGTAGTGATGCAGAAGAAAATAAACGAATGGATAAAGCAGAGGGAGTTGGAAAGAGAGAAGATAATGCTATATAAACAGAAACAACATGCGATGATGAAAATCAGGTATGAGAAGTGTCCGAGATTCGGGAAGGGGGAGAGGAAGAAGAAGAATACGTTTAGAAGAACTGCCCAGGGGAATGGAAGGCCTAAGTATCCCTGTTGCAGGAAATGCTGCAAGAAATCCTATTTGGGTTGCTTGTAGATTTTTTTATTGTATGCAAATTCAAGATGTTAAAGATTAAATAATTCCAGGGTATAATATTTCTTATTGTAATTGCACTAATTGAGTATAAAAGACTTGCTTTAGCTTTGTTGGTACAGCGGTGTAAGTGTTCAATTCAGAGATGCCAGCTTAGGTTCCCGGGTAGAGTAAAGTCTACCCTGTGGCAAGAGTGCGTTAGATTCCCACCACAATATCCCTTGCCTGTCGTAAAAGGCGACTGAAAGGGGGCTGGGCTCGGCATTAACATCTGCGAGGACGTGACGTCACCGCGCGCCGGGCTGGAAGGCCGGTGACTCCGACATACGCTTCCAGCCCCCCTTCCCCAGGGCTGGGGGGAAGTTGAGTCATAACCAGGTTCCCCTCGAGAGAAAAAAAGGGTAGGGTAAAATTCTAGTGCTCTCCATGGACTAAAAATACGTTGTGGTAATACAATTGGAAGAAACTCACTTCTACCTTCTCCTAATACAGCCTATACATATATGTACTATACATATATTTATTATCTGTACGTCTGTAAATACAATAAACAGCATGTTTCCCTGCCCCCATCTTATTTATTTCATGAAAGGCGGTTGGTTGTGTACAAAAGGTTTAAAAAATCCTGATAATAATTCATTAATATTTGACTCGTCAGCAGATACACAGCTGATGAGAACTGCCAACATATCTTTCGCCTTTATTCCAGAAGGGGTAGTTTTTCCAGACTTCTTGAAAATTACTTCTTAAAAAAACAAATAACTCTATCTGAAAATCAAGATTATGCTTTCTTGATCGCTTTTGCAACATGCTATCAACAACGCACATATTTTATTTACGAAATTTATTGACAGCCACGTGGCGTAGTTGGCTAGACACCAGCTTTCAAAATAAGAGGCCGCGGGTTCGATCGCCGCACCGATACAAATGTTTGTTGATCTACAAATATTTTTTTCGGGTCTGGATGTTTGTGAAACCGAAAAGTCTCTCGTAGTTTCCGATACTCACAACACAGGACTTGTATCCTAGTGTAGGGTCAGAACTATGTATGTGACTGTTGGGTGTATTTATTAAGTATTCATTTCTAAAAAGAAATATCCAATTACACTTTCCGATCTGAGAATTCAATGGCACCTCACACACTTATTCGGGATCAAGGAGGAAGTAATTTCATTAACCAAAATCAATGTTTAATTTCACTATTAATTTTACGAAATTAAAGAAATAACCAAACAAAATTATTATAATCTAATATTCAAATACTGGTGTGGTGAGTCCGACATACCTCCGAGCCTCAAGCTCGGGGACGATCCGGAAAGAGATTGGCTCATGTAACAATAGACAAGAAAATTGTTTGCTCCTTGTGCTACATACTGTCCTCTCTACGGCGCAGTGAGTCCCGCCCTCCCAAAAGGCGGCAGGTAAGTAGGTCATTCCGACGCGGCAACTCTTCAAATATTTAACTTTCCGTATACAATTAATTGTGTGCGCACGTTCGGGTTACCGTTTCATAACTTGCTGAACGGACGCGCTGTGTGTCACTGGTATTTTTCTATATTCTATGTATATACCTAATATAGTAGATACATACATACATAACCTCAAGCCTGTATTCTCACAATGGGTAAGCAGAGGTGCATTTCTGCACATTTCGTTACGTATGTATCAGTCCCACGTAATAGGGGGCGAGCCTATTGCCGTCTTTCTGGAACATTTCCAGACTTCGTGCTGCTATTGAGAATATCCTAAGGGAAAATCCCCGACCCGAATCGAACCCTGGAACTCTGGATCGCACGGCATATACTTGAGCCGCGAGACTACGTGACAGTCCTTAATATAGTATTATGTATAATTTAAGCACCGTTAACGATAGTGACAACTGGCGTAAAATAAAAAAGGTGTTATTCAATAAAAAATGGATTTTAATTTTTTTTAAATTAATTTACATTGGAATGTAAATTACAATAAAATAGAAAAACACAGCTAAAAACTAAAACAAGAAAAAATACACACAAACACGCATGCATAAACACACGCATACAGTTACAGATACACACTCCCAGTATTCCCGAAGAAGAAAGAGGTTTCATATCAAGTTTCAGACTTGTTCCCTATAACACGCGATTTAAAAAAATACTGTCTCGAGGTCTCTCGGTACACGTATGTGCCGTGCGATCCAGAGGTCCTGGGTTCGATTCCTGGGTTGGGCAAAGTGTTATTGGGTTTTTCCATTAGGGAATTCTCAATAGCAGCACGGAGTCAGGAATTGTGGTCGAAAAACGGCAATAGGCATACCTGGTGGAATGTGGGTGTAGAAATGCACCTCTGCCTACCTCATCAAGGAATACAGGCGTGAGTTTATATATTAAAAAAAACTCTCCAAACGTGGGTCTATATCTGCCTATCCCTCAAGTGATACAGTCGTGCCACTTCAGTATGCATAGCTACGGCTCCATAATTAGTGTTTGGGCGGCTAGAGTTACAATCTAAGCCGAAATCCATGTCTGTAATAAGGCTTGGCGGCTCGTGTAGCTAAGCCGATTAGCGTTGTAATGCCCCGTTCATAAGGTTCACTGACCATTTTGGCTCGAATTACTGACGCCGAAACCGCATTTCGGCTTCAACTTGGCTCTATGTTACTTGAGATGTCGAAATTACGTGGAATTAGATAAAGGTAAACACCAAGTAAGTCGTGATGGCCTTGAGGTTTGGGCGTGCGGTCGAGAATCTCGACGGTCGTGGGTTCTAACCCCAGGCTCACACCTCTGACTTTTCGAAGTTATGTGTGTATTCACAATGAATTATCACGTACTTTAACGGTGAAGGAAAACATCGTGATGAAACCTGCACACCTAAGAGTTCTTAGGAATTTCTTAGGTGTGTAGTCCGCCAACCCGCACTAGGCCAGCGTGGTGGACTAAGGCCTAAACCCTCTCAGTTGTAGAGGAGGCCCGTGCTCAGCAGTGGGACGTATATGGGCTGATGATGATGATGGTGATGAAACACAAAGTATTATTTAACATGGACATAAGATAACATTAAAATTGTAATAAAAGGTGTTAGATTAATCATCATTCTCATCAGAACATACCTATACGTCCCACTGCTGGGCACAGGCCTCCTCTACAACTGAGAGGGTTTAGGCCTTAGTCCACCACGCTGGCCTAGTGCGGGTTGGCGGACTACACACCCAAAAAAAATTTTGTTTTTCTTTGCCATTCAAGTAAGTGATAATATGAATACATACATAGCTTCGAAAAAGATGTGTGTGCCTGGGGTGTGAACCCGCGATCGCTAAGATTCTCAACTGCGTGCTTAGAACACGTTAGATGAATCATTTGAATGAAATATGTTTTTGTTAGTTGGTGCCGCGGTAAAAGGTTTTTTGTGCGATGTACAAGTGACGAATTACTTCCTCTCTTTTTACAACATCATTCAAGAAGTCTTTCACTTATAACTTTCCAAGTTATTCTTCGATGTAACAGAAAAGTCGATACTAAAAGCGTCGAAAGTCAGGCGTGAAACACAGTCTGAAACACATTTCGCGCGCGACCTGATGCCGTGGAAGTTAAATCAAACGTGCACGAGTGATGAGCCCGCGTCTCCATGTATCAATCTTGAAATATTCTTTAGTGATGTGAAGAAGAGCTATTTATTCGTTCTCAATGGTAAAAAGTGTCACCACACATACATATAGGGTTTATAGAGACCGGGACCGAAAGCTAGGACAGGCAATAACCATGGTGACTACAAATGCCGTGGCATTAAAAAAAACCCGACAGTAAATTAAAAAAATATGTTTTCCTAACAACTAAATACACTTAATAGTCGTGGTTTTTATTTTAAATTTTTTATTTAACAAAAGCAAATTGACATATAAATGAAAATATCATCATCATCAGCCCAACTACGTCCCACTGCTGGGCACGGGCCTCCTCTACAACTGAGAGGGTTTAGGCCTTAGTCCGCTACGCTGGCCTAGTGCGGGTTGGCGGACTACACACCTAATAAACTTCTAAGAACTTTTTAGGTCTGCAGGTTTTATCACAATGTTTTCCTTCACCATTAAAGCAAGTGATAATTCATTGTGAATACACACATAACTTCGAAAAGTCAGAGGTGTGTGCCTGGGATTTGAACCTGCGACCGCCGAAATTCTCGACCGCGCGCCTAAACCTCGAGGCCATCACTGCTTGTGAAAATATACTGACCCCACAATAAACAATTATAAACTAGACATTATATAATTAACGTGAAACGCTTTTGGGCTTCTATGGAAGTACCGCCACTGGTGTATGTGTGTGCTTTTAGAATTATATCAATATTTTTATCATTAACACAGATCAACGTTTACAGATAAATTTAAGCAATTTTCGCAGTTCCCTTTAAAGAACCGGTTCGGTTCGGTTAAAAATACACCACATCTCTACTCCGCGCGCCCTTAAAGATAAGAGGTAAGGGTTGTTACTGGGGAAACTCAACCTTAATAAAGATAACAAAAAACTGGCGGAGGGAGCGAAAAAATAAAAGAAACTGACAAAAAAATTATAGCCGCTTACTTTATCTGCTTCGTTTGTGAAAACATATCTTTATAGATGTCATGGTGTATTTTGGACTAGATATTTGCTTTCCCAGGGTCACGTGTATCTCCATATTATAAATATATAAATAGGTCACGTGATTTTTTTTCTCAGCGTGCTATGGAGCGGGCAATGCTTGGAGTTTCTCTGGCGGATAGAATTCGTAATGAAGTTATCCGCCAGAGAACCGGAGTCAAAGTCAAAGTCAAAGTCAAAATCAAAATCACCTTTATTCAAATAGACTTTTACAAGTGCTTTTGAATCGTCAAGTTTTTTCTTTTTTTAAACTATTGCCGCTTCGAAACGTGTTATGGCTGTGGAGAAGAAACGGCAAGAAACTCCCTCAGCAACATTGACATTGCCCATAAGATTAGCACGCTAAAGTGGAAGTGGGCCGGCCATGTTTGCCGACGGTCGGACGGCCGGTGGAGCCGACAAGTGTTGGAGTGGAGACCGCGCTTAGGCAGACGTAGTGTGGGACGTCCTGAAGCACGATGGTCCGACGACTTGAGAAAGGTGGCGGGTAGCGGATGGATGAGGGCTGCTCAAGACCGGGATGGTGTGCGCCTACTTGGGGAGGCCTTCGTTCAGCAGTGGACGGCGATAGGCTAAATATATAAGTGATTTTTTAGTTTATGTGTTACAAAGTAGTGATGGTCCTGAGGTCTAGGGCGCGATCAAGAATCTTGGCGGTCGCGGGTTCAGACTCCACACCTCTGACTTTTCAAAGTTATGTGTGTATTCACAATGAATTATCACTTGCTTTAACGGTGAAGGAAAACGTTTTGAGGAAACCTGCACATCTAAAGTTCTTAGGGATTTCTTAGGTGTGCTCGTCAACCCGCACTAGGCCAGCGTAGCGGACTAAGGCCTAAACCCTCTCAGTTGCAGAGGCCCGTGCCCAGCAGTGGGACGTATATGGGCTGATGACGATGATGATGATGATTCGTGTTTGTCTTAACGCAAGTTTGCAACCTCCAACCAGATCATTCTTATATTATTGCCCACAACTCTGTTTCCGAAACTTAGACATTAAAACGTTTTGACATTTTTCATAGATCCTCCGCTCCTATTAATACTATAATAGTAGTGTAATGAATAATGATATAAATAAATTACTGAACTATCTTTAGGCTCGCCCCCTATTACGTGGGACTGATACATACCTGGCGAAATGTGGGTGCAGAAATGTACCTCTGCCTACCCCTTCGGGGAATACAGGCGTGAGTTTATGTATGTATTAACTATCTTTATAGTATAGGCTATTTGGCACAAAAATAATTTTTACATTGGAACCACTAGTTCTTGAGATTAGCGCGTTCAACTTCATCAATCGTCTTCACTTAATTTCTTCAGCTTTATAATATTAGTATCGATTTAGCTTCCGATTATTTATTTCACATAATATTTGCCATCAAGCAACAAGTAAAGCTAAATTATTTTAATTACATGAATTGGTTCTTGGCTGTCAGCTGTCCGCCTTAGCTTAGTCAGGCAGACAATTATGACGTCATAACTCAAAGAAATTCCAATGAAAAAATGCTCTAGAAAAAAACAGAAGTCTGGACTGTAAATTGTTATAAAAATATTTTCGAGATATCTTTTATTAATTTAGCTTTAACTAATTTAATAGTCTTTATAATCTATTATAAATTTAACTATAGATTATAATTAATTTTAGAATTAGTTGAGCTAATCTGTTATTGGGTTTAAGTAATTTAATAGTCGGTAACACAAATTCAATTATTTCTTTATAAGTAGGAAATCTATTTTAAAATTACGCTCAACCAAAATGAGCGTCCACGACTATCACGAGGCCACTCTTCGCCGTCCATTACATAATCTTGGTGAAGGCGTATTAACCCCATGGCACACCCAGTGACCCCCATGACCCCTATTAATCCTCTCTCAATGTGAATAATCTAAGCAATACTTTTGACCTTCCAAATATTTAATGTAAATCCCCGAATTTGAATGGTATCGAAAAAATCTGCGGCACATTGTACCAGGGTGGTCAATCAACCCTCGAACGCAGCGGCCAGAAGAGATAAGATAGCGGCCGGTCTGACCGCGTCCGATCGCCCTATTTGTATTATTGGAAAAATGTGGCCATTATGTAAAAAGTACGAATCTTATTTAAATAAAATTCTTGTTAATAATACACGTTAAAGCCAATCTTGCTTACAGCATAAGTAGAGGGGTTACAAATGAAATTATCATTAAAAAAGAAGATAATTTTGTCCCATGATATCATTTGGTGTTTTTAAAATGTCTTTATGGAGACAGCTTCATGGTATCGCGGTACAAATGTACGATCTAGAGGTCGGACAAAGAGTTATTGAGTTTTTCCATTAGAAAATTTTCAGTACCAGCACGGAGCCTGGAAATGTGCCTGAAAAGCGGCAATAGGCTCGCCCCCCTATTACGTGGGACTGATACATACCTGTCGAAATGTGGGTGCTGAAATGCGATTTTGCCTACCTTTTCGAGCAGCATCATCATCATCAGCCCATATACATACGTCCCACTGCTGGGCACGGGCCTCCTCTACAACTGAGAGGGTTTAGGACTTAGTCTACCACGCTGGCTTAGTGCGGGTTGGCGGACTACACATCTATCTAAGAAATTACTTAGAACTTGTGGGTGTGCAGGTGTCCTCACGATGTTTTTCTTCACCGTTAAAGTAAGTGATCCCCCATTTCCCGATGTCATCAAAAATAGCAAAGCGAAGACTATCCTACTTTTTGTGCTTACGTAATATTTTAATAGCCCCATATCAGAGGAATGCTTTTCCTTTAAGTAAAGTCTTTTTCCAGAAGGTTCTTTACTGTTCTAATAAATTACTGAGGTTGTGGTGCGGTTGGCAGTACGGCCTAATAGTATGCGCATACGCAATGATGTTTGCCGCGAAACTGCGAAATATAGCGCTCTTCTGACGTAATTGCCTTGGATTTTCGCGCCATGGCCGTAAACTGCTTTTAGTGGTGTCGTAAAATACATGGAAAATAGAATTGGCTTAGAGAATTATATTGCATTATAAAGCATGTCTCAGCAATGGATAGGCAGTCGTGTATTTTTATACTCACGTTTACTTAACAATTCGGTTAGTAAAAAACCGGCTAAGTGCGAGTCGGACTCGCGCGCGATGCGTCCCTTTTTTACGAGAGGAAAACCCTTTAAGCTCCCCTGTTCGGTACCTCGGGGGAGGCCGAAAGGGGTATGTCGGGGTCTCTGGCCTTCCAACTCGGCGCGCAGAACAATAATTGTCCGCTTAGCTGAGTTGGGCCCCTAACCAAATTAATCCTACGCCAGCATTCCGACTAAAACCTCTCGGTGCCCATCTCGCGCATTTAGGGCGGCATCTCAGGGCGAGAAGCGCCCTAAATTATCGGGAGATCATTATCTCTCGCTGGTCGGCACTTTTTCTAGACTCCATTACGCTTACCATCAGGTGCAAGTGATGCAAGTGACCCCACATTGCCGTGCCAGTATAAAAAAAAATAAAAAAATGGTCCGCTTCCGCCCAATGAAGGGTTCCATACCGTTATTTATAAAATCGGCAAAAAAAAAACATGTGTATTGTATGGGAGCCACACTTAAATATTTATTTATTCTGTTTTTTAGTATTTGTTGTTATAGCGGCGACAGAAATACATCACCTATCAAAATTTCAACTGTCTATCTATCACGGTTCATGAGATACGGCCTGGTGACAGACGGACAGACGGACAGCGAAGTCTTGGTAATACGGTCCCGTTTTACCCTTTGAGTACGGAACTCTAAAAATGACAATTCTTGTCGAACTAGCAATACCTGTTTTTTGCAGGTCATTACTTCATATCGACAGAGAACACGCTAATCAATTATGAAATATTTTTGTTCTACAGTTAGTAATGAGATTTTTTTTAAGGTATCAACTTTTGAATCTAGGAACGATATAACATACCACGCAATTTGTAGGACAAATTGGTTGTTTATTTTTATTTTATTTTAATTTTTCTATATAACAAAATAGTCAAAACATATGCAATTAAAAATACCTCGATACATGATGCCAAAACTAAAACAAAAATTCCCACATAATAAGCTGTTATTCATGCACGTTCCTTTTCTAATAGAAAAGCCCTACAAATACTTTGCGACCCGAGAATTGAACCTTGGACTTCTCAAACGACAACCCCTTGGCGAAGCTTAATAGAAATCATCTTGTAAATGAGAGGCTGTAGTTTCCCCGCACTAATATAAATAACTTCGTATACCACAAATTTTAAGTGTAATACGAGTATATTACTGCCTCGTGGTCTCGCGGTACATGTGCCGTGCGATCTAGAGGTCCTGGGTTCGATTCCCGGGTCGGGCAAAGTGTTATTGGGTTTTTCCATTAGGAAATTCTCAGTAACAGCACGGTGTCTGGAAATGTGCCCGAAAAACGGCAATAGGCTCGCCACCTATTACGTGGGACTGAGACATACCTGGCGAAATGTGGGTGCAGAAATGCACCTCTGCCTACCCCTTCGAGGAATACAGGCGTGAGTTTATGTATGAATGTATGTGAGTTTATTAAATTGTGAAACCGAAAAGTCTCTCGTAGTTTCTGATAGCCACTATACAATACTTGTATCATATTGTGGGGTCAGAACTATGTATGTGACTGTTGGGTATACCTATTTATTTATTAATTTCGGAACCTTAATAGTGAAATTAAATTTTGAAATTGGTTAATGGAATTACTACCCCCTTAATCCTACAAAATAAGGGTGTTAAGTGCGATCGAGAGGTGTGAGATTTGACTCCCGGTTCGGAGAGTGGATGTAACGGGTTAGGTTAGAATTAATACTAAATTTCTTAAATAAAATATGTGCAAACATTATTACACAACACAGTACATTAAATGTGAAATATTGTTTTAGTTAAAATACACTTAATAGGTTCATCTCTTGATGTCCCCTTAAAACGTATAAACAGACATGATATGAAGAGTATATACAATAAATGTCACTCAAAATAAAACGAGCAAAGAAATTGAAAAAGCCAACGCAAATTAAATTCTATTAACACGAATGGAATATTGGAGTGGGAATAACTAATTTCCTAACATCGTGTTCGGGAGTGAAATATTTGATTGTTCAGACATTTTATTGTCAATCGCCGATCGGGCCGGAAAATCGGAAATTGAGTAATGGGCCACCCAGACTGTTGTTTGTGCGAGGAACTCAGAAATGTACAGACATAGGACATTATTTTTAGTCGTTGGCCTAGGTATAAGTGTGTGCTATATCGTAATGAAACCTGCACACTTAAAAGTTCTTAGAAATTTCTTAGGTGTGTAGTCCGCCAACCCGTACTAGGCCAGTGTAGTGGATTAAGGCCTAAACCCTCTCAATGGAAGAGGAGGAACGTGCCCATGAAAAGTCAGAGGTGTGTGCCTGGGGTTTGAACCTGCAACTGCTGTGATTCTCGACCGCGCGCCCAAAACTCGAGGCAAACATTGAATATACTGAAAACTAAAACTACTGGAACAATTTAGAAGATTATTATGGTCCTTTAGTTGGGCTCAACCGCTACTCCATAATGAACAGAGTTCTCCAAGTACCTACCTAAGCATATTTTGTAAAATACTAACTTGTAAGTTATGCCTCTATAACTCCTGAACTAACAAAGATATCTAAGCCGTTACAGTTTTCCTTCAAAATTCATCACATGGACTACTATCATGTTTTTTCAGATTTTCGAGCCATTCGTTTAGGTTTTATTGGCGAACGGGAGATACTTTATTTTAACAAAACTCCGCTTTAAAGTTGAATTACTCACAAACGGAAACCTAAATCAAAATTATGATACCGCACTCTATGGGGTACACGCAATAAAAATTATGTACACGCGTTAGAAGTTATACCACACGACTGAAATAAAACTTATAAATACGCCCAACAGTCACATACATAGTTCCTAACATATTACATTTCTGAACGCACTCATAAATATTTGACAACTAATAAATATGTCAATCCCTTTTTATTACTGTCGCTATTATACTTTTAAAAAATCAAAAACATAAACTTTTTTTGTAAAATATTCGATCCGAAACATATTAAAACCTTTCTGATCCATTTGACACTTACATTTAACATAGGCAGCTTCGAAGTCTTACTTTTGTGTTACAGTGATGCGCGCGCATCTTAAAATTTCACTCTCATTTTGTCATAACGCGCCTAAAGAAGTATAACTCCAAAAATCATCAAGGTATGACTTAAAACCCTAAAAGAAAATATTTTCGAAGTCCACACTCCGCGCGATCGCTCCCAAGTCTTTGTCCCGACAGACGCGTATTGATAGGAAATGAAAAATTACCAGACAACGGGCGCGGCGAGATTCTTTTATTCACTTTGGTGCGGGTTCGATTCCTTGTTTGTCACACGTCCGCTAGCAATCTCAACATGAATTCAGTTTTTATGCTCTTCTCTATTGTTGTTACGGGATTTGTGGAGATTGCACTGTGATGTTTGTTCTATGAATCACATTTTTTATAGCGTTATTAGCGTAAGTGGCGGTACTTCCCTAGAAGCCCAGAAGCCCAGCCTGCCGTACAAAATTCCAAATAATTATTTTTAAGTTTTAAATATTTATATAGCAAAAGCAATTTGACATATAAATGAGAATATACTGACCCCACAGTAAACAATTATAAACTAGACATTACACAATTAACTTTTAACGATTTTGGGCTTCTATGGAAGTACCGCATTGGTTATTAGTATGTTTAGACTTCCTCGTGGTCTGGCAGCACAAGTATTTGTCACGCGATCAAGATGTCCCAAGGGTTCGATTCCCAGGTTGGACAGTGTTATATTTTTACTATTAGGGAATTTTCAATGGCAGCACAGCTTCTGGAATCGTTCCCGAAAACGGCAATAGACTATAATAGTGGGGCTGATACATGGCGAAATGCAGGTGCAGAAATGCACCTCTGCTATCCCCTTCTGAGAATACAGGCGTTAGGTTATGTATGTATTTTTTATGTATGGATGAAATGGATGGAGTGTGTGAATATAGGTATAAGAAAAAAGTATTGAGTGACTTCGGAAAGGCCACATAATCATGCCTTTCTGATCACTAATGCAAGCCGTGATAGCCTAGGCGCAAGGTCAAATCGCGGCGGTCGCGAGTTTAAACCTCAGCCACACATCGCATTTTTTCAAGTTATATGTGTGTATTCACAATGAATTACCACTTCTTCAACGATGAAGGAAAACATCGTGAAGAAACCGGCACACCTAAAAGTTATTAGGAATTTCTTATGTGTGTAGTTCACTTAACCGCACTTAGCCAGCGTGATGGGCTAAGACATAAACCCTCTCAGTTGTAGAGGAGACCCGTGTCCAGCAGTTGAATGTTTAAAGGCTGATGATGATGACTCTCAAGATGCGGAAATTCAAAATTTGTTATACAAAGTAATAATCTCGACGTAATGTATAAATACACTTATGCCTACACTTTCAGGGATATAGGCGAGTAAATATTTTTTTTAAAAACATGCGCCCCAGTCAATTCACAAACAGAATTATATCGAGTTCTCATGTATCACGTGTGGATTGTATGAAAATAAATTAATAAATATTTGGTTTGGTGGTCGCTGGTGTAAAGTACTTAATGAAAAGTAAATAAGGACTCCATTGCGCTTTCCTTTAAAGGTATTTATATTGACCGCGAGAATAATGCGGATATTCCATTTATTATAGAATTAATTGTGAGCTTCCACAGGGCTATATGGCGGATATTGACCCATTTTTTTATTTTGTCTGGTGGAGCAGACAAGTGTTGGAGTCTAGACCGCGCTTAGGCAGACGTAGTGTGGGACGTCCTGCAGCACGATGGCCCGACGACTTGAGAAAGGTGGCGGGTAGCGGATGGATGAGGGCTGCTCAAGACCGGGATGGTTGGCGCTTTCTTGGGGAGGCCTACGTTCAGAGTTGGACGGCGATAGGCTAAGTAAATATTTCACAGGGCGCAATTTTATAAAAAAAGCACCTTGTGTCTTGTCTCGTTCTATGTCCACACCAAAAATAATTCAAATTGCTTAAGTAGTGTTCCAGTTTTACAGGCACAGATGACAATCAAACTTTTTTCGTTATAGTTTTGGTAAAAATCAAATGATAGCGCGGATTGGTTGATTTGATTGAGACAAAATTTGGCGTCCGGTATTTCAAATTGCAGGCACGCACCTTTTCGAAGTACCAGTCTGTTCGAAGTTATGTGTGTATTCACAATGAGCTATCACATCATTGCAGGTATTAGAAACTAGCCCTAATCATAACAAATTTTTTTCTACCCGAACGAGCTGCTGGACTGCGCCTCGAACCTTGGTGTTTAATCCCGGGTCATGTCAAGTCATTTGATCAAATGTGGCAAGAGCCTTAAAGTTGTCCCTATGACGTGGGACAAAAACATGGTTGAAGAAACGTGGGAGCAGATAACATCATTTTTCGGGAGTATTTGTGTTTTCATTCAAGTACCGACTCATAAACAATTACAACCTCCTTATAGTCGAAACAACTATGCCGGCACGCTATTAACTAGGGCTTATACAGGCTAATCACTCGCTTTATACTATACGTGCTACGTCATCGGATACGAATATCCACTATCCTTATTCTTGGAATCCTAATTATCCAGCTTATTAGAAATAACTGCATTTCAATCAATACAATATAACAATTATGTTTGGAATGTGGTGAGCGATAATTCGGTGCAACTACACTGCGGGGGGAGGGCAGGAGGGTGCGGGGGATGGTTGTGGAGGGTGCGCGAGGGGGGGTGTAGTAGTGCGGGCAGACACGCCGCAGCGCTTCGGCTATCACAGCTTAATTATTGAAATGCTTTGGTGTTGTACCTATAAATGTGTTTTATCGATATATAATGTAAGTTAAAAAAGTTACTATTTTTTAAACTCTTGACTGCTTCGTGCTCTAGCGGTACGAGTAGCCCAGTCGGGTTAGCCCAAAAATAGGTGCAACCTGGAATTAATTATAGTCTGTTTTTTTGTGCCAATGTTTAAGGGGGGTCGTAAATAGTTTAAATCCAAAAACTCGACCAAATCCGACCGCTGCATTAGCCGTCGTAATGATTTGAAGGTCAAACCATTTTTGAGCCACATCTCCTTTATTTTTCATTTTTTTACAACAATGATAAGGACAAAAGTTGCCGTTGTTTAAACAACCCGGGCCGGTGTCTAGCCAACGGGGCTGTTGATATCGATATTATAAAGCGCATACCTACTGGAAATGCGTCACAAAATGTGGTGTCCCCGCAAATAACAGCCAATACACTATTACAAATAAACGGTGCAAATAACTCACAAACGGCATCAAACACTAACTATTGGGGGTAGGACGCTGTCACTGACACATTCAATATAGTGTGAAGCTATTTACTCTAAACTAAGGCGTTTTTTGTGGGTAGAAATAAAAACTGGTTTGTTCCAGTGGTGAGTGTTTGAGGGTTAAAGTTCTCAGATTGAGGGATGTTTTATAAGGGTAGATTAAGAATTGGTCAATATAGTTTGAAACGTTTTACTCTAAACTAAAGTGTTTTTTTGTCTTTGACAAATGTTTGTTTGATCTACAAATATTTGTTTCGGGTCTGGGTGTTTGGGTAGTCTCTCGTAGTTTCTGATACCCACAACACAGGACTTGTATCCTAGTGTTGGGTCAGAACTATGTGACTGTGTGGTGTATTTATTATGTATTGAATGGATTAAAATAACTTGTGTCATTAACAGTGTGTTCTTCCCCACGCCCTTCCACATTGTATGTTTATACTCGTTTAATGGCTAATAACCTAAAATTGGGCGCGATTGGCGCACATGGCGCATTGCAATGTTATTTACGTACAAACAGAATGCCTGATATATTGCCTATATTTATTATATCATACATACATACATAAACTCACGCCTATATTCCCCGAAGGGGTAGGCAGAGGTGCATTTCTGCACCCACATTTCGCCAGGTATGTATCAATCCCACGTAATAGGGGGCGAGCCTATTGCCGTTTTTCGGGCACAATTCCAGACTACGTGCTGCTACTGAGAATTTCCTAATGGAAAAACCCAATAACACTTTGCCCGACCCGGGAATCGAACCCAGGACCTCTAGATCGCACGGCACATCCTTGTGCCGCGAGACCACGAGGCAGTCATATATATTATATTTATTACAGAATCGGTTATATCCCTTACAACATACAAAAATAAATATAGGGGTTTCATATACCTATGCCGCTTCAGACAGAGCGCTTTTGAAGTCTTTGGGGGAGGCCTATGTCCAGCATTGAACGTCTATCGGCTTAGAGAAAGTTTTATTCAGTCTTCCCTTTTCAAACCTTAGATAGGCTAATTGTAGAACTCTGTAGTTTAAGAGGTATAGAAGTAAATGTGTAATTACAATCTTAACAAAGGCTACCATGACTTGAGTATTGACATGAATGAGTATGATGCTTTTATAAAATTAATCTGCAGGTGTTAAGTCGTAAAGTGAAATCCATTATGTGAAAGAAACGCATAGAGTTATGTGGACAGTAATGCAATTTGTCCTTAGTGTTGTGTCAGAGCTCTAACAGTGTCGGTTATTAAGTCAGTCCACGCGCTCAGTGGTAAGCTGAAGCGGAATTCGGTGAAAAATCTGGCGAAAAAGTTTTCTGTTACTACACAGTTTTATGCGGCAACAGCTAAACATTTTTGGTAATTTTATGCGGGATTAATTATTCATCTACAATAGTTTAAGCAGTGGCGGTACTCTATAGGAGTCCATAAGCCCACGAATTATCAAAATTAATAATAATCTTTAAACATTAAATGTTTATTTAACAAAAGCAATTTGAAATATAAATGAGAATATCCTGACCCCACAATAAACAATTATAAACTATATATTACATAATTAAAATTATGGAAGTACCGCCACTGAGCTTAAGGTACGATCTACTATATTAAGTCGGTGAAAATAGTTAAAAAGCATACAGCTTTTTCGAAAATTAACTAGAACACTTAGTAAAAAAAATATTATTAAATACATTGTTCTAAAAAAAAAAATACCATCTTAGTACATGTATTAAGTTGCATTCTACATAATAAAATGTTTACTCTTTTATTTGAACTAAATTTTAAATGATATATGTTTTGCCTTCTAGTAAAAAAAAACTTCCTTTAGTGTCGTGTGTATCGCCTGTACAAAAATCCGTTCAAAAGCTTAGAATATTAAAAAAAACTAGCATACTTTAGTACGTACTACACTATACGTATACTATTTCCAGGGATGTATAAATATAATTTTCTGAAACCACCATAATCTAGGCAAATATACAGGATTATTGGTTAAGTCGACCTATTCAAAAAACAATGAAATTCAAATATCTCGAAAACGGTTAGATTTAGGATAGGGTGTCTCATAGTGAAATCAATCAGAAACTATGTAAACTACACGCCCTTTACGGGAATAGGTCGACTTAACCAATAACTCTGTCTGTAACTGCTCCACCCAACATCAAACACATAGCCAACAGCACATCATGTCCAACGTAGCGTATAACACCTAGCGACATGACACAACGACAAGCAATTTATGACCGCACTGATCACTCGTTATCTCGTGACGTTTTGACTTCGCGTGTGCATATTTTTAGCTTCAATATTTTAAATCGTTGTCTGGATATATATTTTGTATTTACAGAAGTAGTGATGGCCTCGAGGTTTAGGCGCGCGGTCGAGAATCACGACGGTCGCAGGTTCAAACCCCAGGCACACAACTCTGACTTTTCGAAGTTGTGTGTGTCTTTACAATGAATTATCACGTACTTTAACGGTGAAGGGAAACATCGTAGGAAACCTGCACACTTGAAATTTCTTAAGAATTTCTTAAGTGTGTAGTCCGCGAACTCGCACTAGGCCAACGTGGTGAACTAAGGCCTAAACCCTCTCAGATGATGATGATGATGATGATACTCACGTCTGTATTCCCAAAGAGATAGACAGAAGAATTTTTGTTCATCCACACTTACCTATACGTAATGAGGTGCGAACTTTTTGCCATTATTCGAGCATATCTGTGCTACTACTTGGTAATCGAACCCAGGACCTCTAAATCGCTCAAGCTTTATCAACTTTAGTACGTTACATTATATTCCTGTAGACATTTACATGCGCAGTTCTCGAGCACCTCTCGTGGTTACCAATTAATTTGCATTGGACCGCTGCATCTTCGGCTTGGGCGGACCGCTGAGCGCCCGCTCAGCCGGCAATGGACTGCGTTCTGGATTAATTAACAGTTGTTGAATTACTCTAATAAATTGGTACAATCCATGTTACAATTGGTTGATTTTGACAGCCTTATGGAGCAGTTGGTCAAGTTTGTAAATTGAGAGGGCGTTGGTCGATCTATTTGTTTATGCATATGTACTTTCACATTTGGAACTTATTTAAACCATCTTTCGCATTAATATTAGATAAGACAAGGTCAAGGTAAGTTTTTATATCTACCCAAGATCCAGACTTCAACTTCTTTATTCTTCATAAAAGACCTAAAATTAAATAAATACACCACATACATAGTTCTGACGCCACGCTAAGATAAGAGTCTTATGTCGTATCAGAAACTACGAGAGACTTTTCGGTCTCACAAACACCTAGACCTGAAACAAATGTGGATTTTTTTTGAAATATATGGATCACACAATCATTTTTCTCGGTACGGGGATCGAACAAGCGGCTTCTCGTTCCGTAAGCTGGTGTCTGGCCAACTACGTCACGGGGCTGTCAATATTAAGAAAGACTTGAGTTTTTACTAATATTACCTAGCGTTTTGTATCCCACAGCACCCAGGCCTAAAACCAAATTCAGACTTCAACTCCTTTTATTCCTCGCAAAACCTGTTAAAAGACCGAAAGTTGATGTTTAAATCCTAAAGTTCAGTCAATAATGAAAGTCAAGACTGTCAGTCCCAAGTGTTGGTGTATGGAAGGCCTAAACCGAAACAGGTTGGCAAAGTGTGCCAAGAAATTCCGGAGCTTAACTCAAATGCATTGTACTAATGAGAGCTTACAACCGTGTGAAGTTTAAATTTTTCTTCTTCAAAATTCTCTTTATATGTCTTCGAGTGAGGCGTAAGCAGTAGTCGGAACCTTTGCACTATAAAGTTTTTTTGATCTTTGCCATTTTATTTTGAGTTATTGTGAGACTGTCTTGTGGTCTCGAGTTCAATTCCCGGGTCGAGCAAAGTTTTACTAGGTTTTTCGAGGCAGTACGAAGTCCAGATATGCGCCCGAAAAACGGTAATAGTTTCGACCTACTGATATTTACCCGGCGATATGTGGGTGCAGAAATGCACCTCTGCCTACCCCCTCGGAGAATACAGGCGTGAGGTTATGTATGTAATGTTGAAATACACTTTGAGTCTTAAATGTCTGCTGTAATAGAAGAGATTATTTGTTAGGTTGAACCCGTTAATTTCAGGAACTACTGGTTCCAATTGAAAAATTATTTTTGTCTTCAATAGTCTAGTTATCGAGGGAATAGCTGTTACTATAAAGTTGTGATGGCCTCGACGTTAAGGCATGCTGTTGAGAATCTCAACGGTCGCGGGTTCAAACCCCAGAAACACACCTCTGACTTTTCGAAGTTATGTGTGTGTTCACAAAGAATTATCACGTACTTTAACGACGAAGGTAAACATCGTGATGAAACCTGCACACCTAAAAGTTGTTAGGTAGTCCGCCAACCCGCACTAGGCTAGCGTGGTGGACTAAGGCCTAAACCCCCTCTGTTGTAGTGGAGGCCCGTGCCAACCAGTGGGACGTATTTGGGCTGATGATAAACGCGGGCATAACCGTGGGGCATATTTAGCAATTTAATAAAATATGTGAATGTAATAATTATAGTAATAACCAGAATAAAACCTGTTTGCTTTGACCTCCTTTAAGATGAACAGCCAATCACAGCGCGTGTATTCTTCGCCTCTGATTAGTTGAATGTTGCAGGCGTCTGCGCAGATCTCTGATTGGACAGATTTTTTGCATTATTTTCAACACTTATCTTGAGTAGAATGATAATGACGACCTTGATGGTTTTGTTTGTGAGTTGTTTGTAAGATGTGAGGTCATAGGTTCGATTTGTGTACAGATATATATGAAATTTGTCATATAATTAAGTCGTTTGTGGTTTGGCGTTGTAATGGAGAACTATAATGTTCTATTAGCACATCAATGACGTTTTAGTGGTCCTGCATAATTTTTACTAATTTTTTTTTATTTATTTTTTATTCTGGCACGGCAAAGTGACTCCACTGTACCTGATGGTAAGCACAGTGGAGTCCAAAAAATAATAACGACCAGCGAGAAACGATATGGTCACCCGCTGTTCGACACTATCATGCCGGCCCGCACAAATAATCACGAACTGCGAAACGAGAGGCTGCTTTTTCGATTACTGCATCGACACAAATGTTTGTGTGATCCACAAATATTTGTTTCGTGTCTGGGTGTTTTATCATCAGCTCATATACGTTCCACTGCTGGGCACTGGCCTCACCATAACTGAGAGGGTTTAGGCCTTAGTCCACCACGCTGGCCTAGTGCGAGTTGGACTACACAACAAAGAAATTCCTAAGAACTTTTTTGTGTGCAGGTTTCATCACGATGTGTTCCATCACAGATAAAGTACGTGATAATTCATTGTGAATACACAATTATCAATATTTTCTTTATGAACCCAACCCTGTAGTCTACGCGGACGGAGTCGCGAGCAAAAGCTAGTCTGCAATAAAAAGTAGCCTATGTCGCAGGCTCTAAACTATCTGTGTACCAAATTTCATTTAAGTCGGTTTAGTAGTTTTAGAAGGAAAGCGAGACAGACTGACAGAATTAATTTCGCATTTATATTATTAGTATGGATAGTATGGATTGTTTTGATAACACCGTATTTTCTTTGGACGCTACAAATCGTGGTTTGATATAAAAAAATCTTAACTGATTTTCTATTGGGACATCTCTGTTCACCCTTCTGTAGACATGATTGAAGATGTAAAGGTTCGCTTTGAAGTCGAGTGCCCTTAACTGCCCGTTAGTGAAATAACAATAACCTATTCGGTAACCCTTTTCCTTATAACATAAACTAATGTTATGAATGTAAATGTTATATCTGTCTGTCTATATTTTTACTTGACTATGGCAAAGCCAAGAAGCAGTGATGGCCTCGAGGTTTAGGCCCGCGGTCGAGAATCTCGACGGTCGCAGGTTCAAACCCCAGGCACACACCTCTGACTTTTCGAAGTTATGTGTGTATTCACAATGAATTATCACTTGCTTTAACGGTGAAGGAAAACATCGTGATGAAACCTGCACACCTAAAAAAAAAGTTCTTAGGAATTTCTTAGGTGTGTAGTCCGCCAACCCGCACTAGGCCAGCGTGGTGGACTAAGGCCTAAACCCTCTCAATTGTAGAGGAGGCCCGTGCCCAGCAGTGGGACGTATTTGGGCTGATGATGATGATGATGGCAAAGCCAAAGCAGGGTTATGACTTTGTCGGGCTACGTATGTATGTATGTTTGTTTACACATAGCTCCTAAACTACTTATTAGAACTGGACAAATGAGGTATCGTTAGAAGCGTCCTGACCGTCCGCTGGTTATAGGCTATATGACATGTCACTAAATCTAATATAGTGCCCTCTAGCGGTCACATAGTAATGTGATTAAAAATATATTTGAGATAAATATGCCGTGTTTGATATCATTGGAAACAGCGTTAGTTGTAAATATTAAAAAAAACGAGACTAGGCGATGTTTTGGTATTATTCAAATTAAGTGACGTTTGTAAGTAATGCTATAAATATTTCGGAGGGTCTTGTGCGTTATAGTTTTTTTTAAATAGCGACAGTAAAACTTCTGGAGGTAATTTCAAAAACTTAGTACAGAGCTCCGTTCGGTCATGCGTTCCGAGCGAGAATGAATCATTCTCAATCGGGCGGCTGTATTTATACCCTACGTTGGACGCACAGTGGGGTTGCGTCGACGCTTCAACAAATATATTTAACATAAATTTTCGCCGTTAAAATATATGTTGAAGGCTTCTTTATAAAGTCTAAATCGAACCCGGTACCTCTCGATGGCACAGCACGTTAGCCCCGCGAGGCAACAAAGCAGACTAATATAACAAAAAAAAAGCATATAAATATTTATTTAAATTTTCTTGTACATAAAAATTATATGAAGAAACTAAACTATAATATAAAAAAAGAAAGCAACTTACTGTGGAGATTCCTCCACTTAAAAATGCATATAAACAAACATACATACACACACACATAGAACACGCACATATACACATTCACATACAAATATAATAAAATAAAATGAAATAAAATAAATAAATATTTATTACACAAACAGATGGACCGGCTGATCGTTATTATTATTTTGTATATACATAGCGAGCCCCGGCACAAGCGGTCAAACCGGTTCCAGGCCGCAGCGACGATCAGTGCGGTCGACGCGATCGCCAGTCAGCTCCAACTCGCTTGAGACGCCAGACGCTCACTATTTACTGTGCCACGCTTTATGTATTACGCTCGCTTTTCATTACTAGTTCCTGTGTACTTCTATACTCTTCATCTATCGCTCATCATCCTTCTGTACTGTCTTGTGTGGAGTCAATAAACTGTTACATGATCTTGGACTTATTCTTTCATCGACCCGGCTATCCATATCGGACACACGATACTATCATCTACCACGACACCCTCTACATTACTATTACCTTGCTTAAAAATTACTAATGAAAATCTATCAATTTATAAAATATGTCCATAAATTAATCTCGAAACTCAAGCAAAGCCGGGTATGTAACAAGGCAAAGATACATCTCGTTAAATTCTCGCTCGGATGAATTCGATGCTGCGAGGATCTGTAAGTTTTGTGGAACGAAAAAAAATAATAAGCACACACTCGCGGACGAGCTAACGAGCTTATAGTTATAGCAAGGACTTGTGACTATAGTCTTTGAGTATTGGAGGGACATTTCAAAGAATAATGGCCTTTGTCCGATTAGGTTCAATGATTTTCGTCCATTGTATATATTTCTTTCCTATCTCAACACCTGCTCATCTTATATATAAAAATGAATCGCAAAATGTGTTGGTAAGCGCATAACTCAACAATGCCTGGACCGATTTCGCTAATTCTTTTTTTGTTGTGTTTGTTATTGTTAGGAGAAGGTTCTTATGAAAGAAAAAGTTAAGAAAATTGCGAGGAATATGGTAAAAACAACAATTTAATTTTCTCATATAAACTGTTCTACCTAATATTCTGTCAAACATGTTATGTTTATCCCGTCAATATGGTTAATGGTCCCCTCAAATTAAAGAACGTATTTAAATAAAGGTTTTGAATCGACAACATATTATATCCAGAATATTCGAATAATTGCGTATTTTAGATTTTAAAAATGTAGAATAATGTCAGTAATAAAAAGGGATTGACATATTTATTGGTTGTCAAATATTTATGCGTGCGTTCAGAAATGTATTTTTAAACTCCTTGGTTGTACCTAATTTACAAAAGAAGGCGGACTCGGTAATCATCGCACTTCGTAATCTACTGCCTCGTGGTCTCGCGGTACAAGTATGTGCCGTGCGATCTAGAGGTCCTGGGTTCGATTCCCGGGTCGGGCAATGTGTTACTGGGTTTTTCCACTAGGAAATTCTCGGTAACAGCACGGAGTCCGGAAATGTGCCCGAAAAACGGCAATAGGCTCGCCCCCTATTACGTGGGACTGATACATACTTGGCGAAATGTGGGTGCAGAAATGCACCTCTGCCTACCTCTTCGGGGAATACAGGCGTGAGTTTATGTATGTATGTAAGTGTCGAAATCTAAAACATCCACAACTATGCAATGGAATGTGCTTGGTGTTAGGAAAACTGTTGAGTAATGTTATTCCCGTGACGATACTCAAAGGACAGATTAAAGATGAATTGGTTCTTGAGAATTTATCAATTAGATTGATCTAAGGATTTCATTGATCCCAACGGAGATACCCTTTGAGTTTAGCATATATTGTCAATGCGAAAGTAACACTGCTGTGTTATACTTTCACGCCCAAAACATTTGACCGGTTTGAATGATGTTTGGTATGGATAAAAACGGGACCATAAAAATGGACATAGGCTACTTTTTTTTGGAACAAAGTTCCTTATTTAATTCATTAAGTGCCATTTTGAGCACTTGGGAGACGATTAATAGATTCACTTATTATCTTTCTGCACCCAACCCTGAAGTTTACGCGGACGAAGTCGCGGGCAAAAGCTAGTTAATTATACATAAATAGACGATCCCCTTTGGGTGAGCCTGTGTTCAGAAGTGGACATCTTTCGGTTGATGATGATGATGAGTAATTCTACAATTATTCATCCTTTCAATGCAACCAAACTATTTAAGGACTCCTCTCTCAATTTTGGTCCCTTCGTCGACTTTCAATCCACTTTTTTTTTTATTACAACACTAAATACTATTAGCGTTTATTACTGTGGAATGCATTAGGTCGCGTGGTTCGTGGCGCTCACCGCAGTGACCACCGCACCCTGCTGCATACCGAATAGCTAAGCTTAGGGAGTTTAGTCATAAATAAATACACCGAACACAGTGGCGGTACTTCCATAGAAGCCCAAAAGCCCAGCCTGCCTTATAAAATGCTAAATAATAATCTCTAAGCTTTAAATCTTTATTTAACAAAAGCAAGTTGACACATAAATGTGAATATTTTGACCCCACAATAAACAATTATAAACTAGACATTACACCAGGGTTTCTCAAAGTGTGGCTCGCGAACCCCTAGGGTTTCGCCATTCGGCGGCAGAGGGTTCGCGACAAGATTTACGTAATGGTGACTTGATGCCTAGCAGGCACGTGCGGCACACATAGTGGCTACAACATACTTATGTGAGAGTAAGTTTTCACACCTGGTCATGATAAAAACTAAATACAGAAATCGACTTATATTATTAAAGAATATTTTGACTTTGACTCTGTTTTCGGGATTTTAAATTAGGAAATTCATAGTAACAGCACGGACTTTGCAAATATTCATTAATGAAGGTACATCTAAATGACATATTGTGATGTTTAAAAAAAAAATTAAGGGCCATTCGTATTGTTCGAAAATGCATGCCAATTATACTTATACACTCAGCCTATCGCCTTCCACTGCTGAACGTAGGCCTCCCCAAGAAAGCGCCAACCATCCCGGTCTTGAGCAGCTCTCATCCATGAGTTTCCCGCCACCTTTCTCAATTTGTCAGGCCATCGTGCTGCAGGACGTCCCACACTACGTCTGTCTAAGCGCGGTCTCCACTCCAACACTTGTCTGCTCCACCGACAGTCCGACCGTTGGTAGACACAGTCGGCCCATCTCCACTTTAGCGTGCTAATCATGCGGGCAATGTCAATGACTCCGGTTCTCATAACACATATGCGTAGAATAACAATTATTTCAAACAGAATAACATAACGGAAAGGAGATTTTGGTTTCCCATTGCTGTACATTAGTACTTTGACAGCCCCGTGGCGCAGTTGGCTAGACACCAGCTTGCGAAACGAGAGGCCGCGGGTTCGATCCCCGCACCGGGACAAATGTTTGTGTGATCCACAAATATTTGTTTCGGGTCTGGGTGTTTGTGAGACCGAATAGTCTCTCGTAGTTTCTGATACTCACGACACAGGACTTGTATCCTAGTGTGGGGTCAGAACTATGTATTTGACTGTTGGGTGTATTTATTTATTATATTTATTCTCTAAATCTGAAAAAGGTAACGCCATAGTCCACCACGCTGACCTAATTCAATTCAAGATCACCGATTTCACATACGTAAACACTGAGTTCGTTTACATAAAAACATCCAAAATCTCATGCTAATTTAAAATGTCCCCAAAGCAGTACCCATTGAAAGACACACACGTTCCCTGTAAATAAAAACACGGAAAGTAACTCCGACAGGCCTTTCGTCGCGTAATTGGAAAAGTTACTTTCGGAAGTTGGGCTGGACTGTTTTCATATTCGCCACTGTAGGTAAAAATTGGCTTACTAGTCTGAAAATAGGCACCTAATTCGAAATTTATTATGTAAATCTAATTTTAGTTACAATCAAAGTGACATAAGTTTATCGGATTGTAACAGGATATTGTTTTATGCTCCTCGGCACGCTATTAGGCCCTATTACACTTACATACTATCTTACGAGTCGTGATGGCCTCCAGGTTTAGGCACATGGTCGAAAATCTCGACGGTCGCGGGTTCAAACCCCAGGCACACACCTCTGACTTTTCGAAGTTATATGTGTATTCACAAAGAATTATCACGTACTTTAACGGCGAAGGAAAACATCGTGATGATGCACACTTAAAAGTTCTTAGGATATTCTTAGGTGTGTAGTCCGCCAATATGCACTAGGCCAGCGTGGTGGACTAAGGCCTATACCCTCTCAGATGTAGAGGAGATCCGTGCCTAGCAGTGGGACGTATATGGGCTGATGATGTTGCACTTACAAGTGTGCAGTGTCATTGGACTGCCTGGATCTAGAGGTCCGGGTTCGATTCGGGTCAGGCAAAGTGTTATTGGGTTTTCCATTACGAAATTCTTAATAGCAGCAGGGAGTTTGGAATTGTGTCCGAAGAACGGCGATAGGCTGGCCTCCTATGACGGGGGACAGTTATATACCTGGTGGAATGTGGGTGCAAAAATGCACCTATGTCTACCCCTTTAAGGAATACAGGCGTAAGGTTATGTACATATGTGTGTATCTGATGCGGAGTCGTCACTTTATGATACCTGAAAATATATCTTCTAGTAAGTTTACTATGATATTAAAAACCAGCCAAAATTGTTAGTCGATCTGAGCGCTAACGATTTTCAATTGGCAACGCTAAAAGAGACGATTAACAAAGATAAAGATTACATATTTAATTAAATTAAAGAAGCGGGGTTGAAAGTCGAAGTGGCTGATTAAATTTTTCCGAGTTAACGTAAGAATTTCCACTATCCTCATTGAATTTTCAATTGTCCGCACAATGCGTGAAGCAGTAAAAACCGCCGTAAAACCGGTTCATGGTTTTCCGATCGTGCGTACCGTGCGCGACGGACACGACACGACGGCGACACGACATTCATTAGAGAATTATCTTGCGTCCGTTGCGTAGTTGGCTAAACCAGCTTGCGAAACGAGAGGCCGTGGTTTCGATCCTTGCACCGAGACAAATTTTGGTGGGATCCAAAGTATTTCTTTAGGGTCTGGGTGTTTGTGAGAGCGAAAAGTTTCTCCTAGTTTCTGATGCCCACGACACAAGACTTGTATCTTAGTTTGAGGTCAGGACTATGTATGTGACTGTCGGGTGTATTTGTTTATATTTGTAGTCTTGTTGGGTATTTTTTTCTATTTATGAAACAGTTCGTGCCACAGTGCTATTTCTAGCGTATTTTGAACTGAAAGAGGTTCGGACCACTATTTCGGAGCGTATGTTTAAGATATGAACCATCTGAAATTGCACTATCCCCTACTTTTTTACACATCATCAGCCAATCGTCCCGCTGCTGGGCTCGGGCCTCTTCTAAAACAGAGAGGGTATAAGCCTTAGTCCACCACGCTGGCCTAGTGCGAGTTGGCGACTTTTTTACACTTCATTTCATAGTAAATGTCAAAGCTTAGTTTATGTGATTGTTACCGTTAACTATACAGCCGATATTACTGAAATTAAATACACAAGTCAGCGAAGGTTGAAAGAATTAACACCGAAAGAAATTTTTTCTACTTAACATTAACGCGAGAAAAGGCCAAAAGGTTCTCGAGTGGAGGCCACGTACCGGAAAGCGCAGCGTAGAACGTCCACCCACAAGATGATCCGATGACCTGGTAAAGGTCGCGGGTCGTCGCTGGATGCAGGCTGCCTCCAACAGGTCACTATGGAAGTCATTGGGGGAAGCCTATGTTCAGCAGTGGACTTCTTTAGGCTGATAATGATGAATGATGATGATGATTAACGCGAGAATAACCTAAAAAAATACACCAAAAATCTAATACTCATTTGAGCCAACAGTTTATTGGCTAAAGTCTCAATGTCAGAAACTACGAGAGACTTTACATTCTCACAAATATTTGTCACACAAACATTTGTTTCGGTGTGGGAATTAGTTCCGCTGCCAATTCAGACGACGCGATGGTTAAAACACAAAAAGTGGGACGAAATAATTTGACGTCTGAAACTCTTCGTTTAAGTGTGAATTAACCAAAATATATCTGTCTCGTTCTAGCAGGAGCGTTAGCTGGAATTAAAGTTTTATTGACGTATTTTGAATGCGCGGGATGCTTTAAAGGCGAATATAATTTATTAGATCGTACGATACATTGTATACGCGATGTGTGATTTTCCAAATGGATATGTATAGAAGTAGAAAAAGAAGGCCTCGAGGTTTAAGCGCTTGGTCGAGAATCTCGGCGATCGGGGGTCTAAGCCACAGGCACACACCTCTCACTTTTCGAAGTTATGTGTATTTGTATGTATATCCAAAATCTTGAATAAATTCACTGTGACTACTTCAGAGCATATATTAATATTGAAGGTTGCCCTAATATATTTAGTTGTGGAATCAACGAATTTCCATACATTACGTCCAGTATAATCGGTGCACAGACGTCGATAGATCACGTAGGTATATATGTACATTCTGTGTTTGTTTGTCCGTACTCCGTTGCACTATCATTGCCAAAAATAATTTAGCAATTGGAACATTCCAAAAAACATTATTTTTCGATGAAAGTTACTCAAGTTATAATCGCTTTATTTATTTTAAGTAATTTTTAACATTCCAGTAGTAAAGTGAGCCCGCTGAGTTTGTTTCGCCGGGTCTTCTCAGTCAGGGTCGCGTTTGGATCCGGTGGTAGCATTAAAATAATACGTGACGTTTCGGAAATACACAAGGTCCATCTCGTTATTTACTTTAAAATAATAATAATAAGATATTATGTATTTCCTGATGAAAAGTAAAAATAAATTATAAAAAAACCGTAAATATTCTTATACAAATTATATAAAATGAACCATAGTTGAATTATAATGTAATAATAAAAGATTTTTCGTTTCTGTATTGACTTGTCATAAGTGCTATTTGATTGCCTACGTGACCAAATAAAGCAATTTCATTTCATTTGTAAATATAAAGTTTGATATAAAAAAAATAAAACTTAAAAATAAACTTTCATCCTCAGATGGCGGGGTCTACGACCCAAGCCACCGGTGGTTAGGATCCAAGAGTTAGGAACCGCCTCAAAATGCGTGCCGTGTCTAATAACACTGCTTTTTGTATCTGGGTTTTGAACCAACAGCCGATTGAGACCTTGCGAGGATGTTGGTCGAGGCTCTTGGTGCACTGCTCCTGGGTTGATCGGGCAGTGTTTCTGGGTTTTTACACAAGGAAATTCTCAATACTGCCTCGTGGTCTCGCGGTGCAAGTATGTGCCGTGCGATCTAGAGGTCCTGGGTTCGATTCCCGGGTCGGGCAAAGTGTTATTAGGTTTTTCCATTAGGATATTCTCAGTAACAGCACGGAGTCTGGAAATGTGCCCGAAAAACAGCAATAGGCTCGCCCCCTTATGTGGGTCTGATAAATACCTGGCGAAATGTGGGTGCAGAAATACACCTCTGCCTACCCCTTCGGGGAATACAGGCGTGAGTTTATGTATGTATGAAATTCTCAATTACAACACGGAGTCTGAAATTGTGCTCGAAAAACGGTAATAAGCTCGTCACCTATTGGGACAAAAAAAAATAAAAAAAAAAAAAAAAAAAAAAAAAAAAGAAAAAACGAAAAACGGTAATAAGCTCGTCACCTATTGGGACAAAAACAAAATGGCGAAATGTGGGTATAGAAATGTACAATTGTTTTCCCCTCTGGTAATTAAGGCTAATACTACGTCATTGTGCGATCAGAAGTGTTTGCAATTTATTTAACCAAATTTTTAATTTATTTTTTCCAAGCAAACCCACAAAAACACTTTATACATATTTTAATATTCGCGGAGGATAAAATAAGTCATGTGTATTCAACAAGGTACTTGTGACGTACGTGAAATGGTTTCTGAGGGTTTCTGGCACGGCGTGACGTCATCGAGTGAAGGTTACGCGGATCACCCACACTACAAGATTGGGAGATGACTCACATATATGTAGAAGTGAAAATAGGCATTACTGAAGCTACTGTTTATGTATTACTAGTTGACCCGGCGAACTTTATTCCGCCCAACAGCCGATTATAATAAAAAAATCTTTTTTTTTAGCCTAAGTTATTCCTTAGTACATCAATTATCTGCCAGTGAAAGTGCCGTGGGAACTAGAGGTCCTGGGTTCGATTCCCGGGTCGGGCAAAGTGTTATTGGGTTTTTCCATTAGGATATTCTCAGTAACAGCACGGAGTCTGGAAATGTGCCCGAAAAACGGCAATAGGCTCGCCCCCTATTACGTGGGACTGATACATACCTGGCGAAATGTGGGTGCAGAAATGCACCTCTGCCTACCCCTTCGGGGAATACAGGCGTGAGTTTATGTATGTATGTATGCCAGTGAAAGTCCCGTTAAAATTGGTCCACCGTTTAAGAGATTAGCCGGAACAAACAGGCAGACAGACAAAAATGGTAAAAAACGTTATTTTGATATATATACCGTGTATACATCCATATGCATTTATTAAAAAGCGGTCATTTCAATATTACAGACACTCCAATTTTATTTATTTGTATAGATGTATAGATTATTTTGTTAGTGGCAGAGCCATGCCTTGTCCACCAACTCTCACAGGAATAGCGTGGTGGTCTAACCTTTCAGTTGTAGAGGAGGCTAGTGACCAGCAGTGGTATGTATGTGGGCTTATATAGAGCTAAGCCTTAGGTTAGATTGACATAAGACTGTGCCGGTTTGTCTGTGGTAGTACCACTGTTTCACAAATGACGCATTGATATTGCAATTACTTGGATTGTTGATGCCCTATTAGCTTTTGTCCGCACGCTATCTTACCCAATTAGACTATGGATACTTAGTAAGAAAAAGGCTTCATCAATAGTCACACTATAAAGAAAATATAGTCGATGGGTAAGAAAGACTGCCTCGTGGTCTCGCGGCACAGGTACCTATGTGCTGTGTGAACTAGAGGTCCTGGGTTCGATTGCCGGGTCGGGCAACGTGTTATTGGGTTTTTCTATTAGGAGATTCTCAGTAGCAGCACGGAGTCTGGAATTGTGCCAGGAAAAACAACAATAGGCTCGCCCCCTATTACGTGGGACTGATACATACCTGGCGAAATGTGGGTGCAGAAATGCATCTCTGCCTACCCCTTCGTGGAATACAGTGAGGTAATGTATGTATAGGTAAGAAATAAAAAATATTCTAGCCTAGTCTAGGGAAGCCTCAGTTGTGAAAATCGGTGCCCCAGCAGCAGTACATTGACTGATGCGTTACCAGGATAATATGAGTACATAAGCGGTGCATGCAATCTGTCGCGCGGTTAGCCCGCGGCGCGGCAGCAGCGAACATTTAATCGCCATAACTCACTTCCCCATACACTTAAATATTCATGAACCGCTCGGGAAATGCTAAATCACTGGACATTTTTACCTCCACTTGTAATGTTATTTATTTAGCCCTTGATGGCTGCCGAATGAAGTTAGCTGTCCAAATTGTAGGGGAATTTTTGACGTTTAAATTTGAGTTTTGTGTGCAGTTGTTAATTGGTGGTATGTTTGTTTTCACTAAAGGAATACTTGATGTCATCAGTTTTATAGCAAAGTACGCACACACTCATACTAACGCTTGTGATTCCGAAGGGCTAGGCAGAGGCATTTCTGCATTCACGTTTTGTTTAAGCGAAATAGCGAAAAGGAAAGCGAATCTACTATGAGTTTTGGCCATGGAAAAACCCAATGACAGTCTGTCCGACCCAAAAATTAGACATCCTGATCGCTAGTCACGTAATTTTGTCATAGTGAGCAGTCATGTCGAAGCAGTGATGGCCTCAAGATTTAGGCGCAGGGTCGAGAATCTCGTCGGTCGCGGCATCAAACCGCTATACACACCTCTGATTTTCCATTTATGTGTGTATTCACAATGAATTATCACTTGCTTTAACGATGAAGGAAAACATCGTAAGGAAACTTGCACACCTAAAAGTTCTTAGGAATTTCTGTTCGCCAAGATTCTCGACCGCGCGCATAAATCTGAGGTCATCACTACTTTTTTTATACAAATTTTCCTGAGCGTAATTTTAAATTAAAAGTAGCCATATTGTTTTCCATAGACCCAAATATACATACATACATACATAAACTCACGCCTGTATTGCCCGAAGGGGTAGGCAGAGGTGCATTTCTGCACCCACATTTCGCCAAGTATGTATCAGTCCCACGTAATAGGGGGCGAGCCTATTGCCGTTTTTCGGGCACATTTCCAGACTCCGTGCTGTTACCGAGAATTTCCTAATGAAAAAACCCAATAACACTTTGCCCGACCCGGGAATCGAACCCAGGACCTCTAGATCGCACGGCACATACTTGTACCGCGAGACCACGAGGCAGTCCCAAATATCTGAATACAAAAATTATCTAAATTGGTCCAGCGGCTTAGTCATGGAAAGCGTAACAGACAGACAGACAGACAAATGAACTTATTTAACAACAAAGCTGAGCTGGTAAGCTGTCCTATTCACCCTGACATCGACATGTGTCGTTCTATGACCTAATTACTTGTATTAAGTTAAAGTAAGCAGGATAGCTATCAATGATTAACTTAACCTATTTACTGAATTAATGGCCGCGTCAAGGATTTTTTTTCTTTTTGAAGTCTCTCATTTAGATACGAATATTGGACCTCTCGTTTTAGTGTTGGGGCTTACGGCTTCGAAATACGTTGGCGGATTTTTCGGCTTTTTATTTTAGCATTCTTTGTAGTAGAAAATGTTTTATGCTGGTAGTGTCTAGGACTCGCTAAATACTTTGAAGTTTTTTAATTAATTTAAGAAAACAAAAAAATGAACTAATTATCTATACATAAAAATAAAAATATTTAATTACCAGAAGTGATATTACCAAACAAACAAAAAATAAATAAAATGTTAAATATCAGCCTAATTAACACTTTAATTTTATAATCAATACAAGGTTGATAAAAGTAAACAAAAACAACAAACAAAATAAGCAAGATCACCAAATGAATTCAAATAATGTTAGTAATTTAAAACTACAAACAATACTTCCGAGAAATTAATGCACGACAATAGATCAGTGGAACGTCCGTCATGCTAGCCGTCCGCTTGTTAAGTGCGCCCGCCCTCACATTGAAAACATCACTCACGGTCGACCTCTGCTAAAAGAGGGACTGTGGTGGATACAAGACCAGGGACAAAGCCCTTCTTTTGTGGAGATCTATGCGACCCGTGAAAACGGTGTCGATCGTGGGGTTGTCCTCTCTATGACGAGTGGACGGAAGGTGGCGGGAAGGGACCGCGCTCGCCGCGTTGATAGACGCAGGGCGTGCTGCGGTCGATAAGAACCTAATCCTAACATGTGGTGCGAAATCGGGAATCGAACCGATTTCGCTTCGCGAATGTAAGGGAGGCTGGTCGATGGGGTGTCCTCTCTGTGACGAGTGGACGAAAGGTGGCGGAGGAGGCCGGCCAGGAGCCCGCCCTAACATGGTTCCTCCTTTTTAAGGCCTACGTGACGTCACTTCATTACGTTAAAAGTTTCAAAACTACCTGACCGTATTATTTTTTTCGATTCATATTATTGACTGCCTCGTTGGTCCCGCGGCTATCGTAATGCTTCGGTTTTGATTTCCGGATTGTACAAAGTGTTTTCTTTTAGATTTTCCATTAAAAATACTCAATAGCAGCATAAAACCTGGAAATTTATTTGGTCTAACCCTTCAGGAGTATAAGCGTGATTATATTATGACGTTAAAATGTAATATGTCTTTGGTATATAATAAATAGTGATCATTAATATAACCCGAGTCCTCTTGCTACTCATTCAACTACCCGCCATTTTGAAATATCAAAACACAAGTTGTTATTTTGGCGTCGCAATTAACTTTCGGCATTCGGGTAACTTTCGGCGTTCGGGCAGCGCGAACCGTTGTCGTATTCCCAACTCTAGTTTCAACTTTATCGGATAAAAAAGGAATTTAATTACATTTGCCCCTCGTCCATGGGACTGATTTTGTACTTTATAATTTTGTTTTATTTTATTTAACGCTATTAATTAATTTTCGTGTGATCATGGGTTAAGCGTCACATGATTTTTTAAGTTATGTGAGTATTTTTGAAGGAAAGCATCGTAAAGAAAACTGTTTAAGTTTTTGTAAATGTTTTTAGGTAGATCATGACCTACCTGCACCAAGTCAACGTGATGAATTAAGACAGAGAGTGGAGAAAGGTTCTACTTAATAGTAGAGGAAGTCAAATAAATCCTGTCCAAAATGTGGGATGGATATGGAATGAAAAAAATAAGTATTAGGTTAAATATTTAGATTCGTCTCATTGAATCAATCAGTTGATTTAATAGTTTTTTTTTCATTGCACTCCAACTTGTACCTTCAAAGTGGTAGACACGATGCAGAGAACATTTTAATATTTTTTCCCAGTTTGTAATGTGACATGTATAACATTAAAATGAGTCGACCTAGGAAACAAATCCGGGATTACACCATTCAAGCGTTAGAAATGGAACGAGAGGACGTGACGTGACGATTTCCTTTAATTCTTTCAGCATAAGATGTTTTAATCGAAAAGTCTAATATACAGCCCCGTGGCGCAGATGGCTAGACACCAGCTTGCAAAACGAGAGGCCGCGGGTTCGATCCCCGCACCGAGACAAATGTTTGTGTGAGCCACAAATATTTGTTTCGGGTCTGGGTGTTTGTGAGACCGAAAAGTCTCTCGTAGTTTCTGATACCCACGACACAGGACTTGTATCCTAGTGTGGGGTCAGAACTATATATGTGACTGTTGGGTGTATTTATTTATTTATTTATTATTATAATATTTTTTGAATCCTCTATAACGTGTTATCTTAGTAGATCACGAGTTTTTGTATTATTTATACAAAAAATATATAAAAGTCCTATATTCAATTGTCCCCCACCGTCCTTGAGGCTTAATCTCATGGGCGTGTACTGTCTCAAAAATAATTAGTCTTTATCAGCGGCGGGGTCTTTAATGTGGTCTGTGGGTCGGTGGGGGGTCCGCGGGAGGGGGGGTCGCGACCTGCCCCGACTAGATACCGAGTAATCCGGCAATTTGTTGCTCTCAGCAACCCACTAAAGGGATCCTTAAGGCTGCTTGTACATATTACCGAGGTTCAAATATTTTGTGAATTTTTTACGTTTGTATATTGAAGGTCTCGTTGGTTTATATGTGCCGTGTGATCTAGAGATCAAGGTGCGATTACTAGGTTGGACAATTTTATTGGTTTTTCGTTAGGCGATACTTAAAAGAAAGAAGTAGTACTTATAAGTAGTGATGGCCTCGAGGTTTAGGCGCACGGTCGAGAATCTCGGCGGTCGCGGGTTCATGTGTGTATTATACAAAAACGAATTTATGTGTGTATTCACAATAAATTATCACTTACTTTAACGGTGAAGGTAAACATCGTGATGAAACCTGCACACCTAAAAATTCTTAGGAATTTATTAGGTGTGTAGTCCGCCAACCCGCACTAGGCCAGCGTGGCTAAACCCTCTCAATAGCAGAGGAGGCCCGTGCCCAGCAATGGGACGTATATGGGCTGATTATGATGATACGTAAAAAGTATGAAATCTGGAAATGAGACCGAAGTGCTGTAGGCTTGACCCCTATTATGTGAGATTTAGGGCCGAATACTGAAACGCTACTTAATCTGAGGGCGACTTATATTCAAGTGGCTGTTAAAATTTAAGCGGTATACTGAAACATCATTTATCGGTTTTAAGACTGTGATTAACTAATGCCCACTTAAATTTCCATAAATGACAACATTACCACAAAAAGTTCTTTTACATGGCATTTTTTAGTATATACCGCTTAAATATAAGTCGCCCTCAGATTAAGTAGCGTTTCACTATTCGGCCATTAAAAGCACATTTAGCGAAACGTTCAACATCCCCGTTTACACGTTATGAAATACAGGCGTGAGTTTAATAAAAATTCTCAGTAGCAGCACGGAGTCTAGAAATGTGCCCGACTAAGGCAATAAACTTCAGTGGCGGTACTACCATAGAAGCCCAAAACCGTTACACATTAATTGTGTAATGTCTAGTTTATGACTGTTCATTGTGGGGTCAGGGTATTCTCATTTATATGTCAATTTGATTGTGTTAAATAAAGATTAATGATTTTTATTCGGAAATTTGTAAGGCAAACTGGGCTTTTGGGCTTCAATGGAAGTACCGCCACTGATTAACTAGTAGTAACGCTGTAACCTTAACGCATCATAAGTTATGCTAAATTTTACTATATCATTAGCCCATATATGTCCCACTGCTGGGCACCGGCCTCCTCTACAACTGAGAGGATTTAGGCCTTAGTCCGCCTCGCTGGCCTAGTGCGGGTTGGCGGACTACACACCTAAGAAATTCTTAAGAACTTTTAGGTGTGCAGATTACATTACGATATTTTCCTTCACCGTTAAAGTACGTGATAATTCATTATTAGCTAGCAATTTTTCCTCCTTATTCCTACTAGTAAGTATACTAACGCAGACTCCAATGTGAGTAAGCTTTAGCCGGCGGTTTGGCGAGCAATCCCTCTCGGTTGGCGGCAAGACAGATGGCGCGGCGGTTGCTACGTGTTCGCGGTAACCGCCACTTCACGCCTGAGCTCTGGCGATAGCGCTACTTCATTTGGTTAAAATAAGACACTATGCAAACAAAGGTTATAGTAAATTGATTAAAATAGATACACAACACCAGTGGCGGTACTTCAATAGAAGCCCAAAAGCCCAGCTTGTTTTACAAAATTCCGAATAACAATTTTTGCGGGCCGGCATGATTGTGTCGACCAGCGGGTGACCAAATCGTTTCTCGCTGGTCGGTATTATTTTTTTGGACTCCACTGTGCTTACCATCAGGTACAGTGGAGTCACTTTGCCGTGCCAGAATAAAAAAATAAAAATAAAAAATAAAGCTTTTAATCTTTAGTAAACGTAAATTACTTGGGATTAACAAGGGATTTTTGTGGTTATGGCATTGGTAATAACAAAAATATGATCGGTAAATAGAAAATGAATCTATGAACTATGAAAATTTGGTTGATGATCATAAGGTCGTGGATTTTTGTTGATTCAGTGTATTTTCGTAAAGTGCACATGGAGCTTGGGAAAATGTGCTAGGAAAACTGCAATTATAATAGGAACCCTATAACTTGAGACTCATTACTCCCTGCCCACTCTTTCAGATACAGACTTGAGTATAAATACCAATGATAATGATAATAAAGAGAAAAACAATCAAAATTACAACTTTAGTTTTAATGGTCCGCTGTAAAAACTCCGCCAGACTATTACAATACATTAAAGTTTGCTAAACAAAAATAATTTTCACTATTCTGACGGTGTAGTTAGCGCACAGTTTAATTTAACCGGTTCCCGTGGGAACCTGTTTTGAATATTCCACTCCCTGGAACAGGGGACTGGCAAGCGCTGACTGGCGGGCTGGGAGCCTGGGACTGTCTGGAGTAGTTCGGGAATGTTTGGGATAGATAGGTATGCGTAGTATGTAGAATTGTCTGTGATTGTTAATTGGTGGTCGCGAGCTCCAACCCCAGGCAAACACCTCTGACTTTTCGTAGTTATGTGTGTATTCACAATGAATTATTATCACTTACTTTGAAGGGGAAGGAAAACATAGTGAGGAAACCTGCACAACTTAAAGTTCTTAGGAATTTGTTAGGTGTTTAGTCCGCCAACCTGTACTAGGCCAGCGTGGTGGTCTAAGGCCTAAAATCCTCTCAGTTGCAGAGGAGGCCCGTGCCCAGCAGTGGGCCGTATATTTAATAAGTCAATGTAAAGTGAAAATACACTTTATAGATAAAATAAAATAATTTGTCAAATTTTAAACCATATTTGTATTGCTACATACAAGAAGTTGTTAATTTAATTCACTACAATTTTATAAATACGAACCATAGTTGTCAAAACTTACCAATAGATGGCGTTGTAAAATGTAACTTAATTATTTTAGTTCCGAGTTGCTTCACGCTGCGGCGCTAGATAATCGAACTAAATACAAGATGCGTTTGAAAATTATGTGTGTACATATTAAACGAAAGGCTTTTACAGCAATGTGATACCGCATTTGGTGGAATGCAAATAGCTGTCCCTGATACTCCCATCTGTCTCATAATTCTTCTCTTCTGATATAGCATAAGACATTGTGGAGTTAAAGACATGAGTTTGACTCTGGCGTGTATTTATTTTTTTATAAAATATTATACATAATATAGCCATTATGACAGCCCCGTGGCATAGTTGGCTAGACACCAACTTGCAAAAATAGAGGCCGCGGGTTCAATCCCCGCAACGAGACAAGTGTTTGTGTGATCCACAAATATTTGTTTCGAGTCTGGGTGTTTATGAGACCGAAAAGTCTCTCGTAGTTGCTGATACCCACGAATCAAGATTTGTCTCTGGTGTGGGTTCAGAATTGTGTATGTGACGGTTGGGTGTATTTATTTATATATAGTCATGCATGTAGTCCAAAAATTATCACCTTTTAATTCCTTCGTGACAGTGAATACAGCTACATACATATATGACATATGTAGCCTTGCCCCAGTATTTCGTGCTACTATTTAAATAATTCCTGATGGTCCGGCGCAGTGTCGGTACTTCCATAGAAGCCCAAAAGCGTTAAACGTTAATTGTGTAATGTCTAGTTTAAATTTGTTTATTATGGGGTATTTATTTACCAAATTGCTTTAGTTAAATAAAGATTTCAGGCCTAAAAATTATTATTTGGAATTTTAAAAAGCAAACTGGGCTTTCGGGCTTCTATGGAAGTACCGCCACTGGGTCCGGGGATCGAACTACGAACACTGGACCTAAACATACTAATAATTAGTTAACCATAACTGACTTCTTCATCATCATCAGCCCATATACGTCCCACTGCTGGGCACGGGCGTCGCTACAACTGAGAGGGTTTGGGCCTTAGTCCACCACGCTGGTCTAGTGCGAGTTGGCGCCGGGTGGACTACACACCTAAGAAATTCCTAAGAACTTTTTGGTATGCAAGTTTCCTCATGATGTTTCCTTCACTGTTAATGTACGCGATAATTCTTTGTGAATGAAACACATTACTTCGAAAAGTCAGAGGTGTGCGCGCTTGGGGTTTGAACCCTCTACCGCCGAGATTCTTGACCTAAACCTAAACTCCTGAACCTCGAGGCCATCACGACTTACACTTCATCATCATCATCAGCCCATATACGTCCCACTGCTGGGCACGGGCGTCGCTACAACTGAGAGGGTTTAGGCCTTAGTCCACCACGCTGGCCTAGTGCGAGTTGGCGCCGGGCGGACTACACACCTAAGAAATTCCTAAGAACTTTTTGGTATGCAAGTTTCCTCATTATGTTTTCGTTCACTGTTAATGTACGCGATAATTCTTTGTTAATGACACACATTACTTCGAAAAGTCAGAGGTGTGCGCGCTTGGGGCTTGAACCCTCTACCGCCGAGATTCTCGACCTAAACCTAAACTTCTGAACCTCGAGGCCATCACTGCTTCTTACACTTATTTAGTCCAAATATTCCCCACAACTAGACAAACTCTATACTTTAAAAATTAGTTCTTAGGCCTAGTATTCTACTATTCTTTTTTTAAATAAACTCATTCCGCTCCGCCGCACGCGCCACATGTCATTACAAAAACTTTATCCCATTAAACACAGCACTCCCTCGCCATACAACTGGCGCGCCACCTGTACTGACAGGTGTGTGCGAGCGGGACGCGTGTAGCGGGGTGTAGCGCCGTCTCTTTCTCTCGCGATGGTTCACCTGCGTTTTTTTTGTTTTGATGAAATTGTTACTTATTTAGATAAGGTTAGGCAACGGTTATTTTTGTATATTTATAAAGTACAACTAGAAATTAAATGGTGCAAATCGTAATAAACAAATTTTAAATCCTGCCTCGTGTTCTCGTCTCACAAGTAAGTGCTGGCGATCAGGAGGTCTCGGGTTCGATTCCCGGATCAGGCAAAGTGTTATTGGGTTTTTTCCATTAGTAATCCAGTCATTTTAAACTCCAATCTGCGGAATAATTCCTGGTGAGCCGAATTTTTGTATACACCTTTATTATGGCGTTATAATGAAGATGTGAAAAATCGACTTTGATATCTTGCCGGCTAAAAAAGTTATAACGGTCAAAGGGTTCCGAAAATGAGTTTTTCGCAAATATCTCACGACCTATTGCTCGGCGGTCAAAGAGGTCATCATAAGAATTGTTTGTCGTGAAATTATCTACAAAAAATGTCTCATGCATTTGTAAAATTAACCGTTGCCTCGTGGTCTCGCGGTACAAGTATGTGCCGTGCGATCTTGAGGTCCTGGGTTCGATTCCCGGGTCGGGCAAAGTGTTATTGGGTTTTTCCATTAGGAAATTCTCAGTACCACCACGGAGTCTGGGAATGTGCCCGAAAAACGGCAATAGGCTCGCCCCCTATTACATGGAACTGATACATACCTGGCGAAATGTGGGTGCAGGAATGCACCTCTGCCTACCCCTTCGGGGAATACAGGCGTGAGTTTATGTATGTATGTATGTAGCCGTTGTCGGAGTAGAGCGCTGAGAAAGCGACTAAAATGCATTCAGAACTCAAATTTCCGATTTTGGGCTATGAGCTTAGATATTTCGAAAAAAAAAAAACCCTTTTGAAGTCTAAAGCTTGTTATACGGAGTTTCGGATACAGCTAGTATATAAACAGGCTCAAAAGTAAATAAATAAATACACCCAACAGTCACATACATAGTTCTGATCCCACACTAAGATACAAGTCTTGTGTCGTGGGTATCAGAAACTACGAGAGACTTTTCGGTCTCACATACACCCAGACCCGAAACAAATATTTGTGGATCACACAAACATTTGTCTCGGTGCGGGGATCGAACCCGCGGCCTCTCGTTTCGCAAGCTGGTGTCTAGCCAACTGCGCCACGGGGCTGTCGAAGTGAGCCAATTGTACTAGTAATACACCTTTATCAACAGAGTATCATCCCCGCTCAAGCATCGAAGCCGCGACCAACCGCTTCACAATAGCCCGGTGCGGTTTAGTGATTGACACATCCATTTGCGAGCGTGACTCCGCAATACGTCCCGAGATGGGTTCCCAGAGTGGGAATATATGTAGTTCGTACATCAATGTGTAATGGATCTCTGTTGGCGGATTTCACTGTGGATTGCGCGTGTTGCGAAATGGTAGGCAGAGATGCTAAAATACTAAAGGTTGTTCCGATTTTAGTTATACATAATCGGCGACAGTTTCGTGGTTCCATGGTACAAGCGTGTGGTGTAATATAGAGGTCTCAGAATCGATTCTTAGGTTGGTCAGAATGATATAGATATTTTGTCTATTAAGAAAGTCTCATCGAGCGTGTAACAGCACGGTGTCTGTAAATATGCCCGGAAAATTTAACCAGATACGTCTGTTTGTTGATTGTCTGTAAAGCAGTGATGGCCTCGAGGTTTAGGCACGGCGTCGAGAACCTCGGCGGTCGCGGGTTCAAACCCCAGGCGCACACCTCTGACATTTCGAAGCTATGTGTGTATACACATTGAATCATCACTTACTTTAACGGTGAAGGAAAACATCGTGATGAAACTTGCATACCTAAAAGTCCATAGGAATTTCTTAGATGTGAAGTCCGCTAAACCGCACTAAGGTCCAAACCCTCCAAATGGTAGAGGAGGCCCGTGCCCAGCAGTGGGACGTATATGGGCTGATGATAATGACGTCTGTTATCACTATAGAATGCATCTCTGCCTATCCTTCAAGGTTGCAAGCGTGAATTCGTATTTTATAATCTCTTAGTATATGTACCGGAAATGACGACACAAGTGAAGTGTGTCGCGGAATTTCTTTGGGCTTACTTTCACCATTCTTTCGTGGGAATTTTGCGGAGTCGAAGCTTCAACATGCAATTTATTACTTAATTTTACGTTTGAGGATACCTTCAAGTCTAGCCGTCGAAGGGGTCGACTGGGTCTGTTGCTATATGTCCGTTAGGTCAACTGTGTCTTTGATACTACCTATTAAGAAGCCTTTTTTTGTTTTCGGGCACATTTCTGAAGTTAGTAGGTACTACTACAGTTTGTTCATAATAAAACCTGATAATTCTTTCTCTTATCCGACAATCAAATATAGAATCCTTTCATAAGACACCTCATTTTAAACCATGTAACCGACAAGTAATTTCTTTACACATTCTATTTGACAATTAAGATATACGAAATACTGGGTAAGACTATAGCTGTTTTAAACTACACTTTACACAAACTTCTTCACAATAAGGTGAAGAGGTATTCGGCCGGCATGATTGTGTCGACCAACGGGAGACCATCATCTCTCGCTGGTCGGCACTTTTTCTGGACTCCATTGCGCTTACCATCAGGTGCAATGGGGTCACTTTGCCGTGCCAGAAAAAAAAAGAAAAAAGATATTCTATACTTCATATTCTCCTGGGTCCTTTAAGCGTAGCTTGAAGGAGCATCTCAGCCGGCATGTGGGTATCGAGTGATGAGGAACTTGATGTTCAAATTGGATTGCTTATTATTGTGTACGGAGTTGGTACTTTGTCAGTTAACAACTAGTGGTGGGCGATAATGAATAATTTTGATAATTGAATGATCCTACTAATAATAATGTTGATAATCGATTATGAAATTAGTAACTAATTTATTTTCATAATCGAATGACGTTACAAATTTGCACTCCTTATCTCGTCGAGACGCGAGAGTAGGTCTTGTTTTTTTTGTTTTTTTTTTACATTTACTTCCTCGCGAATGCAACTACTAACTAAATTTGTAATAGTTATAATCGAGATAATCGAATGATTTCATTAGTATATCTTATAATCACCCACCGCAAGTAAAAACTAAAAGAGAATGAAAGGATGATCGATTGTATGATTACGAAATAAATTTACTGCGCTGAGTTGTGAAGTCGGTCGAGGACGTCCTAGGCGCAACTATAAACATCTTTATTTATTAAAGAAAAGTGATATAAAGAGGCCTAAGCCCTCTCAGTTGTAGAGGAGGCCCGTGCCCAGCAGTGGGACGTATTTGGGCTGATGTTGATGATGATGATGATGATATAAAGTGTCCTCGAAACCAACGTGTATGCAAGAAGAGGATAATGTCAGTTGAGGAAGCGATAGAAGTGTGTTTGGACCGTGGCATTTGGCCCTCTATAGTCTCTGCCTACCCCAACAGGAGACAATCGTAGGTTTGTGTACGTATGTAAAAGAGATGTATATACAGGGTGTATAAAGACTGCGATCGAAAAATATGATAGGCAATAGCCACGGTGATTGCAAACACCGAGACATTAAAAAAAATCCCCTAGAGTCTAGTAGTACGAAAAATTCTAAAAAATACATACATAACCTCACGCCTATAATCCCCGAAGGGGTAGGCAGAGGTGCATTCCTGCACCCACATTTCACCAAGTATTTATCAGTCCCACGTAATAGGGGGCGAGCCTATTGCCGTTTTTCGGGCACAATTCCAGACTCCGTGCTGTTACCGAGAATTTCCTATTAGAAAAACCCAATAACACTCTGCCCGACCCGGGAATCGAACCCAGGACCTCTAGATCGCACGGCACATACTTGTACCGCGAGACCACGAGGCAATCTATTATGAAAAATTTGTCCCTTACTGTGTTTTAAAATCGGCCAGCCGTACTATATCTAAGTAAATGGACTTGTATGGCCTATAGTCAGTTTCATAGAATAGAATTTAATTCATTTGATATCAGTCGCTATTTCATTTTATGCTGAATTATGTGTTCTGTGAATTCTGTACCTATAATACAAAATATTTATACAATAAAGTTGTAAAGGAGGACCGTGCCCAGCAGTGGGTCGTATCCATATAATAAAGCCCATGCTTTATTGTATTGTACACCATGGGTATATGATACAAAATGAAATTAGATTGACTAACTGACAATAAAGTGGTAATACCACTAGCTGTGATCTGTTCCAGACAACCTAATTTAATAAAAATAAAATTTACAAAACGTCTTATAGACAAATATATTTTTATATTACCTTCAACTTTGAAACCTTTTTAAATACAAAACTCCGAATTGCGAATAAATCTATTCCTTACAAAATATATCTTAATTTAGCATGCAAAAATCACATCAAATGCCGCGAAGAATGGTAACTTGACGAAAATAAAGGCCGAAACAGGCCATAGCTGTCTACCGAATTCTCGTGACCTAACTCACACCCCTACAGGCCAACCCCGGGAGCCCAGTACTCGCGGAGTCGTCGCACCGAGCGCTCGTCCGTCGCTCCCTCGAAATATCCCCGTGACTGGTACATATAATTCTATTTAGTGATTGTGTTCGTGAAAGTGCTGTGCGATTTATTACGGATGGTGGCTTGTGATACCAATAAATCCCCTAAGATCTACATGTAAATATTAGTGTTCTTTAAAAATTTCGGTGGTACGTAATCGTAGAATTTTAACAGTGAATTTAATTTAGATTTTTGGAATTGTATGTTTGGTGAGTAATTTGAAAGTACAAAGGGTTAAAATATTAAATATAAGCCAGGTTAATGCCGCTAATGTCTCAAATGAAATAACGACGCTAATAGAATTTCTGAGATCTGTTTTTTATCTTTGTATTTGTGATACAAGTCTTGTATTCCAAGGACTTATTTTTAGCAGCTGTGAGAAAGATTTTGAGCGTAAAAACATATGTTTCGGCAAAATACTGCTTACTTATTTATAAGCATAAAAATGCAAGAATAACATCATATTAATGCTTATGTATTTGTCGTTTAATTATGTTTACTAAGCATAAGGATAAGTCATAGTCCGGCACGCTGGCTTTGATGGAGTTTTAAAATAGATTATATTTTAATTTTAGTCAAAATATGAAACTTTATTAAACCTCTTGTTATACATATACTATAAAAATAAAAAACAGAATATAGGCTATATTTAAGACTGTCTCAGCTTAACCTAGTTACGGTTATAGTCTTGTTATAACACGATTTTTGGAACTGTTGAATATGCATGTAGTTTTTTTTTGTAAATATCAAAATCTTCTTCAAATTTTCTTATACAAGTTACGATAAATGTTTTAATATACTATACCTTATTAATGACTAAAATACCCTACACAGATTTGTGGAAATGTTGAATACCATATATTTTTATAAATATTGGAAATATTACAATTTGTTTAGGAATGTAGGAAACTATTGGAGACAAATAGTGTAATTTTATCCTATTAGGATACTTGTATCCCACCGCACTTAATATTTAAAGTATAGTGACATTTGCAAGTAAATTGAGTTAGTAATATGCTAGCAAAATTATTTCGATCATTATAATTATCATCAATCATTTATCAGTCACTCTTTTTATCTATTAAACACGTCCTGAATTTAACTGTAAGTGACAGAGAAATAAAATACTTGAAAATCTCTAGCTGTCTGTCTGTCGCTTACTAATTTTAATAAGAATGTTACTGTAATCATCAGAAATTACATAAAAAATTCCTCAATTTTTTATATTTGAGACAGAAAAAAAAAAAATTCAACCAAACTTAAGATTAACATTAAAATATTCCTAGAGTGTCATGTACCTACTGCAAATACATTATTATAATTTGTTTATTGGAGGTACAATTTGAATTTTTTGGGCGCAATTTTATAAAAAAGCACTCAGTAATATAATCTACCCCACTGTACCGAGTCAGACCATTAATATGAATCCTCGCACCCCTTACTTTAGACATAATTGGTTCCAAAACAAAACAAATGCACCATTTAACCCTTTAAGTTTCATTTTATTGAAATTACTAATCCTCTTTGGTCCCGCGGCTAAAATAAGTGGCGCAGGATTGAGAGTAGTGTTGTTGGTTTTTCCACTAGGAAATTTCTAGTAACACGGAGTCCGGAAATGTGTTAGATAAACGGTAATAAGGCCTTTCCTAACACGTAGGACACTATCTATGTGTGGACATAACTATACATGTATATGTATATACATATATACCTACCAGTGGCGGCACTTCCATAGAAGCCCAAAAGCGTTACACGTTAATTGTGTAATGTCTAGTTTATATTTTTTTATTGTGGGGTCAGGATATTCGTATTTATATGTCAAATTGCCTTTGTTAAATAAATATTTAAACCTTAAAGATTATTATTCGTAATTTTGTAAGGCAAACTGGGCTTTTGGGCTTCTATGGAATACCGCCACTGATACCTACTACTTCAAGGTCCCTTTTTATTATTCATATCGAAGTTCATAGCAGTAAATTCGGAGGTATAGGTCTGAAACATAAGTCAGACAAAGATACTTTTTACATACATACATACATACATAAACTCACGCCTGTATTCCCCGAAGGGGTAGGCAGAGGTGCATTTCTGCACCCACATTTCGCCAACTATGTATCAGTCCTACGTAATAGGGGGCGAGCCTATTGCCGTTTTTCGGGCACATTTCCAGACTCCGTGCTGTTACCGAGAATTTCCTAATGAAAAAACCCAATAACACTTTGCCCGACCCGGGAATCGAACCCAGGACCTCTAGATTGCACGGCACATACTTGTACCGCGAGACCACGAGGCAGTTTAAATTTAACATTAGTTTATATTTAAATACTTATCATGAATGGTTGTATAGAACAAATAAATTAATATTAAAATATACGATGCCTTTAGAATTTCGTCTAAAACACGTCAAGATAAAGGCCTTCAAAATATTCTAAGCGTAAAACACTTTGAAAATCTTAAATGCTAAAATTCGCGTCATTTTAAGTAGAGTTATTAAGAAAATAGAGTTGTCTCCAAATTAATATTCTTGGCGGCATTACTTCACATGCGCTGCGAACCTGTCATAAAGATTAATTTCACTCTCAAATGCTCGTTTTATGGAATATCGTGATGCTTATTTGATGAAGGAGGCTTTATTTACCGAAATTGCCTCTAAGAAAATTAGAATTGCAGTCATCAGACCATACGTCCCACTGCTGGGCACGGGCCTCCTCTATAACTAAGAGATTAAGGCCTTAGTCCCCCATGCTGGCCTTGTGTGAGTTGATTACACACCTAAGAAAATCTTAAGAACTTTTTAGGTGTGCAGGTTCCCTCACGATGAATAGCAGAATCGAGTGTGGAAATGTGCCCGAAAAAACGCCAATAATCTTACCTCCCATTGAACTTAAAATACAGTCGTTCGAAATATACCACTACTTACCCCTTAAGCGATACAAGCGAGATAAAATATATTTATCATTTATACAACAACTTCTTTGATACCAATTTGATTTGATTTGACTGCCTCGTCGTCTCACGATACAAGTATGTGCCGTGCGATCTGGAGGTCCTGGGTTCGATTCCCGGGTCGGGCATTGTGTTATTGGGTTTTTCTATTACGAAATTCTCAGTAACAGCACGGAGTCTGGAAATGTGCCCGAAAAACGATAATAGGCTCGCCCCCTATTACGTGGGACTGATACATAACTGGCGAAATGTGGGTGCAGAAATGCACCTCTGCCTACTCCTTCGGGAAATACAGGCGTGAGTTTATGTATGTATGTTCTTTGATACCAAAAGTCATTAAATTAAGAAGAGTCACGCAATCGCGTGAATTCTAGGTATTGTCGTTTGTCTTGTAAATATATCTTAAGCCAAATCACATTAGTCCCTGGACTGAATAATCCGATGATCTCAGTCTTAGAAGTTTCCGTCACACATAAAACGGTGTATTCGTAATTTCATAAAGCGCTTTTATGACGCGAGGCGGCCAAATGTGCGCCGGCCTTGCACCGAGGCCGCGGTATACCGATATCTTTCGAATAGAGAACGGGACATACAGACAAGTCTATGTCACTCAGTGGGTAGGCAGAGATGAAGGTACAGTCCTACATCTACGCTTCATTGATAGCACGAGTAGACGTTGAAATTACAATGAGATATAGAAGTCTTCATAGTGAAGTCTCAATAGGATTTTCCTTGAAGTTATCAGTAGCTGAAGTCGTGATGGCCTCGAGGTTTAGGCACGCGGTGGAGAATCTCGACGGTCGTGGGTTCAAACTTCAGGCACACACATCTGACTTTTCGAAGTTATGTGTGTATTTACAAATAATTATCACGTACTTTAACGGTGAAGGAAAACATTGTGATGATACTTACACATTTCATCGTAAAAAGAAAAGTTCATAGGAATTTCTTAGATGTGTGGTCCGCCAAACCGCACTAGACCATCGTGGTGGACTAAACCCTAAACCCTATCAGTTGTAGAGGAGGCCCGTGCCCAGCAGTGGAACGTATATGGGCTGATGATTATCTCAGTAGCTGCGCAAGAAGTGGTAATAACTTTGTCCCTTATAACGCGAGACTTTACACACATTTGGCGAAATACATACATACACAACCTCACGCCTATAATCCCCGAAGGGGTAGACAGAGGTGCATTTCTGCACCCACATTTCGCCAAGTATGTATCAGTCCCACGTTATAGGGGGCGAGCCTATTGCCGTTTTTCGGGCACAATTCCACACTCCGTGCTGTTACCGAGAATTTCCTAATGAAACAACCCAATAACACTTTGCCCGACCCGGGAATCGAACCCAGGACCTCTAGATCGCACGGCACATACTTGTACCGCGAGACCAGGAGGCAGTCATATTTTGTAGCATATTTTGTTTTGGCAGTCATAATTGGCGAAATATGGCATTCACATTTTAAATGCATCTTTGTCTACCCACCTATGTCTATAATGTATAAATGATACAAAAGATTAAACAATGCAAATTTAAAAACTCTTTTGTAGTAGAGAGTACTTTATATCACCACATCCACCGCAAAATGACTGGATGACAAAATTAGCTACTTCTTACTTACAAAGTGCCATTCTGTAATATTTCGCTGACAAACGTTCATCAATAGCTGTAATGGGGGACAAAATTGACAACACGCTGCAAATGGTGCGCCTGTATGAATATCATTAGCATAATGTTATGTGGAGTTATCTTTATGAGCCGATGTCACGCTACGAGCAAATATCACGCTGTTTGGGTAGTTACGTGACAAGTTTCGCCAACAATATTTACTATTTATCGTGTTTTTTTAGGAAGTAGCTAAGATGGCTCTTAGCACATTTACGATATATTGTCACGTTATATGCAAATGTCACGCTGTTTGCGTGGTTTATAAGTTTTGCAAGCAATATTTATCATATCATTTTTAGTTTGTAAGTAGTTGATATTACACTAAAACTCGTTTCCAATATGAGTTTGTCACGTTATTTACAAATGTCACGCAATTTGGATGATTTACGGCATAAGGACAAGTTTCGTAAAATATTTACGTTCCTTTTATATCTTGTACGTCAAAATATCTAAACGGAAATATGATGAATGGCGTCCAGATAGAATGCCGACTAAAGAGATGGAATAGTCTTTGATAGACATAATTATAGCGAAAAGCTCAATGATTTTTATGAATAATTATATTCTTCTTAGTCTTATACATTATGTGCCACTGTCACGTTATATATTCAAAATACTATTTTAATTTATTTAAAAACTTATGCAAGAAATATTTTCTTAACTCAAAGTTTTATGAAATAAATTCTGTTTAATTTGAACACATTAATGTCATGAGCTTCCATCGCGGCATACGCAACATCACACTTTTAATAAATTTGTTCGCGGTTTCCACAATCATATATTATTGTATCATTATTTACGATATGTAACAACATATATTTGGGAATTCATACTGTTTGTTGATTTTAATGCCATTGTTTGGCTTTATAAAATATTGTTATGTGACGTAATCTTCACGAGCCAGTGTCACGCTATCCGCAAATATATAGCGCTGTTTGGATAATTGCGTGCTAAGTGTTTATGGTTCTATTTATAACTTTTAGCGATTAACTAAGACTGATTTTGCTCATCATTTTTTTTTTAAGTGTTGAGTTTATCTTATATTTATTTATGTAATTAACATAACAAAGTATTTAATATCATTAGTAAAAGGCTATATTGTTCCTTTACTGATCCTAACTCTGATAACAACTTTACCGAAAAGTAAATTAGAGCCTAACTACAGCCTTTTATACCTTTGGGTATATGTTACGTAGGTATGTATGTACATACATAACCTCGCGCCTGAATTTCCCTGGGTAGGCAGAGGTACATTCTGCGCCCATATTTTGCGAATTGTCCTTTCGTAGCAAGTAATAGGCGAGCCTTTGGTTATTTGATTTTTTTTATATCGGTTTAAATAAAAACTTAGATCTAGCTGTTAATGCTGTGTAGTCCAAATAGTCTTGACCGGCCGGCGAAGGATGTAATTCAATAGTTGCCACAATTATGCTAGTTTAATAGAATCTGGATGAAATAAACTTATCCTGTAAGCGTTTTTTTTTGTGGCGGGTTACTATGGCGGGTGTCACTCATTATAAGCGATAGTCGATATCAGGGCGGATACAGATGTATATTTAGTGAAGTATATTAATAAGTACTTACCTTTCCTTTGTTTTAAACTTAAAAATTCCCCAAATATTGGAGGATAAACTTCGACAGTCGAAAACTCGATGTCGATACAAAAATTTATGTAAAAATTATACTGAAAGAAAACAGAAAGTTTTCCGTTGGAAAGTGTACGGCCGGCGGAGAGCCCGAAAATTAATGATTAATGTACCGTAACATGGACTTTGAATAATTACGCCACTTTTGAACTTTTAACGTTTTTGGCGGTTTTAACTCCCACAGTATGAATAAATTGCCGCGGTTCGGTCGGCGTCTGACTTGATTTTTACTCAGCTTTGACAGCCTGGTGGTGCTGTTTGATGGAAGCCAATGAAGCGAATGAGACCAGGTTCTACTACCAGTTAATCATTTAGGTCGTAAAAAAATATATTTAGGGGTATTTAGGAATGTAAAGTCTTTCCAGGATCACTTTTGTCGCCTTTTAAGAAAGGTCATTCTCGTGAAGTAATGTTGGCCTCGAGGTTCAGGCCCGCATTCGAAAATCTCGGCGGTCGCGGGTTCGTACATGTATTCACAATTAATTATCATTTACTTTAACGGTGAAGGAAAACATCGTGATGAAATTTGCACACTTAAAAGTTCTTAGGAATTTCTTAGGTGTGTAGTCCGCCAACTCACACTAGGCCGGCGTGGTGGACTAAGGCCTAACACTCTCATTGGCCTCCAGGAGGCTCGTGCCCAGCAGTGGGACGTATATGGGCTGATGATGATGATTATCGTTATAGGAACGTGACAATTTTTTTGAAAAAAAAAGTATTTTAAAGTTGTGATAATTAAACGAAGTATTTTAAAATACACATATACATATATAGTGTGTTGCCAGACTTTTGATTTGAGTATTTTGCCATAAAGAATTTTTAAAGTAATTTACCGGCCGCGGGAATCGAACTCTTAATTTCGGGATTGTCCGTCACACATATACGGGTATACCGCGGCAACAGCGAGACGGTCAAACAATCTAAACATAAATAATACTATATTATATACCTACCTATAATACTGTGTATAATACTCGTAGGTACCTATATGTTATCCCATCTGATAATTGAACTTACAATCTTTTAGTTTTAGCGTTAATTTTAAGCCATTGTGGAATTCGCTCGTCAAAATGTAAAGTTAATAAAATTAGCTTTAAAAATAACTGTTTGCTTCTCCAAGCAATTTAAAATTTTAGTTAAAGCTTGCTATTTCGCCTCTGGGAGTTTTTATTTTCAAAGAATGGAGTTTAAAATCAGTTTTATGTTTTAACGGTTTTTAATATAATGATTTAATTTATAAGTCGTCTCGAGGTTTAGACACGCGGTCAAGAATCTCAGCGATCGCGGGTTCAAACCCTAGGCACACACCTCTGACTTTTCGAAATTATGTGTGTATTCTCAATGAATTATCACGTACTTTAACAATGAAGGAAAACATCGTGGTGAAACCTGCACACCTAAAATTTCTTAGGAATTTCTTAGGTGTGTAGTCGGCCAATGGAATCGAACCAACACCACAGCGTTGCGAATCGTGAATCGTATCATACTAAACTCAAATCTCCTTTGATCTACAATAAAGATAAAAACAAAATGAATTATCCAGCTCGTAAATTGTTGTCTGTACGAATATCAAATGTTTTTTAATTTGAGAACTGGGTCATTGGTTGGACGGAAATGTTGCACAAACACGAATATATCGACACGTTTGTTATTATAAGTCCCCGCAAATGTTGTGTTTGGCCGGCAATGTATGATGAACGGGATTATTTCATCATCGCTAATGTTTTACTTTGGTGCAGATGGCTGGCGTAGAATTTTCCTGGTAAATAGGTCGAGTAATTATAAGAAACTCGTGACTGACAGACTGCCTCGTCTCGCGGCACAAGTAAGTGCCGAGCGATCTAAAGGTCCCGGATTCGATTCCCGGGTCGGGCAAAGTGTTATTGGGTTTTTCCATTAGGCAATTCTCAATAGCAGCACGGAGTCTGGAAATGTGCCCGAAAAACGGCAATAGGCTCGCCACCTATTACGTGAGACTGATACATACCTGGCGAAATGTGGGTGCAGAAATGCACCTCTGCCTACCCCTTCGGGGAATATAGGAAGAGATTATGTATGTATGTAGGTATACATAATCTAAAGTAGTAGTATAGTAGTCCTAAGAATAGGACGGTGGGGAGGAATGGGTTATATAAAGATTACCATTCCACAATTTGATTGTACGACAATAATGTTCTAATAGGCGATTCAAGGCAGATGTTATGTTTCTGCAGTCTACGATTTATAATCTAAGCTGCTATGTATGGCCCTTGACCTAATAACCAAGCGAGAGGCTGAAGATTGCTGAATGCGGGTTTTCACTATCAATCTATAAGATTTCCGTAGTTTTATTTATTTATTTATAAACTCTTTATTGTACACTAAGAAATAATGAACAAAACAATACACAAATAGAATGAAGTACAATTGGCGGTCTTATCGCTTTATATGTTATAGAAAAGAGTAAAATAGTTTTTTTTTATTATATAAACTATTCGTAGGTTGTATATAATATGTACAATGTACATGCTCGATCGCCTGTATGTCCTAAGGGAAAACGTAGATTTCTTACTTACGTTTTGTCAGTTGTGATTTATAAGTGCAACAAGACTACCCAATCCGGGAACCGAACGCGCGAACTCTTAATTATCTCACTTATGCCGCGGAACCAATGGAACATCAATCCCTTATGTAGATTCAAAAGTTGTGTTATGTCTCAATTGTAGAATAGATTTTAAAGATGTTTTTTATAATGATAGATATGACTTTAGAGAGGGTTTTGAGCTTGTTTTAAACGAATACGGGTAGGGTAGTCAGTAAAAAAGCATCGAAATCCATACTAAAATAAATGCTAAAGTCACTCTGTCTTTATCTGTTACCCATTGAATACTATTAGAAGGGAAAAAGACAGAATATTATATGGAGACAAGTGTGGCTGCTTGTCTGTCACCTTTTCATTCTACTACGATCACACGAACAATGATAAAAAATTCAAAAAAAAAGATGGGCTACTATTGATTGTCACACATTTATAAATCTTGATATTACACGCAACCCGAATTACTAAGAAGCGTGTGTGTCAAACATATGTAAGTGTATCTGTTCACGTGGAGTCACCGATGTACGTGAATCTGTGATACACGTGTAATGTTGCGTAAGTAGGGTACGAGCAACGACGTAAATGAAACGACCGGTGTTGATGCGTGCTAATATATGACTCAGTGCATGTTAAACCTTTATTGCTTTATATACCAGATTTTGACATAATTCGAGTTCATCGACTATGCTGACGATGCTCCCACATTAGTTCCCCCCTTTTTAAAAAAAAGTAAATGTATAACAATAATGATAAAAAATAAGTAAATGTAAATGTATATAACATAAATCAACTAATTATAGGTTCTTGCTTTTCCGCTGATCAGGCTCTATAGCGAATCGTACAACAGGGCGTATGACGCGACCCGAACGTGTTGTCGTCAGCGTGGCCTTGTTCTTTTCCGCGAGCTCAGCACTGTTGCGGTCGTTGACGTTGTTGCTGCATGTGCTTTTTAAGTGTGCCAAAGGTTCGTTCGCCTTGTCTTCATTTACCATGTAAGCAGGTTTTAATCTGTCCACTGTTACTATGGATGTTTTTTCTGGCATTTGTATTTTATAATATTTTTCATGTTTCTCTAACACTTTGTATGGTCCTTTGTATGATGGTGTTAGGGGCTTCTTTACAGCATCTGTTCTGACGAAAACGTATTCACAATCTTTCATGTCCGGGTGTATATATGGTTTATGGTTTGTAGCGTGGTGACTGTTGTTAAACGGGCTTAGATTGGCCATTGTCCTTTGTAGTGTCCGTGTAAAAATTTCTGGTGATGTATTTTGCTTTTTCGGCTCGATAAACATACCAGGTAGACGTATATTTGCTCCGTATAACATTTGTGCTGGGCTGATGTTTTCTTTCAATCGTAAGGCGCTTCGCAACCCTAATAGGACTAGGGGTAACTCATTTGACCAGTTAGTTGTGTTACCACGCGCAATTAGTGCGGTTTTCATTGATCTATGCCAGCGTTCGACTAATCCATTTGATTGTGGGTGATAGCTGGTAGTTCTGGTTTTCTTGATACCGAGTGCTTTGGTTAAGGCGATAAATAAGTCTGACTCAAACTGTCGTCCTTGGTCTGATGTAATGGTAGTTGGGCATCCAAATCTTGCTATCCAGGTATTCAGGAGAACTTCTGCTACAACTTTTGCTGTTACTTCTGGTACTGGTACGGCTTCAGGCCATCTTGTTGCTCTGTCGACCATTGACACGATGTATCTGTTTCCATTGGATTCTGGCAATGGACCGACGATATCTATGTGCACGTGGTCTAAACGTGCTGTTGGCGTGAAACTTCCAATTGGGGTTGAGTTGTGCCTGTATGTTTTACTTGTCTGGCATGACTCGCATGTTTTCGCCCATGTGCCTACGTCTGTATTCATGCCTGGCCAGAAGTAGTGTTCAGAAATCATTTTCTTTGATGATCTTACACCAGGATGCGTAACGTTGTGCATAGAGCCAAATATTTGTTTTCGAAGCGACTTCGGTATGTACGGTCGTGAATTTGTTCTTGAATTTTCGCACCATAATTGTCTCGTTCCCGGTAACTGGATACTTTTCCAGCTGAGGTTGTTTTTATTTAACAGCTGAGGGAGTTCATTGTCACTGCGTTGCAAATCTGCTATGTCATTCCAATCCACAGGTGTGGGGCAATCTATTTGTTCGACTCGTGATAGTGCATCGGCCACTGGGTTCATATTACCGGCGAGGTGGCGTATGTCTGTCGTGAATTGTGCAATGAACTCTAGATGACGTAGTCGTCTTGGGGATATTCTTTTACTTGAACTGTCTTGTTTAGTAGTGAAGGCGTGACATAATGGCTTATGATCGGTGTATATTATCAATTCTCGTCCCTCGATGTAAGGTTGAAAATGCGTTACAGCCATGTAAACTGCCAGCAATTCTCGATCATATGTACTGTATTTAGTTTGTGTTTCACTCAGTGCCTTTGAAAAAAATGCAAGTGGCTTCCACGTGTCGTTTTCGTACTGTTGTAAAACGGCGCCAATACAAGTTTGTGAAGCATCTGTCATGAGTGATAATGGAGAATGCGGATCTGGAGACGTCAATGTAACAGCGTCGCTTAGACTTTCTTTACATTGATCGAATGCTTCTAGTGCTTCGGAAGTCCATTGTATTTTAGTTTTGTCGTTTTTCTTTGAGCCTATGAGATATTTGTTCAAAAGAGCTTGATGTCGGGCTGCTTGTGGTATGTTATTGCGGTAAAAATTGATCATGCCCAAAAATCTGCGTAGCTCTTGCACCGTTGTTGGAGTCGGGTATTTTTTGATTGCTTCAACCTTTTCAGGTAACGGTTTGATACCCTCTGGAGTAATTAAATATCCGAGGAATTCTATTTGGGGTTGTCCAAATACACATTTGGCGCGATTTATTGTGATGCCGTGCTCGTTGAGTCGCTTAAACACTTCATGTAGATGCTGTCTATGTTCACCGGGTGACGATGACCTCACTAATATGTCATCGATATATACAAAAATGAAGTCTAATCCTGCTAGTACTGTGTTCAGGAATCGGACAAAGGTTTGGCCCGCGTTTCGTAAACCGAACGGCATTCTAGTGAATTCGAATAGACCGAACGGGGTAATTACTGCGGTTTTTTCAACATCTTTGACGGGTATTTGGTTGTAAGCTCTTTTTAGATCAATTTTTGAGTATATAGTAGTTCCAGGCAACAGGTATGTAAAATCTAATACTCTCGGGATCGGATATCTATCCGGTACAGTGATGGCGTTTAATTTTCTGTAGTCGCCACATAGTCGTAATTCGCCGTTTTTCTTCTTTGTCACCAGTAGTGGACTAGTCCAGGGACTCTTGGAAGGCCTGCATATGCCTGTCTGTAACATGTCCTCTATTTCTTTTTTCACCTTTAGGTATTTGTCGGCCGGCAAAGGTCTTGACTTGGAGTACACAGGATGTCCCTCAGTTATAATATGGTGAACCACGTTGTGTTTTGGTGGTGACAGAGTGTCGAGCGGTTTTAAAATATTTGGATATTCTGCTAGAATATCTGCGTAATCTTCGGTTAAATCAACGGTCCGAAGTGTTGGTGTGCTTGACTTCATCAACTTTGCGTTTCTTTGAAGTCCAGTTGTACCATCTATCAAACGCTTGTTTCTAATGTCGACCAAAATGTTGTGTTTTTCCAAAAAATCGGCTCCAAGTATTGGTTGTGTAATATCAGCGACGATAAAAGTCCAACGGTACGGTCGTCTCAAATTCAGATTTAACGTCAGCGTTTTGTCGCCGTATGTTTTTATTGGAGTGCCGTTTGCGGCATATATTTTGTAAGTGCCGTCGGTTTTTAATTTGTTACCTCTTCTCGGTATTGCTGAGATGTTAGCGCCAGTATCAACCAAAAAGCGATACCCACTTTTTCGGTCGGTAACGCATAGGCGGTTTGATGGGACAATAGCGCTGACGACCGCCTCTGTCAACGCTGATTCTAGTTTTCCGACGGCTTTCTCCAATTGCACGGTTGTTCACAATTCCAAGCTCGATCCTTATAGCGCAAGTGATATTTACATAACCATTGAGGACTTTCCGGCGTGATTCTTGTTCGCGATCGGAATCTTTGACGCGTTAGGCTTCGATTGCGTCTATGGTGACGATGTCCGTTTCTGAATGAGCTTGATTTCAGTGCTGCGACTTCCATGGTGAGCTTACTCATTTGGTTCATTAGCTGCATCATGAGCTGTGGATGACTACTGGATTTAGCGTACTCACAACCTGCGTTTGGGTTCATTTTCTGAATAACTATAATGTGCCTCTTGAAAGCCAAATCAGGGAGATCCGCTGGTGGAAGGCTGATAAGGCTGTGCAGTACAGTTATCACAATTTAATGAAGTTTGCTTCGAACGTCGGTTTTGCGTCGGTATATTGAAGAACGTCGGTTTTGCGATGGTATTTTTTTTCTTCGTCGGGGTCACCAGTTGTAAGTGTATCTGTTCACGTGGAGTCACCGATGTACGTGAATCTGTGATACACGTGTAATGTTGCGTAAGTAGGGTACGAGCAACGACGTAAATGAAACGACCGGTGTTGATGCGTGCTAATATATGACTCAGTGCATGTTAAACCTTTATTGCTTTATATACCAGATTTTGACATAATTCGAGTTCATCGACTATGCTGACGATGCTCCCACACATATGATAGTGTAATCGTAGGTTCGGCACGTTCGGCATGCTGACATTTCTTTTTCAGTCTTATTCAACTGTTTTGTGGGAAAGAATATAAGGTACTTTTTATCCCGGAAAATGCAATGTTCCCGTGGGTTGCGGACACTCACAGCACACCTTATATTCATACAAATATTTTATAACAGAAACAGTTTGTAATGTCCTATATTTTGGGTAAAATTCGTGAAATTCAACAAGAAAATAATTTGTCTAGTGGCATATTTAATTATAATAAGTGGGATGCAGATGGGTTTTAGTACGGCTTGCATGTGTTACGATATGTAGGTCGAGAACTGCGGGCGTACGCGGGCTGTGGTCGCAGTGCGCGCGGAATGCACTTTCATATTAACACTACTTGGATAAAATTTCCCAAATCTAGGTATTAAGTCTCGATGAATGAGACTAAATCTTGGTGGTTAAAATTCAGATGGAATTTTCAAAATTACGTTTGTATTTATAATGAATTGTCGCGTGCTTTTATATATTCAGCCTATCGCCGTCCAGTGCTAAACGTAGGCCTCCCCAAGAAAGCGCCAACCATCCCGGTCTTGAGCGGCCTTCATCCATCCATTAAGCGCCACCTTTCTCAAGTCGTTGGACCATCGTGCTGCAGGTCGTCCTACAGTACGTTTGCCTAAGCGCGTGCTTTTACAGTAAAGAAAGTCATTGTGACGAAACCTGCACACTAAAAAAGTTATTTGAAGTTTGTCCGCCAATCTGCACTAGGCCAGCGTGCTAAACCGTCTTAGTTGTAGAGGAGGCCCGTGCCCAGCAGTGGGACGTATCATTTACACACAAGAAACGGATTTGGAAAAATGTGGGTGCAGAAATACACCCTTGCCCACCCCTGTAATGCAAGCATGAGTGCGTATGTTTCAAAACTCCCCATCCACTGTTAGCAAAAAATATGTTGCAATGTTTGGATGTCCTGTTAAGTTGACAATTGGCTCGCCATTATCTGTGAATAGCCGGCTATAGTAATTGATGGTTATAATTTAGTTGGTTTGTTTTTGTTGTGTTCGGATTTTACAATGTATCTCTGGCGTTTATTTCGCTTACATTTGGTTGAATATATTACATACATACGAGTACTAGGTACTTATACCGGGTGTATGAAGACCGTGATCTAAAAATTAACATCAGGTGGCTCACTTGCTCGTTTGCCTCCTTTTTCCATAAAAAAAAAAAAAACAAAAAAAAAATAAGACAGGCAGTAGCCACGGTGATTAAAAACACCGTGACATGAAAAAAAATCCGACAAAAAATAAAAAATGTTATGTTTTCCTAACAACTACATACAAACGTGGTTGCAAGGAAAACGTAATTACAGCTTGTACACCCTGAAGATATCCGTCGACGATGAGTAAGGTGGCGGGTAGCGGATGTATGAAGGCTGCTCAAGACAGGGATGGTTGGCGCTTACTTGGGAAGGCCTACGTTCAGCAGTGGACGGCGATAGGCTGAGAATGAAGTATATGTAGATAGGATTCTACAAATAAGTTTATACATACACATACATACATAAACTCACGCCTGTATTCCCCGAAGGGGTAGGCAGAGGTGTATTTCTGCACCCACATTTCGCCAGGTATGTATCAGTCCCACGTAATAGGGGGCGAGCCTATTGCCGTTTTTCGGGCACATTCCCAGACTCCGTGCTGTTACTGAGAATTTTCTAATGGAAAAACCCAATAACACTTTGCCCGACCCGGGAATCGAACCCAGGACCTCAAGATCGCACGGCACATACTTATACCGCGAGACCACGAGGCAGTCAAGTAAGTTTATCTATTAGCTTATTATGAATATGATTCCAAGAAAGATGTCTTTATTCATCATCAGCCCATATACGTCCCACTGCTGGGCACGGGCCTCCTCTACCATTGAGAGGGTTTAGGCCTTAGTCCACCACGCTGACCTAGAGCGGGTTGGCGGACTACACACCTAAGAAATTCCTAAGAACTTTTTAGGTGTACAGGTTTCATCACGATGTTTTCCTTCACCGTTCCGTTTGTCTTTATTACGCAGAAATTAATAGCCGGCGGAGTTTTGGTGTCGTCAAAGACTCCTCTGCATACTTCTTTGGAATTGCTTGCGTTAGTATATGTCTGTATTATTTTTTTATTAAATTTGAGCAACACAGCTCCCGTGCTTTACATGGCGATGCTACAGAGGGGACATGACGGCATAAGAGAGCGTCATGCCTTTTGCCGTCACGGCACAAACAGCTTTTATGTTGTCGCCACGTAAAACAGATGATTCATATCAAAATATAAGTTTTTAGCAATATTATGTACTTGAATGTTCAGTCACGCCCTCTATGGGTTCATACCCGAAGCTTCGATAATTATTAATTATAATTATTAATTATAACCGCATAGCGTTTGTTGGGAATATCCAGATGCAAACAAGGAATATCTTAGCATATCTAGCCATTTCAAGGTACCTGAAATAAGACCTAGGATTTTACGTTGAAAAATGTGTTGTTCAATATGTGTTCATTTAACATGAGAAAAACTCATAGAAATTATTTCTATGATATTTGATGTATATAGACATCATAATCAGCCCTTATACGTCCCACTGCTGGGCACGGGCCTTCTCTACAACTGAGAGGGTTTAAGCCTTAGTCCACCACGCTGGCCTAGAGCAGATTGGCGGACTACACACCTAAGAAATTCCCAAGAACTTTTTAGGTGAGCAGGTTTCCTCACGATGTTTCCCCTCACCGTTAAAGTTATCACTTAGAGAAACCTCGAGGCTATGATTATGAGTATGACACATCTATAGGCGAGACTATTGTCGCAATTCGGTCGCGTTTTCAAATTAAATACTAATGAATTGTTATTGAAAATTAAAAAATTCCTGACTCCTTCCTGAATTGAACCTAGGTCCTCACAATTGCACACTGCACACTTGCCACGAGACTAACAAGTCAGTAATATATAAAGTACTGATAGGTGTGTGTTTGGCGTTGCCTGGACCTGCAATCGTAGAGTTATATCTCAACAAACAGCGCCCATTCAAGGCCACCTCGCAACTAAATTACGCCGTAATAAAATATTTATAAAACAAATAGAGGATGCCGCACGTCCCAAAGCCGGCGTAACAACAACTACCGGCGATGAATCATTACGCCGGCCCGATTATAACCCAAGGCGACGTCTCCGAGGACCGTGATATCATCCGTACTGAAATATCTCGGATGAATGGAACAAAATGTAATATTATATTGGTTTAGTCCCAGGATTTGACGAAAGAGTCCCATGTTCGATTCCTGATGCAGGTATTATTAGGAAGTTCTCAGTAGTAGCTCATAATTGGGATACCTTATACCTACATGGAAAAAGAAAGGCTTAGTTGCGTAGTCAAATCACAATTTCGGCGGTCGCGCTCGCGGGTTCAAGCCAGGCACACACCCCTGACTTTTGGAAGGTATACATACATATACATACATAACCTCACGCCTGTATTCCCTGAAGGGGTAGGCAGAGGTGCATTTCTGCACCCACATTTCGCCGGGTATTTATCAGTCCCACGTAATAGGGGGCGAGCCTATTGCCGTTTTTCGGGCACAATTCCAGACTCCGTGCTGTTACTTAAGATTTCCTAATGGAAAAACCCAATAACACCTTGCCCGACCCGGGAATCGAACCCAGGACCTCTAAATCGCACGGCACATAATTGTGCCGCGATACCACGAGGCAGTTGGAAGGTATTCACAATGAATTATGACGTACTTTAACGTTGAAGTCTTAAGGAATTTCTAAAGTGCGTAGTCGGCCGATTCGCACTAGGCCTGACTAAAGTCTAACTCTTCTCTTTTGTAGAGGAGGCCCGTGCCCAGCCGTTGGACGTAAATGGGCTGACAGATATACTCATATAAAAGGCTTCTTTTCGTTGCAAAAACCTCTACTAGATTGTGAAACAAGTCAACAATTCATCATCATCATCATCAGCCCAAATACGTCCCACTGCTGGGCACGAGCCTCCTCTACAACTGAGAGGGTTTAGGCCTTAGTCCAACAAGTCAACAATTAAGTTAGTTAATTTTTGTTTGAAGTCTGGGTGTTTGTTAGAGCGAAAAGTCTCTCGGAGTTTCCGATATCCACGACACAAGACTTGTATCATCATCATCATCAGCCTACTTACGTACCACTGCTGGGCAAAGTCCTCCTCTACAACTGAGAGGGTTTAGGCCTTAGCCCGTATGTAATTATGTGACTGTTGGGTTTATATATTAAAACAGCGGTCGCGATTTTGATAATTTTTGGCATAAATACATACACCCAACCGTCACATATACATAGTTCTGACCCCACATTAAGATACAAGTCTTGTGTCGTGGGTATCAGAAACTACGAGAGACTTTTCGGTCTCACAAACACCCAGACCCGAAACAAATACTTCTAGATCACACAAACATTTGTCTCGATGGGCATCGAACCCGCGGCCTCTCGTTTCGCAAGCTGGTATTTAACCAACTGCGCCACGGGGCTGTCAAATAGCAATAAACAAAGTTTCTTATCCGTTATTCAATTTAACTGCCTTCCGAAATGGGTGGCATATTAAATCGCTAAATGGCTGAAACTGAAGAATGTATATGACATTTTATGGATTCAATAACCGATTTCGTTCCAGTAGTATAAAGCTAATTTTCGCATGATTGCATCTTGGTCTCGCGGCACAGCGCCGATCTAAAGAACCTGGGTTCCACTAGATCAGGCAAAGTGAATTTGGGAGATTAAATTTACTTGTTACTTAGACTAATATTAGCTCCTGTTAACATAGATTAGTTTTGTATTAAGTAAAAGAGTTCGTTTATTTTATGTATTTAAGTTAGACTCCTACACCACGTCTACCTAAGCGCGGTCTCTACTCCAACACTTGTCTGCTCCAACGGCCGTCCATCCGTCGGCAGACATGGGCGGCCCACTTCCACTTTAGCGTGCTATCAATGTCAGGACGTCCTGTAGCACGATGGTCCGACGACTTGAGAAAGGTGGCGGGTAGCGGATGGATAAGGGCTGCTCAAGACCGGGATGGTTGGCGCCTACTTGGGGAGGCCTTCGTTCAGCAATGGCCGGCGATTGGCTGAGATTAAAGTTAGCGTCATGGTTTGTTTAAACTCCTAATAAAAAAAAAAAAAAGAATGGTTGATTAGGATTTTTCCATTAGGAAATTCTCAGCAGCAGGCAATCTGGAAATGAGTCCAAAATTAGGTATTCGGTCTCCTTTTACGTGGTAATGAAAACAGAAAAGAATCTCTGCATAAATTAAATAACAAAATGGATTTTTCTAAAATGTTGTTTTAGCATTTTTCGCATTCAACGACTGTTTTCATTTCATTCCAGTCTCATTTAGCCATTGGTAAAAAAATGCAGGAATACAGCTTGTTATTAATATTAGCTCAACCATCGAAGTATGCCCGCGTATTAGGAATTAGGTCGAGCACACGAGCGTTTTATAAATAAACGCAGCGTCGCCGAGAATGCTTCCACCAACGGTTGTTTTGACGCTAATAACCGGCCGACTTCTCGTATTATTTATTGGAATGCTCCAAATATTTGTCACTGGTGGCGCCACGTGTGTGGGTTTGGTTCCCAGTTGTGATGCAGTTTTTTGGGACACTTCGTAGTAGTTTAATGCTTAGTTATTACTTATTAAAGTTATTGAATTAATATTTGTTATAGATGCCGATTTTGACTATTTTAAATAACAAAAATAATAAATATATACACTCAACAGTTACACACATAGACCCCACATCCTACAAAGATACTAGTCACTAGTTGGCCTCGAGGTTTGGGCACGCGGTCGAGAATCTCAGCGATCGCGGGTTCAAACCCTAGGCACACACCTCTGACTTTTAGAAGTTATGTGTGTATTTACAAAGAATTATCACATACTTTAACGGCGAAGGAAAACATCGTGATGAAACCTGCACACCTAAAAGTTCTTAGGTATGTAGTCTGCCAAGCCGCACTAGGCCAGCGTGGTGGACTATTGTTTAAACGCTCTCAATTGTAGAGGAGGCCCGTGCTCAGCAGTGCGACGTACCTATATGGGCTGATGATGATGATGATGATATAAAAAATCCTAATAAGCCGTCTTGTACGGCTCAAAGTACAGTTCTTCAGATATAAGTGCAAGCAAAACCATAGTACTAGCTTATCAGTTATAACACATACATACATAAACTCACGCCTGTATTCCCCGAAGGGGTAGGCAGAGGTGCATTTCTGCACCCACATTTCGCCAAGTATGTATCAGTCCCACGTAAAGGGGGCGAGCCTATTGCCGTTTTTCGGGCACATTTCCAGACTCCGTGCTGTTACCAAGAATTTCCTAATGGAAAAACCCAATAACACTTTGCCCGACCCGGGAATCGAACCTAGGACCTCTAGATCACACGGCACATACTTGTACCGCGAGACCACGAGGCAGTCCTAAGTTATAACATGAAACTTAATTAAGTACTTGAAATACAGATAACCTTTCAGAAATTTCGTCTCCTAAATAGTGATTTGTAAAGAATTTTCCAAATTAAACTCGAAATGTATTCAAATGAAAAAAGACAATAAACTTTAGTCCGATGACCTTGGGCGAGGCAATGAAGGGGCCAAATTAAATGTACCCGTTCAGCTATTTAAATTATTCCAACGGTTAATTTCGCATGAATTAACTGCGATAATAGGAATAGTTGTCTTTTAGTTTAGCCAGGTAGTCGTCGACCCAAGCTTTGCTTACAAATTGTGCATCTCATAGCTAAGCATGTTTCTTTCTTGTAATAAAGAATGTTTAGGCTGTAGATAGGGTTTGCAATCCCGCAGTAAATATGCATATATATGCTTTATTACCTGTAGTTTAGTTACACTATATTAAAAAATAATAATAATAGAAACATTCATACAAAATCGAATAGAAAAAGTAGGTACTTTTTTATAGTTCTTATGAGGTTAGGTAGGGGGTTTGCAATCAATAGGGTTTCCTGCGTGTTAATATGGACTTATCTTACCTAAACAAACAAATAAACCAATTTTAATCCTTTACTTCGCTCGATCGGTTGATCGATCTGACTGACGCGCCCGCGCTGTTGTGATGGAGCTAATAGGCCTTCAGTAAAAGCTGAATTACCTTGCCGAGTCAAAAAAATGCGGGAATGCGGGAACGCGGAATTGCAAACTCTAGCTGTAGACCATTAAGTTGACCAAATAAATACCTTCACACATCTGTCGTGATGGCCTCGAGGTTTAGGCATGCGATCAAAAAACCTCGACGGACGCCGGTTCAAACTCCAGGCATATACTTCTGACTTTTCGAAGTAATGTGCGTATTCACAAAGAATTATCATGTACTTTAACGGTGAAAGAAAACATCGTGATGAAACCTACACACCTTAAAAATCTTAGGAATTTCTTACGTGTGTGGTCCGCCAACCCGCACTAGGCCAGCGTAGTGGACTATAGCCTAAACCCTCTCAGTTGTAGAGGAGGCCCGTGCGCAGCATATGGGCTGATGATGATGATGATGACTGCCTTGTGGTCTCGCGGCACAAGTATGTGCCGTGCGATCTAGAGGTCTCGGGTTCGATTACCGGATTGGGCAGTGTTATTGTGTTTTTCTATTAGTAAATTTTGAGTAGCAGTACGGAGTCTGGAATTGTGCCCGAAAAACGTCAATAGGCTCGCCCCTTATTACGTGGGACTGATACATACTTGGCGAAATGTGGGTGCAGAAATGCACCTCTGCCTACCCCTTATTAAGGAATACAGGTTATGTATGGATATATGTAAATCTAGAGTTTCTTAATGTTAAAATGCGACATTATTTCGTATCAATATTAATTTTAAATGACATTAATATACACCTGGGTTTCGAACCTACGATTTGCGAGACAGTCTCAATTGAACGCGCCATTTTTCTCCATTTAAAGCACTGTTTATGTCACTTAGGAAGTTTCTGATACCTGCGACGTCCGAGGCAAATTCCTGTGAGCTAAGGTCACGTGTCTTACTTCAACGTTATTTATGACTGATTAAACTAAATACTGTTTAGCTTCTGTACCTATTAACTTGTAACTCTAACACAGGCTGTTCAAACCGTGCGCCTAAACCTCGATGTCATCACCACTTTTTTAAGGGAAAGGAGGCAAACGAGCAAGTGAGCCACCTGGAGTTAAGTGGTCAATACCGCACATGATCACCCACAATACTAGAGGAATCATCAGTGCGTTGTCGGCCTTTGAGGAAAATATAGGCTCTTTTCTTGAAGATCACTAAGTGGTATCCGTTTGGAAATACCGCCGACTAGTGACGACGGCTTCAATCACCTATTACATGAATAGGTATAGGAGCGTCTAGGTCGTCCTCGACACGCTAAATAGTTATACAAAATCTTCACTTTTCCCCGATATCATGATATTTCGCGGCATGATCTAGCTGGAACGAAAATACTCATGAGTAATCAATGAAGTAAAGACGAGACTCTAGAACCGGTGAGTTTCGGTCAGTAGCTGGCGTCACGCCAAACGCCCGTCGCTTGTGCCGCGGTCTGGGGAACGAGCGGGAGCGATGTTTGTTATTGAATTTTTTGAGGCTATCTCTTGGCGTTAGGCCAGCAGGTTTGTAGATAACGCTGTCTAAGATAGCCAGAAATGTATGAAAATTTTTAGAAAATACTACTTGCTTAGACATTATTGTAACTTTTAGTCACTATATTATCTTTGAAAGTAAGTATAAGAATTTTTATACCTTGGCTCTACTTTGATGGTTAAGGTGTAATCACTTTGTCTTTGTCACCTGAGATAAAAGTCTCCACAAAATAGATATTTGGTACAATTATAGTTTATAAAGCCTTAAATACATGTCTTTCTTTATATAATCCCATATTTCCGTCTACACCCAGTAACGAAGTCCTCATATATGCAATTGCGGGTAAAAAAATAATAATAATATGTAAGTGCACTAAATAAAATTTTCCCTAAACAAAAATGGGGGACTTCAATCGTAATTCCAGCATATTAATTGATTCTATTTCTTACATACGAACGGTCCCTAGGGAACGTGCCAACAATAAGTATCCCATTTCTCGTGGCTATTACATTTATCCATACTATTTTGTCCCCCTCAACACACGTGTCATGTTTTATTTCATACTTTTATTTCTGGAGTAGGTAGTATCAGCGTCATGTAATATTTTTACCAAGAAAAAAGTTCAAATTTAAAATTTTCATGTCTAATTTTTCATGAGTTTTATCATGAATTTGAAATCAATCTGTACTCTTGTAAGCTCAGTTTTTCTCGACAAATTTTATATAAGGAGTCTATTGCCCTCTCCAAAACGCATACTATAACTGTATCAAAATATGTTCAGGTGTGTGGCGTATAAAAGTTACAAACAATCTTATGCTATAAAACATCAAATGCTACGGTCTAAATACACTTCTTTCGCTTCCTAAACTGATATTATCCTCTTCATGCATGCACGTCAGTTTCGAGGACTGTTACCTTTTTTTATGATTTATTTATTTATTTATGCTTTTTATACATAATAGCGTATAAAGGCGGACTTAATGCCTAAGGTATTATCTACCAGTCAACCTTAAGGTGGTGCAGAGATACATGGTAGGTGCATAAATATTGTTGATACAGAATATATACTATTATAAATATATAAACAATAAACATAAATAGTATTTGTAAAACCTACTTATATAAATATATATTATACATAAATACATATATATACATACATATACAAACTAAGATGATTCTGACAGTCGATTCAAAAATAGTTGCCGAACCCTTACTATAAAGGAAAACCGGTTTGTCAACATCCTGATTTACCTAAACAAACTCACAACTGCATCTTTAATATTAGGATGCGCATGTATGTATGTTCGATCACTTTCATTCAAAAGTATTCTGTACTAGTTATTAATTCCTATTCTTTATTTATTCAACGGAAATGCGATCTTCAACGTTAAAGCTTACAGTATAGAAGCGATTATCACTTATCACTAGATGACAGGTATTCACAATAGTATCAATAAGAAAATGATAACTCCCGCTATACGCTTATAACTTACGCCGGAGCATAAAACAAACGCGGCTCCAGAATGAAGCCGAAGGAGTAATGAAAATTTTTAAAAGAATCCTATACGGCGTCATCGATCTTCATGCTTAAACAATAAGGTCGGAAATCGCGTGCGCTGGGTGTGGTCAGCTCGCCTTTGTGCCATCAATATAGGCGGCGATACTTCGACGTTACATACGTTTATTAAATAACTATTATGTAATGCTGAAAAATTCAGTTTTGATGTAGAAACGGTATATTCGTAGTACGGGCTGAGTCGGGTAAGATTTAAAACAATAGAGGAAGATACCCAGTGCTTATTTATAACTAAATGTATGCAATAGTAAGTAGTGATAGCCTCGACGTTCAAGCGCGCGGTCGAGAATCTCGGCGGTCGTGGGTTCAAACCCCAGACACACGCCTCTGACTTTTCGAAGTTATTCGCAATGAATGATCACTTACTTTAACAATGAAGGAAAACATCGTGAGGAAACCTGCACACCTAAAAGTTCTTAGAAATTTCTTAGGTGTGTAGTCCGCCAACCCGCACTGGGCCAGCGTGGTGCACTAAGGCGTAAACCTTATATACGCACATATATTATGTGTGATGATTTTTTAAACGCAGCATTTGGTGCCCTAGTGCCTACCCACAAGAAAGTAGGCGTGAGTTTATGTGGTAGTACGTCTGCCTACCCTTCGTAAATACAACCGTATATGTTGACAGCCCCGTGGCCCAGTTGGCTAGATACCAGCTTGCGAAACGATGTGGGTTCAATCCCCGTACTGAGACAAATGTTGGTGTGATTTACAAATATTTGTTTCTGGTCTGGGTGTTTGTGAGACCAAAAGGTCTCTCATATTTTCTGATACCCACGACACAGGACTTGTATCCTAGTGTGGGGTCAGAACTATGTATGTGACTGTTGGGTGTATTTATTTATGTATGTAACTACTGTATAGTATTTTATGTAATGTATACTTATCACAGCTAAAATCCCCGAAATATTCATTAGCATTTATGATTCAACGTATATTTTAATTATCTTTGGATGTGGGAAGTTTCGGACGGCGTGCGGCCTCGCCATTGTTTACATCACCTTGTAATTTTTACACCAACCCAATGTATAAATAGAAGTTTCCATACGTCAGTCGTATGACTCGCGATCGCTTTGAATGAAATCAATTGAAAGTGATGGCCTCGAGGTTTAGGCACGCGGTCGAGAATCTCGACGGTCGCGGGTTCAAACCCCAGGCACACACCTCTGACTTTTCCAAGTTATGTGTGTATTCACAATGAATTATCACGTACTTTAACGGTGAAGGAAAACATCGTGATGAAACCTGCACACCTAAAACTTCTTAGGAATTTCTTAGGTGTGTAGCCCGCCAACCCGCACTAGGCCAGCGTGGTGGACTAAGGCCTAAACCCTCTCAATGGTAGAGGAGGTCCGTCCCCAGCAGTGGGACGTATATGGGCTGATGATGATGATGATGATGAATAATGTGATTATAAAATAGTAGATTCGCGATGTACTCGTAGAAGCAAATTGGATTTCCCGGTATGACATGTATTCTTCTTGTTAAACCACGGTGTCTGCTATCTCCTATTAACCAAATTTTATCCAAATGCATTCAGCCACTGGCAAAGTTGTAGAGCCTCGTCTACGTGCCCAGCAGTGGGACGTATATGGGCTGATGTTGAAAATTTTGTATGACTGTGGCAAAACCGCGGTCGAGGATTCTGCGGTCAATTCAGACTGAGACATGACACGCCCGCTTCAAAATATCTGTTTTCAAGTCTTCGAATCATACTTTATTATAATGGTATCTTTACGGATTCGTCCTCTGTATTTTAGTTGTAATTCGAGTTTAAATCGATGCGTGAATAAGCAATTAGTAAGGACGGCATAATTATGGCGAGCGTCCAGATTTCTCACTACTACTCGTAAATCGTGATGGCATTGAGGTTTAGGTACGCGGTCGAGAATTTCGACGGTCGCGGGTTCAAACCCCAGGCACACACCTCTGACTTTTCGAAGTTAAGTGTGTATTCACAATGAATTATCACGTACTTTAACGGTGAAGGAAAACATCGTGATGAAACCTCCACACCTAAAAAGTTCTTAGGAATTTCTTAGGTGTGTAGTCCGCCAACCCGCACTAGGCCAGCGTGGTGGACTAAGGCCTAAACCCTCTTAATGGTAGAGGAGGCCCGTGCCCAGCAGTGGGACTTGTATGGGCTGATGATGATGATGACTCGTAAAGGGACGTTCATACTAGTGTTCTAACGAGCTGAACTTTTATGTTCATAACTGTATATAATAATAACTCTTTATTTATTTCACACCATATGTACAGAGTAAGCATATAAAATAAATTACAGTTGGTGACATAAACTGGCGGCCTTATCGCTAAAAGCGATCTCTTCCAGGCAACCTTGCAGGGAGAGGAATAGGCAAACTAGTATGGACGGTGCTAAATCTTAATAAACTTACATAAAAATATGTACGTATTTACATATGTAAAATATAAACATATATATAACCTCACGCCTGTATTCCCCGATAAGGTAGGCAGAGGTGTAACGTTATCAGTCCCTATACGTTCAACTGCTGGGCACGGGCCTCCTCTACAACTGAGAGGGTTTAGGGCTTAGTCCACCACGTTGGCCTGGTACGGGTTGGTGGACTACACTACCTAAGAAATGTATAGTTGTGTATCGGTTTCCGTAATAGGGGGCGAGCCTATTTCCGTTTATTGGGTACACTTCCATACTCCGAGCTGCTACTGAGAATTTCATAATGGAAAAATTAGATCACACTTTGCTCGACTGGGAATTGAAACCGGGACCTCTATATCGTACAGCACATACTTTAGCCTCGAGACCATGAGGCAGTCGTTCAACTCTTATTAAGTAAATTGGCATTAGGGTCCTTCAAATGGATATGAAACGGCTGAGAATATATGTTGCAGTAAAAATTAAAACAAAAAAAAATACCTACATACAAATAACATTCGTCGTCCCTACGAAATGCCCTGCATTTTATATGCTGATGATAATGCCGTGAATTACGTATACATACGAATTGTTACGCATTATGGTATGAAAATATATTTTAGATGTATCGTACATTTGCATTTTGTTATCGCTCAATACTCATTGAGGCAATTTCATTAACCGTAGTCCATTCCTAGAATATTGTTCGCTACGAATGGATATTATACTCAAACAGTTCTCGCAATTTTAAAAACGAAACATAGTCGTTTTATGTACGAAATAAAAAATAATCCTTTGAGAGTTTTTTAAGTGGTAATTTGCATTTGTACATTTATTGTATTGTTTTGAAAACATTTAAGAACTCGTAATGGCGTTTAGAAACGGCAACAGCGTTGGATAAAGAATAATACTTCAATTTTAAAATAATTTATTCAAGCCCCTCGGGGCGAGGCGGGAAAGCTTAATTAAGATGGGGTAAATGCAAAGACTATGCCATTGCTTGCAATTATTTTAATGATTCTATTCAAAGGGCGTTAAATAAGATGAATCACTCTTAACCACCCTTGAATAGAACGGTGATGAGCTCTCCGCCCATTTAAGTGTTTGACTTGTAACGTCTACTTGTGGCGCTGTGTCACCGGCGCGTACAGCCGAGTGCTGTCGCGTGTGGTGCAGTAGACGAGCGCTCTGTGTGGCGCTGTGTCACCGGCGCGTACAGCCGAGTGCTGTCGCGTGTGGTGCAGTAGACGAGCGCTCTGTGTGGCGCTGTGTCACCGGCGCGTACAGCCGAGTGCTGTCGCGTGTGGTGCAGTAGACGAGCGCTCTGTGTGGCGCTGTGTCACCGGCGCGTACAGCCGAGTGCTGTCGCGTGTGGTGCAGTAGACGAGCGCTCTGTGTGGCGCTGTGTCACCGGCGCGTACAGCCGAGTGCTGTCGCGTGTGGTGCAGTAGACGAGCGCTCTGTGTGGCGCTGTGTCACCGGCGCGTACAGCCGAGTGCTGTCGCGTGTGGTGCAGTAGACGAGCGCTCTGTGTGGCGCTGTGTCACCGGCGCGTACAGCCGAGTGCTGTCGCGTGTGGTGCAGTAGACGAGCGCTCTGTGTGGCGCTGTGTCACCGGCGCGTACAGCCGAGTGCTGTCGCGTGTGGTGCAGTAGACGAGCGCTCTGTGTGGCGCTGTGTCACCGGCGCGTACAGCCGAGTGCTGTCGCGTGTGGCGCAGTAGACGAGCGGACTACAGCGTGTATATAGCTATGCCGATCGCTGCTGTAGATAAAGTTCCATATAAAATCTCATGAATTTTCATAAGATATTTGAAACAGAATGGATTACCATTAATCTCAGATACAATCAAGAGTGGATTTAGTGCGAGCGCACTATCTGAATAAGAATCGTTTAGACAATTGGTACGTACTAAAGATAAATTTTATTCAGCAGTAAAAATTAATAAATGTCGAGTATTGGATTAAACTTCGATTGAGTCCTATCAAGGAACCATTTAAAAGTTATTTAGCATATTCATTTAATATTTCATTTGCTTTTGTTATTGATATTTACTTTCTTTGGTAACTTTATTATTTATTTGATTCTATTTAGAGATTATCCCACCACACACCTACGACCGCACCTCCTGTACACCAGATTCGACAGTGACATGCACAGAAAATGACAACGAACACTGCAGCACAGCGATTTTTTGTGCGGACCTTCTACTTAGTGGCGTGCCATAGAAAATTCTTATGTCCAACAGTGATCGCGAGAAAAGCTGTTGATAATGATAATGATGATGATCATCATCATGTTCTACTTCTATATTAACCCATATACGACGCAGTCCAGGGTCTGTACAACTCCTAAGAACGTTTTAGGTATGTAGGTTTCCTCACGATGTTTTCCTTCACCGTTAAAGTAAATGACAAATAATTAATTTAAATACACCCATAACTTCGAAGTCAGAGGTCGACCGCCGAAATTTTCAACCTTGAGACCATCACTTCTTACATACACCTGATGGTTCAACGCTATTTGGTCGGTGTTAGCTATCCGGGCGGATACTAACATCCTGCAAACGAGGCAGTATGTTCATACACGCCCAATTTTTTGGGTAAAAAGCGTAAAATGAAATATTTGGCTTCGTTTCAAGAGCGCTAGTTACTCGAACCTTTAGTCAGATGTGTTAACTGATTGTCACGGCGCCAATACAAATAGGGTTGCTAGTTTATTTTGCCATTTTTTTAATTAGAAAAAAATAATGGATATGTTTAATATAATTATTTAGCAGAGGCGGAATTTCCATGGAAGCCCGAAAGCGTGACACGTTAATTGTTTTATGTCTAGTTTATAATTGTTTATTGTGGGGTATTTATATGTCATATTGCTTTTGTTAAATAAAGATTCAAAGCTTAAGGATTATTATTCGGAATCTTGTAAGGCAAGCTGGGCTTATGGGCTTCTATGGAAGTACCGTCACTGCTATTTCGGTGAGTGGTTCTAAGACTTTGTTCTGCCATGAACCGGCATTTTTAGTACTGCCCCCCCAGCCCGCAATACACATAAATATATATAAAAGTAGTGTAGGGCGCCCTCTGGCTAGGTGGGGTGACGATATTCGCAAGGTGTCTGGCAGCGGTTGGATGAGGAGGGCCGAAGATCGAGCCCAGTGGCGTGCCATAGGCCTATGTCCAGCAGTGGACGTAAGAAAGGCTGCTGATGATGATGATGATATATAAAAGACATATAAATTACTTTATTATTTACCTTAGAATCCAATTTTGGTGCAATTCATAAATCAAGGCAGGAATGCTGCAACCAGTCATTTTATTTCGATAGCCCGGTACCGGGTCACGACCCATAAAATGGAAAAACGCTGATTTAGGTTAGGTTTTGAATTCTTTTGACTATCTTATAGGTACCCAGTCACAAGTGTGACGCTTGATAGAGAGGTCCTGAGTTTGATATGTAGATCAGGACCACAATTTCAGATTAGGAATTTCTTACTCGAAACCGAAGTTCTTTAACAAGTGTCGGAACATTGTCATAGGTATACATATACTCGTATGTCTATCCCTTTGAGCACAACGTGTAACGTATGTATGTATCATCATCATCAGCCCAAATACGTCCCACTGCTGGGCACGGGCCTCCTCTACAACTGAGAGGGTTTAGGCCTTAGTCCACCACGCTGGCCTAGTGCGGGTTGGCGGACTACACACCTAAGAAATTCCTAAGAACTTTTAGGTGTACAGGTTTTATCACGATGTTTTCCTTCACCGTTAAAGCAAATGATAATTCATTCAACTTCGAAAAGTCAGAGGTGTGTGCCTGGGGTTTGAACCTGCGACCGCCGAAATTCTCTACCGCGTGCCTAAACCTCGAGGCCATTACTGCTTCTATGTATGTATATTTAATCAGAAATGTTACGAGCAACAGAACAAATAACATATATGTATTAATGTACGAGTGAGCCGCTTATGGAAGTGACAGATAGCAAACGTACCAGTGTGTTGGGGTGGCCATCATACTTTCCTGTTTAAAAATGAATTGGGAACAATAATGTTTGCTGTTTTATATTTATGGCCTACAGTTTTTTTAGTTTCACAGCAGAAGCATGCGGCGTGCGATCTATAGTACCTGAGTTCGGTTCTCGGGTCGAACTGCTATAATTTTTCTTTGACGGGAAAATTATAAGGGAAAATCAAAAGTGAACTAAGTCGAAAAACAGCAATAGACTGGTCCCCTATTACGTCGGACTTAAAATAGTTAGCGTTTAGTGTGAATGTGATTTCGTCGAGATTAAGGCTTAAAAAAAATCTAAGAATACTTAGGTGTGTAGTCCGCCAACCCGCACTAGGCCAGCGTGGTGGACTAAGGCCTAAACCCTCTCAATGGTAGAGGAGGCCCGTGCCCAGCAGTGGGACGTATTTGGGCTGATGATGATGATGATAGAAATTATATTTGTATTAATATAGACATACTCTAAAACCACAACACCACAGGGAACTCCTTTAAACCATCAGCATTAATTAATAATATTCCCTGTTATCCCGAAAACTGCGGAAATAATGGTGTTAACTGGAGGCGCGGTAAAGGGCAGAAGGCATCAGTTAATTAAGCCACCTGGCTTTGTTTATAATCTGCAGAGTAATTACGAGAGGCAATTACTCGTATTCTTAGTAAGATGAACTAGATGCCGTCTCGAGGTAAATTGGTAAAAATATAGATTATAATAATAAATAAATTCACCCAACAGTCTTGTGTCGTGTATCAGCAACTACATAAGACTTTTAGGTCCCACAAACACAAACAAAAATAATTGTGGATCGACCAAACATTTATCGCAGTGCGATGATCCCGCGGCCTCTCGTTCCACAAGCTGGTGTCTATCTAACTGCGCCACGAGGCTGTTAAGTTTGGAGTTTAACACAAATAGCGCAAACTGGAGTGAGTTTTTCAAAGTCAAAATAGTATTTCTTCAATGAGACTTTTACAAGTAGTTTTGAATCGGCAGGTCAAAAAATATTGTGACGTACTCAAAATACCATTTAAATGACTAAGATTCTTGTTAGTTGCTGTCATAATGTCGGCAATCCTTGTTACTGTATATATGTACATACTTACACACTAACGCCTGTATCCCTGGATCGGTAGGCAGAATTGCTTTTTTTCACTCACGTTTCGGCAATTTTTGTTTAAGTACTACGGAGTACGTAGTTGAGGGCAAGACTACAGCAGTTTTTCGGGCAGATTCTCTGGCTACTGGAAAAACCCAATACCCCTTTGACCGACCAGGGAATCGAGACCGGGTCGTAAAGATCGCTCTTAAAGAATAATAATAATAAATACACCCAACAGTCACATACACAGTTCTGAACCCACATTAAGATACAAGTCTTGTGTCGTCGGTATCAGAATCACTCACACTTTTGTCTCGGTGCGGGGATCGAACCCGCGGCCTCTCGTTTCGCAAGCTGGTGTCTAACTAACTGCGCCACGGGGCTGTCAAACATCGAGTTATTACAATAACAAAGTAATCCCAGACTGGTTTATTGAGCCTATCATCAAGTCTAGTCTTTTATGAGAAAAACAATATTGTGAAAGTAATAAGGTGCAGCGTTGGGGTTGACAGAAGGGTTGCGTCTCACGGCTCGAGGGCGCGGAGACAATTTCCACCAAACACCTGCCACTGCCGCCTTTTGTGCACCTCTAAGTGGTGCAAGTTAGCAGCGGTAGGGGAACCCGTAAGCATACAAAGATCGAATCGGTTTTAGCTAGTGGATATATGACAGCCTTGTGGCGCAGTTGGCTAGATACCAGCTTGTGAAACGAGAGGCCGCGGGTTCGATCCCCGCACCGAGACAAATGTTTGTGTGATCCACAAGTATTTGTTTCAGGTCTGGGTGTTTGTGAGAGCGAAAAGTCTCTCGTAGTTTTTGATACCCACGACACAAGACTCTTATCCTAGTGTGGGGTCAGAACTATGTATGTGATTGTTGGGTGTATTTAACCACCTGACCTTATAGGTACATGCCTTATTAAAGCTAAAGTTTAAACAAGTTACTTGGTTTTTAGAAAAACATATAGACTTCAGAATTAGTCTTGCCATCGCATTGCCTAAGACTGCTTAAATCGCCTACCCTCAAGCCTTACACCCCACATTTGATATACCACAAAGCGTTTGATAGCAACGCCCGAACCTTTGACGAGTTACAGATATCAGTGTGTTCCGCGACACACGGACGAAAAAATCCCCCCCTTTATATTCATATATTCAGCATCTCGTCGATATGTCTGCGGTGAATCGCGGACAAAAGACCTGGCTGTAAGGGAAATTGAAATATTAAGCCCGATTCGATTGTTGTTATGTTTTTGATTGTTATGGATGAATGTGATTCTAAATTTTTTGTGTTACCGGGCCTCTTACAAATAGGTAACAGAATACAGGTAACTAAAATTTTCCAGTACTTCTTTTATCTAGTCTCTCGTATCTGAGACTTCTCATACGGTCCAATTTATTCTAAGGCATTAAATTATTGAAGTCAAAGTCAAAGTCAAAATCATCTTTATTCAAATAGACGTTTACAAGTTTTTTTGAATCGTCAATTCTAAACTATTTTTTATAACTATTGTCGCTTCGAAACGTGAGCTATCGTAAATATCGTAACGTTCCCGAAAAGGTTAGCTGGATTAATTGGTATCCTAAAGAAAACAAACCATTCCGGCCCAAGAATTCCTAGGCGACCGTTCCGTCCTCAAAAATTTATCGACGAAGGTCGGCGATGCACCTTGAAATTTAGGAGTGGCCGTGCGGGGGGCGCTGACCTTTCACTCATTGCAATTGGCTTCTCTCATGTAATGAGAAAAAAATATATAAATGAAACAGAACGGGTTGAAATTTATGAAAATTGTAAGTTAACGTCCCTAGACCTAACAATAAATTTTTGATTCAGGGTAATATATCTTGAATTATGTGCAGCCCGCGCGCCCTCCGCAGCAGTGAAGGTCGCATCTGCTTTTTATAATTTAACAAAACTGACCTAACTCGATTATTATACGGGCCAATAAAGAATCCGCCGGCGTATCTGTTTCGTGTAACTACGTTATAAATAGCGCGCGGTCGCCGACTGGGCGCGCGGTTATTTCGGTAGGCGGAACCGAACCACTCTTGTGGGAGATTTGGTAATAATAAACGTATGCAGCTTTCTACGTTACACTGTGACGTTTACACAGAGTACTATCGTTCTAGAATAATCTGGTAAAATTGTATACTGCGAGACCATGTAATATTCAAATCCAATGTACCGTCTACTTATGGCGCTGTGTCACCGGCGCGGCGCGTACAGCCGAGTGCTGTCGCGTGTGGTGCAGTAGACGAGCGCTCTGTGTGGCGCTGTGTCACCGGCGCGTACAGCCGAGTGCTGTCGCGTGTGGTGCAGTAGACGAGCGCTCTGTGTGGCGCTGTGTCACCGGCGCGTACAGCCGAGTGCTGTCGCGTGTGGTGCAGTAGACGAGCGCTCTGTGTGGCGCTGTGTCACCGGCGCGTACAGCCGAGTGCTGTCGCGTGTGGTGCAGTAGACGAGCGCTCTGTGTGGCGCTGTGTCACCGGCGCGTACAGCCGAGTGCTGTCGCGTGTGGTGCAGTAGACGAGCGCTCTGTGTGGCGCTGTGTCACCGGCGCGTACAGCCGAGTGCTGTCGCGTGTGGTGCAGTAGACGAGCGCTCTGTGTGGCGCTGTGTCACCGGCGCGTACAGCCGAGTGCTGTCGCGTGTGGTGCAGTAGACGAGCGCTCTGTGTGGCGCTGTGTCACCGGCGCGTACAGCCGAGTGCTGTCGCGTGTGGTGCAGTAGACGAGCGCTCTGTGTGGCGCTGTGTCACCGGCGCGTACAGCCGAGTGCTGTCGCGTGTGGTGCAGTAGACGAGCGCTCTGTGTGACGCTGTGTCACTGGTATATGTGGCGCAATGCTGTAGCGTGTGGTGCACTAAAGTACCGAACGTGTTCTTAAAATTAAATTCACACAAGCGTCATAAGTTTAAGCTCCGCTGTTCTTCGCTCCAAACCTAATATAACTAAATAACTCCGTCTTAAATTGATAGCTCCAAATTATTTTCATCTCCATTTTCAAGTTAATAAACGTTCCTTTCATAACATTAATCTGAAACTTTAATTACTGGCGTTTAGTGTCTTTGATGTTGTATTTTAGTAGTTTCAGATGAAAAATCTTTGAATATTTCAGCGAGAACGGGAGAAGGTTCGAACAATGGAGTAATAAAGTCGGGTTTTAAGGACCCACGCAGGTGGCTGCTCTCGACCATTAAACTAAGCCATATGTATCGTTTATAGTTTTTAATGTTTGCCTCTACACAAACACTGCTACATTTACTACGAAATATTTTACTTTCAAAATCCACTGGGAAGCTTATAAGTAAAGCGATGTAAATATTTCAGCTCCATGAATAGCCGAAGGGTTCGGTTTTAATAATGGTATTGAAATTGGAACAGGCCGGCATAAATATGTTGACTGGCCGTGAATAATCGTGACAGTATCTGTACGGGCTAGCACGTACATTTTTCATATTCAGCATTTTACGCGACACCGATGCGTTTTGATCAGTGCGTCATACAAACATAAAGCGGTCGGTCGCGCGTACTCATTCTATCAAATTCTAATCTATCATTGTATCATTAGAGTTCGCGTTCGGTCTCCGCCGCGTGTACTCATTATCATAATATCATAGCATTTTGATATTATCTTAAAATCATTACATAATAAGTGATCACTTCTATCAATAAATATCTTTATTATAAACTCTATCATCTACTATCATTTATAGTTGTCCCGTACAACTTTGTGACCTAGACCGTCCTGTACTTATCAGTAGGTGCCAGTACGGTCACTTTACTATACTCGTGTAAAAATGCATAGCAATGTAGGTAAATTGCTTATTAAATACATATGTACCTACATACATAAACTCACGCCTGTATTCCGCGAAGGGTTAGGCAGAGGTGCATTACTGCACCCACATTTCGCCAGGTATGTGGTAATAATGGCATCGAAATTGGAACAGGCCGGCATAAATATGTTGACTGGCCGTGGATAGTCGTGACAGTATCGTCAGTTGAAATTAGACATAGACCGCCCTGTACTTATCAGTAGGTGCCAATACGGTCACTTTACTATAATACTCGTGTAAAAATGCATAGCAATGTAAATTGCTTATTAAATACATATGTACATACATACATAAACTCACGCCTGTATTCCGCGAAGGGTTAGGCAGAGGTGCATTACTGCACCCACATTTCGCCAGGTATGTCAGTCCTACGTATTAGGGGGCGAGCCTATTGCCGTTTCTCGGGCACACTTCCAGACTCCGTGCTGTTACTGAGAATTTCCTAATGGAAAAACCCAATAACACTTTGCCCGACCCGGGAATCGAACCCAGGACCTCTAGATCCCACGGCACAAACTTGTACCGCGAGACCACGAGGCAGTCATCGTCAAGGATACGTTGTGATAAATTGAAAGTAAAACATTAGCAATGCTCAATTTTCTGTCGAACAAGACAGATGTGTTGAAGCACAGATGTTCGAACCATAACTTGTTGCTTGCTTATCTATTAGAAATGTGGTTTCTATTGTTATCACCGGTCGGCGACACCGCCTGTGCGCCTGCCTACCCACAGATTTAAAGTGTCTCCTGGTTATAACGCTTGCGTTATGTAATTGAAGATCAGAATGGCTTACTCTCCCTGAATAAAATAATTTAGACTGCCTCGTGGTCTCGCGGTACAAGTATGTGCCGTGCGATCTAGAGGTCCTGGGTTCGATTCCCGGGTCGGGCAGAGTGTTATTGGGTTTTTCTATTAGGAAATTCTCGGTAACAGCACGGAGTCTGGAATTGTGCCCGAAAAACGGCAATAGGCTCGCCCCCTATTACGTGGGACTGATAAATACTTGGCGAAATGTGGGTGCAGAAATGCACCTCTGCCTACCCCTTCGGGGATTATAGGCGTGAGGTTATGTATGTATGATAAAATAATATAATAATTTGTTGCATATTTTTACCCAAGAAAAATATAAACATCTGTCTCCCATTTTATGAGACTTGTTTATTTATGAATGTTTTTTATTCAATTAGTATGAAACTAGTATTGTGTGTGAATAATGAATAATGATAATAGTAACTACAAATATGCATTATAAAGATATGCCGTACATTTAATTTTTTTTTTTTTTTTTTTTTTTATTCAAAAATCTAGCGCAGGCATTTGACCACGATCTCACCTGGTGTTAAGCGACGATGCGGTCGACGATGGAGCATGCCTGTCTAGTAGCAGCCTATTCACATTAGATTTGAACATGTCCAGATTGTATTGTACCGGAAATACTTCAGCGGGCAGGGCGTTCCACTCCTTTGCAGTGCGCATTAAAAAAGAAGACCCAAATCGGTGTGTGCGGCAAGATGGCATATTAACAACAAAGGAATGGCACGACCGCCCGCTTCTTGTTTCCCGATGGCGGAAAGTGCTCGGCGGAACTAGTTCGTGCAGTTCCTTCGCACACTCCCCGAAATATATCCTATTTAGTATCGAATGCTTTATTTTCACAACAATACAGTTAGTACTGAATGTAAAGAGGTAGTCTGCTTGGCCAGACGGTACCTAAATGATTTTTAAAACAAGTAAAGATCAAGAGGTCGTTCGCTGAAAATCGGAACGACATAAGTAGTTTGGTTTGCCAGATGGTACATAAATATTGTTTTTTTTTTGTTTCAAAAAAATAACAATCACAAGATCGTTCAATGAAAATAGGTACTGTATGCATAGAATCCAAAAAAAAAATCTACAAATTTACTGTTAAATTAGATAAATACTTTGCACCTAAATAAAGCCTCGTTTTCGATTGACATCTCTTTACTGTGAGATATCGGTATAGAGAGAAATTTGATAAGTTTCAGGCTTAGTCATGACTCTTAGACACTTTATTGATCAACGTAATGAAAAGTGAGTCAGTCTAATTATAGATAAAGATTTTAACCCCTGGTGATGACTTCACACTTGACAATATTATTTTTGGAACAAATGGTTTTGGAACCGTTCGCCGTAAGTAGACAACTCTGATCCTTTTGCATCCAGGAAGGACTACCAACGGTACTGGACTCAGTAGATGCCAAAGATAGCATAGCGAGCATGTTATATGTTTCCGTTGTGATGATAATCAAATAATGTGTGGCCAAAAAATTTAAGTTTGAAAATTATTACAAATATTGTCGTACCATTTGTTGAGAAATTTAAATGGAATCCTAAGCCCGAAGAATAGATGGTGTTGACCCTATTACATGTTTGTTTGAGGGCGTGGAAACGGAAATGCTAATTAATTCGAGAAGTAAAATGTCATTAATGACGCTTTCGGGTAGATATTTATGGCCTATTGAAGTCAAAATCCACTTATAGTTTTAGAAAGTTTTGATTCGAATTTTCGAGGTCGAAAACGGGTGTAGTTTCTAAAAATCGACGAATTATGTGGTAAAGTGATAGGTACCAGAAATCTTCTTAGAATAGAATTTTATAAGTAGCTTATAAGTAAAACGATGTAAATATTTCAGCTCCATGAATAGCCGAAGGGTTCGGTTTTAATAATGGCATCGAAATTGGAACAGGCCGGCAAAAATATGTTGACTGGCCGTGTATAATCGTGACAGTATCGTCAGTTGAAATTAGACCTAGACCGCCCTGTACTTATCAGTAGGTGCCAGTACGGTCACTTTACTATACTCGTGTAAAAATGCATAGCAATGTAAATTGCTTATTAAATACATGTGTACATACATACATAAACTCACGGCTGTATTCCCCGAAGGGTTAGGCAGAGGTTCATTACTGCACCCACATTTCGCCAGGTATGTGTCAGTCCTACGTAATAGGGGGCGAGCCTATTGCCGTTTCTCGGCCACACTCCAGACTCCGTGCTGCTACTGACAATTTCCTAATGGAAAAACCCAATAACACTTTGCCTGACCCGGGAATCGAACTCAGGACCTCTAGATCGCACGGCACATATTTGTGCCGCGAGACAACGAGGCAGTCAGTGTTTATATAAGTATTTATTTATTTTATTGTACACTACAAGAATAAATAATAAAAACGGAATAAATAACATTGAACAATAGGTGCAACAAGCATGTTTATGTATAGGTACTGTAGTGTTTGTATACTTGTCTCGGGAGCACGGGTAGTGGGGGACTCAGTCTTGTGCGAGCCGGTGGCGAGAGCGGACGTGCTACCCTGACTGCTGGTGACGTAACGAGCCAATACTTTACCCTTGTGAAGGCACGAGTACTACATATACTCGTACAAATATATACTCATACAGGGTGTATTCAGACCGTGATCGGAAACTGAGGCAGGTAATAGTTAAGGTCATTACAAAACCCCCGGGCGTTAAAGAAAATTCTGACAAAAAAAAAAAAATTGACGTTTTCCATACAACCATCGGTATTAAATGTACGCGGTTTGTATGGAAAACATCAAAATTTTTATTTTTTGTCAGAATTTTCTTTAACGCCAGGGGGTTTGTAATCACCTTAGCTATTACCTGCCTTAGTTTCCGATCACGGTCTGAATACACCCTGTATAGTTTTCTTCAAAGCACCACTTAATTTTCCATTTCCAAGCAACAAGCCGTGTGCAAATCGGAGAGACGTGTCTGTCAGTCGAAAATGACACGTCGATATCAGATGCATAGATTCAGCATCACTTAGCGTGTGTCAAAATATGTCTCGCTTCAATCCACTCGTATGTTTCACTTGAAATTCATGTGAATTGATGGCAGCCATTAACGTTTTTTAAATATCTTTGTTGTGTTGAGAGTTAGGTTTCCATTTATTTTACGACTGTAATTGTGAATGCTTTGGTATAAGTATGCGATTGCGATTCGGGAGTCCGGGATTTGACTCTTATTTGATTGTAAATAAATTTTATGTGGGTAATCCGTATTAAAAGAACGATCTAGAAGTCCAGAGTTTGATTCCCGGGCCGGGTATATGTTTAATTCGGTTATAAGTATTGTAAGGGAATTTCGTAACTTTCGACGTAAACAAGTGACGTAAACGTAAGTGATTATAAAGTCTAGAGAAAAAGCAATTTAAGATTTATTTTACTGCTAAATATTATAACACAATTTGTTGGAATGCCCTAAAATATTTTGTCGCGTCATGTTCGAGCCAATATCCTCGCCTCGTTTCGCTGACGGGGATATGACGTCATATCCTACCTCTCCTGCTTTACAATAAGACTACTTACCTTTAGTATTACACCTTTAGTTAAGCAAATATAAAATTATTTTAAAAGAGGCACATCAAAGTTACGGTAATTGAAGTATAGTTGTTTCCCGCAACTTCCTTTGCGAAACCTCAAAAGGAATATTCTTTTCCCATTTTTTGCCACATTGCTGCTCCGCTCCTATTGGTCGTAGCGCGATGATGTATAGCTTATAGTCTTACTCAATAAATGGGCTAATTAACAGTGATTTTCAAATCGGACCAGTTGTTCCTGAGATTTAAATTTGTCAAGTTTTTGTTAGTATTGAAGAAGTCGTGATGGCCTCGAGGTTTAGGCACGCGGTCGAGAATCTCGACGGTCGCGGGTTCAAACCCCAGGCACACACCTCTGACTTTTCCAAGTTATGTGTGTATTCACAATGATTTATCACGTACTTTAACGGTGAAGGAAAACATCGTGATGAAACCTGCACACCTAAAACTTCTTAGGAATTTCTTAAGTGTGTAGTCCGCCAACCCGCACTAGGCCAGTGTGGTGGACTAAGGCCTAAACCCTCTCAATGGTAGAGGAGGCCCGTGCCCAGCAGTGGGACGTATATGGGCTGATGATGAATGAATGATGAATGAATTGTTAGTATTGATACATCCTAAAATCATAATACAGGTGTATGGACGCAACTGAACAAATATTTATAGAATTTAGGATAAATGTGTAACAAATTAATGAATATTGGATGCACAGAGTATTATTTATGTGTTATATATTGGCATATCTTAATGTGGACATAACCATACAAATATTTATATAGATTGGTATAAATGTGTTACAAATAAATTAATATATTTTTCTGCTGTAACTATGATAAATCCAATTTTCGTTTATATCACAAGCCACCATTCATATAAATTGCCATTCATAAATCTATATGTCACAATTTATGTCTTCTTTTCCAGGAAATCTCCGAACGAAAATCGAGAAATGAAAATGATATAACGTTGAACCGGTATTGAAGTGCGCGAGACATATTTGTGACGTCAGTGTAGTGGTGTGATGGTGTGATTCTGTGTCCGAACACGAGATGGCGCTGAAGGCTGTATCGTTTGTGTTGGTGGTCATCGCCTGCCATGCTGTGGCTGCTGAAAGAGGTGAGTCAGATTTTAAATTTAGAATTTTCTAGGACCGAGTTGTAGTTTTAAATGAAAAATGAGACTGTGGCATTCGATTTGCAACATGTACGCGAACTTTTCTGCAAACATGATACGAAAGGATAACGACTTTCGGTATTTTAATAGCGCTATTGATAAGTTTATTATTGCAATGAATTGGTTCCATTTATAGGTATGTGTCTATTTGATTATATTTTATTGAAATCGTGATAATGCATAGCATTGACTTCCATTAACTTTTAAATCAATTAAAAGCTATATATTATTGTGTAACCGTTGTGTATATATCGTGTTCTTGTTTAAAAAACAAAGATGTCGTGATAACACTATAGTGACACACGCAAATTTCACTTTCTAAGATAAACCTTGGTTTAATGCTAGATACAAAAAATCTAAATCATAAGTTGTGAGATAGACATGTTGTTGTGTTCTTTTAGTCTTCACAATATTTGAAAGACGTTGTATCGCCGGTAAGGTCATTTAACTTTCCAAGTAAAAGAGTCATTAAAGCTACATTTTTGACAGCTCCATGGCGCAGTTGGATAGATACCAGCTTGCGAAACGAGTGGCCGTGGGTTCGATCCCCACACCGAGACAAATGCTTGTGTGATCCCAAATATTTTTTTCTGGTCTAGGTATTTGTGAGACCGAAAAGTCTCTCGTAGTTTTTCATACCCACGACACAGAACTTTTATCCTAGTGTGGAGCAGAACTATGTGTGTGACTGTTGGGTTTATTAATTTATTTATAAATAACATACATACATAACCTCACGCCTGTTAATATCGAAGGGGTAGGCAGAGTTGCATTTCTGCACCCACATTTCGCCAGTATGTAACAATCCCACGTATTGGGGACGAGCCTATTGCCGTGTTCAGAATTCCAAACTCTGTGCTGCTACTGAGAATTTCCTAATAGAAAAACCCAATAACACTTTGCCCGACCCAGGAAACGAACCCAGGACCTCTAGATCGCACGGCTCATACTTGTGCCGCGAGACCACGAGGCAATCTATAATATTCTTCATAAATCGTTAATCGTCCTTCCTGCATTCATGTGCCCAAAAATATACCTGCAAGTCAAGTTTGATCACGGCATATGTGTTTGAGATGTATAAATTTCATATAAGCTAATGAGATGTCAGGGTCGTAGCTTGTGACACTCAATATGTCTGCCTACCTCTTTGAGATTCAGGCGGGAATGTGTATATAGGTATGTATGTAAAATAATACCTAAATTTAAGCCCGCTACCTTTACGAAACTAATAGCCAAATGTCAACGGAAGCGCGCCTAAATTGAGTTGGAACAAAAATGACAAAACCAAACCGTCAGTTTGAAACCGAGAACAAAAACTAGTGTTACCGACTCGTAGAGCGGCGTTTTGACGTTGCCGTTAATGTTTGGCGTTTAAAAATACGCTAATAATTGCTACTTTTATATTATACGAAAAACAAAATGTATTATCTCTAACAGCTACGTGGCATAGTTGGCTAGACACCAGATTGAAAATTTCGTTATTTGTCATATTGTAACAATCTTGGTAGGAATACCACATCATCATCAGCCCAAATACGTCCCACTGCTGGACACGGGCCTCCTCTACAACTGAGAGGGTTTAGGCCTTAGTCCACCACGCTGGCCTAGTGCGGTTTGGCGGACTACACTTCTAGGAAATTCTGATGAACTTTTAGGTGTGCAGGTTTCATCACGATGTTTTCCTTCACCGTTAAAGCAAGTGATAATTCATTGTGAATACACACATAACTTCGAAAAGTCAGAGGTGTGTGCCTGGGGTTTGAACCCACGACCGTCGAGATTTTCGACCGCGCGCCTAAACCTCGAGGCCATCACTGCTTACTGCATCACACTTTTCTATTATACGAAAAAAAAAATGATTATCTCTAACAGCCACGTGGCACAGTTGGCTAGACACCAGATTGAAAATTTCGTTATTTGTCATATTGTAACAATCTTGGTAAAAATACCAAATGCATAGTCTAAAAACTCCCATCTATATTAGAACTACACGCAATCTTTAAAAGCCTATTAGTTAGGTTTCCTATAATAGCCTTATCTTCCCATTCCGGTACATTGTCCCATTATCTCGGAGCAGTTAAAACGCCAGACTGTGTCGGGCCCAATCAGCCGGCTGTAGTTGCCGTGACGGGAGCTTAAAAGCTTTCGGGGATTTTTTAGCGCTAACTGTATCGGAGTTTCGTACTCAGACTCTGGACTTGATTAAATTGAAAAATACCCCTGAAAGGGATGGCAGAGGTGCATTTCTGCCAGTATATGTTCCTAAGCAATTTTCTATTTTGCTGTTCGACTGATTTTGACTTTTGGCATAGACCTTGAGAAATGGAATAAGCTGTCTTTTTTCTCAAGTTCAGTTTCCGTACCGCGGTAATTCTTATGTGATTTATAAATTTTTGCTTCGGGTTTATGTGTGAGGGCGAAAAGTCCCTCATAGGTTCTGATGTCTAATTAATTTAGGTTAATTAAAATATCTTAAATAATATTATGAGTTAAAAAAATCATAATAAATCAATATCATTCACTTTTCTATCTCTACCTTTAGCTTTTAATTATTCAACGTATTCATCATCATTTGGCAATCCAATTACCTAGCTTTGTGCAAAAAAATTCAACTACAGTAATACGAACTAGGCAATTTTTTGTCTCCAAAAAGTAGCCAAGTCCACAGCATATAGTTAAGTGAACATTGATACACTAGGGCGGCGGACAGCGTCCCATCCTATTAGTTTCGTCCGACGACCATTGTTTCAATATTCTACACTATGTTGTAACCGCGGCTTTGCTCAGTCTTATCACATTAGACTAATATACTAACGCCTGTTTGCCGGAGGTATAGACATAATAACTGCATCCATGTTATGCCAGTTGAAAGAATAACAGTTTTAGGCTGAAACATTATATTTACAAGTTTGAAAAGGTGTTGCGTAAGTTTGAGAGAATTATTCTATTTCTCTTTCAAGAAAAAAAATGTTTTTTTTTTTCGTTAGAAAATTCTCAGTTGATACGTGAAGTATGTTATGTACTCGTATATGAGTGGTTTTCTTGACAATCTCAGTAATATTTTGCTCAACCTTGGAATTTAATCCACAACTCTTGATCGCACACCGCACAGGTCTTATACTGTGATATAGTTACATAATATATCCTCTTGATAGAAATATTTCAAATTTAGAAAAAACCTTGCTATTATGTTGGCATTAAATTCATGAGCAAATTACTCCAAAAACTTGACAGATATGGAGATTTTTTTCATAATTTTCATCCATAAATAAAATTAGTTATAAAAACGTCCCAAGAACATATTAAATTTACACTGGCCGCGCCCGTCGCTGCCAATAAGCGGCCATATTAAATAATTTCGTAATGGCGACTGCTCGGACCTGGAGTTGCAAATGTTTTACATCACATTATGTAATATGTAGAAAGTATTGATGACTTCGAGGTTTAGGCGATCGAGAAACTCGCCACACGCTTCAGGTTTTTTGATGTTATGTGTGTATTCACAATGAAGTATACTTAAACGGTGAAGGTAAACATTGTAAAGATACAAGCACACCTAAAAGTTTTTTGGAATTCCTGGTGGACTAAAACCTACTCAGTGGTAGAGGAGGCCCGTGACCAGCAGTGGGGCGTATATAGGCAGAGGATATGAATGAGAAATAGCCCTCATTATATTATATTTTGATACCTACACAGATGTTGTAAATGACAAAATATAGATACCACCAGCGCCTCTTCTGACAAACTCGTAAACAATTTTAGTCTATGGTTATCTTATTTAAATAAATCATTCGTTTCCAAATGTCAGTTAAAACATGTTGTTATATTACAATAGGTACTCACGCTAGTATCCTTCAAGGGGTAGGTTGAGCGGAATTTTGACACCCTACTGTGTTCTAAGTCCAATGTAATAGGGGGAAAGCCTTTTGCCGTTTTTCGGAAGTATGTCTATATATCTATGCTGCTACTGAGAATGTACTAATTGAAATGAAATGAAATAATATTTATTGAAACTATAAAAAAGTTAAATATATCACTTAGATTCAGTCATTTCAAAATTTAGTTTACCACCCTGTTCGGAAGGCAGTTATCACTAGAGAAGAATCGGCAAGAAACGCTAGTGTTGCTCTTCTTTTCTATTGAAAAACCTAATGACCGTTTGCTTGACCTGGTAACTTGGGACGATTCACACTTGCCACTTATCGTCGTTCATCAAAAAATCTGTACCACACGTGAATAGGCAATTCTAAATCACACATGAAATCCAAGCCCTTTCAACCGTCAACCCTCACCCTTTCCGATAAAATACATTTGCCTAATTTCATTCGCCCGCGGCTCTGCAGGCCCATAAGCCCGTTTCGCCATAGGGTTAATCTGTCACCGGCAGAATTAATAAATAAGATGAGGAAATGGAAAACAATCGCAGCTCCCGGCCAAATGTTATTAAACGTGGCAGATATTCAGTGATTTAACGAACGCACGGAGCTTAGGTCGAATGCAATTTATGAAATGACTACCCCAATTTTACTTTACAATTTACGCGAAAACGTGCGTAGCGTTGGCAAGCGAATTATTTATCTTTCGTACATTTTTTGTATTAGACTGCCATCTCGCGGTTCATTTCCATGTGTTTTAGAGGTCCCGGGTTCAAATCCCTGATTGGGTTATTGAGTTTTTTCATTACAAAATTCTCAATAGCAGCATGCAGTCTTGTAAATTGCCCGAAATATGTATTTTAGAAACTAAAGACAATTATTTTTTCTTCAGTAGGTGGAATTCTACCTACCCTTTGTATCTTGTAAACCTACGTTTTTTTTTTTAATATGTCATCTTTCCTTTTACCTTTAATTAGGAATCGTGTGCCCTGTTCAAAGTTGTGTATCGGGATCTGTAAATATATAGACCTCTGCGGTACAAGCCACGTTTAGTGCAGAGGTCAATGTATACTTTTTAGTACTTGCTTAGATATGTATGTTGTAATGAAATGAAATGAAATTGGTAATAAATAAATGTATAATTATTATTATTACTTACATTTACGACACGGTAAGCGAATAAGCATTATCTGTTATGAGAGACACTTTAGCGTTAAAAACGATCTCAAAAGTCAAAGCTGGATTTGAATTTTCAACCAACCCATTCAGCTGAGACATCAAATTATAATGATCATAATTTACTAAAAAGGCTATTAACTCTCCATTACTACATTATAATTGAATTAATGTAGCTGAGTTGAATACGCACATTAATCGTTTGTACAGTATTTGGAGATGTTTAAATAAAAATGCCGGCGTTGCTTCACTTTCAAAATTGCTTTATTCCTTTGTAAATGGTTCCGGTAAGGATCCCTTCGTTAAGAAAATAGCTAGCTTTAATTTTGTGGCGATGCAAAAATATCAAGGAAGGAATTATTCTCTTCGATTGTCAGTTACAGTATTGTACTCTCTCGTAGTCTCGCGGCATAAGTATTAGCCGTGCGATCTAAAGGTTTGGTGTTCGATACCAGGGTTGAGCAAGGTTTTATTGGGTGTTTCCATAAGAAAAAAACGGCATTTGGCTCGCTTCCTATTAACAGGATTTATAAATGGCGTAACATGTGTATGTCGGCTTTTAACTATTAAGTTAAATTGGCTTTGATTCTACACCAGGGAGCTATGTTTTAAGCTATTCTTTATACGGAGGTATTCTAATGTCTAACTCGCACTAGGCTAGCGTGGTGAACTAAGGCCTAAACCCTCTCAGTTGTAGAGGAGGCTCTTGCCCAGCAGTGGGACGTATATGGGCTGATGATGATGATTCTATCGTCTTCTAAAATTTATCGAGAATAACACTTTATCTATTACACACCAATTGCTAGTCCATTCTGTTGAAATAACTAGACTCTAATAAGACTTTTTTTTACCATATAATAGGAAAACTAAATCTTCTTAAGAAAATTTTGAAAATGTGTGAAAAGCCCTGCACAAAATTTCCCCGCGTCAATTCTTCTGTCGGTACTTTAGGGCTCGTGATGCGTTATTGCCTCGAGCCCGGGGTTGTGACTTCGAATCATATGTTTTATTTATTAAATTTACCAAATATTCCGGTCGTTTGGGGTAATTTCCACCCTTGTTGTATCCTCGCGTGTTTTGCTTTTTTTCTGGGTAAACGGGGTTTTCGTAATATTGTTATTTTAGTATTGTTTGTATGATGAGTCCGAGGTTTGATGCTCTCATGAATTATAACAATTTAAAGACGGTTTTTCTTGTAATTATTATAAACTTTTTAATCACGTTTTCATAGTGTAAATTGTCGAAATTATTACATCCTGGGTACAAAGTGAGAACCAAAATCTTTTGCAAGTTATGTAAGACTCTAAAATCGCAGCTGACGAACTTGAGTCTGACACTTCTGCTGACCTTTTCAAAGGTACAGGCGTTGGTGTACTTTGCACTAACCTTTCACCTTGAAACCGTGTTGACCCTAAAAAATATTTTTCTAGAAATAATCTAGTTATTTGTAAAGATACAAGTCAAGCCGCGAACAGTAAGCCAGGATAATTCCCAAAAACATAAATTCAAAGCTCGTGTAACAAAGAACAGATCAAATATTATTAAAGCCAAAACGCATGATCTTAGACCAAATATTAACTAAGATTAAGTGAGTCGGTTCATAGATAAAGATCTAGAATGTTCAAGACGGTACATTAAATCTTGCTTATATACGGTCACCAGTGGCGGTACTTCCATAGAATACCAAAAGCGTTACAAGTTAATTTTGTAATGTCTAGTTTATAATTGGTTATTGTGGGGTCAGTCATTCTCATTTATATGTCAAATTGATTCTTTTAAATAATGATTTAAAACTTAAAGATTATTATTCGGAGTTTTGTAAGGAAAACTGGCCTTTTGGGCTTCTATGGAAGTACCGCCACCAGGTCATGTCTGCATCTCTGAAGGTGTAGGTGAAGTTATTAACTGCACTACATTTTACTAATTGTGTTTTAAGTCCCACGTATTACGTTACTTGTGGGCGAGTTTTTTTGCCATTTTTACCGGCACGTTTCCAGATTTTTAGCTGCTACCGACAATTTCCTAATGGAATAACCCAACGCTTTGCGCGTACCAAGAACCGAACCTTTTAAGTTACACATTATAACTTTCTCGCAAGACCACATTAGAAAAATTGCTGTTTGTGTCTGGAATTTGAACCTGCGACCGCTATTTTGTCTTATTCCCGGGCCCCACCACGGCTAAGTCGGTTCTACATCTAGTTATTCTATGTCTGTACAAGCGCTAAGCTACGTCTTGTTAATCAATGTCGGTTCTACAGCTAGTTAGTCTATGTGTATAGTTGCGCGAAGTAAATCAAAGGTTTACCAAGTGCGTCGGAGTTTTGTTTGCGGTCCCTTTGATCTCCGACCCGGGGTTAGCTGTTTATGATATTGTTTACATTCCCCTCAATATAACTTTGGATTAACTCCGTTTGATTTGCAATACTAAAAATTGTGTTTGGAATAACTTGGAAGTGTCTTACTTGGGTTCGAGTTTTCTTGTAAAGATGTTTAAGATTTGATTAATCGAATTATTTGCTTTGTCCTTGTTCATGGATTGGGTATATTTTTTTGTTATGAAATACTAAATAGTTCAGTTGAAAACTCGAAAAGCGGCAATTGAATGGTGAATGCTCTGAAGAATTGTTTAAGCTTGTCCCATCCCCTCCTTTCCTCACCAGAACCACGCGTGCTGGCATGCGAAGCCACAGCTTTGTGGTCACAACATCCGCGGCTCGAACCAAAAAGTTCGCCAACTCTTACCTTTGCCGCACCATCAAGCTGTGGAATAGTTTGCCGGCTCTCGTGTTCCCTCCTTCCTATGATCCTGGATCCTTTAAGCGAAGCGTGAAGAAGCATTTGTGCATATCGTTTCTCGCTGGTCGGTATTATTTTTTTGGACTCCACTGTGCTTACCATCAGGTACAGTGGAGACACTTTGCCGTGCCAGTATAAAAAAAAAAATTGACTCACCTGTGTAGTTTATCTGTATGTATATAATAATATAATATATATATTTCAATAAATCTAAAGAGAAAAGTCTTGATAGCTTCGAGGTTTAGAGGCGCGGTCGAGAATTTTGGCCGTCGCGAGTTCAAACCACAGGCACACCTCTGACTTTTCGAAGTTATGTGTATTCACAATGAACTACCACATACTTTAACGGTGAAGGAAAACATCGTGAGAAAAGCTGCACACCTAAAACACACTACCGGGCTGTTAAAATTATCTCAATCTTGTAGCGGGGTTGCCCAGCTGTGGGACGTATGACCCATTTAGATAGTATGATATAAAACACTAACACTTTTATGTCGTCAACAACCGTACTTGACAATCTACCTCTTGTCTAAAAGGGTCTCCTGTGAGTCCCAAAGGAAACCCCCAATGTATACTATTTGTTAGCTACTAAGTCCCGGGTCCCTACGACCTCAATTCGATTCTGTGAAACAAAATAAATTACCTTTATATTTTTGTAGTCCATTGACTTTCAATAGAATAATTTCAAAATTGATCTGTAAGAAACTAAATGCATATTGTATTACATTCTCACGCCTGTATTTCCTAAAGGTGTAGGCAGAGGTGCATTTCTGTGACAACATTTCGCAAGGTATTTAGCAGTCCTACTCAATAGGAGGCGAGCCTATTGCCGTTTTTCGGAAACAATTCTAGACTCCGTATTGCTAATGAGTATTTCTTAATGGAAATATAACATATAACATATAAAAACGTTAATTTATTGGTTTAATGAAATATCATGCATTTTATAGATAAGAAAGCATCTTGACATTTTTATTTGATAGAATATCATACTGACATAGTTTTCATAATTTCATCACTCCAACATTAATATTAATAACTGCCAACCATTCAAACACAAAATACCCAAACAGTGACGGAAGTGGCCGAATTCTCTCAATTTAATACACAAAGTACAATCACAAAACGTAAACAATAGTGGTTGGATCGATCCCATTGTGGCGCTTACAGAAATACCCACAGCGGGCCGCGGACGCCCTCCGACGACCTTTTTCGTGTATCGTAAATAAACCAGGATTAGTGGCCGGTATATGGACAGCTTTAGAACTGGTTTTGTCAATAAAATATTATGTACTCATATGTATAGGACTAGTTTAACTTAGCCTTCAACTCGACGCTCCACCGGCCCACTGTGTCACACACCACGCTCCCTGTACGTGGTCTCACAACACTCGCTCCTGAGCTCTCATACACTAGCAGCCTTCAGCTCGTCGCTCCACCGGCCCACTGTGTCACACACCACGCTCCCAGTACGTGGTCTCACAACACTCGCTCCTGAGCTCTCATACACTAGCAGCCTTCAGCTCGTCGCTCCACCGGCCCACTGTGTCACACACCACGCTCCCTGTACGTGGTCTCACAACACTCGCTCCTGAGCTCTCATACACTAGCAGCCTTCAGCTCGTCGCTCCACCGGCCCACTGTGTCACACACCACGCTCCCTGTACGTGGTCTCACAACACTCGCTCCTGAGCTCTCATACACTAACAGCCTTCAGCTCGTCGCTCCACCGGCCCACTGTGTCACACACCACGCTCCCTGTACGTGGTCTCACAACACTCGCTCCTGAGCTCTCATACACTAACAGCCTTCAGCTCGTCGCTCCACCGGCCCACTGTGTCACACACCACGCTCCCTGTACGTGGTTTCACAACACTCGCTCCTGAGCTCTCATACATTAGCAGCCAGCTCGTCGCTCCACCGGCCCACTGTGTCACACACCACGCTCCCTGTACGTGGTTTCACAACACTCGCTCCTGAGCTCTCATACACTAGCAGCCTTCAGCTCGTCGCTCCACCGGCCCACTGTGTCACACACCACGCTCCCTGTACGTGGTTTCACAACACTCGCTCCTGAGCTCTCATACACTAGCAGCCTTCAGCTCGTCGCTCCACCGGCCCACTGTGTCACACACCACGCTCCCTGTACGTGGTCCCACAACACTCATTAGGATTCAATCCTTGAAATTATACAGAGTTCATATTGTGGCAAATTACCGGGAGCACTAACAATAGTTTATGAGTTCATAAACAACGTTTTGGAATAACAGTAACCGATACCGTAAATAGTTGTTATAACCGTTTTCCCATAGCTATTTATCGGTATTAACATGTTATTTGGCAGCAGCGCTCGCAAGAAGTTTATTAGCGACGGGAATTCCTCTTTGTTTCGGATCAAAGGCGATGTTTCCACGTTGCTGTTTAAAATATTTCTTTTGTATACATCCTGTAATAGAGTTGAGGGTTGAAGGAGGGTTGTTTGTGAGGAATACTTCGGTAATTATGTCTGCTTTCGTCTCTCTAATACGATATACCAGATTTAACACTATTTACACTTAAGTACTATTTTTTTAGATTTACATCTTTTTAGTAGACATGTACATATGTATGCGAGTATGTACATATATGTTTGATCTACACTATAAGTTTTTTTACACCAATCATGCTTCATCTCTCCATCATCCTAAGGTAGAGAATGTCGCAGGCTTTAAGTCCGCCTATATTATACAGTTTTGTATATGAAGCCTAAGGTAGACTGTTAGAGAATCCCGTAGGCATGAAGTCCGCCTATGTACAGTTTTGTATATATAGCTTTATAAATAAATAAAATCCTTGACCTTTAATTTTTAAAGATAAATAGACTGTTTTCCAACTTTCAGTCAGTTAAGGCACAATATCCAATTGATTTATGACAAAAGTCCCCTCAAAAATCCCCCAATTAATACGCATTTATTTAAACAGAATGGAACAAGACCCTACCATTGTTTTAAGCCCAAAATCAAGCAAAATTAAACGGAATAGAAACGCATTAAGTAGCAATATAAGGGAGAAAAAAAATCCTAAGGAAACTACCCCATCTGTAAGGTAATTTCAACGATTCGGGGGTGTCTCAATACTAGTAATGTTCCACTCGATATCTGAGGGGTTATGGCGCCCTCGACGGATGCTTTAATCCCGGACAAGATTGATGGAAGTGGGCGAGGGTATTGGGAAATTAGTGGCCATTTATTCTTTCGAGTAGTATGAGTGTTGGGAATGAGTAAATTGAGTCGGCGATTTTTTAAGGGCAAAGTAATGGTAAAACTGGTAAATGTGGTGATTAGAGAAAAGATAAGAGCTACATATCAGTGGCGGTACTTCCATAGAAGCCCAAAAGCCCATCTTGCCTTACAAAATTCCGAATAATGATCTTTAAGTTTTAAATCTTTATTTAACTAAAGCAATTTGACATATAAATGAGAATATCCTGCCCCCACAGTAAACAATTATAAACTAGACATTACAAATTAACGAGTAACGCTTTTGGGCTTCTATGGAAGTACCGCCACTGCTACATATCATTGAAACACCCCCACAACTCGCTAATCACTCGGTATATTCCATTATGCCTGGTTGTCTGGAAGAGATCGCTGTAAGCGATAAGACCGCTTATTGTCCACTTTATTAAAGTTGTTTTTGTGTATTTGTTTGTTTGTTTAAATGGTGCACAATAAAGTGTTTTTTATCTTTTTTACCTTTAAAGGTATATTGACTACGAATTGATAGGTTTTAGAGTTTACAGCGTATACATTACTGCTACAAGTTTATTTAATGTAACCTGCTAAGCTGATAAGGACTGCCTACTCGTAATAGTGTAAGGAAAACCCATAATGGTTTTTTTTGGTTTGAAATTTGAGGCGCCCACCTCAGACTGACTGATGCAATAAAACAAAATTGAGTTCTTTAAGAGAAATCCACCAATCAGTCCAAGGTTAATCTAGCGGACTACAGTCATAAGTCTTTCAAGAACATAGGAACCCTATAAAGAGCAGTAGAATTTTTAATGCCTTATAATATTCGTATTTTTTTGGATTTAAACATTCTTAAACTAGACAAACCAAGAAATAGTCCTGAAAAGACACAAATAATCTCAATTATAGTTTCATCTCCCACCTGTTATAGCGTGAAAATAGACATAAACGTCCCACTCCCCTAAATATAGGGGTGCCATTCTAGCCACGTAAGCATGGGGTGCCAAAGTATTCATCCAACAAAGTAAATTCGCTCCCCATCAGCGTACCGAATGTTTATCTACCACATACATTGACGCTTTTGATTGGAAATAAATTGAACACTTGCTAATGTAAACGGTGATGTATTAGGTATTTGGTTGTGCAATAAAGTAAAATTTGGATTGATTAAATTATTATGTTCAAACAGTATCGAAAAAATGATCGATATAATATTTTTATAGAAAACTGAGAAAATGCCAAAGCTTTTCTGTATTTCGTTCGCTGCATTTTGATGATACTAGGATTTTTTTATGGAAAAATCCAACAACGCTTTGCCCATCCCGGGAGACGAACCCAAGACCACTGTATAGAGCACACACTTGTGTCGTAAAACTACGAGGCATTTGTCTAGGCTTTGCATTTTGTAATCAATAATGTGTCTAAGATGTTTCTTCCACTGATCTGGTCGTCTGTCACACAGTAGCGTCTTAAATAACAATAATTTCAATACGGGAAGCATTCATGTTAATGATTATTTTTATTCATTATATTTCATGTTATGAACTCATCGAAGTTATGTGTGAATACACACGAATGTGAAATGAATTATGAATACACACACAACTTCGAAAAGTCAGACATTTTGTCTCGACCGCTCCTTTTAATCTCGTCGTATTTATAGTATTCGGATAGGGCGGAATCACTGTGTAGATTGTGACGTTTACACAACAGTATCAGTGACGAGTAAATAAATAATATTGCATTATAATAACTGCGTTTACTACTTCGTTCGTCCTAGGCTTGAAATCTGGACGTCTAGGTTCGATTCCAGGATCGGGCCAAGTGTTATTTCTCATAAGTTAATTCTTAACAACAGCGCGGAGTTTTATTTTAACCCGTGGAGAAATAAGTTCACTCTCTTTTGAGTCAAATTCAGAAGAAGGTAGATGAAAAAATACACCTCACCTATCCATACAAAAATCCAAGTATAATTGTCTCCACAAGACATTCATAAATGTGACGTCACTTCTCCATATTTAATAAAGTGTGCTCGGTGTGACAGACGGCCGCTATCAAATATTCTCGAGCTATACGTCATTCCCGATATGCGTTTAGTATCGGGACGGAAATTTACGAGCTGTGTCGTTAAAGTCAATAATTTTTATCTCAGTTATGATTCTGAATAGATGTGCTTTATGACTGGTGTATTCCACATAAAATTATATAGAAATTTCTTCATGGAAGTAGTGATGGCCTCGAGGATTTGGCGCACGGTCGAGAATCCCGGAGGTCGCGGGTTCAAACCCCAGGCACACACCTCTGACTTTCACAAGTTATGTGTGTATGCAGAATTAATTATCACGTACTTTAACGATGAAGGAAAATATCGTGAGGAAACCTTCACTGCAAAAAAATCTTAGGAATTTAATAGGAATCTAGGCCAGTGTGGTGGACTAAGGCTAAAACCCTCTCAGTTGTAGAGGAGGCCCGTGCCCAGCATTGGGACGTATTTGGGCTGATGATGATGATGTGATATTTATTCATGGTTCGTGAACAGCGTCTGTAAATAACGTTATAGATATGTAAATAAATACATAAGCTTGTATCACAAATATAATTAAACATAATTATATTGACATAATTGTATAGTCTATGTAGTGTTTGTATACTTGTCTCGGGAGCACGGGTAGTGGGGGACTCAGTCTTGTGCGAGCCGGTGGCGAGAGCGGACGTGTTACCCTGACTGCTGGTGACGTAACGAGCCAATACTTTACCCTTGTGAAGGCACGAGTACTACAATGATGATGAAAAATAAGATAATTTTGGTCATAAAAGCATCAATATTTTTATTTCTTCTTGGGGATTTTTTAATGCCATTGTGTTGGTCATCGCTTTAACTATGACCTGTCTGGAAGTCGTGATGGCCTCGAGGTTTGGGCACGCGGTCGAGAATCTCGACGGTCGCGGGTTCAAACCCCAGGCACACACCTCTGACTTTTTGAAGTTATGTGTGTATTCACAATGAATTATCACGTAGGAAAACATCGTGATGAAACCTGCACACCTAAAAGTTCTTAGAAATTTATTAGGTGTGTAGTCTGCCAACCCGCACTAGGCCAGCGTGGTGGACTAAGGCCTAAACCCTCTCAATGGTAAAGGAGGCCCGTGCCCAGCAGTGGGACGTATATGGGCTGATGATGATGATGATGATGACCTGTCTTAGTTCTCGATCACGGTCTTTTTACACCCTGTATTATCCAATGATACCAAAACGATATTCGTGTTCGCCTAGATCGGCCACTATTTATTACTGTTTATAATTCGCTTTAAAGACATCTTGTAATAAAATGGGTGCACATCAGTGTGTATACTCCCCGCTTAGACAGGTCGATGTAAGGGTCGGATAGTGAACTATAATTGAATTGTCGCTCTCCAGTTAACGCCCTGTTTTGTGCGTTCTGCACTTACCAGTAACATCCGGTTTGCTTCTATGCCTACAAAGGTATAGACTAAATATTCTTTATTCTGTGATAAATAACAGCAATATGAAATGAAATGAAATGAAATTAAATATTATTTATTGAATCTATAAAATGTCAAATACATCACTTAGATTCAGTCATTAAAAATTTACCACCCTGTTCGGAAGGCAGTCATCACTAGAGAAGAACGGGCAAGAACTTCTAGTGTCTCTAGTCTAATAAATTATTTCTTGGACATAACATAGACATACATAGATTATGAAATATGACAGATTTCTCACTCTTCTGCACTAGTAAAGACTATGTTGCAGAAGTCAGTGTCGCGCAGTGTCATTTACATTATGTTGAGCTCTAGTAAATTAACTATAATTAAAATAAAATTTAGTCAAAACGAAAAAATTGTAATGTTTAAAAAAACTTGCTTTAATATTATTATTTTGTGTATGTTAGTGTGCGTGTGTGTGAGAGAGTGTGTAATAATCTTATAGAAGATGTTTTAAATGGTGAAATGTCAAAAAATTACGGGACGTATTTGAGCTGTTGATGATGATGATGATGTACACTTGGAAACAATTATCAAAACAAAAATCCAAAAAAAATTAGTCACAAATAAATTACATTCATTGTTGCAATGATACATTGATAATAATTTTAATAATATCCTTAGAATTAAATCTAAGTGTTACTACGTCCTTAAACTTGGGATAGTTTTTTTATAAAAGCATTAACATCCGTAAAAGATTTATAGATTCTGTAAATACAACGTTTTAAAACAAAACTGAACGAACTTTAGACCTTTGTCCCTTGTTTAAAATAAATGAGCAGTCCTCCATCAAGTTAAAGTTTAATAACATGAAAGTAATTAATCCATAAAACACATCCCCCATTAAATGGGGACATAAAAAATCTCGTTAAACGCAAGTGCACCCCTGCACATATATTACGAATTTATTCGTTTAAATCGAATTATCTCGGTCTAACGCATTCGGTATAAGGGGAGGCTTCATCGTTCATTCTGCTGATCGGCATTTCATCTTAAACAGATGTGTTGCAAATAAATCTCTGATGTAGGAGATTTGATGGATTATAAAGAGATTGAGAATGGAATAAACGGGTTGCTTTATTTGCCTGAATGGATAGTTAGCCTTAAGGGCTTAGGTTCGTTAAAATATAGTGACTTATATAAAGTTTTTTGCATGTTTGCTCTCATCATCCACTGCTTTTAAAAAAAAAAATACGAGTTTGCTGCGAGAGTGCCTCGTGGTCTCGCGGTACAAGTATGTGCCGAGCGATCTAGAGGTCCTGGGTTCGATTCCCGGGTCGGGCAAAGTATTATTGGGTTTTTTCATTAGGAAATTCTCAGTAACAGCACGGAGTCTGGAATTGTGCCCGAAAAACGGCAATGGGCTCGCTCCCTATTACGTGGGACTGATACATACCTGGCGAAATGTGGGTGCAGAAATGCACTTCTGTCTACCCCTTCGGGGAATACAGGCGTGAGTTTATGTATGTATGTATGTAAAAATACGAGTTTGTCAGAAGATGGCGCTGGTGGTATCTATATTTTGCCATTTATAACATCTACATATGTACCTATGTATCAAACTATGTAATGAGATGATGGCTATTTCTCATTCATAATCATCAGCCTATATACGTCCCACTGCTGGGATCGGGTCTTCTCTACAACTGAGAGGGTTTAGGCCTTAGTCCATCACGCTGGACTAGTGCGGGTAGGTGGACTACACACCTAAAAAAATCCTAAGACCTTTTAGGTGTGCCAGTTTCCTCACGATGTTTTCTTTCACCGTTAAAGTCCGTGAATACACACGTAACTTCGAAAATTTTGAGGTGTGTGCCTGGGGTTTGAACCCGCGATTGCCGAGATTTTTGGACCTCGAACCTTAAGCCCATCACGATTTATGAGAGGTTACGTAATGTAAGTTTATATATTACAGAAAAACTAAGAAGAGATATAAAAACATTGGTATTTTTACCCCATTTCCGTTCAATTTCCAAAGCCAACACTTTAAACACATAATCTCGGTACATAATGGATACTTCCCATTTCCTTAATTTATTCGATCATTTCACACACGAAGCTCGCGAAAAGCAATGAAAGAGGAACATAATTCCTCCCCTTAAATACGGATGTTTCAATTTGAACATTATTGTATCATCTCCTTTATAACGTTGGGGGTAAAATTATCTTTGCGAGTATATCTTTATTACACCCTATGGTTGTTTTAGCGGGAGGGAGATAGAAGAATATGTTAAATGCGAGAAAGAAGAGGATGGATGTAGTGCTCCGAGTATTGATATTTGGGAATGCTTTCTTTTTGGTATTGTCTTACTTAGGAATCGCTTTATCACTTAATCTTATTGCTTTGGGAAATCTCGTTACAGTCTGTAATCACGAAAAGTCATTTAGATTTGGTGTTTAATTAATTTGGTGGTACTGTTAATGTTCTTGTTTGTAGGACATAATCTATACAAATAAATAAAATGTGAGTGTCTGTTTGTAATATTGACATAACCACTTTTTAATAAATGCATGTGGATGTACACGGTACATATACCAAAGTAAGGTTTTTTACAATTTTTTTCTGTTTGTCTGTCTGTCTGTTTGTTCCGACTAATCTCTGAAACGGGTGGACCAATTTTAACGGGACTTTCACTGGCAGATAGCTGATGTAATAAGGAGTAACTTAAGTTTACAAAAAAAAACCAATTAAGAACTAATTCGGTCCAGTTTGATTGGAACAAATTTATTGTGACAGTTAAACGTACAAATAGAAAGTCAGTGTTCCAATAAGGGTTCTGTTTTAAACCACACAAAGAAAAGACATAGTTATGAAAAACGATAAATAACCTTCGACGATTCTTTTCTGATAAGTGTGCATTTCTGCACCCACAATACGCCAGGTATGTATCTTTTCTTCTTCCTCGTTCCCTCACTGCTGAGGATCGCGACCACGCAGGATCAGTTTCCACTGTGTGCGGTCATAGGCGGAGTGAACCGCATGTGACTGCTTCGTATTCCGTGGACCGCTATGAGAACCAACGAGTCCATACTTAAAGAACTAAATATTAACATACGACTCTCTGCGGTCTGTCAACAAAGAACCCTTCGTTTCTTTGGGCACATAATGCGATCTCCAATGCACCAGCTGGAGAAGCAAATTATCTTGGGCAAAATTGACGGCAGGCGTGCTCGTGGGCACCTACAAGATGGTCAGATGCAGTGAGAGAGGAGGTGTGTATCAGTTCAACGTAAAACGGGGGGGTGGGGACTTATTGCCGTTGTGGGATTTGAACCTGCAACCGCCGAAATTCTCGACTGCATGCCCAAACCTCGAGACCATACTTACTTCGTATTGCTTCTGAGAATTGCTAATGGAAAAATTCAATAACACTACTCGACCCAAAACGACTGGATCATATGACTTATACTTGTTCCACAAACCCACGAGAAGCGTATTTCAATTTTTCAACAACAGCTTTGACAGAATTGAATTGTTTAGTACTTGTTACCGGACGCAGGTAATGGACGTCCATGATGCAAGCTTTGAGCGATTCCGAGAATCTATTTGATGAATTTTGGCCAACTCAAACACGACACCTTTACCAAGTATTCAGAACCCGTTTTTCGTAGAAGTACACACGCTTGGGACGAGTTATGTATATCGGAATTTCAGAATTGTTGTTATATGACTATTAGAGTAGTTTTTTTACCTTTTAGAATAAATTTCGCAGTAAAAAGACCTTGTTGATAAATAAGTAGTAACATGTCTGCTTTTAGAAGTTATGTTATTCACAATGAATTATCGCGTACTTTAACGGTGTCGTCGTCGTCGTCGTCGTCAGCCCAAATACGTCCCACTGCTGGGCACGGGCCTCCTCTACAACTAAGAGGGTTTAGGCCTTAGTCTACCACGCTGGTCTAGTGCGGGTTGGCGGACTACACACCTAAGAAATTCCTAAGATTTTTTTTAGGTGTGCAGGTTTTATCACGATGTTTTCCTTCACCGTTAAAGCAAGTGATAATTCATTGTGAATACACACATAACTTCGAAAAGTCAGAGGTGTGTGCCTGGGGTTTGAACCTGCGACCGCCGAAATTCTCGACCGCGCGCCTAAACCTCGAGGCCATCACTGCTGCTACCTCGAGGCCATCACTGCTGCTAGAAAAACCACAAAAAAAGGTGTTGTGAGGAAACCTGGACACTTACAAGTTTTTTGGAATTTCTTAGTTGTGTTGTCCGACAACCCGCACTAGGCCTAAATTGACTAAAGCCTTAACCCTCTCAATTGTAGAACAGGACCGTGCCCAGCAGTGGGGTATAGGTATGGGCTGTTGATGATGATAAGTTAGTGTTGTCAAAACGGCTACCTTTCTAGTATCATCTTAATTATGATGGACCGTTCGCAATCACTCGCGTTGAAGATTTTACACATTAAAGACGACTGATAACTTCCCTACTGATTTATGTATATGTTGTGCGACCTAGAGGTTCCGACTTAGATTTCCAGCTCGAAATAGTATTTTTTTTTATTTAATATACTTTATTGTGCACTATACAAGGAAAAATAACATAAAAACATACATCTTAAAAGATATATAGTTACAACAGGCGGTCTTATCGCTAGCTGCGATTTCTTCCAGACAACCCGCTGGAATGAAAAGTTGTAGTTGTGGTAGTTGTCTTCAGAAATACATATAAATAATATACATATATATACACGCATAAATACATACATACATACACATTCATATATAAATAAATACATACATACATAAATATACACATAAATGCATATATAAATAGTGTACATTTAATAGAAGAGATAATTACCGAGATGTAAATAAATAATTATTTTTCATAAATAGTAAACATTAAATTGGAGAGAAGTGAGCTCTGAGAAGCCTTTTTTGAAGTGTTATTGGGTTTTGTATGACAATTATCAATACACATACATACATACATAAACTCACGCCTGTATTCCCCGAAGGGGTAGGCAGAGGTGCATTTCTGCACACACATTTCGCTAACTATGTTCAGTCCCACGTAATAGGAGGCGAGCCTATTGCCGTTTTTCGGGCACAATTATCAATACGGAGTAAGAAAATACCCTCGAAAACCTCACTGGCTTCGTTCTATTACGTAGGTCCTAAAAATATACATATTTGGTGAAAGTGAGGACTGAAATGTACCTCTACTTATCCCTTAGGGTATATAGGTGACTGTGTATATAATATGTATGATATAAGTGATGACTGCCTTCCGAAAAAGGCGGTAAACTAGCTTTTAAAATTAGTGAATGTCAGTTATGTAGGTACTTAATATTTTATCGATTCAATAAATAATTAATACGACTGCCTCGTGGTCTCGTGGCGCACGTATGTGCCGTGTGATCTAGATGTTCTAGGTTCGAATCCTGGGTCGGGTAAAGTGTTATTGGCTTATTCCATTGGGAAATTCTCAGTACCAGCACGGAGTCTTGAAATGTGTCCGAAAACGGCAATAGGCTCGCCACCTATTACTTGACACTGGCACATACCTGGCAGTGCCTGTAACAAGTGCCTTACTGGTAGGTGCAGTAATGCACCTCTGCCTACCCCTTCAGGGAATACAGGCGTGAGGTTATGTATGTCAATAAATATTATTTCATTTGACTATTTATTGAGAATGTCTGCGACAATTTGGATGTTCAAAGAATAAATTTCGAAGTCAAAAGATATTGAATTTTGTCGGGTACCAAAGAAATATGTGAGAAAAGCAAGGTTGCAAGCAATAACTAAAAATTTGTGGAAAACCGTCCAGTCAGCTGGCCGTGTAGCCCGCAGTGTTCCGTTTGTGATGGCGTTGCACGTTTCAGGAGAAATCTTTTAGTCCCAACATGCCCGTTCGGAACGTTTGGGGCATCGGAGTAAAGTCCCAGTCAAATAATGTAATGGGTTTTGTGATATATGTTATGGTAGACATTGTTATATGTGATTTAATTTAAAATTTATATCGTTTTCTTAAATTTTAGCGATTGCGCAAAATATCATGATCAGTCCTTATACGTCCCACTGCTGGGCACGGGCCTTCTCTACAACTGAGAGGGTTTAGCCTTAGTCCACCACGCTGGCCTAGTGCGCGTTGGCGGACTACACACCTAAGAAATTCCTAAGACCTTTTAGGTGTGCAGGTTTTATCACGATGTTTTCCTTCACCGTTAAAGCAAGTGATCATTTATTGTGAATACACACATAACTTCGAAAAGTCAGAGGTGTGTGCCTGGGGTTTGAACCTGCGACCGCCGAAATTCTCGACGGCGTGCCTTAACCTCGAGGCCATCACTGCTTATGCGCAAAATATAGTCGTGTTTATATTTGTTTCTAAGATACAAATTATAGGGAAACATTTGTTGGCCACAAACCGCTTTAATAAATGATTATAAATACACTTAACAGTCACATATATAGTTCCGACCCAACACTAAGATACAAGTCTTGTACCCATCACTTTCTGATACCCATTAGAAACTCCGAGACACTTTTTAGTCTCGCAAACACACATACCCGAAACAAATTAATATTTGTTATGTTGGGTATCCACTAATGTGGATCACACAAACATCTACACAAGAGGAGCAACACTAGAGTTTCTTGCCGTTCTACTTTAGTGATGACTGCTAACCGAACAGGGTGGTACACAAAACTTTGAAATGATTGAATTTAAGTGATGTATTTTCTTTTTCATTTCATTTGTCTCGCATGAGGATCGAAGAAGGTTTAGGCCTTAGTCCACCACGCTGGCCTAGTGTGCGTTGGCGGACTACACACCTTTTTTTTTTTTTTTTTGTCGAGGGGAAAGCTGTTTATGGCTCTACTTCCCGCCAACCCTGGGGGAAGGGGGCGAGAAGCGTATGTCGGGGTCACCGGCCTTCCAGCTCGGCGCGCGGAGACGTCATGTCCGCACAGATGTTATTGCCGAGCTGGGTCCCTAACAAAATCCCTATGCCGGCATACCGACCAAAACCCCCCGGTGGCCATCTTCGCGCCAAGTGGGACGGCCACGGTGCGTGGGCGAGAGGCGCCCACAATAGTTCCGCAGCCGCCCGGTGCGCCTCCGAGACGATAGCGTCTCGGCCGTCTCGAAACTTTAAGGGGCGCGGTTGCACCCCCACTAACTTGATTCGGGCGCTCCTATTTTGGGCGCCCGCGACAGACACAGGCCACCGTGTCGCCGCCCCTCTCGGGGTCGCCTAATGTGTGGACGCACTGCCCCCGCAGCACGTCCAGCGACCCCAAGGGCCCCAATGAGTCGCCTTTTACGACAGGCAGGGGATACCGTGGTGGAATTCTAACGCCCCCTTGCCACAGGGCAGAGCGGACTACACACCTAAGATTTTTTTTTTATAAACCCAACAGTCACATACATAATTCTGACCCGACACTAGGATACAAGTCCTGTGTCGTGGGTATCAGAAACTACAAGAGACTTTTCGGTCTCACAAACACCCAGACCCGAAACAAATATTTGTGGATCACACAAACATTTGTCTCGGTGCGGGGATCGAATCCGCGGCGTCTCGTTTCGCAAGCTGGTGTCTAGCCAACTGCGCAACGGGGTGTGTATTTCTTAAGAACTTTGTAGGTATGCAGGTTTTATCATGATGTTTTCCTTTAAAGTACGTGATAATTCATTGTGAATACACACATAACTCCGAAAAGTCAGAGGTGTGTGCCTGGGATTTCAACCACTTAGTGTCTCGTTTTAGTTAATTAATCGATGCGATTTTTTATAGGGTGTATTTTTGTTGATAAAGTCTTCGCAGTGGTTGAAAGAATAGCTTAGTAACGATTCATCTTCAAACCGCGTTGGGTTTATTTATTTAGGACCTCTAACTTATACAGTTCTTTATACTGAAAATTTAAATGGAAAAGTTCAATTCAAACACGATGTACGAGTAGAAACTATTCCCAAAGTCACATCAAAGCTCGTCGGAATGTTTAAAAGAAAGACAACAGTGAACCCAATCTAAAACAAAGCGAGATCTACCAAATTTTATGTCTTCAATGATTGAAACTGTGGTCCTCCATCGAATCTGTCTTATCGCACAAATTTCATTTCACACCCAACTGAGCCTTATCACGACGCGTGAAAGCCGAAAATCCCTCAACCCGACCGCATCTCCTCAACCTAAGTCTATACACCAAACGGATTTCATTTGCGGAGCGGTGCCCGTGCAAACTAAAACAGCGTAAGCGACTTTGAAACTCGCATGCGATACGTCATTCCGTATTAAGATTAACGGAGTTACAAAGCTTTTTTGCGTTCCGTGAAGAGTTTATAGCTAACATTTAAAAGGGTGTGTCTATTTCGGAAAGGTAAATGTAAGTTTGTGGAGGGATCGCTTTGTTTCTTGTAAACGAGGTCACGTTTCAGAAAGTCTGTATTCATAGTTTACTAATGTAATACATTTACAGGATTGATTCTTTCAGTGGAAAATTAGGTTTCCGCCCCCTTTTCATATTGATTTAGGATCTGGGGTAAACTTTGGGGTATTAGATTTCAACTGGTTTCGTACGGGGTAGTTTTACAAAGAGAAACATTAGTTTTTTGTAAGTTGAAGTAAATTGGACCTTTTTGTATATTGATTTAGTTTTAATGGAATTTTTGAGTGGGTTTAACATTCTGCCCTTCGTTTTGAGTTAGTGAGGGATTTAATACCCCTTACGGAGTGCTTGTTGAAGGTAATTTGAAAATATTATATTACGTTGTTCAGACCTTTTTACGAACTACAAACGCTATACCAGCTTTGGTTGAATAAAATGTTATCTGTAATTTTTTATATGTATTTTTTTAGTATAATAGCCCCGTGGCGCAGTTCATCAGTTTGCGAAACGTGAGACCGCGGGTTCGATCCCCGCATCGACAAATGTTAATGTGATCCGCAAATAATTCTTTCGTGTTTTCGTATTTGTGAGACTGAAGTATTTCGTAGTTCCTGATACCCACGACACAAGATTCGTATGTATTTCACATTTCACCAGGTATGTATCAGGCCCACGTAATAGAGCCTAGTGCCATCTTTTGGGCACATTTCCAGACTCCCTTGTGCTACTGAGAAATTTCTATTGGAAAAACCCAATAACACTTTGCCCGACCCGGGAATCGAACCCAGGACCTCTAGATCGCACGGCACACACTTGTGCCGCAAGACCACGAGGCACTCGTTCTTCATACTAATAATTATAAAACAAACCTTTACATGTACGTATGTAAGTAGGATTAATAACATTTCTAGTGTCATTAACAGCGTAGAGTTCTTAATAAGTTCTGTGAATAGTCCGTTGAGGTTTGAAAATGACGGGTCTAATTTGTACCACCGTGTGGTCTACATTAAGGCCATCGTTGTAAAGGACTGTAGAATATGGCGACTATGTCGGTACAATTATGCCGGCTTGCGCAATGAGAGGCCGTGGGTTCGATCCCCGCGCCGAGACAAATGTTTGTGTGATCCACATTTGTTTCGGGTCGTAGTTTCTGATACCCACGACATAAGATTTGCTGGTGGTAGGATATTCGTATCCGCCCGAATAGCGACCACCGTACACAGGGCGTAAAACCCGCCATAGTGGCACATGCAAGTGTGCCGCGTTCCGGGATCAGCCAGTGTATATCCGGTTTTCGGGGGGGCTTCAATCATGGTGAAAGGATGACCGTGCCGGCATTTTTTGGCCGGTTTGTCGCGGTCGGTCACGATCAAAGGATCACCATGGTATTAGTCCCCCAAACTTCTTCACAAATAAGGTAAAGAGGTTTTCGGCCGGCATGATTGTGTCGACCAACGGGAGATCATCATCTCTCGCTGGTCGGCACTTTTTCTGCACTCCATTACACTTACCATCAGGTGCAATGGAGTCACTTTGCCGTGCCAGTATAAAAAATAAATAAATAAGACTCGTATCTTCAGGTCAGAACTATGTATGTGACTGTTGGGTGTTTTTATTTATATTATATCAATAAATAATACATAGGGATAGTTGACCTCAATTATATTGGAGCACAGAGGCAGCTCCAAACTGTTACTTTTGAGTTACAGTGATGCTCACGCATCTTAAAATGTCAATCTCATCATTTTTTCATAACGCGCCTAAAGAAGTATAACTTCAAAATGACGTTTTTCTTATCACCAATTGCTTGTCTTAGTTTGCAATCACGGTCTGTTTATAACCGGAATGTGCTATTCAGTCATTAGTACGTGGACGACTCTATCGATAGTTCCAGTTGCACTGTGTTTCAAGCGAAATTTATTCAGCCCGCACCGTGAAGCAGGAATTTTCATTCGCTGGAAATCTCCCCTACTATAAAAACTCGCTGACTGCGCTCCGACCCCGGTATCGCGAGTTTATCTCCGCGGCAATGATTCATTTCGACACGTTGTGTCGGCTCTAATCTCTTTATCCAGCCTCCGCCCGCCGCTGCCGTACTAGGGATTCTCGAGTTTTTTTATCGATCAATTGGGGTCTTTGAAATTTTGTAATTAATTTTATTGCCTTAGGCATTAAGTCTGCCTTTTGCTTAAGTGTGTAAGAAACATAGATAAATAAAATAATTATTTTTTGTATTAACAATAAGTAGTGATGGTCTTGAGAATCTCGGCGGGCGAAATTTCAAACCCCATGCATACATCTATGACTTAGAAGGTACTCGTATGTGTGTATACACAATGAATTATTATTTACTTAAGCTGTGAAGGAAAACATCGTGAGAAAACCTGCGCACCTAAAAGTTCTTAGGAATTTCTTAGGTGTGTAGTCCGCTAACCCGCACTAGGCCCGCGTGGTGGACTAACACCTAAACTCTCTCAGTTGTAGATGAGATGCCCACCAGATGATGAATATTGGAGAACGATATGCAAAAAAAAAAAAAACTTTATGAGATTTTATGTATTAAAAATTTGTTGAATTTTATATTATTTATTATTACTCGATGCACGTATGGAAGTGTGTACTGTCATTGTGAAACTGTTGAAATAATAGGCAATGCATAATAAAATTTTGTAGACTTTACGTACTTGTGAAATACAACTCAATTTTTTTTAATACCTCTTTAATAAGTGATAAAATAACTCACACGATTGAACTATTAACTACAGCCTAATATATAAGCTAGGGATGTTATGGATATGATATTTCGGATCTGGATTCGGATACGGATATAGGAAAAAAAATATATCGGTTTCGGATACGGTTACGGATATGTAATTATTTCTGATTATCCGTTAGTTTCGGATAATTTCGGTTACGGATATCAGATTGAAGTAAAATATAAGTGTTTTCGACACCCTTGTAAAGGTATCAGCTGTTTGGATGTTTTTGGTTTTTGTTGCTTATTTTGTTCCAGCAATAGATTATCTTTGTACTAATCATTGTGTTTGGATTTTATATGAAGTTTCAGTGGAGGCACTATGCCTTCTTTCCGGTTTAAGTTTTAATCACAATGTTTACATTTTGCACAATCTACATTAACTTGAAAAAAATATATGTCCAAATTAAAGTCAATATTGGTCGTTTTTTGTCTATAAAATTAACAATTTAGTACTTAACACAAGACTTTCTTAAATTATCCGAAACTTCTGAAACGGATACGGTTACGGTTACGGATATATTTTTATTTCGGATATCCGATAGTTTCGGTTACGGTTACGGAGCTCCATAACATCCCTGATATAAGCGGTATGTTCATTGTATAGTAACACGCAATAAAGCTTCAGGTGGTTCAAACGTAGGTATATATATTCACTTCGACCTGTCAAAATCGTCTTAGCAATATCAGTGGCGGTACTTCCATAGAAGCCCAAAAGCGTTACATGTTAATTGTGTAATGCCTAGTTTATAATTGTTTATTGTTGGACCAAAATATTCTCATTTATATGTCAAATTGTTTTTGTTTGACTGCCTCGTGGTCTCGCGGTACAAGTATGTGCCGTGCGATCTAGAGGTCCTGGGTACGATTACCGGGTGGGGCAAAGTGTTATTGGGTTTTTCCATTAGGAAATTCTCAGTAACAGCACGGAGTCTGGAAATGTGCCCGAAAAACGGCTATAGGCTCGCCCCCTATTACGTGGGACTGATACATACCTGGCGAAATGTGGGTGCAGAAATGCACATCTGCCTACCCCTTGTTGTATGTATTGTTTTTGTTAAATAAAGATTTAAAGCTGAAAGATTATTATTCGGAATTTATTTAGGCGAGCTGTACCGCCACTGAGCAACTTGTCTCCTTTCTCGATTACATCTCGAATGGAACTCGATTCACATTCGTAAAGGTTTTTGAGTGATATAACTTCGATATGCGGTAGGGGTTCTCGTTTGGGGGTGTTTATTAGATGCGGTTTCTGAAGGAAACGCTGATGCTATCGTCTTACTTAATGTAGTGTTGTTATTTAAATGTGCCCCTTAATATAATTTAATGGGCCCATTACTTACTACATGATAAGGGATTAAACAATTTTTTTTTCCTACTTTTTATATTTTCGCGAAACGTGACGAAATGGGATGGGAGAAAGTGATTTTTTTCGTTGAATTAAAAGGAGGGAGACTTGTTACGTAAAACTGACTTATTTGTACTTTTTTGTTACAATAGCTGAGATTAAGTTATTCCACAAGGAAATTTTCAAGAGTAGCACCGCATCTACAAATGTGCCACAGAAAAGACAATAAAAAATAAATACACCCAACTGTGACATACATAGTTCTGACCCCACATTAAGATACGAGTCTTGTGTCGGGGTTATCGGAAACTACGAGAGACTTTTCGCTCTCACAAATACCTAAACCCGAAACAAATATTTGTGGATCACACAAACATTTGTCTTGGTGCGGGGATCAAACCCGCGGTCTCTCGTTTCGCAAGCTGGTATCTAGCCAACTGCGACATGGGGCTGTCGATAGACTCGCTACTTATTACTTGGGTCTTAAAACATACACACATATATTACCACACACCTGTATTTCGCGAAGGGGTAGGCAGAGGTGCATTTGTACACACTTCGACAGGTATGTATCAGTCCAACATAATAGGGAGCGAACCTATTACCGTTTTTCGGGCACAATTCCAGACTCTGTGCTCCTGAAATTTCATAATGGAAAAACCCAATAACACTTTGCCCGACCCGGGAATCGAACCCGGAACTCTAGATCGCACATCATATACTTGGTACCATGAGGCCGTCTTAAAAACACAGTCAAGCTAAAAAGTGTCTAGAAATATGATTCTACATACATACACATACATAAACTCACGCCTGTATTCCCCTAAGGGGTAGGCAGAGGTGCATTTCTGCACCCACATTTCGCCAAGTATGTATCAGTCCCACGTAATAGGGGGCGAGCCTATTGCCTTTTTTGGGCACATTTCCAGACTCCGTGCTGTTACCGAGAATTTCCTAATGGAAAAACCCAATAACACTTTGCCCGACCCGGGAATCGAACCCAGGACCTCTAGATCGCACGGCACATACTTATACCGCGAGACCACGAGGAAATATGATTCTATCTATCCGTTATGGTGAAATAGGCTCGAGTTTATGTATTTTGAAATTACAACCAAAGTGTACGAGTACACATTAATTTATTTTGATAAATCATCATCATCAGCCCAAATACGTCCCACTGCTGGGCACGGGCCTCCTCTACAACTGAGAGGGTTTAGGCCTTAGTCCACCACGCTGGCCTAGTGCGGGTTGGCGGACTACACACCTAAGAAATTCCTAAGAACTCAAAAGTGTGCAGGTTTTATCACGATGTTTTCCTTCACCGTTAAAGCAAATGATAATTCATTGTGAATACACACATAACTGGGGTTTGAACCTGCGACCGCCGAAATTCTCGACCGCGCGCCTAAGCCTCGAGGCCATCACTGCTTATTGATGCCATTTTGATGAATAGCAATAAATTATGATCAATGAAAATGATTTTTAAAAACGTAAAACTACGAGCCGATCAAATTGTCTGTACAAAATATTGGGATATAATTTCAGTCTGAAATCATAGGAGACGAGGGTATCACGTAGAAACTATTAGGGGCCTACATCTGAAATTTATCCAATAACGTAAAATATTGCCTGTACGTGATCCTTTTCACGATTTCATTAGGTTTTTTTACTTTCGTGAAAATCTCATCTTTTGATGTTGGTCCAATATTATATTTTTAATGGAATTTTTGAAGTTTCTTTCAATTTCACATGTTTAAGGTTTCTAAGTTGCTAGTGAATAGGTTTCGATACGACTTGGCTTTTAAAAGCCTCCACCAATTTGTGCTGTGTGGTAGAATTAGTTTTTGTGTTTTTTTGGCTCTACTTTTTTCACTGGAACTAATAAGACGTTATTAGTTCGAGTGAAAATAGATTTAATCAGCGATGGCTGATGATTGTAAACTATTTGTATCCCTCTAACTCAAGTTTATCAGATATTGAGTCGGCCATAAAGAATGAGGCGTATATGTTTTAGGAATCAGCCTGTGTGATAAAAATATGAACTAAATAAATATATAATGATAAATGACTGCCTCGTGGTCTCGCGGTACAAGTATGTGCCGTGCGATCTAGAGGTCCTGGGTTCGATTCCCGGGTCGGGCAAAGTGTTATTGGTTTTTTCCATTAGGAAATTCTCGGTAACAGCACGGAGTCTGGAAATGTGCCCGAAAAACGGCAATAGGCTCGCCCCCTATTACGTGGGACTGATACATACTTGGCGAAATGTGGGTGCAGAAATGCACCTCTGCCCTACCCCTTCGGCGAATACAGGCGTGAGTTTATGTATGTATGATAAAAATATGCAATTTCAAAACATTTATTCGTACAATCGAATGATTAACAACACGCATGAAATTATAAAATTGAGGACTCGTCGTTTCAATGCAAAAGGCGGTTGATACCTACCTCTTTCAGGGCTATGCAGATTCTAATAATCTTAATCATCAATATTACCTATGCGAAAAGAAGAAAGACAGTGGCTCCGGTTAAGAGCCAACATTTACCGATCCGGGAGTCAAACCAACTTCCTCTCGATTACTAAATGATCCAGTCCAATCCATCAGCCAATCGAAGTCCACTGCTGGACATAGGCCTCTCCCAATGACTTCCACAGGGACCTGTTGGAAGCAGCCTGCATCCAGCGACGTCCCGCGACCTTCACCAGGTCATCCGACCATCTTGTCGGAGGACGTCCACGCTGCGCTTTCCGGTACGTGGCGTCCACTCGATGCTAAATGATGCTATTTATTTATTCTTAAAAACCACATAAGCAATCATCAAAACTTCGTAATGTAATCTATTATAGGCTTTAATAAATATAAAGGCTTCATATTGATCGTCGTGAAAGAGTGTCGAGTATGTAAAAAGCTTGGTATTAATTTAATCTAACATTAAAGTGATACATCAATTTTATTGCCGAATTTTCGCTTTTACAGGGTTGAAAATCGTGTATAAACGCGGCGGGGAAAATAAACAGAGGGACGATTCCACGTGAAATTTTGGGAGTACAATAAACTGTATTGATGGAAAAATTGGTCGAATTTGTGTGGACGAGGATTTTTTGGGCATATTGTTACGGAGTATTTGTAGGAGTGAACATGGAACGTAACGTAAACTTTTTTTTGCTCGCTTCTTCGTTTGTGATTATGTAGACTGGCAATCAACTGCTTTAAAATATAATCTGTGTATGTACTCAAGACTTAACCATTACTAGTAAGTAGGAAGAATGTATGTGGCCTTATATAATAATAATATGATGTGCCGTTTCATCATCATTATCAGACGAAAGACGTCCACTGCTGGACATAGGGCTTCCCCAAAGGCTTCCAAAGCGCTCTGTGTGCGATTTTCGTGATATCGTCGGTCCACTTGTGGCTGAACGTCCAACGCTACTCTTGCCGGTACGCGGCTTCCACTCGAGTACCTTTCTGCCCCAGCGGGCGTCAGTTCTACGAGCTATGTGCCCTGCCTATTGCCCCTTCAGCTTGCTAAGTCTTGAGGCTTTGTCAGCAACCTTCGTTGTCTATTATGTTGTCCTTCATTCGATGCCTTGTTTAAATGTAGATTAATATTGAACCATAGAACGTGTAGCAAGTTAAATAAATAGGTGATAATATCCTGCAACCAGAAAGAAATTATCTTAGTAAAATTTTCTTAAAGGTTACTTAAAGGTAAACGTTAGGTTATTTTTGTCCTGGCCGGTTAATAAGATAACCATTTGTGCTACGAAACATTAAAACTTAATACATAAAGACCATAGTTAATTTAAACGTGAAATAAAAACAAATCTATCATGTTACTTATATACGTGTAATTGTTAAAATACTTGTCGTTTAAAAATTAAATTGGCATTTTCTTGGAGAACGTTTATTTAAAAAAAAATGAAAAATATCTCTCCACGTCTACACACGCCGATAGCCAATAGCTTATCCTCGCGATGACAAGGGCTTTATCAAATTCAAACAATAACGAAACACATCAAAAGAAAACAAGCCCGCTCCATAATATTTATCGCGCGCCGCGCCGCCGCTATCTGTTGGGTAAATAATGAAAAACGCCCTTTGTAAACGAAATCTCAACCATTTAAACTCAATTTTTTAGTCCTTTATAATATAAAGGCTCGAATAAACAATGGGTTTTGTTAAAAAAAGTTATTTCAATAACATAATACGGGAAAGAGGATGAAATATTGGCCCGAAAAGGTAGGAGGGAGTGTTGTGTCATATGCAGAGAGCGTCCTATATGACAAAGTAAATGGCTCAGGAGCGAGTGTTGTGAGACCAGGTACAGGGAGCGTGGTGTGTGACGCAGCAAATGTTTTACAAGATCAAACGATGCTTTAAATTATGAATTACAAATACAATGGCCTAGAACTCGAAACTTTCGACAGAATCAGTGTCACAACTACAAACAATTTACATAAGGTAGACGTGGGCGAGCACAGAGCCGCGCTGTAGTCTGCCAACTTTCGTCAGATTGAGCCGTGAGTGTGCTGAGGTCGAGTTAGGGAACGTCAAAGGCATACGACGGCCTGTGCAAACCTTACTAGGGGAGAATGTCTTTAATGATAAAATACAGCGGTTAGGTCCAATAAATTTCGGTATGTATACCAGGGCTGCCAGCAAATAAATCGCAGCTATACGGTTTAGTATCTGCAATTATACGAAATTTGATCGCATTATACATAACCATTCCATAATTTAGCTCTTGTTTTTTTTTTAGAATTTTAGTTAGCTAGATGAATGGTCGAAAAGTCGAGAATCGAGAGTTTTTTTTAGTATTTCAGTTACCGTACCTACCTAGAATAAATGCTCGAAAACTCGAGACTGGACGATACCTCATGCTTTGCTTTTTTTGGTTACCCTAGCTTTTAGACAGTTTAATTTCATCCCGTATGTTTTTGTATCGTATTATACGAAATGGTCATGGATACAATACACCATCTGATTATACATATTTTGTATCCAATTATACAATCTGGCAGCCTTGATATATACTCATATGTACATGATATATAATACAATACGATAATATCGGAATGATAGACAATAATTAGGATACATTATTTTGTGTCAACTATACTTCTGGGCACTTTCTAAATGAAAATCCAATAACAATTTGCTAGACCCGGGTATCGAACCCGGGACCTCCAAATTGCACACCACATTCTTGTGCCACGAGGCAGATTACTCTTTGTCACAAAATATCTTTCGTATGTACATATATTAAAAGTTATACGACCTTTCGTATATAAATCGGGATTTACTTATTTATTTATTTTGAAATTAAATTTATTTATTTGTACTGCCTCGTGGTCTCGCAGTACAAGTATGTTCCGTGCGATCTGGAGGTGCTGGGTTCGATTCCCGGGTCGGGCAAAGTGTTATTGGGATTTTCGATTAGGAAATTCTCAGTAACAGCACAGAGTCTGGGAATGTGCCCGAAAAACGGTAATAGGCTCGCCCCCTATTACGTGGGACTGATACATACCTGGCGAAATGTGGGTGCAGAAATGCACCTCTGCCTACCCCTTCGGATAATACAGGCGTGAGTTTATGTATGTATGTGTGATATTAAATTTTCCTGTAAAGGGTTGTGGATCACAAAACGTTAATAAATTTCTTTGATTTTCCATTCGCCTGTCGTGTGAGAGAGACAGGTATGTGAATACCTTTGTACAAGTGAGATGGCAATAGGTCTTTGTGTAAAGGAAATAGAATTTTTAATATGTTTGTGATAATATTTGTTACGGAAATTTGATCAGTGTCTGTTGCTGATGTAATTTTTGGATTGGGTAATACTTAATAGAGTAAGCATTTGAAAAGATCAGTATACGAAAAAAATTAAAACTGAATTCCTTCACTAATGCTTTAGTCCTAGTCCACCACTCTGGCCTCAAGCGCATTGAAGGACTCTACACAAAAAAATGTATATAGAAAATTTACATATCTATGTTTTCTCGCGATAGAAGGAATATCGTAAACTACGTATCAACTTTCAATACACACATAATTTTGAGAGCTTCCCTGGGTATCGAAACCGTTACAAATAAGATGATGTCTTAATTCACTTTTCTTGGGTTATCAAGCTTCTTAAAGCCTTCCGCTTGTTCAATCTTCACACCTTCTATTGGACTTCCTACGCATTTCTTACACTTACTTTCTAATATTGGACTGCCTCGTGGTCTCGCGTTACAAGTATGTGCCGTGCGATCTAGAGGTCCTGGGTTCGATTCCCGGGTCGGGCATAGTGTGATTGGGTTTTTTACATTAGAAAATTCTCGGTAACAGCACGGAGTCAGGAAATGTGGGCTCGCCCCCTATTACGTGGGACTGATACATACTTGGCGAAATGTGGGTGCAAAAATTCACCTCTGCCTACCCCTTCGGGGAATACAGGCGTGAGTTTATGTATGTATGTACTTTCTAATATTGCATAAGTAATTCCTGACAATTGTATCTCAATTACATATATTTTTAGACATCTTTATTCGAAGAATATTCCAGTACATCGTAGATTGGCTTCGTGTGGGAACAGCGTAACCTGTATTCTTAAGACCAATCAACTTGTTCAATCCAAAATCAGCTCTATTCTAAGTACACAAGACTTAAAATGAGTTATTGTCGAATTTAATATTTGGTTATTTGATTTTAAAGCTTAACTTATTGGTAATAACGTTTGTTTTCCACTTCGGTCGATTCTGTTTGGTTTTCTTGTATAAAAATCGTGGGAAAAGTTTGTACCATTGTTTTCCTTAGTGTCTACATGACCTTAGAGTCATTTTGGTTCAATGAACCACTGATTAGTACAAAGTGATAATACTAAAAATAGCTAAGTGCGAGTTGGACCAGCACAGAAATAGTTCCTTAAAGTATATGTATTTAAATAAATAAAAAATAAATACACCCAACAGTCACATACATAGTTCTGATCCCACACTAAGATACAAGTCTTGTGTCGTGGGTATCAGAAACTCCGAGAGACTTTTCGGTCTCACATGTGTATGTGAGACCGAAAAGTCTGTCTGGGTGTCCAGACCCGAAACAAATATTTGTGCATCGCACAAACATATGTCTCGGTGCGGGGATCGAACCCGCGGCCTCTCGTTTCGCAAGCTGGTGTCTAGCCAACTGCGCCACGGGGCTGTCTTATGGATTTTATTTTTACTTTAGTCTTAATAATTCATGTTCAGTTATTATAAGGAAAATCAACTGAAAACAACGAGCGTCTTCAAAAGAAGGAACCGAAAAAACACATAAACTATAATGGAAAACAATTACTGGATAATAGTATTTTACGATAAGGCTGTGGATTGAATATAATTTATAAATTTTTTCTTTTACCTTTTTTTCTTTAAATTTCCCGGGTCGAGCAAAGTGTTATTGGGTTTTTCCATTAGGAAATTCTCAATAGCAGCACGGAGTTTGGAAATGTGCCCGAAAAACGGCAATAGGCTCGCCCCCCATTACGTGGGACTGATACTTACGATATCTGGCGAAATGTAGGTGTAGAAATGCACCTCTGCCTACCCCATTAGGGAAGTTTTTTGAAGAGTTTATGTATGTATAAAATTTGTCATGTTCCAAACTCATAGTTAATATGAGAAAACAAAAACCAATGCAGTATAAATTAAAAAATTAACATATTTTGCAAAGTTTATTGAGACACAATATGCCGGAAACCAGCAGCAAACATAGAGATAAATAACAATAAATAATTCTTATCCTCGTAACATCTTTAACTGTCCAGACCCCACTTGGACTTGACCATGTCTGCTGCTTTCTCTGCTAGCGCGTAGATGGACGTCACGATGTTCCCACTCACGATGGTGGGCATCGCCGACGCATCGACTACCCTGAGGTTCTTTAGCCCCTTCACCAACATGTACTTGTCCAGAACTGTTCCGATGGCGCAGGTGCTACTGTAGTGCCACAAAGTCGCAGACATACTCTTGGCGTAGCATTCAAAGAACTCGTAAGAGGTGGCGTCGTAGGAGTTGCACTGGGTCAAGCCGACGTCAATCATTGAAGAGTTGATGCTCTTGAAGTAGGTCGTGTTTACAAGGGAGACATATTCTTGTATGGACTTGGCGAGATTCACCAAGTCATCGGGGTTGGACAAGTGGCGGAGGTGCACTGCGGGATTGTGGGTGGGATTTGTGCTCGCCAGTTTGACATTGCCGCAAGACTGCGGGCGCATCAAGTTGAGCACGCCGAAGAGTATGTCTTTGCCTTTGTTGGCATCGTAAAGAGCCTGGCAAACTGTGTTGTTGTACTTGAACACCCACACACACAGTTGCGGATTACCGGAGTGGTCGTTGGTGAAGAACAAATTGATGGACTGGTAAGTCGGTACGTCAGTGCCGTCCAGGCTTACGTAGCCAGTGGTCATCGGCACGGGGAATTCCGTGGGGTTCGAAGTTGCAGTTTCGTTGTTTTCACCCAGAGTTAATCCAACAACGGCTACCACGTGGTCCTTAAGGTTTTCTCCGACGGGCAAATCAGCTACAACGTCAATATTGAACTCTTTGAGATGTTCTTTGGGGCCGACACCAGACAGCAGCAGAATCTGAGGAGTCTTCACGGCTCCTGCGCTCAGAATGACTTCTTTACGAGCCTTGATTGTTTTGTATGTACCGTCGCTAGTCAATGTCTGAACTCCGGTCGCTACTTTCGAGCAGCTTATGAACACTTTGGTGACCAGAGCTTCGAGTTGTAGGTACAAGTTGGGTCGGTTTTTGGCCTGGCCCAGGTAAGTTTCTGCTGCACTTTGCCTCCACACAGAGCCGATGGACAGCAAAGGTTCCGTGAATCCGAGGGTCTCATTCGCATTGATATCTAAAATAACTTTATGTCCTAGCTCCTTGGCTGCCGCGAGAATGTTGATGTTTTTGTCGCTGACTTGTCTTTTTGTAATAATGGGACCTGACGTACCGTGGTACGAGGGGTATGTGCTCAATATTTCTTCGTCTTGGAGATTTTCTAGTTTGGTCAAATACTTGCGCATGTTTTCGAGAGTGTACGACGAGTCGTTGGCTGCTTCCGCCCAGAGGTCATAGTCATAGTAGTTGCCGTTGACTTGGATGCTGTGGTGCAAGCTGCTGGAGCCGCCGAGCATCTTGCCTATGGTCATCTCGACGACGTTGTTCTGAAGGCACTGGTTGGCGTACGAATCATCCTTAGATGTGACATTCCAGTCGTACGCGGAGTTTGTCAGTACGGGAAAGAGTCCTGCATACTGTTGAAAAAAATCAGTGATAGAGTAATATTGTCGAATGAAATTGTATTATAAAAGTAATACATATAAATAGAGCTTACAGTAGATTCTAACGGGGCCACGGTACCAGCTTCTATAACACACACAGTTGTGACACCATCCTCAGAGAGTCTGTTAGCGAGCACGCTGCCACCGGGGCCTGAGCCTACGATCACAAAGTCGCATTCCGCTCCATCTGTAAAAATATTTTGCTGGTTATGATAACTGAGCAGTGATCAGTTACGTAAAGGAATGCACGTTGATAAAACATTCAGTAAGCTCAAAAAATATTTATTTGGGAAGGTGCCTTACCTTCTAGAGTGGTTCCAGTTGGGAAATGGTACCCGGTAAGTCCCATGGCAGTCATTGCAGAGAGCATCCCCTGCAACGTCTGCACCGTGGTGGTCGTGGTCTCTGTGATCGTCATGGCTGCGGCATAAATAGAATCAAATATCGATCTGAATTCTTAATTAAATCGACTTTTTTTTTTAATTGGCATAGGATGGAATTTAACACCGATGTGAAATGTAACGTTAAGTTGAAACGTTGTATGAATAAGAAGCCAGCTTAAATTTTTTTTAGTGATGTATTGAAAAATATTACTAAGGTCTTAAAAGAGAGACTGCCGCTGGATGCAGGCCACTTCCGACAGAACACTTTGGAAGTCTTTAGGGAAGGCCTATGTAGCAGTGGACGTCTTTAAGCTGATGATGATGATGAAAAACAGAGGAGTATAAACAAAGGCCGTAGGAGTATATCATGAAAACAATATTTGTTAGGTAAAACTAGTAAATATAAAGAGTTGTAAACTAAAACTCAAAATTTACGCGATTTATAAATGGATAGAATATTTTGTAGATATAGTATGGTATGTCGCTCACTCACCTGTTGGTAGCGTGATGTTTGCCTGTCTCTCCGGGTATATATACTGAATGATGCGAGTGAGGAAGCATTTATTTCACTTGCGCAAATATTGTATAATGTATAATGTCGAGTCTACCGTGGTGATGCTGTTTTCGGATAATGAGGAGGTGGGGCTGCAAGGCACAATGAAGGATTTTAAATGATACTAAATATTTATCTCCAAATTATGGGTATGGGTCGTGATGGCCTTGAGGTTTACGCACGCGGTCGAGAATCTCGGCGTACGCAGGTTCAAACCTTAGGCACATACCTCGGACTTTCCGAAGTTATGTGCGTATTCACAATGAATTATCACGTACTTTAACGGTGAAGGACATACATCGTGATAAAACCTTAACACCTAAAAAAGTTCTTAGTAATTTCTTAGGTGTGTAGTCCGCCAACCCGCACTAGGCCAGTGTGGTGTCACTCAGTTGTAGAGGAGGCCTGTGCCCAGCAGTGGAACGTATATGGGCTGATGATGATGATATTGATAGTAACGACAGCATGAGTATTAGAGGGATCTGCTATAATTAAAATTTTAAATACAATGGATTATTGAATGGATGGATTATTCTATTCTTTTGACAGACTTTAAAAAGGAGGAGGCTTCTCAATTCAACCATATCCCAACCACTGATTACAAAATTATAAAATACTTATTCAATAATTTCTGATTATCAAGATCTAAATACATATTTACTTTTTTTTTGCTTCCTGTTTTTTATATTCGTAACGGGGTAGCAAGCACTAGCATAAATGTACAAGAACATAGTAATTTAAACTATGTAAGTTTTGGTTACTAGATTTAAAAAAAACCCTGATCATAATATCCCCACTTCATCCCATTTTAATTGGCGTTCAATTGATTCATGCAGAAAATTATCTCAATTTCTTATACAATTGTTATTGAGTCAACTTGTATTCTTTAACTGAAGACTTGTCTTATTTGCATTCCGATTTCACGATGTCTGGCTTTTATATTAAAGATGTTTTTAATTTTGTCAAAATGATAGTTCGATATATCATTTTCCGTACGGCCGTCTTGTGCCACGTACGTGGGTTTCGGTTAATTATTTGGGATTCCACTGAACGAAGGGTTTAAAATTCAAATGTGAACACTCAGTGTTTCATTTTGTTATTTTGTTATTTATTATAAGCTTTACTCGTAATTCTTTGACATTATGTTTAAAATGATAGATTTGATGCACGAAATTCGTTGATCAATTGCAACTTTAAAAAAAAAAAATTGTATCGCGGCGCTCCTTGTATGTGTTGCTTTTAAAGTTTCTATATTAAATGTTTGGTTTAAATGGATAAATTGTACATGCGTGCTTGCTTACAGTAAACGATTATAAGAATTTTTGAAGTGTAATCTTCTTTAGCGGCGCTGTGTTTTGGGATGGGTAAAAAATGTTGAACTGGCGACAGATCACATAACCCTGATCGAAAATGCTTAAGACGCATTATTTATTTATTTATTCCTTTCTATACTTGACAGTACAAAGGTCGACTTAATGCCATAGGCATTCTCTGTCAGTCTACCTTTGGGGAGTGCAGAGGTGAACCTTGGTAGGTGTAGTTTGATGGTGATACCTAAATATACGTATTTAGGGTTGATATGACAGAGAGACATTATGTAATATAAATTGTCATGTTTGTGTACGATAGCGCAATAAATATTCTGATCTACCACGTAAATGATAGTACTTTTATACTGATATATAAAGCAATTCGTGCGAAATTATTCCCAAACCATTCCAAAATATTCAAAAATGCACAACGTTAATAATGAAGTTTTTACTTCTGCCGACACTCCTGGAGTGCCACCCGTTGATTTTGTTTAAAATCAAAGTCAATTCAAAATCACCTTTATTCAAATAAACTTTTACAAGTGCTTTTGAATCGTCAATTTAGTATTATTAGTTTAAATATAAACTTTTAATACATTGAAGATAGATCGGGTTAAACGATTTAGAGTTAGATAGCAGATACTGCACGATCGATTTCTTTTATTCACTTTAGTATTACGTTAATAAACTAGGTATACAAATTACGTCCATTATCTATTTGTTCTCCAACAACTAAGTTTTGACATTACTCGTTGCTTAATAAAGCTTATTGATGATAAAAATTAAGATATGTTGATTATGTTAAAAATGTCACACCGGGTTTCACTTAAAATCCAGGTGAAATGTAGTAACCTTCGACTTAACATACATACTGTATACATTGGTATTCCAAAAGGGGTAGGCTTAGAAGTATTTGTGAACCCACGTTTTGTCAATTGAGCTTTGAGACTCGTGTTATACTCGCTGGTCGGCACTTTTTCTGGACTCCATTACACTTACCATCAGGTGCAATGGGGTCACTTTGCCGTGCTAGAATAAAAAAAAAAAAATAAAAAAAAGGAGGTGATCCTGTTTTCGGTTTTCGGAAAAAAAATTCCTCGGCACTGCTATTAAGAATTTCCTAAAGATAAACCTTTTCCTGACTCGGGACCTCTAGATCGCACGAGACAAGAAACACAATCGGCCCAATCCCACCTGTGCCCCAGGATCAACAGCGTCCCACACAGTATTGACACCGAGCACTGAGACTAAGAGAATCTAAGGAAACTCAATTTGTCGTGATCCCGAAACGAAGTTAGTCAGAAATAAGATGTAAAAGAGGAGCCGAGGAAACACAAATTAGAATTTATATATTTTATAGTATATATTTGGTATCATCAATATTTATGCACCTATTCAAGTATCTCTGCACCACCCTAAGGTTGACTGGTAGATAATTCTTTAGGCGTTAAGTCCGCCTTTATACATTGTTATGTATATAACGCATAAATAAATAAATTAATTAATATAACTTTCATTCCATGTTTTCTACTGTCCATCCTTGGGTTTTTTTATTTAAAAATCTAGCGCGGGCATTTGACCACGATCTCACCTGGTGTTAAGCGACGATGCGGTTGACGATGGAGCTTGCTTGTCTAGTAGCAGCCTATTCACATTAGATTTGAATTTGTCCAGATTGTACAATTGGGTACAACAGTTGCAGCGGTGGGTGTCTGGTGGGATAGCCTCCATTTATTGCTTACCCTTTCGGCGAATTAAGTCTGATTTTGGGGTCAGTAGTAAGCTACAGGAACTGTTTAAGGAAATGAATGTGTCATTTCCCAGAGTTTTAGTAATTTCCATTTGTAGACTGTGGTCTTATATGACGAGGGTTTTTTGATGACAACAAAAACATTTTTAGTAAAGAGGCCCCGAATGTTCAATTTTCTTGATATTATAAAAAAACACATAACATTTTTGTTTCTTTTCTACTTAATTTCCATTAAATTCAATTTAGAGAAGTTTTGAAGGCAACAATTCAATATCACTTTTCTTATTTCTATATCAAACCTGAAACCCCGCTACCATACGCGCAAAAACCAAGTAGACGGATGAAGTTATTCAAAAATTTATTATTCAAAAAAGGAGGTAGAATATATTAAAATTGACGTGATGTTTAAATTAACTATAAAATAATATACATGAATATATATAATTTGATACGCTTTCATATTCTCAATGCGCCAGTTGGAACATGTCGACGGAAGAAAGCGGAAACGTCGTATCTCGAAAAACCCAAGTTTACACTAGAGCCAAAAAACTATTTTGAAAATTCATAACTAATATATTTATAGAGATAGAAAGTTAAAAGTTGGAATGTATTTATATTTATCAAAGGCCTATTTGATGCCTTTCTCTAAATTATCATAAAGTTATTATTATCATTAATTTCACAAGTTACGCCAATTGATGTTTTAATTTCAGGCATCTGAAATGTTGTATCTGTGAGCTGAAATGTATGGCCAACTTAAAAAGACATAATTTTTTGAGCGACGGATCTGCTGTATCTTAAAAATGGCAATGCCGATATATATTTCATTTAGCTGTATTTCGTTCATTTAATAAAATTACGTAAAAGTTTTGTTTTAAGTGCAAAACTGGCGACAGACGTTTTTAAAATGAAATGCTGTATCTTAACTTTAATATTTTGATGAGTAAAAAATAATGTTATGATTAAAAACATAATCATTATAAACTGGGAAAAAGTATATCGTTATTGCCTAAAATTACTAGGATTATATAAAATTACTGTAAAATTTTAGAACCTTGTTTTTAACAAATTATTTTTAAATCTCAACTTTCTTTTTCTTCCTCTGATCCAACAGAAACGTCTTTAAATTTTTTGTCATGCTTTAGATTCAAATACAAGCGAAACGTTTGCAAATAATTAGTTTTACCACTACTTTTTTAAGATCATCATATTTGTAATCATTATAATCATCCATCCATTCATCAGCCAATGGTAGTCCACTACTGGACATAGGCCTCTCCTAATGACTTCCACAGGAACCTGATGGAAGCAGCTTGCATCCAGCGATGTCCCGCGACCTTTACTAGGTCGTCCGACCATTTTGTCGGAGGACGTCCCACGCTGTGTTTTCCGGTACGTGGCGTCCACTGGAGAACTTTTTGGCCCCATCGGCCATCACTTCTCCGCGCTATGTGCCCGGCCCATTGCCACTTCAACTTGCTAATCCGCTGGGCTATATTGGTTACTTTAGTTCTCCTACGGATCTCCTCATTTCTGATTCGATCTCGTAGGGAAACCCTGAGCATAGCCCTCTCCATAGCTCGTTGAGTGACTCTGAGCCGTCTAATGAGGCCCATAGTGAGAGGCCACGTCTCAGTGCCGTATGTCATCACTGTAACACACAACTATCGAAAACTTTCGTCTTCAGGCACTGAGGTATTTTGGACGAGAAGACGTCGCGTAGTTTCCCGAACGCTGCCCAACCGAGTCGGATTCGACGATTGACCTCTCTCTCGAAGTTGGACCTGCCTAACCGGACCACTTGTCCTAAATAGACATATTCGTCTACAACTTCGAGAGTCGAGCCCCCAACTGTGATCGGGGTAGGCCCAACATGGACATTCGACATGATCTTCGTCTTGTCCATGCTCATTTTAAGACCCACCTGTTGTGAGACTTGATTGAGGTCTTCGAGCATAGTGCTAAGGTCTTCCAGCGATTCTGCCAAGACTACAATATCGTCGGCAAACCGAAGGTGTGTGATATACTCGCCGTTGATGTTGATGCCGAATCCTTTTCAATGCAAGAGCTTGAAGGCGTTTTCCAGCGCGGCAGTGAACAGTTTCGAAAATATGACATCTCCCTGTCTCACGCCTCTCTGTAGTGGATTAGCCTTCGTGCTCTAATCTTGTAGTCGGACCGACATGGTGGCGTTGCTGTATATACTTTTCAACACCTCAATGTACCGATAGTCGATATAGCACCGCTGGAGAGACTCTAGCACAGCCCAGGTCTCGATCGAATCAAAGGCTTTCTCATAGTCCACAAAGCGGCAAGTTATATTCCTCGGTTTTTTATATAACTTGCCGAAACGTATGAATGTGGTCTATGGTGCTAAAGCCTTTTCGGAAACCGGCTAGTTCGGGAGGCTGGAAGTCATCAAACCTGCGTTCGAGACGATTGGTGATGACGTTCGATAATAACAAATAGATATGGCTCAGGAGCGAGATGGGCCTGTAATTCTTCAGCAAAGTGTTATCACCGTTTTTGAAGAACATTACCACCACGCTCCTGCTCCATGCCTCTGGCGTTGAGCCCTCAAGGAGAACGGAATTGAAGAGCCACTGAAGGACTTTAAGTACCGGCGTTCCGCCCGCTTTCAGAAGCTCTGAAGTGATTCCGTCCTCACCCGGCGCCTTGTTGTTCTTAAGTTGCTTCAGGGCCATCTCAATCTGACACAGGCTGATGTCCGGGATATCATCACTGAAGTGGCGGATCAACTCGGCACTCGGGTCTTCGGCCGAGCTAACAGTCGGTTCGGCAACCGAGGTGTAAAGCTGTCCGTAGAACCTCTCGATCTCCCTTAACACCTCTGCCCTCGTCGACATTACACTGCCACCCTCCGTCTTCAGGCTAGACAGCTGTCTTTGCCCAATAGACAAGTCTCTTGCAAACACTTTGGAGCCTCCGTTCCGCTCAATTGTCTCTTTAATGCTCACCGTATTGTGAGCACATGTGAGACATCGTGTCGCAAGGACTTCCAGATCCGTCTATTGAGCTGACGATATTCTTCGGCGTCCTCGGAAGACTGCAGTGCCATAGATCGACGTTCGGCCATGAGGCCAAGAGTGTGGATCGAGAGTTTTTGTGGTCTGTCTCTACGGCGAGGTCTAAAATGCTTAGATCCCACCGTATGGACAGCTTCTACCAAACCGCTGTTTAACTCGTCCACTGCAAGGTTTTCTTCTAGACAATCAAAGCGATTACTCAGCTCGAGTTGAAAGCTCTGGGGGTTTTGGATATGGGCGCGAGTAGGTTGGAGCGTGGACTTCATCAAGCGACGCCTTTCTAATTGGACTCTGCTCTGCAACTCAACATATTAAAAAACCTAAATTATTACTATTCCATTACTCACCTTAGGTCCTGGAGTTGTTTCATAGCATTTTTAACTTTTACACAATCGTAAATATGCTTTTATAAAGTTATGAAACGCAGCGACAAACATGTTTTCTCAAATTGACGCTCACGCATGAACTAAGTCGTGGTCGAAACGGCGCATGAAGAGAACACCTGATGGCATTGTAGAGCGGCGGGAGGGAGGTAAAGTGGCGTTACTGATAACTGTACACAAAACAAAACTGTATTCATTTGTTGTAAGTATGATTTTTACAATAAAATAAGTGTTTGAAATGTAATAATTGTTTCATATCCCTGCACCAGTACGGAACATTTGTTGTATCGATAAAATTACACAATATTTTCACCGGGCAGAATTGTTGTATCTCTGTCAAAGTAAATTTTTGGGCTATAGAAATGTCGTATCTTATTCAAATTGAACTCCGTGATAAATAAACAAAGTCGTAACTGTTTTATTGTTAAAAATTGCAGATTTTGCTATAGTTACGACAAATTTTCTTAAGCTCTGTGCTAAAACACGGAAAAATTCGAGGTCGTATCGTTACAAGAAATTATCGTAGAAAGACGAGATATAGATCATTCGACGCGGATTTTTTTTTATATAACAATATGGTAAAAAGTGATTTTACCCAAAATCCAAGTTACGACGTTTCCGCTTTCCACCGTCGATGTGTATCTATAATTAACATCGTATATTATATATACATTAACACATTCAGACTGTCTGTGTATACGGCTTTCTAGAATGTGCTAGTAGGACATAATAAAAAAAGAAGGGTGTAGAAATACATCTGCACCTACGTTTCGCCAATTATTTTTTTAGTTCTATGTAACAGGGGGCTATCCTATTGCCGTTTCTCGGGCACATTTCCAGACTCAGTACTGGTACTGATAATTTCCTAGTTGAAAAACGTCAGAACACTTGGGCCGTCCCGGAAATCGAACCCTTTAGATCGCGCGGCACACACTTGTAACGCGAGGCCATGAGGCAGCAATATTTTTTAGGTGTTGTAAATGGACAACTGTTTGTTTTTCCAACTCCTCCTTTCGTTGTGGGATCATGACAAATTATACACACCCGCCACTGTAACTCCTGTGCTCCAGGATCAACAGCACGCGCAATATTGACGCCGAGCACTGAAGCTCAGCGAATCTAAGGGAACCCTAATTTGTCATGATCAACGAACTTAATCAGAAAAGATATAAAGGAATAGTTGGAAACAAAGAGTTGTCATCTTCTCTCCACAGCAAAGTGGGATGCAAATATTGAGCTATGAGTTTTCACTGTCACATAAACACTTGTCTGCTCCACCGGGCTGTTTCTTGGCCGTGTCAATAAAACAAGTAAAGTCGCAGTTAAAGTTTGTGCTAGCAGACATAAGCTGAACAAATAATGATACTCTAAGCTCTAGGTCTCTCGGAACTTTGTCCGTGAGACTATATACATCCATTTATCGGTTAGTACTTCATATTAATTGTATTTATGTCGGCCTGTCCACACTTCAATACCCACTTGTACCAAATCTGTGAGACTGCAATTCACAAGAATGGCCTCAATAATTAAATAATAGCGCACAATTGACGTCGATTTGTCGTAGTGAATGTCGCAAATAGATAAAAGAATTTATTTAAGACATAAAAGAGCTCTTTGAATGATGCTCATTTGGCTGCCGCGGGTAAATGTGAGGGGTGCGAGTCATAAGCGATTGGCGTTTTAAGAAGAAATTTAACGTTATTACTAGGTCACATTTTTCTAAACTTTGCTTCAACTTCGTGGACGTAAAAATGGAACTATCTGATGCTAAGTACAGTGAGTTCTATATAGAAGATGATAGTAAAACATTTATGAGTATCATTAAACGGCTTTTTGAACGGTAGTAGTAGATGCCTATGCATCTTAATGAAAAAATTAAACGTCAGACAAATTCATAATGATGGGTCTTAAGGTATGAGCAATAGTTTTTGCTGTCATATTTACCTAGACTAGAATATTTAAATTCGACTAGTTTAAAATCGTTTATCTTTCTGGCTTTCTTAATACGCGATGGTTGAAGCTACCACTTGATACAATAATGTTCAGAAATATTAGTTGTTTAACCCGCTGGCCTCTCCTCTTTATCCCACAAAATATCCAGGAAGCAAAGCACGAAAGGGATTCGGTGAAAAAGTCATTGATTTTGTATTGAGAGTCATTTGGGAAACAAAATGGGCGCCACTTAGCGAGGGCGCTCCATCCGTGTAATTCATTGATGTTCCCGCAGGATCGCGATTCGTTTAACTGCTTTATTTCGTTGTCGCATCATTTTGACTGGGAGTATTGACCCCAGGTGTTTAAATGGGAATTTAGGGGTGTTAGTTCTGTTAGTTGTCAGGTTTATGTGTCGTTATAAGCTTAAAATGAGCATATTGGTGATGGTAAATATAAAAAGCAAATTGACTTTAAGACACTCTATTTCCAGTTATTTTCCTTTTAATGGACTTTTAAATAATAATAATGTGTGTATTCACAATATCACGTACTATAACGGTGAAGGAAAACATCGTAAGGACACCTGCACACCTTTTTTTTGTTACTCAAGGAAATCCCTTTGCGGATCGTCCCCAAGCATGAGGCTCATTGTGCATTACACCGCACCCACCTAGAAGTTGGCCCCAAGGGGCCCACCGCGGTCCGAACATGGTTAACAGATCCACAGAATTCCACAGTACTACCACGCTAAAAAGTTCTTAGGTATTTCTTAGCTCACAACTTTTTAGCGTGGTAGTACTGTGGAAAGCCATAACCAACTTTCCCCTCGACAAAAAAAAGGGATTTCTTAGCTATGTAGGCCGCTAACCCGCATTAGGTCAGCGTGGAAAACTAAAGTCTAAACCCTCTCGATTGTAGAGGAAGCCCGTGCCCAGCAGTGGGACGTATATGGGCTGTTAATGACACGCGTAATTTTGAAAGTTAAATATGTGTGCCTGGAATATGAACACAGAGTGCGTCACGACTTCGGACTCTGCTAGATTTTTATCATAAAAATGCTGTTTTTTTACTCATTTGAGCATAGAGAAAAATTGTTCGACCTTTTATTACTGCAAGCAGTGATGGCCTCGAGGTTTAGGCGCGCGGTTGAGAATTTCGGCGGTCGCAGGTTCAAACCCCAGGCACACACCTCTGACTTTTCGAAGTTATGTGTGTATTCACAATGAATTAATCACTTGCTTTAACGGTGAAGGAAAACATCGTGATAAAACCTGCACACCTAAAAGTTCTTAGGAATTTCTAAGGCGTGTAGTCCGCCAACCCGCACTAGACCAGCGTGGTGGACTAAGGTCTAAACCCTCTCAGTTGTAGAGGAGGCCCGTGCCCAGCAGTGGGACGTATATGGGCTGATGATGAATGAAATGATGAATGAATGAATTATTACTGTAATAAAATGAATTATTACAATGAAAAAGATGCTATAAACCAGTGGTTAATGGGCTGTTGATTTTTAAATTCCTTTTTTTTTTAGTAAAATAGGCCTACAGGGTGTAATCAGACCGTTATCGGAAACTAAAGCAGTTAATAGCTACGGTGATTACAAACCCATTGGCGTTAAAAAAAGTCCTGATAAAAAATAAAAAAGTTGACGTTTTTCTATCAATTACATTTATAACAATTAAAAACTAGATATTAAATGTATGTGGTTGTAAGGAAAACGTTTTTATTTTTATTATATACACCCTGTATATAATATATTGTGGCGCAGTTCCTTAAATAAAGCTGAGCAACGAATAGCTACAGGTTCGTTTTTGTACCCTACAATTATTTGCTTCGGATTAGTTGTCATCATCATTATTATCAGCCTAAGGAAGTCCACTGCTGAACATAGGCCTCCCCCAATGACTAGGGGGGGGGGGGTGCCGATACACGCTTGGCAGGCGGGTTGGCGAGCGCAGGAGATGACTCGCGTTGATGACGCTGCTGCCCGTCATCAACCGGGGAAAGGGAATAGGGTTTGTGGGTAAAGGATGACATGGGAAAGGAAGGTATGGCCTGTAGGAGTGGATACTGCAGTCACGGAAGGGAAGGTTGGAAGTGATTGGTTGTGCGACCGAATGAACGCCCATATTCGTGAAGGAATAGGCGAAGAAGTACTGCTACAGCCATGTATCGATAGCTGTGTTTTAGTCAGGGGGCGAGCTTATCGTTTTTATTTCGGGCACTTTTTCAGACAAAAGAGACAGTTGTCCGATCTGGAAATAGAACCAAGGACCTCTCGCTTACGCTGAATACTTATAACATGGGACCAAAGAGAATGAAAAGACTTGTTAATATTTCATTTTATGTTCCAGCCTAGAAGGCATTCCTTCCAAATTCCCGGTACTCTTATTAAAAGATCAAATAATATCGTAAAAATGTGGGTGAAACGGGAATCTGTACATAATTAAACGTTCCCTACGAAGTACGTGGCTAATGAAATTTCCTTCCCTTTTGTAATACGAGCTCAAACATCTTCATAGTAAGGATGGATTAGTTTGCAGAAGAAAATTATAGAGAGGAGACTTCGACACAAAATATATAAAGCTGACGAGTGTGTTTGGTTGGACCCGCTAATCTTAGGACTGGTTCGAACTTAAAAACTATTTTTGTGTTAAATAGCCCATCATCACCATCATCAGCTCATTGCGTCCCACTGCTGAGCACGGTCCTCCTCTACCATTGAGAGGATTTAGTCCACCACGCTGGTCTAGTGCGGGTTGGCGGAACTTTTAGGTGTGCAGGTTTCATCACGATGTTTTCATTCACCGTTAAAGTACGTGATAATTCTTTGTGAATACACACATAACTTCGAAAAGTCAGAGGTATGCCTGGTGTTAAACCCGTGATCGTTGGTATGCTCGACCGAGTGCCTAATCCTCAAGGCCATCACGACATATACGTCACTGTTTTTTTTCTGTAGCAATAAATAATAATTATATTAATAAAAGTTATCTTTGTAAGACGTTAATAGTTATTTTAGTTGTTATTTAATTTTATTATATTCTTTTTGATTTTAAATGGAAATTTGTTTTGGAAATGGAAGATTACAAATATCGAATTCACTCGACCATTATTTTTCAATAGAGAGAAAATTACCTACCTTTTATCTCTGCATCACCCAAAGGTTGACTGTTAGAGAATGCCTTAGGCATTAAGTCCGCCTTTATACGCAATGTGTAAAAAGCATAACTAAATAAATAAATAAATAAAATTGAGGGAAAATCTGAAGGTTTCAGGTTAATATATTTTTCATGTGTAGGTAACGTGTAAAAATAAAGTTTCTTTTTTGTTTCAGGTAATACATATGAAAATTTCATCAAAAACTTCGAACAGAAAGGTGTTAGGATGGGGGGCCACACCTTATACTGACATTCCTTCTGTGCATTTTCTACATTCATATATATTCTTATAGTAGGTAGGTATTTATTTTTATTATTCTCCTGTGATTTCGCTTGTTTACTCTAGATTAATCATCATGATAGCCTCGAGGTTTAGCCTCGCCGTCGAGAATCTCGACGGTCATGGGTTCAAACTCCAGGCACACGCATCTGACTTTTCGCAGTTATGTGTGTATTCACAAAGAGTTATCACGTACTTTAACGGCGAAGGAAAACATCGAGATAAAACCAGCCCACCTAAAAAGTTATTAGGAATTCCTTAGGTGTATAATCCGCCAACCCTCACTTGGCCAGCGTGGTGGATTAAGGCCTAAACCCTCCCAGTTGTAGAGGAGGCCCAGCAATTTGACGTATATGAGCTGATGATGATGATGATGATTACTCCAGAATTGGGTCCAGAGAAAATGTAAAACTCAAAGGGCCCTTGTCCCTCGGCACGAGAGTTTGATTAGCAATTTGGAGATCCTGGGTTCGATTGCTGGTTCAAGCAAAGTTTTAATGGGCTTCTCTATGTATTAGAATTTTTTACAAGCAAACTCTAGAAAACGACTCGCCCTCCAATTAGCGAAACGTGGTTGTGGAAATGTGCGAGTAATTCTGCGTAACCCTTCTGGAATACAAGCGTATACATAGTACATAAGGAGAATTCAAAACATATTTCACTGCGAACATATTAAAAAATATTAATCCCCATACGTAAAAGTTAAAATTCAATCAAATGTTTCTGTGATGTATGACAGAGAAAAATAACCCTCCAAATTTAATTTTGAAATGATATATAGACGTTCGCGTATTTTATTTTCTATGAGTTTTTTAGGCAACGGGCTCAAATTAAGCAATTTTTACTGAAGATGTGTAAGTTATCACTTACACTTACTCATCAGTAGTGATGGCCTCGAGGTTAAAGCACGCGGTCGAGAATCTCGGCGGTTGTGGGTTCAAACTCCGGGCACACACCTCTGACTTTCCTGATCATTAGTTCTTTCAGTATTAGAGCGTCAAGTATAGATTAATTATCATTTCATCACCAGCCCACACGTCCCTATTGGGCACGGGCCTACTCTACAACAGAGGGTTTAGGCCTTAGTCCACCACGCTGGCTTGTGCGGGTTGGCGGAAACAAACATACATACGTATTTTTTTTAATACACGATTCTCTTCTATAGCCTGTTAAGCTATTACGTTGATCACGTCTCTAAGCCCAGCTGAATGTGTGAGCCATCAACAAGCCTACGCCCTAATGTTTATGTAGTACGAGGCTCGCGTAATACCTCCGTTGACACTCACTCGTGCGATATAACACCGATTTAAAGCGGTTATAGCACTTTGCAGCGCTCTACAGCGCTTTACAGCGGTTCTGAACGTGTCATGCGGTCATCAACGCCGTTAGACGCACTGCAGTGAAAGAGTGAATGAGTGAATGAAACTCAAGTGGCGGATTGGTTTTTGGATTTATTTGTTCTGTTTTATTTATGCTGTTGTTGCTTGCTACTCCGCATGCCACACTTTAGACTTCAATATAATTATTTTTTAGGTTTATGTCACATTTTTCTTTGCTGCTCTGCTCCTACTGGTTGTAGCGTGATGATATACAGTCTATAGGCTTTCTTGGTAAAGTCAAAGTCAAATAATTATCTTTATTCAAATAGACTTTAACAAGTTCTTTTGAATCGTCAATTTTTAACTTTTTTCAAACTAAACTATTGCCGCTTCGAAACGTGTTATCGCTGTAGAGAAGAAACAGTACGAAACTCCCACAGCAACACGAAATGTCATTTTTTTCAGTCTATACAAAATAACAACATATCATTTTTTAAATGTAAATAGACTACCTACTTAATACAAAAATAAATTTTCAATTCCAGTATTTCTTGAGATAAGCGCTTTAAAACAGCCATTTTTTTCCCTTTAGGATTTTTTTTGAAACGTGGGTATGAAAATACAGCTTACACTTATTGATACAGACGTAAATATACACACTATTCCAAAGACAACCCTCTATTTTCTACGCAATATCGTAACATGTTCTCAGCTTTATTCCGAAATCCCTCGAAATCCATTGAAGATAAATGCGACTTATTTTAGAAAAAAAAAAACTGTGTTTTAATTTAACGTAATCTCCTTACGCCGATGACGCGGAGTTTCGCTAACAACCCTTAAATTGGGGGTTGCAAAAATCGCCTTAATGCTAAGACTTTTTGCCCTTAAAAAAGTATCATGAACTAAGCCACTGACATATTTTTTTTGTTATTTCAAAGTATTTCGCTGTACCCTCGAAGCGATAGGCAGAGACGCATTTCTGCACCGCCGTTTCGCCAATTGAAAGAAGTCCCACGTAATAATGAACGCGCAGTCTACCACCGTTCTTTGTGCAACCCGGAAATTGAACCCGGGGCTACTAGATCGTGTGGCTCATATATTTACATATGCCACGAGACCTACTTACCCTTGTATTCCCAAAATGTGCGTGTTGAGTTCTAAGTCCCACATAAGTGAGAAATAAACACATAAGAAGTGGACAACTATTTTTTTCCAACTCCTCCTGTATATTATTTCTATTTAATTTCGTTGCGGGATCATGACAAATTAGGTTTCCTTTAGATCCGCTAAGCTTCAGTGCTCAGCGCAAATACTGTGCGTGCTGTTGATCCTAGAGCACAGGAGTTACAAAGTCAAAGTCAAAGTCAAAATATCTTTATCCAAATAGACTTTTACAAGTTCTTTTGAATCGTCAATTTTACACATCTTAATTTTTTTTAAACTATTGCCGCTTCGAAACGTGTTATAGCTGTGGAGAAGAAACGGCAAGAAACTCCCTCAGCAACACGACATGTCATTTTTTGTTTAAAAAACAGCAATATATGTCTTTTTTTCATTACATTATTTAAATTTTACATTATAAATGTCATAACGATACAAACTGTAAACAGAGGTTTATATACATACATACATACATACATAAACTCACGCCTGTATTCCCTGAAGGGGTAGGCAGAGGTGCATTTCTGCACCCACATTTCGCCAGGTATGTATCAGTCCCACGTAATAGGGGGCGAGCCTATTGCCGTTTTTCGGGCACAATTCCAGACTCCGTGCTGCTACTGAAAATTTCCTAATGGAAAAACCCAATAACACTTTGCCCGACCCGGGAATGGAACCCAGGACCTCTAGATCGCACGGCACATACTTATACCGCGAGACCACGAGGCAGAGGTTTATATCTACATATATTTTTGCATATCTATGTAAAGAGAAAGAACCTAACCAAAGAAGCGGACGGCTACTTCAGTTTATTAAAGTACCAAAAACCATCAACAAATATTTCAGAAATGTAACAGCGTAAAAACATAGTTACCATTTTAAATTATTTAAATTTTATTGTTATCGCCATTATAAAAAATTGAGGGTAGTTTTCTGTACAATACTTTACCGCTACATGATGTAACTTAGTCTCGGGTGCGGGTACGAACGCGCAGCACGTATTCTTATATATTTTATTTATATTAATACTAATCATTGCGTACCTGGTTATCGGTACTTATCATAGCGTGAGGTGATATTTAAATTGTGCGTTTGCAAGTGAATTGTGTGTGTGTTCGTATGTGACTGTGTGTGTCGTGTGGCTGGTGGCCACAATAAAATTTCAAGTGTGTGTCTTGTGTAATTATGTCCACCACTCGGTTCGGGAAGCAGATTTAAATTATTGTAGCAAGAAGAGGAAACTAGTGTCCTTTCATTAGAATATAGTGATACAGTGAAATTAATTTATTCATTTCACATAGTTTTTTAAGCTTAATTGAGTGTAAAATTTGAGTTGAGTGTCTGTGTGCTTTCAAGAATAATTTAGTGCTTATTTAGTGGGTCTACAGACCATGACAACCGTCAGCGATCGTCATCTAGCTTCATTAGTAAAACTGGTAAGTGACCTTTACATATTTATTTTCTTACGTGACTGTATCACGTAATATTTTACACATATAGATTATGGCGTAAAATGATATTATATTTTTAAATTTGTATCTATTTGTACAAGTATATCTCTTTTTTGTAACGAAGGAAATAATGATTTGATTCGTAACAGTTTTTTTTTTTGGTAAACTAAAGACCGGGTTCTATTAATCGTAGTGAGAATAGAATAGATAAATTATTTAGTGCAGACTGATCACACATTAATAAATAGCAGTGGTCGCTAAGTGTTGGAAATGTCTACGTCCCACTGTTGGGCAGAAGACTACTAATAAGAGGGCTCAGATTTTAGTCCATTACAGCGGCTTGATGCGGTTTGATGAAGCTTACATATCCAAGAAATCTTCTATCTTCTATATATATATAAATGAATTGCCGTTCGTTAGTCTCGCTAAAACTCGAGAACGGCTGGACCTATTTAGCTGATTTTGGTTTTGAAATGTTTGTCGTAGTCCAGGGAAGGTTTTAGGCGGTGAGAAATTTTGCAAAATTGCGAGGAAGATAGTAAAAACAGCAATTTCATTTTCCCATATAAACTGTTCTAGCAAATTTCCTGTCAAATATGTAATGTTTAGCCCGTCGATATGGTTAAAGGCCACCTCAAATTAAAGAACATATTTAAATAAGGGTTTCGAATCGACAACATATATCCACAATATTCGAATAATTGCGTATTTTAGATTTTTAATATGTAGAATAGAATGAAAAGAGATTGACATATTTATTAGTTGTCAAATAGTTATGCGTGCGTTCAGAAATTTATTTTGCGTAACTAAGGAAAATATATCAAGCCTCATTATCGAACTGAATTTTTAAACTCCTTGGTTGTGTCTGGTTTACAATTTACAACTGAGGGTGGGCTCGGTAGTCATCATTGTTCGAAATCTAAAACACACTAAACTATGCAATGAAATGCGGCTTATTTGAAGAAAACTGTTGAGTAATGTGATTCACGCAACGATTAGATCCAAGGAAAACTTAAAGTTAGTTTGCTTCTCATTGTAAGGTTTTAAGTTTCTCATTTTATAGTTAGGTCGATGATGCAAACGGATATGCCTGAGATTTTAATTTTTAATGGCTGGATTGTATTGAAATTTTCTGTGTATCCAAGTGGATTCGTAAATGGTTTAGATTTGCAATTGGACCAGATAGGTGGCGCTGTGATCGAGTTCTGGGATTTTAATTTTTAACGGCTGGACCGATTTTAATGAAATTTTCCGTCTATCTTCAGGTATATTCGAGAATGATTTTTCAAATTCAAATTATCTTTATTCAAATATACTTTTACAAATTCTTTTGAATCGTCAATTTTACACATCTTTAATTTTTTTTTAACTATTGCCGCTTCGAAACGTGTTATAGCTGTGGAGAAGAAACGGCAAGAAACTCCTTCAGCAATACGACATGTCATTTTCATTTTCTAAAAAATATTTTCAATTTTACATTATACATGTCATAACGATACAAACAGTAGCAACAAAACAAAACTCCGAGAAATTTACTTACTCCCAGGGCTAATTATCTTCAATAAAATCTGAGATTTTATAGTATGCTTTTTTGTAAAGCTTATCTTTAATTGATTTCTTAAACATAGATTTGAAATTGGACCCGATAGGCGCTGTGATCGAGTGCTGGGGTTTTTATTTTTAATGGCTGGCCCGATTTTAATGAAACTTTCTGTGTATCTTCAAGTGGATTCGAGAATGCTTTAGATTTTTAATTGGACCCGGAAGGTGGCGCTGTGATCGAGTTTGGGATTTTAATTTTTCGCATATCAGAACATAACTCCAAAATCTTAAACAATTCATTTTCTTTGTTCAAAAGAAGGCAGATGAATTTTTTTGTGTGTCATCAGGTTGATTTGAGAATGGTTTAAATCGGAAAAAAATAATTTTTGAATTTAAAATTGTGCACAGGACAACGTCTGTCGGGTCCACTAGTAATAACTAAAGTAATTTATATTCGTTGTATGAAAGAATGGCTTAGGTCAAGATGTCAAGATGTCAGATTGTAGAGGAGGCCCGTGCTCAGCAGTGGGACGTATATGTGCTGATGACGATGATGATGATGAAGATGTCAAGAACAATTGCGAAATATATAAACCTACCTGTACTTTGTACCTGTCTGATCCATTGGCTTTGAAATTACTATCTGCAATAAATTCTAAGCAATTTGTAGTTTTTTTACCTATGTCTACGCTTTGTAACGCGGACTTAAAGATTAGGTAAAGAAAAAAACATATTTACATTTAAAACTATCTGCCCCGGCACACTTATTTCCGCCTAACAGCCGATTCTTAGTTTTTTTTAAATTGGTCCACCCATTTCAGAGATGAGCCGGAACAAACAGACAGACAGTGATTTTTATATATGTACCGTGTATACATCCATATGCATTTATTAATAAGCGGTTATTTCAATACACTCCAAATTTATTTATTTGTATATTTTTTTTATTCACGACTTCACCATACTTCAGAAGGGATGGACGGAGGTTCATTTCGCACCCACTTTTCACCAATTATGATTTAGTCCTACATAATAGGGGGACCTATTGCCAATTTTCAGGCACATTTCGAGACTCCGTGCTGCTACTGAGAATTTTCTAATAAAAGAAAACAATATAATAATTTTAAAAATAGGGAATTATAGAACGTTTTTTATCGTCTCACCATATCACCATACTTTAGAGGAGGTGGACAGGGGTGCATTTCTGCACCCTCATTTCGCCATTTGTTTCTTTTAAATAATAATAGGAGGCGAGTATTTTGCTGTTTTTCGGGCTCAATTCCAACACTTTTTGTTCCAGAAATCCAACTCAGGGCGTCATACTTGAGTCACAAGACCACGAGACCTTTAATTGTTAGTCTATCTTGACTTCTCATCCACTTAGCATAGGAAATTCATTCATTCATCATCAGCCCATATACGTCCCACTGCTGGGCACGGCCCTCCTCTACCATTGAGAGGGTATATCATAGCATAGGAAATGGCGCGGTTAAATTACCAAGTCTGAAAAAAAAACTAATTTTAACATGTCTCAAGCGTGCTAACATCATATAAATTGCAGTTAAATTGTAACCACTAGTTTAAAATAACGATTTAATTTGCATCGCAATTGCTTTTTTCGTTAATTAGGATTTGCACGTAATAATTACAAGTAGGTATAGTTTAAGGTAAATTGACAATAATATGTCACAAGTTAACCACTCATTTTAATATATGGAAAATATTTATGAATACGAATATGAGTCGAGGCAAACATCTGCCTCGTGGCCTCGCGGTACACGTTCGTGCCGTGTGATCTAAAGGTCCCGCTTTCGATTCCCGGGTCGGGCAATGTGTTATCGGATTTTTCCATTATGAAATTCTCAGTAGCAGAATGGAGTCTGAAAATATTGCCGAAATCGGCAATAGGCTCGCCCTCTATTACGCGGGACTAACAACAATTCGCGTAACGTGGGTGCAGAATAGGACCCCTGCCAAGTGCCAACCCCTTGGAGAATACAGGCTAGACTTTATAAGCTAGGGATTCGAACTCTTGCCTAATGGAAATTGCGTGTGTACTTACTAAGTTATCATCATCAGCTCATGTACTGCTGGGCACGGGCCTCCTTTACCATTGAGAGGGTTAGGCCTTAGTCCACCACGCTGGCCTAGTGCGGGTTGGCGGGCTACACATCTAACTTCAAAAAGTCAGAGGTGTGTGCCTGGGCTTTGAACCCGCGACCGTCGAGATTCTCGACCGCGTGCCTAAGCCTCGAGGCCATAACGACTTACTACTAAGTTATAAACCCCTTTAAAAAAAACTAATAAAAATGCTAATCTATTTTTTCACAGCAATTACAAAAACTCGTGTATGATTACTATTTATTACGTTGAAACATGAAGTTTCCCGATTAGGCATAACACACAAAACACGTGTAATTTGTGTCGCGTGATAAATCATAATCGATCCGGCAATTATATGGCTTCACATTTTCCGTTACGTTTCGGCCGTATCTGATTAATTACCGAACCTTCCTGCCTGTAGGAATTAAATCACCCGCGAAAAAACTCATCATAACAACTAGCCAAGCAGATTTCAACTTTATGCTGTTAGCTATAAAGACTTTCCTAAGGAAAACTTTATCTTTGCGCCCTGAATAACTTTTGAAAACTACGGGAGTATGTCATGACAATCTATGTAGGCAAATGTGAATTTTACTGTCAAACTTATAAAGTTCAAAATGATTTATAGAAGTAATAGCTTGGTTGGAGTCCAAGAAAATGCAGGACTAATGAAGGTAATTAAAGGGGAACGCCCGTACGACAAATCGTCAAAACTTTCACTTAAACATAAAGTTGTTTTAAGTTCTGAACTAGTTGACAAAATATTGTATCTTCTCATTAAATTTTCATGTTACGAAATAAGCGCTTTGGGGGAGGGCCAAATGTGACTTTTACGGCAGAACTTGCGTGGGAACTTATGGTAAGAAATTTTGAGAGCGGTAGTTTACCACATGCGACAGAAGTTGCTTGCTACATTTTGTTTATAGCATCTAAGTTAATGGTACTCATAAGCACTGGCCTACTGCACCACACGCGACAGCACTCGGCTGTACGCGCCGGTGACACAGCGCCACACAGAGCGCTCGTCTACTGCACCACACGCGACAGCACTCGGCTGTACGCGCCGGTGACACAGCGCCACACAGAGCGCTCGTCTACTGCACCACACGCGACAGCACTCGGCTGTACGCGCCGATGACAGAGAGCCACACAGAGCGCTCGTCTACTGCACCACACGCGACAGCACTCGGCTGTACGCGCCGGTGACACAGCGCCACACAGAGCGCTCGTCTACTGCACCACACGCGACAGCACTCGGCTGTACGCGCCGGTGGCACAGAGCCACACAGAGCGCTCGTCTACTGCACCACACGCGACAGCACTCGGCTGTACGCGCCGGTGACACAGAGCCACACAGAGCGCTCGTCTACTGCACCACACGCGACAGCACTCGGCTGTACGCGCCGGTGGCACAGCGCCACACAGAGCGCTCGTCTACTGCACCACACGCGACAGCACTCGGCTGTACGCGCCGGTGGCACAGCGCCACACAGAGCGCTCGTCTACTGCACCACACGCGACAACACTCGGCTGTACGCGCCGGTGGCACAGCGCCACACAGACCTTATCACACCAACTGATATGTTTCAAGGACAAGAAGACCTTGGGTTGCACACATAGCTTTTCCTCACGAACACGCCTACCCAGTACAATAAATTATCCCAGATAATATTTTATATGCTGCGTCGACATAAAAGTGTACCATAAACCTCTTGACAACATTTTATGAGTCCTTAAAAGGTTCCGTATAGACGTGCGATATCTTTTGTTACGTAGAAAAACATTATGTGATCGACAGGTTTGGCTTGCACTGCATTTTTCCTCCATCAGCCTTTCAATGAACTCTCCTAAGGGTACGATTGTCTTCCATTACCTCTATACAGAGCACTTATTGTTAGATGTGTTTTTGAGTGTTAATGAAACTAGGTAGATGACATCTATTTAATGGAATGAATCATGAATCACAACCCCGAAGCTGATATTCTACTCATATATATGGTATTTTATAAAAACATTATAATTGTAGATTTGATATTAAATTCCGTTAAATAACAAGCAGTGCGTGCTTTGTCTTTGAAATTTATGATAAAACAATCTCTCATTAAATCTGAAAATAGGTGGCAATCAATCAGGAACAATTGATTTTTTTTTTGTCTTTCGAGCAGGATATAAATAATATTATGTAGTACCTACAGTTGATTCCCGCAATACCCTATGCGACTTCAAAAAAATACGTTCCTAGTTTATGTGACATTTTCACCGCTAAATGGGCTATCTAACACTTAAAGTAATATTCAAATCAGACCAGTAGTTCCTGAGATAATCGCGTCCAAACAAACAAACTTTTCAGCTTTAAATACAAATATAGCTGATTTATTAAATGATACCAACATCTCATAATTATTTACAACAAGCTTTTGATATACCCTCTATACTGCAGCAGTATGTTAATAACTTTCTCAATGATGTAATGAAACTAGCCGCAGCTGGTCTCGGCTGCCCGGGGACAGACAGACAAAAACTACAACTTGCTTTGACTTCCAGACGACCCACTTGTGACTAACGAAGTTGTAGCAAAAAATTACATGCTTGAAGATAGAACTATTTTAATTTTAATAACGAATAGAACGTTTTATACATAATTGGAGAGTTAACTTTTATGGCTTTATCAAATGTTTGGAAACTGTTTTTCTAAATCACAGTTTTAACTTATCTTATTCAAATATGTTGTTGATCTAACATCATATTAAATTCTGTCTAGACCGCAAAGGTATTGGATAGCGTTTAAAGGGTTTCTAGTGGTTTTTACCAAAATTTAACGTATTTATTACCAAAAATTCTGAAGCTTACAACCTTACGAGTTTTAAGAGCGCAATTTGGGTTTCTGAATTTGCCTAACGTCCCTTCTACTTAGAATTGAGATAGCGTAAAATGATGCAGATTGCAGAATTTTTCTTATTTTTGATGATGCAAATAATGCTGCTAATAGTAGAGTATTCGTATACCACTTGATAACCATCACCATACATAAGTAGTAAAAGTCTTGGGAATAATTATTACTGAACTCATGAACGGTCATAAAGAAGCCCGCATAATTGTGTCGACTGGCGAGTGGGATCGTATTCGTCTCTGGCTAGTTAATAATATTTCGACTTCAAGCACGGTAGGGTTCTGGTAAAGTAACTTTCAAAGTCAAAGTCAAATTATCTTTGTTCAAATAGACTTTTATAAGTTCTTTTGAATCGTCAATTTTACACTTCTTTAAAAAAATAAACTATTGCCGTGACTGGTAAGAACTATGAGAACTATAGAAATTATCTGATGTGTTTCTTTAATAGTTCTTTTGTCGTCTGTTTTAATATGTATGAAATTGCATCTTTAGGATATTTTTTTAAAATTAAACACACCCAACAGTCTCAAACATAGTTCTGATCTCACCTTAACATAAAAGTCTTGTGTCGTAGGTATCAGAAACAACGAGAGCCTTATTCGGTATCACAAAAACCCAGAACCGAAACAAATGTTTGTGGATAACATAAACATTTTTTTCGGTGTGGTGATAGAACCCGCGTCTTCTCGTTCCAAAAGCTGGTGTCAACTGCACCATGGGGCTGTCAAAAGATGATGGTGATGATTAGAAATATTTTTTTGAATACCTGAAATAAGATATTTACTAATGATGATAACGTCCTTAATCCAAAAGTTATACCACCTCTGATATAACCATAATAACAAAAATTATTCCCCGACCCCTTAAAGTCATAAAAGACAAAAATCTGAGAAAAGATCGGAGCATTAGCCGATTAAACATTACTCAAAACACAAATTCCCTTTTCGTAAAATTAAAAAATAAGCGACAGCAATATCCACAACACGAGAAGATTTTTGAAAAATTAAATCCTAAAAAATTCACACCATCCTACACAGTCGTAACAAATAGAAAACATACAAAACAGCACATTTCTAAGAAATATAACAGCAATATGAAACCGAATCTTTTGTGGGCCAGTGTGCGCCCTGTGACTCGGCTTTCATTATATCCAGTTTAACTTGACCCACATCTTGGTCCTTTCGCGACCGGAGCGCGGCTCCTTGTTCCGTACAAAAGTGTGGAATTGTCCAGTATAAAGTGACATTAGATGAATGGAGCGCAAGCGCCTTTTTGTACTGCCTTGTTGTGGCGCCGAGGGGGCGCGGAAGGTCGCGGTTAAATTGTCAATACATAACCACTGTTTCATATCAAAATTGCTCGCTGGGGACTTTTGAGTTTGCAACATTCAGTTGAAATGTGGTCTATGTTGGCGGCCATTGTGTACTACGCGGATTTTATATTTTAATGTATCAATAATGGTGCGTTTCGGGGAATGTCGTGGCGTCTTTAATTGTATATTATAATTCCTGAACCCTGGTTATTCAATCTAGAAAGCGAAACGTCAACTAGAATGTGACAGCCCCGTGGCGCAGTTGCCTTGACACCAGCTTGCGAAACGAAAGGCCGCTGGTTCGATCCCCGCACTGAGACAAATGTTTGTGTGATCCACAAATATTTGTTTCGGGTCTGGGTCTATGTGAGACCGAAAAGTCTCTTGTAGTTTCTGATATCCACGACACAAGACTTGTATCTTAGTGTGGGATCAGAACTATGTATGTGACTGTTGGGTGTATTTTATAAAAAAAATATGTGTTAAACTCGTCATAGTGATCAACGTGACTGCCTCGTGGTCTCGCGATGCAAGTATGTGCCGTGCGATCTAGAGGTCCTGGGTTCGATTCCCGGGTCGGGCAAAGTATTATTGGGTTTTTCCATTAGGAAATTCTCAGTAGGTAACAGCACGGAGTCTGGAAATGTGCCCGAAAAACAGTTATAGGCTCGCCCCCTATTATGTGGGACTGATACATACCTGGCGAAATGTGGGTGCAGAAATGCACCTCTGCCTACCCCTTCGGGGAATATAGGCGTGAGTTTATGTATGTATGTATGATCAACGCAAGTTATCGCCTTCTGTTTTTAGTATATATGTAGGTATAATTTTGAAAAAATGTTTTGTTAGATGAGGTATAAGTATAATAAAATTTTGATATACTTTTTATTTATAAATATATATTAGGTGCCAATACAGTCACTATGTCAAGCCAGTCATTTTGTCCCCAAAAAATAATGTGTTAATTTGGGAATTCTCGCTTCGAACCAAAACCTTATATTTAATAATATAAAAAAAATAGCAGGAATTGAACGTACAGCCTATCCTATCACATTCCGTTTCTTAACCGACGCGCTATGAAAGTCACCCCTTTACAAGACTGTGAACATTGGAATAACGTAGGGTAAACTTTTTCCAAAAAACTCTAACAGCCGTCTAATATTTTTCTTTCGCGAAGATTAATGATTTGTGAAAGTTAGCTAATTTTCCGTCCGGCAGTTTTAATGAATTCAACCCTCGGGCAGGCGGCTGATGCCATTTTTAGCCTTCTTCTGAATTTTGTTTACAATGGTCCTTTAGGGAGTGATGCTCGTGACGACAACCCTAATTATGATGTATTTACATATTTCTATGTTATTCACAAACTGAATAAAGCGGCCTTGAGCATGCTTATTATTACATACTTGTAAAGAAGAAGAAAATTAAACAAAAATTCATACAGTTGTGACATAGTTTCATACCCTTAGTCTAGGGATGTTATGGATATGATATTTCGGATCTGGATACGGATATTGATATAGGAATTAAATTATATCGGTTTCGGATACGATTACGGATATGTATTTATTTCGGATTATCCGCTAGTTTCGGTAACGGATATCAGATTGAAGTAAAATATAACTGTTTTCGATACTCTTGTAAGATTTTTTTATCACAATGTTTACATTTTGCACAATCTACATTACCTTGATAAAAATGTCCAAATTAAAGTCGATATTGGTCGCTTTTTGTCTACTCATGCAAAAATCAATTTTGTACTTAACACAAGACTTTCTTAAACTATCTGAAACTTCTGAAACGGATGCGGTTACGGTTTCGGATATATTTTTATTTCGGATATCCGATAGTTTTGGTTACGGTTACGGAGCTCCATAACATCCCTGCCTTAGTCTTTAGATACGTATGTTTATGAGATGACATAGATTTAATCTAGAACTAAGATTAGTAATTCTATGATCTTTGATAGTTTTTTTTATGTTTTCGTATTTCCTAATAGGATACAAGATCGTTAGTTATTCATAAAGGAGCAAATCAACATCACCAGCCCATATACGTCCCACTGCTGGGCACGGGCCTCCTCTACAACTGAGAGGGTTTAGGCCTTAGTCCACCACGCTGGCCTCATGCGGGCTGGCGGACTACACACCTAAGAAATTCCTAAGAACTTCTAGGCGTGCAGGTTTCCTCACGATGTTTTCCTTCACCGTTAAAGTAAGTGATGATTTATTGTGAATACACACATAACTTCGAAAAGTCAGAGGTGTGTGCCTGAGGTTTCAAACTGCGACCGCCGAGATTCTCGCCACCACTACTTATAAAAGAAGTAAATAATTCATAAAAATTGCTTGAATCTTGCGCGAGGTTTGTGGCAATCGTATACCCTAGAACGTCCTCAAAGCTATCCTTGATAATTAATTATTGAAATTTAACTATAAAATGGTTGTTTATTGAGAAAACCATTGAGCTTCTCCTTTGGCTGTGTGCCCACAACGCTATTACGCTTACAAACAAACCAAATTAAACAAAACCCATGACAATGGAAATACACCGTGTCAGTTAACGAGATGAGGCAAGGCATCACTTGCTTATTATTCTATCGCCTCCGCACTATTGGCGTGAAGATAAACTGACGGCTAGTGATGGTATTACTCGGTACGTTGTCGATAGTTCTGGAAGCTTTCGTTGTATTTTGGCTCAATTCGATGGTAGTTTTTCCCACTTTTCCATTTATTGAGATAGCCATGTTGTAAATTAATGAAAAAAGTTCTCGACTGGAGGCCATGTACAGGAAAGCGCAGCGTTGGAAGTCCTCCAACAACAACAAGATGCTCGGACGACCAAGTAAAGGTCGCGGGACGTTGCTGGTTGCAGGCTGCTTCCAAAAGTTTCCTGTGTTTCATTAGAAGGGGCTTATGTCCAGCAGTGGACCTCTATTGGCTGATGAATGGATGAAAATTAATGAAAATATTGGTGAAAGAAGTGTGTGTGGTTCCATAGTGGGAATTTTTCAGAAGAAACTGAAACTGGCCGAAAACAATAATATGCTTGCCTTTATAAGATAGGAACGTAGGTATAAATATACTTATCTGCTTACCCTTTCGGGGTTACAGGTATAAGAGAGTATATTAGATGAATGAAAACATCTACGAGTATGTTTTTCTTCACAATTATATATGAGAGATATACTGATGTTATGAGATGCATGGATGTTGAAGATGCATAAGAGGTGTGTCATAATCGTAGCTTGTGGCAATCTATAGCGTCTACCTACCCCTGTGGGATACAAACGTGAGTGTGTGTTTAAGATGCTTCTGCATTTATGCAAATAAATACATAAACACGTGACTATAAAATAAATAAACACATGACTTAAAAAAGTTAGAAGCGTGTGCCGAAACGAGATATCTCTTCGAACGTGCCTAATCCCCGAGGACAAATCTATTTACGTATAAAAAACGCCAAAAGCCATCTAACAGATAAATACCAGTCCGACAACTCGAATCGAAAAGTCACTAATGGCGCCCACCGAGTGAGCCATAAATTCTCCCATTCGATACATTTCGGTCATTCTCCCCGCACTACTATTTACACGTTAATTTAAATTTACAAGAGTCTGAACCGTGAGTTACTGTCGCTCGTAAACCTTGAGCTGAATTCGATCTGAACTTCGATTCTGTGGAGCTCGATGGCTTCAGAAGTTTGCTGCAAGATGATTAGTTAATAGTTGGGGTTACTATGAATAGATTTGGAATAAATTGACTGTGGCTAACAGACAGACTCCCACACACATGATTGATCCTATAAAGGGTTTGGATATTCCTTTTGAGGTGCGGTAAAACTTGCTATAATCCTGCACAAGTTTGTCGTGTTCCAAGTCTGGCTAAAACTAGTTTCTGACATAATGATATCGACTAGCGGCAGATAGTACCCTGTCAACTATACGCTATAGCCAAAAAGTGATAGAAACATCTTTAATCATATTCAACCACAGACAGAATTCTTTTACAAGGATAATAAAAAGTAAGGAGGAAAATTAATCTTTTCATCAAAGGATTTCTAAATATAGAAGCAATTTCTAATGTAATATTTTCTCGTGTTAGCAATAAAAAACAGGATCAATAGAGGCAAGGAACCACAATTACGGGCAATTCGTGAACTAGCCGACGAAAGCACGATCGTAAACTCTAACAACCCGAAGGCAAACCCTAACTTTGATGGTTGGATGGTGTAGGGATTGAATTATGAGCGGCAGCGAAATTGTACTGACATTAGGCAGTACGTGCTTCTGGAGCATAATGCCATAAGATATTTGTATTCAAATGTAACTGTGCAATCTGGACAAATTTAAATCAAATGTGAATAGGCTGCTATTAGGCAGGCATGCTCCATCGTCGACCGCATCGTCGCTTAACACTAGGTGAGATCGTGGTCAAATGCCTGCACTAGATTTTTAAATAAAAAAAATATATATAAACAAAAGATGATTAAAATAAATTTTTAATTAATGTTTACACTAAATAAATATTTTATGTTCCTGATATTAATCCCCCTTATTATTATTATCCCTTGAATCTTATTTTGGGGTATTAAGAATGTGGCCGTTGATAGAAATATTTTTATATGATTAATTTTATCCTAACATTGAATACGAAATCGCTTTCGCCGCCGCCTGTGAGGTGCGCCGCGAGAAACCTTGAGGTGAACGCAAGCAGTGAAATGTTAAGTGTAGTAAGCAAGTCTAACGTGGAAGGGTGCGCGTTTCTAATTTTTCTTGTTTTCCATGTTCCGACCGTTTGATGTGTACCTTTTAATCCCGCTTTATATTTTTTTATCGGACTTTTTTATGATTGCCGACGTTTGGCTCTCGATTCTGCCGCGTTTGCCGCGAATAAGGCAGAGTTCGTCTGGTAGAGTTCGCTACGTAGTTTGGTAGAGAGGTTTTAAGAGACTGGCAAAAAGGAATATGTAGAGCAAGCTGGAGTGGATGCTATTTCAGATTTTCAGCTAGATTCATAAATTCTGGCGCATTTGTAGGATAGCTTCTTGTTTGAGCCTTTGATCTGTTAACAAAAAGTGCAGGTCCTAGCACTTCATTATACCCTGACTGTTTAAGCCTTGCTTTTATACTGTAAGAGTTAGCAGTTCAGTTTGAATGAGATTATACTTTGAAGTCACTAGCCTTGGAGACTACCAATAGGTCTTTTTGAAAGAAGGGTGTTTGGCAGGATTACACAGGCAATGTACAGATCAAGATGAAAGACAATACTCGTAGGTACTGGCTTATTACATGGAGCTTCTTCAAACCAATCGAGGGTACACAATATTCTCATCACAAATGAAAGTAGTTGAAATTTCCAGGTTTTTATTTGTATCTTGGGTAACCGTCTTATCTTTAAGCAAGGGTTTTTGTAGTTGCACTGGACTGAAGTGCAGCTGTCATTTTTTTAACAATAGGAAAGCTTCTTAACCAGTGCCTCGGTGGAGGCCGAGGGGAGTGTATTGGAATCTTCGGCTTGCCAGCTTAGTTTTGGATCCTGCATACTATGATAGCATACTAAAACTTTTCATTGGGGTAGTACCTGAATGGGTACCCGCCGCATTTAAATAAAAACAAACTCACTTGGGGAAAACGCCCAAGCCCAGTGAAAACAATCCTACTTGAGGAAAAACAAAAAAGCCCAATTCAAACACAGGGCCACACATCAGAAAGCAAGGATTTATGTCTTCGCGTGTTTCCCATCGCCATAATACCTGACAGTAAGTGTGTTACATTTGAGTTGGTAAATCTGTTATAAGCGCTACGGGGCGCGTTCTTCATATTGTCTTTTTTGCTCCACAGAACTCCATAACGAGCTGCATTCACACCGTTGGCGGACGAACGAACAAAATATTTGGTTATACATCCACAATTCAGACTTGCATTACGAAGACGAAAGCTTGTATGAATTTATTTACATTTACGCAAAAACTACTGAATCGATTTTAATGAATTTGGATGTGTAGGTAGCTGAGATACTGATTAATATGTAGACAACTTTTTATTCCGGAAAATTAAATTTGACGCAGGTGAAATCGCAGGGCACAGCTAGTATATCCTATATGTAAAAAAAACTTTGCCTCTATGTTACTCTCAATTCGAAACCACTGGACCAACGCATCATTTTTAGCTGTGGAAGAAAGTGATCACGAGGCCGCGAATGCAATAAATAATATTTGAGCTGATGATGCAATATCTGCTGAACGTGTAGCTTATTGTGGAACTGTAAAATCGTTTTAGTTTTTGGTAACCATGACACAAAAAAAATGCTTTAACTTGTATGACTGTTGGGTGTAATAATAAATACGTCAATCCCTGTCATTACTGTCACTATTCTACATTTTAAAAACTGAAACATAAACTTTTTTTGAAAAAATAGGCGATCCGAAACATATTAAAGCCTTTCTGATCCATTTGACACTTACATTTAACGTAGGCAGCTTCGACCTGTGAATTATTGCGTCACATTGATGCGCGCGCATCTGTAAATTTCACTCATCATTTTTTCATAACGCGCTGAAAGAAGTATTACTTCAATTATAATTATTTAGCTTGTCCGACCCAATCGGACATTGAACATTTTAGTCGCATTTACCCCTGGGACTCTTAACGCATTATTCATAAATGTATCCTTAAGATGTTATTGAAAGAGCTATGTGTTACGGTGTAAGAGGGTGTCCGCTCGCACCTCGTCTCGCGTTCCCACTTAAAATAATTCCTTCATTTGCGACATCGGACTTGCAACTTAAATATTTGTTTCTTATTTATGTACGCTTTGTGTTTTCTTCCTTTTTATTTTAAAATGAATGGGAAGCCTACTGGTTCGTTTCCCGAAAAGCAACCAATATTTATGTAATTTATTTTGGGATTTTTGTTACGAAATTGAAAAATGTCTCACAGTTTCTCATTCGTCTGTATTTAAATATGTATGTTTTAGTGTCAATGCTATGTAATATATGTTGTAAATATTTCGTATCTTTGCTCTATTATACGAGAATAGATTTATTGGTATAATCGTGTTGTTTTTGGTTCTAATTTATTCTAGATAAAATTCGGTAGCGTAAAAAACAGTCAAGCAACAGGGTTAACTGCTAAGGAAGTTTCTCTACAACCGTAATACATTCTGGAGCGGATTTCCATGCCAGAAGTTTTTGTAAAAGACCTAGAGTAAACTGGCCATTTAAATATCTAATCTAACCATAAGAAATCAATAAATCCGACCTAAATAAATACATTGTTGTGGAAACACTTCCTCAAATATAAACAAGAGGCTTAAACTGGGTTACGAACTCGAAACTTTGCGGAGACGCGTCGCCAAACCACCGAACATTAATTGCTAAATGAAAAATTAATGAAATCGTATCTAATCAAAAGTTTATATTGAAATTTAATTTTATTACGAAAGTTATTAAAAGGTTCTACTAAAATGGATTGATTCAATTAATCGGCAACTTTATTTGGTGCTATTGTTTTGATAGACGTAGTAAGAAAACCTTGTTTTGTTTATGAAAACTTTTTAGTGACTACCTTTTTCTTTTCTCAATGTACGGTACATTCTTGATGATAAATACTGTATGAACTAAATAGTGTGTTGACTTATTAGTCCAAATTATGCCGGTCTGATCTGATTCGAGATAAAACCCGATTTATACCTAATAAAAGGTGGACACTATCCGGGTATACAAATATTTTACTAGCAGATAAATATTTTTTAATCGGGACTCTGCTTATGTCGCTAATCAAACGAAATGCAGCCTCGAGGTTTAGGCGCACGATCGAGAATCTCGGCGGTCGTGGGTTCAAACCCCTGATACACATCTCTGATTTTTCAAAGTTAAAGTTAAATAAATAAATAAAGTTATGTGTGTATTCACAATGAATTATCACTTACTTTGACGGTGAAGGAAAACATCATGAGGAAACCTGGAAACCTAAAAGTTCTTAAGAATTTCTTAGGTGTGTGGTCCGCAAACCCGCACTAGGCCAGCGTGGTGAACTAAGGCTTTCTCAAGGAACTCGCTCAATGGTAGAGGAGGCCTGTGCCCAGCAGTGTCGTATATGATGATGATGATACAGACATAACAAGCTCAACATCGGCCCTACTACCCCAGCCGAGCTAACCCCGCAGTCTTGCAATGTCGTCCTAGCCTAAACCGCATGTATAAATAACCACAATTGAACAAATAAACGAGACTGTTAACATATTGGAATTACTTCAACGTAATTGTATTCCTAAGGTTATATTATCCTCTTATAGGATACGTGAATTTACGGTCCACGACGTACAACGTAAGATACGCCTCTCTGTTATTTATGACGCGATGGTGAGTGGTGATAAGATGGCGCTGTATTTTTTAAGAATGTACTCTCTTAAGATTTATAGTATTCTTTATCCCACCAAATATCTTCCACTGCAACTCCTGTACACAAAGATCGACAGCGGTACTCACAAAAATGTCACTGATCCACAACGACAATCATCATCATCAGCCCATATACGTCTCACTATGAGGACGGGCCTTTTTTACTGATAGGGTTTAGGCCTTAGTCCACCACACTAGCCTAGTCTAGGTTGGCAGATTATACACCTAAGAAATTCCCAAGAACTTTTCCTAAGAAGACAACGACAATAATAAGTATGACAATTCTGCGGAAACGGGGCGACTAGACTCATTTGGACTACATGGACGCTCAGATAGAAAGTGCATCCGTAACAGTCACAACAGCACGGTCATCATCATCATCATCATCAGCCCATATACGTCCCACTGCTGGGCACGGGCCTCCTCTACCATTGAGAGGGTTTAGGCCTTAGTCCACCACGCTGGCCTAGTGCGGGTTGGCGGACTACACACCTAAGAAATTCCTAAGACTTTTTTAGGTGTGCAGGTTTCATCACGATGTTTTCCTTCACCGTTAAATTATGTGATAATTCATTGTGAATACACACATAACTTGGAAAAGTCAGAGGTGTGTGCCTGGGGTTTGAACCCGCGACCGTCGAGATTCTCGACCGCGTGCCCAAGCCTCGAGGCCATCACGACTTATATTACAGCACGGTATTCCACTGCAACTCCTCTACGCTGAAATTGACAGCGGAACGCACAAAAAAGACTTCCCGCAACAACGTTAATCAGTATGAAAATTCTGCGAAAATGGGGCGACTACACTCATTTGGACTACTTGGACGTTTAGACAGAATGAACGTCCATTACAGTCACAATAACACGCGATACGACGTCCATTTGGGATCGCTGCGATGAGGGCGCGATGCTTGGAACTACACCGTTTGCTAGGTATTGTTTAAACTATTAATGTTGACCAGACACATCTATCTCTTGACGCTTGCTACTACCATGAGTTCAGTTTAAGCTATGTTTAAAAGACCCGAGATATAGGAAGAATAATGTAACAAAGATCAAGACTAAATGTTTTTTTTCACCAAAAACATTTGTCGTTCGTGGAACGAATGATTGCTGAAAGTATCTTATATCATGGAAGACATCTGTACAAATAAAGTGAATACGTCCGCAATTTTATTATAGTAACTTTTACTGTTCATGCAAATGGCGTTTGTCGAATAATAACTTAATAATACTTTACACTTGAAATGTTTGATACATACATAAACTCACGCCTGTATTCCCCGAAGGGGTAGGCAGAGGTGCATTTCTGCACCCACATTTCGCCAGGTATGTATCAGTCCCACGTAATAGGGGGCGAGCCTATTGCCGTTTTTCGGGCACAATTCCAGACTCCGTGCTGCTACTGAGAATTTCCGAATTTCCCGGGAATCGAACCCAGGACCTCTAGATCGCTCGGCACATACTTGTACCGCGAGACCACGAGGCAGTCATGTTTGATAATGATAATATACCTATTTAAGTAAGTATATACGAAGAACGAATAATTGCTGAAAGTATCTTAATATAAACATCATGGAAGACATCTGTACAAATAAAGTGAATACGTCTGCAATTTTATTAACGTAACTTTTACTGTTCATGCAAATGGCGTTTCGAATAATTTACACTTGAAAAGTTTGATAATAATAATATATTAAGTAAATATATAATATACATACATAACTTCGCCTGTATTTCCCGAAGGCGTAGGCAGGGGTGCATTTCTACACCCACATTTCGTCAATATTGTGTAAAAAAAAAACATATGAGGCTGCTTTGTTACTTCCATAGCGTAAATAATCGCGTAAGGTCTAAAAGTGCCAAATTCGATTGCAGGATCGTGAAAGAGTTACTTGTTTTTTCTTACAAGAAAACCTCAGTAGTAGCACGAAATCTGTAAATTTGGCTTAAATGGTTCGATCCCTATTGCATGAGGTTGTTAATAATACTCTCGAGAAATAATCTAAATATTCTTTGATAAAATTAGTTTGCTCTTACCGCTAAATTGTAGAACCGATATAACTAATTCTGACATATAAGCTATATTTAATAGCTCACTGGTTAAACATATTACTTATATAAAGCTGGAGAATTTCTTTGTTTGAAGCGTCTAAGTAACCGCTAGTCACACTTAAAAAATATTTTGGCTTCCATCATCAGCCCATATACGTCCCACTGCTGGGCACGGACCTCCCCTTCAACTGAGAGGGTTCAGGCATTAGTCCACCACCCTGGCCTAGTGCGGGTTGGCGGACTTCACACCTAAGAAATTCCTGAGAACTTTTAGGTGTGCAGGTTTCATCACGATGTTTTCCTTCACCGTTAAAGTACGTGATAATTCATTGTGAATACACACATAACTTGAAAAAGTTAGAGGTGTGTGCCTGGGGTTTGAAGCTGCGACCGTCGAGATTCTCGACCGCGTGCCCAAACCTCGAGGCCATTACGACTTGTTATAGCTTATTTATTGAGTTCGTACATATATGGGCTATCATGATCTTACTCTAGAATTAAAATTTATGGATATTTTTTTTGCATAAAGCCGGTACAAGTTAGTTGTTGTTGTGTACTAATCTTTTTCTTTTTTCTGTATACATTGTCAGGAGTATAGAAAAGCATATGCTTTACTCCAGTTCCTGAGGGATATATTTCAGAAGTCAACGGTAATCCAAGCGTATCAGTAAAATAGCTTAAAATATTCCGCGTATCGATTCATGTGTCTTTACTGCCAATGCATAAAATTAATCCGTATGACTTCCTGTCTTCTGTCCCGTTCGTTCTCATTGCAAATGCCTATCCCCATCCCTCTCTCCCACATCTTTACGCCTGTAATAAAAGTGTGTGTTGGAACAATCGTCATTCGGCGACATTTTATCGCCCCTCGGGAGAAGCGCGTTACAGAGTACTCGTAAATAAGAGTAAATGTAGAAGTGAGTATTATGGAGGTAAACACAACGGTACACACTTCACCAGCACTAAAGTTTTATTAAGACTTTGTCTAAATTACAAGACAATAAGGCGTGTCCACGCTTTGCCTGGTTGCAGTGCATTTTTATTATAAATAAATAATAAATACACCTGACAGTCACATACATAGTTCTGACCCCACATTAAGATACGAGTCTTGTGTCGTGGGTATCAGACACTACGAGAGACTTTTCGGTCTCACAAACACCTGGGTGTTTGACCAGACCCGAAACAAATATTTGTGGATCACACAAACATTTGACTCGGTGCGGGAATCGAAACCGCGGCCTCTCGTTTCGAAAGCTGGTGACTAGCCAACTACGCCACGGGGCTGTCAATTTTGGCTTTATTGCATTCATTCATTCATTTTCTTGATTTTATTCATCTTCTTTCAAGTCTATTGGTGAAAACCATATCAAATTCCGTTCAGTATTTTCGAATTTTCTATCCAAATAGGAAAATACAAATTTTGGCGGACTACAGATATCCAAACCGCTGACTCGTTACAAAAGCTGGTCTCTAGCAATAGTGCCACGAAGATTTTTATACATACATACATACATAAACTCACGCCTGTATTCCCCGAAGGGGTAGGCAGAGGTGCATTACTGCACCCACATTTCGCCAGGTATGTATCAGTCCCACGTAATAGGGGGAGAGCCTATTGCCGTTTTTCGGGCACATTTCCAGACTCCGTGCTGTTACTGAGAATTTCCTAATGGAAAAACCCAATAACACTTTGCCCGACCCGGGAATCGAACCCAGGACCTCTAGATCGCACGGCACATACTTGTAACGCGAGACCACGAGGCAGTCTAAGATTTTTATAATCTTTGAAGTATGCATAAAAACAATGTCGTTTCTTTTATGGCCACGAAAAATTGACAACATCGTATTTGATTGTAAGCACTTGCTCAAATAGAGTTTTTTAATATCCACTGAATATTCGTGTAAAAATAACACGAAAATAATATCACAAAACATGTCTGTGACAAAATCTGTCAATTTCAATTAGCCAGTTTTATTAAGGGTGAAATTTCGTGCGTCCAACCCTCGCCAGGGTCGCTAATGACTAACGGGGTTGTTACATACAATATTGGGGCTGTGACATTTTATATTGTATTTTATGATTTTACATGTATTTATGTTTGAAGACAAGAGTCTTGTAGGTATGGTTGGTCCATTGTAAGTCCCGAGAAGGTTTTTCTACTAACAAAGTTTTAATAAAACCACGGGGTCTTGAAATTTATTTTATTTTATTTATAATGTGTCTAACCTCTTTTTATATGTATACCTATACTTTTTATAATACCGCCTATATAACATATTATTTCATACGAAAGTTAATGTACAGGATTCATCAGCTGCGTGTTGGAAATTCCTATGTAATAGGCTTCCTTAGAATTTCCTAATGGAAAACCTCTTTGAAACTTTTCTTTTCTCTAAACTCGATCCCAAAATCTTGCAGACTATCTTGCGTTTCCAATTTCACATAATATTACTTCTATTATATCCAAAAAACACAGACAACAGTCGTCGATAAAAATCATCCCCTTTTAAGCCGACAACACAATGACACATCTCGGACAATTTAATTCAATCGTACATTCATTCAGTCGTCCATTCACTCATTCGTGACAGGTGGCCGGGGGTGCGGGGGAGGGAGTTGAATAATGAAATTTGATACATTGTTTTGTCGGATTAGGGCTGAAATAAAAAATAGCTTTTGTCAAAAGGCCTCCGCTCCTTTGTATGTGGAAAAAGTATTTGGTGTCCTAGTTACGTATGATAATGAAAAACAAAGATATTTCTGTTTTGTTTTGTACGCTTTGTGTAGTTGAAATATGTATTTTACTTGTTTTTTTTTTTGAGACCTTTACTTTCTGTAGCGATATTAAACGACCAGAATAGCACTGGTTGGTTGATGCAGTGAATAGCCAATTTGAATGACAATATCTTTCTTTTTCTAATACATGATAGTCCGGTCTTCGTACAAGCTCGCTACACGATTAGGCCAGAGCAGAGTTTGAAGAAGTTTTGTGCACAAAAATGATTTGAAACTAGTGCAGAGATTGTTTTGTGGCGCTGTATTACAAATATTTATATTTTTCTTTAACTGACACTACCCCAAACTCAAACCCCAGGCACACACCTCTGACTTTTCGAAGTTAAGTGTGTATCCACAATGAATTATCACGTACTTTATCGGTGAAGGAAAAAATCGTGATGAAACCTGCAGACCTAAAAGTTCTTACGAATTTCTTAGGTGTGTAGTCCGCCAACCCGCACTAAGCCAGCGTGGTGGACTAAGGCCTAAACCCTCTCAGTTGTAGGGGAGGCCCGTGCCCAGCAGTGGGACGTATATGGGCTGATGATGATACCTTGCCCGACCCGATACTTGTACGACGAGGCAGTCAAAAACCTATAAATTTAATTTAAATTGTACACAGGATGCTGATTGCGCAAAACACTGCGCCCAGGGGTTAGTGCATCTAATTATATAACGCATAAATTCATCAGATCCAACCAGCGGTCGATTTTATTGCATTCCACCGATAATGACATTGCTGTTGTATCGATAGGTGTTTGCACTTGCCAATAATTCTGTTGACAATACAAATTGTTTCACATACAATGCAGTGATTACGGTTCAACAATTTTCACGCAAAAATTATCGCCATTAACGATCAAATGTTAACACGCCTGTGGTCTGGACTGTTGCAAATTCAACATAATAAATAATAATAAATAAATACACCCAACAGTCACATACATAGTTCTGATCCCACACTAAGATACAAGTCTTGTGTCGTGGGTATCATTCATATCACATATCACATTGTTATGTTTTTACGATGTGTTGGGTGCCAATGAATTTACTTAATGAGTAGACGTTATAAAAATACATGGGTAATAATGAAAATAATGGAAAATTCCTACAATACATGTATCTTCATCATCATCATCATCATCAGCCTCTCTTACGTCCACTGCTGGACATAGGCCTCTCCTATTGCACGTCACTGGGCTCGATCTTCGACTTTCCTCATCCAACCGCTGCCAGCCATCTTGCGTATATCGTCACCCCACCTAGCCAGAGGGCGTCCTACACCACGTTTGCCGATTTAAAATCGCTCAGTGAGCTATGGAGAGGGCTATGTTAGGAGTTTCTCTGAAGGATAGGATCAGAAATGACGCCATCCAACAGAGAACCAAAGTATATCTCTTACAGTATAATATTAAATAGGACTTTTCCGAAAAGATAAAAAATTAAAATTACATACCTACATAGTTTTAATGAAAAATATAACATACTGACCAGTGTATTTTAAGACAGTTATATTTCAATTAATTCTGTTTGTCTTTTTTTCTTTTTATAGTCATGTATTGACGTGTCAGAAGTGCTATATTACTGCCTAAATAATAGATGATGTTATAAATGTGATAGATAAGCATAGGTAAGCGAAAAGAGCTTAAGGTAAAGTTGTCAATATTAGGTTCGCGTGATTGTATCGATCAAGAATTCCTTGCACAGATGACTGAAGCCCCAAATTAATATTTGATAATGGAGGATTATTCCACGATTACATACATACATAAACTCACGCCTGTATTCCCCTAAGGGGTAGGCAGAGGTGCATTTCTGCACCCATATTTCGCTAGTTGGGACGGGCCTAATCGTTTTACGGGCACATTTCCAGACTCCGTGCTGTTACCGAGAATTTCCTTATGGAAAAACCCAATAGCACTTTGCCCGACTCGGGTATCGAACCCGTCACCTCTAGATCGCACGGCACATACTTGTACCGCGAGACCACGAGGCAGCCACTATTCCACGATTAAAAATTATAATAAGTATAAATCCATCAATGTTGGCTTAATTGACAGCCCCGTGGCGCAGTTGGCTAGACACCAGCTTGCGAAACGAGAGGCCGCGGGTTCGATCCCCGCACCGAGACAAATGTTTGTGTGATCCACAAATATTTGTTTCGGGTCTGGGTGTATGTGAGACCGAAAAGTCTCTCGTAGTTTCTGATACCCACGACACAAGACTTGTATCTTAGTGTGGGATCAGAACTATGTATGTGACTGTTGGGTGTATTTATTTATTATTATTATTATTAATTTCAAGATCGATCAACAGAGAATTGATTGATAGACAAGAGAAGACGTCAGACAGTATTTAAATATGGATTGAAAACTAATTCAGCTCTCAACATTCATTAAGAATATTCTAGAACAATATTATTCAGCGATCTATCGACAAAATCTATATATCGGCGGCAATCGGCTAAGATTAAAAAAGGTCCGTCCAACAGGCCCGTGAATTTTTATTAGAAAAGTAAATTGAATCACTCGAGCATCTTGAAATATAATACTAATCAACTTGATCCAATTATGTACTGGAACGTCAGCTCAGGAAAAAAGCGGGTACTATGAATTTCCATCCTTATATCTAACGAACCGGATTACAAAGAGGGCAGGGGAGGAACGGTAGAGGGTTCCGCACGCAGTTTACGCCCTCCTCACGTATGAATTTACATAGACGAAAGAAAGCGACGTTTCCACTTACATATCTACAGTTTATGTGACCTTATCAATATTAATGTACATACATACATAAACTCACGCCTGTTCTCACCCGAAGGGGTAGGCAGAGGCGCATTTCTGCACCCACATTTCGCCAAGTATGTATCAGTCCCACGTAATAGGGGGCGAGCCTATTGCCGTTTTTCGGGCACATTTCCAGACTCCGTGCTGTTACCGAGAATTTCCTAATGGAAAACCCAATAACACTGCCCGACCCGGGAATCGAACCCAGGACCTCTAGATCGCTCGGCACATACTTGTACCGCGAGACCACGAGGCAGCAATATTAATGTGTACTTTTGTTTCTGGAATATTGGGCAAATGTATTATTTTTCCTTTATATCGTTCAGCTAGCTCAGTTACTAGCAAGCAGCCTGTGTTGGCGTCCTCTGTAATTGAGAGAGGTTTACTTTAGGAGAATTTATGGCCTTGTAGTTTAGGCAAGCCACCAAGTACTCCAAGCACCTCTGACTTTTAGAAGTTTTGAGTGTATTCGCAATGAATTATCACGTACTTTAACAGTGGAGAAAAACATCGTGAAGAAACCTGCACACCGATAACTTCTAAGGAATTTCTTAGGTGTGTAGTCCGCGAAACCGCACTAGGCCAGCGTGGTGGATTAAGGTCTAAACCCTCTCAGTTGTACAGGAGGCCTGTGCCCAGCAGTGGGACATACATGGGCTGATGATGATGATGACACTTTAGTCTACCATTCTAACATTAAGGAGGTTGGTACTCACATACCTCAGAAAAATTCTTGAATATGCGGATTTCCTTACAGTTTCCTTTATTAATTTTATAATTCATTGCGAAAATATTACTTAAAAATGGTTATTGTGTGGGTCTTCGATTCTAACCCTCGTATGAAAAGTTTGTCCACAAATTAAAGATAAATGCAGATAAGCGTTCTAGACTTATATAAAAGACTGCCTCGTGGTCCTGGGTTCGATTCCCGGGTCGGGCAAAGTGTTATTGGGTTTTTCCATTAGGAAATTCTCGGTAACAGCACGGAGTCTGGAAATATGCCCGAAAAACGGCAATAGGCTCGCCCCCTATTACGTGAGACTGATACATACTTGGCGAAATGTGGGTGCAGAAATGCGCCTCTGTCTACCCCTTCGGGGAATACAGGCGTGAGTTTATGTATGTATGATGTACTCATATAAAACAGTCTTTAATTTGATTCACATAAATTTTATAAGGTCTCACTACACCTAAGATAAGGTACCCTAAACTCTCGATGTTCCTAATATAAATTATCTGGTGTCAACTACGAAATTACTTACCCTAATGTCTTCGCCCACATACGATACTCCACTCTGAGAGAACGACATTAAAGCTCAGTATCACATGACATCAAATCAATGCATTACAATAAAGAAAAGTCGTTTAAATTTGCACTCTATTCTTTGCTACCTAAAATCTAATTTCGTATAACTTGAAAATATATATGCTATATTAATCTCTACGTTAGTGGATTTAGGGTTGATTTTTCTTTTTTCCCGCATCGCATCATTTATCAAGGATGAGATCCCTCCATCGAAGATACCCCATGTTAAAGAAATGCGATATTTTTTTATCGCGCCATTATGTCATTTTGTTATAATTTATCAAAATAATCGTTTGATAAGAATGATTATGTGCGATAAGTTATGGCTGAGATGTTTTTGTCTTGGACGGTTGAATGTATGATAAGTGAAACTGAGATGGGGTTTGTCATCTATTAGTTGTATAAACTTTTTATAAAGACAGCCCCGTGGCGCAGTTGGCTAGACACCAGCTTGCGAAACGAGAGGCTGCGGGTTCGATCCCCGCACCGAGACAAATGTTTGTGTGATCCACAAATATTTGTTTCGGGTCTGGGTGTTTGTGAGACCGAAAAGTCTCTCGTAGTTTCTGATACCCACGACACAGGACTTGTATCCTAGTGTGGGGTCAGAACTATGTATGTGACTGTTGGGTGTATTTATTTATTTATTATTATTTTTGTACTTAGGATGAAGTCAGGTTGATGGGGTCTCTGTCTTTTTGGTATAAAACCCCAGGCACACACCCTTGAATTTTCGAAGTTATGTGTGTATTCACAATGAATGATCATGTACTTTAACGGTGAAGGAAATCATTGTGAGGAAACCTGCACACGTAAAAATTCTTAGGAATTTCTTAGCAGGGGCGGTACTTTCATAGAAGCCCAAAAGCCTTATAAAATTTCGAATAGTAATCTTTAAGCTTTAATCTTTATTTAACAACAAGCAATTTGACATATAAATGAGAATATCCTGACACAGTAAAAAACTATAAACTAAACATTACACAATTAACGTGTAACGCTTTTGGGCTTCTATGGAAGTGCCACCACTGTTTCTTAGGTGTGTAGTTCGCCAGGCCGCACTAGGCCGGCGTGGTGGACCAAGGCTTAAACCCTCTCTGTTGTTGTGCCCAATAGTTGGACGTATATGGGCTGATGATGATGAATGGGTTGGATTGATTACGATATACCTCTACCCAATCTTTCAGATATTCAGCGTGAATGTGTGTCGATTTATGTTGAACCTAAAACCTGATAGTCCACAAGTTACGTAATGTAAGACCGAAATGACCGTTCTACTCTAATTGGCCTTTAATTTAGGTGTTATTTATGTTTCACGTTTTGGCAAATCAAACCTCTAGAACGCTATAACAATTTCGGGTTTTTATATGACAAAGTCTAAATTACTTGTAATAAGTACCTAACTGCCCTTTAATACAAGAGGGTTGTTGCCTATAATTTGATCTTTATTGCATCTAATTTACGGTTTATTTTCGAATAGCTGAAAATTTTAGGAAAATTTGAGAAATACGTCAAAGGAAATTCAACTTAACACTATTGTTTTAAGGTAGATTTTCACATGAGGTTTGGCGCTGTTGGGGCTCGACCAAATTGAAATCTAGCGTGACTGTAATCGTTACTGGGGAGTTCATTTCTCAATATTAATAATATATAATAAAAAAGGGCAATGGGCTAAGTGAAAAGTCTGGATTCGAATTTGGGGTTTGTCTAATAATTATTAAATAGATTTTCCAAATAATTATTTATTTGACGAATAGTAGGGTATTCTTACATACATACATAGCCTCACGCCTTTATTTCCCGAAGTGGTAAGCAGAGGTGCATTTCTGCACCCATATTTCGCTAGTTGGGACAAGCATAATTTCAGACTCCGTGCTGCTACAGAGAATTTCCTAGTGGAAAAACCCAAAAACACTTTGCCCCACTCGGGTATCGAACCCGGGACCTCTAGATCTCACAGCACTTACTCGTACCAAGACCTAGATGCAGGCAGTTTGATTTTCTTACCATCTACAATTCTACATAGGTTTAAAAAGAAGACTATCGCAAAATACTAAAATTTGTTGTCTGTTTGTTTCAGGTATGTCTTTACTAGGATTTGAACCCTTCAAGTAGTAACGATCTCTTATTGGCAAGACGAAGCACATCAATACCCAATGGTAAGCGAAGCATGGTACAAACATGGTGTTAATTGGATTATAGCTATGAGTCTATTGGCTTAAAGCGCGGATGCTTTGTATGACATTGCAATAGTTTCATTTTGAAATGCAGTTAGTCTAACAAAAAAAAAGTGTCAATAAGAACTGACGAAACGCGTGTTCTAGAAAAAATATTCTCACTATCGCCGTCCACTGCTGAACGAAGGCCTACCCAAGTAGGCGTCAACTATCACTGTCTTGAGCAGCCCTCATCCAACCGCTACCCTCAACCTTTTTCAAGTCGTCGGACCAACATGCTGCAAGACGTCGTACATTACGTCTCATCATCATCATCAGCCCATATACGTCCCACTGCTGGGCACGGGCCTTCTCTATAATTGAGAGGGTTTAGGCCTTGGTCCACCACGCTGGCCTAGTGCGCGTTGGCGGACTACACACCCGAGAAATTCCTAAGAACATTAAGGTGTGCAGGTTTCATCACGTTTTCCTTCACCATTAAATTGCGTGATAATTATTTGTGAATACACACACAACTTCGAAAAGTCAGAGGTGTGTGCCTAGGGTTTGAACCCGCGACGTCGAGATTCTCGACCGCGCGCCTAAACCTCGAGGCCATCACGACTTACGTCGACGTGTACCTAAGCGGAGTCGCAACTCCAACACTTGTCTGTTCAAACAGGCTAGCTCAATATAACACCAACTGGGCCATAGCCCATATTTGCCATAGCAAAATACCCCAATAGTAACTCTAGAAATATACCTTTGCAAAAATATACACACATTCACACCTATATACCCAAAGGGATTGATAGTGGTATGCGATAGATGTAAGTCAAAGTCAAAGTCAAATTATCTTTATTCAAATAGACTTTTACAAGTTCTTTTGAATCGTCAATTTTACACTATTTAATATTTTTTTAAACTATTAAACTATTGCCGCTTCGAAACGTGTTATAGCTGTGGATAAGAAACGGCAAGAAACTCCCTCAGCAACACGAAATGTCATGTAAGTGTATTCATGTATATAATAAAAAGACCCCAAAACTCTTGGGTGAGGGTAGATGGAAAAAACATCAATAAATCACACATCACAATAAACACTGTCCGACTGATTCCCAACTTTCAATGGAAATTGTATGATAAATTGCCTCTTTGTGTCGCGTGGAAGTTTTTACTTCGCGAAAAAAGTGTCGAAGTTCCGAACTCTCACAATGGCCGAGTGTTGAAATGACTTTAATTTTGACTACGGACACTGTGACACGGAGCATTTTGGAGAAATTGTTGGATAGTTCAGTAATTTGGCAGAGTGGTACAGGCCAGCAAAATTGTAGCAACTTGCAAGAGATTTATTTGCATGGAACTTGTTTTAAAATCTTGAATGCGTGCTAACACAATCATATTTGATATGGGGTGTTAGGATCGATACCCGGTTTGGGAAATTCACATTTTTTATTTTTTATCAATCCCACGTAATTATGGGTCAATACACAACTTCATTATACCTAAAACTAGTTTACATATCAACAATTTTCCTTAACGGAAATCGAACACAAAATCTCGCAACAAAGCATTTCCACAAGTCACAACATCAAACACCAGCTGTATATTAAAATGTATTTTTTGTCCAAAAATCCTTACATCATAAAGACAGTCGACATTACGTTTGACAAGGGTCCGAAACTTTGACACCCTTCCGAATATCATGACGAAAATAATCATTCTGATAGGTACGTAGTTTTTGCATTCAAAATGGATTACTTTGGAACAAGTTTTTTGGGGTTTTATTAGTTTTATTAATATTTGACTGCCTCGTGGTCTCGCGGTACAAGTATGTGCCGAGCGATCTAGAGGTCCTGGGTTCGATTCCCGGGTCGGGCAAAGTGTTATTGGGTTTTCCATTAGGAAATTCTCGGTAACAGCACGGAGTCTGGAAATGTGCCCGAAAAACGGCAATAGGCTGGCCCCCTATATAGTTTAAAAAATATTAAAAAGTGTAAAACTGACGATTCAAAAGAACTTGTAGAAGTCTATTTGAATAAAGATAATTTGACTTTGACTTTGACCCTATTACGTGGGACTGATAGATACTTGGCGAAATGTGGGTGCAGAAATGCACCTCTGCCTACCCCTTCGGGGAATACAGGCGTGAGTTTATGTATGTATGTAAGTTTTATTGGGGGCTTCATGTTCAGGGCGGTACTCCACTGAAGCTGAAGATATATTTTCGTTTATTTTCTTGCTGGTTTTAAGGCTTCAAGGCGCGGCACGGCTTGAATCCAGGGTTGAGGAAAGTGTTATTAGGTTTTTCCATTAGAAAATATCATTAAATTCGTTATAAGTATTTTCGGATTACCCAGTCATCTTTTTACATGTCCTTTTTGTAAATTAGGTTGTCTGGAAGAGATCGCAGTCAGTGATAGGACCGCCTATTGTCACTTAGTCCTAAGTATTCCTTTTATTTTGTTTTGTGTAATATGTCCATGGTGTACAATAAAGTGTATATAAATAAATAAAGTAAATATCAGTAGGTAATGAAATGTAAAAGAAAATAATGATAAGCTCGCCTCAATAATGATGAACGTAGTAAGGAATCGAAGCTGGGATCTCGCGTTCACGTCCCGCATACATGGGACCAGTAAGGCAGTTTTAAATAATTTCGTGAACAACATTGAAGGATAAATAACGATTTTTGTCTTGTATTTTATTTTATTTGTTTAGCACACCAACAAAGTAATTACATACAACACACAACTGATTAAAAGGTATTCTTAACAATATAATACAATGTAATCACTTAAGTTATAGGTACGCATGACATTTAAACACTATATTTTGTGACAGGCAATGAAAGCAGAAAACATAATAATAAATTAAATTTACAAATACACTTTAAACAAAATTAAAACAAATAAAAAAAGGAATAGTAAAAAGTCTTGTAACTAAAACTACCTATATGTATTAAAATTAGCTTATATTTATTAAATTTGATATTACCTAATCTATTTAATGGCAATAGTTTAATAGTTTAAAAAAAAATATTAAAAAGTGTAAAATTGACGATTCAAAAGAACTTGTAAAAGTCTATTTGAATAAAGATAATTTGACTTTGACTTTATTTTCAGGTTTAAGATATAGGGACCGCTTGTATACACAAAAACTCTAAGAGAATATATCAATGGTATTATTTTTGGTGCATGATATGTCATTATATAACCTTGCTATTCGCGACAATTTATATTTGTATTTTGGAATGTAGTCACTATTTTCGCTCAACCTATTTGAAAGCCATTCGTTTTTACATATTTTACCTGTGATTGGATATTAGCATCCACCCGGATACTAAACAACATACATAAGTTGTGAATCTCTCAATAGACACATGTAACTCACTTTACCCACATATGTATACATGTATTCTCACTTTACATACGTCCCACTGCTGGGCACGGGCCTCCTCTACAACTGAGAGAGTGTAGGTCTTAGACCACCACGCTGGCCTAGTGCGGGTTAGCGCACTACTCACCTGAGAAATTCCTAAGAACTTTTAGGTGTGCAGGATTCCTCAAGATGTTTTCCTTCACCGTTAAAGTAAGTGATAATTCAATTTGAATGCCCACATAACTTCGAAAAGTCAGAGGTGAGTGCCTGGGGTTTGAACCTGCGACTGCCGAGATTCTCAACCGCGCACTGTAATCTCGAGGCCATCTCTACTTTTAACCTTTGTATATCTGCCATCAAATCTTATCAGCCCGGCATAATTTTCCCAACCGATGTGCGATGATCGTATTTTTGAAGTTTAAGCCGCACTGCACCCATATGCAACTTTGCAATATTTCTAGAATATTCTACCACCTTCCAGAAAGATTAATTTTTCATTGTTCTTTGCAACAGTTCCGTGGACGGCGTCCCTTAAGGCGCATTTGGCAAGCGCCACCCTGGTTGTTTGCCACTGAAATCGTATTTACTACGGCCTCTTGAATAATTAGCGAAAATGCAGCCTTTTTGCGAGGGGATACGGCGCTGTTGACACGACCTATAAATGTCTTGTAGCCTGAGCTCGGCAATATTCTAAGTGCAATGTGGAATGGAGGACAATTCGCACTATAGATACTAGCTTTTTACTAACACTCATGCTTGTATTTCGAAATGGGTAGTCATAGGTTAACCCTCGCTTCATCTGATCTAATAAGGTGGGAGTTTTTTGTCAGTTTTACACATTTTCCTTAAACTGTTGCATTACAATTTACGAATTATGTTACTTATATATACATAGTATAAACGTTGACTGCCTCGTGGTCTCGCGGCACAATTATGTACCGTGCGATGTAGAGGTCCTGGGTTCAATTCCCGGATCGGGCAGTGTTATTGGGTTTTTACATTAGGAAATTCTCAGTAGCAGCACGGAGTCTGGAATTGTGCCCGAGAAACGGCAACAGGCTCGCCCCCTATTACGTGGGACTGATACATACCTGGCGAAATGTGTGTGCAGAAATGCGTGAGGCTATGTATGTAGCATAATAATATACACATTTATGGTTATGTGCAAAGGGGTAGGCAGAGTCTATAGACGGTCAAAGGCTACGATCTTAATGGTTCTCTTTCGCTTCGATTTATATACTTTCTATTCGGAGAACTTTATATATCAATAATTATATTTATTTATAAATAAAATAAATAAGTATCTGATCTTTATATGTTCTCAACAGGAGCACATTTTCATCCTCAATTTTCCGATAGTTTTCTTTCGTATAAACTCACGCATGTATCCCTGAAAGGATGGTCAGAGTGGGTCTCACCACACATTGTTGTTTAAGTCCCACGTATTAGGGTCAAGCCTATTGCCACTTTTTGAGAATTTTCTCCTGAAAAACCCAGTAACACTTTGTACTACCCGGAACGTCTAACTTAAAAGGCACACCATATTATTGCGAGGTAACAAGGCACTCTACTCAATACACATCCGGCCTAAATAGCTGTTCGTGGAAATATCTTCAATTATTACCAAATTACACACAACAATACACATTACTGGAACAAAAGGTTCCAATGAAACATTTCTCGCGTGCAGCGTCGCATCGGCGCGATCCACCGTCTGCTTTTAATTAACAATTGAATTATGGATCGTTTAATTTCGTCTACGCGCACAGTTTTTGCGGGACATATTGTCATTTGTTTAAATGTGTAATTATTGAAATTGGTAGTTGGAGGTATTTTATAGTGCGAAACGTTTCATGAAAACGTATTGGAATAATTAAAACGATTTATTGGATGTTTTCCGTACTTGTATATATCAGTGCTGATGAGTGGACCATATTGCTTCATCACTATGTACTTAAAACGGAACTAAGTATACATGGCTTGGATTGGCGATGCGATCATAAGGCTTCAGGTTCGATTCCTGGATAAGGATTTTTTATATTTATTTATTTACACTTGATACATGTATGATGTATAGGTGGACTTAATGCCTAAGGCATTCTCTTACAGTCGAACCATGGGTGATGCAGAGATGAGATGTGGCAGGTGTGTAAATGTAATCACAATACTATGAACAAAATACATACATATGTATAATACACATACATAAATATATACAAAATACATACACATACATATAATCAAAATACATATAAATATAGATTAGATATACACTACCGACAAAAAGTTTTAAGCACTTTTAATACTCTCAATTACTTTAGAAATAATTTAAGATATAGTACTTATTATTTAATTAAGAATGATTAGGCACTTAATTAAAACAACAATTAAACTATGAAACAAAACCATATTATTGTTATTACTAAAATAATATTATATTTTATTACAACATCGATAAAAAAAAAAATTATCAATTTGCTATTTGTTTTTACAAAAATTATAGGTGCTTCCAAACTTTTTGTCGGTAGTGTATATAATACAAAAATAATATTTACTGCATATTTCCGACATGCAAATGTAAACACTATCTTGGAGTCCCATAATGTGCCCTGTAACCTGAAACAGACTCACCTATTATGTGAAACTAATTTAAGTCAAGAAATTCACCTCTGCCTACCCCTTCAGGTGTAAAAGCGTGAGTATATATATAAATGTGTAGAATACACCGGTTGTCCATTTATTCCGTCGCTCGTTTTTCTCCCGATTGTCGCCTGTCGGCCGTCACAGCATCAATCTGCTGCATTCCATTAATTCGCATTGTTTCTTTTATCATTACTGAATGCCGACTACTGGGCCGTTAAAGTATTACGTAAAATATTTTTTTTCTTTGAAACTGTTTATTCAAAAAAAATATGCGATTTTCTATTAAAAAAAAATTGACATTTCGTGTTGCTGAGGGAGTTTCTTGCCGTTTCTTCTCCACAGCGATAACACGTTTCGAAGCGGCAATAGTTTAGTTTAAAGTAGCTTAAAATTGACGGTTCAAAAGAACTTGTAAAAGTCTATTTGAATAAAGATAATTTGACTTTGACTTCAATTAATACCAGGTTACAAAGTTTTGGTATTAATTGAAGTCAAAGTCAAAATCACCTTTATTCAAATAGACTTTTACAAGTGCTTTTGAATCGTCAATTAAGTTTTTTTTAGACTATTGCCGTATGCTTATATAAGGCAAAATGAAATATTATTTATTGAATTTATGAAATGTCAAATACATAACTTAGATTCAGTCATTTCAAAATTTAGTTTACCACCCTGTTCGGAAGGCAGTCATCACTAGAGAAGAACGGGCAAGAAACGCTAGTATTGCTCTTTTCCAATCCAGAGACAGCTTACAATATTTATACAAAACTTACATTTTCCGAATCGAAAGCAGCTCAAAGTTCACAAAATTGTGTCAATGGATGAGAGATGATAGTTTCTTGCCATTAGCTCTATATAGATTCTACTACACGTATCTCTACCAGTAGAAAAATAACCAAGCAGAACAATCTCCCGATTTACTCAAAACACACACACACAAACTCACTCCTGTATTCCCCGAAGGGGTCGGCAGAGGTGCATTTCTGCACCCACATTTCGCCAGGCATGTATCAGTCCCACGTAATAGGGGGCGAGCTTATTGCCGCTTTTCGGGCACACTTCCAGACTCCGTGCTGCTACAGTGAATTTCCTAATAGAAAAACCCAATAACAAAATGAAATGAAATCGCACGGCACATACTTGTACCGCGGGACCACGAGGCAGTCTCAAAACAATACTATTAGAACACACGTGCACCCCGCCATCCCATTCACCGGGACAGTCCCGCGGGTGTCCACAAATTCAGGTGCGTTCCGCTCGGAAACTTTGATATACAACGAGTACGGCGCGCGGCAATGAATCACTACGCAGTACGCCCTTTATAGACACGCTCGTGATTTACCGATCGGTGTATCAATGGGACGCGGGCTGCGTATCGGCGTATCTCTGGGTGATCGCACGTGTTACCGATACGCAGAATGGATTTCGTACGTATGAATATAAGGGATTTTTGGGAGATATGTAAAAATGTACCGTGTGTTTGGGTTGGAATAGGGTTTGTATAAAGAAATGGAGAATGTTTTATAAACGTCTTAAGTAAATAACGAATATTGTAAAAATATTGTCCCATTTTTGGACATAAGTCTCATTATTGAAAAGGGTAGGTCTTAAACAACTCCGTAGCAGGAGTTAGCTGACCTAAAAAGTAAAGTCAACTTAAAGTAAACTTTTATTACTTATAAAGTAATCCTTTCTTGAGATGTTCTTTGGTATTTGGGTTGCACGTGATGACCTAAAAGACTGCGTTATACCAGTGGCGGTACTTCCATAGAAGCCCAAAAGCCCAGTTTGCCTTTTAAAAATCGAAATAATATTTTTTAGGCCTGATCTCTTTATTTTACTAAATCAAATTTTTAAATAAAGACCCCATAATAAGCAAATATAAACTAGACATTACAAGATTAACGTTTACCGGTTTTGGGCTTCTATGGAAGTACCGCCACTGCGTTATACCTAATATACTACAGTTTGTTTTTCACAAACCTTTGAACTTTCATAAATATTAATAAACACACCCAACAGTCACACACATAGTTCTGACCCCACACTAAGATACAAGTTTTGTGTCGTGGTATCAGAAACTACGAGAGAGTTTTCAGTCTCACAAACACCCAGACCTGAAACAAATATTTGTGGATCACACAAACAATTATCTCGGTGCAAGGATCGAACCTGCGGCCTCTCGTTTCGCATACTAGTTTCTTGCCAACTGCGCCACGGGGCTGTCGATATGTGTGTATCAAATTAATCAATGGTCAATAAATGGATTTCTTCACTAGAAATATCTGGCGCGTAGGTTAATCCAATAACCTCATTAATATCAAAGACCCATAATCAGCAGAAGGACATATTATAACCTTATATAAAATGATACTGAAAAAGTTGTGATGGCCTCGGGGTTTAGGCACGCTGTCGAGAATCTCGGCAGTCGTGGGTTCAAACCCAGGCACACACCTCTGACTTTTCGAAGGTATGTGTGCATTCACAAATAATTATCACGTAGGTACTTTAACGGTGAAGGAAAACATCGTGATGAAACCTGCACACCTAAAAGTATTAGGAATTTCTTAGGTGCGTAGTCCGCCAACCCGCACTAGGCCAGAGAAGCGGACTAAGGCCTAAACCCTCTCTAGTGTGACGTATATGGGCTGATGATAAAAACGATACTTTACTAATTAACTTATAATCTCTTTAGTTCACAAACCTGCTTTTAAAACTGAAATTTTGCACTATTTATTCAAAGGTGAATCCAAGAATGCAATACATCACGAAACAAACAGAAACCTAGTTCTAAGTCCAACGGTATTCCGGAGGGACAAAAAAACCCCGCGAACTTGTAACTTCGCCCCTCCGAGAGGTCATCAATTCTGCTGACCCTCCAAGTAGTAATATATTACTCCAACTACTTCCATAACAAGCAGGTGTTACAACTTGCACGTTCAAATGACTTATATTGAGCTTGTAACAGTAATTAGTTTAAAACTTATGAGCGAGAGGACGCTATGTTTTCGTGCGTGTGAGAAAGGGATGGAAGATTTGTTTTAATCGGGGACCTGGCTTTAATGGTTTTATGCTTCGATTCCATGCGGTATAGGTCTAATTTGCGGTACGATCAATAGATGTATAGGGTTTGGTTAGTGTTTTTCTATTAGTAAAAGATGAATCTAATATATCTATTGAATGTTCCGCTTGGTTTCGCGGCACTACTATGTGCCATGCGATCTACAGATCCCGGGTTCAATTCCCGGGTCGGGCCAAGTTTTAATGCGTTTTTCCATTAGGAAATTTTAGTAGCAGCACGGAGTCTGGAAACGTGTTCGAAAAACGGCAACAAGCTCGCCTCCTATTACGTGGGATTGATACATACCTGGCAAAATGGCGTGCAGAATTGCACCACTGCCTACCCCTTCGGGGAATACAGCCCAAAATCCCAAAAACTCCGTTTGCCTTAAAAAAAATCGAATAATAATCTTTAAGCATTAAATCTTTGCCAAAAAAACGGCAAAAGGCTCACTAGAAATACAGTTGTGGTTACTCTTAACATATACAGGCCTTAATGAATATAGATTCACTGACTTAAGTTTTTTTTTTGACTTTAGGCATAAATTACGCTGGTTCGCTCAAACGCTTGGTTTTTTCATTAGTTCTATAACACAAGTACGAAAATACACACCATTCAATACGTCAATGTTATTTTTTTCGCGTTTGTGAACCGTTTCCCTGGTGCTATAATTGGTTCCGCCAATTCGAAGCACAATTTCGACGCCCCAAGCAGTAGGTATATTTATATTACGTCCAACTTTCCTATTTATATTCCATTTATATTTGTGAAATATTATATTTTTCGCGTTTCCCGCTTCCAACTCTGTTTTAGAAGCGTAATGTTTCGTATTTCATTATTTTATTATTAAAAAGTAAATTTACCTAGAAATATCGATCATTTAATTGTAAATCATGGATGTTCCAAAAACTTATTTAATAAAATATTCCATACATACATACATAAACTCACGCCTGTATTCCACGAAGGGGTAGGCAGAGGTGCATTTCTGCACCCACATTTCGCCACAAATCGCCAGGTATGTATCAGCCCCACGTAATAGGGGGCGAGCCTATTGCCGTTTTAGGGCACATTTCCAGATTTCCTAATGGAAAATCCCAATAACACTGCCCGACCCGGGAATCGAACCCAGGACCTCTAGATCGCACGGCACATACTTGTACCGCGAGACCACGAGGCAGTACAATTGTACTTGAATTTGTTTCAAGTAAATTATATTATAACATGGTGAATGGTGCCTTGACTTGGTATAAAGTGTTTTTATGATGTTGAAGAAACAAAAAAAACTTTGTTTACGCTCCTCTGTTGCGCCTTCTCTCGATCTAATAGGGGTTAGATCTAATTCCATCACGCTGGCATAATAATTTTTTGGTGTGCAGTTTTCTTCGTGAAAACGATGTTTTCGCTCACCGTTAAAGTACGGCAATAAACTCGCCTTCCAATTTGAGAGAACTTGTTATGGAATGTCACTTGAGTACTTGAAAGTCGTGATGGCCTCGAGGTTTAGGCACGCGGTCGAGACTCTCGACGGTCGCGGGTTCAAACCCCAGGCACACACCTCTGACTTTTCGAAGTTATGTGTGTATTCACAATGAATTATCACTTGCTTAAACGGTGAAGGAATACATCGTGATGAAACCTGCACACCTAGAAACTCTTAGGAATTTCTTGGGTGCGTAGTCCGCTAACCCGCACTAGGCCAGCGTGGTGGACTAAAGCCTAAACCCTCTCAGTTGTAGAGGAGGCCCGTGCCCAGCAGTAGGACGTATGTGGGCTGATGGTGATGACGATGATTACTTGAATGTTTATCGACGCCTATGGCTGTTCATTTTACAGAAAAGTTTTCGCTTTTTAAACGTGCTAAGTTGTCACAAAACCGATTTGTACATAAGGACGGTATAAACATCGACAACTCTTAGATAACGACAAGAAGAGGGAATAAAATTACCCGCACAAATTAAGTAATACGATTTGGAAGGGCGTCTCGGGTTTTTTTACGTACAAATTAACACCCCCGGAACACTTAGAATTTCAGATTTGAAGCCATCTCTTTATTAAAATACTCGGGTGTATTTGAATGTGAATTTTTTACATCTGCATTTTTTGGGGTAGACTTTTTGTACATATAAATTCATCATGCCTGTATTCCTTAGAGGAGTAGGCAGAGGTGCATTTCTGCACCCATATTTATAATAGGGGGCGAGACGTTTTTTGGACACATTTGCAGACGGTGCTGCTACTGGGAATTGTTTAATAATCCAATAACACTTTTCCCGAGCCGGAAATCGAATTTGTGATCACAATGAAATGCACCCGCATTTCGCCAAGTATGTATCAGTCCCACGTAATAGGTGGCGAGCCTATTGCCGTTTTTCGGGCACATTTCCAGACTCCGTGCTGTTACCGAGAATTTCCTAATGGAAAAACCCAATAACACTTTGCCCGACCCGGGAATCGAACCCAGGACCTTTAGATCGCACGGCACATACTTGTACCGCGAGACCACGAGGCAGTCAAAATGTAATATTAAAATGAATTTAAAAGTGCAATATGAAAAAGAAAAAATCCGCTCAAACGCAGTTACACAGAAAGTACTTAACGTTTGTATCAAACAGTGCTTTAATGCTGGAACAATTTAAAAGCCATTATCTCAGAGCTGTACCAATGTTTTCATTTTAAATTCAATTGTGCAACGTCGACAGGTTTCATCTCTTATTCTTTGCGTCGCGAACGCTCGTGGTCGTTTTGTGAAATGACTGGTGGACCTTTTTATTGTTTCAAAAAACTAGGGCAAAAAAGTATTTTATAGAATGAACTTAATGGTAAGAATATTGTGGTCAAAGTAACGACCGGCGAATACACAATTTTGGCGACTTCACTACATATGTACGTCGCACTGCTGATCACTCCTGTACAACTGACAGATTTTGGCCCTTAGTCCACCACGCTGGCCTAGTGTGAGTTAACAGACTACACACTTAAGAAATTCCTAAGAATTCTTAAGTTTTCACATTCAGGTTCCCACACGATGTTCTCCTTCACCGTTAATGTAAATGATAATTCATTGTGAATACACACATAACTTCGAAAAGTCAGAGATCGAGTCGGTTGGATTCCGCGACCGCCAAGATTCTCGAACGCGCGCCTAAACCTCGAGGCTATCACTACTTGGCGGATTGTTTGTATCTGAACATACTAGTGCACATAATGTATGTGTACACACGCTATGTATGTTATTTTTTTATGCTTGATTGTACACCAAACAAAAGAACTAAATAGGTATTGGAAACATCTCAATAAGGTAGTGTCACAAATGGAGGCCTTATCGCTATAGGCGATTACTTCCAGGCAACTGTTAGATGGACTGGAGTGATCAGAAGCATAGAGTGGGTGGGCACAATTTATGAGATGTTGATATTGTGTTATAGTTCTTTTAGTACTACTGTTCGTTTTTAATACTAGGATAATTGTATAATTATATTGTAATACTGCTGAAGAAAACTAGATCTTTTTATACTAATCTCATCATTCCTTTGCCTTGTCCCAATTTTATTTGGAGTCGACGCAGTATGTTTTATCCTTCACAACATCCCTATCAGCCGTCATGTCTTCATTCACACCATTTTCTTTCGTATCTTCTCTGACGAACTTCATCCATCTTTTCTTTGGCCTTCCTCTGCTTGTCCATCCTTCAACTTTCACTTTTTACTTTACTTTTTACCTATATATGCATATATATTAATCGCTTCTCATAACTTGCCCAAGCCACGACAGACGCTTTTTACTACTCTAACCTATTTTAAATGTATTTTGATCCACTTCGCCTCAAGGTTATAAGATTGCGTTATGCCCCATTCCTCGAGACCCTGTTTTCCCCATTTTAAACAAACTGGCGTCGCTTCTCCTGACATTTAAAAGCATTAACGTTGCAACTAAATGCCAAAGTTACTTTGTACAGTTTATTTCCAGACGTTTCGCGGTACGACCGATTCGGCGAGCGACCGCGACGCACGGAATTCTATGCTTTAAACACATTATAAATAGTTGTAATTTTTCCACGACAAAGAATTCTAACGTTTACACAAGAATTTCATGGAATTTTAAAAGCTTTGATATGAGGGCCGACGGCTGTAACGTAAGTCTTTGGGGAACGGGCGCAGGCTTTGTGTCGGGTTCCGCACTTTATTGTCATTATGTTCAGGGGAAAATTCTGGGAAACTATGAATATAATATATTCATACTCTGAAGTGGACAACTCTTTGTTTTCCAACTCCTCTTGTATATTATTTTGGTTAATTCCTTTCCGGGATCATGACAAATTAGGTTCCATTAGATTCGCTGAGCTAGTGATCAGCGTCAATACTGTGCGTGCTGTTGATCCTGGAGCACAGGATTAACAGTGGCGGATGTATCGTGGAATAGGGCAAAAAAATAAACCCATGTACTTGAAAACTGCTGTGAATTAAATTTGAAAATATAGGTATTTTTTGCGTTCGTCTGTCTGACTGTTTTGTCTGCTCTGCGAAACAGCTTCGCCGATTTTTACCGTTCACTGACACATGACTGATTTTATCAAGATTAACAAACGATATAATTGTTCTATGAAAACACGATGTATGAACTACATTTCACGTCTAAGTAAAGTACTAGCTAATAAATGTCATCAACTCGTTTTTCCTTGTTTATTGACCGAAGTATTAACAACCTAGATATCGAACATTATACGTAGGAATTAAAACGCCTAGGATGAAACCGACTTGCATGCATGAAGAGGATAATTTCAGTTGAGGAAGCGAAAGAAGTGTATTTGAACTGTAGCATTTGGCGCTCTATAGTATCTGCCTACCTCAACGGGAGACAGGCGTGAGTTTATGTATGTATGATTAAAACTACCCAATACTTTGTATGAATCTAAAAGGGATAATAACAGTATAAATGTAAGCACGCAAAAAAGTATTCGTCGAAAAAAATCTAGTTCTAATATTTCCATTCCCTAACACTCTTGACTAGTTCGCGTGAAAATATTTATAGCACTAAATGTCGTGACTAAATCTGCGTGTAATACACTACAAACGTAAAACATTCGCCTAAATACCGCCTACTGAGATTCATTTTTATTTTTTATTTTTTTATATATACTGGCACGACAAAGTGACAAAATATACAAAATATCTGACAGCACCGTGGCGCAATTGGCTAGACACCAGCTAGTGAAACGAGAGGTCGCGGGTTCGCGAGACTAATGTTTATGTGATCCACAAAAATTTGTTTCGGCTCTGAGTGTTTGTGAGACCGAAAAGTCTCTCGTAGTTTCTGACACCTACGACACAGGACTTGTATCCTAGTGTTGGGTCAGAACTATGTTATTATACTACTATTGTTTTTATTTATTTAAATATATTTAAGAACGCAGTAATTTACATATTTAACTGTACTTAACGCCTATATTTGCAAAAGGGTGCACAGTGGTGTATTTACAGTTTCCTTTAACCGGTTTTGTTTTTACTTTTTAAATCCCAAGTATCGAAACGTGTCCCATTATACAGGCTGTCCCAGAAATCGACGATAACCCGGAAACGGGGAATAGCCCAAGTCGTAATAGTTATCAGAAAAATATAAAAAAAAATATAAGTTATGTATTTAGAAAAATATAGGGTATTTTTTTAATTTGTTATCGTCGACTTCTGGGACATACTGTATACTAACACATGTACATACATAAACATTCACACTTGTGTAATTTTATTTACAAAACCACATTTTATACCTAACTATGGTTGTTAGGAAAACTTCAAATTTTTTTTTGGCGGGATTTTCTATAACGCCAGGGGTTTGTAATGACCTTAGCTTTTCCTGCCTTAGTTTCCGATCACGGTCTGAATACACCCTGTATATTCATGATGTAAAATTAACATAAAGTATATACAAATAAATAAATAATCCGATCAATGAAACAGTAAATGGAATATCCGATTCGTAATTTTATTTCAATTCACAGAATGAAGTCTTGTAGCGGTTGATAAAATCCAGTACAGCTATTTAAAGTTTTTAGCATGAGTTATGGCGGGGAGCGTGCGTTCCCACGGGACCCGGTCGGGTTCGGTCGCGCTCCGCTGAACCTGTGGGAGAATCGCCTTACACACTCATTATGGAAACGTGTTTTGCTTTACTTTCGAGTACCATGGAGTATAGATAATGGATGGTAACACCAATGAATATTCATAAATTGATAATAATTTTTATAAGAGACTTCCCTCCGCGCACGCGTACTGTGCGGACACGGTTTGACACTGTGCTTTAAAATTGTGTTTTTTCGTGTCTCGGGTTTGATTGCCGGCTTGTGAGTGTTTTCAGTTGTGTTGTGTTGGTTTGTGCTCTACAGTTCGTAAGTTATTTAAGTGTTTTACGTTGGATTTAATACTTTTTTGTTCGTGTTTACCGGTAAGTCGTTTTATTTTGTTGTGAGGGTAGGCAAAGTCCGATAAATTTTAATCTTTTTTAAATTTGCGCATTAGATTTTGGCTCATTTTATTCAAACAATGTCGGTTTGTAATGACGATCCCCCTGACCGAGGCAGGGATCCCTTCGGCAAAAGTTTGTTGACCCCTAGGTCACCGAATAACTCCCGACCGAAACGGCTTTTTGGTGACATGTCACCTACAAACATTTCTCCTGGCGATAAAAGATCGAAACCGTCCGGGTCGGGAAGCACTTCTCCTCTTTCTTTCGAGGACAGCTGCGATGCGGGTCGAAATAATTATTGCGATTTGGTGTCCGACGCGTCGACATACTTGAGTAAGATAAATGACCTAGTCAACGATCAGGGGTCGCGAATAAACATAGCGAACAAATCTGCAATTATGGACCTCACTCAACGGGTCACAGGCATTATTTCTTTACTCGCGATAAAATCGTCTTGCAACGAAACAAAACTTGCAAACTTACAAAGAGAGATAGATAAGAATAAAAATGTGCGCGAACCTGCACCGGTAAATGGCACTTATGCGGACCGCCTAAAGTTGAGATTATCTAAACCGACACCGGCAATGGAGTCGCGCGCGCCGCTGCCGTGTGTTGTAGCATACCCCACAGCTGAGCGATCAGCTGAGTATGCGTCATCATCTGCAACGAAGCAGGCGCTAATGAAAGCGATTAAGCCGAGTGATGACGGTTTCCAAATTGTTGGCGTTAAAAAAACCGCGAAATCTGGAGTCGTACTTCGTGTCGCGAACGAGTCACAAATTAAAAAATTGCAATCTGTAGACGCAATAAAATCCGCCGGTTTGCGATTAGAAAAACCAAAAGGCCGTCGACCCCGTCTTTTAGTTAAAGACGTCCCGGCCTCAATGGAAGATCGCGTTTTCATTAATGCTCTCTACAAACAAAATATTAAGAGCGAGTTGCCGATTAAGGAGGACGATTTTGTTAAATCCGTTAGAATTGTCCGTAGGCGCGTCTTAGATAACGGTCGGAAATGGATAGGCATCGAATTAGACGCGGACGTGCGTAAACATCTTGTTACCACCAAAGATAAGTTGTTTATTGACTGGGCGACGTGCCGATTTGTTGATGACGTCGAGATTGTCCGGTGCCTTAATTGTCAACAATACGGACATGTTCATAAATTCTGCACTACAAAATCCCCAACTTGCGCTTTGTGCGCCGGCGAACACGAAACTAAATCTTGTCCCCATAAGGCCGATGCCACATTTAAACCAATTTGCGCGACGTGTAAAAAATTTAAAAAACCACATGACCACCGCTGTGGGTCTCAGGAGTGCCCATCTTATAAGCATAAACTGCAAATGCTAATCCTTTCAACAAATTATTGATTATATAATGGATAATCTCACGATCGGACAGCTGAATTTACATAATGATAGGGCGGCAACGTCGGAGTTAAATATTTTAATTAATGAATATAAGCTTGACATTGTTCTCGTCCAAGAGCAGTACCAACACGCTCGGTTACGTACTAGACTAATACAACTAGATAACAGCTCACGAGCAGGCATTTACGTGTCGAGTTCTGTATTTACAGTCACATCAGTGCGTAATCTTATGACGTCACACTGTGCGGTCGCGGAGGTTACAACGCCCTCAACTAAATTATACGTTGTGAGCTGTTATTTTCAATACTCGGACCCTGTGGGTCCACATTTACACCATTTGCGACATGTTCTGAGGTCTCTTTCGGGAAACAAAATTGTTGTTGGCGCAGATGTCAATGCGTCTTCCCCTCTTTGGTATGGCAAATTTAGATCCACCGATTCAGAGCGACGCTGTGCCGTCGAAGATTTTATTGCGGAATTAAATCTTGTAATACATAATACATCTGACGCACCACCAACATATTGCAGCCCTATGGGTGAATCTTCAATCGATGTCACACTTTCATGTGGAGACGTCCATATCGATAAATGGCGTGTTATACCAGACGCGTCTTGTAGTGATCATCGCCTGATAGTGTACGAGTTTTTACCTGGATTTACACGAGGACATCATAATAATTATTACAACTTTAAATATAAATTAAGAGGGGCTAATTGGGAGTCTTTTGGCTCGCTTTTTGCGCATCATACTAAGGATTTCACTCGCAATGAACTTTCAGCTGAAGCTTGCGCTGAAATAATGACAGATACCTTTACGTACTGTGCGGATATAACATTCGGTCGTTCATTTGTAACTGGTACTCGTAGATGTGATTGGTGGAATAATACCTTAGTCCACCTTCGTCAACTATTTCGTCGAGCGCGTAGGAGGTTCAATTCGCTTAAAAAACGGTGTAACAATAGTAATTTACTTGAAAGTGCTTTTAACACTCTAAAAACAGCCAGGTCGCGTTATAGAGCCGCGATTATTAAAGCAAAAGGCGATTTATTACGAAGAGTTGTTGACCGTCTGAACGCTGAGGGTCCTTGGTCCCCTCTTTACCATGAGTTTAAAGCTAATAAATCAATTGATTCAGCATATATTGAAAATATAAAGGTTAATGACACATACACTACTGGTATTGAGGAGACCACGGAAACTTTATTAAACTCACTTATCCCGGACGATAGCCTTGATAACGATTCCGCATATCATAGTCAAGTAAGGCTATGGGCCTCCGTTTCACCATCTACTCCCGATTCGGATAGCCCATCTCTTAACGAATTTCTTGAAGTAGTTAGCTCCCTGCCTCTTAATAAGGCTTCTGGGGATGATAAAATTTCCAATAGAATGATAAAGGAGGCGTGTAAGTTGTCTAGTGTCGCTATAATGTGCGTTTATAATCGATGTATAGCTGAGGGCGTCTTTCCGCGAATTTGGCGGTGCGGTCTTATTAAACTCGTACCTAAAGGAGGGAATAGGCCCCCTGAAGACCCAAAATCGTATCGTCCAATAACGTTGTTACCGTCGTTAGGCAAGTTACTTGAACGTCTTATCGTGCCTCGCTTACTACCGGGCGGACCGAAATTTCACGAAAATCAATTCGGTTTTACGATTGGTAAATCAACCGTGGACGCAGCTTTATCGGTTAGGAGAACAGTTAACAAATCGGACCATAAGTACGTGTTGGGGATATTTTTAGATATCTCTGGTGCATTCGACAATGCTTGGTGGCCTATGTTACTTCTGAAATTAAAGTCTCGCGGTTGCCCAAGGAATATATTTTCTATGATTTATTCGTATTTTATCCATGGCACAACCAAGTTGCGCTTAGGTCACCACGCAGTGTCGAAGACACTGACAATGGGTTGTCCCCAGGGTTCCGTAGTCGGCCCTTACTTATGGAATCTAGGCTTTGACGACTTTCTCGCGATTCCTTTACCTCCATGTTGCTCTTTAATAGGATATGCGGATGACGGACTCTTGCTCATACAGTCAAATAGCAGATCAGGTCTAGAAAAGTTAGCAGACGCGTGTCTTAGTTTAATTACTCACTGGGGTGAAAGAAACCGTCTCTCGTTCGCACCCCAAAAATCATTTCATTTGCTGCTGAAAGGCTCTCTGAAAACCCCGCCGCGTATAAAATTTAATAACGTCTCGATCAAAAATAAACTGTCTGTTTGTTACCTAGGGCTTGTTCTAGAACGTAATTTCTCTTTTATAGAACATATAAAATGCGTCGGTGAAAAATCAAAAAACAACTTTTATGCCTTGACAAGGATATCAGCGTCAACTTGGGGTCTGTCGTTTAACACCTTAAAAGTAATTTATGGAGCTACATATTTGGGTTGCATTTGTTACGCTTCCCCTGTGTGGGCCGACAGGGCAACTGTCGGTGCCGTCAGAAGGAAATTGCTCCAGAGTCAACGTTTGGCGTTGATATTTTGTGTAAGGCGTACAGAACTGTTAGTACTGAAGCTTTACCTGTTCTGGCGGGAGTACTTCCAGTCGACCTGGAAGTGCAACGTCGCGCCGCGTTATATTTTTCCAACAAGCAAAATATTGATATAGATTTTCTTTCCTCGCGCGACCTTTTGAAAATTAGTCGGTTATTTAAACCATACCCCGAGACTTACTCGGAATTAATAGAAGAATGGCAAAATCGATGGAGTCTCTCTATAAAGGGGCGTCATCTTTATCAATATTTTCCTTCGGTGAGCGATCGTTTGGCAAAAACTTGGCTTGAGATCGATCATTACGTGTCGCAATTTCTGACGGGTCACGGTAATTTTCGTAGCAAATTATTCTCATTTAAGTTGGTTGATTCTCCTATGTGCCAATGCTCAACACATAATTGCGAATATGAACAGTCCGCGCATCATATCCTTTGGGAGTGCAATCTTTGGTCGGATGAGCGTAACTGTATGCTCAATAGTATGCATGTAACGTCTGGTGTTGTCTATTATACAGACCTTGTTGAATCCAGGAAGAATTTCCGTGCTTTCCAGCGTTTTTGCCATGCCTATTATTGGAAGTCTACATAACAGCTCGCACTTTAGGTCCAATTTAGTCAATAAAACTCATACAGTTTTTACCCGTGGTGCGTTACTTGCGTCTAATATCACTAAATGTAATTGTCTTTTTTATGTGAGGGTAAAACCTCATAGCTCAATGTTTTGTCACCCGCTTTGCTGTGGAGGGAAGTGAACAACTCTTTGTTTTTCAACTCCTCCTTATATTGTCTTTCTGATTAACTTCGTTGCGGGATTATGACAAATTTAGGTCCCCTTAGATCCGCTGAGCTTCATTGCTCGGTGTCATTACTGTGCGTGCCGCTGTTGATCCTGGAGCACAGGAGTTACAGTGGCGGGTGTGTGGTGGGATAGGAAAAAAAGAGACGGATTAGGCAAGAGAGAGGTAACATTTTGTTGCGGGTTCAAATCTCAGGCCAATGAATTTTCGAAGTTGTGGGGGTATTGAAATGAAATGAAATAATATTTATTGAATCTATAAAATGTCAAATACATCACTTAGATTCAGTCATTTCAAAATTACCACCCTGTTCGGAAGGCAGTCATCACTAGAGAAGAACGAGTAAGAAACTCTAGTGTTGCTCTTTTCCAATCAAGAGATAGTTTACAATATTGATACAAATACTAAATTTCCCGAATCAGAGCAATTCATTAATACAATCTCAGAATTAAATTATATTTAAAATTGTCACACAGTTAAACGGTTAGGGAGTGTGTAGTCCGCCAACCCGCAAAAGGCCAGCGTGGTGGACTAAGGCTGAAACCCTCTCAGTTGTAGAGGAGGCCCGTGCCCAGCCGTGGGATATATATGAGTTGATGATGTATCATAAATTAACCCAGCATTAACAATAATATCATAATGCATTCTCTGCCTAATCTCACTACTAAGTTAAATATTCACATACAATAAAATACATACATACACCCAACAGTCACATACATAGTTCTGACCCCACACTAAGATACAAGTCTTGTGTCGCGGGTATCAGAAACTACGAGAGACTTTTCGGTCTCACAAACACCCAGACCCGAATCAAATATTTTAGATCACACAAACATTTGCCTCCGTGCGGGGATCGAACCCGCGGCCTCTCGTTTCGCAAGCTGGTATCTAGCCACCTGCGCCACGGGGCTTTCAATGGTGACATATGTCGATTAAACTTATAACATTCCACAACTGTCGCTATAAAAAGGTCTGAAATCAGATCTTGCGCAAGCCATTCCTATGGCTTCCGTACTCAGATTACTGACCACTAAACGAGAGCCGTCATGCCACCACACTTTAGCCATTTTGTACCAGCTGTCGCGAAGATCGACATGTGGTGGCAGGTCTAAGTCACTGGTCTTCGCAGTCCAACCGTTGTGAATTGTGGTAAATGCTGTTTTTTACTGCTCAGCATTCTGTTAGCGTTTCAATTACTATAAAACAATAATTTGTTATGGATAACACACACATACTCACGCTTATATCTTTGGAGGGGTAGGCTAAATCTAATTTTTTTTTTTTTTTTTTTGGGAAATATACAGAACAATCACAATCAAAAATACAAAACAAAAATATAAACACAATCCAAAGCAATTTCCACTTATAGGTAAAGCACAAAAAAGAAGAAGTGAACGACTAAACTAACAAGAAATTACATTATACAGAGACAAAAAGCATTGAATACAAAACAAAAAGCAGTTAAACAAAAACACCTAAACTAATCTAACACTTACTTACACTAGAAAAAAGTATTTTTTTATAATTATCTAGCGACTCAAAAAATATGTCGATGTTGGAGAAATGTATATTATTAGCAGCAAAAGAAAAAAAAAGTATTTCGGGGGTATCTGAGGTCGTCATCACGTCGGCTGCCTATGTAACGGGTGCTGCTGAGCATCAGGCACTCACTCATCGGCCGGTTTACAGTACGGAAGCTCTGTCCGAACGTCAACGCTTGTCTTGTGTTTTAAATTCACCCTCATTAATGTTAACATTTTGTTATTTCAAATTCATGTTAAAAGTCATGTGAATTTATGTTTGTTACGATCCGTGATCGAATAAATCTTTATGTAAAATCAATTAATATTCTTATTTCCAATAATATTATAATTATTAGTCGACCTGCGAACAAACATGTAATCATCTATCATGTAACATCTATCTAAAGTTAATTCTAAATATATGTTTCATCTAGTCTTTAAAGTCCCTTATAGTAGTACATACATACATACATAAACTCACGCCTGTCTCCCGTTAGGGTAGGCAGAGACTATAGAGCGCCAAATGCCACGGTCCAAACACACCACTTTCGCTTCCTCCACTGACATTATCCTCTTCATGCATGCACGTCGGTTTCGAGGACTCTTTATATTGCCCTTTTTCAGTAACTTACCTATATGCTCTTTATAGGTGCACCTGGGCCGTCCTCGACCGACTTCACCGTTCACTTCCGCACAGTAAATCTCTTTCGTCATTCTGCAAACATTCATCCTTTCAATGTGGCCAAACCATTTTAGCATCCCCCTTTCAATTTTAGTCACTACATCGACTTTCAATCCACATTTTTCCCTTATCACACAATTCCTCACTCTATCTATTTGGGTGTATTGTCGTTTTTTGAGATCATTTCTACTGAGAATTTTCTAACGCAAAAAATAAACAATATCATTATCATCAGTCCATTTACGTCCCACTGCTGGGCACGGACCTCCTCTACAACTGACAGGGTTTAGGCCTTAGTCCACCACGCTGGCCTAGTGCGGGTTGGCGGCCTACACACCAAAGAAACCCTAAGAACTTTTAGGTGTGCAGGTTTCATAACGATGTTTCCTTCACCGTTAGAGTACCTAAAAATTCTTTGTGAATACATACATAACTTGGAAAAGTCAAAGGTGTGTGCCTGGGGTTTGAACCCGCGACCGTCGAGATTCTCGACCGCGTGCCTAAACCTCTAAGCTATCACGACTTCATAGACTGACATAGGAACCAAACCTGAGGCTCTTTCAAATCTACGCATCTATTATTCAAAGTCAAACTCAATATATTATTTATTCAAATAGACTTTTACAAGTTGTTATGAATCGTCAATTTTACACTTTTGTCGCTTCAGAACGTGTTATCGCTGTGGAGAAGAAACGGCAAGAAACTCCTCCAGCAACACGAAATATTATGTTTTTTTTATTCTTTATAGACACCAGCTTGCGAAACGAGAGGCCGCGGGTTCGATCCCCGCACCGAGACAAATGTTTGTGTGATCCACAAATATTTGTTTCGGGTCTGGGTGTATATGAGAGCGAAAAGTCTCTCGTAGTTTCTGATACCCGCGACACAGGACTTGTATCCTAGTGTGGGATCAGAACTATGTATGTGATTGTTGGGTGTATTTAACAATATATATTATACATTCTTATATTTATGCTACGACTCAAAATTTCTTTACCTAGATTCGAATCTTATTCTTCTCAAAACATCCTCACCTCACACCTATGCTTTAAGTAAGAGTTCAAGGTCACACGCTGACATTAATGCGTCCCGCACAAATAATCCGCTTGACGATGCTCGCCCGCCCGTGAATCCTGCGCGGTCCACCGGCGTCGCCTTCACTTGGCTTTCACATGTTACGATTGTTTGAAGGGTCGTGTTCACGTCGGGTCCGATATCGTGAGGTTAGAAACTTAATTAAATATCCATAGGAATACTAAGTAAGTGAGTCTCGTTTCCTCTGGCTTTTCGAAGTTATGTGTGTGTTCGCAATGAATCATCTCTTACTTTAACGGTGAAGGAAAACATTGTGATGAAACCTGAATACCTAAAAGTTCTTAAGAACTTCTTAGGTGCGTGGTCCGCCAACCTGCACTAGTCCAGCGTGGTAGACTAAGGCCTATACCCTCTCAGTTGTAGAGAAGGCTCGTGCCCAGCAGTGGGACGTATATGGGCTGATGATAAGGAATATTATAATTTGAAAATAACTCTGGGTCTTATTTTTCTCATCTAGTCAGATGACAGGAGGATTTTTGGTATCAACATAGGTATTGGGAAAAGTTAAAGGCTATTACTGTTATTTTTATAAAATTGCACCAAGGCAAACCTTTGGGCCACACAATATTTCGCACATTTTTGTTGGTTTATTTGTATTAGATGGATGAATATTAGACCATTAAAAATCATCAATCATCGAGACTGTTATGCTTTGTAGTAAAGTTTTCTAGATTTCGTCCAAATAAACATCTAGTATTTGTTCAAAAAATCCACCTAAAATACGATTCATTTTACAAAAAAAAAAATGATAATTGTTTAATAATGCATTATGGTAATTAATTGCAATCATTATGATTCAATTGCAATGAAGTTAACTAGAGTTGAATTCACGGCTTACTATCATCTGTATTCATCATCAGCCCAAATACGTCCTACTGCTGGGCACGGGCCTCCTCTACAACTGAGAGGATTTAGGCCGTAGTCCTCCACGCTGGCCTAGTGCGGGTGTGCGGACTACACACCTAAGAAATTCCTAAGAACTTTTTTAGGTGTGCAGGTTTTATTACGATGTTTTCCTTCACTGTTAAAGCAAGTGATAATTCATTGTGAATATACACATAACTTCGAAAAGTCAGAGCCTGGGGTTTGAACCTGCGACCGCCGAAATTCTCGACCGCGCGCCTAAACTTCGAGGCCATCACTGTTTTTTTTTATAATAATATTATTGAATAATATTATAATTAAAAATTATGCATATTCATTAAAAACCTTGTAACCATATAACTTACCACGGAAAACATACGTTTTTAGCCAAAATTAATGACGATAATTTATTGTAGAATCGGTCGTACACAACAGATGGCAGATCAAACATTTATCACTTTGCAACACACAAAAATTTGTTTTTATAAAATCTAAGTTAAATATAAACTATATTAGCTGATATTACTTATCGTTGCCTATATATCGTATCGTATGTTGTAAATACTCGCATAAGGAGAGCGCATCGGACCGTGAATCCGGCGTCACAACTGGCATCGACACAGGACGAGCCGTTGGACCTTAAGGGACGTGGGGTCCGGGCGGAGGGGTCAAATGTCCCCCATATGTGAACTAACAATGACGGCAGGCCGCCATAATTGTTATCGGTTCTTTTTTATCGACTACTTGTGTTTCAATCCCGTGGCGAAATTGGCTAGACCAGCTTGCAAAACGAGAGTCCACGGATTCGATCCCCGCAGAGACAAATGTTTGTGTGATCCACAAATATTTGTTTCGGGTGTTTGTGAGAAAGAACAGTCTCTTGTAGTTACACAGTTGTATCTTAGTGTGGGGTCCGAACTATGTATGTAACTGTTGGGTGTATTTATTTATGTGGACCGTATTGCAATTACCTTCAGAAGACGGTGTGGTCATTAACGTGCTTAAATAAACAATAAACTTGTCTAAGAGCTAAATTACTAAATAGGTCTTAAAATGAACTTTGATGTTGTTTTATTTGTAGCTGTTAGCACTTTTTCACGTAATAGGATTCTTGTGCAGTGTCTAAAAGCCCAGCTTGCCTTAAAAAAATCCAAACAATCTTTAAGCTTTAAATTTTAACAAAAGCAATTTGATATATAAATGAGAATATCCTGACCCCAAAAAAGACAATTATTAACTAGACAATACACAATTAACGTGTGACGTTTTTGGGGTTCTAGTGAAGTACCGCCACAGCTCTTGTGTATCTAAAAATGTATATTATTGATTATACAAAATGTTTAAAAGTTAAAGTTTGTTAGTCTGATTGTTTGTAAAGCAGTTATACAAAAACATCCGAACACATTACAACCTGTTGTAACACGCAGAGTACTTTCTCTCTTTATAAATACACACATACACATATACATAAACTCACGCCTGTATTCCCCAAAGGGGTAGGCAGAGGTGCATTTCTGCACCAACATTTAGCCAAGTATGTATCAGTCCCACGTAATAGGGGGCGAGCCTATTGCCGTTTTTCGGGCACATTTCCAAACTCCGTGCTTTTACCGAGAATTTCCAAATGGAAAAACCCAATAACACTTTGCTCGACCCGGGAATCGAACCCAGGACCTCTAGATCGCACGGCACATACTTGTACACACACGAGGCAGTCTATATAAATAACGTGGCCTAATAACATCTTACCATTATGTTATAATTTTTTTATTTCATATATCATCATCATCATCATCAGCCCAAATACGTCCCACTGCTGGGCACGGGCCTCCTCTACAACTGAGAGGGTTTAGGCCTTAGTCCACCACGCTGGCCTAGTGCGGGTTGGCGGACTACACACCTAAGAAATTCCTAACCCACTGACTTTTGTTGTACATTTATTTAACAAACTTCGCCTTAATAAAATCGACTACTGATGCTATTTGATAGTATATTTAATTTGCTTAAACATATAAATTTATGTGCACAAAACTGAAAGAATTTTTACTACTTAGTAAAATGAAATTTATTTGCTCGCCCCAAAAGTAATTTTAATTGGAATTTAGTTCTATAAATTTTGAAAGTTCTCTGAAGTACTCCAGACGCTATACAATTCATATTAAGTACATCTTAATTAAAAATGCTCTTTACCAATTGAAATTTATAATTAATGATTTTTAGGTGAAAGAAAACATCGTAGGAAAATATTTGTAATTAAGGTCTTTGAAGGAATTTTTAGGTATCTATTATACCTAACCCACACTAGAAAAACGTAGTCTAAGGCCTACCCCTGCGCTTAGAAGGTACTTGCCAAGCTGTGGGATTTATATAGACCAATATAGACAGATAGTATTGACAAATACAATTAGTATTAGTATTTTATTGTAGTAAAATATTTGTATGACGATAAAAAATTACTTCGATAATGTCATTAAACCGACAAGCCATAAAGCATTTCAACTCACACTGATAATAAGCCCTAAATTATTGCCCAGACTACGACAAAGATCTGAATTTGCGTCAAGCTTGCATGTGACAGTCTAGACCTCAAAAGCGCTTAGTCACAGCCTAAGCCTGCTTAGTGAACGTGAAAGGTCAGAGGTCAAAAGTCAACAGTCTTGGCGTTCTTCAAGTTTATACCTTTATAGCCATCTATCTTCGGTAGAGAAGACGTGGGTTAGTTACAAAAACGATAATTTCTTAATATGTAATTTGAAAGTGACTTCACCGGCATATAATAAATGCAGTGCATTTTAAAACAATATAGGATGAACACAAATTAAGGCAGTATGATCGAAGGGTAGGCAGAGGTGTATTTCTGCTTTCGTTTCGCCACCTGTGCCTTAGGTCCCTGTAAAAGAACCTATTGTTTATTTTTTGGAATCGGTGTTGCTACTGGAAAATAGCTTACGTATAGAAAAAGCCAAAAAAAAGCAGTGATGGCCTCGAGGTTTAGGCGCGCGTTCGAGGTTTCGGCGGTCGCAGGTTCAAACTCCAGGCACACACCTTTGACTTTTCGAAGTTATGTGTGTATTCACAATGAATTATCACTAGATTTAACGGTGAAGGAAAACATCGTGATAAAAACTGCAAACCTAAAAAGTTCTTAGGCATTTTTTAGGGGTGTAGTCCGCCAACCTGCACTAGGCCAGCGTGGTGGCTTAAGGCGTAAACCCTCTCAGTTGCAGAGGAGGCCCGTGCCCAGAAAAAACGTATATACATGGGCTGATAATGATGATGACGAATACTACTAACCGACCGCATCATTTCACTACGAGATGTTTAAAAAGTATCAGATATTTCATATTCTTACAACTAAAATTCTACTCCAAAGCACTATTAATTTGATTTTCAATTCGTTCTGTCCAGCGCAGACCCTACACTATTAATGGTATGACATGCACAAATTTTTTGCTAATCCGTTATTCCTATCGTTCCATGACTCGAATTGGTAGAAAAAAAGGGAAAATTTGCTTGAATAAAACGGCTCAAAAGATCATTAAATGACAATGCGAAATTGAGATAGAAAAGTCAATTGAAGGCATTTAGGGTTTCATATTTATATCCTGTATCTGAATCGTTAATTAGGTCTGTGCCCAGTTTTATTAAACACTAACACAAGATATTATGAATCGTAATCACAAAGAACTTTTAGGTGCGTAGGTTTCCTCACTATGGTTTCCTTCGCCGTTTAAGTAAGTGATAATTAATTGTGAATACACACATAATTTTGAAAAGTCAAAGGTGTGTGCCTAGGTCTTAAACCCGCAACCGGAAAAAAATGCGATAACTTTGCCGAAATAAACAAAAAATACAAAAACTTTATTATCCACCCATCTTTCTTGATAAGTGTCACAAGAAATAAGTGTGAAATAAAAATATCAAATTCCTCCACATCCGCAACGGGACACCGTACCCAACCTTGACGTTACTTTCCGCGCCACGACACTCGACCCCTTACCCGCTTCCTGTTTTAACTGCGGGACCCTGCAGAGGCATCCGAGCGTAATTCCTTTAGTTGGGGTGGGATATCTTCATCATTTGGGGTAAAAAACAGTTTTTTTAAAAGGTACCATGCGTTCGAGTTGTGGGTGAGGTGCAAAACTAGCGAACCGTAGTAACATAAATAAGTCAGTTTCTTTGTGTATGCTTATAATATGCTCAAAGTGTTTTTTACTTCATATCGAAATGAAATGAAATGAAATGAAATTGCTTTATTTGGTCACGTAGGCAATCAAATAGCACTAATGATAAGTCAATACAGAAAATAAAAATCTTTTATTATTACATTATAATTCAACTATGGTTCATTTTATATAATTTGTACAAAAATATTTACGGTTTTTTATAATTTATTTTTAGTTTTCATCAGGAAATACATAATATCTTATTATTATTATTTTAAAGTAAATAACGAGATGGACCTTGTGTATTTCCGAAACGTCACGTATTATTTGAATGCTACCACCGGATCCAAACGCGACCCTGACTGAGAAGACCCGGCGAAACAAACAACATCATCAACCCATATACGACCCACTGCTGAGTACGGGCCTTCTCTACAACTGAGAGGGTTTAGGCCTTAGTCCACCACGCTGGTCTAGTGCGGGTTGGAGGACTAAACACCTAAAAAAATCCTAAGAACTTTTAGGTATGCAGGTTTCATAACGATGCTTTCCTTCACTGTTAAAGTACGTGATATTTTTTTGTGAATACACACATAACTTCGAAAAGTCAAAGGTGTGTGCCTAGGGTTTGAACCCGCGACCGTGGAGATTATCGACCACGTGCCTAAACCTCTAAGCCATCACGACTATTTTATTTAATGCAAGTTTCTCGTGATGCGGGACCATCTTGTTTCGGCTCGCTAAAGATACCATTAATAGGTAATACCATTAATTTATTATCTTTTATGATCGCTTTGCTTATGTATTGTATATCGGGGTAGTCACTGTTTATCACGCCTAAGGAATATGATGCAGAATCATAGTATTTTAACAGAAAAATTCACCGAAGACTACCAACTCGAGACTTTTTTTTAAAATTTTATTTTTTTATACTGGCACGGCAAAGTGGCTCCACTGTACCTGATGGTAAGCACAGTGGAGTCCAAAAAAATAATACCGACCAGCGAGAAACGATATGGTCACTTTTAAACCTTGAATGAAATTCCAAGAATATTGATCTACATATTTCCTATAATATTGTCATTTGAAGATAAAGAACCACCCAAACATCCAACAACGTAAGTAAAAGGCCATATTTCAAAGCGGGATTAACAGGACTTAATCGGATCGCCTCGGAGCGGGCCCATACTGCACTGTGACCTACATTCACAGCACTGGATTATTGTTCAAATAGTTTTAAGACGAACAAACAATAATATTTGACTAAAATTCATATATCTTTGGGTTTAGGAATACAAACAGTTGTATTATACGAGTATAATCAATCCAATCCATCAGCCTAATAAGTCCACTTCTGAACAAAGGCCTCCCCCAATGACTTCCATAGTGACCTGTTGGAGGTAGTCTGCATCCAGCGGCGACCTTTACCAGGTCAAAGTGAAAACAAAAAATACGTTTTCCCAACTACCAGATATATGTTCGATCACTTTATTTATTAGTGTATTTATGCTTTTTAAACATAAAAAGGTGTGAAGGCGGACTTATAGCCTAATAGGCATTATTTTTTAGAAGACTTTCTGAAATGCATTAAGTTACTCTAAAAATCATTACACCTGTTTCTATTTTTATACTATTTGATTAAACATTTTATTTTACTCGTATATTCAGCGCCGTTATTACTAGTTTTAAGATACTCCTGTAAAAAAAAACTCTCCACGAGACAGGCAGTGCCTAGTGTGGAGAGTGTGTAAATGTTTTCAAGGTTAATAAATAAATTTATTATTATTATCTACCAGTCAACCTTAGGGTGACTTTACTACGCCGGCATAAAAAAGTGCATTTTCACTGACTGTTCCAGTATAAAAATGTACAGGGTTTTGACCCTGGCAGTAGAAAGTGGCCGAGGGAGGGCAAGCGCAGTGTTGGCCGACCAGCAGCTAGATGGGTGGACGATTTGGTTAACGTGGCTGGCAGATCTTGGATGCGACTGGCCCAGGATAGAGACGAATGGCATGCTAGAAGAGAGGCATATGCCCAGCAGTGGGATGAAAGAAAGGGCTGTAGATGATGATGAGTAGAAGTGAAATCCTACTGACACTGCCAGTGTAAAAAGCATTGAGTCTGTGGACTCCCATTGTACAGGTAGCTTACCCTTCCCTGCACAAAAGGGGTAATTTAATGAGTTGAGTGACAATTTGTAACAATAACTTAGGGTCCTAATGCAAACGTTAGCAACTGTTAGGGAGAGGGGTAAGTGCGGGTAATAATCTTGAGGAGTGCGTAATGGCCTAGAAGATTAGATGCGCGGTGACTTCACAATTCGGCAGTCGCGGGTTCAAATACCATGATATGTAGTGCAGTGTAAATACGAGTATATTTATTTCATCATCATCATCAGCCCATATACGTCCCACTGCTGGGCACGGGCCTCCTCTACAACTGAGAGGGTTTAGGCCTTAGTCCACCACGCTGGCCTAGTGCGGGTTGGCGGACTACACACCTGAGAAATTCCTATTAAGTATGTAGGTTTAATTACGATGTTTTCCTTCACTGTTAAGTTCGTGATAATTCTTTGTAAATACACACATAACTTCGAAAAGTCAGAGGTCTGTGCCTGGGGTTTGAACCCTTGATCGCCAAGATTCTCGACCGCGTGCCTAAATAATAATAAACTAAATGTGTATGTCCTCTATACATACATACGTACATAAACTCACGCCTGTATTCCCCGAAGGGGTAGGCAGAGGTGCATTTCTGCATCCACATTTCGCCAAGTATGTATCAGTCCTACGTAATAGGGGGCGAGCCTATTGCCGTTTTTCGGGCACATTTCCAGACTCCGTGCTGTTACCGAGAATTTCCTAATGAAAAAACCCAATAACACTTTGCCCGACCCGGGAATCGAAACCAGGATCTCTAGATCGCACGGCACATACTTGTACCGCGAGACCACGAGGCAGTCGATTTTGTTATATTTAAACAGTTTTTGGTATTTTAATTAAGTATTACTGTAGTGAACTAAATAAAGAACTGCATGCATACACTCACGCCCGTATCCTAGAAAGGGTAGGCAGTCGGATACTTCTACGCGCCTATTTGAACAGTTGTAACAATTACCGTGTAATAAATCGGAATTATACCGGCAAAGTGTTCATTTAAAATCGCGCGAGTCTCAGTAAAATTCCATCATCAATAGCAGACGCGTTTAATATAACTCTCGCCACAATTGGATGCAGTCCAGAATATATAAAAATACGCGCGCGATGTTTTTAGGAATTGAATACGGAGCCCGCGTAAATCTCTTTCTCTCAATTCGCTAAAAGCCGACGTGGAACAGTCCGAATTTGCCGCTGTGAATGCATAATACAGTTTAGTTTGTTTTGTTGTTAAGTTTTTAGTTTCTCATATCGAGAGCCGGGTTTTGCGAAAATGATATATCAAAAATGCTTGCGCTGACTAAGTTTGTCTGCGTAGATTTTAGAATGAAAAATGTGAATATAATGAAATGCCCTCTGGCTAGGTGGGGTGACGATATTCGCAAGGTAGCTGGCAGCGGTTGGATGAGGAGGTTCGAAGATCGAGCCTAATGGCGTATAATAGGAGAGGCCTAGATCCAGCAGTGGACGTAAGAAAGGCTGATGATAACGACGACGATGATAAAGTCAAAGTCAAAGTCAAAATATCTTTATTCAAATAGACTTTTACAAGTTCTTTTGAATCGTCAATTTTACACATCTTAATTTTTTAAAACTATTGCCGCTAAACGTGTTATAGCTGTGGAGAAGAAACGGCAAGAAACTCCCTCAGCAACACGACATGTCATTTTGTCTTTAAAAAACAGCAATATAATTATGTCTTTTTTTTCATTACATTATTTAAATTTTACATTATAAATGTCATAACGATACAAACTGTAGCAACAAAACAAAACTCCGATCAATTTACTTACTCCCAGGGCTTATTATCTTCAATAAAATCTGAAACTTTATAGTATGCTTTTTTGTAAAGCTTATCTTTAATTGATTTCTTAAACATTGTCAAGGGAAGCTCTCTAATAGCCTTCGGAAGTTTGTTATAGAAGCGTATACATTGCCCCATAAAAGAATTATTAACTTTCCGGAGACGAGTTACGTGTTGAACGAGATTACATTTGTTCCTAGTATTTTTATTGTGTACATTACAAATTTTATAAATAAAGATGAATGAAAGATGCCTGTGTGCAAAAAACACGATTTACTACCTAGTAGTGTTGTCGCCTTAACTAGTTAAGGGTAGATAAATAGTAATTGATAAAATGTTCGTCGGTAGTTTGAGATGTTATTGTCACGTTACAGTGGGGCGCTCTCTATTAAGCACGTTCAGTGCTAGCAGGAGTCGATTGCTGTATCAAGTCTTCGGTTGAACAGACCTAGATTATGTACCATAGTGTTATTGTATATATTATATTGTGTGACGTGTAATAGTTATGTGTTATATTGTGTAATTATATGAATATAAAGAGGTTGAGATAACAGTAGATACCTACTCGAAACATATTTGCCTATGTTTCAAGTATTACGTAACAGGGGAGTCCAGCGTTTTTATGAATTTAAATATGAAGTTTCTATTTCATAAGAGTCAATAACATAGTTCGAGTCGAACATATGAATGAGTTAGACATAGGAATCAAAAAACGGCAAAAGGCCTATCTTATCCTATGGCATTTAAATTCAGCTGCTTGTTGTAGAAATAGAACTACCTTCAACAACTAAAAATTACGTTTTTTTTTCCATCATAGCTCCGGTATATAAGTAACTGCTTTTACAATATTTAAAAAAACGTCACCAAAATTTATTTAAACCTGTCAAAAGGAAATCCTTAGAAACCAGACCGCAACCTCACCTTAAAATGGCTTCCAAAACACACGATGGCTGAAACAAGAAAATGAAATATTAACACGCCTCCTTCCGATTGGCGCAATACAATCCCGCGGAAACGGAAGTGACGCAATCACTTTCACCTGCTTTAACTGCCTTCTTGGCAAGTAATTCATAATAAATTCCGTATTGGAGCTGCTTTATTAAATAATGCTTCCGTGAAAACACTGCGGTTTTTATAAGTCTGATAAGGAAAAATTTTATTTTATATGTACATACATACATACATACATAACCTCACGCCTATAATCCCCGAAGGGGTAGGCAGAGGTGCATTTCTGCACCCACATTTCGCCAAGTATTTATCAGTCCCACGTAATAGGGGGCGAGCCTATTGCCGTTTTTCGGGCACAATTCCAGACTCCGTGCTGTTACCGAGAATTTCCTAATAGAAAAACCCAATAACACTCTGCCCGACCCGGGAATCGAACCCAGGTTCTCTAGATCGCACGGCACATACTTGTACCGCGAGACCACGAGGCAATTTTATATGTTTGTAACGGAAAAACTCAATAAATGCTTAACCGGTTTGAATGATTATATATATAAAAAAAACAGGGTCCAGCCGCGAATAAAATATATAGACATAAAACATATCGAGTGAATGACGTAAGTTGTAAAATTTCACTATTAAATTTCCTATATTCACTAATTTTGTGTTTTATACAAAAAGAGACCAAAATTGCACCGTAAAGCAACGTAAATTTATTTGATTTACTTGAATTATATTTGAACCTGTCATAATATTTAGTTGCAATAAATAAGCGACTGTTTTATTTAAATTTAAGTGTGATTTTGACTTTTGCTTTCGTATTTTTCTTATCAGTCCACAGTGTTATATGAGCTTATTCGACCGAATATACACGTTTACTTCGTGGGTCGCTAAGGCGAGTTTTATACCTCATGTCTTGAGTTTTAAATCGAAGTATAATTCATTGTGAATAAAAATGCCATTTTGAAAACTTGCATTTGAATTTCTGAACACGACTCGGCAGTCCGCACTCTACCTATTCACTGCCTCATAACAAGCGCACATATTCACTGAATCAAAATTTGATTAGCAGTCCTTGAGTGTTGTTAACTCTGCTAATAAAGCTAACAATAAAAAAACGTAAACAAAAAATGCGCAATCGAGACTCGAACCAACGCCCATCCACTCGCGGCCCAACGCAACATCCGCACGCCAATTAACCTGACAATTCGATATTAAAAAAAAATGTTAAAAAATTTCAACCCGTAAATAGCGACCGCGGTCTAAAGGGCCCTTGGCATTCATGAGCTCGCAACATGAGGGCCTCTCATACCGCCCCCTCTATTATTTTTCGAGGGGCTTTCGCAAATTTGAGAGTTAAGAAAAAATGCAGGGCTCATTTTTTTTCTAGTTCTGTGCATTTGCGTCCGCACGCATTTAATTTGTTGGCTTGTGTGAAGCCACTAAGCTGTGTCTGAAAAGCCATGTATACTTTAGACTCACTGGAAAACTATTATATAGTCTGGTTTTTAAACATTTAGCAATGAAGAGAGAAGTTGGAGATCTACGGAAAACAATTTTAAAGTTTAAAGATAAAAACTGTTTCATTGATATTTAACCAAAAGTACTTCTTGAATTGGGCAGTCGTTTCTATATAAATTATGTATGCATTAAATGTGTGGATTGGTTAACTTAATCCATCGGGTAAATCTCTCATGAGATCCTTTAGGTTAGCAGCTTCCTTCAAGGTAGTACGTTTTTAGAGTTCCGTAGTTCACTTCTCGGAACCCTTCGTCATTTCCGTCCTTCTTTCCGTCTTCGGCTTACCTTCCTAACGATTAGTGCTAGAAAGATGAAACTTAGCTTGGATATGTGTATTTTTGAGTTAAAAGTAGCCTTGTGTAGTTCGTGAACGAACTAGTTCGTAAGAGCGCTCCTACACACGAACTAAGCGAACTAGTTCCCTCATTCCCCACTTCGCAGTTCGCAGTTCTTTAGTTCGGCCGAACTAAGATCGTCAGAGCAGTAGAGCACTATACAATATACATACTCCCGTTCGCTTACCGCTCATTGGAGATGCGCATCAGGGTTGCCATAAAATAAAAATCGATTGCCGTGTTTTGGATGTCGAATTGCTGTGTTTTGTAGCAAAATTTGAGAAATTGCCGTGTTTCATTTTTTTTTTCAAAATGCATTAAATTCTTATCTTCATATTGCCGTGTTTTATGACACGGCATGAATGTTCTGCCGTGTACCGTGTTTTTTTTCCCACCTGATTACAATTACCGTGTCAATGGCAACCCTGATGCGCATCTCGTTTCGTATACTTTACTTTATCTATGGCCACGAATGAAAAAAAGTTTGTTCGCGCGCAGCCGCCAGATATAAATATTAAATATCAATTATAAAAGGATTAACATAAACATAAAGTACTTTCCGTACGTTTTCATCAGGTAATACATGTTTTTAATGTAAATTAGCTATAAATCTATTAATTAATTTCTTAAACAACAGTTAATATGCCTCGTGGTCTCGCGGTACAAGTATGTGCCGAGCGATCTAGAGGTCCTGGGTTCGATTCCCGGGTCGGGCAAAGTGTTATTGCGTTTTTCCATTAGGAATTTCTCAGTAGCAGCACGGAGTCTGGAATTGTGCCCGAAAAACGGCAATAGGCTCGCCCCCTATTACGTGGGACTGATACATACCTGGCGAAATGTGGGTGCAAAAATGCACCTCTGCCTACCCCTTCGGGGAATGCAGGCGTGAGTTTATGTATGTGTATGCAGTTAATATATTTGATTAATGTATTTTGTTTTAGTTTATTGTTTAAAATGGCTTCCAAAAGAAAACATAGCCCCCTGTGGATTCATTTCACAGAAGACGTTGATTCAAAAAAAGCGAAATGTAAACATTGTTCCGCGTCCATAAGTATTGCGGGAGGATCGAATGGTAATTTAACCCGACATATGAAAACAAAACATATTTTGATCCCATTGACGGTTGAGAGGCAAACTCCAATATTACCTAATTTAAACTTACAATCTAGTCAAAGTTCACGTGAAACAGAGAATATAATTACAGTATCGTCTAATATAGTAGGCTCTCAACAATCAATGCACCAATACATTCGTAGACCACCGCCAGTTCGAAAGGTTGAGCAAATTGACAAACAACTTGTTAAGATGATAGCTAAAGGGCATCACGCTCTAAAAATCGTAGAAGAAGCAGAATTCCGAAAACTTATTGACTTAATTTCTCAGTGCCCAGGCTACAAACTACCCTCAAGAAAAACTTTATCAGAAAATTTAATATCAAGTGTTCACAATAACGTAATGGACGAAGTAAAAAAAAAGGTACAATCAGCATCAGCGATATGTCTTAGTACTGATGGTTGGACGTCTAGAAATAACGACAGCTATTGCATATATATAGCTATTGTAGCCCATTTTATAAATGAAGAGACTAAACTTTACTCAGCATTACTGGGATGTATCAATTATAATGAGCGGCATACTAGCCAAAACTTGTGCGATTTCCTAAAAAATACCATGGCAGAGTGGAACATTTCGCACAAAGTTGCTGCTGTTGTTAGCGATAATGCAGCAAATATCTTATCTGCTGTCAGACTTGGAGAATGGCGGTCTATCTCGTGTTTCGCTCACTCTCTGAATCTTGTAGTACAAGAAGCCACGAAAGAGATATGTGACGTTTTGGGAAAAGTTAAAAACATAGTCGAGTATTTTAATCGTAGCACACAGGCAAAACATAAATTGGCTGCTACGCAACAGCAAATGAATTTGTCTATATTGAAACTCAAGCAGGACGTACAAACCCGGTGGAATTCCACTTTTAATATGCTTGAGCGAATGGTACAGGTAAAAGATGCTGTGATTGCTACGATTGCAATACTACGACCCGATTTAATTTTAAATGAAGGAGACTGGGAGGTCATAGAAGGAGTTTTATCTCTACTCAGTCCATTCTATGAAATAACCGTAGAAATAAGTGCCGAAAAAAATGTCACATTGTCCAAAGTAATTATTTTTTGTAATTTACTTAATAGTGTTTTGCAAAATCATGTTTCCAACAATACTAAAGTACTTTCTGTGCAATCAGTGTTAAAGAAAGGTATGAACGATCGTTTTAAAGATATAGAGAGCCATATTTTATACGCTGAGTGTACAATTCTGGACCCCCGATTTAAAACGAGAGTATTTAAAAACAAAAGAGCCTGTGAACTTGCAATACAGGCTCTCAGAAATAAAATCGGCCGAGTCCAATTACCGCAGAGGGAGGATCGAGATACTCCAGAGGGTGTTCCTACTTCTAGCGACTCATCAACATCTAAATCCAGTAGTAAAAATATTAGTATTTGGGACGAATTTGATCAAAATATGAAAAATATTACTCAGCCCCATAATCAAATTGCTGCTGGAATTCGCGAACTTGATAAATACCTAAACGAAGAGTACTTGAATCGAAAGGAAGATCCGCTTCAATGGTGGCATAAGCGTCGTCAAATATACCCTCATGCTTACGCGTATGCGTTGAAAAGATTTTGCCTCGTAGCAACATCTGTGCCCTGCGAACGTGTTTTTTCAGCGACGGGTCAAGTCCTTAACGAACGGAGAACTCTATTGTCATCAAATAAAGTATCTAAATTAATATTTTTACATAGCAATATATAATATTTTTCCATTAACTGTTATTTTTTTAAATATATATTGATTAGCAAATTAGAAGACTGATTAAAATAAAGTAACGAAAAGTACAAAAAAATAAGCTATAATAACGAACTCACTCGAATAAGTCATAAGTTTAATTGTTATGTTGCAAATGTATAAGTGTAGGTAATATTTTTTTTAATCGAGGTATTTAATACAGTTTGTGTCATGTGGAACTAACAAGTACCTAATAATAGAAAAAATGTTGATTACTTTTAAAAATATATTAAAATGTTGATTATATATAATTTGTATATATATTATATTTATATATAATTATATAAGATGTTTTGTTTGGTTTGTATCATGTGTTATTCTGTTGAGGAACAGAATTATCTATGTATGTGTTCGTTATTGTTGATTATTTTCTAAAGTTAATAAAAATATAAAAAAATATAAAGGGTTATTTTATGTTACCAATAACTTTGGGTATTATTTACAATAGTTATATACATTTTATGAAGATTCATTAATTAAGAGGTTTATGCTGTTTTTAGAGGTTAAAAGCACAGCATTCCATATCCATAAATATTGTTGCGTGTAGCAGTAACCGTATTAAAACTAGCGGTGGGCGATTATGAGATATACTAATGAAATCATTCGATTATGAAGATGTCTCGAAATATATCGAAAATGACAATTAGTAATTACTATTAATGAAGTTAGAAGTAGCTGTGGGCGATTATGAGATGTACTAATGAAATCATTCGATTATGAAGACGTCTCGAGGTATCTCCAATGACTAATTTGCATTCGCGAGGAACTAAATTCCTTTAAAAAAAAAGAGCTACTCTCGAACCTCCACTTTTGGACTATTTATATTTATCGAGTAGGGTAACTAAATTAAAAAAAACGACCTAATCGTGTCTCGACGAGGTTAGTAATAAATAATGAAAAAAAAAGTTACTAATTTCATAATCGATTATTAATATTAGTATTAGTAAAATCATCATTCGATTATCAAAATCATTCATAATCGCCCACCTCTAATTAAAACGAGCGAACGATGTAAGCGGTCTAGTTCGAGTCGAACTAGGAACTGACGAACTAAAAGAACGAACTAGTTCGTTTAGGAGCGGCGACCTAAAATGAGCGATCTCAGTAGTGAACTAGTATGCCCAAGACTAGTTAAAAGACAATCGTCTGATTAATTAAAGAGTAAGTAAGTTGAGTTCCATTCTCAAGCCAAGAATGCAATTTTGTTCTTCCAGTGAATTATTTGCAGTAGCATAACGAATTCTGTGAATGTACCTAATAAACGTCAATAGCTCAATAGTGGTAGAAACGTAGACGTTAAAGTAGATATATACCCTATTTTGAAAACAAGCGTGATTATGCTATTACTATAGTAATATCTAATATATTAGAAAATGAATGGCAAGTTACTTCAGTAACATTGAAATGTTGCGCACAATAATGGGTCCATTTTACCCCGCTGAAAGGCGGAGGGTTAAGTCTAAAACTAAGGTATTCAGCCGGTCTGGGCGGCCACTTTAACCCGCCGCATATAATACAGGGGGTATTTAAGACCGTTGCGGGCTTGTTGACGGTGTTTTCTATGGGCGCCTCTGCCTAGATTTTATAGAAATAAGCTTTTTAAGATAATAATAATTTAGTGAGGGTTGAGTGGCCTCATATATTTGAACATTATTTAAACAAAAGGGTAGTCGAGCAACCGATTAAGATTTAAGGGTGTGATGGATCAATTTTTAATTGTTTACATTTGGTTTAGTTATGTGTATATACACCTTATCGTAGTAGTTTTATATCCGAATGTGAAATGAAAATTGGTTAGATTCCTAGACAAACGTTTGTAAATGCGTGTGCAAGCCTCCTTTTCAGCTGGAAGGAAAAGGGCATACATTCTCCATGTTTTTTGATAATGTTTTGTGGTGTATAATTTATTAACTCTTTATTTTTCACAACGTAACAATGATCCAAACAAAAACAAAGATGGAATCGCAACATTATTGGCGGTCTTATCGCTCAAGGCGTATGGATGGACATAAAAAAGGTTTAGATGGGAGTTCAGTCAGTATATACAATATTATAACAAACAAGACAAATAAATTGTATAGATATAAAATACTTACATACTTATACGTCATGATTCATTCATCATTCATCATCAGCCCAAATACTTCCCACTGCTGGGCACGGGCCTCCTCTACAACTGAGAGAGTTTAGGCCTTAGTCCACCACGCTGGCCTAGTGTGGGTTGGCGGACTACACACCTAAGAAATTCCTAAGAACTTTTTAGGTGTGCAGGTTTTATCACGATGTTTTACTTCACCGTTAAAGCAAGTGATAATTCATTGTGAATACCCACTTCGAAAAGTCAGAGTGTGCCTGGGGTTTGAACCTGCGACCGCCGAAATTCTCGACCGCGCGCCTAAACCTCGAGGCCATCACTGCCTACTTATACGTCAATAATAAATATTTATCTACGACCCATACCTACATAGATACATACATACAAAATTATAAATAAATAAATTCACCCAAATATTTGTAGATCACACATACATTTGTCTCGGGGATCGAACTCGCGGCTTCTCGTTTCGCAAGCTGGTGTCTAGCCAACTACGTATTGACGCTGTCAAACATTATTTACTCGTATGTTTAATGTCGTAAGCGTTTATCATTTTATGATCAGTCTGCACAGACAGTAATAATTTTAATTGTTAAAATTTATCTAAGAAACTTGCAAGGTGTGTCTACAAATCAACATATCAAACCATACTTTATAAAAATATGGACAAAACTTCACCCAAACCCAATCAGTTACAGTGAAAACGTATTTGTATTCCTCAAGTGGAGTGAGGATGACTCCGGGACGTGAATGCTGTGCCCTCTTCAATTTATCCGTAGCCGCGGGGAGGGCTGGGTGTGCTACTCACGACCACTTCATATCGCTAGTAATGAACCGCACACTTCATAGATCGCGGGCGGGGATAAGGGGTACGATTGACCCTAGATTTTTCCCAAGTACAAATAGCTAACGCAGCGGATGGTTGTCAGGGTGTAAGTGTGTAGTTAATTAGAAATAGACAAAAGAGGGAGATAGAAAATGTATATGCTTGCGAATTAATTGGCTATGAGTGCTTCAAAATAAATATTAATATGTTTAACAAATATTTGCATTCGGTGTAACTACGACTACCTTTTTTTTATTAATCTTCAGTGGTTAATATTTACATGCCCTATCGCCCAGCACCTGTATATATCATGGTATTGATTACGTACAGCCAGGCACAGAGCATTTCTATAGCTAAGTTTTATACCTTAGTCCACCACGCCGACCTATTTCGAGTATGCAGACTAAGCAAAACTAAGATTCCCTATAGAAAAAAAATAGGCCCAGTTTTCCTCTAAGATTAAGATTAAGGATTTTCATTGGTGCTATATTGAATAATAAATACTCTATTTACTAGTACATTAATATATACATTAACTTACCGCCTATTGTCTACATTTTTTATTTTATAATTATGTAAATTCGTGTATGTAGGTAGCTATAAAGAGCTGTTTATCAATCTATCTGTTTATAAAAGTAATCTCTTCACCTTCCCTAACTAAACATAAGTACATGTAAACGTTATAAATAGCATCGTACAGATATATTTACACTCTACAACTCAACATTCACCGTAATTATTTTACATCCTTCAAAAAAGCAAAAGCCACAATTAATTCTGCAATTAAAAAACGCAACACTCGACTCACGTGAAGTAATTTATACTTTATCTGTCCTAGACTGAAAGATGCGCTCAAGTCTCGGCTGAGCTGCCGTCAAGGCGGGTCGAGTGCCATCCATGTTGTGGGAGCACCACTTTTTGAATATGAATTAAAATTAAATGCCTTTGACGGGCCTCCACGCTGTTAGCTTTTAATGACCGTTTATGTTACATTTGGTTAGGGCTGTTTGAGATCCCTGTTAAAGAAACTGTGTTTTTTTAAAAGATATTCTATGTTAAAAAATGCTCATGATAACATAGAAATATAAATTAAAATAAATAAAAACAGCCTCGTGGTTTCGCGGCACAACTATGAGCTATGCGATCAAGAGGTTCGATTCCCGGGTCGAACAAAGTGTTATTGGGTTTATCCATTTTCAGTAGCAGCACGGAGTCTGGAAACGTTCCCGGAAACGTGTCTGGAAACGGCAATAGGCTCGCCCCCTATTACGTGGGACTGATACGTACCTAGCGTAAAGTGGGTGCAGAAATGCACCTCTGCCCCTGCAGGGAATATAGGCATGAGGTTACGTATGTGTACCCTAAGGAAGACACGGCGCGCGAAGTATGACCATATAAGTTATCAAAGAGTTTATGAATCAGGACATAAGCTAACCCCAGCTAATATCGGAGGCCCGTGCCCAGCAGTAGTACATATATGGGCGGATGATGACGATGGTGATGATAGCTATGATCTACAAACCTTATTCATCAGTGTGTAGTGTAATTCTGTGGAAATATTGTGATGTCCACGAGAATGTCTCAACGTGCGGGTGGGCCGCGTTTTAATTCCATGCAAATCGTTACATTTACATTCAGATGAGAGCAGAATGCTTTCGGAATTATTATTGTCGTTTATATTATGATTGGATTTTAACAGACGCCATTGTTCGGTTTATGTTCAGTTTTGCTAAATATTTATATGCTAAATTACATACTTACATCATCACCATCAGCCCATATACGTCCCACTGCTGGGCACGGGCCTCCTCTACAACTGAGATGGTTTAGGCCTTAGTCCACCACGCTGGCCTAGTGCGGGTTGGCGGACTACACACCTAAGAAATTCCTAATAACTTGTAGGTGTGCAGGTTTCATCACGATGTTTTCCTTGACGGTTAAAGCTAAATTAACGACAGTAATATCTATTGCGTTGTAGATCCCAAAGTTTGCGATCTAAAGATCCTGGATTCCATTCCAGGGTCTGGAAAATTGTTAGTGGGTTTTTTCATTAGCGAATTTTTAGAAATGCACCTCTGCCTTCCCCTTCGGGGAATACAGGCGTGAGGTTATGTATGTGTGTTTGTATGTATGTAATATGTATGTACAACTACTAATTTTAGTTCTATTTTATTTTCAGGTAATGCATATGTTTGAAAATTATCAACTGAGTGGTGAGTTACGTACACACATACATTAATAATGTTATAGAAAACCACCATTACGTCCGATTCCGCTTTAGAAGGCCGCCATATTTTTCGCCATTGAAGCCACCTAACCCAGAAACACGCTAACTGATCCGGGATTAAAATCCGTTGATATTTACTTCTATTTTATGGGTTGTCTAAAAGAGATCGCCGTTTGTGGGACACATAGCTCATAAGAATTTCATCATCATCATCATCATTCACAGCCTTTTTCAACCTACTGCTGGGCATAGGCCTCTCTTTTAACATGCTACTCATCTCTATCCTTAAGAATAATAAAGAATTTAGCTATCATCATCATCATCAGCCCATATACGTCCCACTGCTGGGCACGGGCCCCCTCTACCATTGAGAGGGTTTAGGCCTTAGTCCACCACGCTGGCCTAGTGCGGGTTGGCGGACTACACACCTAAGAAATTCCTAAGAACTTTTTAGGTGTGCAGGTTATATCACGATGTTTTCCTTCACCGTTAAAGTACGTGATAATTCATTGTGAATACACACATAACTTGGAAAAGTCAGAGGTGTGTGCCTGGGGTTTGAACCCGCGACCGTCGAGATTTTCGACCGCGTGCCTAAACCTCAAGGCCGCCACGACTTTAGCTATATTTAAACCTAATTTTGTTCATGTGGTGTACTAGTATAAAAATAAAAAAACTGCCTCGAAAGATATTAAAAAGTGAAATATATCATTAAACACAAAATACTCCGCCGCATACGACTTATAGGTGATTCAATTTGGTCGTAAATAATTAAAACGGATCGCAATGTTCTCGTGATTGGAGCTCGTAAATCTTGTCCGAGGTGTTAACTTAATCTTGTGCTGTTACTCAATCCATTCATCACGGTAACATATTCATTAATTATTCGCACCAATTGGATATTTTAAATATCTGAGCTGGGTTTTTAAAGAGCTTTATTATTGTTGCTACAGTGGATTTTGAACGAAGTAATACCATATTCTATATATGTCGTCATGGCCTCGAGGCTTAGGCGCGCGGTCGAGAATCTCGAATGTGTGGGGTTTTCGTGTTTAATAAAAAAAATGGCTCGCTGTAATTTGGTTTTGAAAAGTATTATGTTGATATAGGTTTAGGTTAGGCCTCGAGGTTTAGGGTCGCGGTCAATAATTTCGGCGGTCGCAGGTTCAAACCCCAGGCACACACCTCTGACTTTTCGAAGTTATGTGTGTATTCACAAAGAATTATCACTTGCTTTAACGGTGAAGGAAAACATCGTGATGAAACCTGCACACCTAAAAGTTCGTAGGAATTTCTTAGGTGTGTAGTCCGCCAACCCGCACTAGGCCAGCGTGGTGGACTAAGGCCTAAACCCTCTCAGTTGTAGAGGAGGCCCGTGCCCAGCAGTGGGACGTATATGGGCTGATGATGATTATTCTAGAGTGGTAGTTACAGTAGATTTTAAAACGGAGTAATACAACAATCCTTACTGAAATGAAGCAACATTTATTTGATATTTGTTCGTTTTGCACGAAATATATAAATACCGTTAGTAAATAAATATAGTGAATAAAATAAAATAATATTTATTGAATCTTTAAATTGTTAAATACATTTCAAAATTTAGTTAACCACCCTGTTCGGAAGGCAGTCATCAATAAAGAAGAACGGGTTTTCGAAAAGGCTGCCTCCTCATCCATTTTGACCTCTTACAGTCTACCATAGATGAGACAGGAGGAATTTCAGTGAAGTCATAAAGTGCTCAAATTGCGTCCAGGCTTTTACACTAAAAATAACAGTCACATAGGTACATAATTCCAACCCTATACTATTACACAAATCTTGTGTCGTGGGTATGAGAAACTTCGGGAAACTATTTTGTCTCACACCCAGACCCGAAACAAATATTTGTGGATCATATAAACATTTGTCTCGGTGCAGGGATCGATTCGGCGGTGTTTCGTTTCGCAAACTAGTGTCTAGCCAATTATACCATGGAATCCGTCATGTGTACACACACCAGTATCTCTGGACAGGTACATTTAGGATTTTTTTACACCCATAGGTGTAAAAAATATAGGAAATTCGATGCTTTTGCCGATAATAGGCCCCATAACGCTAAGGCACAATAGACAAGCGTAATAGCACTTAGCCCGACGTGGAAATCGAAGTCATCTACTATTAGTGTATGTCGCTCATTATCATCATTCCTTTGCCCTGTTCCCAATTTTACTTGAGGTCGGCGCAGTATGTTTTACTCTTCCAAACAACCCTGTTAGCCATGTCATGTCAGCTGTCATGTCTCCATTCACCCCTTTTTCTTTTAGTATATGTCGTGATGGCCTCGAGGTTTAGGTACGCGGTCGAGAATCTCGACAGTCGAGGTGTCTATGTGTTCACAAAGAATTATCACGTACTTTAACGGTGAAGGAAAACATCGTGTTGAAACCTGCACACGTAAAAGTTCTTAGGAATTTCTTAGGTGTGTAGTCCGCCAACCCGCACTAGGCCAGCGTGGTGGACTAAGGCTTAAACTCGCTCAGTTGTAGAGGAGGCCCGTGCCCAGCAGTGGGACGTATATGGGCTGATGATGATGATATATCACTCATTGAAGCAAATGATTAAAAATGGTTGAATTCCGCAGACAAAATGAAAATAATTCGACATTTAACATAAGTCCACTAGTAATGAGACCTCGACCTACTTGATACTCGTTACAATCGCGGCCAGGCGTTCCCGCGGGAAGTCAACTCATCCCAGTACATCCCCGTATTTGTATTATTCGAACGTACGAAAACAGGGAATGATTAAATTTGCATCTCACAAAACGGTATAAAGAAGCTCAATGTAATGGTGTGAATTCGCAAATTAGTACTTCATTGTTATTCGGTGTTTGTTATTAAAATCATTCTGGAGTGTTTAAAGGAGTTTTTAATAAAGTCTATTATTTTTTTTCTGTACTGGCATAGCTAGGCTTGCAGCTGAAACCAGCTTGCGAAACGAGAGACTGCCGGTTCTATCTCCGCACCAAGACAAATTTTTGTGCGATACACAAATATTTGTTTTGAGTTTGGGTGCTTGTGAGAGCGAAAAGTCTCTCGTAGTTTCTGATACCCTCAACCCAAGGTTTGTATGTTAGTGTGGGGTGAGAACTATATATGGGATGGTGTATTTATTAATTGTGGGATTGTTTACACATTATCTATATGATTTAAAGGGACAACATACTAAAGGACTTTCTATGTGACATCTGAGTAGAACCAGCCCATTACTCATGTCTCTGACGCAGCTGTACTGCTTTCAAAGAAATGAGGATATTTCTGCTTTCATCGTTGTAAAGAAAATAAAAATTTTGACCTAATAGAATGACGCAACAATTAAAAATTGTTCAAGAAAACATGATTGCCTACTAATTCAACATTCATCATGTTATTAATTTACATTAATTCATCATTATTAGACCATATACATACGTCCTATTAAGAAGAAAATTGATCATATTATAATAATATACAAAGTGGAGTTCCATTAATTACAAAATTGTTTGAATGGTAAACGTTCAAATAAATATAGAGTAACCCAATGTTCCTTAATTGAGACACCACTCGAATTTCTAGCCATAAATCTGCGCATTCCGAAGCGACCTCCATTACTAGTGACAACGGACTTGCACGGAACAAGTACACAAGTCCAACATACCAAAACAAATAGCACATCTAATTCTAAAATCTAGTCATAAATCAGCCAGCGCCAGACAGATCTTTATTGCACCAAACAGTCTCCGATTATTTGAACAATAGCGGCCATTGGCGGATTCCCTTTTTTATCAGCATTGTCTGAACTCTGTCGTTACCGGCTTTGAATTTGTAATTCGGACAGCTGTTGGACGGGTCCCTTGTGTTTCGGACGAATTGATTTTGGGAATTTGCTCGGCGTGATTTTATTTCCTGGCGCAAATAGAGTGTTTTCGCTAGGTACGGTAAAGACTTTTCAAAACTTCAGCGGTGGAGCTTTTGAGTAGTTCATAAAAACCCGATAGTTTCCCACTTATAGCTCTTTGTTAGAGCTTATTAATGGCGAAACTTAACTCGTCTGTGTGGGGTTTTTGGTGCTTAATAAAAATTTTGCTTGCGGTAATTTGGTTATGAAAAGTATTATGTTGATAATAATGGAATGAATAGGTTTGGGTTAGGCCTCGAGGTTTAAGCGCGAGTCAAGGGATTGATAGGCGGTTTTGAATTAAAAAATATTTATTTAATCAAAACCTTAATTTAGTACAGTGTTTTCTGAGCAAGAGCGGAATACAGAATGAATTATAATTGAAATATTTCTTAAAGCTAGTGTTTTACAAAATGGTGTCAATATTTTCTGCAAGTCAACATAATTTGTTCTAGAACTTTCCAGTGGCACGTGTATACATAAATGCTGATTAAGATTCCTTCAATTGGTTATTTAGGTTTGCTTACAAAGCATATATTAGTAGGGTGACCATCCTTAACTCCTCCCCCCCTAAGAGAGAAATCGGCTGGAGACAATTCTTTTGGTTCCGGCTGATTTCGACTTAGTACTAGGATTTTCCTAAAGATTTTATATTTGACAATCAAAAATGCTAATGAGGCTACAAACATTATTACTATTATACTTATTGTCCAAACACTTATATCTTGGGTCACTGAAATTTCACTTTTATCTACACTTTCACTGGTATATTTTGCACTATTTAGAATGTCTTTTATATCGTTGAGGTCTACGCCGCGAAGGTCCACTTGGCTGTCATCTACCGTGATGTTGTGTTGTAGTCCAGGCATGGTTACAGCTCGCAGCAGCAGGCTCATGTCGGGTGTCCTTGTTTCAGCTACCTTACTGATCAGCTTATCTCCAATATATGTCTCGCAGTTCTGGCTAGGGATTACCAGAAATGTTCCTCTCAGGTTGTATTTCATGACTTCATTGTTGCAGTTCTCGGAAAGTGCCAGGTTGTGCTTAGTAAAACTCAACCATATTCCATTGGCTACCATGTGACTCCTTGCATCTTCTATTTGAACGAAGGTCTTGTGGCATGAAGAATAGTTTTTCAACAGCATTATTTGTTCAACGCACGTTGTGTCAGCGTATTGCACGATGTCATCTTCTTTACAGAGGACACGATCACCTTCGATCTGCTCGCATGGTCTAGCTACGGGTCTAAATTTCAATCCATTCACTATGAGGTAGGGATATTTTGGAATAATAATAGAGGTTTTTAAGGAACTGGGATTATATGTAGGTATAGGTATAACCTTATAGTAATTATACGTGATATTGTCTAATAAAGGAACTTCTAACACAAAAACTAATTTATTACCATCCGAATAAGATTTAAGAACTATAGTACTTTCTAGTTTCGTAAGTTTTTCCTTACCTACCGTATACACTAACCTATTATGTTTCTCTATCTCTAATAAAATATTAAAAAGTTCTGTAGAATTAATTATAGATTGGTGAAGTATGTTTATCCTGCTAAAGGCTATTGCCGTCTCTGTTTCCTGAATTACATTGTAAAGGGTGCGAAAGTTATTTAAGATTTGGTATAGAGTATTCATTTGACTTAATATATTATGTATTTTAGACTGATTATACTGTAGAGTGTGAAGTTGCGAAGTTTTTATATTTAAGTGGATTAAATTAAACTTCAAATCATCGGAAATATTAACTAATTTATCAAAAGCTTTCTGCATTAGTGATAGTTTTCTTTCTACAGAGTGTTCTCTATTACTAAGCTTACTTATCTCTGAGTTATATCTAATAGCGTCATCATTATCTAGGTTGCCTGAAATTAATTTAATAGCAGAACCTAACGGGTTTATTAAGCCCCTTCTAAATCTTTTATTGGGAATTATTTGTCTTAATCTATCTTTCGTAAGTTCCATAAAGGATTCTATTTGTAAAACTAATCCTACAAGTTCATTACGCGATTCGTATTGAGAGTAAATCATGTCTTTTAATCTATAGTATTGATTAGTATTATTATCTAAGTATCTAGCTATAGTTTCTAAATCTAACGTCTTAAAAATAGTCCAGTGACTATTCTGAATCACTGCTGCACTTATCCGTATCGGCGCTATTCCAGGATTCTGAGTCATATCCTGCAGGTTTACGCTGCTGGCTGATTCCGCTAGGACCAGGAGTATCAGGGCTGCTTGTTGCCACCTGCGGAGGGCGTTTTACGTTTTTTATTGCCACTTTCGTATTTCTTTTTCTCAACTTTACTGGTACAATGTTCCTATCTACTTTCCCTATAACCTTAGCTTTCTCGTAACGTGGTACTTCCTTGGCCTTACGATTTCTTGTTGTTTTCATGAAAATTTCATCATTTTCCTTTAAATCTGGGGGTATTTCGCCGCCCTTTTTCTCTACAACTTTACATTTATTTTCTTTAATTTTATGGCTAATATATTCATATAAAACTTTGAGTCTTTTTCTATGATCCTGAACTAATTTCTGTAAAAGATTTTTATCCCTATCTATGTCAAATGCATTGCCTGATTCTGTGTGGCCAAATACCATTTCAAAAGGTGTAAAGTTAGTTGCACTATGTATAGTGTTGTTGTAGGCCATAATGGCGTAAGTCATCACTGACGCTGCATCCTGATCGCTTTTTTCGTACTTAGCTAACCTATAAATTTCAATAATCGTAGAATGGAAACGTTCTACTACAGCCATCGAGTTAGGGTTATTTGGTGTGCCTACATGCATTTCGATTTTATATAGGCATAATAATTCTTTAATGAGGTTATTGTTAAATTCGGTCCCAGGATCGCTACTTATTTTCCTAGGTAATCCGTAGATACTAAAGTATTTAATTAATGCCTTAACAATTTCAGGTGTACTTCTATTGGGTACATTAAAAGCTTGAGCCAATTTGCTAAATGCATCGACTATGGTTAGATAATAATTATTTTCTATGTATAAAAGATCCATAAAAACTTCTTCAAATGGCATACTCTGGGTCTGAGTAAGTTGTATTGGAGGCTTAATTGGTTTCCTATCGTATTTCATTTTTCGACACTGTTCGCAAGCATTTATAATAGCTGAGACTGTGTCTTTCATATTGGGCCACCAATAAGACCTTTTAAGCTTTGTAAGTGTTTCCCGAATTCCCCTATGAACAGTTTTTCCTTCATGATACTTAATGATGATATCCCTTTGTTCTTCTTCATTCTCCACGGAAACTACCCTATCCGTGCATTCTATTAGATTTTGAGAACCTTTTTTATACAATGTTGTTACTACACTACTAAATATTTTCCGAAATGCTTCTGTCTCGAAATAAATGAAATATTTCCGCTTAAAGTCTACATATTCTTTTAAGAATTGTTTAACTAGATGTTCATTATTAGCAGCTGGCATATGAACTTCAATTATCTTTTGACTATTATTTGAAATGTCTTTAACATGAATTTCGTTTTTAAACCAAGTGTACACAAGTATCTGTCTAGGTTTACTATCTATGGCTTCATTTAATATTGGTATTCCTTCATGTTCCCTATTAGAAACTGAATGAGCAGTAACTTCGTCATCTGACTCAGATATGTCTAAGACAGGAACTTCCTTTCTTCGTACGTTTGACCTTACTATATCAGAGTCCGAGTCTGATATTGATATTTTTTCGATTTCATCGTTATTCTCTAAATTTCCAGTAGTTTCTTTGTTATCTACATTTACTTGCATAGACACATTGTCATTGTCTAGCACATTCACTTTTATTTCCCTTATCTTATTACCGTTTAAACTAACTACAATATTATTACTATCGCTTAAGTTATTTATCTTTACTCTGGACAGCGCATCTGCATTAGAGTTCTGCGACCCTTTCTTATAATTAATTTCAAAATCATATTCCTCTAGCCTAAGGCGCCATCTTGTGAGCTTACTATTTGGTTCCTTTAACGAATATAGCCATGCTAATGGTCTGTGGTCGGTATAGATGTAAAACTTTTTACCCCATAAATATGGCCTAAAGTGCTTAACCGCCCAGATGACTGCCAAAAGCTCCTTCTCTATGGTACTGTATCTTGACTCTGTATCGCTTAAATTTCTACTTGCGTAGGCTACAGGTTTGTCTGAGCCTATGGTTCCCTGTGAAAGTACGGCCCCGATTGCAAAATTTGATGCATCCGTGGTCAAAATAAAAGGCTTTTTAAAATCCGGAAATTGTAATAATGGAGCATTTGTGAGCAGCTTTTTGCAAGTTTCAAAGCTCTCTATATATTCATCATTAAACTCTATAGTTTTACCTTTTTTCAAGCAAACTGTAAGTGGTCTAGTAATTTTCGCAAAATCTTTGATAAATTTCCTATAGTAGCCTATGAGACCAAGAAAACTTTTAATCTCGGTCGTTGTTTTGGGTAAAGGGTACTTTAATACTGCTTCTATCTTGTCATTATTGGGTTTTAAACCTTCACTAGTTATAGTGTGGCCTAAATAAAGTACCTCTTTTCGTAGAAAATGGGATTTGTCTAACTGTACTTTTAAATTTGTTTCTCTAAATCTATTAAACACTGCCCGAAGTTTTTCATTATGTTCCTGAATACTTTTTGCAAAGATTATGACGTCATCAAGGTATACAAGGCAATGAATACCTTGTAAGCCTCTCAAAACGTTATCCATGGTGCGCTGAAAAGTTGCTGGCGCTGTTTTCAGGCCAAATGGCATTCTGTTGAATTCATAATGGCCAAAAGGCGTGCTGAAGCCTGTTTTTGCCCTATCCTCTTTATCTACCTCAATCTGATGATAGCCGCTTGCTAAGTCTAATGTAGTGAAATACATGCTCTTGCCTAACATATCAAAAAGATCATTAATATTTGGCAGAGGGTATTTATCATCGATTGTTATTTCGTTTAGGCGTCTGTAATCCACGACCATCCTCCATTTCCTTTTACCAGAATTGTCTACTTTTTTTGGTACCAGATGAACTGGTGCACTCCAAGGTGAAAAAGATTTTTGGATAACATTATCTCTAAGCATTTTCTCTACCTGATTCCTAATTTCTGCCGTTTGTGCGGGTGGTAACCTATGAGCTTTAATGTGGATTGGGTCTTCGTTTTTCGTTCTAATCCTATGTTTAACCTCATTTGTGAAGGTGAGAGGGACGTCCTCGCAATAAAATATGTCCTTATATTCTTTGCAAATATCAATTATAGACTGTTTCTCTTCCTCGTTCATATGATCAACTTGTAACTTAGAGAGATTATCTGTCAACAGTTGATCTATTTCATAACTATGTTTATCAGTAAAATTCAAATTAACCCTATCATAATGTAACGTATTTTCTACGTATGGTTCAACCTTAAACGGACTGTTGACCATTAGTTCCATTTTTTCAGACCTTAAATTTTGAATGACGGTTGTCGCGTAACCATTTACACAATTAACTAAAGCTGTTGGCATTCTAACTCCACTAGTAAATTCAGTAAATTTTAATATCGCGTCACCGTGTAACAAATTAACTGGAAGTTTGACCCTTAATTCGCTACGCGGAGGTAAAATATAAAATTCACATATTGGTTGACTGTAAATCATCGGTATGCAAGTATCCTTAGTAACTAATCTTCTATTCTTCATGTCAATATTCGCATGGAGTTGCATCAATAAATCACTACCTATTAGGCCATCATATCTTTCATCCACACAATAAATATAAAATTTATGCCAATCATGACTCTTAAAAGTCCTAGGTAAAGGTATGTACACAACTTCGTTATGCTTACTCATAGCGTGGGTGCTAACTACTTCAAAATTTTCGTTTCGTTTAAAGTCGCAAAAATATTTATTCGCTAACTCTGGATTTAAAAACGAACGTTGACTACCGGTATCTATCATAAAAATTGCATTAAGTTCCGGTATACGTATATGTGGGAGACTTAACGAACTACAATTTAATTTTATTTGCTCTGGTCTGTAAAGGCCCTTATACAAAAATTTCCGATCTGTTCGTTGTCGTTAGAAGTACTTGGTAACATATTATACTCTTCGCCATTATTATCTGTGTAATTAATACGCCTAGAACTTGCAGTTCTCATGGTCACGTCGGTATTTGAACCTAATCCCGAGGGTTGCATCGACTGAAGGTGTTGCGAGCCGTGTTGTGCGTTGTCAGGAAATTGCCGGCCTGGGAACTGTGGCCTTGCTTGTTCTAGTGAGTTATAATTATTATTGAACGGATTATTTTGGTTAAAAGAATTATTTTGGTTCCTATTATTATTTCTAAATGGAAAAGGATTACTCGAAAAATTATTATTTCGAACGTTATTTCTATTCTGTGACTGTATGACGTTATTATGCTGATAGTTACGATTTGCACCGTATTCGTTATTAAAACGTTGCATATTTTGTGAACTACTGCCTGCCCTCGGCGATGCTTGTGAATTAAAATTATTATGTGAATTGTTTCGTCCCTGGAAGTTTTGATTATTTCTAGAGTACCGCGGTTGTTTTTGATCGTAAACTTCTTGGAAATATTGCTCTTCTAAAACAGCCTTTAAAGCATCTTCCAGTGTCGAAACATTCTTTTGCCGTACCAGTCTAACTAAATATTTCGGTAAATTAAATAAGAAAACATTCATAGAAAGATTTGTGTAAATATTTTGTTTAGATAACCTCGCAGCTGCATCGTCTACAGTTTCATTAATTTTTGCGATTAAAACACTTCTGACTTGTTGTACACGGTGGCAGAAATCTAAATAACTTTCGCCCTTATTTATTTTTAAACTTTCTAATTCAAGGACTAAACAATCTTCCGTCCTTGGGTCCCCGAAATGATCTTGTAAAACCTGCTTTAATTCTACCCATGAGTGTATCGAATCTCGTTCCCCTATTAAATTAGCTGCTTCCCCGCTTAGTCTACTCGTTATTGCGTTAAAAAGATATTCGTTTTGTAAATCATCACCCCGATATAGATTAATTATATATTCAGTTTTACGAATAAATAACGGCAAGAGCCTTGGTTCACCACTAAATACAGGGATTATTCCTAGAACCCCGGGTGGTACAACCATGATTCCTTCCATTTTAGTTACAAAATAATAAACTCACTGACAAAAATACCTATTAACCTAACGTGAAAATTAAATCACTTTATCTATCTATTAACGTAAATGCGCTACGTGCCAGACGGGCTTTTTCTAATCCCTAAAAGTACACGAAACACACACGTATAATGATCACCAGGAAAATCAAAGGAAAATTGACGGGAAAGTGAACAGATCTACTCACATGACCCACAGCTTTTCCGCTCTCCTTCTGTGATCGGTGATTCTGCTCCTCAGCTTGCTCTGCACCGTGGCTTTTCTTGACGAATTTATTTGGTTCGCTGACCCGCTGAATCGTTGAAACGAAATTTGGAGTCTTTTCCGCGCCCGAAAATTTGATTCGCGATGGCACAGAGGACCCAAACGACAAGGTCACTTACCGGCTGCGCCAGTCAAGGGATTGATAGGCGGTTTTGAATTAAAAAATATTTATTTAATCAAAACCTTAATTTAGTACAGTGTTTTCTGAGCAAGAGCGGAATACAGAATGAATTATAATTGAAATATTTCTTAAAGCTAGTGTTTTACAAAATGGTGTCAATATTTTCTGCAAGTCAACATAATTTGTTCTAGAACTTTCCAGTGGCACGTGTATACATAAATGCTGATTAAGATTCCTTCAATTGGTTATTTAGGTTTGCTTACAAAGCATATATTAGTAGGGTGACCATCCTTAACTCGCGCGGTCGAGAATTTCGGCGGTCGCAGGTTCAAACCCAGGCGCACACCTCCGACTTTTCGAAGTTATGTGTGTTCGAAGTTATTCACAATGAATTATCACTTGCTTTAACGGTGAAGGAAAACATCATGATAAAACCTGCACACCTAAAAGTTCTTAGGAATTTCTTAGGTGTGTAGTCCGCCAACCCGCACTAAGCCAGCGTGGTGTTTTAGTTTTCAATCACATACATACATACATAACCTCACGCCTGTATTCCCTGATGGGGTAGGCAGAGGTGCATTTCTGCACACACATTTCGCCAGGTATGTATCAGTCCCACGTAATAGGGGGCGAGCCTATTGCCGTTTTTCGGGCACATTTCCAGACTCCGTGCTGCTACATAGAATTTCCTAATGGAAAAATCCAATAACATTTTGCCCGACCCGGGACTCGAACCCACAACTTCTAGATCACACGGCACACACCTGTACCGCGAGACCACTAGGCAGTCAAGTTTTCGATCACTATATAAATATATAATATAATTACATAGCTACACGTACATACACATATGTATACCAGGGTGCCTCTGAAATTTGATTAAATAAAATATTTTTTTGTACATTACAAATTGCAAACAAAACCGCTTCAAAATCAAAAAGGTATTCTTCAAAACCGACCCAGAAGCTTATAAAAATATTGGTGAAGGGCAACACGGAATATTTTCGGATGTTTTGCATTGCTAACCAGACGAGTATTGACGGCGCTCGCGATGTAAACCCCACGCAATTTGCTTTCCATCTCTGATCTATTGTTCGCTGTGTTTGGACAATGTACATTTGTAATTTTTGTCCTTTGTTTGACCTGTTATGGTCACTGATTTTTTATTATTTTTTGCTATTGATGGACTATCAGTCGTGTTTTTATAAGAAGATCCACAGTGTAATTTGGCTAGACTAGAGTATGACAGTCGGTATTTGGACTTTTTTTTTTAAACAATTACATATACACATATAAATTCACGCTTGTAGTATAAAAGGTAGACAGAGGTGCATTTTGCACGCACATTTTGCGAAGCATCAGTTCCACGTAATAGGGGGCGAGACTATTGCCGTTTTTCGGACACATTTCCATACTCCGTATTGCTGCTGAGGATTTTCTAATGGAAAAACCCTGTAATACTGCCTAACCGGGAATCAAACTCGGGACCTCTAGATCGCACGGCACGTACTTTGCTGCGAGACCACGAGGCAGTTACAAATACGACTGTATCCTTAAAGAGGTAGGTAGTGCGTAGAGTCTTGCATCTATATTTAAGTTAAAAAAAGATAAATTATAACAAATTCAAAAATAGAGCCTATATTTTCCTCAAAGGCTTGCAACACACCGATGATTCCTCTGGTATTGTGGGTGTTCATGGGCGGTGTTGACCACTTCACATCAGGTGGCTTACTAGCTCGTTTGCCTCCTATCCCATAAAAAAAGGTAATATTTTTAAATAAATAAATAAAATAAATACACCCAACAGTCACATACATAGTTCTGACCCCACACTAAGATACAAGTCTTGTGTCGTGGGTATCAGAAACTACGAGATTTTTCGGTCTCACAAACACCCAGACCCGAAACAAATACTTGTGGATTACACAAACATTTGTCTCGGTGCGGGGATCGAAACCGCGGCCTCTCGTTTCGCAAGCTGGTATCTAGCCAACTGCGCCACGGGGCTGTCAAATATTTGCTTAAGAAATTCTTATTATTATCTCGTAACAGCATATAACTTTTAAAAAATTAATTAAGACTTTAAATTTTTAAGTAAAATAAACGAAGCGTGGAATATTAATCTCTCAACTTAACATTTGTTTTCAGTGTATTCATGAATAAAAATGTAAAAGGTAGGGCATATTATGAACCGTTGCGCGATGAATGTTGCCATCAAAATTCAAATACATGGGCATCGTCGCGGCGGAATGTTTAATTAATTCAGTGGCAACCCGTTTGCAAATGGATTCCGCTCGGATTTTGGGGTATAGATGAAAAAACCCTGTTTCGATGTTAGGTATTTTTATTTGATAATTTAAGCTGCCTGGTTATGGCTTATGGCTTAGAGGTAAATATGTGTCCTGCGGGTTGAAGAGCTGAATGGTTCGATTCCCGGATTAGGTGAATTGTTAAAATATAAACACTGAACAGTGACATACATAGTTCTGACTCCACACTAAGATACAAGTCTCCTGTGTCGTGGGTATCAGAAACTACGAGAGACTTTTCGATCTCACAAACACCCAGACCTAAAACAATTTTTTGTGGATAACACAAAAATATGTCTCGGTGCGGGTATCAGACCCACTTCGGCCTTATAAACCAAACCCGAAACAAATGTTTATGGACCACACAAACATTTGTCTCTGTACGGAGATCGAAGTGCGGTCTCTCGCTTCGCAAGCTGGTGGTTAACCAACTGTGCCACGGGGCTGTTGTTCGGCTTTTCTCTTTCTTTCTGGCATTCAGACGTGAGTAGAAATGTATTTTTGTATAGATTGATGTAGATGTTTTATGTAATATAGCAAGTAAGGAAGCGATCATCTAATGGCACATATTTCAATAACAAACGTATATTCAAACCAGTTTCTTTGAAGGGGCAGGCAATGGTGTTTTTATCAACTCACGTTTTGCCATTTGTAAATTATTAAATTGCTGTTATAAAAGTAGTGATGGGCTCGAGGTTTAGGCGCACTGTCGAGATTCTCGACGGTGGGGGGTTCAAAACATAGGTACACACTTCTGACATTTCGAGGTTACGTGTGCATACTTTAACGGTGTAGGGAAACATAGTGAGAAAGCCTGCAAACCTGAAAAAAACTAGGCCAGCGTTGTGGACTAAGGCTTAAACCACCCCAGTTGTAGAGGAGGCCAGTGCTCACTAGTGGCGCGTATATGGGCCGATGATGATGATGTAATAAAACTAAAACAAAGAATCTTAGAAATAAAATTAATAAATGAAATTACTACAAAAACATCACCCATATAACATCGCTACTTCCGCTCAGATCACTAAGCAAATATTATTGCTAGTATAAAAAATACCCCGAATCTGCCCCCGGTGGGCCAAAAATAATAACCGTGGGTACACATCAAGGAAAACATTCATTGTTTTTCTTACATTTTCAATTAATGACGTGAAAAAAACCGCGTGGAAGCCAATTACCCTTTTCGAAAACTTTTTTTTTAATAATTTACGTGCTCCGTAATTGCCTATTAGGCATGTTGTGATGTTATTACTTGTACCGTGATGTAAAGAAGGGTATTTTTGTTGCCGAGTATTTTTAAGGGCAATTTTAAAGTTATCGTGGGTGTTTTTTTAGATACGAAATTGAAAATAAATAAATTGTGGAAAAGTTCTATAGTGGCGCTGCGCAATTTTTTGATGGGTAAAAAATGTTGAACTCGCGTCAAATCACGTGACCCTGATCGAAAATGCGTAAGACGTATTTTGTCATGCATTGTTTTCGCGTTTTCTTGTTTATGTAGGTACAATAGCGTAATAAATATTGTATTTTACTACGTAAATTATAGTACTTTTGTACTGATAAATAAAGCAATTCTTGCGAAATTATTCCCTAACCATTCCAAAATATTCAAAAATGCACAACGTTAATATTCAAGTTTTTAATATACATATGGTATTGTGACTATGCATATGATGCTGCCCAAAGTAGCCAGAGAATACCATCTGTTGTCTCGACATGGTCTGCTATACTGCTTTTTCTTCTTCAAAACAGCTGGCAAAAATTCTGATTAGATGCTCTTCTACCTACCGTTTTTGTGATACAAACGCGTTTAAAAAATAAAATATATGCACACTAATCATTTACATACATACATACATACATAACCTCACGAATGTATTTCCCGAAGGGGTAGGCAGAGGTGCATTTCTGCACCCACATTTCGCCAGGTATGTATCAGTCCCACGTAATAGGGAGCGAGCCTATTGCCGTTTTTCGGGCACATTTCCAGACTGTGCTGCTACTGAGAATTTACTAATGGAAGAACTCAATAAACTTTGCCCGACCCGGGAATCGAACCCTAGATTGCACGACACGTACTTGTGCCGCAAGACCACAAGGTAGTCTTTTGAAATTCATTAAATACTAATTATAATTTTTACATACATTCTGAACTGTGATGAAAAGTTAAAATAAGTCTTCTTCTCTATGGCAATTAAGTTACCGTAAATACGAGTATTACTTATAAAAACAAAAGCTACCCTAACACAGTGTTGTTTTTAATTAACTCAATATTATTTTCAAAGGGTACGTTACAGCATCATGTATAAAACTGAAATAACTAATGAAGTTTTCTTTATGAAAATCTCTGAGAAAATCTTGTACAAAGTTTTAAAATGTAGAACGTTATTTTAAAAGCTTTTAAAATATGTTGCGCGTGTTGACGTACAATCAACTTCAGTTTTGGTTTTAATCTCCCTTTAGGTATTGGTTTAATTTTATGAATAGTCATTTATTCTTTGATTATTCTTACTGATTGATTTAATTGATTGAACTGATTGATTGATTTGTTGTAGCCTACCAAAATTCACTGAAGCCGCATATATGTGCATTGAAAAACAATTGTAATAGATATAAGTAATTAAGTGATTTTGTTATTTATAGCATCGCATTGCTATACACTGTAATTGATGTTATAAATTATTTTAATAAATAAATAAATGAAAATTCTCTGATGATTTAATTTCCAACGAGATAGCTAGAAGTGTATCCCTACACTTACATTCAACAATTAAGTTTGAAGTGAAATAAAATAATATTTATTGAATCTATAAAATGTCAAATACACCACTTAGATTCGGCCGGATTTCAAAATTTACTTTGCCACCAAGTCCGGAAGTCATCTCTAGAGAAGAACGGGCAAGAAACTCTTGTATTGCCCTTTTCCAATCATGAAATAGTTTACAATATTGATAGTATGCTTATGATATTAAAATATAATCATCATCAGCCCATATTCATACGTCTCACTGCTGGGAACGGGCCTTCTGTACAACCGAGACCTGTACTATCCGGGTTGGCGTACTACACCTAAGAAATTTCTAAGAACTTATTGGTGGGCGGGTTTCCTCACGATGTTTTCCTTCGCCGTTAAAGTACGTGATAATTCATTGAGAATACACGCATAACTTCCAAAAGTCAGAGGTTTGTGCCTTGGGGTTTAAACCTGCGATCACCCAGATTCTAAACCTCGAGGCTATCACAACTTCAACTTCATATTAAAATATGCTGCCTACTGCTTATCGACTTAGAAAGACCGTAGGTGTGTCGACCTTTCAGAACGGACGGCAAGTTCGTAATAATGTTATATTTGTTTGTTCATCGGCCCACGTGTCGCCGACATGTAGAAGTATTTCTCTAGAAATCTTGTTGCGTATTGTTCAATTCTAATTGGCTAAATTTGCTCGTGATACAATTAATAAATACACCCAACAGTCACACACATAGTTCTGACTCCACACTAAGATACAAGTCCTGTGCCGTGGGTATCAGAAACTACGGGAGACTTTTCGCTCTCACAAACACCCAGACCCGAAACAAATACTTGTGGATCACACAGGCATGTCTCGTTGCGGGGATCAAACCCGCTGCCTCTAGTTTCGCAAGCTGGTTACTAGCCAACTGCGCCACGGGGTTGTCAGAGTTAAAAGCTATGATAGAAGTTATGATGTCTAAGTTAGAAGATCTTTGAGAAGCCCATTCCAGCAGTGGACGTCCTACGACTGATGATTATGATGATGATGATGATGAAAGTTAGTAGAACCCAATGTCCAGTGGCAACGGGCCTAATGCGCGTTGGCGGACTACGCCACTGCTGGGCACGGGCCTCCTCTACAACTGAGAGGGTTTAGGCTTTAGTCGCTGGCCTAGTGCGGGTTGGCGGACTACACACCTAAGAGATTCCTAACAACATTTAGGTGCACAGGTTTCCTTAGGATGTTTTCCTTCACCGTCGAAGTAAATAAATCACTGTGAATACATACATAACTTCGAACAATCAGAGGTGTGTGCCTGGGTTGAAACCCGCGACCGCTGAGATTCTCAACCGTCCGCCTAAACCTCGAGGCCACTACTTAATAACTTTTGCATACACCTCAAATAATTACTGAGTTGGTTACTGTAACCAATTTGCTAGCTTTAGGTTTACTTTGCGATAACAAATGGGATGTCCAAATTAATATGCTGCCGGTGTCGCAAAGGGGCTTTAGTTTCAGCCCGTGACGTCATCAGGGATTCATAAATTGAGTGTATTAAGTGACCGCGCCATGCATGATAAGCGCGGCACAAACGCGAATAGTTTGGAGGAGTCTTGTGACTATAATTATAAGGTTTTTAGAATTGGAAATTTAATAAAAATCCGAAGTCAGACGTGATGGCTTCGATGTTTAGGCGTGCGGTTGAGAATCACGACGGTCACGGGTTCAAATCCCAGGCACACACCTCTGACTTTTCGAAGTTACATATGTGTGTATTCACAATTAATTATTATAGTTTAACGATGATGGAAAACATCGTGAGGAAACCTGCATACCAAAAAGTTCTTAGGAATTTCTTAGATGTGTAGTCCGCCAACCCGCACTAGGCCAGTGTGGTGGACTAAGGCCTAAACACTCTCAGATGTAGAGGAGCCCCGTGCCCAGCTGTTGGACGTATGTGGGCTCATCATCATCACCATCAGCCCATATACGTCCCACTGCTAATAGTATGGTTAAACGGCTACCAGTTCACTGCAATGTGTTAAAAATATTGGAATACAAAAACAGAAGTAATTAGACAGATTTAGAGAACTACGCGTAGCCAGAATTTAAGGTCTTAAGAAAATTCTCAGACATTTTTCATATGTTTTTTTTTTCATAGTTAATTGAAAGTATTATGCTGTATTATGTAATCCAGAAAATTCAGCAGTGTGAATTTATATCATGAAATTGTTTAAAATGATACTCTTTTTGCTTCCTACGCTTAAACTCGTAGTATAGTGTAATTTTCGAAGTTGTATAAAAGAGTTAATTTTTATTCTATAATAATAATAATAATAAAGCTTTATTTAATTCCACAATAGTTAGAATACATTACGTTACTTAGTTTAAATATATATATATATTTTTTATTTTTATTTTTATTTTTTATTAAGTGATTTTACCCTGAGGGGGGGTCCACATTAGAAAGTCATCAAATTGCAGGAGCAGTAATTTTTATTCTATAGGCACACAAAAAATATGGCATAGTAAAGACTTTATTAAAAACTATCAACAATTCATCGCATATTTCCGCTTGCAAGTGTTAGATATCTCGCCGAATTCCGAAACACCATTAATTGCTATCCAATTTTTTATTCAAACGCGCAGAACGTTTTGTTGGAATGTTGTCAAACATCAGATCAGGATATCGGATGAATTTCATACACATCGAATAACTCGAATGTATTTTGACAACCCCGTGGCGCAGTTGGCTAGACACTAGTTTGCGAAACCAGAGGCCGGAGTTCGAACCCCGCACAGAGACACGTGTTTGTGTGGTCCATAAATATTTATTTCGGGTTTGGGTGTTTATACGGCCGACATCCCTTGTAGTTTCTGATACCCACAACACTAGACTTGTATGTTAGTGCGGGGTGTATTAAAAAATGTGAAAGAATCGAGACTGTCTCGTGGTCTCGCGGCACAAGTATGTGCCATGCGATCCAGAGGTCCTGGGTTCGATTCCCGGGGCAGGCAGTGTAATTGGGTTTTTCCATTAGGAAATTTTTAGTAGTAGCACGGAGTCTGGAAATGTGCCCGAAAAACGGCAATAGGCTCTCCCCGTTACGTGGGATTGATACATACCTGGCGAAATGTGGGTGCAGAAATGCACCTCTGCCTACCCCTTCGGGGAATACAGGCATGAGGTTATGTATATTCATATGTATGTATGTGAAAGAGTTGATAGCTACTGTTTTCAAACGTCCGATTGTGCCAATGTTTGGACAAAAATTTAGAAAGAGTAAAATATTTGGGATGTTGGTTGAGTCCTGTGATTGATGTATGAATAAATGAAGAGATCGCCGGCTCCATTTTAGGTCACACATATTGGGGTTGCAAGGTTCGTAACAATATCGTGTTGTTTGAAGCTTTTGTGCGAAAGTGTATTGAAGAATTTCGTGAATAAAAATATTAGAGTTTTTGAAGAAACAAGAACTTGTTGATTGTAGGATATCTTGTTGAGGCCGTACACAATCCAGGCTAGGACAGTTGTGTCGACTAGCGAGACATAATCAGATTCGTTCTTTTTTTATTTATTTTTTTATGGAAAAAGGAGGCAAACGCCTTTGTCACCAGTACAATATTTTGATAGCTGTGTCTTTAAATCAACTTAATGGAAGGAGTCATAGCAGGGACTATGACTGCATGTACTATAAATTTCCTAAGGGAAAAATTCATTGATCACTGACCGAAATCGAACTCGGGACACTACGATCGCCTGCCGCTTAGTTACGGCGCAAAATTATGATCAACGAGATATTGTAGCAAAATTCTTCCGAAAATTTTGTTCAAAGCCTATTTTTCTCCGAGTAGAAAATCCTAAATTGTGGTGGAGTATCGTATAAAATTTTATTAGGCCATCGTAGTTTACTCCGACGGTTATCGCTTCGTCACAACATAAACAGCTCATTGCTTCCATTCGAATAATAGTTAAATTACGTATCCGTACCAGATTATCTTATTACAGATCTGAGTATTGATTTAATTGTAGTAAATACCTCTAACTTTTCGAAGTTATGTGTGTATTCACAATGAATAACTGACTTTAACGGTGAAGAAAAACATCGTGATGAAACCTGCACACCTAAAAAAATATTCTTAGGAATTTCTTAGGTGTGTAGTCCGCCAACCTGCACTACGCCAGCGTGGTAGACTAAGGCCTAAACCCTCTCAATGGTTGAGGAGGCCCGTGCCCAGCATTGGGACGTATATAGGCTGATGATGATGATGATGATGTAATAAGGGTCTGTCTTGTGTTCTCAGGGCATGAGTGAAATTCACTTTACCAACATGTAGTCTGGAAAAGTGCCCGAAATCTTTCAAACGTATTTTTTATCACAAATTTTGGGTAGAGAAAATTAATACACAGATGTTCTTAAGTAATACCTCTTTCATAAATTACGTTTCCCGATTCATTATCAGAAGGTAGAGTATTATGAGAGCACTTGAGATAACATCTCCTATCGAAGCATCCCATTAGCCCCGGACGGACACTCAAGGCACTTAATTTCTCCTGTACAATGAGGATCCAACGGTCTCAATGACAGCTCTACATCCCTAATTATACGCTCAATTTAATAAATATCATGCATGTAACATATCATTTCTCCTACCCTATCGGATATCGGATTATCGCCCTTAAAGCTATAGTGACAAGGGCGCTGTTCCGAAGTTATTATTCCAGGGCTGGCACGGTTTACGCGTCATTACGTGAGTCGTAATACGCAGGAAAGTAATAAAGCTACGGGCCTTTTATATGAAGGCCATTCACGACCTGTTAAATCTTCGAATGGGCCTTATCTGGAAATTCCGGCGTTTCTGTTTCCATCTCGCCCTTAAGATTAATATGTTTACTTTTGTTCAATTCAATTTGGTTTAAAAGCGAGGTGAAAGTGTTAAGGGCGCAATGTAACTTGTAGCACTTGGAGGTTTTAAAAGGAGGTTGAGGTTAACATAGAATGAGGGGAATTAACCATTAATAGGCTTTAAAAAAAAAATGACATGTCGTGTTGCTGAGGGAGTTTCTTGCCGTTTCTTCTCCACAGCTATAACACGTTTCGAAGCGGCAATAGCTTAAAAAATATTAAAAAGTGTAAAATTGACGGTTCAAAAGAACTTGTAGAAGTTTATTTGAATAAAGATAATTTGACTTTGACTTTGACTTAGAATATTTTTTGAGGACATGTCTTGGATGAATTGCGGCTGTGCGCTATTATACAGTCGTCGTGAATGGTCTCAACAATTTCTAATAATGAATAAACAAAGTCATAGTAATGCATGGTACTTTTACGACTTTTTCGATCATTATTACTCTGTAAAACTTTTTTTTAATGTATGGTTTGTTTATTTCGCAAATTTTAACGTACATCGATATGCGTACAACTAAGAGATACAATGTGGCTGTTACGTTGATTCGCAAATGGCCACTGGACTGAATAGCACTAAAAAGACTCATAAGTCATTACTGTCAGAACCTTATTTTTTATTGTTATTACTTTCACTTTTATTAAGAAAAAAATGCCCTTTAATTCTATTTATGCTGGACAAACAAATTGAGAGTTAATATTGAATCTACACTCATATTATAAAGCTGAATAGTTTCTTTGGTTGAACGCGCAAATCTCAGGAATTACTCGTCCGTTAAGAAAAAAATAGTGTTAAGTAGTCCATGTATCGAAGAAGGCTATAGGCTATTCGAGTATATCATCACTGTATGACTAAAAGGAGTTAAGTTTTTTTTTTCCATTAGCTTTTCATATTTTTACATATCCTTTTTGTAAATTAGGTTGCCTGGAAGAGGTCGCAGTCAGTGATAAGATCGCCTATTGTCACTTAGTCCTAAGCATTTCTTATTCTTTTAATTTCATTATATGTCCATGGTATACAATAATGTGTATATATGTACATAAAAAAAACAAACATCAATTTATATATCAGTTGAAAATTGTTTACAAAGCGACTCTACCATATCCGTATATTACGTAATTGGCTTAAATAGCAACTCTACCACATTAAACTTGATGTAGCGCTAAGTGACGTCACTTGAACGCAGTATTCTGATATCGTACCTGTTTCAAATTAGATTATGCAACTTAGCATAACTCAACTGTTGGCGTTAACATAAGTTATTCGCCTTTTGCAAGTTATTTGTTGTTATACGTATGTATGTATGTATGTGAAAGACATCATTCGTATTTCTAAGTCGACTGTTTCGTTGATCCCACGGTAAAAGTGTGCGGTGTGCGGTCTAAAGATTTTGGGTTCGATTACCAGATTAAGCAAATTTCGAGCGGTGATTGGGTTTTATTATTAGGTGATCGTAATAGTCTGTGCTTATTATCTTTTCGGATTAAAAACGTTGAAATAGAAATAAATTTCTACCTACCCTTTAAACAGGCATATAGTATAACAGATGTATGTAGATGTGGCTTGCTGTTTTTAAAGAATAGTCCAGTCTTCAGTTACAACTATATATTTATATTTTCGAAGATAACAATTTACTTGCACTCGCTCCAATTTCTACTCAACAATCATCACACGAACAAGATGTCGTCGTTTAAGTGACATTCGATCAATACACTTTCTTTATATTCTATATTAATAAAAATATATTAAGTCAATAGACATTCTGAATAAACCGTTATTATACAATTCAATGCTCTTCCTTTATATTTTACAAATATTAATACAAAATACTACAATAAATAATTTCAATATACCAGATTTATTACAATAGTCGTAAATTTATGCGTGTATATAAAATTGACATAAACTGGAAATAAAAATTGCACATTAAAAAAATAATAAAAATATGATAAACATTTTTAATGGCGGTTTTACAAAAAAAAAACAACAAAAACTTTATCACTTGAAAACAGTACGTGATGACAAGAGGAACGTAAAAAGGCGAAAAAGCTCGTGAAATAAAATAGTCATTAAACCGTTTACAGCCCGATGCGTAGTGATAACGTTTCAAATCTTCCGAATTATAGCTGCATTGATATACGGAGCTGGGACGTGACTCGGTTTAATTCGACCTTTTTTGTTAATAGCTTCGGCGTTTACGATTATTATTTGTAAACATACTAATATAAAGGAGGAACGCAATGCAGACGACAAACTTTTGGAGGTCTTACGAAATATAAAACTGTTTTTTTTTAATTCTTTAAAATAGTTTTTATATGTTTATTCATTATTTGCTTCTGCTGCAAAAAAGATTCTCTAAAATTCTTCATCGTATTCCTCAGGATTTATGGTAGGAGTAATAATGATCATGCGGTTGATAAAGATAAATAAATAAATACATCCAACAGTCACATACATAGTTCTGACCCCACACTAGGATACCCGAAATTAATATTAGTGGATCACACAAACATTTGTCTCGGTGCAGAGATCGAACCCGCGGCCTCTCGTTTCGCAAGCTTGTAAAATATCGTTGTAATATTAAAAATTATACCATTTAAATTATTAAAGATTTTTTTGAAAACGAATCTTGAAAATAGTATTCCAACGTAAATAATCGACGATATTTGGAGAGGACTATTTGAGAGGCGTCAATTCCCTTCCTTTTGCTTTGTTTAGTGTTAGTATTAAAATAATTACTAGTCACAAGATCATTGTTATCAATGGCGGTACTTCCATACAAGCCCAAAAGCGGTTCACGTTTATTTTTAATGTCTAGTTTATAATTGTGTATTGTGGGGTCAGGATATACTGATTTATATATAAAATTGCTTTTGTTAAACAAATATTTAAAGCTTAAAATATTATTATTTGGAATTTGCTTATTCCCTCGCGAAGCATCAATGTCTGTTATTAAGGTCAAATCAAAGAATGGAGGACGTGTCCGTATTAAATAAATAGCTGCTTTTCATACTGCAATCATATTATGGAAGGGTAAGTTTGTTGCACTCCTCCATATAATAAGTTCAAGAAAAGTGTCATCAAGTAGAAAACTCCTTCCAAATACGGTTGAATGTTTAATGCCCCGCTAAACCCGCTGTTATCACTTCAAACCGTGCTGAGATTCCCAAAGTTTCTTATCAAACTTTTGTAATATGCATACAAAGTGAGTAGCGCAAATGAGATGGCCCATGGAGCGCTCTCCAAGCATTCAGCTAGTGGTGGAGTTTTAGTTTTGCGATACGTACTGATTCAACTTGCATTGCTGGAGTATCTTTCCATCGATATACTGAGAGAATTGTTTAATAGTTTATTTAAAATTAAAGGGACAAATCATGTCATCTTTTATTTAAATCTATCGCCAGTCTTTTGCTTTCGATGTATGTATATTCTATATATATACAGGGTGTATTCAGACTGTGATCGGAAACTAACGCAAATAATAGCTGCACGGTGATTAAAACACCGTGACATTAAAAAAAATACCGACAAAGAATTAAAAAAATACGTTTTCCTTACAATCACATCCATATTATATCTATTTTTTTACGCCAATGGGTTTGTAATCACTAGCTATTACCTGAATTAGTTTCCGATCACGGTCTGAATACACCTGTATATTGCTACAGATATCTGTTTAGTCACGATTGTGTCAACAAAGGGGCAAGCAGAGAGAGAAATGTAGAAATAAATTTCCAAACCCTAGTTTCGCGAGCTGCATTAAGCTAAACCATGCCATTTTTTTGGTAAAAACATACATTGATTAAGTAAACTTCTGTGACAACTCTGCAAATTGATGCAATATTGTGAAGCCCTTAAAACTAGTTTGCATCTTTCGCTTCCTTGGTTTCCCGCTCGTCGTGCCTAAAACGTAGTAAATCAAATACCAGATCAGCCAGAATTCCTATAAATTCTGATATTTGCACAATTATAAAAGTCCCTTGTATATTGGCAATCATATCCCGGATAACACTTATTGCCTTCCACGCCTCTTTATTCCCCAAATTCCGTCAATCCGTACGTTCCTATCCTCCCCACTTTTACCATCGGACTAATAGGAAGCTGGTGCAAATTAGCACTTCCGAAGAGTAGCGTTCCGACAGTCCAAATGATTTATTTTCTTGTTTGAAGGAAGTTTTAATTAGAAACCGGGTCGGGCTGTTTGATTTGATTAGTTAACAGAATTAAAAATGATAGATTGTCTTCGAAAGGGGTTCTGTGTTGTTTGTTTATTTTTAATCTATTTATCGGTATTTTAATTAATCATGACGTGTTTTATTAACTGGGACGGCGATTCAAGAAAGCCGAAAATCGTGGTAAATGCACACAGTGATATATTTTGTTAAGAGTTCAATATTCTGTAAACAAAATTCGCAAATCTAACATCATCATCATCAGCCCATATTTATACGTCCCACTGCTGGGCACGGGCCTCCTCTACTGAGAGGGTATGAGGCCTAAGTCCACCACGCTGGCCTAGTGCGGGTTGGTGGACTACACACTTAAGAAATAAATAAATAAATAAATCTAACATACTAAATGATATAGATTAATTACATTTATAAGCCCTGCACATGTTCTAACTGCACTAAGAAAATGCACGGTCATTTTCTTCAAGTACGTTCAAAGTAAATACCACACGAAATCCAAAAGATAAAATCTGTGGAAAAACACGTTTCACTCATAGTAATTCAGCTAAACAGCTTATCAAAGCAAATCTTTAGCTCGCACCCAACTTTGCTGGAAGTTTCCAGAAGGTGCGGCAGACGTATTGAAACTTTTAATCGATCGGCTAAAAACTGAAATTGGACGGTAATAAGCTCGGCGGACGCTTTTTGCTTGAATTAAAGCTTTTTAGTTTAAATGGAGAGAATAAATGGGGGTGTGTTGAACGGATGGGGGGAGCGGATGAGAAGACGATCGGGCTAATGTAGTTCTTGTGGAGCTTTGGTAGAGTTATGGTTCGAGCTGTACTTAATGGTATTTCAACTCTAACATTTTTCTAATTTTTTTTAATAATAATAAATTCTGCTCTTTGAATTTGTATAAGTGACCTATTGATAGATTTTATATGATTTATATATTATGATTTAAGAACTGATTTTTTTTTTTTTAAAGAAAACCCCAACGTTAACGAAATAGACTAAAAATTTAATGAAAATTACAAGAAGTTAGATGCAGGTCATTTTCAACAGGCTCATTGTTCAAAAATATAGTGTTCGCGCCAAAAAGAGGGAGTTATATAGGCTACAAACTATGATTTTTATTCTCCCTATATTTCATAAATAGTGAAACACCACCAAACACAATTTTAATTGTGTCATGACATAGAAATCGAACTCAACTCCCTGACGGTTCCACTGTCGCTGCAACTACACAAAAAATACTTCTAATCAATCATCAAGGGCCTCCTCTACAACCGAGAGGCTTTAGGTCTTAGGCAATAGTTTAGTATGAAATAGCTTAAAATTGACGATTCAAGAGAACTTGTAAAAGTCTATTTGAATAAAGATAATTTGACTTTGACTTTGACTTAGTCCACCACGCTGGCCTAGTGCGGGTTGCCGGAATACACTCCTAAGAAATTCCTAAGAACCTTTAGGTGTTTAGGTTTCCTCACGATGTTTTCTTCTATCGTTAAAGTACGTGCTAATTCATTGTGAATATACACATAACTTCAAAAATTCAGAGATGTGGGCCTGGAGTTTGAACCCATGACCGCCGATATTCTCGACCACGCGCCTAAACTTCGGGGCTATCACTACTTAACTCTAATCAATCATATTCTCTTAATTATTATGAAGTGTAATTACGAACGAATCAAGCTTTAAACCTTAAGTAATACAATTTGTGAAATGGCGTCGCAAAATCCCCTCGTAATAACTCCATAACCCATAGATATGCAGTGAATGGGGAAATTCCAGTTTCTGAACGAATTTTGGGTACCATTAACTACGGGGGTGTACAGTTGGGGTGAAAATACTATAACCCTTAAGGTGTATTTCATAGGAAAAAAATATCGTCCTTTTTGCTTCTTTGCAGTTCTATTGTTGTTCTACTCTTAGTTAGTCGAAGTCAGTAGTAGTTAGTTTAACTAATCATAAAAAAAATAGTAGAATATTATAATGTACAAGTAATGATGGGGTTTACATATCCTTGTTGGATAAATACCCCTAAATAAAAAGTTGTTTTTTTTGCATTTAAAAGAAAGTGAAATAGAAGATGTGCATCACATATTACTTGAATGTGTTCGGTATAGGACAGAAAGAGAAATATTATTAAGAGAATTAAATATAAATATTATAGAATTAGGATCGTTTCAAAGCATATTATCAAAGCCTTATAGTGAAGATGCTATTAAAATATACAAATTTATCAATAGTTTAAAAATGTAATATCTCTTTCTCTGTCGTAATTATATAAGGGTACTATGGGGCTAGCATAATCAATTGATTATGATTAAGTCCCTAAAATAATAATAAAGAGAAAAAAAAAGAAAAAAAAAAGTCAAATACCGTAAAGTAGCCACTGCATGTAAGAGTTCTCCAGAAGGTATTTCTGAGACACGATTACATCTCGTGAGCCAACTGCCAACAAAGTTATGCCAATTTGTTAATTTCTCGTCTGAACTCAAAATTCATCATGTATAGTATACTATGAGTATTTAATTTTTACACTTCTAAGGACTCTCACTAAGCTGAATTTATAATGTTTAATATTTAATTATTTCTCTTGTTGCAATCAACAACAATGTCCAAACTTTACAAATTGAATTCACGTAAAACCTGCTTATCTGTTTTCATAATTCCGTTTCATATTAAAAGCAATAACAAATTTCATAGTGAAATAAACACGAATATTCTACAAATATATTATGAAAGCTAAATTAATATTAAAATAGGCAAACACGTTTCCCACGTCACTGTACATCGGGAATATTATAAATCGTTGCTTTTAGCAAAATTAAATTCAGCACCGACGGTAGAGCGAGACGGAGTTATAGGTATGGTGCGTGTTAGACTAGGACAGGTATGTTTTTGCGTGTGTCTCTACTATTTTGCAAGGGAGCACTAAACGGGATGTTTATTGTAGGCAGTTAGGGGTGATGTCTTTTAATAATGTGGAGGTTGTAATAAAAGTTTTTTTTCTTTTCTTGTACGTTGTGATGGAATGTTTTAGCTATTTTGAGCAGGTCGTTGAAGGTCGGAATATTCCCAACACGTAACTCTGGAAATTGGTATACCTAAATCTTGACATTCGCTAATAGCTTGAGTCATTGCTGCAATCACTTAAAAGTCACACAGCGGCAAGCCTTAGGGCGAAAAATTAACATTTTATAAGCAAATTGTCATATCGGTTCCATACTTGTGTTTAGTTTCTATTTCGATTTTACAATACCATTCGCATAACAATTCTATCTGGCTACATTAATCATTCATCGTCAGCTCTTATTTTTTCCACTGCTGGGCACGGACCTCCTCTGCAGCTGAGAGGGTTTAAACCCCATAAGCCTTAGGCACACACCTCTGACTTTTCAAAGTTATGTTTGTATTCATAATGAATTATCACTAACTTTAACAGCGAAGGAAAACATCGTGAGAAGGAAGTTCAGGGACGTATATGGGCTGATGATGGAATATATTAATTTATTATAAAAGCCTCTGGGAGTTTCTTATACTGTAGTTGGAGTTATGTGGGGTTATTGGAGTGTTGGATGTATATTTTTTATAAATTACTAATAAATAGTTTTGTTGCTATAACAAAACCGTTCGAAAGATCCAACACATGAAATTACCCTCAACAATAGACTGACCCAGAAAAATCAAGGCTATTCCCCAAAAATCCAGACGCTAACATAGCCTGGTGTAAGAATTCCTACAATCCCCATCCCTCGGGAGAGGGTCATGATCGCGCTCCGTAAATTAGGTCAAACGTTGGCCCCCAACAAAATTCGTCTTGTGAATCATAAAAATAAATATTGTTGCTTAAATTGAATGACGGCGCGTTAAGTCATATTGAACTTTGTGGCATTTGAAATTGCTCGGGAAATTATTGTTTTTTCTACTGACAAAAAGTAATTTGTATATTCAATTCCTTATTGTTTTTCGGAATAACTTTGTTGTGGGTTAAAGACATGCCAGGGTATTATAGCAAGTACGGAAGTTTTTACAGCGGACAATGTGTAATAGCATAAAGATAATACGTGTCAATATAACTAGCGTGCTTCTTCGTATTTTCTGCGGTTTGTACATTCTAGGCTTCGATATGTTATTGGGTTTTTCGTTAGGAAACTTGAAGTATAAGCATGAAGTCTGGAAATATGCGCGGTTGTCGATATTAGACTAGCTTTTATATGGAACTTAAAAACAACTTTTGCAATCTGGGTAAAATACACTAACTTAAGCAGTACTTACTAAGGTCACCTACGGAAGCTTCAGTAGAGCTTTAGTCTAACTTATGAATATGAATAGTTTAAGCAACAATCGTCACTTTACCAGCAAAGTATTTGTTAGTAAAACTCAAATACAAAAAGCTTTACATATAAATTATAACAGCCGCTTAAAATACAGTGTATGGAAAAACATCAACAGCGTTTTATCGCTTAAAGCAGCTTGAAGCGCGGTAAACAAAACGAAATTTGAGCATATTTCAGCCCAGTTTACGACACTTCAAGCCACCCTGCAAATACAGATAGAATACAGTTGCCGCGAAGAGCATTGCTTCAAATTTTATTAGTACAAGTACACACCTATCATACATACTATATGACCTCAAGCCAGTAATGAATTAATTAGAGATGGGTTTCGAAAATTATGAGGGATTTGAATCCCACAAAACATAGTACATACATATTTGTATGTATTTGTGGCGGCCCCGTGGCGCAGTGGGATAGACACCAGCTTGTAAAACGAGAGGCCGCGGGTTCGATTCGGGAGACAAAGGTTGGTGTGATCCTTAAATATTTAGTTCGGGTCCAGACGTCCGAGTCCGGATGTTGTGAGACCTAAAAGTTTCTCGTAATTTCCAACAGAACTATGTATGTGACTTTTAGGTGTATTTATTTATTATTTTATTTTTGAAAGAAATAAAAAATCCCATTTAACAATAAATTATAAGAGGCATAAATGGGTCATATACTCACAATATTTCATAGCATGAAAACATAGCTGGTGTATTTAGAAATACAACACTGCCTACTGCTTACATTATAATAAACCAATCCAAAATCCCAGAATTTTCGAAAAGGCGACCCGCAAAGACCAATAATTGTCCGACAGTACAGTACATTGTGCGCAAACGACGCGTGTAAAGTTTTATAGGCGCTGTACTGTTACATACTAGCTGTTTTATGGACGACTACAAAGCAAGGCCTAGGATAAACAATGTCTTACAACACAACGGGGACAATGTAGCATGCGGAATGGGTTTACGCTGAATGTACCGCACATACAATGTAACAACTCAACATTTTAGCTATTCTAGTCTACTAGGAAAACTTCATCATCATCATCTGCCCATATACGTCACTGCTGGGCACGGTCCTCCTCTACATCTGAGAGGGTTTAGGCCTAAGTCCATTACGCTGGTCTAGTGCGGTTTGGCGGACTCCAAATCTAAGAAATCCTAGGAACTTTTAGGTGCAGGTTAAAAATATGTTTTGTTTTCTAATTTAAATCACATAACGAGTTGACCTGTTTATCATACATTATAAATCCTGTTCTTCAGATGGGTTAGACAGAGACTCCGGAACTTTAGATTAAATTCCAAGAATTTAGTCGGTGACGTTATCATTATAATTTCATTCCAACCTTTATAATAGTCTGGTTCTTATTTCACATACTTCAACGTAACGTGCACCTATTACGTGAACAGCCATAGCAACTGTGTACACTTGGCCTACTTAGTCTGGTTGCCATGACAACGGCGACGCTCCCTAATGCTCCCGGCGCCCGACATCTGATACATACATGTGGGCCATGAATATGAAAAACGAGGTGAATAGAGGTACGGTTTTATGTAATTTTTTTCCGAGACTTGAATATCGTCTTTGAAATGATTTCCTGTATGTGAGGTTTGCTTAAACGTGGAGTGTTTGCGTCAGCTGAACAATTTTGTACAGCGAATATAGTGTTGGGGTAAACGAAGTCTAGACTAGAGACTGGTACAATTAATATCATCATCATCATCATCAGCCCAAATACGTCCCACTGCTGGGCACGGGCCTCCTCTACGACTGAGAGGGTTTAGGCCTTAGTCCACCACGCTGGCCTCGTGCGGGTTGGCGGACTACACATCTAAGAAATTCCTAAGAACTTTTTAGGTGTGCAGGTTTTATCACGATGTTTTCTTCACCGTTAAAGCAAGTGATAATTCATTGTGAATACACACATATCTTCGAAAAGTCAGTGGTGTGCGCCTGGGGTTTGAACCTGCGACCGTCGAAATTCTCGACCGCGCGCCTAAACCTCGAGGCCATCACAATTAATATGCTGGCCACTTATTATTGTTTGCATGGGATTTGAACCATTGACCTTCAGGACTGCGCGTCTAATCCATTACGGCTTTAATTAAGTCGAATAGGGGTTGCAATCGTTTCTTACTGCTTATAATGCAATAATGCGATCTCTTTGGCGCGTCAGCAAAAAAATATTAATCGATTAATTTTTCTATTTTTTAAACAATTGCAATTTGTCTGGTAGAAGCGTTTACAGAAACAAATATTAAAACCTGAAGTTTAACAAATATTTATAAATAACTTAAAATTAATGTTTTAATATAAACCACTTAGAAATTTCATGCTGAATTTATTCAAGATAGTCATAGTCTCTCATACTGAACGTAGTTTTTAATTCAAAAAGTCTACACTACGAGTGGACTTGGCACAGCAACTTCGCCATCACAACGAGACAATACCGATCACCAAACTAGAAGCAAACTTTCCAGTTAAAAATATAAGAAACGCCACATAGGAATGTGAAGTTATAATTTAACCACTTCCGCGACTGTTAACTGCGGCGAAACTTAAAATGTCACTTCACGCCCGCGTCTGAGGCGAAAGTTTCGCCATCCTCCGCCCCTCCGCCCACTCCGCCCCCTTCGCCCTTCCGCCGTCCGCCCGATCCGCTGTCGGAGCTCCACGTTACGTAATGCAAAGTTTGTCGCTTACCAATCTTTTCTATTTAACTCTTTCAAGAGTTGCTTTTTAATTTTTTGTCTATGAATGCGCTCGGCGTGTTCTTTCCCATCTAAAAGTTAATCTGCGGTTGTAATCTGCGAGAAGACCGGGAATTAAAACAGGTCACACTGAATATTTTTAGGAGATGTGTTTTTAGCATTGCATATTCAGTGATGACTTATGTACATTTAAATTGAATATATTTTTGGTTAGTCGTGATGGCCTCGAGGTTTAGGCACGCGGACGAGAATCTCGACGGTCGCGGGTTCAAACCCCAGGCACACACCTCTGACTTTTCGAAGTTATGTGTGTATTCACAATGAATAATCACGTACTTTAACGGTGAAGGAAAACATCGTGATAAAACCTGCACACCTAAAACTTCTTAGGAATTTCTTAGGTGTGTAGTCCGCCAACCCGCACTAGGCCAGCGTGGTGGACTAAGGCCTAAACCCTCTCAATGGTAGAGGAGGCCCGTGCCCAGCAGTGGGACGTATATGGGCTAATGATGATGATGATGATGATATTTTTGGTTGTCTCTTACATTAGATTTTTTTTGTATCGTAAGCTCTTTGCAAATAAACACCTAGACCCGGACAAATATATGTAGGTTACTTAAACAACGGTCTGTTTTTACATCGAAGTTAATTTTCTGCCTTCATGACCTATAACCCGCTTAGCTACAAAGTCTTAAGTCCCACCTAACGCGGAACGATTATTCATCAAAAAAAATTATGTAGGGTAGTATTACAAAATTATATATTAACAAAATTGATAAGTATTTTTCTAGAAAATAGCGGATTTACTCTATAAAACGTTTATGTAAAAAGATAACTCAGTGTTCAAAGGCTTTATATTATTTGATAAAGCGAAGGCCTGAAGCCACTACTAGGCCAGCGGTAGATAAATTTATTTTATTAGACTTTTAGTCTCTATATTTAAGCCAAATATAAAGATTTAGACTTACTTATATGATCACTGTTATGAATAATGAATTTAAGACTACTTTAAATAAACATATAAAACCTACATTTTTATATTGAAAAAGGACTAATAATCTCAATAACCTTTAACGCCTTTGGGTACGCCATTCACAATATCGTAGCATAGAAACGCCGCGGGATACGACACGTAGCCCGTAGCGCATGTTGCGCCCTATAAAGGGACTCCTAGCAACGCTACGGCTACGTCGTAGAGTTACGTAGAAATAAAATTTGTATTTCATTCCTTGTATATCCTCCATAAATTCTGTTCCCTTTTTTATGTTCGTCAGATAAGGGAAAGAGTTAATTTTATGTTCTGTGGATAAGGTATATTTGTGAACAAGTTGTAAAGACTGCTATTTCTCACCATTTTAGTATGTGGGCTTCTAAATTTAGCCACTTTGTAACTTGAAAGACTTTGTAAATTAAGCAGTTGAGTCAAAAATCTCGGCTTTTAAATCCCAGACACACAACTTTGACGTTTAACTTACTTTAACGGTGAAGGAAAGCATCGTAAGGAAACCTACTCACTTAAAAAGTTCTTATGAATTTATTTGTTGTGTATTCCGCCATCCAACGCTAGGCCAGCATGGTGGACTTACGGCACTTATACGGGCTGGTGATAATGATGATGATGACGATAATGATACTGTAAATATGAAACCGGCATAACAGTGTCGACTAGTAACAGTTGTAACACACAAAAAACACACAGCAGTTACCAGTATATAAAAGAACAAAATTCAGAATATCATCTTTAACAAAAGCATTAATCGCCAGTCGTAATCATTACGCCGGCCATTAAAATGTTCCGACAGTCATTGTTCACTCCAGACTAGTTTTTATCTAAACTGTCAATGTTGCAGACATAAAGGAGCTCGTAATCTGCAACAGTGTTACAAAATTACTTGGATCTAAAATTCGTACAATTTTCCAGTCGAGTGTTATTCGGCTTGTAACTTTATATGAGATATTTCGGGGCGAATTCGTATGAAGATTAATTTACTAAGAGTGTACGGAATATTAAGTGAGCATGTATGAGTATGAGTGTTTGAGTGTTGAGAATTAGATGGTTTAATATATCTGAAATATGTACATATTAACTTGAGTAATTACTATGTTGTAATTAAATAATAAATAAATACACCCAACAGTCACATATATAGTTCTGACCCTATACTAAAAGACGATTCTTGTGTCGTGGGTATTAGTATCTACGGGAGACGTTTTGGTCTCACAAACACCTAGACCCGAAACAATTTGTGGATCACACAACGCCACACGCCAACTGCGCCACGAAGCTGTCTGAATTTAGGGAGAAATATGGATTTTGGCTATAAATTACCACAAAACTAACTTAACCAATGGAAATCAACAGATAAAAAATAATATTTACATACATTATGTTAAGTAAAATTGAAAATTTGTATATTATGCCATTTCGGTCATAAAAAAAACGATTAGCAACTTTGTATAACGGCATGAACGGGTGGGCTCAAGAGTTTCAAGAAAAAGTACTTCAACACTTTACAGACACAAAACTAGCTAAATGAATTTAAAGCCTACGTTACGTTTAAAAATTACGCTCAATTCTTCTTCAAAGAAACGTCAACTTTCAATGTGGATAAATAAATAAATATCCCACTTAACCTGTAAGCGCCTACCAACAGTCGATCTGAGACACTTAACCCCCACAAACTCAAGGCCAAAATCACCCACAACACATTAATAAACACTGAAGCACGCTCCGTGTGTTAGAGCCCTCGTTTCCCTCACGACGCCTTCGGGGTACTTTGTACCACATTGTAAACCGTTCGGGGTTGTTTACGTGTAATCGACTACATTCGACTCAATTCCATCAAGGTGGGGAGGGTTAACTCATAAATCGTTGCCGAGGGACTGATTTTAGTTCCCGCTGACGTATTAAGGAGGTGGCGGGGCAAGTGATGAGGTGAAGCGGGAGGGAAATTTTTTATTCTGCTCAGCGATTTTGGTGACTTGTAAATTGTAGAAATTTACTTTTTTATTTTAATAGACACATGATTATAAATCCTAGACTTGATGTCTATTGAGACCTCATCTAAGTGTTTCCACATAGATAGTCAAATAAAGAGTTAATTTAGGCAATGTAAAGAAACTAAATAATTCCAAGTAGTCTTTGTACTGTTAACTTATTTTATTTATTGGCATAACTCCAAACATAGATAAAAGTCATAACTGCACAAAACATCGTGTCGATATCACTACATAGCAGTAACTATTAAATGTTATTAAATATATGTTTTTGGCTTTAGCTCTAAACATCGGTAGAAAACTTTAATTTTTTTTTTATATATTTACCATCTACTGCATTTTTCTTTCATTTCGTTTGAGCCAATATTTATTTCTACACTAGTTATGTATTAAGAGAGAGTAAGAGTTAGAGTTAAGAGTTTACTTAAAAAAAGACTAGTAAATTTTATTTAACCTTCACATCTTAAAACTTAGACCACCCGCACCCATTCTACCTATAGAGACCTTCTTAATTGAGGAATTATTGCAACCCTCTTCGTGATACCGAGGCAAATTCAATCAACATCTAAATTAATCCTTAATGACTTACGAATAAAGTCCATTTTGATGCAAATTAATAAATTGTTGGCCATATTCCGAGCTGAACTGGGAAAGCTTAACATTTTCCCGGAAATATATTTAATTTTCGTCCCTAATTGTGAATATTATAATACGATTAAGTAACTTGAGATCCGATTGAGCAGAAATTAATGTTGAATGCTCTTGAATATGTTATGACAACCGCTGTAACGGATTTGGTTAAATAATAGAGTGAGAAACGACATGTCGTGAGTTCGATTCATGCGCATACAACATCTGTATTGAAACACAAATTGTGTTATCCACAAATATTCGGTTGGGGTCTGAATGTTCGTGAAACCTAAAAGACCCTCGTATTTTCTGAAACCCACGACACAAACTTGTATGCTAGTGTGGGGTCAGAACTATGTATGTGACTGTTGGGTGTTTTTAGGGTTCCGTACGTCCGAATAAAAAAAACGGAACCCTTATAGGATCACTCATGTGTCCGACTGTCCGTCTGTGCGTCGCCCACAGTCAATTGTCTCCGAATCTAATAGACCGAGTCCGACTCGCACTTGGCCGTTTTTTTTTTATTTGAGAAGTGCCACAGATTACTCAAAGCATCCAATGCAAAGCTAACTTACAGTTCTAGTCATTGACTACTTTTGATGTTAATATAGAGGCGGTAATAAGGCCTCATGCCTTCTTAGGAAACCATCACAAATAGTTTTTCATAAGGAATTTAACAGGTATGAGTAAACCGCCAACCCGCACTAGACCACTTTGGTTCCGCAAATGTCATACAAGACACTCGCAGACTCATACACAAACACACACGCACACACGCACGCACGCACGCACGCACGCACGCACGCACGCACGCACGCACGCACACACACGCAGTTATTATAAGACATAAAAGCTACGATGGACTCCAACTTAGTATTACATTGTTATTAACCGCGTGTAAGTCCATAACATTCTAGCTATTCATTCTTTTAAGAAACACGAGTGAAACTGTGCTATCTAGAATACCCCGAGGGACTCAATACTCGAAGCCATCCAGTCACAACATCTTAAATAAATAAAATTGTTATTTCACCTTCTGCGAACCACAAGAATATTATTCGCCCAATAAATTGCCGAAATAACGCAGACACAAGACATAACCCCGCTACTTAGCGTTATTACAGTGAATAATGCCGCATAAAATGTCTCGTCTTACATCAAGATAGACAGTCGCTCCCAAAGGGTTGGGGTGAAAAGAAAAATAAAAGAGAACCTAAGAAAATGACAATCAAAAACGTCATTCCGCGCGTACCGCCGCCGGCTGCTGCAGTAAAACTTGAGATAAAATTGACACACGGCCTCCGAGGACTATTTCATTTTTTTTTTTTTTTTTTTTTTTTTTCTATACTGGCACGGCAAAGTGACCCCATTGCACCTGATGGTAAGCGTAATGGGGTCCAGAAAAAGTGCCGACCAGCGAGAGATGATCTCCCGTTGGTCGACACAATCATGCCGGCCGAATACTTCTTCACCTTGTGAAGAATATTATGGTATTTAAATAGTTTCTGATGATATTTCAAGATTGTTTAAAAGTAAATGGGTTGTGTAGCTGTTTGCTTATAGGCTTATATTCGATACACTGATAAAATAATAAATAAATACACCCAACAGTCACATACATAGTTCTGACCCCACACTAGGATACAAGTCCTGTGTTTTTTGGTCTCACTAACACCCAGACCTACAACAAATAAGTATTTATGGATCACAACTGAGAGGGTAGGGAAGAATGATGAGAGTAAATTTTTACGATGCGCGCGCACACTGTCACGAAAAAGTTATTCAAAAAAGTTTATATGTTTTAGATTTCAAAAATGTAGAATAGTAACAGTAATAAAAAGGGATTGACATATTTATTACTTGTGAAATATTTATGAGTGCGTTCAGAAATGTAATATGTTGTGTAAACTAAGAACTATGTATATGACTGTTGGGCGTATTTATAAGTTTTACTTCAGTCGTGTGGTCTAAAGCACACTCGTATTTTTTTAACATACATACATACATACATATACTCACGCCTGTATTCCCCGAAGGGGTAGGCAGAGGTGCATTTCTGCACCCACATTTCGCCAAGTAGGTATCAGTCCCACGTAATAGGGGGCGAGCGTATTGCCGTTTTTCGGGCACATTTCCAGACTCCGTGCTGTTACCGAGAATTTCCTAATGGAAAAACCCAATAACACTTTGCCCGACCCGGGAATCGAACCCAGGACCTCTAGATCGCACGGCACATACTTGTACTGCGAGACCACGAGGCAGTCAGTATTTTTTTAAATATTATTTTATAATATATTATAATATTACTTGAGAAAATATATATTTATGTATGAAGTATAACTTCTAACGCGTGGACATAAGTACACACATTTTTTTTTCATAGATTCTTTGTTAAGATTTATTGTTTTTTGATACTACAATTAATGTGATGTCGATCTAACTGTCCAGCAGTGTGTATTGTAAGATAAGGTACATCTGCAGGGAGAGTTGGCCCGCGGCTCTACAGCGCTTTGTGTGCTCTACAGTGCATAATTTATTTGATATCTACTATAACAGCGTTTAGGATATCACTCTACTTACTCGCTGTCTTCAATTCTTTACGGTATTACTCGCTAAAGGTAACTGCTAAGAATAAAGTTTTACAATACGCATTCTTTTCATGTGGAAATATTTTTGGTAGCAGATATATAAATAAATACATTCATAAACTCACGCCTGTATTCCCCGAAGGGGTAGGCAGAGGTGCATTTCTGCACCCACATTTCGCCAAGTATGTATCAGTCCCACGTAATAGGGGGCGAGCCTATTGCCGTTTTTCGGGCACATTTCTAGACTCCGTGCTGTTAATGCTAATGGAAAAACCCAATAACACTTTGCCTGACCCGGGAATCGAACCCAGGACCTCTAGATCGCACACCACATACTTGTACTTCGAGACCACTAGGCAGTAAATAAATACACGCACAGTAATATACATAGTTCTGACCCCACACTATGATGAAGCGAGGGAAATTAATTGTTCTGTTTTGGTGATCGGTAAATTGTATATACATACATACATAACCTCACGCCTGTATTCCCTGAAGGGGTAGGCAGAGGTGCGTTTCAAGAACACTAAGATACGAGTCTTATACTTAGGTACTTTAAGATTGTTGTTCTTTTTTTTTATTTTTTAAAGGGAACTAAGATTTATCCGTCGGGGGTTTTTTTTTTTTTTGAGAACATATTAAGTGTGCAGGTTCTCTCAACATATTTTGACCCTTCGTTATTATTTGCCTTGGGCTTGAAATTTCGTCTCGACAGACCGCGTGCCTAATATGGAAAGAAATGCTCATGATCACACAATAAAATTGCGTACAATTTTTTTTACTAAGTCACTTCTTTTGTTCGCTCGGCTTGTAAACTTGTACTTGTAGACTTACTGCGTCTATACTATAGTTAACCATGGATATGATTCCACAAACCACGAATGTGGAACAATATTGCTACATTTAGTTCATTACTTGTTCGCCGTTCAATGTACTTCATTTTCTTTCCTTTCTTCCATTCCTTTATCTATTAGAAATGGCCAATAATACATCTACAAAATGCTATTATTGTGGGCATGGCTGAGTAGTTCATAAGTCCTGTAAAATCTTAAGATTCTGAGTTCGCTTTCCGGCTCGAGAAAAGTTTTACTGAATTTTTCTATTGGGAAATACTAAATAGCAGCACGGAGACCAATACTTTGCTCAAAAAAAATTCGAAGGGGTCGTTCCATTTTACATGGTACTTAAAAACACAGATAGCAAATATTATACGTAAATATACACCACTATCACCCGTTGTAAGGCTCCGTTGAAAAGGATATAAGTTAAAAAATGTCACATATCAAGCTGAACGGCCCGTGCTTATTTGCCTATTTTAATATAAAATACCCACGACATACCAGTCTTTAAGCACGTCTAAGTGGTTTAAATGTCGCTATTATACGTCAAAGTAACTGCCACACATCACGCTAACGTCCACCTGTTTTCGCTATTTTACATATAAAACATTTAACAAAATATCGACTCTACATATTGTTGTCGGCTCTATGTATATCGCCGACTCTACATAGAGTAACAAAAACTTACATAATTCCAAATGTAGCAGAGAATCGCTTGTCGGGAACAAACAACTTTTTTGAATGAGAAAGAGCGCTTAAAATGGTAAAAACCATGAAATAGCAAATTTACTTGTGAAAAAACCGAATGGCGACTCAAAGAACTGAAAATTTTTAAGTCCAATTTACAGAGTGAAAAGTTTATTATCATAATTTGAACATTCATTCAGGGACGCCCCCTGGCGAGGTTAATACGAATTAATTTCAAAATTGTATTACGTTGACTAATTTCGTTGGAGATACGAGTGACGGCAAACCTTTTTTAGTTCACGAAGGCATAATAGTACCAATTGAAAAAGATTGAACGAGCACTTTTGAAATGGAATTAATTTTCTTTTGACGACAAATCAAATTTGTTTTAACTTTAATTTTATGCCAATTGAAGAGACATCGATAATTTCTGATGAAGTAAGAGATTTATAGCAATAACTGAATTTTATTTACCTTAACGCTTTACTATCGTGACTTCACTTGATTAATATAGATTCTTTCTCGGAGACTATCTCTGGACTCCCATCTGTACCAAAAATTATAAAAATTGTTTGAGGAATTTAGACCCGATATAGTGACAAACAAAACTCATTTAGTTTATAATATAATTTGGATAACAAAAGTTGTTATACCAAAGAAATTACTTGTTAAGAAGTCGCAGATCGATATAAATATATATACCAGCGGCAGTACTTCCATAGAAGCCCAAGAGCGTTACACGTTAATTGTGTAATGTCTAGTTTATAATTGTTTAATGTAGGGTCAGTATATTCTCATTTATACATAAAATTGCTTTTGTTAAATAATGATTTAAAGCTTAAAGATTCGGAATTTTGTAAGACAAGTTGGGCTTTTGGGCTTCTGTGGAAGTACCGCCACTGATACATATATACACTCAACCGTCACAGGCGAAGCTCTAAGATATAGGGCTTGTACCGTGGATATCACAAACTAAAAAAGTCTCACAAACCCGAAGACCCGAAACAAATATGAATGGGTCGCACAAACAAGCTGGTGTCCAACTAACTGCGCCAAGGAAGATGCCAATATGATGCCTTGTCTCATTATATTTTTCTTCGCCGTTTTATGTCTGTCATTATTAAAAGCAATGCAAACAAAGTTTGACATAATACACAAAACACAGCACAAACTTCTTTGTAAATTGTTAAAATATTCACTATACTAAATATTATGTTGTTTCTTGTTTCAGGTACGAATAACTTCCATCCATGGGTAACAAAAACCTAACAATTTGTAAGACAAAAGCTTTGATCTCAAGAGAAAATTGAGTACTTCAAAGTAGTAATATGGTTTGATTGGCTGCCGAAACTGTAGCGTCATGCGCCTAGACAAAAAACCGAGCAAAGTGCCTCGAGAGAGGTTTTGCTCAAATCGAATACTTTTTAAAGATTGTGAGATAGAGTCTAACAACGCCTATGATTATGTTTCCGAGGGAAAATGGTTATTGCGTTCGGGTAAAAAGTATTTTCAAATTGGTTACAAAATCTAGGTCTTATTTTAAATACAATTACATAATATATTGGAGTGGTCAAAACATTTTAATTCAATTCAAAGATTTAACTACCCTCATTTAATTAATAAAGTAGACAAAATTAAATAATAAGTTGCTTTTTTGACTAATTTTAATGAGTACAATATTGCTACTGACAAGGAGTCGGGTGGGGTGATCAATTATGAGGGGGTGCGAAAGGTACAGCGTGTATAAAGGCCGTGATCGAAAACTAAGACAGGGAATAGGGCCTCCTCCACCAATGAGAGGGTTTAGGCCTTAGTCCACCACGTTGGCCTAGTGCGGGTTGGCGTTGGCAGACTACACATCTAAGAAATTCCTAAGAACTAGTGCAGGTTTCCTTACGATGTTTTCCTTCACCGTTAAAGTACGTGATAATTCATTGTGAAAACACTCATAACTTCGTAAAGGCAGGGGTGTGTGCCGCGACCGTTGAGATTATCGACCTCGTGCCTAAACCTCGAGGCCATCACGACTTTTACTTAAGACAGTCTACATGTCGCGTCACTTAGAAATATATGCAGGTTGGCCAATACTGGGACGTACAGAGGTGATATAAAAAATTGTTTCATTTAAAATTCGACGTGACTGTTATCCTTTATTCGCTCAGGAGCAACGAATTGAAACTAACAACATTGTGCCAATTCTCTACATTCTAAATTCTATTACAGTGAATGGAAAAATCCGTATGAAAAATAAAAGCGCGCAATGTAGGCTTCGCTTTACATACAGTTCTAGTGCAACTGTGTTTGAATTTAATTGAAAAAAAATTGAAAAAGTGGAATTCACAACTAGGCTCTGAAGGGTAGGCAGAAATACAACATACATGAGTTTTGTAAATAATATAGGGTACATACAAACGTACATAACCTGACGCCTACATTCCCCGAAGGGGGTAGGCAGAGGTGCACTTCTGCACCCACATTTCGCCAGGACAGTCTCACGTTAAAAGGGCGAGTCTATTGCCGTTTTTGGGATATAATTCCAGACTCCGGTCTTCAGCTTATGATTTCCTAATGGACCCAATAACACTTTACCCGATCCGGGAATCAAATCGGAGACCTCTAGATTGCACGGCAAACACTTGTGGTGCGAGACCACGAGACTGTCGAGGTAAGAGGAACATAGGATGTTGAAATGAATGCCAGAAAGATGGGTAACTAAATTTAAAATAATAAAGCTCCAATCCCCACCATTGTCTAAGTGGATTTTAGAATTAGGTTGAGAGAGAATCGGGCACAATTCCAAATATGTCCTCTCGTACGTTTTTTATACCTGCAGAAATGTACTATGTTTTCAGGATTAAAGAATCAAAAGAATCTTGATAAATTTAATAAAATTTGTAATGTACACAATAAAAATACTAGGAACAAATGTAATCTCGTTCAACACGTAACTCGTCTCCGGAAAGTTAATAACTCTTTTATGGGGCAATGTATACGCTTCTATAACAAACTTCCGAAGGCTATTAGAGAGCTTCCCTTTACAATGTTTAAGAAATCAATTAAAGATAAGCTTTACAAAAAAGCATACTATAAAGTTTCAGATTTTATTGAAGATAATAAGCCCTGGGAGTAAGTAAATTGATCGGAGTTTTGTTTTGTTGCTACAGTTTGTATCGTTATGACATTTATAATGAAAAATTTAAATAATGTAATGAAAAAAAGACATAATTATATTGCTGTTTTTTTTAAAGAAAAAAATGACATGTCGTGTTGCTGAGGGAGTTTCTTGCCGTTTCTTCTCCACAGCTATAACACGTTTCGAAGCGGCAATAGTTTAAAAAAATTAAGATGTGTAAAATTGACGATTCAAAAGAACTTGTAAAAGTCTATTTGAATAAAGATAATTTGACTTTGACTTTGACTAAAATACCTTATATGATTCTGCTATGCACATACTCGTATGCTACTGATTTTTTCTAGTATTTAACTAGATATATGTAATGTGTATAAAATAGTGATGGCCTCGGGGCTTAAACTAGCGGTCGTGTCCTGAAGGTCGCGGGTTCAAACCTCACACACGTCTGACTTTTCGAATTTATGTGTTTATTTACAATGACATATTTATTAGTTTAACGGTAAAGAAAAACATCTAAAAAGTTTTTAGGAATTTCTTAAGTATACATACATACATAAACTCACGCCTATATTCGCTGATGAGGTAGGCAGAGGTGCATTTCTACACCCACATTCGCCAGATATGTATCAGTGCCACGTAATAGATGGCGTGCCTATTGCCGTTTTTCGGGCACATTTTCAGACTCCGTGCTGCTACTGAGAATTTCCTAGTGGAAAAACCCAATAACACTTTGCCCGACCCGGGAATCGAACCCAGGACCTCTAGATCCCACGGCACATACTTGTACCGCGAGACCACGAGGGAGTCATTTTTTTGGGTTTGGGTTTTATTTATCTAAAAGAAATGATATCAGCCGTTTACAAATACACTAAGCTATTTAACTATACATACACTGTACAGCCTAACTATAATTTAATTTAATCGAGTCATTCGAGTTTCCACCATCATTTACATCTTACCACCTAGTCCGACCGTTCTCACACCCCGAACCATTTGTAACTACAAATTCGCCATTCCATAAAACAGCTCCATATCCACTACAGCTCCTCAAACATTTCAAATAGCAATATTAGTTTCAATTAAGATTTATTTCATGTTTATTACATTTAATGCTTACAATGTCTTATCTAAAACATACCACAATATATTTCATGTATATTACAATGTCAACGTTGAATCTTTTTGCGTCATAAAAATTCCTCAATCCATTTCCACCCTCATCTTCAGAAAATTCTCTTAAAGCCTCCAAAGGCCATCTCGATTCTAAACTAGGTTATATTATATTACCCACTTTACCGCGGCCTTTTTATAAAAAAAATCTCTTGCATAATGCACGCCACTCGGCTTCATTTGCATCGCTGAGGCGCTCTTCATATATAAACATATACGAGGAAGCCATCTTAAAAACTAGTCTGGCGTTCAAACAACAGTTTTTAAGTTAGTTTATTGAATGCAAATGGTATAGATTGCTATTTGAGTGAGATTTGAGTTGGTGTATAAATAAATGTAAATACATGACAGCCCCGTGGCGCAATTGGCTAGACACCAGCTTGCGAAACGAGAGGCCGCGGGTTCGATCCCCGCACCGAGACAAATGTTTGTGTGATCCACAAATATTTGTCTCGGGTCTGGTTGTTTGTGAGACCGAAAAGTCTCCCGTAGTTTCTGATACCCACGACACAGGACTTGTATCCTAGTGTGGGGTCAGAACTATGTATGTGACTGTTGGGTGTATTTATTTATTTATTTAGTACACCGAAGGTGTAGTCATAGGTGTATACACTCACATTTCGAGATAATTATATTCATTTCACGGGGAGAGCTTATTGCCATAGCCCGTGCTGCTATCGTCATCAGCCTATGGGCTTACGAGTACGTCCCAATTCTGGGCACGGGCCTCCTCTACAACTGAGAGGGTTTAGGTCTTGATCCACCACGCTGGCCTAGTACAAGTTAGCGGATTACACACCTGAGAAATTCTTTTAGGTGTGCAGGTTTCCTCACGATGTCTTTCTTCACCGTTAAAGTAAGTGATAATTCATTATGAATACACACATAACTTCAAAAAGTCAGAGGTGTGTGCCTGGGGTTTGAACCCGCGACTGCCGAGGTTACTTCAATCAGAATTTAGCCATACAGAATTGCTTCCACAATAATATCGATTAGGCACTACACAAAAGCAATTTAATAGTAATAAGAGAAAGTTATATCGTCGTTTGAGAGGCATGAAATCACAATGGCGCGTTCCCAGAAGCAAAGTAATATGGTATAAGCATTAAGATAAGTGGATTTAGGTGGGTTTTTGTGTTCGAAGCTTGGATCGTCTCCGGATTCAATACTGTAATACTAACCTCGGAATTTTTCGGGAAGATTATGCGTACAAGTAGGGAAACGTTTACGTTGCTGGTGGTAGGATATTCGTATCCGCCCGGATGGCGACCACCGTACACAGGGCGTAAAACCCGCCATAGTGGCACATGCAAGTGTGCCGCGTTCCGGGATCAGCCAGTGTATATCCGGTTTTCGGGGGGGCTTCAATCATGGTGAAAGGATGACCGTGCCGGCAATTTTATTGGCCGGTTTGTTGCGGTCGGTCCTTTGATCGCCATGATTGATAGTCCCCCAAACTTTTTCACAATAAGGTGAAGAGGTATTCGGCCGGCATGATTGTGTCGACCAACGGGAGACCATCATCTCTCGCTGGTCGGCACTTTTTCTGGACTCCATTGCGCTTACCATCAGGTGCAATGGGGTCACTTTGCCGTGCCAGAATAAAAAAAAAAAAAAAAAAAAAAAAAAAAAAAAACGTTTATGTTTTCGGAAATATCAATATTTTTCGTAGACGTATGAATTTTATTTTCATAACCTGAATCTACTCGATAGTTGCGTGTCATAACTTTCTGCATGCGATGTAGAAGTCCCGGGTTCGATTCCCGGGCCAGAATTATAAAGTTTTCAGTAAGATATTGTAGTCTGGAAATGTATAGGATACAATAATGACGTATTTGATTATTTTTTAGACTTATAACGCTCGAAATTATTTCATAGACATATCGACTTGATTAAATATACAATCGATTTTGCAAATCCATTCGTTCTGATTAATGCGACTTACTCCTTAAACCCTCGTAAAACCAATGACGTCTCAACGTTCCCACCTAATTAAATATTAACGTAAATCTAAACAGCCCTGTCAACTAATTAAGTGAATTTTGTCGCCTCCCAGACCCTTGGACTAAGGGTCCTTAATGTCTAGCTCAGTTGAGAGTCAGTGAGGCAAATTAACTGAAGTTTGTGACGTAAAGGGTCTGCTAAGAGATGGCGCTGTTGAAAAATATTTTTATATAGTTATCTTTTATAGATGGCGTTGTTATGAAAATTTTATACTTTTGTGATTTGGTGGGGTCAAGTACTGGCCAGGCACTTTATTATGAAATTAACTTACATATTTCTCCAAGGGATATTGAACTCAATATCAATAATCAATTCATCTTGTGGTTTAGGCGTGAAAGCTTATATTAATAACGATAGTTAAAAAAAAACGATAAAATAAAATATAATAATAACAGTATTATAATTCAATATAAAAGCGACTTTAAGTAATTACCCATTGATATTAGAGGACAAACTCCGAAGAACTTCAAAGACACAATTAAAGGGAAAGTTTGCACAAACGTTCATAATTAGACTTATAATTTTAAAGTACATATTGATGACAAAAACGACGCTGAATAATTAAATTTCTCCAAGTAGACATTATTGTTTGAATTGATAAATTACTTTAAATACTTTTTGTGAAATAATCAATAGATATAATTGTACAATTAATTACACAAACATAAATGGACATAAGAATTATTAATCTTAGTGTAACGTCGAGGTAATATTAATTAATAAATTGACAGCCCCGTGGCGCAGTCGGCTAGTCACCAGCTTCGAAACGAGAGGCCGCGGGTTCGATCCCCGCACCGAGACAAAGCTTTGTCTGATCCACAAATATTTCTTTCGGGTCTGGGTGTATGTGAGACCAAAAAGTCTCTCGTAGTTTCTGATACCCACGACACACGACTTGTATCAAAGTGTGGGATCAGAACTACATATGTATATGACTGTTGGGTGTATTTATTTATTTATTAAATTGTAAGGTAAAAGTTCCGGAACGAAGATAAACGTAGCAAAATTATTTTTTAAGGAGTGGTCTTTTGTAATACAATACTCTCTGATCCTTTACCTGATTTAGTAATCTCTCTTATACGTATGGTGAAATGTGCGATTGCAGCCAAATATAAGTTAAGTTTAATCTTAAATACACATATGTATGTACTAGTTTTAAGGTATTTTATTAATATTAATTCTGTATACAAGAGTGGCATGTTCGTTAAGCGAATAAACTCATTAATAAATAGAAGAAAAAAAGGGTAGAAGTTAATATAATTGATTATAATATATACTAACGTGATGTGTAACAAGAACAAGGAGATTATATTATTCGCTACTATTCGTGTTGTGTGCGTACTTTGCCTTTTACATACAGCTCTAGCTTATGTTTACAATGTCAAACTTATATTTAGTTGTCAATTTGCTTGAGTCTGCGTTTGGTTATCGTACAGTATATAATTGTTTAGTATTACATAGTATATTATATATATAAAGAAGAATAAATCAAATCAAAATAGCACGCATTACTTCTAACTTTATTACTTTCTCTGAATTGAAATGAGAAATTTTATAAGTAATGCAATTTCGAGTACCTACTAACTGAATTGTTAAAGGCATTTTATACGTAAAATATTTTAATAAGTGCTAATATATTTTAGTCCATTAAGGGTTCTGATGTGCAGTGAAAATTTAAAAACTAATAATGTCATTTTGTTAATGTACTTAAAAAATTGCGTTGAAAACTTCAATTGAACACTTGAAATTTCATTCCATTTAATGTGAAAGTAAAATGAGGGATCAGATGATAATGTGCATTGGGATTGTAATTATCTTTCATCAATTGATACATTTATGCTGGTATTAACCTCGAATATAACACATTTCTTTTGAGCATTTGCGTTTTTCTAAATTCTGTTCGCTAGCTAGCCTATTGCCACTTTACAGCATATTTTTAAATTTCGTGTTTGTAGGGAGAATTATTCTAACGTAAACCTTTAAAACACTTCAATCCGTAAACTAGGAAATCAGTAACCTGCTAATTAAAACCGGGACGAGTCTCAAAAAAGCATATTGTTGATTTAATTTTATTTTACGATATGCTGGGGCGATTTTTTGCATCGCTTCTTCTTCATTAACACATTTCCAAGCGGTAGTTGATGACTCAAAAGATCTTGTGAAATACTACATAAATAACGATATTTCAATTAAATGTGACTCACAAAAGTATTTGAAACCCGCAAGATTCCACCGCGAGCCCAACGAGGTAATCGTTGATCCCAAAACAATTGCCAACACAAAAATTTGCGTTGACTTTTTGCCATCTCAACTGTGCAGGCACTCAGAGTTGGAATTAAGCGGCGCTCGGTTACCGCTGTCACAGGCAGGGAGCGGGTGAAAAATCCCTCGGGATCCTCTCCGATGTGACGTCGAACGTGGTGGATGTTTGTTTGAGTAAGTGGCGGGTTTGTGGGATGTTAACGCGCCTACACTTGGAAAGATTGGCAATTTTTTGTAGATTACATGGTTTTGTTGCGGATAGAGCAGAGGTTCCCAAACTTTTTTGTTTCATAGACCACTTTCAACATTTTGATGGATCCGGTTGACCCCCTGCAACTATATTAATAGTAAAAAAAAGTACAAGACTCCTTGTGCTGATGATTATGCAAGTTTTTACAAGTAACCATCGCTGAGCTTCTTAAAATATTATCTGCCTATATTGATAGAAGAAGTCAAGCCAACATTTTAGTTCGAAACCAAATTAATTTTCATGGACCCCATTTTTTGTCACGCCCAACGTAGATCCCCCTCGAGTCTCCCGTGGACCCTTGGGGGTTCACCTGAATCACTTTGGGAATTACTGGAATAGAGTGACTAGAATGTAGAACTTAGCTGTTTAGTTTTTGTTACTGGCTGTTACCAGCATTTTTTCTTTTTGAAAGCGATTTTCAAACTAAGATTATGTCATGTGTCGCAGATACGTTTACAAACACTTATTTCACATACATAAATAGTGACAATTTGGTTGTGTATAATTAAAATAAGGACTATTATTACTTAACATCACATACATACATACATACATAACCTCACGCCTATATTCCCCGAAGGGGTAGGCAGAGATGCATTTCTGCACCCACATTTCGCCAGGTATGTATCAGTCCCACGTAATAGGGGGCAAGCCTATTGCCGTTTTTCGGGCACAATTCCAGACTCCGTGCTGCTACTGAGAATTTCCTAATGAAAAAACCCAATAACACTTTGCCCGACCCGGGAATCGAACCCAGGACCTCTAGCTCGCACAGCACATACCTGTGCCGCGAGACCACGAGGCAGTCTTAACTTACTTAACATCAATTTGTTTTATATCCATACTTGAAAATAAAATTGTATCCTGTTCAATAACTACCGACATAAAATATGCGAACATTAAATAGAGATAAAAATTGGCCAAGACACTTCTCGTAATAACTGAAATTATGACTTAAAATCTATTCAAATCCCAACAGATTGCCACCGTTTACACCTTACTGTTTTACTTAAAAATCACTTCACCACTAAAAAAAAAAACTGTTCCACTGAATATCAAATGCGGCATTAACACCTTCGCTCCAAGACACCAAACCTTATTAACGCTGGTTTAAACCCTTTGTATTACAATCCTGTGTAACTTTAATCTAAGCGTAGAAAATTCACTTCTCTTCATAACTGTGGAAGACGAAGGGAGGGGTAGGGAGGGGAAGGGCGGGGAAGGACGGCGCGTGTACGAGGATTAAAACTGCATAATCCGCGCGCTCGGTTTAACGGATTACGTTTCGACTACACACAAGCATCAACATCGTTGAGGCGGGCTATACGATTGGATGTTAGAATAGCTGGATGTGGCTTCTTTTGAAGATTGTTACCAAAGCCTTATTTAGTATGCATACGTCATAAAGCATTGACTACATTAAACAGATAAGGCAATATAACATCTCTTGATAGTAAATTAAGTCATCATAATCATCATCATCAGCCCATATACGTCCCACTGCTGAGCACGGGCCTCCTCTACAACTGAGAGGGTTTAGGCCTTAGTCCACCACGCTGGCCTAGTGCGGGTTGGCGGACTACACACCTAAGAAATTCCTAAGAACTCTTAGGTGTGCAGGTTTCATTACGATGTTTTCCTTCACCGTTAAAGTACGTGATAATTCATTGTAAATTTACGGTTTGTAAATTAAGTGCAGACCAAATAATTGATTGAAAAAAAACTGGGTCATCCCGGACGACTAAATTGTGTTGGCTTGTTCGTTACTGCATAACACTAGATGATTCTGGACCGCATACATAGGCAGCCCACTATCTGGGCAAAAACGAATCACTCCGGTTCCGCCCCGGAATAGTGCGTTTTTGATGTCTTTACAGCGTCACAATATTGTAAATCATGCAAAATATGGTGTTTCTCGTAAGCGTCATCCTTTTCTGCGCAATTTACATTAATCGTTTAGTTTAAGTGTTAAAGACATTACTAAATAAATTAACAAGGATAAATAATGATATTTGACAGCCCCGTGGCGCAGAGGGCTAGACACCAGCTTGCGAAACGAGAGGCCGCGGGTTCGATCCCCGCACCGAGACAAATATTTGTGTGATCCATAAATATTTGTTTCGGGTCTGGGTGTTTGTGAGACCGAAATTCTCTCGTAGTCTCTGATACCCACGACACAGGACTTGTATCCTATTGTGGGGTCAGAACTATGTATGTGACTGTTGGGTGTATTTATTTATTTATATAATTAATAACTTGTTATAAATATTGAAATTGGATTGTTTTGTTGTCTGTCACCTGTGCATTCTACTTCGATCATTTCAAACAAAAATGAAGGGAAATTTATAAAAGTTTTAATATTACACGCAACGCGAATTAATAAGAAGCGGCCGTGTCAAACATATAATAGTCTTATCGTAGGTTCGGTACGCTCGGCATGCTGACATTTCCTTTCTAGTCTTTTTAAATTGTTCTGTGGTTTGACGCGTCGTAGATTTTAATTAAAATTCAAACGAATTTTTGCAGCCACATAAGCCAATTAATACAAATAGCAATTTTATAACTTCTAAACATTTGCCATTAGAACACAATTACCGGTGACCGCGTTGCAGCGCCGCATAGTGTGCGGACCGACCTCAACCCTCCGGTCTCTTCACAGCGCTCTAACTCCGCGCATCCACGTCAAGTACCCAAGTCTGTTCGCCTATAGATTTATTAAATTTCAGACACTTACTCTCGGCTTTGTTGCTCCAACTCGCCCGGTTTATGTTCTGGTAATAAACTAACTTTTCAACATAAAACATGCTTTATACAACAAGCTTCGAGTCAGACATAAAAGAGTCTACGCAACTCAAACTAGAGCCGCCGGCACGCTCGGGGGCGCCCGTCTGCGCCACTTTAAATAATTTTACTACGCAGACACTTAGACTGGCAGATTCACTGCACCACACGCGACAGCACTCGGCTGTACGCGCCGGTGACACAGCGCCACACAGAGCGCTCGTCTACTGCACCACACGCGACAGCACTCGGCTGTACGCGCCACATAGAGCGCTCGTCTACTGCACCACACGCGACAGCACTCGGCTGTACGCGCCGGTGACACAGCGCCACACAGAGCACTCGTCTACTGCACCACACGCGACAGCACTCGGCTGTACGCGCCGGTGACACAGCGCCACACAGAGCGCTCGTCTACTGCACCACACGCGACAGCACTCGGCTGTACGCGCCACATAGAGCGCTCGTCTACTGCACCACACGCGACAGCACTCGGCTGTACGCGCCGGTGACACAGCGCCACACAGAGCACTCGTCTACTGCACCACACGCGACAGCACTCGGCTGTACGCGCCGGTGACACAGCGCCACACAGAGCGCTCGTCTACTGCACCACACGCGACAACACTCGGCTGTACGCGCCGGTGACACAGCGCCATACAGAGCGCTCGTCTACTGCACCACACGCGACAGCACTCGGCTGTACGCGCCGGTGACACAGCGCCACACAGAGCACTCGTCTACTGCACCACACGCGACAGCACTCGGCTGTACGCGCCGGTGACACAGCGCCACACAGAGCGCTCGTCTACTGCACCACACGCGACAGCACTCGGCTGTACGCGCCGGTGACACAGCGCCACACAGAGCGCTCGTCTACTGCACCACACGCGACAGCCCTCGGCTGTACGCGCCGGTGACACAGCGCCACACAGAGCGCTCGTCTACTGCACCACACGCGACAGCACTCGGCTGTACGCGCCGGTGACACAGCGCCACACAGAGCGCTCGTCTACTGCACCACACGCGACAGCACTCAGCTGTACATCAATTTGATCAAGTCACTCGTCTACTGCAGTTTATGCGACTATTCTCGATGACAAAGCTTCACTGCACCGCAGATTTAATCTAGCAACAAGAGTCTAAATCGTCACCGTCCAATAAAGCTCTGTTGCAGCCCAGTAATGGGCCGCTGGGCCATTTTCGCGGAAATTGCCTCTATCTCGACTAGTCCACTTACATACATTACCGCGCGATCGATACAGGTCAACAGTTGACCCAGTGCCGGCTTGCATACGTAATCGCCGGGCTTGCTTTATTTTACTTAAAATATGGAGAGATCATAGCCGAGCTCGAGATGTTATTTGCTGACCGAGTTAGGAGCTACTTGTGATGCTCGTACCGCAAGGAGGTGAATAAAAATGAGCTTCATGTCGAGCGATTTTCGTTCTGGTGATAGGAGTCAAGTATTGTGTACTATATGCTTGTTGGGTCGTAGTTTTACGTTCGACGGAAATAAACAGATTTTATATCTACGAGTTCTCTTGTGTTTCCTACTTTATATTCGGACAACACGTGATTCTTTGCGCCGTACGAAAAGTATTTGTTTATTGTATTTCTATAAACATTTTTATTAGTATTTTTCGTATTGTGTTATAAGAATTTGCTGCAACGTCAATTCTCATCAGGTTATTCTAAAAAATAAGTAATTGACTGCCTCGTGGTCTCGCGGCACAAGTATGTGCCGAGCGATCTAATGGTCCCGGGTTTGGCAGTGTTATTGGATTGGATTAGGAAAGTCAGGAATTGTGTCCGAAAAACGGCAATAGGCTCTATTACGCGGGTGACTGTCTGGCAAATGTAGGTGCAGAAATGCACCTCTGCCTACCACTTGTGGGAACATAGACGTGAGGTTATGTATATGTATGTATATAGTACATTATGTTATTTGAAAAATGAATAACTTATACCTAATAAAATTAGCGAGTAGCCATTTAAATCCTGTTATAAAAAAATATCAAGTAATGATATTTTTTTTATCAAGTAATGGACTGCCTTGTGGTCTCGCGGTACAAGTATGTGCTGTGCGATCTAGAGGTCCTGGGTTCGATACCCGGGTCGGGCAAAGTGTTATTGGGTTTTTCAATTAGGAAATTCTCGGTAACAGAACGGAGTCTGGAAATGTGTCCGAAAACCGGCAATAGGCTCGCCACCTATTACGTGGGACTGATACATACTTGGCGAAATGTGAGTGCAGAAATGCACTTCTGCCTACCCCTTCGGGGAATACAGGCGTGAGGTTATGTATGTATGTATCAAGTAATGTTCAAAAGGTACATTTAATCTAATATTCATTTGAAGCTGAAATGTCACAATGTTATTATCAAAGGATTTACGGTAATTCTATATGATGTAACACAAACGACGGCTGTTTTGTAGCGTGACGCGTAAAATAAATTATCTGTTAGTATGTATTCAGTACAATACATCTAAAAAAACTTAATTTAGTAAAATGAAATTATCAATAAACATATTTTCATGTTATGTAGTACTAAACCATTCAACACTACATGCCTTTACAATTTACAAAATTAGATTTACAACAAACGTAATTCGTTTCACGCCTACTTATCAAAAGAAATCTGCTTAAAAAATTTACAGACACATGTACAAAGTTTGTCACGCTCGCCGTGACACGCGCGGAGCGTTGGCGTGACGCGGTCGGCGGCGCGGCGCAGATTCCATTGTAGCACGTACGCGGGACATTGTTGAATGGGTTATGACGTGACAATTGTATTATAGCGTGCTGTGTTACTCAGTTTTAGATTGCATTGTGTGTCAATTTATATTGGCTTCATAAAAAAACTCTATAGGAGTGCGTTATGGCGTAGTTGGTTAGTCGTGTATTATTGAGGTGTGCGTTTTTTGTAGCCATGTGCTACCATAACAATGAAATATACAGAGTATAAGAATTTTTATAGTGTTATACAGGGTTATTGGTTAAGTCGACTTATATCCGTTAAGGGCGTGTAGTTTACATCGTTTTGGACTGATTTGACTATGAGATACCCTATCCTACATCTTACCGTTTTTGAGATATTTAAATTTAATTGTTTTTTTCCAAAAAACTTCCGATTTTCGGCTATCAGCTTAGATATTTTGAAATTTGTAAGTCTTATTATTACTATTATTTTATTTTTACATGTAAACTAAGATGCTTTATGACATCAATAACCAAAATTGTACATAAAATGAATGAATAAGTCGCTGTAAACGATTAAAACTTAAAAACATTAACAAACGTTTTGAAAGTTTATTTTTCTCGAAAGGATATCAAAAAATATTATTATGACACCTGCTTTGCAGATGTGCTTAAAAATATCTACGTTTCATAAGCTATCCAACAAGGTAACAATTCACGGTTTTATTAATATTTTGTAGAAAAAACTTAGTTTAATAGGCTATAGGGGAGGCAAAAATAAACTAAATAAAATAATTGATGAGTCATGTCATGTCATCAGCCCAAATACGTCCCACTGCTGGGCACGGGCCTCCTCTACAACTGAGAGGGTTTAGGCCTTAGTCCACCACGCTGGCCTAGTGCGGGTTGGCGGACTACACACCTAAGAAATTCCTAAGAACTTTTAGGTGTGCAGGTTTTATCACGATGTTTTCCTTCACCGTTAAAGCAAGTGATAATTCATTGTGAATACACACATAACTTCGAAAAGTCAGAGGTGTGTGCCTGGGGTTTGAACCTGCGACCGCCGAAATTCTCGACCGCGCGCCTAAACCTCGAGGCCATCACTGCTTTTTTAATTGATGAGTACAAAGTACTAAATTTATTAAACTTTCCAGATATTTTGTTACATCTTAGTATAAAATTTATGTTAATTAGAAAACATATATAACCTCACACCCGTATTCCCCGTAGAGGTAGGCAAGACACTGTTCTGCTACATTATATTTCCTTGTGGAAAAACCCAATAACATTTTACCCGATAGGAATCGAACCCGGGACATATAGATCGCACAGCACATACTTGAGCAGCGACACCTTGAGGCAGTTTATTAAACTTGACAAGTTATAGAGAAAAGGAAGATTCATTAGAACAACAAAAACTAATTACATTCTACTGTCGAGGTGCTAAGATCTTGAAAAAGAATAACAAAAATCCTTGATTGCATGTCCTGTATTAAAAGTGTAATGAAAATAAATAACTTTTCGTATAAATTAAAGTTAGTTACTTGCTCGGTTAACTCAAAGCCAAAGTTTTGTATAAACTTCTTGACATAAGACTTGTATAATCAGAACATCTAGGAATGAATATAAAGCGAAGCGAGTATGGGAGTGAGTGAACTTATAACAAGACTTCCTTCCGTGTTATCGCTAGCGTTTATAATACTCAGTTTACAATAGTTCAAGGAAATTGCATCCGATGCTTTTATCAGATATTTACATGCTCGGATGTATTATACATTTTTTTTTACGGTAAATGTGATTGAAATGTTATGGCAAAAATGAAAAACACCAGTCGACATAATTATGTTGGCCTGTTGAATATTAGATACAAGGATTCCAATACACGTTATTTACATGGTTGAATGACTCTTAATATCCCTTTTTGCTCCTTAAATTTACATCCGTGCAGATACAATTATCCGATCCCCAATCCACTTAGTAATTTTTATTTATTTGTTTTATTTTTATTTATTTAACACAATTACTAACGTATAGGAGTAAAAAAGTATACCTACAATGATTATTGTTTACCTATGCAATCAATTATTGTCCCACGAGTAACATTCTAACATGGTCCCCTCACTAGGCAAGCCTGTATCTATATTGTTTCAAAACAACAAGCCATCGCATTATTTAAAAAAAAAACTCAACAACAATTAAGCTACGAATCCGTTTACACTAAAAATAATTTATTCCAATAACCAAACATTCAATTTAAATGTAAAATTTAGAGCCAATATGCAAGCGCTCTTCATGCGGCCCAAGCGCTCAGTGCTAACTGACACTTGAAACCGTTAACTATCAGCCTGAACTGTCAGTCACCGGCGCTGTTGAGCTTTTAACATTAATTGAGCTTGCGACGCGACGTGCTCAATTGCAGGGAGCTTTTTTTAGAACTTCACGCTGACGGGTTGACGTTACAGCTCACAGAAAAGGGCCTATTGTGACTGCATGATTATGATGTCAAAATTACGTAGACTTTATTTATGCCGTTGCTATAAAGACAGTTTAGTAATATCCATTTTTACAAAGAGCTAATTGGTTGTTCACATGGTTTGCTATATAATTTTTACACCACAATATTGACTTGATAAAAGTGCTTCAGTGGATATTTTTAGGAGTTTCGTAGTTTCAGAGGCAGCCTGTGTACATTCGTCAAAGAATAGGCTAGAAAAAATGTGCTGACAAGAGAACGACTGCCCTAATAGTTTTTCGACAGTTATGTCTAACAAAACTATTAAATTTTAAATACATTGTTCCTCCTTTGACATCCAAACCAAATATAGTGAACGCAAAATTAGACTGCCTCGTGGTCTCGCGGTACAAGTATGTGCCGAGCGATCTAGAGGTCCTGGGTTCGATTCCCGGGTCGGGCAAAGTGTTATTGGGTTTTTCCATTAGGAAATTCTCAGTAGCAGCACGGAGTCTGGAATTGTGCCCGAAAAACGGCAATAGGCTCGCCCCCTATTACGTGGGACTGATACATACCTGGCGAAATGTGGGTGCAGAAATGCATCTCTGCCTACCCCTTCGGGGAATACAGGCGTGAGTTTATGTATGTATGTATGTAAAATTAGTGACTCCGACTCACAACTAAAAGTTACAACATGAGCAAAACACAAAAACATTGCTTTGGTTTAATGGACCGAATGTAACCTGTCAACGACACAGACTGTTGCATAAAAGTCTAAGTTGGAGTCTACCCGCAAACGGAAACACGTCAAACAGTTATTTCGGGAAAGTCCGTATTGAACGGCCACATGAAGTTGTGACGTCCTGTCTCGCCGCGATGACGTGTGCAATTGTTTCCCCTCTTTTATTTAGTAAATGTTGGCAGATTATTTGATCGAACCGAAAGTTTGGTATTGTTGAGTTTTGTTTGCCGTCTGAGTTGTTGACATGGCCAGTTTCCTGTTTGGAAATTAGAAAAACGAAATGAAATTGTTTGTATCTAAAAAAATAAAATATATAGGAGAAAAGAAAATGTAAAGGAGAGATAGACGTTTTGACATTATATAAACACACACCCTTATATTCCAGAAGCGATAAGCCGAAATAAATTAACAGACACATATTATCGACTGTGTTAATAAGTCTCATTTAAAAGTCGTGTTACTAATAGGGTAACCCAACCCGAACTTGACACCTTTCAATCGCACCTCACAGGTAAAATAAGCATTCAAACTCAGCAATTTTAAACAAGGATATTAATAAAGAAGCCGTCGTATATCAAGCAGGAGCGAGCCCGACTAGTCCCGTATCATGCTCGGACATCATACGAGGCGCAATCTTCGTGAAAAATCACCCTCTCGGCGAAATCGTCGCTCGAAGTGGCGATTTGTCGACTTTTTTGTCGCGCCGTGTCGCGTCGCGAGAGGGAACCGAGTGCCGCCATAAATTACACCAAATGGCTGCCAGGGTGTGGGGAATTTGCTATTTGAAATGTTTGAGGAGCTGTAGTGGATATGGAGCTGTTTTATGGAATGGCGAATTTGTAGTTACAAATCGTTCGGGGTGTGAGAACGGTCGGACTAGGTGGTAAGACGTAAAAGATGGTGGAAACTCGATTAAATTAATTATAGTTAGGCTGTACAGTGTATGTATAGTTAAATAGCTTAGTGTATTTGTAAACGGCTGATATCATTTCTTTTAGATAAGTAAAACCCAAACCCAAAAAAATATACAAGTATTGATTTATTCAGGTTCGAACCCACAAACCTCAAGGCACCTCACCTAAAACCAAATCAACGCTCAAACGACAGCATCTGATAGAAAACATAAAGCGGTCTACTGTCTATAAATTGGTGCATTAAATTAATCCATTTCGACACGTCGAAATCCCACGGGATAAACCCGGAACCGGAACGGAAAAGCTTGATCTTACACTTACATTCCAGGAACAACGAAGAAACCTTCCAACAGACTTGTAAAAATTAATATCGAGAGATGAAAAATAGGGTACCGTATTGCGCGTCGAAGTGAAAGCGTCTGTTTAAAAATAGAAAATCATAAGAGTGTGTTACAAGTATGCAAGGGCTATGTCGAGTCTCACAGTTCACAAAGCAAATCTTTCCGTGTAAACGCGCCCTTACAGGTCAGCGATCAAACATAAATTCTCTCGATCCAAGTTCAAGTTGTATGATACGAGTAATCAGCGCGAAAACGCACGTCAGGGATCGTAAATTATGTTTTGCTACACCCTGTATATTATGCAAATGAGTAAAGGGTTAAGCGCTAGTATGTTTTAAGTTTCAAGTAGTTGTTAAGTTTACTGTGTACTTGCCTTAGCTGGGCTAACTTATGGGACCGAGTTGCACGGCAACATAAATTGTGTTTGGCGACATCTAGCGGATTATCGGAGTACTATTAACGGGGTAATTACGTGTTAAATCCTGAGTCGCGTTAAAGTTTTCTTGCAAGTACTTGAAAAAGTTGAATGATATTTCTCCGCTGCGGTTTCGTCAATTGCTTCACGGTTGGTACGCTGCAATTTTACTACAAGTCTGCTTGGATTATTTTCTCATAAACAAGACGTGTTTAAAGCACTAACTTTGCTTTAGAACGCTTTAAAAGCCATTTTTCGGCTGTGACTATTTTTCCTCTTTAAGCTAAGCGCACCTGAAACATCGTCTAAAACTGCATTCAATAAATGCCGCTTGCAGGAGTTTCAAAAGCGCTCATTTCTCGGCGTTTTTATGAAACATAAAGGTACTCTGTCATTTTTACTGAAAAAGTTAAAGTTTTTATGTTTATTATTCGTCATAATTTGTTCATAGCACGATTTATTTAGACCACACTTCAATATTTAATCCTATACAATATTCGAAGTAACTAACAAAGAAAAAAATGTCTGATGGCAACCCGCTTTAGATTTCTCTGCAAGATCTATTCGAATTTACAGGAGGCCCGTGCCTAGTATTAGAAACGTGTAGACTGACACAGTATATTCATCGTGTAGTATCTTATCGGACTTATTTTACAGCCTCGGTGACCCAGTTGGAGACTAGGCTTTGATACAAGTATTGATGACACACAAAAATCTAAATGTTTGACTCAAAAAGCCTCCCGTAGTTTTTCCTCACCACAACACTAGCATCTTGGTTAATTAATCTAAAATATATAAAGTGGAGAATAACATACATTTATACACTCACGCCTAAATCTCTAAGAGGGTTGGTAGAGGGGCATCTTTGCACCTATGTTTCGCCAATTGTTTTCTTCTATTTCTTCTTCCTCGTCCCCTCACTGTTGAGGATTACGATCACGCAGGCTCATTTTCCACTGGGTGCGGCGTGCAGCGAGACCTTAATAAATAAATAAATACACCCAACAGCCACATACATAGTTCTGACCCCACATTAAGATACGAGTCTTGTCTCGTGGGTAACAGAAACTACGAGAGACTTTTCGCTGTCACAAACACCCAGGCCCGAAACAAATATTTGTGGATCACACAAATATTTGTCTCGGTGCGGGGATCGAACCCGCGGCCTTTCGTTTCGCAAGCTGGTATCTAGCCAACAGTGACAAGGGGTTTGCAAAATTAATGCAGTCTAAATTCCGTCGCGTATCGATTATGCTAGCAGCACAAAGCAGATTAATGAAGACTAAATTATCCATTTCGAAGGACGATGAATCAGATCCGCAAACAAATAGTTTAATAGTTTAAAACTATCAGGTAAATTAATATCCACGCTCGGTCGCACGTCGAAGACTAGAGGACCGGAGCCACCTGGGATTAACTATCTCCGGAATCTACCCTCCGACGATTAAATTAATACCTCATTTGGGATTTGCTATAGTTCTGGTGATTTTCATTCTCTCAGTTATTAGTATTAAGTAGCGGATATTGAAGATTAATTTGGAGTGGTTTTTTTTATATGTTGTAAGGTATTTTTGGGGTTTCGGATCCACCTAAGTAAATAAGTACAATTTGGCATGGTGCGTCAAGTGTTACGCATACCTGATCTTTATATCTCCACTACTACAAAGATAATTAATCCAACACACTTTTTAACCCTCATTTTTCATACCATCAAATGCTATTTAAAAAAGTTTTCAAAATATACAGCAGAAAGTTCAAGGTAGATTCAGCCCAGTTATGCTGAAGCAAAAATTAACAACGGCGTTTATACCACATACATACCTCACGCCTGGATTCCCCGAAGGGGTAGGCAGAGGTGATATCAGTCAGTGATATGTAAAATATCAAATTCTAGATTTTTATTTACTAGATCTTTTTAACTTACCCGTAAAAAGCAGTAAGCAACCTACATGAGATTAGAACAAAAAGCTAGCAAAAGTGAAATATACACCTATGTGGTGTACGAAGGTGTATACAAGATACGAGCCTAACAACCAATTAAATTACTCATGACATGACAACAACATCCCAAATCTTACGACATAAATTCATTCCCAAAACTATTACTCTCTCTGGTATTGATGGGGTCCTTAAAACGTTGTTATTTATTTATTTATTTTTATTTTATTATCTTTGGGAAACTTACAATACAATTTCTCTTAAAAGACTAAATTTTAAAATAAATACATAGATCAAATCAGTTTCCACTTATAACATAGAACTTACATGCAACGCCAACCTTAAAAGCAACTAATTAACATTTACATATAATTTAAAGGAAGATTAATTTGCAATTTTTTTGATATTACTAATGTTTGTTTTGGAGGCAAATAATAATAATAATCATCATCATCATCAGCCCAAATACATCCCACTGCTGGGCACGGACCCCCTCTACAACTGAGAGGGTTTAGGCTTTAGTCCACCACGCTGGCCCAGTGCGGGTTGGCCAAAAATAATAAATAAATAAATAATACAATTACTACGTTTATCAGAGGAAACTTTTTTATCATTTCTCTACTTGTATTTGATATATGGAGGCTAACAGTCGTCAAATTCTTTCAAATCTTATCCTATTTTGAACATACTAGTACGTGTGTAGGGTTTTACTTGCATCTATAACTGAACTACTAATTTTACGTGCATACACTTACGCCTGAATCTTCTCTGGGGTAGGCCGAGGTGTATTTTCGCCTATATTTAGCCATCTGTGTTACTAAATTTCATGTTTTATATAGGGTGACTAGGTCTATAGCCAATTTTGAGCTGATTTCAAGACACCAGCTACTGAAAATTTCCAAACAGAAAATCCCAAACCTGAACTTGAGATTCGAACTCTCGATTTATAAGTCGAATTTTGAGCCACGGCAAGATATCTTTTATTATACCACAATATTCGTTTGAAACAATAAAAAAGTTTATACATACATACATACCTCACGCCTGTATTCCCCGAAGGGGTAGGCAGAGGTGATATCAGTCAGTGATATGTAAAATATCAAATTCTAGATTTTTATTTACTAGATCTTTTTAACTTACCCGTAAAAAGCAGTAAGCAACCTCTTACATGAGACTAGAACAAAAAGCTAGTAAAAGTAAAATATACACCTATGTGGTGTACATAGGTGTATACAAGATACGAGCGTAACACCCAATTAAATTACTCATGACATGACAACAACATCCCAAATCTTACGACATAAATTCATTCCCAAAACTATTACTCTCTCTGGTATTGATGGGGTCCTTAAAACGTTGTTATTTATTTATTTATTTTTATTTTATTATCTTTGGGAAACTTACAATACAATTTCTCTTAAAAGACTAAATTTTAAAATAAATACATAGATCAAATCAGTTTCCACTTATAACATAGAACTTACATGCAACGCCAACCTTAAAAGCAACTAATTAACATTTACATATAATTTAAAGGAAGATTAATTTGCAATTTTTTTGATATTACTAATGTTTGTTTTGGAGGCAAATAATAATAATAATCATCATCATCATCAGCCCAAATACATCCCACTGCTGGGCACGGACCCCCTCTACAACTGAGAGGGTTTAGGCTTTAGTCCACCACGCTGGCCCAGTGCGGGTTGGCCAAAAATAATAAATAAATAAATAATACAATTACTACGTTTATCAGAGGAAACTTTTTTATCATTTCTCTACTTGTATTTGATATATGGAGGCTAACAGTCGTCAAATTCTTTCAAATCTTATCCTATTTTGAACATACTAGTACGTGTGTAGGGTTTTACTTGCATCTATAACTGAACTACTAATTTTACGTGCATACACTTACGCCTGAATCTTCTCTGGGGTAGGCCGAGGTGTATTTTCGCCTATATTTAGCCATCTGTGTTACTAAATTTCATGTTTTATATAGGGTGACTAGGTCTATAGCCAATTTTGAGCTGATTTCAAGACACCAGCTACTGAAAATTTCCAAACAGAAAATCCCAAACCTGAACTTGAGATTCGAACTCTCGATTTATAAGTCGAATTTTGAGCCACGGCAAGATATCTTTTATTATACCACAATATTCGTTTGAAACAATAAAAAAGTTTATACATACATACATAACCTCACGCCTATAATCCCCGAAGGGGTAGGCAGAGGTGCATTTCTGCACCCACATTTCGCCAGGTATGTATCAGTCCCACGTAATAGGGGGTGAGCCTATTGCCGTTTTTCGGGCACATTTCCAGACTCCGTGCTGTTACTGAGAATTTCCTAATAGAAAAACCCAATAACACTTTGCCCGACCCGGGAATCGAACCCAGGACCTCTAGATCGCACGGCACATACTTGTACCGCGAGACCACGAGACAGTCATATCTTTTATTATACCACAATATTCGTTTGAAACAATAAAAAAGTTTATCAGTTGCTGGATTCAACTTCTCGTTTGAACCGAAACTTTTAATTCGCCGGCGATCTGCAAACAGACCTGTTGGTATTTCAATTGTGTTTACAAACACTTTCCATTGTATTGTTTTGGATACCAGTTCTACACACAATGAAAGTAGAAGTGTATTCCTTCACCTACGTTGCACTAGCTAACTTAAAGACCCTCGGGGCGAATATATTGTAATTTTTTAAGGTGTTTAGGCACATTCTCAAACTCCATGATGATATTGAGAATTTTCTCATCGAACAGCCTAATCGAGTTGACTACACCGGATCAGACTTAAGCTGAAAAAGAGATCATTGTCGTTATTGCGTCTCTGTTATGTTATGTTATAAATTTACATACATACATACATAAACTCACGCCTGTATTCCCCGAAGGGGTAGGTAGAGGTGCATTTCTGCACTCACATTTCGCCAGGTATGTAGCTGTCCCACGTAATAGGGGGCGAGCTTATTGCCGTTTTTCGGGCACATTTCCAGACTCCGAGCTGTTACTGAGAATTTCCTAATGGAAAAACCCAATAACACTTTGCCCGACCCGGGAGTCGAACCCAGGACCTATAGATCGCACGGCACATACTTGTACCGCGAGACCACTTTTCTGCTCCATTAACTGGTTTATTATGTAACTTTAACATTCATAAATACCTAGTATCCTGAAGTAGTATTGAAAGAACGTCAAGGCTCAATATGTGACTTAATATTACTTATCATCATCAGTCCTTATACGTCACACTGCTGGGCACGGGCCTCCTCTACCATTGAGAGGGTTTAGGCCTTAGTTTACCACGCTGGCCTAGTGCGGGTTGGTGGACTACACGCCTAAGAATATCCTCAGAACTTTTTTAAATGTGACTGTGCAAGTTTCCTCACCATGTTTTCCTTCACCGGTAAAGTGATAATTCATTGCGAATACACACATAACTAAAAATTACTACTCCATGAAAATTTCAAAGACTGAATAAAAACAAAACTTCACGATGTATTTTCGTAAATAAATACTAATTCGATCAAATTTATGCATTCTGCACTTAAAATTAGCTACAGCTCGCAATTTAGATTTGCTTTTTATGAATCCAAATGCTATTTTAATTACATACTTTGCTCGGAGCGCCTTGCTTCCCGCTTTCTTTTTAATTCTGCATTCATCGACGACATTAATACTAACCTTTTCATAAATGTAAAATTTATAATTTAGTTTGATTCCTCGTTTTATACTGACACGGCAAAGTGACTGTACTCGCATTCGTAAATACATCGCAGTCAAAATTTACTGGCAAGAAACAAGAAATTATCTCAGAATGATTGACATAATATATATGCCAGCATCTTTATTGGATATACAAGGTATAAGCAGATCGTGATCGAAACTTAAAACCGAAAATAAGTACGATGGTAACTAACACGTTAACGCAAAAAAATAATTAGGATAATGGAATAATCTTATCACATGGTTGTTCCGCACTTAGTGGCGAATATAAATCGTTTTTTTTTTTATTGTTGAATGATTTTATTAATATAATGTAATTAATTACTTTTACTATACTTTATTGTACATTTATACTATTGTTTTTAAGTTTTTATTTTATTTTTTTATTGCCTGTACGTCAACCTAGCGTCATTGAAAATCAGCGCTGCAACTCCGTGCAAGCGGAATTGCAGCATGTAGCTGAATGAGGGGACCATTGTTGGCTGTGTGAATTATAGTTACTAATTGTATTTTTTATTTTTTTGTATTCTCGTGCACTGGCCAACAATAAAATCTTTTTCTTTCTTTCACATAATTTTATCGGTTCTCGATAAGTCTGTAAACTTTGGATGAAATCTGACCGTTTGAAGGTCAAAATCAAGTCCAAAGTAATCGGTTACAAAGCGAAGTGAAGCTAATAAAAAGCGTGTAAAAAATATAACAAAGTGACTTTTTTAACCTTCATAAGTAGGTATTACATGTCCCAGTTTTCGATCACGATCTGTTTATACCCTTTATAAAAGCCTAAGGTATAAATTTATGTTAATGTTTTAAATAAATAAATACACCCAACAGTCACATACATAGTTCTGATCCCACACTAAGATACAAGTCTTGTGTCGTGGGTATCTGAAACTATGAGAAACTTTTCGGTCTCACATACACCCAGACCCGAAACAAATATTTGTGGATCACACAACCATTTGTGTCGGTGCGGGGATCGAACCCGCGGCCTCTCATTTCGCAAGCTGGTCTGAGCCACGGGACTGTATTATAGATTACAATATTACAGTTGTAAACAGACGGCAGACCGCGATCGAAAACTAAGACGGGTAATAGTTATGTCGTTAGGAAAAGGTCAATTTGTTTTATTTCTTTTTTGGGATTTTTTATCGTCAATGTGTCTGAAATCACCGTCAATGTTACCTGTCTTAGATGTCGATTACGGCCTGTTTACACGGTATAAACAGGTTGATAAAAGCAGTGATGGCCTCGAGGTTTAGGTACGCGGTCGTGAATTTCGGCGGTCGCAGGTTCAAACCCCAGGCACACACCTCTGACTTTTCGAAGTTATGTGTGTATTCACAATGAATTATCACTTGCTTTAACGGTGAAGGAAAACATCGTGATAAAACCTGCACACCTAAAAGTTCTTAGGAATTTCTTAGGTGTGTAGTCCGCCAACCCGCACTAGGCCAGCGTGGTGGACTAAGGCCTAAACCCTCTCAGTTGTAGAGGAGGCCCGTGCCCAGCAATGGGACGTATTTGGGCTGATGACGAAACAGGTTGATCCCGAAATGTAGCAAACTTGATTGGATCACCGTGGCGGGTTTTACACTTTAGGAACATTATTCGGACAAATAAGACTTTTAATATTTTGTGATACTTCTGACACATAACTTGGTATCTAAAAATGATAATAGGCCTTATGTGCATATGTGACTCTTGAGTTTCATAGTAGGTGTATACAAGAATGTTGTGAAATGAAATGAAATAATATTGATTGAATCCATAAACTGTCAAATACATCACTTAGATTCAGTCGTTTCGAAATTTTAGTGTACCACCCTGATCGGAAGGCAGTCATCACTAGAGAAGAACAGGCGAGAAAGTCTAGACAATTTTTTCCGAATTAGAGCTGCTCATTAATACAATCTCAAACTATTGTATTGAATTGAATATGAGAAATATCCTTCACATAACCACGCCTATATCCTTTAAGGGCTGAGCAGAAGTACATCTATGCTCACACTTTACAATACTTGTCATTGACTTCCACGTCACGCCTCAATATTGAAACCCCTGAGCCAGAAATCGAACTCGAAACCTCTAGATCCCACCTAACACATATTAAACGAAGGATACACAAAGTATGGTACAATAGTTTCTTTGAAAGAAAATATTTCACAAGTCACTAAAGTTGCGAAAGTCTAGCAGCCATTGTTAATGTAAAATATAATGTACTGTAATATATACGAGTATGTATAACCGTAATGTGATTAATACGAGTTGTTGGGAGTTGGCACCGCGACTTGCAAGTTGAGCCGTGACGATGTGTGTCGAGTCGGCGTGGATCAATTGATAAACATATAATATACGTATTTTAAGTGCTCCGTGCTTATATAGTTAGATTATAAATAAATAAATACACCCAACCGTCACAGACATAGTTCTGACCCCACACTAAGATACAAGTCCTGGTTGTATCAGAAACTACGAGAGACTTTACGGTCTTACGAACAACCAGTCGTGATAGCCTCGACGGTCGCGGATTCAAACTCCAGGCACACACCGAATGACTTTTCGAAGTTATTTCACAATGAATTATCGCGTACTTTAATGGTGAAGAAAAACATCGTGATGAAACCTGCACACCTAAACGTTCTTAGGAATTTCTTGGGTGGGTAGTCCGCCAACCCGCACTAGGCCGGCGCGGTGGAGTAAGGCCTCAACCTTCTCAGAAGTAGGGGAGGCCAGTGCCCAGCAGTGGGACGTATATTATGGGCTGATGACGACGAACAACCAGACCCGAAAAAAACTTTGTGGGTCACACAAACATTTATGTCGGTGCGGGGATCGAACCCGCGGCCTCTCGTTTCACAAGCTGGTATCTACCTAACTGCGTTACGGGGCTGTCACGCAAAGTGAATGCAGATTTTAGTTTTGTGCCACAAAATGTCTTCTTTCCAGAACAGAGGTATTTTTTTAACGCATCCCATCAACCAGTTTATGAACCGTGGCGATTTTTTCAATTTCTGCACAAACTCCGTACCGAGAGTAAAATTAAAAACCGGTTTTAGAATGCTTAAACAATGCACTTTCCTGCGGCGTCCCCGTTGCCCAATTTCAAAATTTTGGGACGTCCATTCAGAACGCTTTTGAAATGCCTCACATTTTCCGCACAATAGTTTTTTTTTCTAATGTTCCAAAAAGTTGCGTTGCTCTACCCACATTACGAGTGAACGAGTGATTATATACGTAGTGGCCTAGTTTTTCATTTCCATACGCACACTTACGGTTGTAGCCTTGAATGGGTAGGCAGAAACCCGTTGCTGCAACCACTTTTCGCCAATTATATATCAAGTCGAAAGTAATAGAAGGCAAACCTATTGGCATTTTTAAGGGTGCATTTTCAGACTCCGTGCCGGTAGTGAATTTTTCCCTATGAATTTTTTCCCGACCTGGGAATCGAAGTCGGACCTCGACATCAAGACTACAAGTATTTTTTTTATTTACAATTCCGATTTGCTTGTAGCTCGATATTCATGTCCGTCTGGACATCAATCACTGTACTTAAGGTAAAAAACCCGTAATAGCGATCCTCGCCAGATCTTCAGTCTCCGGGATCAGCCTGATTAAATAACAAATCTGTCGGCAGAATTGTGTTGACACAAAAGATAGTCATCACTTGCTATCAGCCGCTATAAAGGACAAAAAAGTGGAGGGGGTTTGCCCCTCCGTACATCTTTATTGATATAGATGCCCTTAATAATCGAAAATCTCCCTTATACGTAATAGGACCACCCGTGCATCCACAACCACGGGGCTCAATCACAAAAAAATAACAAATTACATTCAATCTATCATTCCATGTTTTTTCTTAAAGAGGAAATTCCTCCCCCACCCCGCGCCATTACCGCACCCCCGCGATAATGGTGGAAGGATCCTGTGACGTCATGTCTCCGAGTATTCCTGACAGCTCATATATTTGTGTGCTTAGGATATTTATTCGGTAAATGAGGGTAGAATCACAGTTTATATGATCGCGAGTGTTCGAATTGGATTATGGTTTAAAGAATATTTTTAGTTCATCATATACTAAAACGTACCAAAGAAAATATGTTGTTTTTAATAAAATAGTTTTACGATGATCTGCTTCGTTGCTTCTGAAGTAAAAGTGATCAACATTTGATTGTGTGGTCCAACGTTCGATTCCCGGCAAAGTGTTATTGTGATATGAAACTTTATAAGCATGACGTCAGTATAGAAATACACCTTTGCTTAGCTCTATGGGAATAGACGGTTGTGAAGGAGCCTTAACAAACATTTTCTGTCTTTTTCCCTTCAGCTACGCCTAGAATGGACCCCATTTCACTGGTAAATACCTACTTAAAGCGCCAATCAATTTCAAGCCATCCATAAAGAGGACGTTGATTTTTATAAAAGCCAATATTTCAAATAACTTTTTACTGCAAATTATATTTTATGAAAAATCGATTTTAATTCGATGCACCATTAATGTTATGACGCAACGTCCGCATATCATCGGTTACGTGAAACGGAACGTTATGCTAGCTATTAATTCCGATGTAAATTTATTACTAGGTATTAGTGTAAAAATATTACTTTCGTCGTCCTGTTGATAAATTGTTTTAACGTCGCGCGGATACTGCGGGCGAAGATTAATGAATAATTACTAAATATTTGTTCATTTTTTAATATACGAAACGACGTCCCGTTTTACGTAATATCGATGAATTATGATTTATGAATATTAATGTTTTGGTAGGGAAATTTACGTTCCGTTTTACACAATATTAGTATTTATGTCAAAGTTACGAATAAACATTTCGATATATTTATTAATTTGTCCTAGAAAATTTGCACGTCATTTTTTTAAAGGTACAAAAGATATTATCATTAATATAGAATTATTAATAATGAACTGCCTAAACACACAGTTCACTTAACAACCACTATACAGGGCCTCGAGGTTTAGGCACGCGGTCCAGTATCTCTACGGTCGCGGGTTCAAACCCCAGGCACACACCTCTGACTTTTCCAAGTTATGTGTGTATTCACAATGAATTATCACGTACTTTAACGGTGAAGGAAAACATCGTGATGAAACCTGCGCCTAAAAGTTCTTAGGAATTTCTTAGGTGTGTAGTCCGCCAACCCGCACTAGGCCAGCGTGGTGCACTAAGGCCTAAACCCTCTCAGTTGTAGAGGAGGCCCGTGCCCAGCAGTGGGACGTATATGGGCTGATAATGAATTGAATAATGAATATGTATACAAAGCATTTTCCAAAGTAAACATAAACCTTAAACAAGAAAACTTAGCAGCCAGTATTAATAGCGAGACCTATGGTTTTGACAAACCACGTTCCATTCCACGCATTGTCGCATAGCGCGATGCCGCAGCGCGTCGTGCAGAAACGGAACGTCCGTGATTAATTCCGCTGGCAAATTTGAAATATAGACATTTCAAAGTTGCGTTTCGTAAGCTGTGTACTCATGAATTTTGCGAGCTGAGCCGGGCCGCGCTTAGGTCTGTTTAGATTTAGTGGTGGGAGCGAATTTGTCGATGGCTGACACGTCGTAAAAAAATAATATTCTCTTTATTCTTTTCGAAGATTACGGCTGCAAAAACAGTAGCGGTAATGGTGATAATTGTCTCTCAATGAAGATGTGAAACTGCGAATTTTTTTCTCACATAAACTTTGCTTTAATCTACAATGGCATAAGCAGATAGCTCCTTAAAATTTATTGGTACGTAAAAGAGTGCGAGGCTATTGCTTTTAACTAAACATTTTCAAAGTAGTGATGGCCTCGAGGCTTAGGCATGCGATGGAGAATCACGACGATCGCAGGTTCAAATTCCAGGCACACACCTCTGACTTTTCGAAGTTATGTGTGTATTCACAATGAATTATCACTTACTTAAATGTTGAAGGAAACATCGTGATGAAACCTGCATACCTAAAAGTTCTTAGGATTTTTTTAGTTGTGTAGTCCTCCAACCCGGACTAGGCTAGCGTGGTGGACTAAGGCCTAAAACCCTCTCAGTGGTAGAGGAGGCCCGTGCCCAGCAGTGGGACGTACATATATGGGCTTATGATGAATGATTTGATTTGACATTTTCACCCTCTGCATTGACATTGATTGTCCCGACGAAAAATCACAACAACCAAACACTTTTCACTGCCCGGGATTCGTGCAAAGGCCTTCTGAATCACTGGCGATTCCGATGTAATTTTATCAATATTTTCTTATAAAAATTCGTTTCCTAACTCATCGACAACCCGGCTCTTCCCTACGGAGATTAATGTAAGTCTGCATGAATGCCAAACGCTGTTTGCGTACCAATTAGGGAGCGGACCCACGGACAAACAGACGAGCAAACACGTCGCGACCTTGACGTCATATCGTATTTGTCACACACGGGTATGGACGATGGAAAACATAAACAAAATGTATAGCAATGTTTATACTGATTTAAATAGTGCAGAAAAAAAAATTTTTCTTTTTGGACAGCTCGGCAAATACAGTGTACGTTTAATATACAGGTTGACCCATTACGACGACCTATTTTGCCTTTTCTACCCTTTGTAAGAAGGTTGCTTTATAGGTGAATATGAATACCCTACTACCTAACCCGATATATCGGCGATGTTATGTGACAACGTATATACATTTTCACATAAATTTACAGTATAAATACACATGAAATAATAAGCGGAGATGACAGCCCCGTGGCGCAGTCGGCTAGACACCAGCTTGCGAAACGAGTTCGATCGCCGCACCGTGACAAATGTTTTAGTGATCCACAAACATTTGTTTCGGGTCTGGGTGTTTGTGAGACCGAAAAGTCTCTCGTAGTTTCTGATACCCACAACTCGTATCTTAATGTGGGGTCAGGATTATGTATGTGACTGTTGGGTGTATTTATTTATTTTCTTATTCCTTAAAATGCTGTTTCGCCAGCTAAGCTTTAAGTTCAATAAATAAGTTGACATTAACTTATTATATTTCTAGATTTCATGTCGGTATGAAGGAAAAAGTAACGATTTTGTTCAAAAACAGAACACAAAAAAGTTGTGAATACTTAAGAGGTACTTAAGTTATAAAAACACTAAATAGGCACTAAATACATAAAGAAACATTGAGTAGCATTATTAAAACGTAGTTAAAGTTGTACAAACGTTATTTTTCCGACGCCGCGGCACAAAGTGAAGTAATTCTCTGAAAGCAAACACAACTCAGCGTTCGTTGGAAATGAAGGGGCGGCGAGTCGCGAGTTTCTCGGTATACTGTAATCAGCTTATGTGAGCGGGAATAATTACAGTTTTTTGTGTTTTAAAACATCGTTATTGTGTGTAAAGTAATAGGCACGGGTCTCTTCTACAACTGAGAGAGTTTAGGCCTTAGTGCACCACGCTGGCCTAGTGCGGGTAGGCGGACTACACACCAAAATTCCTAAAAACTTTCAGTTGTGCAAGTTTCCTCACGATGTTTTCCTTTTTCGTTAAAGTATTAATTCACTGTGAATACACACATAACTTCGAAAAGACAGAGGTGTGTGACTGGGGTTTGAACTCGCGACAGGCGAGATTGTCGACCGCGCGCCTAAACCTCGAGGCCATTACTACGTAATATAAGTAATAGATTTAATTTGACAATACATTATTACATGACAAAAAGACTACTGTTGCGTGGCGATGTAATGAGAACATACATACATAAACTCACGCCTGTATTCCCCGAAGGGGTAGGCAGAGATGCATTTCTCCACCCACATTTCGCCAGGTATGTACCTATCAGTCCCACGTAATAGGGGGCGAGCCTATTGCCGTTTTTCGGACACAATTCCAGACTCCGTGCTGCTACTGAGAATTTCCTAATGGAAAAACCCAATAACACTTTGCCCGACCCGGGAATCGAACCCAGGACCTCTAGATTGCTCGGCACATACTTGTATCGCGAGACCACGAGACAGTCGATGTAATGAGAAATAAAAGTAATTTGATTTGATAGTGATGTTTCATGTCTGTATTAAACAAAACAGAAACAAGGACAGAATATACCCTAAAAAGTATTGAACTAAGGTGATTTTCGGCGCTTCATCGGAAAGCTGAGTAATTAAGGGACATTTGATTCATATTTTTTATTGTCCGTCGTTTGCAGCAGTGTGTCCGCCCAAGGCCGTGGTTCTTGAAGTTTTTGCTGGCGGTCCCCGGCTCGCAGTAAGTGGCGATACGTGTCAGCGTCCCACTAAAGCGATAAAAAAAATTATTGCCCATTGAAAGTGTATTTAGGGTCACTAATGGCCGGCTCGTTTTTTATTCACACTCTTAGAATCTTTTATAGAGGTGAGCGACCGTCTACTTTAATGACAAGTTCATATTTTTACATATTTTTTGTATAACACTTGATAGTCATCGTCATCAGCCCAAATACGTCCCACTGCTAGGCACGGGCCTCCTCTACAACTGAGAGGGTTTAGGCCTTAGTCCATCACGCTGGCCTAGTGCGGGTTGTCGGACTACACACCTAAGAAATTCCTAAGAACTTTTTAGGTGTGCAGGTTTTATCACGATGTTTTCCTTCACCGTTAAAGCAAGTGATTTGTGAATACGCACATAGCTTCAAAAAGTCAGAGGTGTGCGCCTGGGGTTTGAACCTGCGCCCGTCGAAATTCTCGACCTCGAGGCCATCACTGCTTTTTTCAAGTGATCATACTGTCACGTAATATTAAGCACAATGTATTTTACTGTGCGGAAGTGAACGGTGAAGTCGGTCGAGGACGGCCCAGGTGCACCTATAAAGAGCAGATAGGTAATTTATTGAAAAAGGGCAATATAAAGAGTCCTCGAAACCGACGTGCATGCATGAAGAGGATAATGTCAGTGGAGGAAGCGAAAGTGGTGTGTTTGGACCGTGGCATTTGGCGCTCTATAGTCTCTGCCTACCCTAACGGAAGACAGGCGTGAGTTTATGTATGTATGTATGTATGTACTGTAATTGAAATTTAGATTAATAACTACCTCACTGTCGTCCTGGGTCTTAAAGCGTTGCATATAGAAGCAACTGACGGGCAGAGGGTATGGACGGACAAGAGATGAGGGTCTTTCGATATTGATGCTCTGGTTGGACAGAATCGGGCTTACTATCTAACACTCACAACTTCGTCGTGTTATAAAAAAAACAACCCGCGGCACTCCGGGAGTGGCGGCAGAAGTGAAAACTTCAACTTAATGTTGAATGTTGTGCATTTTTTAATATTTTGGAATGGTTAGGGAATAATTTTGCACGAATCGCTTTATTTATCAGCATAAAAGTACTATCATTTACGTGGTAAAATACAATATGTATTGCGCTATCGTACACAAGCATGACAATTTATATTACATAACGCGTCTTACGCATTTTCGATCAGGGTCACGTAATCAGACGCGAGTTTAACAATTTTTTACCCATCCCAAAAAAGGCTCAGCGCCGCTAAAGAAGTTTTCACTTTAAAAAACATTACAGTACCCCTCCTAAGTCCAGTAATTAAACATTTTCTCTACAAACCACAACTATGTACTCAACATGAATATCAAACATCAGCTTAGAAAACCCGGCTAAATCTAGAAATGGCTGTGCAAATCGCAAATAAAATCCAAACACAGCATTACATTCAGTGCAAACCAAACAGAATGTTTATCTATTTTGTTGAAATTTCAGCGCGCGGTGTAACGCTTGGATAAATTCAACTCTGACTGCGGTAATTACGCGAAATACCTGCGATTTGTTGGTATGTCCAATTAATTTCTAAATAGTGTTTTATATCAAAAAGCTGGCGTGCGGTTTGATTGCCTTGTTTGTTTATGTTTCGTGTTGTTGGTGTCGTGATTGAGTGTCCGATGGAGTGCTCCGTAACATTGGTTATCGCATAAAATACTAATTTATTTCTAAGTGATGACAAAACAGGTATGATTATTATAGATGAGTCATTTATTGCTTTTGTCTGAAAGATAAGATCAGAAATGAAGCCATCCGTCAGAGAACCAAAGTTATCGACATAGCCCAAAGGATTAGCAAGCTGAAGTGGCAGTGGTTGGATGAGGAGGGCCGAAGACCGAGCCCAGTAGCGTGCCATAGGAGAGGCCTATGTCCACCAGTGGACGTAAGAAAGGCTGCTGATGATGATGATGATGATGATTGCTTTATTAAACGTATCCTTCGTGGATTTTTGTGGATGTGCTTTCTATGCTGAAATAGTTCCCAGTTGGTGACGCGGCACAAGTACATGACACGCGGTCTGAAAGACCGGTGTTTGATACCCGAGTCGGGTAATGTCATTGGCTTTTCGATAAGTTCTTGATAGCTTAAAAACACAAACAACTCTAGAGAGTTTAGGCCTTAGTCCACAACGCTAGCCTATTGCGGGTTGGCGGACTACATACCTAAGAAATATCTAAGAACTTTTAGGTGTGCAGGTTTTATCACGATATATTCCTTCGCCGTTAAAGTACGTGATAATTCTTTGTGAATACACACATAACTTCGAAAAGTCAGAGGTGTGTGCCCGGAGTTTGAACCTGTGACCGTCGAGATTCTCGATCGCGTGCTTAAACCTCGAAGCTATCACCACTTAAAAGAAGTGACACCAAACAACTCTACACCACATTAGGGGAAACCCATCAAATGTAAATCATAACTTGGATAATAATATTGAACGGTACAACGAGTGCCAAAAACCCCGGCAACTTCGCGTATTAACCGACCAATTTATGTAGCGGTTAAACTCTTAATGTGGCGTATAATGTGCTTGTGGGCGGACGTTTCCGCTAATGCCCGACTAAGTTTTCTTAGAACTGTTTTGTTGTTCCGATTTTTCTTGAAATAAAAGTTATTTGTAATGTTATCTCCGTCTAGAAGAAGTGATAAATAGTCATTTTATTATAACGAAGAAATGTCTCTGTGTTTGCTGCTTCTTACATAGCTTTGGTTTCAATCAATTTCTATTCACGATACATAGAAATTATATAAAATGGATATATTGGACAAAAACTTGAATTTTTATATTATTAAAAAAACAGCTGAAGAGACGTGGGTTCAGAAATATACCTCTGCCTTCCACCTTGAGTTTCATCATCATATATGTACTTCTCACTGCTGGACACGAGCCTCCTTTACAGCCGAGAGGGGTTAGTCCTTAGTCCACCACGCTGGCCTAGTGCGGGTTGGCAGTCACTTTGAGTACACAGGCGAAAATATACATTAACATTCCTACATAGTTTAAAACAGCATACACAACGGTTCTAAAAAGCCATTCGTCTAAGCATCCATCCAGATTGCTTAACCATACTCAAGTCGATTTAGCCGCGAGGCTAATACGTTGCTTACAGAAAGTGGAGCGCTAACTAGTTATGCGGTTATCACGCGGGCCTCACACGCTAATGAACAAACTTCTCTAATAAAAACTTGTCAACAAAAAGGTCTATGTTTATCTAACGCTATGAAAGCTGGAATGTACACGAAACAAATATTTGTAGATCACACAAACATTTGTCGCGGTGCGGGGATTGAACCCGCGGCCTCTCGTTTCACAAGATGGTGTCTAGCCAAGTGCGCCACGGGGCTAGCCAATTTTGTTACAAGTTTGATGTGTGTAGTCTTAATGTCGACTTCAGATGACATATGACCCACGACTGGACACAGGCTTTCTCTTAGAAGTACATACATAGTCCACTATACTGGCATAGTGTGGGTTAAGGATTTTCACATACTTGAAAAAATCTTTGAAAATTTTCAAAGTTTTCTCATGATATTTTCTTTCGTCGTTTAAGTGTATATTAATTTATTAAGATTTTTTATAAATGAAAACTTTAGCGGCGCTGTGCATTTTTTTGGGATGAGTAAATAATGTTGAACTCGCGTCAGATCACGTGACCCTGATCGAAAAAGCGTAAGACGCATTATGTAATATAAATTGTCATGTTTGTGTACGATAGCGCAATAAATATTGTATTTTACCACGTAAATGATAGTACTTTTATACTGATAAATAAAGCAATTCGTGCGAAATTATTCCCTAACCATTCCAAAATATTCAAAAATGCACCACGTTAATGTTGAAGTTTTCACAAGTGTTTTTTTTTATAAATGAAACCGATATACTACTGTAACAAAATGTAGAGATGTGTACTCGTATGTGTGTGTAAACCATCTTTACGTAGTTTAATGGAAAATGCGATACTGTTGCGCAGTTTTCACGGTCATGCTAATAATTATCCCGTGGGAGCTTCCGTTTTCCCAGGAAATGGTTACGTCCTTAATCATAATATTAAGTAAATGAAATCTGATGTATTTCGGTAATATTAAGATATCCTCTCTTTAAGCTTGATTTAAGAAATAGTGGCTATAATAGTATTATTTGCATCATCTGAAAGATGTAGCAAAATTTTAAAACAGATACATACGTCACGCCTGTATTCCCCGAGGTGCATTACTGTTGCCGTTTTTCGGGTACAATACCAGACTCCATGCTGCTACTAAGGAATAATAAAAACCCAATAACACTGCCTGACCCGGGAATCGAACCCGGGACCTCGTGATTGCACCTTCTTTTACCGCGAGACCGGACCGTCATTTTTTTTAAAAGTCATTTGCAAATTAAATCTATACTAATATATAGGTAAAAAAGCTGAAGATTTTGTTTGGAGGCGCTAATATCAGGAACTAGGTACCTACTGGTTCCAATTGAAAGATATAACTGTGTAGGGTAGTCCATATTTCAAGAAAGACTATAGGCTGAATAACATCACACTAGGACAAATAGGAAAATTACCTTTTAAAAATTTCAATAAACAAAGTTGCAGACAATAGCTATCATTGATTTGTACATATTTTTACGTGCCTTTATGACTATTGAGGTAGGTAGTGCATTTTATCACGGTTTCCCAGCTATTATCAAGTGTCACATAATAGGTGACCAAACCATTTCTGCTTTCTAGGCATATCTCTGTTTTTATTCTGTGTCTCTGTATCATGACTATGTCCTGTTGCTAAGAATTTTACAATAAATAATATGCCACATTAAGAAATCGAATCAGTACTTCTTAATAAATGCCATTTATTACTGCGAGCCTCATGAGTAAGCATTTTATAATGTAAGGAAATTAAACGAAATATATTTAATACTAGCTGACCCGGCAAACGTTGTTTTGCCATATATATAAAATTCTCGTGTCGCGGTGTTTTTTGGCAAACTCCTCCGAAACGGCTCGACTGATTTTTATGAAATATTGTGTGTATATTGTAGGTAGGTCTGAGAATCGGTCAACATTTAAGGGTTTAACATTGAGGGATATGCTTTTTTTTCTATTGACTTTATTTTCTTTATTTTTTATGATTCAGCATTGATAAATTATTATAATCATAAATTTTCACCCTTCTACGATCAACCTCTATCTTATACTGACCATTTTAATTTGATTTTTTTTTATTAAAATGTAAATAAATGATAATAGCACTGAAAAATTATAATGATACGTATAACAGTCATTGCTTTGATCGATATACAAATTAAACAAAAAAATATGGTCAAAATTGTATAGAGTGAGATATACATATACATCTATCTAATACATAAAATTCTTGTGTCACAGTTCGAAACAGCCTCCGAAACGGCTCGATCGATTTTGATGAAATTTTATATGTATATTCAGTAAGTCTGAGAATAGGTTATCTATTTTTTATACCCCTAGGGTGGTCCAACCCGAAAAGTTTTTTATTTATTTTGTGGACATTTTTTGTTTTTATTTTTTTATGATTCAGCATTGAAAAATACATATAACTCCAAATTTTCACCCTTCTACGAACAACACCTGTTTTGTAATCGCAATTTTTATATTTTTATAGCTTTTGCCCGCGAATCCGTCCGCGTAGACTTCAGGGTTGGGCGCAGAAAGATAATAAGTGAATCTATAAATCGTCCCTCAAGTGCCCAAAATGGCACTTACTGAATTTAAAAAAAGGTCAAATCAATTCAAATGGTTGAGGCGTAAAAGTAAAACTCTGACAGTTATTTTCGTATTTGTAATAATATGTTTATCCCAATGGGAACATTACATTTTCCCGGGATAAAACATAGCCTATGTTACTTCACAGGGTCTCATTTATGGTCATACCAAAATTTTTGTTTTTGCGTGAAAGCGTAACAAACATCCCTACATTCACATTTATATAATAGTAAGGATAACCATTCCCACCTATGTTACTTCGGTGGGTCCCACCTATCTGCATACTAAAAGTCATTCAAATCTTTTTTCAATAATTTTTCAATTCTTTTATCCTCCGTATTTTTTTTTAATAAGAAGAATCCTATGTCCTTTTTTATATCTATGTGTACAAACTATGTGTACAAATTTACATGATAATCGGTTAAGTAGTTTTGGCGTGAAAACGTAACAAACAAAACATTAACATTTATAATAGCTGACCCGGAAAACTTCGTATCCCCTAACAGTCATTGAATGTTACATATTTACATATTACCTGAATTTTTTTTTTGATTGTATGGAAATAAATATTAAGTTCAGCACTTTATTGAGATAAAAATACAGAAATAAATAAGTACAAAAATTAAATGTATCCATCGCGTGTCCGCAAGTCATGATTAAATTAAACATGTACATATTGTGCAGCATGGGATACAGTCGGTTTCAATTCTCTTCATTGAAGCACCAGCGTGGTGGACTGAAGCCTAAACCCTCTCAGTTGCAGAGAAGGCCTATGCTAAGCAGTGGGACGTACATATATGGGCGTATATACCTTGTGATATACATTTTTAATATATTTTTTAATTGTCTAAAAGATCACAAACATCTTTTGTTAATCGTCATTGCGAAGGCATGACGAATCGGGAACTGAATTCGTTTGAACTCAATGGTCATACCCGTTAGGATCAATGAAATCTTAGATCAATCTAATTGATGAATTCTCAAGCACCAATTCATCTCTAAGTTGTCTTTTCAGTATCGTCACGTGAATAACATTACTCAACAGTTTTCTTAACACCAAGCGCATTCCATTGCATAGTTGTGGGTGTTTTAGATTTCAAAGCGTGATGACTACCGAACCTGCCTTCGTTTGTAAATCAGGTACAACCAAGGAGTTTAAAAATACATTTCTGAACGCACGCATAAATATTTGACAACCAATAAATATGTCAATCCCTTTTTATTACTGACATTATTCTACATTTTTAAAATCTAAAATACGCAATTATTCGAATATTCTGGATATATGTTGTCGATTCAAAACCTTTATTTAAATACGTTCTTTAATTTGAGGGGACCCTTAACCATATTGACGGGATAAACATAAAATGTTTGACAGAATATTAGGTAGAACAGTTTATATGAGAAAATTAAATTGTTGTTTTTACCATATTCCTCGCAATTTTCTTAACTTTTTCTTTCATAAGATCCTTCTCCTAACGATAGCGAACACAACAAAAAAAGAATTAGCGAAATCGGTCCAGGCGTTGTTGAGTTATGCGCTTACCAACACATTTTGCGATTCATTTTTATATATAAGATTACAGCGGCAATAAAACGAGAAACGAAACTGTTTTGTGCGAATAAATTGTTTTTAGAACAATAAACAGCAAATGGGTGTTTTAAACATCACACTCAAACAATACTTGTTTATTTTCATCACATAAAAAGTTTATCTTCACCTTTTGAGTATTATTTTGTTAATTAGAAATTTGGCACTTTGAAAGACCTCTTTATGGCGCGCCTTTGTCTCTCGCCTTTGCAAATATTATTAAACAACAGTTTATAAATACAATATTTCGGCTTTGTAAATGGCGACCTTTTTCTTAAATTAGACAGCTTCGTGACGCAGTTAGGCACCAGCTTGTGAAACAAGAGGCCGTGGGTTCGATCTCCGCACCGAGGCGAATGTTGGTGTGATCCACAAATATTTGTTTCGATTCTGAGTGTTTGTGAGACCGAAAAGTGTCTCGTAGTTTCAGATAGGTACACACGACACAATACTGGTCCCTTAGTGTGGGGTCAGAACTACATACGTATGTGACTGTTGGAATTTAGGTGCATTAATTTATTTATCAATTTGTTTTATCACAAAAACCTTTGATTGTTTTAGTTTCGACGTAACTTTTTGATTTTCCGATACTTAACTTACCCAGGAAAACATTCCCGTTAACTGCCAAGAATGCAGATAGAATCGAATAAAATACGAGAAATATTTTAATTTAACGGGAAAGCAACGGCAAAATACATTTAATTTTAAATTACATTTCCATCCAATACAAGTGGAGAGTAACTCAGCGCCGAGCCGTCATTTCGTTATTAAAAAACAAGATGAAATAATCTAGCAATTTGTTCTCAAACAGGGGAATGATTAAAGCGCTCCGCGGGAACAATTAAAAACGTCATCTAGTCTAAACGTTGTAATTTGCTAAAGAACGAATTAACAAAACTTGTGGAATCGCATCTCGTGTAATTGGAACTAGGTGAGGCGACGGCGCTCCACTTTGTCGATGCCATTCGTTTTATGCTATACATTTGTCAGCGTTCGCGACACTTGCATTTACCATGATTTTGAGCGGGAAGAAATTGGTGTCAGTCCAACGTTAAATCAAATCAAATCAAATTATCTTTATTCAAATAGACTTTTACAAGTTATTTTGAATCGTCAATTTTACACTTCTTAATTTTTTAAACTATTGCCGCTTCAAAACGTGTTATAACGTTATCATCATCAGCTTAACGTCCCACTGCTGGGCACGGGCCTCCTCTACAACTGAGAGGGTTTAGGCCTTAGTCCACCCCGCTGGCCTAGTGCTGATTGGCGGACTACTCACCTAAGAAATTCCTAAGAACTTTTTTTAAGCGTGCAGATTTCATCACGATGTTTTCCTTCACCGTTAAAGTAAACTATAATTCAATGTGAATACACACATAACTTTGAAAAGTCAGGTGTGCCTGGTGTTTGAACCCGCGACCGTCGAGATTCTCGACCGCATGCCTAAGCCTCGAGGCCATCATGACTTCACGACTACACTACACCACACAGTTATTCAATCGGAATTCACTTGCTCCGATACTTTTCGGGTGTTTTTGTTTTTTTATATAAAGTGATCGTTGATTCTGAATACATAAAAAACTAGCTAACTCGCGAAGTGCTGCGTTAGTCCGGCGACTTTTATTCAACGTGCGATAAAGATATGTTCAGTTCAATTCGCGGATTGGAATAGTGTAATTGGATAGTTCTCAGTGGCAGATTGTATTAAGACGCCACAAAAACACCTGGCTTGTTCCCTATTGCGTTGAATTTACAATACACCTAAAAAATCAGTGGCAGTACTTCCATAGAAGCCCAAAAGCTCGCCTTGCCTTACAAAATTCTGAATAATAATTTAAACTTTAAAAATTTATTTAACAAAAGCGATTTGACATATACATGAGAATATCCTGACCCCACAATAAACGATTACAAACTAGTAATTACCCAATTAACGTGTAACGCTATTGGGCTTCTGTGGAAGTAATGCAAAAAATGGCTCGTTTTGTTCACCTCTGCTTAACCCTTGACACTAGGACTTACAAACGTGAGTTCCACTTTCAAAAACATGATTATTTTTATTCCAGCGCATTGAAGGATAGATGCAGTGTTGCCACTTCATCATACCAGTTAAACAAACTTTCCGAAGGCCCTAGTCAAACAAACGAACAATCTTGTATTACTAGAATAATCCATAAGCCCCGACAAAGTTGTAAACCCGGCAACCCTTTGTAGATGTAAAAAGTTAAAATAAACAGCCCGCGGCGGCTAAACAAAATGTATTACGGTTGTAATTTGCAAAAGGTCGCTGTATAAAGATATTAGACTGCGTAATCTGTTATCCGACCGCACCTCCGTCTCTTTGTTATTCAATTTGGGTACGAAGGTGACGTGTGTTGATAGTTATCGTAACATATATATGGACAAAAGTAGTCATGGCCTCGGGGTTTAGGCGCAAGGACGAGAATCTCGACAGTTACGGGTTCTAAAAGTTTTCGATGTTTTCTTTACCGTTAAATTAAGTGATAATAATTCATTGTGAATACATAAATAACATCGAAAAGTCAGAGGTGTGCGCCTGGGGCTTGAACCCGCAATCGTGGTAATTCTCGACCACGTGCTTAAACCTCGACGCCATCACGACTTAAATACATAAAAAAATACAGTATTTTATTATTATTGTGTGGTTTTATGAAACCACGATGCAAGTGAAACTTTTTTTGGTTTACCCTTACCCTGATCGAAAATGCGTAAGACGCATTATGTAATATAAATTGTCATGTTTGTGTACGATAGAGCAATAAATATCTTTAGCGTCTTATAGAAATGAAAACAGACAGCCCCGTGGCGCAGTTGGCTAGACACCAGCTTGCGAAACGAGAGGCCGTGGGTTCGATCCCCGCACCGAGATAAATGTTTGTGTGATCCACAAATATTTGTTTTGGGTCTGGGTGTATGTGAGACCGAAAAGTCTCTCGTAGTTTCTGATACCCACAACACAAGACTTGTATCTTAGTGTGGGATCAGAACTATGTATGTGACTGTTGGGTGTATTTATTTATTATTTATCAATTAAATTCAGCACGTACATTTTATACCTATGGTTGTTAGGAAAACTTCAAAAGTTTAGTTATTGTCGCGATTTTTTTTAACGCCTGTGGGTTTGTAATGACTTTAGCCATTACCTGCCTTAGTTTCCGATCACGGTCTGCATACACTCTGTATATGTACTGATATTCACTAAAAAAACTAGATCCAAAAGTTACCACCGACAGGAGTAACGAAGCGGAATCATGACGTCATAAATGTTTGTCTCTGTTTCGATATAAAACAAAACAATAAAATGTAACATTAATTCCGTCCAATTTAACAATCTCTTCAAAGTTGGGGCGTAAAAACTGCTGAGTTCCGATCTCGGCCGACGGAGCCCGAGCGGTGCCGATCGCATAAATTTACAGCCAATTACAGACTTACACGTTTATTGTCAAACTTTCAACCTTAAATATAACTTTTTTATTGCTTTAGTTTTTAAAAGGTTGGATGTCAGAATTATATATAGTTGGAATGTTTGAGGGCGTTTAAAGTTATTGGCGCGGCTATTATGGATGATGTGTCGCTTCTGATAGACGATAGTTTAACTTTTTAATTACATTCTATATTCTATATCGACATATTTATTTATTTAAAACTTTATACACAGAACTGTATATAGGCGGACTTAATGCCTGCGGCATTCTCTAACAGTCTACCTTAGGGCGGTGGAGAGATGCAGCATGGTTGGTGTAAAAAAGAATAACAAAAGAATATATGAAAAAGATACAAACATACATACATATGTACCCATTAAAAAATATATATACATAATTATAATTTGTCAAAAAGTTTTGTTTTTTTATAAGCTACAAATTCCACCAGCAATTCAAGCAGCAGTGATGGCCTCGAGGTTTAGGCGCGCGGTCGAGAATTTCGGCAGTCGCAGGTTCAAACCCCAGGCACACACCTCTGACTTTTCGAAGTTATGTGTGTATTCACAATGAATTATCACTTGCTTTAACGGTGAAGGAAAACATCGTGATAAAACCTGCACACCTAAAAGTTCTTAGGAATTTCTTAGGTGTGTAGTCCGCCAACCCGCACTAGGCCAGCGTGGTGGACTAAGGCCTAAACCCTCTCAGTTGTAGAGGAGGCCCGTGCCCATCAGTGGGACGTATATGGGCTGATGATGATGATGATGACAAATTCCACCCCCGGTCTAAGAATTTTTTGTTTTTAGTCCACCCTAGTCTCACTTCATAATTAATCTGTGTCTAGTAGTGAAATGTTTTAAAACTATCATTGATTAATGATAATTGAATCAAATAGCCAAAGAAACTGGCTTAGTCTATGCATTGCAATTTTATAAAATTTTAAACGTGCAATCTTAACATAGCTTTTCTCGAACAATAGAAATACACTGAATTAAATCGTAAAAATCACCATGTATCATGTGTTTGAGACGAGAATAACAAACATAAAAAAATACAGACGAATTGATAATTTCATCCATTTTTTGAAGTCAGTTAAAAAAGGGGAAATTTACGTTTTTTGCTTCATTTCCATGCCAAAACCAACAACATTACATCACATCAGTGAGCCAGTGGCGCCTATACTGCAATCTATCTTATACGTTATATCTTTATCAACTAAGCACGTTAACAAAACCTTAAAGACAACGCAACAACTAAAAAGATCCCAAATAGCACAAAAAGCAAACTTAAGCTTCACGTAAAAGCTCGCGAAACGACATCCACACTGCACAAAAGATTCCAATATTTCGGTTTCCTTTTTTAGTAAATATACTTAAAGTGCTTCCGAGCTAAAATCTGTGAAATTAGCTTAAACAATTCAAGCGTGGAGGTGCGCGGCGCGGCCCGGCGCGGGCGGGAGCGGATTACGGTGCATTTTTCTCGCAGCGAAATTACCAGTTGTTTCTGTGTAGCTTTGGACTTAAGCGTTAGGAAGAGGACGTGGTGAAGGGCGGAAGCGATTCTTTGAAATTCCAAGTTTAACTTACATAGTGTAAGCTGACTGTGAGAAAGTACATAATTAATACATACATAACCTCACGCCTGTATTCCCCGAAGGGGTAGGCAGAGGTGCATTTCTGCATCCACATTTCGCCAGGTATGTATCAGTCCCACGTAATAGGGGGCGAGCCTATTATCGTGTTTCGGGAACATATCCAGACTCCGTGCTGCAACTGTTGACTACTTAATAGAAAAACCCAATAACACGTTGCTCGACCTGGGAACCCAGGACCTCTAGATCGCACGGCACATATCTGTACCGCGAGACCACGAGGCATCAATATATTAATGCAACACATGACAGACATGTAAAGTTCTAACCTTACGCTAAGGTATAATTTTAGTGTACTATATGATATTTTGAACACAAACATTTATCTTGATGCGGGGAAGGATCCCGCAGCCTTTTGTTCTGCATGCTGGTATGTAGTCAACTAACCTCCATCAACATCAACATCAGCCCATATACGTCCCACTGCTGGGCACGGGCCTCCTCTACAACTGAGAGGGTTTAGGCCTTAGTCCACCACGCTGGCCTAGTGCGGGTTGGCGGACTACACACCTAAGAAATTCCTATGAACTTTTAGGTGTGCAGGTTTTATCACGATGTTTTCCTTCACCGTTAAAGCAAGTGATAATTCATTGTGAATACACACATAACTTCGAAAAGTCAGAGGTGTGTGCCTGGGGTTTGAACCTGCGACCGACGAAATTCTCGACCGCGCACCTAAACCTCGAGGCCATCACTGCTTGCATCAACTAACCTCCATGGCCTTTATAATAGTAATCATCATCAGCCAATATAAGTCCCAATACTGGGCACGGTGCTCTTCTACAACTGAGAGGGGATAGACCTTAGTTATATAGGTCTAGTGCGGGTTGGTGGACTAAACACCTAAGAAAATCCTAAGGATTTTTAGATGTGCAGGTTTCCTCACAATTGTTTTATAGTAATAACCAACTATTATTAATTACATATATAAGTCGTGATGGCCTCGAGGTTTGGGCACGCGGTCGAGAATCTCTACGGTCGCGGGTTCAAACCCCAGGCACACACCTCTGACTTTTCCAAGTTATGTGTGTATTCACAATGAATTATCACGTACTTTAACGGTGAAGGAAAACATCGTGATGAAACCTGCACATCTAAAAAAGTCTTAGGAATTTCTTAGGTGTGTAGTCCGCCAACCCGCACTAGGCCAGCGTGGTGGACTAAGGCCTAAACCCTCTCAATGGTAGAGGAGGCCCGTGCCCAGCAGTGGGACGTATATGGGCTGATAATGATTTTATTAATCACATAGAGACGTAGGTACATATCTCTTTCTCACGCCTGTATATTTATCAATATACTTTTACACCCAAGGATGAGAATAATGTCCAGAACCGATACTATAACCCAAAAAAACTTAGTTCAATCTGATAACTAATAACGCATATCGAACAATTGTGATGTTGTACCAACGTGATAGTCTAAACTTGCAAATTGAATAGTTATATTCTCGCTACTTGCGATGTGTCCTCCGCCTTAGTTTCGTATTAACACAAGTACACACGTGCTTTGTGACGAGATAGTTATATTAGGATTATGCGAGTAAAAGCGGGCTCGCAACACGCGACACTTGCTGCTTTTAATAACAAAAACAGCTGGAAACGGTTGTAGGAAATGTAAAAGTTTAAAACACGAGGCTTTTGAGATTTATTCATAGTTTTTCACATAGCGCAACACGGAACGCTCGTCTTCTGCACAGCTCATCATCTATCATCAGCCCGCTGCAATTGGCTTCATAACTCATTTCGTCATCAGCCCAGATACGTCCCACTGCTGGACATAGGCCTCCTCTACAACTGAGAGAGCTTAGGCCTTAGTCCACAACGCTGGACTGGTGCGGGTTCGCGGACTACATACCTAAGAAATTCCTAAGAACTTTTAGGTGTGCAGGTTTCCTCAAGACATTTTCTTCATCGTTAAACTACGTGATAATTCATTGTAAATACACACATGACTTCAAAAAAGATCCTCGACCACCTGCCTTAACCTCGAGGCCATCACTACTAATGCCGTTCATACAAGAGCAAACAGATTGAGTCAATTTCCAAGTTGGTAAGCCGGTTTAATATTTGACACCAGGTAATAATCAAAAGGTCGGCACAAAGGTCCCAAACGTCCGGTAAACAATGGGATCCGCGCTGGGCTTTAAATAAAGCCCGTTCAGTAGTTAATTGAAGGGGATATTCTTTCGGCGCGCGCCGTTTGGCGGATTATTCAAAACTCGGCCAGACGCGGCCGATGTTACGTCTAAAGTAAATACTTTAGCACGTTCGCGTCATTCCGTTCGCCCGTACTGTTATCCGGGCTTTAAGTGGGGTTTATTTTATTATCCGGATATCATTTTGCACTCTTTACATGGCTGTGACTTTGCTGTTATTTTCAACAATTATCATGTTTATTTTTTGCTTCGTATTCAGCTGTGGGCTTATTCGGATTGTTTTTCAGTTCTGTGATCTGTTTTACGAATACTTGTGTATATTTATTTAGTCCCGCATTACGGATAAAATTCAATTTGCCGAATATATTTATCTTTTACTATTTCTCACCTTTGTTAGCAATCATAAGATGGGAAATTACTTTAAATTAAAACCTTAAATACTGACATCGAATCAAAGAGGTTTGTCCACATTAAGCAGTTTAAGCCACACCAGAATACTTGTCGGCGACACTAACATCGCCATTACTGACACTTTACCAAATACTCATAAAGTACGCATGTTTTTTCTCCCTGTATATTTGAGACAATTAAAAACTAATCTACAGAAACACAAGAGAAGCGTAAAAACCCAGAGATAATTCGTCTATACACACATACTATCGCTTAAAGCGATAAGACCGCCATTTGTACGTGCATTCTGTTTTTGTATGTGTATATATAGGTATATTATTTTCTTCTTTTTGTTTTGTTGTGTGTGTACAATAAAGTTTATTTCTATTCTATTTATATCGCTTGTACCAACAAAGAGTACGCAGAGGAGCAATACTCAATCGTCAAATGTGTTTTTAAGTTCCATGTAACTATTTTTACTAAATTTGAATCAATTCTTATAATGAAAATCAGTACATACACACATACATAACTCCACGCCTTTCTTCCCCAAAGAGGAAGGCAGAGGTGCATTTCTGCACCCACATTTGATCCTATTTTTATTTTTCGGGCACAATTCCAGACTCAGTATAGCTAATGCAAACTTCCTAATCGAAAAATCCAATAACCCAGCCGTCGACAGGATGTTAAACAATAAACAGAATATAATATATATTCAAAATTACTGACAGAAAACAACTCCTTTGTTCCAGAGCACGCATCTGCGTTGGTTGGCAACACTGCGCGCCTCCGCTGCCGCATTGACGGAAAGTCGTGCGGAGAGATGCACAGCATCAAGTGGTACAAGGCGGACTCCAGGGTGTACGTGTACTCCGCCTCCAAGGACTCGCCCATCAACAGACCTGAGGGGGACATGATGGACAGGTAAGTCTTAAATCCTGTATTCCATAGGAATAGTTAGAAACTATTAAGTGCCACAAACACCACGATCTTGTTACACTTCTTCTGCTTCTTCAACATCCATACATCTCCTCATAGACAGACAGAATGTTCATTTGTGAAAGGAAATATCGGTTCATATGAGTGGTTAAAGTGTAATTCGTTATTTAGGGTTATATTCAAATTTACAAGCAAAATTCACTTTCAAGTTATCATTGATCCGAATGATACGTTTGCCAATTTTGGTTCATAACACACGTCAACAAAAAGGTAGAATTACGAAAAACATGTTATTGAATCTAATATAATACGTCATATCAGAGCTATTTTAATCTATTTCTCGCTTTAGTCCCAATGTGGGTCCAGAAAGAGAAATTGTATTAAAAAGTCGAAATATTTTTAATAGCACGAAAAAATAACCACATTGCTTAATATATCAATTTTATTGGAGTGGAAATTGTTACGACTGGTGGTTCTCTCTGGTTGTTATAATTATGTCGGCATGATCATAGTATACATAGCTGCGTAATTAAGCAAAAAAGTGCTTTTTCCTCCTATATTTCTAGAACATTCGTGAAGCCTTACAAACTCGTAATATTAAATTGCAGATAAATTACGGTACATATAAAAACGTGCCCACATAGGGAGACAATGTTACGTAATGTAGCAACATCTACGCTATTTATTGTGGGTGGTTACATACAGTCTCTTTTGTGTCTCGTGACAGGTATAATTCACGCTTCATTGTTCTTAAATGTAATGCGAGACAAAGAAAAACTAATTATACTTGAATTTGAGAAAATTGTGTTGAAATCTGAAATTAAGAACGCTACTTTTATACATACTGAGTATGAGTTATGGTATTACTTATTTATTATACTTAAACTGGTTTTCTCTTGAGACTCGACAATAAAATGCTCGTCTTTTGATAAACAGATTTATTTTTTGCTAAAAGCGTACAGTTGGAAAGCGGTGGTATTATTACATATCTAGCGTCAAGCCTGCATTCATCGAAGGGGTAGGCAGAGCAGTAGCAGAGAGAGAATTTCACCAATTGTTCTTTTGTCACACGTAATTGAGGTCGAGCTTATTGCCGTTTTTCGAGCACAATTCCTAAGTCCTTGCTGTAACTGAGAATTTCCAAATGGAAACACACAATAACACTTTACTCGATCCGGGAATAGAACTCAGGATCTCGAAATCCCACACACATACTTGAACGAGGCATTCAATGTAGCACTAATTCCAGTAGTGAACGTTAACGGTCAATGACCCCTTCACGACCATAAACTTTGTACGTGTAAAACGTACAAATTTTTGTACATAAATTGCTGGCTTAAAAACTATTCGTCATCAGCCCAAATACGTCGCACTGCTGGGCACGGGCATCCTCTACAACTGAGAGGGTTTAGGCCTTAGTCCACCACGCTGGCCTAGTGCGGGTTGGCGGACACCTTAGAAATTCCTAAGAACTTTTAGGTGTGCAGGTTTTATCACCATGTTTTCCTTCACCGTTAAAGCAAGTGATAATTCATTGTGAATACACACATAACTTCGAAAAGTCAAAGGTGTGTGCCTGGGGTTTGAACCTGCGACCGCCGAAATTCTCGACCGCGCGCCTAAACCTCGAGGCCATCACTGCTTCTAAAAACTATTACCTTCGCAAAATATTAAATACATAAATGTACACTGTTTTCATTTCACTCTCCACTGTCGTTTGGTTTGTAGAGTTTTCCAAGCACCTCGTACACAAGTCAAAATAAAATATCATTCAATATGAATTCACATTTCTCGGTTCGATTTTCCCACCACGAATACATTTTAAAACACAGTTTTGTGTCGATGTGTTGCAGTCTAGACGCCGCATTTATTGCTGTATCGCCGGCAAATTTAACTTTTACAACGCTATTACAAGATAAAATCGCGGGTCTGTGCGTCATACACTTTATTAGCATTTTCGATGATATTGATTGCATGTCGGAGTAGTTTCGTGTTTATAGCAATGATTTTAGATGAAATCTTTGAGTTCAGAAGAAATTTTGTGCAATGTTTTCAAACGCTATTTTGCAAGACACCAATCTGCAATTTTTTGATGGTACGAAATGTTTAGTGTATACCATTGTCTTAGTATGTACATACGTACATATAGTGTACTAAATAAATAATATCAGCATAGCAGAGATGGTTTCTCTCTTTCTTTCTTATGTATTTCCTATGTTATTGCCTTTATGTTGTATAAAATAATGTAAAATAGACTACAACTTATTTTCTTTCTGAACCCAACCCTGTAGTCTACGCGGACGGAGTCGCGGGCAAAAGCTAGTGCTAAATAAGTCGTAAGGAGGCACGGAATGTTAGAGCCGGCAATGTACAACTAATAGGAGTGTACGGACGCCGCAGTTATTACGTCTCAACGAATTATCGCTGCCATAAGTAAATTCTAATACTAGCTTCTACGTATGTTTTGTATTATTTTATATTTTCTATGATGAATAAGCTAAATACATACATACATATACATACTCAGGCCCCGATCCCCGAAAGAATGGGCGAGGCCCATTTCTGCAATAATGTCAATTCTGTTCTAAGCTCCGCGTAAAAGGGCATGCCAATTTTTCGTGCATGTTTTTAGTTTTCGGGCTGTTACTGAGAATTTTCTAATAAATTCAATGACTTATTGCCAGATCCGGAAATTGAACCTCGGATGACCGTGGGATACGCACTTTTGCCGCAAGACCAACAAATTCAAAACAAGCACGAAATATATAATATGTTTCGTAGAATCAACATGAAGAAGGTACAAAACAACCACTAAACTCACGCTTAAAAACATCGAGCTCTTGGAAAATTATATTCAGAATTTTCCGTGGAATGGATACCTATATGTACGCTTCTTCTACAATATTATAGTCAAAGTCAAAGTCAAAGTCAAATTATCTTTATTCAAATAGACTTCTACAAGTTCTTTTGAATCGTCAATTTTACACTTTTTAATATTTTTTAAACTATTGCCGCTTCGAAACGTGTTATAATGAATTAATTAGTTGTTTATTTTCGGGTGACGACAGATGGAAGTAATGATGGTCTCGAGGCTTAGGCGCGCGGTTGAGTCTATCTATGTCAAACAAGTATTTTTTTAAAAGGTGTACACAAACCGTCATCGAAAACAAAGACAGATAATAGTTATGATAAGAACAAACACACTGACGCTAAAAAATCCAAAAAAAAAAATTGGCTTTTTCCTAATCACCATAATTATTACCTCTTACTTTTAGATCACGGCCTATTTACACATTGTATAAAGTCATTATACTGAAATAAAAAATAAATGTAAAAATAGTAAGTTCTTTGTTCCATGCTACCTTTCAACAAACCGTGGAGACGCCTCAAAGGAAATAAAACTCATCGCTAATTACCTTAATTAGGAAAAGTCTCTTTTGAAGAAACAGAAATCATATTTGCGATGAAATTATTTCGGAAGTTCTTTTTCTGTAATGAAGCTTTTCGTACAAATTAATCAATTTGTATATTTTTGTATTGGACATTAACATTAATGTAAGTTAATGGCTCTATCGGCGATATATTGAATCTATCTATAATGACTTTCGATAATGACAACGGATAATGATTGTGATCGTAATGACTGACTATAGTTATGTGTGGATAATTTGGAATGGAGAGGTTAACGAAACTAGTTTTAGGTATAAATTGAGAATTTTGTGGATGTCTTCAAATAATCCATTTAGGAACACAGAATAAAATTAAAACAATACTCCAGATAGTGAGACCTACCTTATCCGTTGGTGCTAAGTTCAGAGCAACCGATCGCCTCGAAAGGGGTAAGGGGAAGATAGCGTGGTGGTATTAAAACTGTTTTTTTAATCCCATTGAATGCCCGCAATGGAATGTATATACATACATACGTACATACATAAACTAACACCTGCATCGATGAAGGGGGTTTCGCGTTTTGAGTCGTACGTAATAGAAGGAGATCCTGTTTTCATCTTGCAACTGAGAATTTGCCCAACCTGGGAATCGAACCCAGAATCTCAACACCGCACATCGAGACCACGAGACAGTATATATAATGTATATAGATTACTAAATTAGGACATAGATATATAACTTGGATTATTATATTGTAGAATTAATTGAGGTATATTATAGATACAAATTGGACCCGTATAGATGAATAGGGTTACTCTACCTAACAAGATATTGAGGTAATTGTATTACCTAGACATGTAAGGCTTATATTACTAAACTACATAGATGCTATGTTAATCATCAGCCGATATGCGACCTACTTTTAAGAGGGATTAGGACATGATGCTGGCCTAGGACGAGTAAGTGGACTGTGTACAAAGAAATTCCTTGCAGATAAGAACTCTTCCTTGTAGAAAAGAAGGGAAAGCAGGATTCTTATGGTGTTTTCCTTGATCGATAAATTTCTTCAAAATGTACACATGTATGTACATTCATTTACACTTAAACCTGTAACCTTGAGGCTTGTTTTAAAGCACCCACATTTTAACAAATTTATTTTTAATAGTAAGCATTTTGCCGGTTATCGGGGAACTTTTAAACTCCGTGCTGTTACTGAAAACTTTTTAAGGAAAAACACTTCACCTCATCTGAAAATTGAACCCTTGATCTATCGATCAGTCAACGCACGCTTATGTTGTAGTATTAAAAAGGCGATCAAGGTAACAGTCTGCTCAAGGTAATTGTTAATGAAAGTTAAAGAATCTCTATCGCTAAGGCTATGGATATCAATGTAGAGCGGTACACGTAATCCGACCGCCGCCGATTGGATCCGTCTACTGTAATAAGCCGGAGCGGATTTATTAACGAGTGATAATGGAATCGTACTGACGCGCGGTTCCACTGTTCATCCACTGACGACAATTTACCTGTAAATTTTTAGTTAGTCTTTTCCAAGGTTATGTCTTGTGAATCAGGAAAAAACGCAAAAAAAAGCTTAACAACTAATATTTGAAACATTAAATCGAAAGGTACGGACGCATGTACTATAATTATAAAAAAAAACAAAGCCTAAAAGTTCTGACGCCACACTTTTATACAAAGATTTTGTAGTACTCGTAGCATTCAAAACTAGATAGTCGATTACACAAATATTTGTCTCAATCGTTAACTGCTTAAAATCGGAAATGGAACGCGGGGTCTTTCTATCGCAGACTGCACTTTTATGACGGCTGACTAATCATTTATTACGTGGCAGTAAAAATTAACTCATTTACACTAACATCCGCATATCGTTTTCATAGTAACATTTATGAACCGTCATTGTCTTGGAAGCAAAGAAAATCGTCGGCAAATTCCAGTGTGAATGGAAACAGCCACACAACCCCTCGCGATATTTATAATTTTCAGTCCAAGATTGCATAGGGGTTGTCTATTCCAAGTGGTTCAGCCGCATACATTGTTTCAAACGTATGAGCTTATTAAAATTTCATGAGCCGCCGACTCGCCTTCTTATTACGTCTGTAATTCAGGATATGTCGGGAATAAATGAGGGAGAATTAGATTTTTCACTACTCCTTTATTTTCTGTGTACGTTCATTGACCTGGGAAGTGCAATGACGTGCTATAGGGCGAACTTCACAAGACAGAGTAGGGTCTACCTGTGTATTCGGCTCTTATAAGATTTTGTGATTAGCATCTGTATTAGTTCGAGACTTAGTATTTGTTTGACTGAAAAGTGTGAAAAGTTTCTAAAATTTGTACACAAAACTCGTATTTAAATACGGTGTTGGACTGTATGTGTGTTGATCTCTTTAAAGTCGTATACACATAGGTACTAATGCGAACGACTGAAAGTACAATTTTATGTTTAAAATTAAAATAATACACCATATGCCTAACGTTTGTTTTTTGTTTGATTTGACCTACTATTACGTAGAATATTTTACAGTACTTTATAAAATCCATGAAACAAACCCAGGGGCTCTGAATCGTACAAATCAATACCCAACAGGGCTGTAAGATACATATTTTCAAAATAAACGAAAATAAAATTCCTTCATTATATGAAAACCGTCAGGGAATACAAAATCTGATACAACAATCGGGCCAATTCAAGTTATCTTCCCATCTAAATTGCGTGGCTTATTTGCGTGCGCCACACGGACAGACAGACCAATATTGTACGTGATACGGCCTCGTCTCCCCTCCTCTCACGCACTCTATTATCACGCTGTATCGCGATGTGGTTGACACCCATTATGGGACATAAATCGGTTTCACTCTACGTTTCCAATTGGGAATTATTGCACGTCATTTCAAACGTGAAGAAGGTACATAATATATTTAGGTATGGAATTCCGAAGTGGTTGGTAGAGATGTGTTTCGTGTATTTCGTCAATCTATTCAGTAATAAGGAGCGAGACTATTGTTTTCGAAACGGGTATCGAATCAAGGACAATTCTGTACATACTAGAAATAATGTCCGTTGTTATGTAGTAAAAATATGATTTTAAATAGAGTAAATTGCACAAGACACCGCGGGTTTGATCCCTGCAGGTAAATGCTTTTATGATCCATAAAAAATATTTCAAGGCTGGGGATTTGTGAGACCGAAAAAGTCAGCTGTTGTTTTTGTCGAAGCTGTGTACATATTTGACTACCTCATGGTTTTGCGGCACAAGTATTTACCATTCAATTCCCAGAAAATGTGTTATTGGTATTTATCATTAGGAAATTCTCAGTAGCAGCACAAAGTCTGAAAATGTGCCCGAAAATTGGCAATAAGATTGCCCCCTATTATGTGGGACTAATATATACTTGGTGTTGGTGCAGAACACCAAGTATATATTAGTAGTTGGTCGGTCTACCTCTTTAAGGAATACAGGCGTGAGGTTATGTATGAAGTACATATATTATAATTAAAATTACGTAAACTATGTTGATTTCGTTCCAAAATTATATGCTATGCATATGTATTATATGCTGTACATAAGTAGAGACTGTCCAATAACAAGATTCCGAGTTACAATAGTTTGCCAAATGCAACTATGCAGAGACTTGCTCTACATCTAAGTATAGGAACAATAGCGCCAATTGTAGGCGTACGTGGTAGAGTCGAGGGACACGTAGAGCAAATTATCAGCCAATGTAGCTAAATATTCTCGTCCGCAGTTTGCGACTTGTTGGGATGTTAACTCGGATTTGGTTTGATTAACCGATTATTTCATTTGTGTTTAAAACTTTTAGTGGGAAAATGTGCTGGGTGTAAATAGGTCAAGATCAAAAATTAAGACAGATAATAGTTACCGTGATTACACACACATTGACGCTTAAAAAAAACAAAAAACAAAAAATGTTGACTTTTTCTTATTACCATAACTACAAGTGTCTTAGTCTTCGATCACGGTCTGATTAAACCCCTAGAAGTATCAAGGGTTTTTGTTCTAGTTATATTTTTGGTTTAACTAATTCAGTCTATTTGTTCTTTTGCTGTGTATAGTCTATGCTACTGAACAAACATTATATGTATATATGTAGGTCTCTTCAAGTATGCGCCAACAATCTCAGTCTTGAGAAGCCCGCATCCTGTCAACTTTTTAAAATCGTCGCTCTATGAAACCAACCCGCACTAGGCCAGCGTGGTGGACTATGGCCTAAACCCTCTCAGTTGTAGGGGAGGCCCGTGCCCAGCAGTGGGACGTATATGGGCTCATGATGATGATGATGAAACCATTAGATTAGTTTCAAGTTTAAAAAGTGGTAGCTAATTGTTAAGTTTTTAAAATGTTTGGACATATTTTTAATAAATCATTGAAACAAATCATCCAACAATCATTTAGTCTTTTTGAACTCGAGTTTTTGTTGGAATATCTTTAATCACCAAGAAATCGTGCTATACTTCTACTTTTAGCTAGCCAAATATTATTATTTGTAACTAAATTATTACTTCAGCATCAAATTATTCCAGTGTCCTACATGATATATCTAAACGGGGACACATAAACAGCATCCTGTGGGCAGAATCAACGGAACTGCCGGAATTTGTCCAAAACACAATAACTACTGCGAGCTTACCTTCAAATTATTATATTGCTAATTTCATATCCCCGAAACGACACAACTTTGGGACACTTGTGACACAGTACCAAATGTACAGAAGGCTAGAAATAGAGACGGCGCCATACTGGCCTATATAAACGAAAACATAGTATGGTTGCAATGCGGTCAAACTCGTCAACGACTACATAACTTGAGCGAAGTTTTAGATAGAATACACAAGTTCTGTTTATAGAGGGAAGGCTCTTGTTAGAGTCGCGGTTATGGAAACATATTACAATTAGAACTTTTATAGATTTTATGTTATTTTATGAAATGAAATGCTTAGGGACGTTGATGTCAATAAACTTAGCACTACCTTATTGATATTCTATTTGATTTTTTTAATTAATCAAACAGCGAAGGAAAGCTTGGTAAGGAAATCTGTGCACCTAAGAGTTCTCTACATGGATTATATAAGTCTTATAAATTGTATATGCTATCATATCATCCCCGTGGCGCAGTTGGCTAGACACCAGCTTTCGAAACGAGAGGCCGCGGGTTCGATCCCCGCACCGAGACAAATGTTTGTGTGATCCACAAATATTTGTTTCGGGTCTGGGTGTATGTGAGACCGAAAAGTCTCTCGTAGTTTCTGATACCCACGGCACAAGACTTGTATCTTAGTGTGGGATCAGAACTATGTATGTGACTGTTGGGTGTATTTATTTTATTTATTTTAAATATGTACATACTAGCTTTTGCCCGCGACTCCGTCCGCATAGACTTCAGGGTTGGGTGCAGAAAGATAATAAGTAAATCTATTAAACGTCTCCCAAGTGCCCAAATTACACTTAATGAATTAAAAAAAAGTAACCTATGTCCCTTTTTATGTTTCCGTTTTTATCCATAATAAAAATTATCCAAATAACTCAAATATTTTAGGCGTGAAAGTATAACACAGTAGTGTTACTTTCGCATTGACAATATATGCTAAAATCAAAGGGTATATCCGTTGGGATCAGTGAAATCATTATTTAGATTACGAAGCGTGATGACTACCGAGCCTGCATTCGTTTGTAAATTTTAAACCAGATACAACCAAGGAGTTTAAAAATAAATTTCTGAACGCTCGCATTCATTTTTGACAACTAATAAATATGTCACTCATTTTTCATTACTGATTATTCTGCATTTTTAAAATGAAAAATACGCAATTGTTCGAATATTGTGGATGTATGTTGTCGATTCAAAAACTTTATTTAAATACGTTCTTTAATTTGAGGGGACCATTAACCGTATGGACGGGATAAACATAAAATGTTTGACAGGAAATTAGGTAGAACAGTTTATATGAGAAAATGAAATTGTTGTTTTTACCATATTCCTCGTAATTTTAAAGATAGTTATATGCTGTCGCGGACTTTTTTGTAGGACTTATTAAGATAAACATTTCTCTTATACATTATATACGTGTAAACTCTACAGTTTTTGCAGCGTACGCAAGAATAGCTCGCAGATGCAGTTTTTCCCGACTTACTTGATAATTATCGTTATATTTTAGACAATTCACACACTATCTTAAAAATATATAGCCTATGTGTTATTCTGATGTATAAGCTATATTATTGTAAACTTTCATTGAAATCCATTTGGTAGTTTTTGCGTGAAAGAGCAACAAACATCCAGACATCCATACATACAAACTTTCGCGTTTATAATATTAGTAAGATTATGTAAAAGGTATATGGATTATGAACTATTTTTTACTTTATTTTTCAACTATACTTATTCTGTTGGTTTCCCAAATAAATAAAATAAAATAAAGCGTAAAAATATACGGACTGAACAATTGAGTGTGAAAACCTTTAGTAGAATTGTTTCTTCAAACATAAATTCTATTTTATTATCAAGGTAAAAAGAGTAGCGCATAACAAAGGGGACTTCATAAAAGAATACGCTTACTCTCATATTCTACAGCAAATAATTGGTGTGAAACGCCATAAACTTCTATATGGAGAATAAAAGGAGCTTTCCGCAAATTTTATCGTTTAAACACTAAGAAAAGTTAGAGTTCTAAGAACTCGTAAACTGCGAGTATTTTACGTTTGTTAACTAAATGATATAACCAAGTGGCCCATCTGTAGATAATTCGCATTCGCACCCAAACATTGGGGTTCAAACGGAGTTTTAACTGCACGTTAGAGTCGCTAATTAGTCGGTAGTTAGCAGGAAGTGGGCCAATTTCGCGCGGAACACACAGTTATTGTCTGCGGGAGCGGCGATGGCTTTATTTTGCGTGAAATTTGTATTGGTCGGCGCGATAATTGAGCTTTACCAACTCTACATATATAGAGTCTGACAATTATAAACAAGATTACGTGTATCATTTATAATTGAAGCATGAAAGTTAAAAAAAACAGGTAGGTATAGGAAGGTCAAAGAAAAGATGGAGTGCGTTAGAAAGATAAAGTGGTGAATGAAGTCGTGACGGCTGATAGACATGCTTGGAAGGAGAAAATATAAAATATCCGAAATAAAATGCGGAACAGAGCAAGACAAAGATGATTAAGCCAAGAGTCATTATCATCAGCTCAAATAACAGTAACTGCTGGGCACGGACCTCCTCTGCAACTGGGGTTAGGCTTTAGGCCACCACGCTGGTCTAGTGCGGGTTGGGATTACACACCTTAATTCCTAGGAATTTTTAGGTGTGCAGGCTTCCTCGCGATGTTTGTTCATCGTTAAAGTGCGTAATAATCTATTGTGCATAGAGTCGACACAGGATAAATTGATGAACTTTACCATCGATAAAAACTAGAACCACTTTAATCATCTCTCCGTTGTAGATTATGTATGCTATCCGCGTTGAAACATTTTATTCAGTTTGCGCAAGTTGTTTATATTCGCGATCTTGATTTATTTGCTAAACAATTTATTTTAGTATCTCTGATTGGAAATTGTTTAGAGATTCAGTAAATAAACGATGTTGAACGTCATTAAGGATTCATTTCAGTTTTATTTTATCGGGATTATTCTGGAATACATTACATAAATAAAATACAACGCTATTGCCATGCAAGAATAGATTGCTAACTTTAAACTATCATTTGTATCGGTTCGGGACTATCTTAGTTTTAAGATAAGTTGGGTTGTCAGACCAAAACGTCTCTCGTAGTTTCAGGATCTATCCTTGTATCTTAGTGTGGCGTTGAAATATCACCTTTTCCAATGCAGTACTGTATAGATATAAGTGTTATTTTCATTCTCAATTTTTTTTTTTTTATTAAATTACAGTAAGATCTCTTATAACAGTAGAGACTAAAATCTAAAGAGTCCATAATATATGCTAAAACTAAAAGCAGTTAAATTTAGTCTTACATTCTTCATATACTTTACCCACACTTACCTTGCAAGGTGCTGACGAAATCCCCGTCAGCATTCCCAATATTAGAACTCATAGCGCGGGACGTCAATGGGAGAGCACTTTCAATTATGTTATTGACAGATCCGCAGGTGTCGACCCACCCTCCAATAAAATTAGAATTTTACGAGGGCCACACTTCGGCCGAGTTTCGGGATGGGGATTTTTAAAGATTTATTGGAGGATAGTAAAAACGTACAGAGATAGTGGTTTGGTAAAGGATCGTATGGGATTTTGTTTCCAGATACCTTTTGTAGTTTATGTGATATGTCTGCACAGGGCTTTCGACTTTATGTTATAAACATTAGGTTTTAAACTAAATTGAAATGGTTACAAATTTTATATATTATATATTAGCAAAGGTATTATTACAACAAAATAGAATGTTAAATATACATACGTCATGCATATTACCATCCCACATTCAATTGAATCTCTTGTAACAAATACATACCTAAATTCTTGTTCAAAAGCTTTTTCCATTTTATTTTTATCATATGAGGCTTTACTCGGCTGAATTTCACGAAAAATAATAATGCAATTAACGTGGCCACTCTACAGATGGCTGGGATTGGCCAATTTTATTTTCCAATGGAGAGCCAATTGGCTTAATTTATCGACTTAATTGTCGCAAATCCTCAGGGGAGTTTTGATTCTTGTTTCGGGAAAAGTGTTAATATATAGCAGGAAAAGTTTTAAATGAATGAGGAAATTCGATACGGAAGTTAGCGATGAAAATTAATGAACATCAGAGAACAGTAATTGGGGCGTCTTCTTACAGTGCTGATTAAATTAATGAATTGGCCGTATAGCCTAAATTCAATACTAAATTGCAAGACAATGGCTGCGATGGTCGGCAATTATATACTGCGCTAATACAAATGGACGCCTCGAGAGCGACCTGTCCAGTCAGGATTAATTGCCAGCGTTCAACAGACCGATGTACCGATCTACAGGAATACAGGGAATATACTATGTGGCGTGCAAGTGAAACGACCATTGAAAGGTACCAGAGTGTGAGCTTGCGAATAAATTGCTATAAGACCACGAACACAGTGAGTGGTGTGTGACACAGTGAGCCGGTGGAGCGAAGAGCTGAAGGCAACAAGCATGTTCGGAATGGGCGTAGTATTGTGTGGTTGTGGTTGTGGTTGGCGTAGTAAGTAGTGATGGCTAATCTCGGCGGTCGCGGGTTCAAACCCCAGGCACTCACCTCTTGTTATGTGTGTATTCAGTATATATGTGTGTAGTCCGCCAACCCGCACTAGGCCAGCGTGGTGGGCTGTGGCCTGATCCCTCATAGTTATAGAGGAGGCCCGTGTCCAGCAGTGGGACGTATGGGCTAATGATGATGAAAATGATAGTGTGGTTGATTCCATGTAGTATTGAGTAAAAGCCCCGCAGCGAGCGAGGTGCGCACCGAACGAGTTCAATAAATGAACTATTTTTCAAGTTGATTAGTCTGGATGCCGGTGGAGGCTGGCCACATAAATCAGTGGCAAATCCCGCAGATTCGGTCGCCGGTAGTGCGCCGCGCCACTTTGATTTGTACCGACCGTTACTGTTTTTAGGATGTCGAATGGATTTTATTCACAGCACTGGTTTATGGGTTTAATTTTTGTTTTGGTTGATTTACTTTGGCAGGTTATCTGGTTAACCCACATTTTTTTATATAATCATGTTATGAATATAAATTATATATAATCAGTAATGCATATAACACTAATGTTTTTCTAGAAAAAGACATTAACGGAAACCGAATAACAGTGATATGTAATGAAAATTATTATTTCTTCTTTCTCGTGTATTACAGAAGTATTGGATCCTATCACACCACGTTATTTTGGTGTGGGTTGATAATCTTCATAATTTCTGTAAAACCACCCTTATCATCATCATCGACAGCCTCGTGGCGCAGTTGGCTAGACACCAGCTTGTGAAACGTAAGGCCGCGGGTTCGATCCCCGCACCGATACAAATGTTTGTGTCATCATCAGCCCAAATACGTCCCACTGCTGGGCACGAGCCTCCTCTACAACTGAGAGGGTTTAGGCCTTAGTCCACCACGCTGGCCTAGTGCGGGTTGGCGGAAATGTTTGTGTGATCCACAAATATTTGTTTCGGGTCTGGGTGTTTGTGAGACCGAAAAGTCTCTCATAGTTTCTGGTACCCACGAAACAAGACTCGTATCTTAATGTGGAGTCAGAAATATGTATGTGACTGTTGGGTGTATTTATTTATTATTATCATCATTATCAGCTACACCAAGTACATTGCTGTAAATATACCTCCCCAAACCCTCATCGTTGAATTATTTATCTTTTCTTTACATTCGAATACGTGACAACAATATCCAATCATTAACTATATACTAAACTATCATATTCTTGGTAATAATAAATACCTACCTTATTCCGACATAACAAATTAATTGTCGTTATATTATCGTTTAAATATTGTACCTCCAACAACACAATTACGACATAAACAAAATGTAGAGCGTACAAATATTGGTTCCCAGCGACATACAAAAGCTCGCGTGTTATAAAGTTGCGGGACGTATCGCGGCAAATATTATTCGTATATCGGTTTTAGATGAGATTTCATATGCGGCGCGATTGTGCTCGTTTCATTGTGGAATGTGTTGCGTTGTCAACGTGTTGTGGAATTACCATAGTTTTTGTCGATGGTATGGATGCTGCCGGCTATGTATTACGATACAATATTAATATCAATATAATTTATATACAGTTTGTTTATTTATTATTAGACGGCTCAGAGTCACTCAACGAGCTATGGAGAGGGCTATGCTCGGGGTTTCCCTACGAGATTGAATCAGAAATGAGGAGATCCGTAGGAGAACTAAAGTAACCGACATAGCCCAGCGGATTAGCAAGTTGAAGTGGCAATGGGCCGGGTACATAGCGCAGAGAAATGATGGCCGATGGGGCCAAAAAGTTCTCGAGTGGAGGCCACGTACCGGAAAGCGTAGTGTGGGACGTCCTCCGACAAGATGGTCGGACGACCTAGTAAAGGTCGCGGAACGTCGCTGGATGCAGGCTGCTTCCAACAGGTCCCTGTGGAAGTCATTAGTAGAGGCCTATGTCCAGCAGTGGACCTCCATAGGCTGTTGGATGGATGATGGATTGTTTATTAATGTTAATAGCTGTGTAGTAATGTCCTTGACATCGTCATGTTGAATAGTGACTTTGGGTAGTATTAATTACTCAGGCTAATTATTAGCGTTACATTCCCATAAACCACTGCTGGGCACGGGCCTTCTCTACAACCGATAGGATTTAGGCCTGAATCCACCCCGCTGGCCTAGTGCAGATTGGCGGACTTCACATCTATAAAATTCCTAAGAACTTTTAGGAGTGCAGGTTTCTTAAAATGTTTTCCTTCGCCGTTAAAGTGTACAGGAGTTGCAGTGGTGGGTGTGTGGTGGGGTTGACTCTATAATTGGTATTTTTCCGGATAACGACCAAATGTATCGTGTTCTTAGATCAGCCTGCGAATACCCGCTTACGAATATGTAGATTATATGTATATGTATTGTATGTACATATGTATATATAATAATAATAATAATAATAAATACACCTAACAGTCACATACATAGTTCTGACCCCACACTAGGATACAAGTCCTGTGTCGTGGGTATCAGAAACTACGAGAGACTTTTCGGTCTCACAAACACCCAGACCCGAAACAAATATTTGTGGATCACACAGACATTTGTCTCGGTGCGGGGATCGAACCCGCAGCCTCTCGTTTCGCAAGCTGGTGTCTAGCCAACTGCGCTACGGGGCTGTCATCATATATGTAACATTTATACAAAGTCTTGTCAAAGTCTTGTCTAAAGCTCGAGACTATTTCAAAACAAAGTAAAGTTGCAATTATTTTGCTACTCTTCAAGTGTTATGATGTGCACCACGCGTAGAGTTCGAGAAGACACTGAACAATTCATATAGAGTCACATTAGAGTCCGGTAGAGCGGTCCGGACGTTGTGAGCCCAACCCGGCATTTTCCGCTCGGCCGAACCGGACCAATTGGGGTCAAAGGGGCCAAGTAATGTTATTATTTACTTACGAGGCAAACGTAAACGGCCATGGAGCGCTATGAGTGGTCACTGTAGTGGTTCATTGATATGTTGCACGACGGAAAATGCACGGCAATGTGGGTGATGCTCAGGGATGAATCGAGATCATTTTCTTGTGGTAGAGTCGTGGTATAGAAATCGGGTTAGTGTTATGCATAAGAAGTATTATTACGCAACCTTTGTTGCTATGACTATATCATATAATGCACTATTAAATATTTTAAAAAATGAAGAGCCTCTGAAGCAGTGACGGTACTTCCATGGAAGCCCAAAAACCTTTACAACATTTTTGAATAATATATAATCTTTAAGCATTACATGTTTATTTTACAAAAGCAATTTGACATATAATATGTGAATATCCTGAGCCCACAATAAACAATTATAAACTAGACATTACACAATTAAAGTGTAACGCTGCTCTGAAGATGTTGGTTCAGTGTCACTGATGTCGAAGTTTTTGGTATTATTGGATCATATAAAACTAACTAGGGGTATTGGGTAATAATATGTACCACCGATAGTAAGTTAGTAAGTACTTTAGCCATGAGTTCTATCTACTCGAATGCAAGAACAATAAGGGCATAAATGTCCATTGTATCGGAAAATATTGAATCAAACAAAAATACCCCTCACAGTTAAAGTTATTGCTCTACATGTCAATACGCGCTTTGTAATAAACTTTCAATAATGTGAGCGTCTGTCTGTGCGACGCAAATATGAAGCGATACGGCGACCTACATACGGGCACTAAGGCTCGACGCACGCAGTACATCGAGTGGAAAACTACGCTACATGTTATTTATTTATGTACTGGCCTTTGCATCTTTGCAGAAATGTAGATGAAAATGTTTGGAGCGTGCTTAAAATGAAATATATTAAGAATGATAGGAATGATGTTTTTGTGTCGTTTATTTGAAAATATGAGAGCCCTTAATGTCTCAGTGCTTGAAAGAGAAATTGGTGAATAACAAACAATTAACTCAAAAACAATGAACTCCCTGCCTCGGTGTTCCCTGAGCGCTATGACTTGTCCTTCTTTAAACGAGGCTTAAAAAGAGTGTTAACCACACGGTAGTCAGCGGCTGGGTTGTGCCCCTGGCATTACTTTAGTCCATGGGCGGCGGTTACCGCTTACCATCAGGCGGACCGCTTGCTCGTCTGCCTACTGAGGCAATAAAAAAAAATGAAAAAAAATTAAAAAATTCAAATTGGAAATATTAATTATAATTAGAGTTGCATGAAATATCTCGTGGTTGTAATGTTTTTGCATCGTACCCTTTTTTTGGTTTTAGGGAATTTATTTAATGTTTTGTTATATGCGGGATGCCTCGATATAAATTTATCACACGTGAATTATATATTTTGAGAATATGATGTAGGTGTAATAAAGGATGTTTTATGTACGTAGCAAAGCGAGGTCTGTGGTACATGATGTTAATTGCCATGCACTCTAAATTAGGAAGCAACTTGCCGGTCGACGAAATTGTGCCGGTCTCATCATCGCCAGTTATATGTATGAAAGATTTGGTACTCTATTCACAATGATCGCTGTCTGGGTGATCACCCGAAGTCAATAACAGCTGAAAGAGTTATATTATCTCTGGCTGTGCAATACACTATAACTCAAATATATGCAATCTGATTAATATCGTTAGCAAGTTTAATAATTAATGTTAAGCATCAATTAGTATTTAATTACTCGAACTGAAACAAACACACGATCGCTGCATTCATTATGTCATCATTTCTTAATTATAAACCAATAATTAATAAAAGATTTAAGTAGTACTCGTACTGTCCCGGCATAATGCCTAAAACATTTGAACGAGGTTCACATGTAAGAGGAAATCTACCATTAACAAACAACTCAATCTTTGGCACCGAAAGTAGTGATGGCTTTGATGTTTAGGCGCGCGAGTTCAAACCCCAGGAACACACCTTCGACTTTTCGTAGTTATATGTAAGTTCATAATGAATTATCACGTACATTAACGGTGAAATAAAACATCATGAGGCAATCTGCACACCTAAAAAATAGGAATTTCTTAAGTGTAGTCCACCAACCCACACTAGGCATACTAGTCAAAAATATATGTTATAATTAACAGATTAATAAAATAAAAGTAAATACTACTATCGTGATGGCCTCGAGGTTTGGGCACGCGGTCCAGAATCTTGACGGTCGCGGGTTTAAACCCCAGGCACACACCTCTGACTTTTCGATGTTATGTGTGTATTCACAAAGAATTATCACGCACTTTAACGGTGAAGGAAAACATCGTGATGAAACCTGCACACCTAAAAGTTCTTAGGAATTTCTTAAGTGTGTAGTCCGCCAACCCGCACTAGACCAGCGAGGTAGACTAAGGCCTAAACCTTCTCAATTGTAGAGGAGGCCCGTGCCCAGCAGTGGGACGTATATGTATGGGCTGATGATGAAATACTACTATATCAAAGGCATTGAGGTTTGCAAATGACATTTAAAATACAGGATCTAATTTATAATTACAAAATATAAACACTTTATACTCGTATAAAGCTATACAAATCATTTGAAAACAATAAAGGGAGGTATTAAAACGGCGCTTATATAAAAACGCTCGGCTATTCCGCGCGCGTTGACCAAACTGTTTGGTTTGGGGCGGACAGAACCCGGCCTGTTTATTGTCACCCTAAGGGTGCGCCTAAATAAATTTTACTTTGGTGCAAGACGTGAACGAAGGGACATATTGCACGGGAGATTTTTTATTGGCTTCTTGAGATACCTAGAATCTACTAAATGGTTAATAAGAAAACTTGTTAACATAACGTTAACTGCCTCGTAGTCTCGTGGCTCAAGTATTCCGTGAAATCTAGTCCTCGGTTCGACTAACGGATGTGGCACTGTGTTTGGATTTTTCCATTAGAAATATTTGTAGGCCATGTAAGTGTCGTTCAGGAAAGGAATTGATCCCGCGACCGCAAGCTAGCCACAACGCCAAGTGTTATTTTATATACAATCAGTATCTTCTTCTAAGGTTGAAATATTTTGAACTTAAGAAGAACTAGTTTTAAGACTAGACGCATCCCATTTTTTCGAGGGAGTGAATTTTCTAACCCTGAAGATAATTTGATCATCGACAGTAAAAGAAAAAAGGAAATAAAAAGAAAAATTCCATGAACAAACATTACAATGTCATTTTATTACAAAAGCACAACTAATGACACTAAGCGGTAGACTTCTGTTTGTGAAGTAAACATAATCACTAAAAAATGAAAAATAAATAATAGTTTAAAAAAACTAAAAAATACGCTTTCAAAGAAAGTTGAACTAAAAAATTAAAAATAAATAATACAATACAATAGTTTAAAAAAACCCGCTTTTATAGAAAATCCAATAAATAAATAGAAAATAAATTTTAATTTAAAATATTGTCAAAAAATGTATTTTATTGTACAAAAAACGTGGGGTGCTTTTTAAGATATTATCAAAATGATAATCCTTCTATTCATATCTGTCATCATGCACCCCACGCTTTTTGTACAATAAAATACATTTTTTGACAATATTTTAAATTAAAATTTATTTTCTATTTATTTATTGGATTTTCTATAAAAGCGGGTTTTTTTAAACTATTGTATTGTATTATTTATTTTTAATTTTTTAGTTCAACTTTCTTTGAAAGCGTATTTTTTAGTTTTTTTAAACTATTATTTATTTTTCATTTTTTAGTGATTATTTAGCAATAGCTTTATGATATTTACATCTCTATTAGCTATTGCATAAAGCTCGCGTGCTTGATGTACCTAAGCGAAGAGTTCTTTCTTCTTCAGGTTGTGAAGCTCGGTATTTGGCATTATGCTGACGCATTTGATGTAAGCGAGCTGGTCTTTTTTCTCCAGATTGTGAGGCTTTATAATTTTTCATATACTCTCTCCTGTTCTTCTTGAAGAGTCATGTTCTATTTCTTCACTAGAGAACTTTAAATATTTGTCTCTTAACTTCCGTCTCTTGTTGTCCAATCTCCTTCTTCTCTGTGTTTTCGTTTCATTTACCATTGTTGTTTCTATATAAATAGGAGCAACGCCCGAACATGAATGCTTAGAGGTAATAGAATACAATAGTTTAAGCGGGAACGTATTGTTCACTGCCGTTAAGAACTCAAGTTGAATCTATGGACCTGAAAGAGTGCACGCTACTGCCCACAATTGTACATGAATCATTGCGCAAATATGTAATTCTTCGAGCGCATGACATGGAGTGACCGTTGACAATACGTGCTGTCACTTGCGAGTAGTCCTATGCTTATCTCAAATAATAGAACTTTTTAAAGTGAAACTTCTTTATCGACGTATGGAAGAAATTGGTCTTGACGCAGTCACTAGGGGTGTGCAAATATCGTTCGAATCGAATCTAATCGAATATTACTATTCGATTCTAAATTCGAATCGAATTTACGAATTATTCGAAAAAGTCTTTTCTTTTTATGCCTCGACTCGCCTTGACTGCCTCGTGGTCTCGCGGCACAAGTATGTGCCGTGCGATCTAGAGGTCCTGGGTTCGATTCCCGGGTCGGGCAAAGTGTTATTGGGTTTTTCCATTAGGAAATTCTCGGTAACAGCACGGAGTCTGGAAATGTGCCCGGAAAACGGCAATAGGCTCGCCACCTATTACGTGGGACTGATACATACTTGGCGAAATGTGGGTGCAGAAATGCACCTCTGCCTACCCCTTAAGGGAATACAGGCGTGAGTTTATGTATGTATGTATGTAATTATATAATATTCTCAATAAATCGTAAATTTAAAAAAAAAATCGAGGCTTTAAGTGATTTGTGTACTCTATTGTATAAAAAAATATCTGATACTCAAAATATCAGTAATATTTTTTTGTTGTAAGACTTTATGTTAATACTTTTTCTCTACTTATGTTAATATCTGAAAAATTGTCAAATAGTTCGAAAATTCCAAAATTATTTGTCAATTCGCGAATTATTTGCAAATTTTCTAATTATTCGAAAAATGACGAGTAATTCGAAAATTTTCGAATTATTCGAAAATCGAATATTAATATTCGATTCGGAACGAATAATTCGTAAGTTCGATTTATTCGCACACCCCTAGTAGTCGCTCCTTGACGCCAGTGTTCCCAACTTGGGGGTTTCCCCCTAAATTTGGGGGGAAAAAATGTGGACTGGGATTTTTTTAGGGGCTTTATATTTTTAGGGGTATTTTTAGGGATTAATCCATCCCCTAAATGCTAAGTTTCTTTAATGTCAACATGTATGAATTGAAATAGTCAGAACCAGAATAAAATGAAATAATATTTGACGTATGAAATAATTTGTAAAGACTATTAAACAATATTGCAGAATATTGTTTTTTTTTTTACAAAATGTTATTTAGATAATTATCAGAAAAAATGCAAACAGTCGAAAAATTATGATACGAGTGAGATTCGAACCTACGACCTCGGCTTTACGCGCCACGCTCACATCCAATTTTTTCTAATTCGTAATGCTAATAGCTAATAAATTAGAATTGGAATGCCTAACATGAATGTGTAGTATTTTTTTTATTTTTTTAGGGGGTTTTCAAATAATTGTGGCGATTTTAGGGGTTTTTGACTTTAATTTAGGGATAATTTTTTTTGGGAGTTGGTAACCCTGCTTGACGCAGTCACTCCGGGTCGCAGGTAAACAAAAAAATCGCTAATCCTGGTTATCCTAGTAAAGATAACGGGTCAAACTATTTGAAATATTGAATTGTCATCGGTCCTTAGTAAGGATGCCAAATTTCGAGTTAATCCGATGTCTTGAAGGGGGTCAAAATCATGTTCAAAGATTCCGTTACATACTAACATACAAACATACAAACATACTAACATACGTATGAAGCTAATATAAAGCGTATAAAAAGGCAAGAATTAAGCCGGGCGGACAAAGCTATATCTACACTAATATTATAAAGCTGAAGAGTTTGTTTGTTTGTTTGGTTGAACGTGCTAATCTCAGGAACTACTGAACTACCAATACGAGCGAAGCACCAATAATAAACGTTTTTAGATCGGGGGCTTTTTTTTCTTTTGAGAGTTTCCGCTGCATGTGCTGCGGAAACGGTTAAAGTTTCGCTAAAAATGTATGACAGAATTGTTCCCCTTTAAAAGTTCTAAAAAAAAGTCCGCGACAGCATATGCCTATCTTTTAAGGTTGGCTTATTACAACCTTTTTTATGCTAAACAAATTTGTTCTTAAATAACGCATTATTTGTGAAGGTGTTTTTATAAAGATGATATTAATCCTTATCCAAATAAATACGTTATTCATCACAAGTATTTAATTTAGAAGAAATTTGCCCATTACATCATTTGATTTCAATGAGTATCTTAGAAGATATCGCAGTTTTAAAATAACACCGCAGCGAAAAAATTATCAAGCGCGCCATTATGACGTACAAGGCGCCGGCCGGCCGGAGCGCGGCGGCACACGTTTCACGTCTATTTGACTGATTTGAATGATTTTTTGGTATAGACATAAATGGGGCCCTGTGGAGTAAAATAGACTACTATTTTTTTTCTGAACCCAACCCTGTAGTCTACGCGGACGGAGTCGCGAGCAAAAGCTAGTGTATGTATATTCTGCCTTTCGTTTTGTGAGCCAAGTACATACATATGTATTTATGTTACACACTATTTGCTCGTAGCGTCGACGGTGGAAAAATAACAGCCCTACCATATATCATCACTAGCCCATATACGTCCCACTGCTGGGCACTGGCTTCCTCTACCATAGAAAGGGTTTAAGTTAGTTTATTCCACCACGTCGGCTTAGTGCGGGTTGGCACCTACCATTCCATATATAACTCACAAAAATACATATATACATACATACATACATAACCTCAGCCTGAATTACCCACATAAGTAGGCAAAAATGCATTTCTTCTTACATGTCGCCAGGTATGTACCAGTTCCACTATTTTTCTTCTATATTTTATCAATGAAAAAAATCTGGAATCCGGAAAAAAGGGGCCCGGACCTCTAGATCGCACGCCACATAGTTGAGCCGCGAGACTAAGAGGCAGTCGAGCTGACAAGACGCACAAAGATGCGAACTGATTAACAGTAATCAAATTGATGACTCAATAAGTGCGATTCAAATCAGGTGTAGTTGACATTTATTTGGGAACACCTACGTTAAGCAAGAGGGCAATAAGCTGCGTAAAAAAACATTAAAGTTTAGATTTCTTTGGGAGGATATGTTTCATCATATTAAACAAAACAAACAACGTTAATAATGTCTGACACAATACTACCTGCAAAGATTTAATAAATACTTCACAGAAGTTAAATCATAATAGAACAGTAAACAAAATCACACGGAAAATTTATTAAGTCGAGACAATTTTCGCTTACTTTTGACGTATATTACCGGTACGTGAGCGCGGCGATAAAGTTTGGGCTTTCATAAGGCGCCCGCTGTAATGCTATAACTTGCGGCGTGCGGCTGTAACAGAACCTAAATAAATACCTATCCGCCTCCTGAATACAGAGCCGCGCACTGTATTGTGGCGTGAAATACTGCTCTTTACCATATTTTTTGTCGACGTTTATATTGATATGGGCGGCTTTAGGCGCGTTATTACAAATGGATTTTTCGATATTGGTTCCTTCCATTTCCCCGCGTTATGAATAGCAAAAGTCGGCGGTGGGTCACGTGTTCAATATTATACAATATGAGAACGAGAGTACACTTAGTGAGAGAACCGCGTATATGAGAACTCAGGAGCGAGTGTTGTGAGACCACGTACAGGGAGCGTGGTGTGTGACACAGTGGGCCGGTGGAGCGACGAGCTGAAGGCTGCTAGTGTATGAGAGCTCAGGAGCGAGTGTTGTGTGACCACGTACAGGGAGCGTGGTGTGTGACACAGTGGGCCGGTGGAGCGACGAGCTGAAAGCTGCTAGTGTATGAGAACTGTCTCTGGAGGCGGAAAATAGTTTTCACATTATAAAATGTAAATATGTTATTGAAATAACTGAGCCAATATAAAGTTATAATGTATTCGATGGAAAAAGTTTGTTGGCTTACAAAAAAAGGTTGGTTAAACACAGTTGTTTAACCACGATGAAGTACTTTTAAGCCACCAACGTTTCTTTAATACATTATATATTATTTATTCATGACATTTCATTAAAATTTTAAAGTTATACTTATTATTTGGATGTTCAGTTCTTGTTATAATTTTTTTTTACTTTAGATCATAAGTCAAAGTCTCATTGGTAAATTATATATTCAATAGCAGCGTATCTTAAATGTTTAAATTGCTGATAAGTAGACGCTAACTTACTAGAAATTTGCCTATCTTCAACAGTTCATTTTACATGGTTTCTTAGTGAATATATTTACTCTTAATGAAATTTTCAAGTGATTTCGATATGGATATCTATAATTTATGTCATTTATTTTAACGACACATACACAACGATTGAATAATTCAAATACCAACTTATGTACATAGTTTTCTCATAACATCAATGTGTCCCACAAATCCCAACCCTCTAAGCCGCACCGCTTAATAATCCACACGTAAAAAATGTTACACTACCGTCCATTTTATGATTCTCACATAAGTTTGTGTCGAACAATACAGCCGAGCTGGGTGAATAACAAAAGGTTGCATTCTCGGTCCGGGCACGTAGCACATACAACCTTATCGCATTAATGTACGAGTATGTGTATTGTAGCACCTTGCGTATTTGGGTAAAATGTTTGGTCAAATATTTGATGTCAGCTAGGAATTTTTCGGCCGAATCTTTATTTTTTTTAATTTGAAGCAAGGTTGGCAAAAAGGTATAGAATCTTCCATCACAATTTGACACTATTGATAATGAAGTGTAATTATATTATGTACAAAATTTGATTATCCTGCGACTTCGTCTTTATGGAGTCTAGAATTTCAGAGAAAACTTAAAATAAATTAATGGAAAACTATGGTAGTATCTGTTGTATATTCAAGAACAATCCCTCAGGATATATGACACTTTCTTGAATGAAAAAGTAGCATGGGACCATATGCACGGTTCTAATTATCATTAAACAAAAACTTGTCTTGAATTAGCGATGAAAAATGTATATCTAAGATTCTAAATTGATTAGCAGAGTAAAAACGTGAACCCGTCAACCCGTGCCCAAAAGTGGGGCGTACTTGAGTTGATGATGATGAATATGATGATGATGATGAATGTTAGCTTAAATCTTAAAATTAACTCACCTTCAAAGAACATACTTAAAACAATCACTACTTAAAAGAAATTCCAGCTATGACCCATTACCCAAAAACTGGTACAACGTAAAAGTGATGTGACAAACTGGGTTTAATGAATCACGTGCCAATATTTGAACAAATACTGGATCAATTATTTGATCAGGCGACAGTGAGGTGGGCGCGGCGAACGGAAGTACATAAAAATGTTACGTGACCAAGGAACAGTGTCCGAAGCGGGATTTTCGCAGACACTACGCTATGACCAGACTTTACTTGAAAACTATGTATAATATTAGATTTATACATTCATCGTAACTATTATTGATATTGCATCACATATATATTGTATACTTATTGTTTTCTTGATTAAGCAAATTCTCAGTAGCAGCACGAAGTCTGAAAATGTGCCCGAAAACTGGCAAAGGCTCGCCCCCTCTTACGTAGGACTGATAGATACTGGCGAAATGTGGGTGCAGAAATGCACCTCTGCCTACCCTTTCGGGGAATACGGGCGTGAGCTTATGTATGTTCATTCATCATCAGCCCATATACGTCCCACTGCTGGGCACTGGCCTCCTTTACCATTGAGAAGGTTTAGGCCTTAGTCCACCACGCTGGCCTAGTGTGGGTTGGCGGACTACACACCTAAGAAATTCCTAAGAAATTTTAGGTGTGCAGGTTTCATCACGATGTTTTCCTTCACCGTTAAAGTACGTGATTATTCATTGTGAATACACACATAACTTGGAAAAGTCAGAGGTGTATGCCTGGGGTTTGAACCCGCGACCGTCGAGATTCTCGACCGCGTGCCTAAACCTCGAGGCCATCACGACTTATGTATGTAAGTATATATATTACAGTGTATAGAGTAATACAGTAGTATATATAGACTACGGTCCAGTTTGTTGTATCTGCATAAAATGCCTCTAACTACTCCTTCAGGAATATAATTGTGATTGAATTTGTAAACCAAGCTAAAACCGCAGAGCTACCCCGACAGCACCGGTTTTAAAAGTTGAAAATGGATCTACATTGTCTCCATCACTAACGTATCATAAATTGTAAAAACAAAGGTAAAATATTGGCGGGCGTCGCAATAGAAACGCCAATCTGAATGTCGGCACCGACGCCATATTCCATTCCGACCGGGATTGAAAATTTATAAAGTTTACAATTGCTGACTTTGTCAAATGAATGTTAGAACGCTGTGGCAACAGATGAAAACAATCCCGTTTTTTTTAATGATAAACGAGTGTGTTAAAGTTGCAATAGGTCAATATAAGCGGATTACAATAGGTCATATTGGATAGTTTTAGGCGCAGTTATAGGCCAATATTATTTTTGACGACTTTGGAATAACTTAGAGAGGATTATATTATATTAACCTCTTTATAATCATACAATTACAGATACAAAGTATGTCACAATACTATATAGCACTATGGTGCATAATCTAGGTCTGTTCAACCGAAAACGTTATACGGCAATCCGCTCCTGCTAGCACTGAACGTGCTTATATAGAGACCGTACATACATACATAAACTCACGCCTGTATTCCCCGAAGGGGTAGGCAGAGGCGCATTTGTGCACCCACATTTCGCCAAGTATGTATCAGTCCCACGTAATAGGGGGCGAGCCTATTGCCGTTTTTCGGGCACATTTCCAGACTCCGTGCTGTTACCGGGAATTTCCTAATGGAAAAACCCAATAACACTTTGCCCGACCCGGGAATCGAACCCAGGACCTCTAGATCGCTCGGCACATACTTGTACCGCGAGACCACGAGGCAGTCATATATAGAGACCGCTCCACCATAACGTTCTAATTGTAACAATAACAATCCCACACTACCGACATAGCAGTGTTTACATTTTATCAAATACTATTTGTATACCCTTTTACAATTTATTTTTATTTTTATTTCTACTAACTAGTTAAAGCGACAATAAATAATATTGCAACTTTAAAAAACATAATTTGGTACGATAGACAATACAACAAACATATGTATGTCAGCGGAAAAGTTCTTAAATGTAATACGACGAGGGTAGAAATGAAAATGGATTGAGTCATATTGTTTGTGCAGTTAGCAGTGTTGTATAAGGATCGTCGCAGTTTAAAATGAGTCAATCTTTAATACATACATACATAAACTCACGCCTGTATTCCCCGAAGGGGTAGGCAGAGGCGCATTTCTGCACCCACATTTCGCCAAGTCTCGTCAATCTTTAACTAGTTTTGAGATGGTGAAGAAGGGAACTGAATGGTTTTTGGATGGAGATAGATGAGACCCTGGGAAAGGACGTAGGGTTTTTAATGTTATAATATTACGGTCGGACAGCGACGGGTTCTACAACTTATAGTTAATAACTTTAACTTTCTGTCATATCCTTGTTCTCAGTATAGGTAAGAAGTTTATTAAACTACTACACTTTTCGTATTCAAATCCGCACCGCATTGGAAATTAAATATAGATTTTCTAATAAAACCAACTCATTTTACTCCACGGTTGAATCCGATAAACCGAATAAAATTGCAACAATAACTGGATCCGTTTATTGCAGACCCACAAGTGGTCTATCTCGATGCAATCCAGATCTGAAGCTGGGACGATCGTCGCAGATTGCACGTACAATGGCCTCGTCTACAAAGTGGTTTCATTATCGTTTGATGCTATTTTCTAGACTGAATTATCATATTCATATTTACGTGATTTTTGTTTAGTTGAGACCTTGGTATAGTTTTACGCGTAAGATTTAGGTATGGCAGAATAAGCATGAAAGTAATAATGCAGTAGAAGTGAGAGCGCTGAGAAGCATGTGCGGGGTGAAATTGTTAGATAGAGTGAGGAATAGTGTGATAAGGGAAAAAAGTCTATGTAGTGACCAAAATCGAGAGTGGGATGCTAAAATAGTTTGGGCACTTTGAGGGGATGAATATTAGCAGAATTACGAAAGATTTCCGTGCGATCTAGAGGTCCTGGGTTCGATTCCCGGGTCGGGCAAAGTGTTATTAGGTTTTTCCATTAGGAAATTCCCAATAGCAGCACGGAGTCTGGAAATGTGCCCGAAAAACGGCAATAGGCTCGCCCCCTATTACGTGGGACTGTTACATACCTGGCGAAATGTGGGTGTAGATATGCACCTCTGCCTACCCCATCAGGGAATACAGGCGTGAGTTTATGTATGTATGTATGTGGAAGCAAAAGAAGTGTGTCTGGACCGTGACATTTGGCGTTCTCTAGTCTCTGCCTACCCCAACGAGAGACAGGCGTGAGTTTATGTATGTATGTATGTATTTAGTTAGATTCGATTACCTGGTCGGACATTTTCCAGTAATAGGCGATAAACTCGGCCCTTATTAAGGCTTAAAACATAGCTAGCGAAACATTGATGTAGAAATACATCTCTGTCCATACCCTTGGTGTAGAGATTGCAAACCGGGCCCGGCCGGGCCGGGCCCGCCCGGGCCCGGTGCCCTTTTACGCACCCACCGGGCCCGGCCATTCATACCGGGCCCGGTCACCGGGCCCGGTCATCGGACCCGGTAAGTAAATCGCGGCGCAGGAGCGCCTACTCGTAGCAGTTACTGTTGTAAAATATTCGTATCGATTATTCTTTCAGACTGAAAAATAATTGTTACTTTTTGTTTTGTTATATTATACTTCTGAAGTCTATGTAACGTAACCAATTTTACGTTACATTTTGTTAGCTAAGACTAAACAAGTTTGGTTGTTTACAGTTACAGTACAGCCTAGCCCATAATATTTCACTATATGCTCAATTAGTAATCATTACACTAGTGAGAGTCTTAATAGCCAAAGTTTAAGAAAAAACATAATACCTACTTTACTTTTAGCAAATAAGAATTTGTTTTGTTTATACCAAAGTTACCAAACTTTATTTATCTATCTAATTTCAGTTGTTATGTCACGTTTAGTACTTTAAGCTGCGTTATTAGTTTTTTATTATCATACTATGTTTTCAGATATATGTACACTATAAAGAGTAAAGAGAAAGACCTGCTTGTTTAAACTTATAAAAATGAATAATTACTAATACTAATGTTACTTTACCGTCCATAAGTCAAAGTAATAATTTTTTTGAGACTTGAGTGAGACTGATTATTGTTATAATTGTTCATAAGTCAGTTTGAAATGAATATCAACCTTGAATCATTGACTTTTTCCATTTAAATGTAGAAATTTTTCATAAAATACTTTAACGGTTTCATCGCTAACACAACCCGGCCGGGCCCGGCGGACCCGGCCGGGTTGGCGACGGATGCAACCGGGCCCGGCCGGGTTGGGAAACATACCGGGTTGCAATCTCTACCTTGGTGGTACATCGTAAAAATATGCACATACATATATTAGTACAATGTAACAGACATAAAAAATTATGTTTAATGTGAAAAGTATCGGATGCATAGAAGAATTTTCCGCGCATTTCCAAACATTTCCGTGGAAACCTTATCCGATTAGCATACTGGGAATGTCTTTAATTGGTTCAAAAATAGTGTACAGTGTCCAAAGAGAAGCGGACGGGGCGACGAGAATCCATAATGATCGGATACTGAAAGAGGAAACAGAAAAAATCGTAGAAGCACTTTACTGTGCACGAATTTTTGAGCATTTTTTGTCGAATATGTGAATGCAGCGAACGGTATCTAGAGGGAAATACTCGTAGTATCGCGATTATAATGAACTAGCTTTTGCCCGCGACTCCGTCCGCGTAGACTACAGGGTTGGGTTCAGAAAGAAAATAAGTTGTAGTCTATTTTACTCCACAGAGTCCCATTTATGTCCATATAAAAAACCGTTTATATCGGTCAAATGATTTAGGCGTGAAAGCATAACAGACATATAGTTACATATACATAGTTTTAGTCGTCTACACAACATACAACCTTTCATCCTCCCTTTCAATCCCTTAAAACCCCTTTTCCGGGATAAAAAGTAGCCTATGTCCTTTCTCAGGGTCTAAACTATCTGTGTACCAAATTTCATTTAAATCGGTTCAGTAGTTTTAGCAGGAAAGCGAGACAGACAGACAGACAGACAGACAGACAGACAGACAGACAGACAGACGGACAGACAGACAAACAGACAGACAGTTACTTTCGCATTTATAATATTAGTAAGGATTTGTGATATTCCCAAACAGTGTTCTCTGCTACGGTGCAGAGTACAGCGAAGGTTTTTAAGAACGGTAATTTAGTTTTATGCACAATAGGTGCAGAATCCGGCACAATTTTATAAAATTAAGTACCCCTGTGTCCTTTCCTAAGACCATGTCTATTTCCATACCAAAAATTATTCAAATCGGTCCAGTAGTTTAGTACTTAAAGCGTAACAAACAGATGAATAATCACAATTACTTTCGTATTAATAACATACATCATCATCATCAGCCCATATACGTCCCACTGCTGGGCACAGGCCTCCTTTACAACTGAAAGGGTTTAGGCCTTAGTCCACCACGCTGGCCTAGTGCGGGTTGGCGGACTACACACCTAAGAAATTAATAAGAACTTTTAGGTGTGCAGATTTTATCACGATGTTTTCCTTCAACGTTAAAGCAAGTGATGATTCATTGTGAATACACACATAACTTCGAAAAGTCAGAGGTGTGTGCCTGGGGTTTGAACCTGCGACCGCCGAAATTCTCGACCGCGCACCTAAACCTCGAGGCCATCACTGCTGCTGTAATAACATACATAAATATGGATAAAATATCACCATTATTTCTTCCACTAGAGTGATATATAGTTTCAGGGTTGAGAATTTCGTTCTAATTTTAAACTTATTTTAAGGGTGAATTTCATCTACGATCATTTAGTATTGTGATATTAAGGGTGTGACTAATCACTTTCTATCGTTGGCGGTTCATTACTTGGAGGGAGAGTGAGTCTTCAGCCGGTCCACTATTTCTCGGCTTCTTTTATTGCAATGACAAAGCAGGTCAGCTTTTATGCCGGACTGAACAAAGAATGCGCCGCAACAAAAACTAGTTCAACTTTATCACAAATAATAAGGTCCAACTATGCCTTTACCGCTTCAAGCGATGAGTTAATTAAGTTTGTAAAGAATTAGTGAGAAACTCATTTTTACGCTCAAATGTAACATACGATGATTTTCATTACAAAAACAATAATATTACTATTTATAACTATTTATTAAAAGAAAGCGATCTGTATATTAACTGTAATTTTATAGTATGTCAATTAATATCGTGTCGTGATCGTGTCGTCCCGTGTAACACAATCGCGGTTCCGTGTCGGAACATTCGTGCTGTAATTACACTCACGGGGTACAGACAGCAGAAAAACTAAAATCAAAGGTTTAAATGCTTTAAGAATATGTGCAGTGTGCATCGCGCTCGCAATTGTTTTTCTCGAATGCATTCTAAATTCAAATGAAATTCGTATTCAGAACACAATCGGAAAGAAAGTGTTGTGCCGATAGAGGCTTATGCAAATCCGGTTTTGAATAGCATAATTGTATATTTTAAGAGATTTCTTTGTCGTTGGTTTCGAGGCATATGGCGTGTAAAAATGCAATCCATAAGTTCGATTTCCAAGTTAAGTTAATGGAAATAGTTGCGTTCCTATTTAGATTTAAGCGCTAATCTTAGCTGGCAACACGTGGGTATACAAATGCCTTTTTTCATTTAATCGTTATACAACATCAAAATTTAAGAAACCCTTGTTTCACGATTAGTATAACTAAGGTTATTTAAATAAAAATAACATTCATTTAACATGAATGAATGCATACTTATCATCTGCGGTGATATGCATACATTATATAAAAGTCAGTGTGTATGCTTGACACATATGGGAGCCCAATCTTTAAATTAAACTCCAGCACTAGTAGAATTAACGTATATTTTAATTACAATAATGTTGCTAGTAAGGAGGTCGGGTAATGAATGAAACATAAATAAGTAATAAAATGACTGACACTTTCTAACGTGCAACTTGCTATAATTAATTTATAAGGCGCTGGGCTTAACAGTCAGTTTACCAATCCTACATAATGAAATAGTGCTGTCCCAAGATCACCTTGGCAACAATACATTTTTTATTTTTAAATATTGAGACGACTAAGTGACAGCAGTGCACTAGATAGTATGCATACTTATGCCTAGCCAGTTATTATGTCCCATATATTACCTAGACCTATTTCCGTTTACCTTCCGTTGGAAGTAGTGATGTCGGCGTTAGCGGGTTCAAACCCCAGGGCCCAGACACACCTCTGACTTTTCGGAGTTATGTATGTATTCATAATGAAATTATCACGTAGTTTAATCGTGAAGAAAAACATCGTAAGGAAACCTGTACAACTTAAAGTTATTAGGAATTACTTAAGTGTGTAGTCCGCCAATCCGCTCTAGGTAAGCTTCAAGACCCGTGCCCAGCAATGAGCCGTATATGGGCTGATGATGATGATTTCCGTTTACCAGGCATATTTCCAAACTGTTGCTAAAAATTACCCATAAAATTTTACCCGATACCATAACCAACAACTCAGAATCGCATGCGACACAAGCCCACCTACGGTACATCCAAAACGCAACATCCTACCTTTTCTGCTATCCGTACATTCCCGGGTGGAGTTCCGATTGCAATTGATACGTCGGCCCGTCACGTGCAGCTAATTGTGCCCGACAGAAGAATGCATTGACATCCACACGAGCCGCGCTAAATCGCCGTTTTTGTGCCCCGTACCTGGCTCCAAGGCGGCTGAGCGATTTGCAAAATTGAGGGTATATATTGCCTTTCAAAAGGGTAGCTGTTTTTTAAGAAGAGCAATAGTATCAATTCCACCCTCTCAGTTATAGAGGAGGCCCGTGTCCAGCAGTGGGACGTATATGGGCTGATGATGATGAAAAGGGAAGCTGTTTATTTATGGAAAGTTAAATAAGAGCAAGCTTAGAATCAAATATTGTTAATGATAGAAAAAAATATGTAATTAAATAATTAAGTATTACTCGAAACATTACATTTCGATCGAAATGTATCAGTAAATAATTGTTTAGTAGCTGTATAAGTTTGTGCAATATTGTGCAATGTTAGTGTAGAAACTATGGACGTTCTACTCAGTCGTCCACTGCTGAACGTAAGCCTCCGCAAGTAAGCGCCTACCATCCTGGTCTTGAGCGGCCCTCACCCGTCCGCTACTCGCCACCTTTCTCAAGTAATAATAAACTGTATTAATAATTGTATCCTCGAGGTTTAAGTGCACGGTCGAGAATTTCGGCGGTCGCAGGTTCAAATCCCAGGCACACACCTCTGACTTTTCGAAGTTATGTGTGTATTCACAATGAATTATCACTTGCTTTAACGGTGAAGGAAAACATCGTGATAAAACCTGCACACCTATAAGTTCTTACGAATTTCTTAGGTGTGTAGTCCGCCAACCCGCACTAGGCCAGCGTGTTGGACTAAGGCCTAAACCCTCTCAGCTGTAGAGGAGGCCCGTGCCCAGCATTGGGACGTATTTGGGCTGATGATGATGATGATGATGATGAATAATTGGATATTGATAGATAACAAAATTAGAGAAATTAATTCGTTATTATTAGGTTTTGAACAGACATACATAACCTTTTGAAAACTTTGTTTAAAACCACACTTTTATCATATAGCATTTCATAAAACGACTGACAACATAAGACTAAAAAAAACAAATAACAAAAAAAAATCAGAGCAGAAAAACTACATTAAAAAACAAATTACATCTGGAATATTCCGAAAGTCCCCATCTAAGATCCGGCAAGAAATCGTTAAAGATAATATGAGGTATGAAAACTTGCTCCAGAAAGCAACTTACTAATCCCTGGGTAAAGGCAAAAAGTTGGAGCGAGCCGTCGCTACGCCGGGATTTCTTACATACGGGAAACTAGTTCACCGGAACAACGTTACTATCGGCTCGGTACTCGCTGGTAACTCGAACGTATTGTTAATGCTTATTTATTCGCTAGCTTGGGCTTAGCTTGGCTTGGAAGGCTCGAAAAGAAGGGTATATACAAATCATTACAGCCCCGTGGCGCAGTTGGCTAGACACCAGCTTGCGAAACGAGAGGCTGCGGGTTCGATCCCCGCACCGAGACAAATGTTTGTGTGATCCACAAATATTTGTTTTGGGTCTGGGTGTGTGTGAGACCGAAAAGTCTCTCGTAGTTTCTGATACCCACGACACAGGACTTGTATCCTAGTGTGGGGTCAGAACTATGTATGTGACTGTTGGGTGTATTTATTTATTTATTATTAATTGCTTAATCCGTTTTGACGCTTAACAAGCAGAAATAATAAACAAAAATATTACACCAAAAAATAAAAATATTATAAGTATAAAAAATTTAAATTAAGTAAAACAAAAGTCATATAAAAGTAATTTGGATGATTTAAATTCGCAAATTATATATTAGTAGTGAAAACTACTTATTTTATTAAACAAAATGAATGGGATTCTTTAAATCATATTCATTTAACATGATATATTTATGTAAAGGATACAGTTACGAACAAACGGACTTATTACAATATTCAGTTTTGTCTAAAGCCTGACAAACTTAGTAAATGTTAAAAGTAGTATATCAACCACTCTATTAACATTTGGATCAAATGCCTGTTTTAGTTCATTAACATGGCATTCAATCAACCTCGACGGTTGACACACTATAATACTTTTTATAGTAAACCGTATACCGCACTGCAGACATAATGCATTGAAAATGTAAATAATATTTATTGAATTCGTAAAAGGTTATTTACCACCACCCATTTGTTATAATTTTCGATACAGATAATTCTTAAATACACTATTAATAAATACACTATTAAAACTGATAAGACATCTTATCGGATCTGTAGGTAGAAACAGCCGAGTCAAATACGAAAAGTACTCAAAATAAACTCGCAAAAGTGAGTTATAAAGTGAGACACGATAAATTAGTAGTGGGCATTGTTGACAAGTCAATCTGAACTGGCTACAACACAAAGGCGAGTCTAGTTTCCTTATTAACACAGAATTACGTATAGAAATATAATTAACGAGATACTCGCCGTAATAATAGTGAGCAAATTATTATATAAATTATATTATTTAGTGGAGATTAGGGGAACAATTGGACAATACAGTTTGCTTGAGGTGTTCTGAAACAGCTCACTCGGGAAATATTGTTCATGATCTTATATTTCTATAGGATAAATGTATGATCTGATAAAATTAAACCGAGAATGTTAATGAGTGCCTCGTGGTCTCCCGGCACAGGCATGTGCCTTGCGATCTAGATGTCCCAGGTTCGATTCCCGGGTCGCCCAATGTGTTATTGGGTGTTTCCATTAGGAAATTGTTAGTAGCAGCACGGAGTCTGGAATTGTTGAATACCTGGAGGAAAGTGGGTGCAGAAATGCACCTCTGCCTACCCCTTCGGGGAATACAGGCGTGAGGTTATGTATGTGATGTGAATGATGCTATTAGTTTGTTCAACAAGTCACGAAGATTAACTACACGAGTAGAATCAGAAGGATAGGAGACAGATAAAATAGTACGAGAATATTACAATAGACACAAAAGGCAGCTATTAAGCGCGGACGAGATAAGGCGGCGAGGTAGCGGGTGACACGGGCTTCGCGAGCGAGAGAGGTGTACCGACTGGCCGCGGCCGGCGCGTGAGTTGGAGCGATGACGCGCATCGCTCGTCGCCGCGCTGTTACCATGCGATACCGGTTAGCGTCCGCGCGGCGGTATCGAGCGCCTCCAATGCACTCCACGTATATTAATAATATCATAATAAATGTGTTGGGTTCTGTAGGCGTAATGCGTGAAAGTTAGTATGTATAATGTATATGTGTCGAGTGTAATTGTTAGTATTATATATATATATATATATATACATGATATTAAATGTTTATAATAAATAAATATATTTTATAAATAAATAAAATATAAGGCACCCCACAAATGTAATGAGTGAGAGAAGTTGCGGGATAATTACGGACAGGACGAAGAAAATAATTCTTCATCATTCATTAATCCATCCATCTATAATATACGTCCCACTGCTGGGCACGGGCCTCCTCTACAACTGAGAGGGTTAAGGCCTTAGTCGTTAGCATAGTGGACATGCTGGCCTAGTTAGGGCTGGTTGACTACACACCTAAAAAGCAGCAGGTTTCCTCAAGATGTTCTTCTTCACGGTTAAAGAAGATATTTGTATGTTCGTTGTGTTGGTCTTTACTATATACTAACTTAACTACTTACTTAAGACAAACTTAATAACAAACCTGTAAATATGAACCTCAGTCACGGTCACACTACCTAAATGAGACATGTCTCAAATGACTTATGTCGTGTAACTAAATAAATTTGGAGAAAGTCTGTCTGTGCATGTCAAGCAAGGCGATAGTACGTCGCGACCGCGCGGGGCACGTGCTGCGGTCTCGGGGCACGTTCCCCGCGACTTGCGAACTATTATCCCGTTAAAACTCCATCGAATACGGCTTAGCCGGATCCGACATTGTTACTCGAAGTTGCCAACTTTGTACGCATGTTGCATGGCGAAAAATGTCTCGGAATAAATACTGGGGTACTCGGGAAGTTCAGGTTTAATCTTAGCTCGACTTAGGAATTATTTTATGTTTTCGTCAAAAGCCTTTATTCAGAGTGTAAACTGACCGTGGTTGAAAACTAAGACTGATCTGTAGCTATAAGTGAAGACTTTTTATTGGCTTTATGTTAATTGTTATGTTTTTTTAACCTAGTTGTATTGTAGCTGTTAGTCTTCCATAAATAAATAAAAAAATAAAAAATAAATAAAAAATGAAAAATAAAGTAATAGATACGAACACATTGATTCTAAAGATATGCGGAAAAAAATACGTTTTCCTAACCGCTATAAGTACTACCTGTCGCAGTTTCTGTTCTAGCCCTGTATAAAAGCCTTTGGAATAAATTTTATTTAATATTTTGAAATATTAAACAGGATTTATTAGTTAATAGTTAGAGTGATTAGAAAAACGTCAATTTTTTAAGCCTTAATGTGTTCGTAATCACCGTAATTATAACATGACTCAGTTTTCGATCACGTTCTTTTAACACCCTGTTTAATAGTAGGTCAGTTTTTTTGGGGTGGGACCACTATCCCTAAACTAACTGGGCCTAAACCCTCTCAGTTGTAGTGGAGGCCCGTGCCCAGCAGTGGGACGTATTTGGGCTGATGATGATGATGACCACTATCGCACAGAAAAAATTTCGTGAAGCAATGAAATTCAAATTTTTGTTCGGTGAATGATGTTATGCGGTTTAGACCTTGGTTCGCCACACATGCACAGGTCTCACTTCACATATCTAAGAGATTCCTTGTGGACAAGTGTATCAGGAGATTTTTCACGACGTTTTCTTTCGCCGACATAATGCGTGATAATTCATTGTGAGTATTTTTTACTCATACATAATCTTCGAAAAGTAAAAGTGTGATGGTGTGTCGATGTTGGTAGCTAAAACATAAGTAGGGCCCTAATGTTAATATACGAGTTATCTCAAAAACGAAAAAAGCAGACTGCCTCATGGTCTTGCGTCACAAGTATGTCCTGTGCAATCTAGATGTCTTGGATTCGATTCTCGGGTCGGGCAAAGTGTTTTGACAAAGTGCCTTTTCTCATGAAATTCTCAATCTCAATCTCAAAAATCGCAATAGTCTTGCCTATCTCGCTCGCCCTATTACGTGGGACGAAAGCAGGTTAATATGAGTGCAGAAATCACCTTTGCCTACCACTTCGGGAAATACACGCATGAGGTTATGTATGAAAAAAACATGTTTTGGCAATCTACCCTCATCGTTTTGCAATAATCCGACCTCAATTCGCAAAACACGCAAGTCATAACACAAATATCACTAATACAATTATAATCAGCAGTTAAATGCGATATGCGCCGCGGTTTCCCGCCCAGTGACCCGCGGCCCGGGGTTCGATCCAAATTGAAAACCAACAGGGTGGAAATAACAAATTTTGCGAATGGAATTTGATAAAAACTTAGTCGGTGAGTTTGTTGCTCCGTCTTTTATATTGTTAGCAACGATTGTGTTTGTCTGTTGGAGTGTTATGTGCGGAAACTTGGGGGGTTTTGTCTATATGAATGCTTATGGTCTTGGAGTGTTATGAAGTGAAGAAGCAATTGAGATAGCTTGCGAAACCCAATAACACTTTGCCCGACCCGGAAATCGAATCCAGGACCTCTAGATCGCAAGTCACATACTTGTACTGCGAGACCACGATGCAGTACGTACCATAGAGTAACCATAGAGAACTATATATATATATACTCAGCCTATCGCCGTCCACTGCTGAACGTAGGCCTCCACAAGAAAGCGCCAACCATCCCGGTCTTGAGCAGCCCTCATCCATCCGTTACCCGCCACCTTTCTCAAGAACTATAGAGGAGGCAAATGATGATATAAAATTATGACCATTTCGGTCAAGATACTTTCTCAATGTATGTAGGTTAATAATGAGGTTTTAGGAAAGCTCTACCGCTTGAACTTTAAGATCTAAAATATTCGCAAACATTAATCTTGCAGATATGAAAGAAGATATTAAATGTTAAAAATACCTTCTCGGGCGCAGTCTAGTTAAAAGCTTAGTTAGCGATAAGAATAAACTTTGAAATGAATTAGTAAAGCCTTCTTAATCGTTTGCTTTCGTTGGAGTTGAAAGTTTTTAAATTAGAAAAACGTTATCTTCAAACAAAATAATTTACGCTCGCCATTTCTGAAATTTAATTTTCAAATGCTTAATTTATTTTTAGTGTACACTAAAATGTAGAACTAAAAATTGGATTGGTATTTGGAGAGCTTCAATGTGTGGGATGTACCTAGATAACTCTATAGACATTATGAAATTTTAGAGATATTTTATTTTATAGATTAGTATTTGATTTAATTAATTTCCAAACAAATTTTTTATTGGTTATAAAATAAATTTGTAGGGTTACTTAAATTAAGTACACTTTAAAGTGCTTAACACACTGTCTCGTTGGTCTATAGGTTTGTGGCGTATGAGCGAAAGTTCTTGATTCGATCCACGTTTTTCGGGTAGTGTTTTTGCTTCTTCTGTTAGGACCTTTTCAATATGTATTCGAAGTTTGGTAATGTGTCTGCATGACGGCAATGGGCTATCCCTTTTTATGTGCGACTTCAAACATACTTAGTAATTAAAAATAATTTTCATTTAAGTAATTTAATTTTTATATAAATAAGTCGTGATGGCCTCGAGGTTTAGGCACGCGGTCGAGAAACTCGACAGTCGCAGATTCAAACCCCAGGCACACACCTCTGACTTTTCGAAGTTATGTGTGTATTCACAAAGAATTATCACCTACTTTAACGGTGAAGGAAAACATCGTGATGAAACCTGCACACCTAAAAGTTCTTAGGAAATTCTTAGGTGTGTAGTTCGCCAAACCGCACTAGGCCAGCGTGGTGGACTAAGGCCTAAACCCCCTCAGTTGTAGAGGAGGCCCGTGCCCAGCAGTGGGACGTATATGGGTTGATGATTATGATGATAAATAAGGAAATAGTATCTATGAGACGCTCGAGTCAATTTACTAATCAATTTACTGCAATTGTAAGTATTATGTGTAGGTCCGCTGCAGGATACAGGTACCCTTCACAGCTGATAGAGGGTAAACCGTTGGTAGTCAACGGTTATCGATGGATTTCCTTTTTAAAAAACAAAAAAAAATTATAAAACATAAAGCTTGTTATATAAAATAACGTATTATTGCATACATTTGTGAAAGTATAACAAAGTGTAAAAGTTATTGGAGCGGTTAATGCGATTCACAAAGCTTTGAGTTTCATTAAACGGCACAATACCCCGACACTGTCGAAGTTATAATCCTCGGATGCCTTAATAATTTTCCAATAGAACAGAATTGGGAATAAAAGAGTATTTTAACTGAATTTAGAGGAGCACCTCACTTTGTCCCCTCCCCAACTCTAAAGTGAGCCATCTTTAATATTTGGCTATTAAAGTCTGTTTCTGGCTTGCTGTTACACTGAGATGTAAAATTAGATATTTGATTTGGCGGTAGCTCACTTAATAATAATAATAACAACTCTTTATTTTTACACTATAATAAAGACATTAACACAAAACAAATAACAAAATTTGGTACATAAAAATTGGTGGCCTTATCGCTAAAAGCGATCTCTACCAGGCAACCAGGTAGGGGGTTATTTAAACTGATTCAAAAGTACATGTATACATAACCTCACGCCTGTATTCCCCAAAGGAGTAGGTAGAGGTGCATTTCTAAACCTACATTTCGCCACTGTATGTATCAGTCTTATGTATAAGAGGGCAAGCCTGTTACCGTTGTCAGGGTTCATTTCCAGACTCCCGTCTGCTACTAAGAATTTCGTAATGGAAAATCCCTTTTGAAAATGGAAAAATTCTTTGCCCGACCCGGTAATCGAACCTGGTTCCTGAAGATAGCACATCTGTACCGCGAGACCACGAGGCAGTCACGAGTACTTGTACTTATGTCTTGTTGAATAAAGATAATTTCGACTTTGACTCTGTGTTTTTAATAATATTACAAATATATGAAAGGCAGTTCTTTTGTGACGCTTTCACGGCATAATTTCTGAATCGATTTTGATTTATGTTGGTAGTGATAGATGAGGCACTGGACACTATAATGGACTACTATACTTATAATATATTGACAGCCCCGTGGCGCAGTTGGCTAGATACCAGCTTGCGAAACGAGAGGCCGCGGGTTCGATCCCCGCACCGAGACAAATGTTTGTGTGATCCACAAGTATTTGTTTCGGGTCTGGGTGTTTGTGAGACCGAAAAGTCTCTCGTAGTTTCTGATATCCACGACACAAGACTTGTATCTTAGTGTGGGGTCAGAACTATGTGTGTGACTGTTGGGTGTATTTATTTTATTTATTTATATTGTACTAATGTTGCGGTCACTAATGTTCCATGTTAACTATGCTATCAATGCCATTAAAAATATCTAGATGCTTTCATCATCATCATTTCATATACGTCCCGATGCTGGATACGGGCCTCCTTTACCATTGAGAGGGTTTAGGCCTTAGTCCACCACGCTGGCCTAGTGCGGGTTAGTGGACTACACACCTAAGAAATTCCTAAGAACTTTAAAGTGTGCAGATTTCCATACGATGTTTTCCTTCACCGTTAAAGTAAGTAATAATTCTTTGTGAATACACACATAACTTCGAAAAGTCAGAGGTGTGTGCCTGGGGTTTAAACCCGCGACCGCCCAGATTTCCTACCGCGCCCCTAAGCCTCTAGGCCATGACTAGATGCTTTCTTTTTTACAAATAAACTCGCTGCAATTGGCTTCATAACTCATTTCGTCATCAACCAAAATACGTCCCACTGCTGGGCACGGGCCTCCTCTACAACTAAGAGGGTTTAGGCCTTAGTCCACCACGCTGGCCTAGTGCGGGTTGGCGGACTACACAAGATACTAAGATAACTCATTTAGACTACTCCAATACTTAACAGATGAAAGTGTTACTAACTCACTGCTATAACACTAAGGACTAAAACACATCCAACTACAAGACATATGAAATCTAGATCTTACGAAGCATATCCGGCGCTAGGTTTCATAACAAAGGATAGAGGCGGCTACTCAGGCCGACACATGACAGATTACTCAGGCCCTGTGTGACTGTGAAGGCGGATCTTAACATGACGCGGCTCGACCCACGCGATGCACACGTAGCATCGCCGTAAGCACAAATATAGAATTAAAATTCTATTTTGTTTTATAGAAGAAAGTTTAAGGCAGAATTTTGAAGCTAAAGAATATCAGATTTTCACGTCGAATTCTTGTTTAGAAAAACTTTTTCTGAAGTCTGAAAATGTGCGTTATAAAGGAACTTCTGCCTACCCCTTTGGGGGTGAAAGATGACAACCAGTTATCTTAAAATAGTGATGGCCTCAATTTTTTTATCCCAAGCACACACCTCTGACTTTTCGAAGTTATGTGTGTATTCATAATGAATTATCACGTACTTCAACGATGAAGACATCGTAAAGAAACCTGCAAGTATAGTCGGCACTAGGCCAGCGTGGCAGACAAGGTCTAAACCATTTCAGTTGTAGAGAAGGTTCGTGCCGTGAAGTAGGTATATCGGCGGCTGATGATGATAAATCGTACCCGGGACTTGTCGATCACAAGGTGCATACTAATTATGCCGCATGAGTAATAAAGTGCTATCGACAAACATATTCAACATATATGTAGAACAAAGAACAGTTGAATAAGACTAGAAAGGAAATTCGGCATGCCGAGCGTGCCGAACCTACGATTAGACTGTGTCATATGTTTGACACTGCCGCTTCTTAGTAATTCGAGTTGCGTGTAATATCAAGACTTTTATAAATGTGTTACAACCAATAGCAGCCCTTCATTTTTGTTTGAAATTTTTATCATCGGTCGCGTAATCGTGGTAGAATGAATAGGTGACAGACAAGCTGCGACACTCGTCCCCATACAAAATACTGTCTATTTCCATTCTAATCTTATTCAGCTGTTCTGCGATGTAGAAAATAGTTCGGAAAATTCAACACGGTAATACTCAATATCTCCACGTATCGTCATGGAACAATAATTGGGGTAAACTCGCCATCAACAATACTGTTGATACGTCGGGAATTGTATTTGTGCTACATTTACTGAGATAATGGGTGCGTGGAGTCATCACGGCCTAGTTATGGGCGTGATTGGTAATGCTACCCCATTTGTAAAAATAACGTTCGTAGAGGTATCAATGTCGAATAAATTTAGCCGAATAATGTTAGCCGATATACTTTTCTCAACAATTTCGAGGAAAATGGTCTAATTATACATTGTCTTTCATTATCATCATATCTATGACTGCCTCGTGGTCTCGTGGTACAAGTATGTGCCGTGCAATCTAGAGGTCCCGGGTTCGATTCCCGGGTCGGGCAAAATGTTATTAGGTTTTTCCATTAGGAAATTCTTAATAGCAGCACGGAGTCTGGATTTGTGCCCAAAAAACGGCAATAGGCTCGCCCCCTATTACGTGGGACTGATACATACCTCGCAAAATATGTGGGCAGAGATGCACCATCTTCTTCTTCGGGGAATACAGGCGTGAAGGTACCTACATTTATGTATAATTATATATCAGAAAAAAAGTACAATTTTAATTTAATTCTTTATTAAACAATAATAGCATAAACATTCCATTGAAAAAACAATTATCTTTCCTAAACTTTGGTGTTATAGTTTTGATACACATCGCAAACTGGTATTAGTTAATAGCCACAATCAAATATTCTGCCTTCATCATTCCTCGAACAAAGAATGAAAAGATACTCGCTCCAATACTCCGCTGAACAGTTGGTAGACTTACCCCATTTCTTGTGAAATAGTCGTAATTAACATCCCGTTCGTCCTTCCACGAATCCACATTCACAATACAGATTTTCCCATTCACAATGTAGGTAACTAGTACTGTAAATAAAAAAGTGTTACTTTTAATCATTCAACTTTTGTGCTGAGGCAAAGACGGCGTTCACGAGCATTGCCCCTTTGTTACGCGTCGGTGTAAGAGGCAGCCACAAAGCGGCGGAGACAAAACTTGGCCGAGGTATTAAAAACTTTTTGATTTTTTATATCTAAAGGCGACTGGCGTTCGAACAATATTTTTTGTGGGCGAAAATTTGATTTTTTTAATATTTAGCGATTCTGTGTGAGTGGAGGTCAAATAATTAAATTTCGAACATCAAGGCCTGCCGGTCGACGCTTAATAACATCGCACAATATTCTTTTTGCTTGATTTTGAAGAGCTCGGAGTAATGTTATTAAATTGTTGTGTTGTAATAATACTTGTGTTGAATTTTTTTACCTTTTCTTCTTGGGTCACCACGCTGGCCTAGTGCGGGTTGGCGGATTACCCACCTAAGAACTTTTAGGTGTGCAGGTTTCATCACGATGTTTTCCTTCACCGTTACAGTACGTGATAATTATTTGCGAATAGACACATAACTTCAAAAGTCAGGGTTGTGTGCCTGAGGTTTGAACCCGCGACCGTCGAGATTCTCGACCGCGTGCCTTAACCTCGAGGCCATCACGACTTTTTTCATTCTTGTAACATTGAAGTATTATATCGTGTGGAAGTCGAACTCTTGACATGTTGTTATGCAGCCGGAACTAATTTCGCCAAAGGCTGCCAATATAAAACGTGTAGGCATCTCTATGATTGCAACTCTTTTGTACAAGGGTCTACACATCTACTATTACTAAACTGACTGACTGCCTCGTGGTCTCCCGGTAAAAGTTTGTGCCGTGCGATCTAGAGGTTCTGGGTTCGATTCCCGGGTCGGACAACGTGTTATTGGGTTTTTCCATTAGGAAATTCTCAGTAACAGCACGGAGTCTGGAAATGTGCCCGATAACGTGCCCTATTACGTGGGATTGATACATACCTGGCGAAATGTGGGTGTAGAAATGCACCTCTGCCTACCCCTTCGGGGAATACAGGCGTGAGTTTATGTATGTATGTATGTATTACTAAACTACAGCGAAAACACAAACGTCTTATCATTCAAAACGATTTCTGACAGACTAAAAGTTAAACTGATGATTTACAAACAGATTCTGAACAAACGTTATTGCTTATTCAGATTTCTAGTCTCTACAGCGCTTGGCGAAAGAAGACACTTGTATAAAACAGGTTTGCGAGTGGTTTGACTCGTATGAAATAAGTTTTGAGAATCTTAAAATAAATTGTGAATTAAGATCTCAATATAATTCTGGAATATAAACTAGCTTTTACCACTCTTTGGGGTATCTCTTCATCTCAGTGTCTATCATTATAGCAAAGATAAGCCATGAAAATAATCTGGGTTCTATCTTTGCTCGTAATGCTTTATCATCAAACAGGAGGCTTTTATTTATTTTTATCTTAAAAAAATTAGTTTCTGATTCTTATTTTCTTTCAAATAAATAAAAATGCTACACACATTCACAGGTAATTTAGGATTTGAATAGATACCTCCTCAACTAAGCCAAGACATTAATATTTGAAATAGAATTATATTCCCTATTGATTTCCGAACCCCTGGCCACTAACCCAGGGGTGTAGTGTAACGGTGATGACGTCACGAAGCACCCCTACCCTCAATTTTGAACTGTAATCGAAAACATAATAGGATACGTGACTTCAGTAACAAACTTACCAGGTAGAAGATTATGCAGAAATCAATCTTATTACGTAAGAAATAGAGGTGTTTAAGGCGGCACTGGTATTCCGGCTGCAGACAGCTTGCATTACCAGTATAGTTTGACCTAGTCTGAGTTGAAGCAACGTTTGGCGCGGTCCGGTTTGCCTAGACGTAGGTGGAAAGTTTTGTTGTAATATTCGACGTAGTTTAGGACTAGTTGAGAGACGTAGTTAAGATTGGAACAGCACCTATAGAGTTGGAAAAACAAATCTTGTGTTTCAAAATGGTTGATTGACTTTGATTAAACTACATTTATTTTTACACACACATATACTGTGTATCTTCGTAATAAATTTTGAGAAGGTATACATCATGAGAAAACTGCATAAGGACTCACCATAAGGAATTTCGTAGATACGTGTCAAAAATCAAATCTTTCGTTGGGAATCGAATCACAGACGTTTTGATCTAGACCCCGTTCTTTGCCGCGGTTATTGACTTATATACTTACTGCTTTACCAACACCTTCCAGAAGACTAAAGTGTAAAATAACAGGCATATATAACAAACTCATGGGTTTTCCATTCAAAAGATCGAATGGATGTAGAATCGCAGACTATAATGGAATTACTGGGAATAAAAAATCCCATAATATAGATACTCAGGTGTTCCATCCTCATCAATCTATCGAAGTAGAACAGCTCACTCTAAAACTAATACGAATGGTCGCTTTGGAAATAAGTTCGTTTTATTTCAATATAAAATGTGTCGAAATAAATTCGGAGCTCAAGTTATTCTGGTCGACAGGTTTATGTATACCATAATACGACGTTCATCCGTTCTCGTTATTTACACAGATTAGTATGACTTATGAATAAATTGATGTGTTTATTTTTAAAGGTTTTATCTTGTTTTTTTAAGTGTGGGCACAATATTGACGGTTCGTAGCTCGTAGCGTGTACGTAGCGCGTAGGCCGTAGCAAGCAGCTCTAGCTAAGTAATTAGGGTGACTACGTAGTAGTAATGTTGTTTGAGAGACTTTATTTTATATTTCAGTGCAGTGTTTGTGAAGGATGACATTCACTGTTTGGTGACCCTCTCAGTTGTAGAGGAGGCCCGTGCCCAGCAGTGGGACGTATTTGGGCTGATGATGATGATGATGATGTTTGGTGACAGATTTCGTTAAAGGTTTTTGTGAATGAATTAATTGATACTGATTAAATTACAAATAAAAAGGTTTAATTAATATCTCTAACAAAATAATAGTAATATCAGATAAAATTAAATCAAAATATCTACATATCTTAATAAAGTCGGTATCAGAAACTTCTAGGTTCTTTTTCATCTTACAGACACTCAAATACGAAACAAATTTTGAGATATTAATCGCACTGCATCTCGCTTTATAGACCAAAATCTAATCAAATTTGCCACGAGACTGTAAAACCCTATAATATTTACATAAAGGTGCATTTCTTTTTACCCACGTTTCGCCAACTGTGTTTCAAGGCCCACATATTGCGAGAGGAGCCCACAGTCAATTATTAGATATTATAAATGTTTAAATCGACAAATATTCTAACTAACTTTTCTCTACACACTTAAGTATTCACCATCACACCTTAGTAATACTACAAAAAAACTTATTAAACAATTCCTTCAGGTACAAAAACTTGAGGAAAACTCCCGCTCTTGAATCACGAAATCAGACCCCCCCACAATGGGTCGGTGTAAATCACGCGCCCTGACACACATCCCCGGACAAATCGAAGGGACTCGTCGAGGGCCGGACTCGAGTATTCAGCAGGGGACTAATACTGAGTCAGACTGACACTCCAATTCAATAAGGGTATTATTTGAAGGAAAATTTGATACGAAGTATTGGATTTAATTTTTATTTTTTAACTATCAGAATCATAATTAACTGAACCTTGAAATTAATTATTGCGTTAATAAAACGTCCGGTGTATTTATATTGAGTTAAAGAAATCAAAATATGATCGAAACTTTTTAATTTACGCATAGATTTATATTATGCAACCAAATGATATTTTTTGCCAAAGTATAAGTTTTTCTTGATATACTAAGCTTTAAAAATATTCTCCTTTTTCATTCTTTAAAAGCTCTTCTAATAGCTTCATATTTTTGAACAGTTCATTTTATAACACTAACTTTTGAAACTACTCGTAAAGTTAAACGCAAGCGACTCTACCAGTCGGCTCGTATAAAACAGCTCTACATAGACAACGTCTCTACTCCATTACAGCCGGAACATAATCCCCGTATCATATAAAAAGTGTAAAATATGCTCAGTTTACTATTAACTTGAAAAACTTACTCGAGCCAGGGTAGAGTCATAAACACGAACTTCCCAAGTAGAGTATACGAAAGTTATCGAATGTTCAAATACATAAATTATGTGTTTGTAACGGCTTTTTAATGTAGAGTTTTATGCTTTACGCAATTATGTTCCAACTTATGATTTAATGGTGTTTTACGTACTTTGAAAAGTTTAATGGACCAAAGGTAGTGCGGTAATTATGTCGTATAAACTAAATGACCAATGTGTTTTCAAAAGCTCTGCATTCATACTTTGGTGTAATTAGTTTTACCTTTAATGTTTTGTTTGCTTTATTTGAGTTATCAATATATTTTTTTGTGGGTTAATGAAAGGAAAATGTTTGTTTTTCAATCTGTAATTAAAAAAATATTATAGGGGAAAAATAATTTATCTTGACTGTATATGGAATTAAGTTAAGAATAATTGAACTGATACTAAAATCATGATAGAACGAATAATACAAAAATTTAATGTTTATGTGCAACACAAATTTTTGTTGTGGGTCTGAATGTTTTTGAGACTGTAAAGAATCTCGTAGTAGACACATACAACACGGGACATATCTTAGTGCGAGTATAGAACTATATGACTTTTGGGTGTAATCATTTATTCTTTACTATATTTCCAGCTAAAAAAATCTCCTAGCTGTTCTTACCTCAAAAAAATAAATATTATAACTAGGAGTCAGAACTACATCTGATTATGAAGTTTATTTATATATTACAGACAAACTTACTCAGTTTGGGTAAAACTTCCCCAGCATATGATTCGCGTACAGCGCTCAACACAAGTTCGCGAACTATTTGCTAGCTTGTAACTGGACCACGACAAAACTTGCGACGACTACGTACAGTATGATTAGCTGCACGAGTGATTGCTTTGCCGCCTCAGAAATGGAGGTGCAGAATGTACTTATATATTTGTTTTCGGGCGTTTAAATTATCTGTGTTGAAACCTTTTAAAACTCCCAAGCGTAAGATTAAAAGTAACAAATACAACATCAGCCCATATACGTCCCACTGCTGGCACGGGTCTCCTTTACAACTGAGAGGATTTAGGCCTTAGTCCATCACGCTGGCCTAGTGCGGGTTTGCCGACGGAGTAAGACGTAGGTATGTAGTAATATGGGGTATTGAAATATTTTTCTAAAAATATTGTATTGATAGTGAAAAGTTGTAATGAACATCCTAAATGTTCTGTTAAAAAAGTTTTCAATCCTATTTAACGTTTGATCTTCAGACGATATCTAACTACAATATCGTAACATCATACATTTTTATGTCAAATATCATACTGATTACGATAGGTCACACTGCTACACTATAACTGCGCAATCCGTGTCCATTGAATCAGAATATCCGTGACAAACCCCCCTCCCCCCGCGCGTCCCCCGCCAGCCCCGCGTATTCCCACAATGGATGATGCGATAACCTGGTCGTAATTCATCCGCCGGCCGATATTAGGCGTGAGGCCGCGGGATTTACATAGCACATTTCACGCGGACCTGCCCGCTGATTTATACCGCCTTCCCCTATCACACTGTGCGGTGTTAGGCATGAGATTGCAGCGATTTCCTTGACGAGTCCGCTTGCATAATCTTGATACTTGGCAGGCGTGAGAATACTTGTTAATATTGTTGGAAAACCATCAATTATGACTAAAGAATAGTATCAATAAAATTCGGGGATATAGGATTATTTGGTTTTAATAATACATCCAACAGTCACATATAGTTCTGACCCCACACTAAGATACGAGACTATTTATGTTAAATAGTTTTATAGTTTCCATAATATGTAAGTTACCGCCGTGACACCAAATAGATAGTGTATTACAGTCTAAATAATATGCACCCAACCCATCTATTACAGTCAGTGGCGGTACTTCCATAGAATCCCAAAAGCGTTACACGATAATTGTGTATTGTCTAGTTATAATTGTTTATTATGAGGTCAGGATATTCCCATTTATATGTCAAATTGCTTTTGTATAGATTTAAAGCATAAATATTATTATTCGGAAGTTTGAACGGAAAACTGGGTTTTATGGCTTCTATGGAAGTACTGCCACTGATTACAGTGAATATTATGATTTAAGCAAAAGTTTCTAACGTCTTCACAAAAAAAAATTGTCTCGATGAAGAATGCAAACACTTTTTTCAACAGTTGATTTTTACAAATAAACGATTTGTATCAAAGTGTATCTTTGACTGCCTCGAGGTCTCGCGGCACAAGTATGTGCCGTGCAATCTAGAGGTCCTGGGTTCGATTCCCGGGTCCGGCAAAGTGTTATTGGATTTTTACATTAGGAAATTCTCAGTAGCAGCACGGAGTCTGGAAACGTGCCCGAAAAACGGAAATAGGCTCGCCCCGTATTCAGTGGGACTGGTACACCTGGCAAAATGTGGGTGCAGAAATGCACCTTTGCCTACCCCCCTTCGAGGAATACAGGCGTGAGGTTATGTATTTTTAAATTCCATATAAATTACTATAAATCTTTTTTGTGGACAAATTACGAAGTTGCGTAATCTCTGTAATGCTGTATCTCGCGCCATCTCCTAAATCTTCCGGCGCTAGGCACGTCGTCGAGGGGATAAATTTTATTATTTTTTTGCGCCCCCGGCGGCTCGTGTTCGATTGCCGGACGATTTATTTCACGCCTTCGAGTGCATTTTACTCGGAATTTGTTGCGTCAGCCACTTCGCCAGAGGACCTTGAACCATTCAAAACATGCTGGCTGGTACGAACGAGAATTCCCAGAGAAATAAATTTGAGAACGAAATATTATTCTTCTATATCCGAATATGCTTGAGTATCGATAAGTTAAAGCTGAACTCAGCTGTTCCAAAGAGTCTGGGTCATGTGTTTTTATGTATTGTCATTTAGTTTAAAATTAGTGATGGCCTCGAGGTTGAGGCGCGCGGTTGAAAATTTCGGCGGTCGCAGGTTCAAACCCTAGGCACACACCTCTGACTTTTCGAAGTTATGTGTTTATTCACAATGAATTATCACTTGCTTTAACGGTGAAGGAAAACATCGTGATAAAACCTGCACCCCTAAAAGTTCTTAGGAATTTATTAGGTGTGTAGTCTGCCAACCCGCACTAGGCCAGCGTGGTGGACTAAGGCCTAAACCCTCTCAATGGTAGAGGAGGCCCGTGCCCAGCAGTGGGACGTATATGGGCAGATGATGATGTGGTCCGCCAACCCGCACTAGGCCAGCGTTGTGGACTAAGGCCTAAACCCTCTCAGTTGTAGAGGAAGCCCGTGCCCAGCAGTAGGACGTATATAGGCTGACGATGATGATTCATTTAGTTTCTTTATTGTACTGGCATAGTAATCAGTGCCGGTATTTCCATAGAAGCGCCAAAACCCAGCTTGCCTTTAAAAATCCGAATAATATTCTTAAGCTTTAAATCTTTATGTAACACAAGCAATTTAACATATACATGAGAATATCCTGTTCACACAATAAATAATTATGAACTAGAGATTACACAATTAACGAGTAACGCTGTTGGGCTTCTATGGAAGTACCGCCACTGATAGTAATATGCCCTGGATAGTATATCATTGTTAATGAAGCGTGGTTAATCGCTGAAACAATTATGGCGGCCTGTTTGTTCCCGAAATGCAAATTCTGATCCAGATTGCGACACACTCCCGTATGTTGTTATGGCGTGTAATGCTCGAGTGTTTTATAATTCCACTAAAATATTGGAAATTTCGGCTCGAGTGATGCAATAGCGTAAATTTAACGCGTTAAGCTTTGTGTTATTGAACCCAGTGCGTGGCAAGCCTTATATGAATGTTTTTCATTTAAAAGGTTCTGGTTAACCAGATTTGGAAAGGTAGAAATTTTTACACAAGATCGGATAATTATAATTTTATAAATTGTTTTTCTGCAGCTTTTTCACATGTTCCAACGATTGGGTCACAAATAAAGAAAATAAGCAGAGGTTAAAAAACTGTAAGAGAAGATAAAGCAAATCAAAAACGAAAACTTTTATGAAATCTAAAGTCACGTTTAGCTTTGAAGAATAAATTCCGTCTGAAAACAGCGGAAATGCCGGGAGTTGCATTTCCGTAATGGCGGTGCATTCTTACCTTGTTTCACCTATATGGAGCAAACATCAAAATAAATCGAGTGCAATCCCGCGGGAACAGCCCTCGTTCCCGGGACAAAATGTTTCCCATTTGACGGTCCTGAGGGAATTTTCGTGCTGATTCGCAGATGCCTTTAATCCTTTTCATTTAATACTGGAGAAGGAAGCGATTAGAAACAATTGAAATATTAACAATTATTTTTTTGGTGAAAATTTTAAATTGGTAATTATGCAATTGAATTTTTATTAAATATTTTTTTGGGGTCTTAAGAGTGTCGTGAAACACAGAACTGAAATAGTTGTACATTAGCTGTACGTATTTTGCTTCCTATATCGTAGATTCTTTATTTATAAATAAGTATAAGTGAGTTGATGGTTCGTTCCTTCTAAAATTCTTAGCTGTGCGATGGTCTTTCTCACCGTTAATGATTATGATGGTAATTACTTGCGTATAAACAGTGAAACACAAAACTTCGAAAAACTACATGAGTGCACTTTGGATTTGAGCCCGCGATCACTGATATCATGACTTAGTAGAATACGCCGTAGATTTTCAAGGTTTCCACGAAAACTAAAAAATCTGTCGAGTTTCTTAGACTCAATAATGCTAAAACTAGAAAAAATATTTTTTGACTCATAACTTGGTTCAAGTCTAAATGTTAATAAAAGCAAAAAGTCTTGCGTAATTTCTAACGCATACAACATTTAACTTGTAACTTGTGTGTACTAAAAATATGCCATAGGTATCCATAACATAGGCGTTTCACAACTATAATTGGAAACCCACGTAGGAAAGTTTTAATAGTGATTAATGGCAACGCCACCGTTAGTGATTAACAAGCGGTTTTGACTCGACCAGCCCCGTCATACAACCTATCCGGAATTGGTACATGTGCGTCAATTAATAAAGTAATTGATGCGGCGTTTGCGCTTAGTTAGAAAACGGACTGCGCTCACTTTGGCAGTTTAAGGATGTTCTAGGAATTTACCAAAAACTAAGATAGTTTTACCATTAGAAATCAAAACACAAACAAAATTCTAAAATGTCACTACTGGGCATTGATAACTCCTAAACCGCCAACTTACCCACAGTTTTCGATTTTATATACAAAGTTGATATATTTACTTAGTCCAGTTTGCAGACTCCGTGCTGCTACTGAGGACTGCCTAATGGAAACACCGAGCTACTTTATGCCATACCTAGAAACTGAAACCCAAGGCTTTCGATCGAACGCCACACTATTATCCGCGGTATCCACGAGTCAAGCAAAGAATTATACTTTGTGCTCAAGCTGTAGTACGCTTGTGAAACGTGCTGTCGGTATTTATTGGATAAGCTCCATCACCATACGTTTTCAAACGAAAAGTTAAGAATATTGGTCCAATACTGAATACTTATTATTTATTTATTAATATAAATATTTATAATATATTTTTATTATTATGTTTTTATTTTTATTTATTTTTATGTGTACATTGCCTTTTTACATTCCACCCAAAAAAAATCTGGAAGAGATCGCTCTCAGCGATAAGACCGCCTATTTTTGTTTATAGTTTCATTTACGTGAATTCCTTTACGTGAATTCCTGTATGTGGATAGCATTAAAGAGTCAATCTACATACAATGTTTTGATACCGATCGAATCTACGATCTGTTACTTCATACATGACAAAATCTTGATTGATCATTACAAAATGTTGTTTTTTTATGCCACATCCAGAGTTCGTACACACAGCTGACCTAACAGCGATATTTCAAACTGTGTGTAGCTCTCCGCGCCCTTGTCCCGCGACACCGCCGCCCCACACTCATTATTTACATACACTACCCGCTAACTGGATTTTTAACGTGCTGTTTTGAGGGATGTTCGTATCCACCAGATAGTAAATAATGTATATTAGCGACTATTGTTAAGATAAATCAAATTTCGAGCATTAGAAAAAGAAAAAATGCCACGTCTTCTTATGTCACGAAAAATTTGATTTTAAAAATTGTACACCAATAACATTAGCAATGAAATTTAACACCATTATCTCATATTCACGGCCTCGATATTGACGTTCGCGATGCACATTCCGATTTCGATTTCCGTGTCAGGAAAAGGACTTTTATGATAATAATAATAATTTATTATGCGGCACTTAAAATATTCCTGAAAATACATCATAAATTCCTAACCCCGTCGCGGGCACAAACGAAAATATACGTATGTTTATCACAATATACGTAGAAAACAAATCCTGCAACCGACAAATTCCCATGACCTTCACGAGTTCCTCAAACAATTTTACTGTTAGTGAAATCTACATAATGTATTCGGTTAGGCATTTGCGAATCCGAAGGCTCAGTAGTGGCACATAATTGGAAAAGTTGGCAACGTGACGCGAGGCGCCCTGCCGGGGGAGCCCTCAGCCCTCACCTGCGAATAAATTTTATCTCGTGTTTAATAAGAATTTTGGAGAATTACTTGCAATGTGGCTTAGCTTCTCATGAGTTAAAAGGAAGATCGTGAGTATGATTAAAAAAATTTAAAAAAATTGTGAAGTAAAAGCCTTGGTTCTGAAAGATCGACCGATGTAAAAATAAAGTAGTTTACTTTTTAGATGTCTTCTAAGGCATATGAGTAGAACCTGAAATGGCGAACTGAATACATGGATCTCAAGAATGTGACGAGAATTCGATTATCATTTTCCATTTCAGTTATCATTAATCATTATGGGCCGGGCACATAGCGCGGAGAACTGATGGCCGATGGGGCCAAAAAGTTCTCGAGTGGAGGCCACGTACCGCAAAGCGCAGCGTGGGACGTCCTCCGACAAAATGGACGGACAACCTAGTAAAGATCGCGGGATCTAACAGGTCCCTGTGGAAGTCTTTGGGAGAGGCCTATGTCCAGTAGTTGACTTCCATTGGCTGATGGATTGGTTTGGATTTCAGTTAAAAATGCCTGTAGCTCTGAAGGTATAGGCAGTAATGTATTTCTGTACCCTCATTTGTATTGCCTGAAGGTAGAAGCTGCTTTTATTCAAAAATCTGTTTAACGTTTTATTCAACGTTTTAGTCTCAACTCAAGAATTTTCCGCGCCATTGATCACAACTCCTAGCCGCCGTAAGTCCCAATTTATTTCTATAAATATGAATACAATATTTCATGCGAACATTCCATCCAATCCGCCTTCAATTCCACGACAAATTACACAAGTTACAGTTTCCACATAAAAATCCGCGGCGATTTCCATAATTCCCGAGTTGGCACGTCACTCGTCAACTCCGCTAATCTTGTAAACTTGCGCCGCTGGATTTGGCTGAATTTGGCAAATGGAGCAGATTTGGCGCGGCCGTGTTTGCTTTAAAATGCGCCGCTCGAACACAGAGGCACACACGCAATTCTTAAAGAGATAATCCTTAGATAAAGAATGGTATTTATTTTGTTGGGCCTCTGAAAGTGGTTACGCAGCGGAAGCGTGCGCTTACGCGGTTCAAAAAAACTGTTCAAATTTTACTCAATTTATTAAACGTTGATTTGCTTATAGATTAAAAAATAATCAGCTAAAATAATAAAGTAGAAAGAAATAATATACTGTATCAGTATACAGTGTTATACAAAACACGTTTTAAAAAGACGTAATTAATTTCATTGAAACAATATCACCACATAGTTATTTAATGTAATATATTACTGCCTCGTGGTCTCGCGGTACAAGTATGTGCCGTGCGATCTAGAGGTCCTGGGTTCGATTCCCGGGTCGGGCAAAGTGTTATTGGGTTTTTCCATTAGGAAATTCTCGGTAACAGCACGGAGTCTGGAAATGTGACCGAAAAACGGCAATAGGCTCGCCCCCTATTACGTGGGACTGATACATACTTGGCGAAAAGTGGGTGCAGAAATGCACTTCTGCCTACCCCTTCGGGGAATACAGGCGTGAGTTTATGTATGTATGTATTATGGATATACTTTTATTGTTATAGTCATATTGTTACATTTTCCAATTTAAAAAATATTTAGTGTAATAGATTTATTATACTTATATTATACTTTACTTTCATTTATATCATTACTTTATTAATTCAAATAAACCTTTATTATTTACTACATATACTTCGGCAACCGCACTCACCAAACGAGTCGTGGAAGTATTGTTTCACGGTTTTCTGTAGGACAGTGGTACAACCTCGGTCGAGCCCATTCGTACCGTCACGTAGACCAAGCTACAGCGTGGCTCTGCTATGTTTATAAAACATTCTCAAATTGGCTTGTGTTTTCGCGGTTCAAGAATGTGTTAAGCGGTCAAGAAGTCGCGGTTTCTTATATATTGTTAATGTTAAGTGATACGCTGTAGTTATTAAGGCGTTCGATTACTTGCTTCAGATGTCGTCTGTGTTCTTCTGCGTTGTTGGAGAAAACCAGTAGGTCGTTCACGAAACAAAATACCGCGAAAGGCCGCGTATTACTCCGTGCATGAATCGTTGGAACGTTTGGCCCGTAATTATTTTAAATTATTATTAAATTATTCGTCGATTTGTCACGCATATTGGTCAAAATTTAAGATTTTTGTGGATTTCTAATGGAAGCTATTATCACAACTGGACCAAATTTAAATGGGACCAATCTGGAAGCACCAGCTTTCAATTAAAAAAAAATCATCAAAATCGGTCCACACAGTCAAAAGTTCTGAGGTAACAAACATAAAAAAAATATACAGACGACTTGATAACCTCCTCCTTTTTTTGAAGTCGGTTATAAAAAGAGGCCAATGCGAATGATGGAAAATTCACGAAAGACCTAGATGAGTGTCACCATTGTCACCATGTCGGTATTATTTTTTTGGACTCCACTGTGCTTACCATCAGGTACAGTGGAGTCACTTTGCCGTGCCAGTATAAAAAAAAAATTATCTTCCTCGCTACGAGTGAAATACTGGCGGCACGCGGGCTGTGTGGCCTGACGGAGGTTAATCTCCGGGAGGGCGGCGCGATAAGTGCCTCCCGCACACAATCCTTAAAAATTACTCTTGCGTGTCCTCGCCACGGTTTTGTCATATTAGTACTACAGATGATTCTTGCGGATTACCACGTTTTTATGTTTAACACACTTTTTTAGGAGCAAGGTACAATTTAACATTGCCATCTGATGTATTCACAATGAATTATCACTTGCTTTAACGGTGAAGGAAAACATCGTGATAAAACCTGCACACCTAAAAAGTTCTTAGGAATTTCTTAGGTGTGTAGTCCGCCAACCCGCACTAGACCAGCGTGGTGGACTAAGGCCTAAACCCTCTCAGATGTAGAGGAGGCCCGTGCCCAGCAGTGGGACGTATATGGGCTGATGATGATGATGATGATGTACAAGTCCAAGTACTTTAAATGTCTTACATATAAATTGCGTAGTGACCTCAAGGTATAGATGGAGGAGCCTACTAGTAACTGCCTCGTGGTCTCGCGGCACAAGTATGTGCTGTGCGATCTAGAGGTCCCGAGTTCGATTCCCGGGTTGGCAAAGTTTATTGGGTTTGTTCATTAGAAAATTCTCAATAGCAGCACGGAGTCTATTATGTGAGACTGATACAAACTTGGCGAAATGTGGGTGTAGAAATGCACCTCTGCCTACCCCCACGGGGAGTACAGGCGTGAGGTTATGTATGTATGTGGCCTACTATTCTCGGGGATTGCGGGTCAGAATCCCATGCGCATGTATGCCTTTTTAAGTAAGACGTGTATAAATTATCAAGTAATTTTCCGGTGACCGAAAATATTGTAAGGAAATACATACTTTTTCTACTTATTTTTTTTTTATGTGCAGTCCACAAACCTGCACTGCGCCAGCGTGATAATAAAATTATTTAATGACGTAGATAGGGTTATTACGAAGAATAAAATATTTTTCATTATCATTCATCGTTCAATTTACTAATTTATAATTTCTTGTTCCAGGTAAATATCACAGCACAGTTCGAGTGGGTGAGAGCTATATATTTCTTCATCTGACTTTTCGAATCTATGTGTGTATTCACAGTGTATTATCGCGTACTTAACGGTGAAGTAAAACATCATGAGGAAACCTGCACAGTGCACACCTAAAATGTTCTTAGGAATTTCTTAGGTGTGTAGTCCGCCAACCCGCATTAGGCCAGCGCGGTGGACTAAGGCCTAAACCATCTCAGTTGTAGAGGAGGCTCGTGCCCAGCAGTGGGACAAATATGGGCTGATCATGATGATGATGATTTCTTCATAAGCCACGGCTGGACTTAGGCCTCATCAAAGGACATCTAGATTTCACCTGTCCAGCAACCTTAATTAACAAATCAATTATTCAAGTCATCTTTATTAGAAAAAAATCGTAACTAAGCTTATAATTTGGTCACTTGTCAATTTCAGTGTAATAGAGAATTTAATAAAACAATAAAAAAACATTCAACAATTTATATGTCGTCATCGTCATCGTCATCAGCCCAAATACGTCCCACTGCTGAGCACGGGCCTCCTCTACAACTGAGAGGGTTTACGCCTTAGTCCACCACGCTGGCCTAGTGCGGGTTGGCGGACTACACACCTAAGAAATTCCTAAGAACATTTTAGGTGTGCAGGTTTCCTCACGATGTTTTACTTCACCGTTTAAGTACGCGATAATACATTGTGAATACACACATAACTTCGAAAAGTCAGAGGTGTGTGCCTGGGGTTTGAACCTGCGACCGCCGAAATTCTCGACCGCGCGCCTAAACCTCGAGGCCATCACTGCTTCAACAATTTATATGTACACATATAATTTTGAATTTTCTCGTTATTGGCGTAAATGTGCGATCTAGATAAAGCGGGTTGGATTCCCGGGTATTGTGTTTTCTTTCGAATAAATTTTAATAGGACCATTAAGTGTAGAAATGCACCCAAAAACAGTAATATACTCGCCGCCTATTATTAGTTTTATACACATTTGATGCAACGTGAGCTTAAAAATACTGCTCTGCCTACGCCATAGTGTGCATGCGTGAGTTATTGAAGCGGTGAATTAACTATTAAAAGTTGTGTCATACACAAAGAATAAGTGGGCATACGAAGCTGGCACAAAGTTAAATTGGAATAATTTTTCTCATTAACACACTTTCCGATTTAATAGCACACACACACATTGCATTTCGTTCGACGATTTATATTTTTGTATTTTTATAGACACAAATAATGCGTAAATTACGCTACGCCTGTCTATGAGGTGTAGACAGAGTTATAGGTATTTCTACTCACGTAGGTAATTGAGGCCGAGCCTATTACTGGGCAGTATATTTCTAGGTTCTGTGCAGCTACTGAGAATACCTAAGAAAAACACTGTTACACTTTGCTCGAACCGGGAATCGAACCCGATACCTTTAAATTGCATACCGTAGATATATGGCGCGGAACTAACGAAGCAGTGTTAGTGAATTTTTTGTTTTAAAACAAAAACTAAAATTCAACAGAATTAAAAAAAATATTTTCTTCATTCCACCATTCGCAATAACAAATTGTATTACAAAAACAAGCTAAGCAATAACACAACAACAAACTCACAGAAGCGCCACTAAAGCCCATTACTTTTTCGAAATATTATTGCCAGCGCCAAAAAATTTTTTTCCCAGCGAAGACATTTGCGACAAAAGTTTTAAGAGCACGCTCATTAGTAAGAATTAGTGTTGCCAACGACTGTTTATTTTGCCCTCTGTGTTGCCTAGTTTCACTAAACATTTAATTAGGCTTAACATTTTTTAAATGGTCACTTATTCAGCACAGTAATTGAGTAATTACGCCATCTTAATTGCGATATTTAAATTCATGATTCGTAACGTAATTTGGAGAAATTGGGTTTGATGAAAAAATAAAAATCTCTTTAAAAGCTGTTGAATTGAGGTTATTTGAATATAAAAAAGAAAGACCGCTCCATACTAGCGGTGTAAGTACATATATGCTGCACGATCACGCATGAGTTTCCGGGTTCGATTCCTCAGTCAGGCAAAGTTTTAACGGGCTTGTTCAATTAGGAAATTCTCAGTAATAGTATGAAGTGTAGATGAGTGATCAGGACATTTACATTTTTCATTTACTACCACATGACAGTAACTGCCAGTGTAGTTGATTTTTCGTGCCAGTGCTTACTTTTATTAATATAAACTATATTTTTCTTTGTTGCGCGTTTACGCTTTAGTCTTTAAGCCGATTTTTATTATGTAAATAAAATTGGTAGCCTAAAGATATTTGCAATTTAACCGTCAGTTTTTTTTTTTGGTTCGTGAGGTATTGTGTTTTTGTAACATTGATTGACACAATCTATATTAACCCGGGCGAAATTCAGGTTGGATATAAATAAAAAAACCCGTTGAACCAAATTGACATTTACATATGTCAGATTAAACATATCCGTATATTGATCACAAGCTATTGCCACAAGCTTCAAAAGTTTTTTTTTTTTTCATTTTTCCAAATTTTGTTTTTGCTGCTCCGTTTCTATTGGTCGTAGCGTGATGATATAACCTATATTCTTCTACGATAAATACTACTACTGAACACAAAAAGGATTTGTCGATACGAAACGGTTAGTTCCTGAGATTAGTGCATACAACCAAATAAACAAACTTCTTCGGCGTTGTAATATAATGAATAATAAATACACCCAACCGTCACATACATAGATCTGACCCCACATTAAGATACGGGTCTTGAGTCGTGGGTATCAGAAACTACGAGAGACTTTTCACTCTCACAAACACCCAGACCCGAAACAAATATTTTTGGATCACACAAACATTTGTCTCGGTGCGGGGCTCGAACCCGCGGCCTCTCGTTTCGCAAGCTGGTGTCTACCCAACTGCGCCACGGGGTATCAAAATATTGAATAAATCGTGAATATTGCAAGTGGCATGGTGCGGAGGTTATAAACGGGATGGTCAACGGATAACTGTGGGTTTACTGCGCCCAGTAAAACTGTTAAGGTGCGCCCCGTTTATTTAAGGGGGTTTTGGGGTGACACAAGTCATGAGAATCAGGTGATTTTTCAAAAAAATTAAAAAAGGCGCCCTGAGGACAAAACGTTTTCTAGGTCAAGCATATACCTACCAGAACGCAAAACGCAGACAACAATTCACCAAAAAAAAAACTACTATACTTATAATTTGACTTTGAATAACATTCATCAGTGTTAATTGGAAAATATGGAACGCGCGATTTATAATTCATGCGCAAATCATTTTAATTTGGTGGCTAACAGATCGATGCAAAACAAAAGATTAGTATTGAATGTTGATCGTGAACCGCTCAGCGCTTTTAATTTACGCCACAACTTTTCCATCTTTTATGGCGAATTTCATTGCGGCTCGCGAATAAATGTCCACGGCCATCTTCTGACACCAGAACCCCCCCTACCCTCCAACCCCTCCCTTCCATCACGTCCGCAATAACTGGTAGTAAAATCTTTGCTTTTCTGTGTTTTGGATCAAATATCTTCGATCTAAGAGGATCTTAGAGTCTTTACCTTGACAAAGTCACTCCATTTGCAGGTGATTGTTAGTGCACTGTTGTTCAAATACAGTGTTTACTATTTCTCATTAGTTGACGCAATTATGTCGGTAATTTTTAATGCTTATACACAATTCAGAAATGCTTCAAACGTTGTGCTGGATTTACTTTCAGATGTCGTCATATTCTTGGATATTCTTATCACCAGCAAACTGGGTTTCCGGTATTCTCAGACACGAAACATAACACAACACTAACGCTTAATGTCTGTTTTCAAAAAGACTGTGGTAGCACCACAATCGAGCTAATCGTACCGCAGGTTCAACTAACTACGGCGTAGCTTTACTATACAGGATATGTATGTATATCTAAAACCTATGTAAACTAACATCAAAGCAATATCAAAATCTGTGCAGTCGTTAAATCCTTATTAATACCGAAGTTGGTATTGGTAGAAGTCGAAGGGGCGAGCTAGGGGGGGGGAGTGTAGTGGTTTATTAAGTTATAAACGAGGGCGGGGACCGTTGGCTTGAAACAACGTGATTTTATATTACCATAAGGGATGGAAGGCTTTCTTTATGACGCATGACGATATTGCTGTTTCACTTAAGGGGAAGCGCTACGAATATTTTTAGTGTAGTATGCTGTGTCTCGTTGGTCTTGCGATATGAGTATGCAGCTATAAAAGGGTCCTAATCAGATTCCAAGGTTGGTAAAACGGCTATTGAGTTTTGCCTTTAGGATATTTTCGGAAGCATCATGACGTGTGAAAATTAGCCCGAAAATCGTAGGTAAATTCACTTTTCTGTAGACAAAGGTTATCTGTGTATGTCATCTTACAACCAAACAATAACAATTCTTAAAGTTTATCAACGTCCTATTTGTATAAGCATCGTGTTTGATGTGTAGCGATCTTTAAGGCAATGTGAGTTTGAAATCAAAATATTTTGTCATTTCATCGCAAATATAAACACTGCAGTAGATTTTTACCACATCAGAAATCCCATGTCTGGCATGACCGTTAAACAAATAAAAAGGACACGAAACAGTCTCACCGAAATACCCAACCCTGTACTAAAAAGCAATGATATGGGTCTAAAAGACCTTGTACCAAAACGTATGCGCCTTAAGCGAGGTCGCGCCGGTTAACCGTTTATGATCTGTTATACGGAATGTCTTCGCTGGAGTTTCATAAATTTTGCAGCCATCGAGGCTGTGGGTCTGCGAGGCCCGCGCCACGACACGCGTTAACTTAGGGTTAAGTGCCTAGTTATGTGTTTAATCGTAGTTAGGTTTACTGTGTGATTCGACAACGCATGATTAGCTCTTCTAATATGGAATATTTAATTTAGAATTTCTAAATAGACTAAGTCTGTTTCGTAATTAGTATGATGCTGAAGAGGGAACACAGTAATTGTGAATGAATGTGAATTGATAAAAAAACATATTAGTATTATAAATGCGAAAGTAACTCTGTCAGTTACACTTTCACGATTAAAACACTGGACCGATTTGGATATTTTTTGTTAAAATGTACTGGAGCTTGGAAAACGGCATAGGCTACTTATTTTCATGAAATAGCGGGAAAAGCTAGGTTATAAAAAAATAATCAGACTGAGTTTGGCAGTTTGGTATTGCTTAAACAACAATAGTCTCGCCCCCTATTACGGGGAATTGAACATAATTGGCGTAACGTGCATAGAAATACTTCGCCTATAAAAAAAAAAAAGGATTTTATTATCCAATAAGAATCCATCCCGTGTACACGAGTACTTCTAAAAGAATGCCCTGCGTTTAGAAAGTTCGCACATGCGTGTGGCGGTAAGAATTAGTCTTTATATGAGCATATTTCTTTTGTTATGATCTTAATGTAGCTTTAAACGTTAGCGATACTAATATTCCCCCTTAAGAAAACCCTTAGTTTTGAAAAGGGTAGCTTAATTAATTCCTATTTAGACTCTCTGTCTGTTAATAACGATTAAGTCAAGTGGTTCAAGTTACAGTTGTCAGGCTCATTGTCGCATGCTAGAGTATTTGTATAGAGTTTCAGACTTAAAGATTTCGATACTTATGGTTTTGAGTGTCAGTATGAAATAATGACTTTATGTATAGTTTTGAATGCGACATACAAACCAACCAGATACTTTTACAGTTCTTGCCATTTCACCCCATTTTATCGCAGAACCTTTCAAGCCATGGAAATAAAAACGCAAATATAAAAGCTCCACGCGAAAGCTCACATAAATACAACATATAAAAGTTGTTTATGACACCGTCATTAAATTCGCGACGATGACTTTAATAAACGTCATAAAGTGATTGAAAATAGGACGTGATACGGCCGGGTAAGGACGGTGTTTTTGTCACGTTTAACGATTTCACAGTGTGTCCGAACGCTATAAACATTTTACATAGCGGACGCATTAAGGGTGTGGGTGTGGTGCATGAGCGGAGGCGAAGGCGGACGCGGAAGCGGGAAAACGTAAAGAGAGAATGAATAACTTATTAAAGTGATTGTGACCTTTCATAGTGTAGCTTGTAAAAAAAATCGTTAGTAAATTATTGTAGAAGTAACTCGTGATGGCCTCGAGGTTAAGTCATGCGGTCGAGAATCTCTACGGTCGCATGTTCAAACCCCAGGCACACACCTCTGGCTTTTCGAAATTATGTGTGTATTCACAAAGAATTATCACGTACTTTAACGGTGAAGGAAAACATCGTGACGAAACCTGCACACCTAAAAGTCCTTAGGAATTTCTCAGGTGTGTAGTCCGCCCACCCGCACTAGGACAGCGGGGTAGACTAAGGTCTAAACTCTCTCAATTGTAGAGGACGCCCGTGCCCAGCAGTGGGACGTATATAGGCTGATGATGAATAATTATTTAGGTTTCTTGGTATATGAGATTAATAAATCTCTTGAAGGTTCTAAAATTTCGTGCAACACAAGTCCTTAACGGCATTGTCAGGTTAGTACTTTAAGTGGTTGGGTGAGTTCAATGCCATGTAATAAAAATTCTTCTGACTGAAAATCAGACTGGTGTAGGTATGTAATACCTCTCTCATTGCAGATGTAGAGAAAATGTATCAATTGTAAGAAACACCATCTAGAAATGATACCACAAACTTGTAACCACTTCCTTTATCTTTGATACACAATCACTCGATTATTATACTGTGTAAACGTCGTAAACTATTCCACACAATCTTCAGTTCGGAATCTTACAGACGTCCGGTGCCGAATATAAATCAATCTGTCAGTGTCGCCAATATTTATAGCCTCCTTCCACCAATCCCCACTTTAAAATCCACAACCCCATTTTTATTCTTATTTTCAAATTAATATTTACCCACATTTTATCAATATTTACACCAAATAATAAACTTTACAAATGAAACCTTACACGATATACGCTTTGACAAGTAGATTCTGTGTGAAATGTTCTCGATACATGAATAGTTACATCATGAGCTTTGATATCAGGTGGAAATATGAGTGTATAAAAAATAAATAAATACACCCAACAATTACATACATAGTTCTGACCCCACATTAAGATAAAAGTCTTGTGTTGTGGATACCAGAAACTACGAGAGACTTTTTGGTCTCAGAAACACCCAGACCCGAAACAAATACTTGTGGATCACACAAATATTTGTCTCGGTGCGGGGATCGAACCCGCGGCTTCTCGTTTCACAAGCTGGTGTCTAGCCAACTGCGCTACGGGGCGGTATAAATACCGCTTTAATATCAGCTTTAACTTTAGGAGAGAAAGACGTGAGAAAGTGTGTAAATCTTTCACTCTTGCTATAATCTGGTATTTAACAAATCACCCTCTCTAAACAGTATATATTAGCGACGCTGTTCATAACCGCTCTCGCTCCCTCCCCGTTCGTGACCTAGTCCAGGCCCTTAAGCATGTGTCGTGTAGGGTTTTCCATTAAAACTGTATAGTTGGGTCGCATTTGCGCGCGGGTCACGTCCGCCGCCCAGGGCGTTTATTGAACAATTTTTATTTGCCAAAATTGTTGAAATTTTTTAGCCTTTTAATGGGCCTCACCGGAGGGCCTTGTTTTACGGAGACATAACTGTTTTAATACGCTCCCAGCGCTGTGTACCCGTGTGGAATTAAATGTTCGTTATTTTCTGGAAATCAGATTCCGCCCTCGGCTTCGTAAGCGTAGATATTTTTACAAAAAATAATATCAAAAATAAATCTTTAGAGTCGCTCCTTTTTCTCTACTAAAAACTTATAAAATCGGTACTTTTTATGTACGAGTATACTGGGAAAAAGTGATTACATCTTACCTGGTACCTTTACATATTTTTGCGCTGACATAATATAGATATTCTCAGTTGCAGAGGAGGCCCGTGCCCAGCAGTGAGACGTATAGGGGCTGATGATGATGATATACTATGTATATACTCATGAATTTAATATATTACTATACATATTTCTTGTTGAATGTGGTACTGCCAAACATTCTTATCCTTAGATTCAACTGAAAGAAAATGCCGTAGGCATTAAATCCACCTTTACCAATTGTAAAAATAAATAAAAAAAACACCTATACTGACTTTGGAAAATGCTAAAAATTTACGATTATGTTTGTTATAAACCTCTTAAGCCGAACAAGTGAGGGTTGCGAAAGTCTCGTATCGGAATAAAGCATGTAAAAACTGGAGTGCCGATGATGCAGAGGCTGGCAAAGCAATTGGAAAAGTTTGGAGTTGCTGTCTTGGGATAAGTGCCTCGGGACGATGTATAGAGCGCGCAGTATGGCGACATTCATTTATTGAAAAACTCGGGATATAGAATGATGTTGTGATGCAGTTTCTTTATTATCTTGGACTAGTTTCCAATATTTAGTATGGATTTTAGCATTAGGTTTAAAAGTTTTTTTTTAAATATGCATTATTTGTTTTGGATTAGTGTACATCATCATCATCGTCATCATCAGCCCATATACGTTTCACTACTGGGTACGGGCCTCCTCTACAACTGAGAGGGTTTACGTCATAGTCCACGCTTACCCAGTGCGGGTTGGCGGACTACACACCTAAGAAATTTATAAGTACTTTTAGGTGCGTAGGTCTCCTCATGATCTTTTCCTTCACCGTTAAAGTACGTGACAATTCATTGTGAATACAGACTTAACTTCGAAAAGTTAGAGGTTTGAACCCGCGACCACCGACATTCTACACCAAGTGCCCAAACCTCGAGGCCGTCCCTACTTCAATAAAGATACAAATACTCCATGCATTTACAGGCCCAAGGCTAAAAATCGTAATTCATATAACAAACTCGCGTTACCGTTCCTCCGTTCTCATTGGGGTCGGATTTCCCGCGCCACTGAAGCGGGAACACGCCTTTATTTCCACGGATTTCGGTCACCGGCGCTCTATTGTTTTTTGTTTTCTTTATCGTCATAGCCCAAGGTACAGGAGGGAGGGTGTGCGGGGCAAAGGGGGGAGGAGGAGGGCGAGTGATTTCGCTTTCAGCACAGGCGTCGACGGCGAAGCAGTAGGCGCACGGTCCATTGAGCATATTTTTATCCTTTTATCACTGGTGGAGTGACGGAAACGATTTTAAAGTGGGGAATTTATGTTGCTTTGTTTTGCATAATCAGTTTAGTTTAGTTTTTTAAAGGTACATGCATAAATGCTGCTTATAAGTCGCAGTTTCAGACTTCGTGACGCAAAATTTTCTGAAGATGAAAGTGTTACTTTCCCCGACCTGCGATACGAAACTTGGCCTTAAAGTCACGCGCATTTTAACGGTGTGGAGTTTTAATTGCTAAGAATGATAACGCCATGAAACAATGCCTATGAATATCGTAAAAAATAAAATACTTAAATTAATCAAAATAATATGTTCCCGAGTCAAGAGTAGTTCGTCCCCTATGGAGTGTTACTTAATAAAATACAACTGTTGGAACCTACACCTCTGTTGGCCACTTTAGATATAGAAATGTGTATATAATTTCAAAACAAACACTTTTCTAATAATTTAAACGTATTTTTATGTCTTAAAGTGAAAATATTTATGTTACTTACTATTATTCTTAGCGACAAAATCGTTACCCGGTTTTGAATTCCAGAAATTTTACAATCTATACTCCTTGCCAAACACAAAGGGACTTACTAATAAAGGGGAGAAACAAAACATTCGTTAGCAATGCAATATAAAAATTCTCCATAAATAAACTCACCACTCAACTTCCCTCATCCTCGTCACTAAATCTCCCACTAAAATTAAACACAAAGCCAAAACTTCCCGAACTCCCAGCCGTCGAACATTCTACAAATTTTCGAGCATATGTTTCACTATGGTACCGACAAGAAGCCAATAATTCACCTGCAAACAACTCGAACTCCGTCTACCTCATAACAAGACGGATAGATACACGCTCAACAAACAGTCCGTGTCGACGCGGATGGATGTGCGGTGGACAACTACTTCACCCCCCCCAACTTCCCCCTCACTACCCTTACAGGGTGCAGCTAAATTACACAACTTCGGACAAATTTACTAAACTAAAATTTTAGTTAGCACACGGCCCGTTCAAATGTTTTGTAATCTGTTGAATGCTGTACGTATTTATTGAAAACGTTACGTGCAAAATCTACCAGGGTAAATTAAGTTGGAATAAAGTGAAGTCTAGTTTCAATGGAATGGTAGGAACATAGTGTTTTATACAAGGCAAGGTGACCGCAATGCCACTTGTTGATGAATGCTTACTGCGTTCCAAATACGTCCCACTGCTGGGCACGGGCCTCCTCTACAACTGAGAAGGTTTAGGCCTTAGTCCACCACGCTGGCCTAGTGCGGGTTGGCGGACTACACACCTAAGAAATTCCTAAGAACTTTTTTTTTTAGGTGTGCAGGTTTCATCACGATGTTTTCCTTCACCGTTAAAGCAAGTGATAATTCATTGTGAATACACACATTACTTCGAAAAGTCAGAGGTGTGTGCCTGGGGTTTGAACCTGCGACCGCAGAAATTCTCGACCGCGCGCCTAACTGAAACTGCGTTCCAAACAGAGTATTATTCTGTAAAAAGTGCTATAGGGTTTATCCATTAGGAAAGTTTTAGTAACAGCGCGGATTTTGGAAATGTGACCGAAAATACCTGTGCCTAAGTCGAAAGTCTTTGATAGTTGTGTTTTACCAGTGATGACATACGGCATCGAGACCTGGCCTCTCACTAGAAGGCTCAAAGTCACTCAACGAGCTATGAAGATGGCTATAGGGGGATCGCATGACACAGAACTATCGCGAGATCAAGAGGCAGTGGACGAGGCTGACTATAGACTCGTCTATTTAAATAAAATTAATATGCCGGTAACTCGTCAGATAAAAACCGCATAATGTTGGTAATAATTAAAGTTTGTATTTAACACATAACTCCAATCACTCCGGAGTGAACCGACGGGCGCCCGTGTGGGTGTTTTTACAAGCGCGTTTATTGTTCTAGTGGAAAGTTTATGAATGGCAGCCTCTCACACCGTAAACACCTGCAGAACTTACTCTTGCATCGCATTTGTATTTTATTTATATCTAATATATTAAAATGTTTTAATAGCTTCTAAGTAGGAGCATTTTATATGAATAAATATAATTGTAATATGTATTTTATAAATGCTAAGGTGGTAAGGTGGTGGTTTTAGGGTTCCATGTCGCGGAGATCAGCTAGTTATATTGAGAAAATTTAACATGATTAATCAATTAAAACCATTGTTATGATACTGTATGTCCTTGATTGCCTCCTGGGCTCGCGCAATTATGGGCTATGAGATTGAGTTGAGATAACAGTTGCAAAAAAAATGTTCGCTTCTGTATAAACGCGGCGATCAGTGTAGTTATTACCTGGGCTTTATTGTGGTGGAGTTTAACAGGCGCGGAACTATTCCGAGCACAACTATTAAATATGTTACCGCGCGCTCGGAACAACAGCCACTTCCACGCTAATTGGGCTTTTATACTTTTTTACATATTTCATTTTTACCGCCGCATTTTATGGCCACGTCTCGCTTGCTCAGACTTAGTGACGTCAGTGTTTAGAAAGCCAAATAATAAACTCTTTATCTCCATATTATTAAAAATGACCACGGTTTATATGCATAATACTTTAAGAAATCTTATGCGGGTGATAAAGATGGCAAATCTAACATTAATGTACATATCTTTAGCTTGCAATGTATAATTCTTCATCCCATTCAGCCCATATACGGCCCACTGCTGGGCACGGGCCTCCTCTACAACTAAGAGGATTTAGGCTTTAGTCCACCACGCTGGCCTAGTGCAGGTTGGCGGATGTATAATTGCCATACATACATGTACACACTTACGCTTGTATGCCTAAGGCAATAGTAGTCAGAGGTACAATTTTGCAATCATGTTTCGCAAATTGTACAAGTCCCACGTAATAGAGGCGAGTTTTGTGTTGCTATCGGGCCCGTTTGACTCCGTGCTCCTACTGAGTTCCCTAGTAGAAAAACCCAATTAATTTCCCGACCCGACGAATCGAAATCTGAACCTCTAGATTACACGGCACACACCTTTACCGCAAGGCCACGAGACAGTGTAATTTTCATGTGATTAATTAATACTAAACCAAGTTTTTAAATCACATTTTTTATAAACTAATGTAATACCGCGTGACTCATGCCTAAATAGTTGTGTAAAGAGTTACACAAGTATAAACTTAGCAGTATGAAAGCACACGAGTCCGATTTATTTAAAGTTGTCGCGTTTAATTTCGCGTTCTTGGAATTAGGTCACGAGAGAAATTCCGAAATAGCCCGAGCAATTTTAAAACTTATACGCTTTTGTGAGACGACATTAATTTTTAAAATCTCCTTTTACAGTTTCCGAAGCTCAATTAAAAATTACATTAATAACTTCCGGATGAACTGCGATCAAACGAAACTACTGACAGCGCTCCGAAGCAACGCCTGCAAAATGTAGGGCGCTTTAAACGCGCCAAATGTTTCAAGTTGTCCTCGCGTCAACTAAAATCCACGTGGAACAAGAGAAAAAAGCGGCAGTAAACAGGCTCATTTGTATGCGACCATTACCCACTCGGCGCAGCGGCGGCCGCCGAGTGCAGCTACAGTTACACCCATTAGGCCTCTCCATTGTGGCCGCACAATAGACAAACTTTGTTGCGGACGCTTTGTCCCCCGCCGCCCGCCCGCGACACACACGTGGACGTGTGCACACCAACGTGACGTCATCGGACACTACACACAGCATCAAAGTGCCAGCTAGTTGAGCGACGAGTTGAAGGCTGCTAGTGTATGAGAGCTCAGGAGCGAGTGTTGTGAGACCACGTACAGGGAGCGTGGTGTGTCACACTGTGGGCCGGTGGAGCGACGAGCTGAAGGCTGCTAGTGTATGAGAGCTCAGGAGCGAGTGTTGTGAGACTACGTACAGGGACCGTGGTGTGTGACACAGTGGGCCGGTGGAGCGACGAGCTGAAGGCTGCTAGTGTATGAGAGCTCAGGAGCGAGTGTTGTGAACCACGTACAGGGAGCGTGGTGTGTCACACAGTGGGCCGGTGGAGCGACGAGCTGAAGGCTGCTAGTGTATGAGAGCTCAGGAGCGAGTGTTGTGAACCACGTACAGGGAGCGTGGTGTGTGACACAGTGGGCCGGTGGAGCGACGAGCTGAAGGCTGCTAGTGTATGAGAGCTCAGGAGCGAGTGTTGTGAAACACGTACAGGGAGCGTGGTGTGTGACACAGTGGGCCGGTGGAGCGACGAGCTGAAGGCTGCTAGTGTATGAGAGCTCAGGAGCGAGTGTTGTGAGACCACGTACAGGGAGCGTGGTGTGTGACACAGTGGGCCGGTGGAGCGACGAGCTGAAGGCTGCTAGTGTATGAGAGCTCAGGAGCGAGTGTTGTGTGACCACGTACAGGGAGCGTGGTGTGTGTGGGAGGAGGGCAGTGGGTTTGACGGCTCAGTATCATTTACAAAGGCTAAACAAATCGAAAACACAACAAAGGCCGTGGCAATAATTAAAACGCTCGTTGTAAGTGAATAAAAACGTGCAGTTGGCATCGACAAATTAACTGCCGCCCAAAGAAAGGGGACCGTTTGGGTTGTTTTTTTATTTGTGCGCAGGTATGCAGCGAGACAATTTATTTGAACAATTTATCACGGGGTTATGCTTTGTCGCGGCGCGGACGGACACGCGCTTTTATTCAGCGGTAAACATTTCGTACTTATTGTTTTAGCGAGGGATTTAACGTGTACCTTTGTACTCGTGAGTCGCGCTCGGTAAATATAAAATTGAGATAACGATAACACACCTACGTCATGTAAAATGTTATACAATTTTTAATAATCAACGTAAATTTCCTAGATTTATTTACCACAAGATAAAAGTTTGTCGTTTCCATAAGCTTATGTCAATCTCCAAGAAGTTCACGGCAGTGAGTGTATTGTTTGTATATATTTTTTTTTTTTACAACTTTGAAATCAAAGTGGATTTATGGAGATACAAAAAAAATTAAATTCAAAGATTCACAGTCTCACTTTTTTTAATCCTTACAAAACTTCTAAGAAGTCTGTCATAGGTATTTTTAATAACAAAACAAAACAAAATAAGACCAAATACAACTTTTTCTTGAGATAGATTTCTTAGTCGGGCCGCGTGGAGGGGAAAAACTGTTTCCAGAATCGCCCGCAGTAAGGCGAGTGAGGCGCAATCTGCCGCCTAATGAACTGCCCACTGCAATAGATTGATAGTTGAAATTTCAGCGACGTGCCCTCGACGGCGCGCCCTTAATTAACCCAACTCGGCCATTTTGCACTTAAGAAAAAGTTTGTGTGTGTCTATGGGAAGTAATTGAAGGCTGTAAACAGACCGCGATCGAAAACTAAAATAGTTATGGTGATAAGGAAAACGTAAACAAAATTATTCGTGATTTTTTAAATGTCAGTGTGTACAAACACTGTAACTATCCTGTCCAAAAATCAATCCTGAAATGTTATGAAAATATTACATTACATACATAGATCCATAGACGTACGTATGTAACTTCGAAGGAATAGGCAGAGATTTATCCCTACGTTAACATAATAGGGGGTTTCTGTTTTTAAACGCATTTCCAGACAGTCTACTGTTATTGAGAATTTTCTAAATAAAACCCAATGACACTACTCGATCCGGGCGTCGAACATACAAGTACAACCTTTAAATTATATAGTTCACAGTGCCGAGGAGGCAACATACAAAAATCAATTTATCCCGTAATTTAGTTGAACGTTACGCTAGCTACTTTGGCGCAGGTTATGATACAAAGATAGCATCGGAATAGAAACTCTCCAGGGAGCCGGATATGAGCTCTTACAATCGTAGAGATGGTACGGAGGGTTGAGAGTATGTAATAATAATATGTAACGACTGTAGAGACTCCCTTCTATCATACTTTCGTGGTTTACGTATTGTTCTATAAGTGATGGCCTCGAGGTTTAGGCGCGCGGTCGAGAATTTCGGCGCTCGCGACTTGAAATCCCAGGCACACACTTCTGACCTGTCGAATGTGAATGTTTTTTCATATTGGATTATGACGTACATTAACGGTGAAGGAAAACATCGTGGGGACACCTGCACACCTAAAAGTTCTTAGGAATTTCTGAATTGTAGTTGTGTAATGTGTAGTCCGCCAAACCGCACTAAGCCAGCCTGGCGGACTAAGGTCTAAACCCTCTTAATTGTAGAGGAGTTCCGTGCACAGCAGTGGGACATACATATATGGGCTGATGATGATGATGATGATGATGTAACCAATACAAATGATACGCGTTTAGATCCCGACTTTGATTTTCGGGACGGATTACTAAAATTGTCACACAAGAAGTCTGGAGAAGTAACATGATTCCAAAATAATATTTCATCTACGTCCTACTTTCGAGCGCCGACCTACTATTTCACTGAAAGGGATTTGGCCTTGGTCCACTATGCTGGTCTAGTAGTAGTGGGCACGTAGGACAATATATCTGACAAAACATAGATAAACAAATACAATTCTATGTATATAAAAACAACTTAATTAATGTTGACCAGACAATCCTTAAGAACGCACATCTGACATTTCTAACCTTTTGTCTGCAAGCCAACTTTTAGCTTTCATCCAGCGAACGACTTGTATTTTACAGTGCTCATTGATCCGCGGCTTTTAATTGGATTGCTTTTGTATTTTTATGTAGTTCTTGTGCAGAGTAGGTTTGTACCGGGTCGCATTGTTTTACAATCTGCTGCCTCTCTTGATTAGCTTGGCAATTGCTATTGTTGAGCTCCGGAATTATACAAGTGATTTTTTTACTTATTGATTGGTCTATTGTTGCAATTTTAAGTATGTTACAGTATACGGGGAATTGAAAAGGGGTATCTATATTTTTCCGTTGTTTATGTCCACAGTTAATCCTTACTTCTAAAATATTATATAAACTTAAATCTCGTCTTCATGGTTTTTTTATCTGTCTATCAGATTACGATGGCTAAACTACCCAAATACTTTTAATGAAATTCCGTTTAAACCTGTAAATGACCATGATAATGGCATGAGGTACTGTTATTATTATTTGGATAAAGTAACGGCGGATGTAGATGAGACATGACGTCATAAGAAAACGTCACATCACTTGACGTCGAACATGCGAGTCTATTGGGTTTTTCCATTAGTAAATTCTTAGTAGTGGCACGGAGTCTGGAAATGCACCCGAAAAACGACAATAGGCTCGCCCCCTATTACGTGCGGCTGATACCTTTATGCTGACACACGTTTCGAAGCGGCAATAGTTTAAAAAAAACTTTCTTGACGATTCAAAAGCACTTGAAAACTCTATTTGGATAAAGGTGATTTTGACTTTGACTTTGAATTTGACCTGGCGAAATGTGGGTGCAGAAATGCACCTCTCTCTACCTCTTAGGGAATACAGGCGTGAGATTATGTACAATATATTTAACAAATGTATTTGTTCCAGGATTTCGATCTCCCACGAGCCGAACGCCACGTTCGCCGAGCTGGTGATCGCCAACGTGAAGGCCGACGACGAGGGCGTGTTCCGCTGCGAGATCACGTACCTGCAGGTGGGCGAGGACTGCAACACCGTGCAGGTCACCGACTTCCACACGTACAGTGAGTACTAGCTTTAATTTCACTTCTGTTTTATTCACATTTTATCAACTTTGTTACCTAAACTTGTACAAATGGAAGGATGCTTATTATACATATATGCTTAAGGTTCAGGGTAACTTTTGTAATTACCGCCGCTCAAATTTAAGATAGTTTATAGACTATTGTGTAATAACTTTAATGTTTTGTACCTCATTGCAACAATAAATAAATCATTATTAATATTAGTTATTAAATCGCAGTGAAAAGTCAATCACACTCGCACAATACCTTAGAATTTAATTAATTAAATTTCCTTAGAACTATCAGAAACGCCATTTTCTTCGCAATGTTTTTCTTCACCGATGAAGTTTTCACATATGACTTCAAAAAAGCTAGAGGCGTATAACTTGGATTCAAACGCTTGACTGTTGAGGTTTCTTGGCAAACTTCACGATTTAAGCCATCACGCGTATACAGATTTATAATTGTAAGTCAATGATATTAAGATTTGTAATTACAAACAATTTCATCGTAACAAAACGACGTTATATTCAACCGAAGTGCTTACAAAGTATTTAAATAATTGCAAAGGTAATTTGCTACTTACGCTCTCATTATTCGACGTTAATTATGTCCACTATTTAAAAATATATATATTTTATTATTATTATTTTTTTTTTATTCTGGCACGGCAAAGTGACCCCATTGCACCTGATGGTAAGCGCAATGGAGTCCAGAAAAAGTGCCGACCAGCGAGAGATGATGGTCTCCCGTTGGTCGACACGATCATGCCGGCCGAATACCTCTTCACCTTATTGTGAAGAAGTTTGGGGGACTATCAATCATGGCGATCAAAGGACCGACCGCGACAAACCGGCCAAAAATATTGCCGGCACGGTCATCCTTTCACCATGATTGAAGCCCCCCCGAAAACCGGATATACACTGGCTGATCCCGGAACGCGGCACACTTGCATGTGCCACTATGGCGGGTTTTACGCCCTGTGTACGGTGGTCGCCATCCGGGCGGATACGAATATCCTACCACCAGCAATTATGTATATGTATAGTATTTACGAGTTCTGAACGCTTTGGTGTAAATTATTACAACTTATGTATATGCCCCGTTGGCTAGACACCAGCTTGCGAAACGAGAGGCTGCGGGTTCGATCCCCGCACCGAGACAAATGTTTGTGTGATCCACAAATATTTGTTTCGGGTCTGGGTGTTTGTGAGACCGAAAAGTCTCTCGTAGTTTCTGATACCCACGACACAGGACTTGTATCCTAGTGTGGGGTCAGAACTATGTATGTGACTGTTGGGTGTATTTATTTATTTATCTTTAACCCGCCAGTTATGATGATGGCAATAATAATATCACCAAAGCATAGGGACTTCACCTACGATTTGGCAAGTTTAATGCCACGTAACTTGGCAAGCTTAGTGATTTTTTTTTACTAAGAATTTCTTATTGGAAAATCCCAAAATCTTTTTCCTAACCGGCTATCAAACCCGGAACATTTCGATCGCAATCTACCTATGTATGTACATCTCGGGCGCAACAAAAGCTATTATTGAGTTGAATGTTAACTTCGCTATAATTGATAATATTCAAAAGATTTCCTCTCCGTATTACAACAATTTATAGATTAATTAAGGAGTTTCACGTCTACTTCATAATGTGGTAGTAAATTAGCGGAACATGGAGACTGCCTCGAACCGAGGTTATTTACTTATTTCCCTCACTATACTAAGTAAAATTTAATAGTGTCTGTGCACAGATATTTCTTTGATACTAACTCGACTCCGGGTTATGGATAGACTGTTTTTGAGCTTAAACTTAAATGACTGTGTATTTATTCATTAGTAACTGTATGGAATTTATTAATATTCCTAATAAAAAACAGACTTATAGTCTTTTATACGATACTTTAAATGTATTTGGCAATTCGTGCGTATAAAATGATAATTGACACAACACACAATATAATATGTGATTAATAAGAAATTAAATTCTCAGCGGCATGTGTCTGGAAATGTTCCTAACAAATGTTAATAGACCGCGCCTTATTAGACGGAAGTTTAACACAAAAGTCAAAACTTTGTTGTAGACACTCCTATATCTTCCCCTTTCGGAATACGACGAGACATTATATATCTTTAATTTAACAAACTGTGTCAGTTTAGGTACGATAACTGTAAAAATAGTTGCCAAAACTAACAAAGTAGAGAACGGAAAACCAAGCATTACTCCGCTTGCGCGCAATTGAATTAAATTCGCACCTTTCAAGTTAAATGTAGTACAATGAATGTTCCCAACGCTCCTGAATGGGAAACTTGGGTGAATTAAAGTTGAACCGGGCCCGGCTCTATATACAGACAGCACGTTATGATTGTTGTCTGTACCGAGCCGCATTACAAATGCTATCGGATGTTTGTACTGACAATTGATTTTATATTTAGCTCGTTGATGCTGTTGAATGAGACGCTTGCAATAAGTACAGCGTGGAATTGAAAGACGCCAAATATATTTGTATAAATATAGTACTCTCTCAGTTGTAGAGGAGGCCCGTGCCCAGCAGTGGGACGTATATGGACTGATGATGATGAAATATAGTACGCCGACACCAGATATATACTTTTGCAACCGCTTTGAAATATGTATGTGAAAATGTATCGAGATAAATAGTATATTGAAGTTGATAATAATATTTGTACTAAATTCGTTAATCCTAATTTGGTTCTAATTTTTAAAAACTAAACTAAATACATGTCATGTCCAGATGTTTCAGGTTTGGTTTGTATAAATAAAACTACTTAAGCTTGGTTTCAATAGCGTCTGACACGTCCACTCGGTCCGATATCACAGGTAGTAGTGAACCGGTTTGAGTGGGGAACAGCGCTTCTCACGAATACCCAGGCCCGAATCAAATATTTATGGATAACACAAACATTTGTCTCGGTGCGGGGATCGAACCCGCGGCCTCTCATTTCGCAAGCTGGAAACTAGCCAACTGCGCCACGGGGCTGTCACTGTAATCTAAGCTCCAAAAACACGTGAAATATATTCCGAGCCGAAGAAAGATAAATAAACAGACGTAATGTGTAATTTACGTGTTGTTTATATTCCCGCGACAGACAATAAGCGGAGGTGTCTCTGTGAGTTTAACAACGCGCCTACTTACCTACAAACCGCTGCCATCATATCAACACGACCTTAGTGACGATAGGTGTTTTTATCGATATCGAAAGAAATGTATATACCAACTGAAGTTCTTTTTAAACTAGCTTATTGAAGAAATCAATCAATATTTTTACTTTTTTAATAATGTACCGTATTGCGCTGTTTTTGAACCTTTTTTTATGCAAATTAAAGCGACTCGTGGTCTCGCGGATAAAGTATATGCCGCCAAATCTAGAGGTCGTGGGTTCAATTCCCGGGTCGGACAAAGTGTTATTGGGTTTTTCTATTAGGAAATTCTCAGTAGCAGAACGGAGTCTAGAAATGTGCCCGAAAAACGGCAATGAGCTCACCCCCTATTACGAGGGACTAATATATATAGGTATTCCTGGCGAAATGTGGGTGCAGAATGCAGATATGTAGTGACTACGTAGTTGTACGAGTCATGTCACTTGGATCTTTATTTATGTGTTGTGGTTAGTGGTAGAACATGTGGTTCTACTGCCAGCAAACACACATAACAAATTTGAACATTCGAAAGTATTTTCGTGTGATAAATGAAAGAATATCGATATATTTTTTCGATATTTTTGCAACTATTCATTTTGTATGGAGAGTTCTTGAAGGAAGATATGAAAGAAAAAGGGTGAATAAAGACATGATGGCTGATAAGGATGTTTGGAAGGTTAAACATGGCAAGTGGATGAAATAATAAAAAAATATCGATGTCTGTCCATCTCTGCAGCTCAGTGGCTAACCATCCGTCCCGTCTCCGTGGCGTTATTACGTTTGTATCGCCCCTAGCTGTTTCCCATCCACCGTCCCTTTCTAACGCAAGGGAATACTGTATACCCGTCCCTTTCTCATGTGAGTGCAGATGGTGTTTTATTTCTCGTGTCTCCGGAATATTGGTGAGAGGTGGCGGAGGTGACATTAGTAACAGAACCTTACACATATAGTTTTAGAAAGAAAAGGGATTTATTTTTGCGCTATAATACTTTAATCTTAATCTTATTCTTTTTAATACCACGATATTTTAACTATACAAACACGAATGCCCTGATTAAGAAATTATTTGTAAGTCATACAAGTGTAACCTTCAACCTGCAACCTGTCTGCGATTTCTTTATATATTTACTTTTTCTTGAACATTACATCATAATATAATAGAAATACTGAACTTAGTATGAAATGCAAGTAGTGGTCTTATTGCTCTAGGCTATTTCTTACAGACAACCTTTGCAGGATAATTATCATCATCAGCCAACAAACGTCCCACTGCTAGGCACGGACCTCCTCTACAACTGAGAAGGTTTAGGCCTTAGTCCACCACGTTGGCCTAGTTAGGGTTGGTGGACTACACACCTAAGAAATTCCTAAGAACTTTAAGGTGTGCAGATTTCCTCGCGATGTTTTCCTTTACCGGTGAAGTAAGTGATATAATTCATTGATTAATACACACATAAATGTCAGAGGTTTGACCTCGTGACCGAACATCCCTCCAGGGCGAAATAATGATATTAAAGCCAACCCGACTGTCGGAAAATAAATTATCAATTAAAAAAATGTATGAACACGTCGGACTGGGCGCGCCGAGGCACATCCATCAAGTGTCCCTTATTTTCAATTTTTCAATGTGCACAATATTTAACACGCTCGCGGGTAAATTAGGGTCGCTATGGGCGGACCTCGCAGCTTTCAAATCCCCAAATTGTTGCGTTAATTTCTACGTTCAAATATTAATTAACGTTTCAGGGTTTGCTGGGAACGGTTTAGAGTGGTTTTTGTGATTTTTTTATATTCTTACATACAATCTGCCTGTATTCCCCGAAAGGGTAGGCAGGGGTGCATTTCTACACCTTATGTTTTCATCCCACGTAATAGAAGGTGAGCCTATTGCCGTTTTTCGGGCACAATTTCAGACTCCGCGTTGCTATTGAGACTGCCTCGTGGTCTCGCGGCACAAGTATGTGCCGTGCGATCTAGAGGTCGTGGGTTCGATTTTCGGGTGGTGCAAAGTGTTATTGGATTTTTCCATAAGGAAATTCTCAGTAGCAGCATGGAGTCTGAAAATATGCCCGAAAAACGGAACAGGCTCGTCTCCTATTACGTGAAACTTGCGAAGTGTGGGTGCAGAAATGCATTTCCGCCTTCGGGGAATACAGGCGTGAGGTTATGTATGTATGTATGCATGAGAGTTCCCTAATGGAAAAACTCAATATTGTCCGACCCGGGAATCAAACCCGGGATCTCTAGATCACATACAATTACCGCGAGACCACGAGGCGGTCAAAAGGTTTTGTATATTCAGTTATAAGGATCTTTAATCGTAGGTTATTGAATATTCGAGTGAGGGTTAAGTGCTATATTAGCGCTTCTTGAGTCTTGATTAAATTTAGTCGAGCCTTTTCCTTTAAGAATTATTTAAGATATGCCTTATACTTCAAAATATTTTCACGTTTAATGAAGCAATTTAGGTTATATTGTTAGGAATCTACTACATGTAGCGTCGGGATAGCGTTTGTAGTTTTTGATTCCATACTTAATCTTTGTATTAACACTGTATATATGACTTTTGGGTGTCATTATTTATATTTAGTGCTGCGTGTTGCTCATCATTACATTACTGACGTCTACTGCCCCGCTCGTCTCGGGTTCGATTCCCTGTTGGAAAAAAGTTTAATAGAGTTTTTTTTGGTATTTTCCAGTGTGATTATGATACCGTACCCAGTCAACGGCGACAGCGGCCTTATTACGAGAAATTACAAATTATTTGACTAAACGGGGATGAAAACTACGTGATATGATATGACTGTTATAAATACACACATAACTTCGAAAAGACAGATGAGTGTGCCTAGGGTTTGAACCCGCGAGCGCCGGGATTCTCGACCGCATGCCTAAACCTCAATACCATCACTACTTATCTATCTACACCTATTATTCCATTATCTAATTATACATATACAGGTACACTGATCCATTCACTGCAAATGTAACTTTGTAATCCTATATATTTATTGGGGATTACAAAGTTATTTCTGCAGTTTGTTCATCTAGAAAACTAGACCGAAATTGCAAGGTATTTTAACTTTTCCTTAAGTTATACACTAAACACTAATTGTGTTCCAAATTCCGAGTCAGTGAGTGACAAAGTTACGAAGTTTGACTAGACATCATTCTTAAACTACTGGTTCAAATTAAATGAAATTTAAATATACAGAGTTTATACTATGCCTGGTTGACTGAAAAATCAGGCTTCTAGCTTTATCCATAACGAAGTTAGAGGGTGTCGAAAATGGCCTGAGTTGCTTCGAGAAAAGTATAGTACGACCGTGCCGCTTTTTTGCTCGACTTGGCGGGGGCACGGCTGTGCCCCCTGATAAAAAAAAAACCCGTCGTGGTGACCTCAGGATCTTTTTCTTCACCTTTATAATAATTTTATATAAAGATTCTGTCTGAGCTGCGACAAATGGTCACCACAAATAAGTCGACACATAAATCATATTCGCCGCAGAACAAAAACGCGTGCAACCAGAATAATTAAAATTTAATGGTTAATAATGATAATTATTTGAATGCGCTCGCTGTGAATGCTCTAATGGCCGCATTATTAAAATACGTTCATAAATATTAAAGATATCATGAAGCCATCGTATTATACTGTTGACTGCTCCGTGGCGCAGTTGGCTAAACACCAGCTTGCGAAACGAGAGGCCGCGGGCTCGATGCCCGCACCGAGACAAATGTTTGTGTGATCCACAAATATTTGTTTCGGGTGTGGGTGTTTATGAGAGCGAAAAGTCTCTCGTAGTTTCTGATACCCACGACACAGGACTTGTATGTTAGTATTGGGTCAGTTATATGTGACTGCTGGGTGTATTTATTTATTTTATTTTATTATTTATTACTTCTCTGCTGCCATCAGATTTATGATGTTATGAAAAAGTCAGTACATATAAAAACGGTAATAGGCTCACCTCCTATTGCGCGGGACTAAACATAACTCGAAATGAATAAATAAAGCGAAATATCGTAGTTAAGTTCAACAACCCACCCTTATCCAGTATAGTTTATTGATCTTCTTTCGATCATAGAGTAAGCCCGTGGCCAGCAATGAGACCTACATACATACATAACCTCACGCCTATGTTCACCGAAGGGGTACGCAAAGGTGCATTTCCGCACCTTCATTTCGGCAGGTATCAGTCCCACGTAATAGGAGACGAGTCTATTGCCGTTATTCGGGCATATTTCCAGCCTCCGCGCTGCTACTGAGAATTTCCTAATGGAAAAAATCAATAACACTGCCCGACCCGGGACCTCTAGATCGCACGGCACATACTTAAGCCGCGACACCACGAGACGTGTACTAGCTAATTTCAATTGTCGTAAATATACTGTTTGCGTATAACAAATACTAATTTTAAGTGAAATAAAAATGCTGAAACTATTTCTCTACTCACATTTTAAGTCAAATCGTGGAGTATTAAACATCCGGCAGAATGTTCGTGAAAAGACACATTTCGGTTTAAAAGCTGTTTTTAATCCGAATTCCTTTTTGATACAGTCGCCTTTGACGCCATCGTCTTTACAACTAACTCCATTTTATGCTTTAGTACCTCCCCTTGGAGTTAATTAACTTAACTTTCAGTTACATTTTTAGTTAGGGCTGTCTCGTTGAAGTAAATTTCCATAGAGAAACATTAAGTACGCGATCGGGGAGAGTGTTATTTGAGTCTTTCTGTTAGGAAATTCTCAGTAGCAGCACGGAGACTGGAAATATGTTTGATAAATAGAGAAAAACAGAGTATTGTATATTTCGTAATCTTAATTAACCTCTCTGTCTTCATATGTCTTGACATGCTTGCAAATAACACTGCATTTTATTTCTATTCACTACATTTCACACTGCCCGATACAAAATTCAAGAATAACATCGTAAACGTTACGTGCCCGTCGCGTGTGAAACGCTCTGAAAAAATATTGGACATGACCGGAGCGTCCCGACGCGAGCTATTAATACAATTATTTCGCCAATTAATACATTTATTTACGATGCACATCGCTCCGCATGCATCAGCTTAATGCGAGCCCATCCATCCGCGGCCGCCCTCGTGCGGTGCACTTTTAAATATACCCCCGGTCGATGTTGATTTATTCCTGCCATTTAGATTATTTGTGCGTTGACTGCATAGCGATACATCTATTTTTGAATATTTATTTTCTATGTATAGTGCAAATAAAGTGCCCTCGAGATTTATACGCGCGGTCGAGAATCTCGGCGGTAGCGGGTTCAAACACAGGCACACATCTCTGACTTTTCGTAGTTATGTGTGTATTGACAATGAATCATCACGTACTTTAACAGTAAAGGAAAACATCGTGAGAAAACCACAACAAAGAGTTCTTAGGATTTTTAATGTGTGTATTCCGCCAACCCACACTAGGCCAGCGTAGTGGACTAAGGTCTAAGCTCTCAATTGTAGAAAAGGCTCGTGCCCAGCAATAGGACGTATATGCACTGATGATGATGATGATGATGAAGAAGATTTAGAAATTCTAAGCCTGGTACTACATATACAGACAGCCCCGTGGCGCAGTTGGCTAGACACCAGCTTGCAAAACGAGAGGCCGCGGGTTCGATCCCCGCACCGAGACAAATGTTTGTGTGATCCACAATTATTTGTTTCGGGTCTGGGTGTTTGTGAGACCGAAAAGTCTCTCGTAGTTTCTGATAACCACGACACAGGACTTGTATCCTAGTGTGGGGTCGGAACTATGTATGTGACTGTTGGGTGTATTTATATTTATTTATATACATATCTAGAATATCACTCCTTTCCTTGTCCTGAATTGCCAATTTCGTTCCCGTTTAAATAAACACTGCAGAATCAAGTTAAGTTCGGCGCCAAGAAGCCGTCTCAGATAAAACCGATACCGGGTGCCTCGTCTTTTTATCTCTACGTCGGCTCCTCCAAACTGAAATACTTGATTGCAAGGCAAAACAAACACTTTTAACTGATTTTTAGATGAATACATTAAAATTTTTCCTTTGCGCTGTAGAGGAGGCCCGTGCCCAACATTGGGATGTATGTATATGGGATGAAATAGTATTATAGTTATTGTTTGAGGATGATATTACAATCCAAACGTTGGTTCCACAATTTTTGTCAAATACCTTTAATAAAAAAATTATATTAAAGAGAAATAGTAAATTTCACAAGAAGTTTTGTGTAAAAAGTAGAACATTGCTGCATAATATTATTATGATATAAACATAACACATAAAACAGTGGCGGTACTTCCATAGAAGTCCAAAAGCGTTAAATTCTAATTGTGTAATGTATAGTTTATAATTGTTTATCGTGGGGTCAGGATATTCTCATTTACATGTCAAATTGCTTTTGTTAAATAAAGATTTAAATGTTAAAGGTTATTTATTATTCGGAGTTTTGTAAGGTAAGCTGGCTTTGGGTTTCTGTGAAAGTACCGCCACTGATATATATTTATATATACACATATTTTTCTTATTACGCAATCAGAAATATTTGTTAATAAGTAAAAAAAAACATCCTTCTTTCAGTAAAACACGTTTAATAATTATCAAAAGTCGATATATTTAAATTAAGTATTAATGGAAAACATAATTAACGAGTCAGTATAACCAGTACCGCCAAAGGAGTCACGACAAAGTAAAATCACACGGCGGCGCGTTTGATCTGTTGTGGAACTGAATATCGTTGAGTAATTACCGCGCGGCCTTTCGAGGTCACATTGTTATGTGTAGGGCAAAGTGTCAAAGTTCTATGGGTAATGGTTGCTGGTATCTTCTATATATATAAAAATGAATCGCCGTTCGTTGGTCTCACTAAAACTCGAGAATGGCTGGACCGATTTAGCTGATTTTGTTTTTGAAATGTTTGTCGTAGTCCAGGGAAGGTTTAAGCGGTGAGATATTATGGCAAAATTGCGAGGAAGATAGTAAAAACAGCATTTTCATTTTCCCATATAAACTGTTCTAGCAAATTTCCTGTCAAATATGTAATGTTTATCCCGTCGATACGGTTAAAGGGCCCCTCAAATTATTATTTTTTTAGGTTTATATCTACATATATTTTTGCATATCTATGTAAAGAGAAATATTTATAAGAACCTAACCAAAGAAGCGGACGGCTACTTCAGTTTATTAAAGTACCAAAAACCATCAACAAATATTTCAGAAGTGTAACAGCGTAAAAACATAGTTACCATTTTAAATTATTTTAATTTTATTGTTATCGCCATTATAAAAAATTGAGGGTAGTTTTCTGTACAATACTTTACCGCTACATGATGTAACTTAGTCTCGGGTGCGGGTACGAACGCGCAGCACGTATTCTTATATATTTTATTTATATTAATACTAATCATTGCGTACCTGGTTATCGGTACTTATCATAGCGTGAGGTGATATTTAAATTGTGCGTTTGCAAGTGAATTGTGTGTGTGTTCGTATGTGACTGTGTGTGTCGTGTGGCTGGTGGCCACAATAAAATTTCAAGTGTGTGTCTTGAGTAATTATGTCCACCACTCGGTTCGGGAAGCAGATTTAAATTATTGTAGCAAGAAGAGGAAACTAGTGTCCCTTCATTAGAATATAGTGATACAGTGAAATTAATTTATTCATTTCATATAGTTTTTTTAAGCTTAATTGAGTGTAAAATTTGAGTTGAGTGTCTGTGTGCTTTCAAGAATAATTTAGTGCTTATTTAGTGGGTCTACAGACCATGACAACCGTCAGCGATGGTCATCTAGCTTCATTAGTAAAACTGGTAAGTGACCTTTACATATTTATTTTCTTTATACAGTCACGTAATATTTTACACATATAGATTATGGCGTAAAATGATATTATATTTTTAAATTTGTATCTATTTATACAAGTATATCTCTTTTTTGTAACGAAGGAAATAATGATTTGATTCGTAACAGTTTTTTTTTTGGTAAACTAAAGACCGGGTTCTATTAGTCGTAGTGAGAATAGAATAGATAAATTATTTAGTGCAGACTGATCACACATTGATAAATAGCAGTGGTCGCTAAGCGTTGGAAATGTCTACGTCCCACTGTTGGGCAGAAGACTACTAATAAGAGGGCTCAGATTTTAGTCCATTACAGCGGCTTGATGCGGTTTGATGAAGCTTACATATCCAAGAAATCTTCTATCTTCTATATATATAAAAATGAATTGCCGTTCGTTAGTCTCGCTAAAACTCGAGAACGGCTGGACCTATTTAGCTGATTTTGGTTTTGAAATGTTTGTCGTAGTCCAGGGAAGGTTTAAGCGGTGAGAAATTATTGCAAAATTGCGAGGAAGATAGTAAAAACAGCAATTTCATTTTCCCATATAAACTGTTCTAGCAAATTTCCTGTCAAATATGTAATGTTAAGCCCGTCGATATGGTTAAAGGCCCCCTCAAATTAAAGAACATATTTAGGTAAATAAGGGTTTCGAATCGACAACATATATCCACAATATTCGAATAATTGCGTATTTTAGATTTTTATTATGTAGAATAGAATGAAAAGAGATTGACATATTTATTAGTTGTCAAATAGTTATGCGTGCGTTCAGAAATTTATTTTGCGTAACTATGGAAAATATAACAAGCCTCATTATCCAACTGAATTTTTAAACTCCTTGGTTGTGTCTGGTTTACAATTTACAACTGAGGGCGGGCTCGGTAGTCATCATTGTTCGAAATCTAAAACACCCTAAACTATGCAATGAAATGCGGCTTATTTTAAGAAAACTGTTGAGTAATGTGATTCACGCAATGATTAGATCCAAGGAAAACTTAAAGATGAGTTGGTTTGCTTCTCATTGTAAGGTTTTAAGTTTCTCATTTTATAGTTAGGTCGATGATGCAAACGGATATGCCTGAGATTTTAATTTTTGATGGCTGGATTGTAATGAAATTTTCTGTGTATTCAAGTGGATTCGTAAATGGTTTAGATTTGCAATTGGACCAGATAGGTGGCGCTGTGATCGAGTTCTGAGATTTTAATTTTTAACGGCTGGACCGATTTTAATGAAATTTTCTGTGTATCTTCAGGTAGATTCGAGAATGATTTTTCAAATTCAAATTATCTTTATACAAATATACTTTTACAAGTTCTTTTGAATCGTCAATTTTACACATCTTTAATTATATTTTTTTAACTATTGCCGCTTCGAAACGTGTTATAGCTGTGGAGAAGAAACGGCAAGAAACTCCTTCAGCAATGCGACATGTCATTTTCTTTTTCTAAAAAAAAATTTCAATTTTACATTATACCTACATGTCATAGCGATACAAACTGTAGCAACAAAACAAAACTCCGAGAAATTTACTTACTCCCAGGGCTTATTATCTTCATTAAAATCTGAGATTTTATAGTATGCTTTTTTGTAAAGCTTATCTTTAATTGATTTCTTAAACATAGATTTGAAATTGGACCCGATAGGCGCTGTGATCGAGTGCTGGGGTTTTTATTTTTAATGGCTGGCCCGATTTTAATAAAACTTTCTGTGTATCTTCAAGTGGATTCGAGAATGCTTTAGATTTTCAATTGGACCCGGAAGGTGGCGCTGTGATCGAGTTCTGGGATTTTAATTTTTCGCATATCAGAACATAACTCCAAAATCTTAAACAATTCATTTTCTTTGTTCAAAAGAAGGCAGATGATTTTTTTTGTGTGTCTTCAGGTTGATTTGAGAATGGTTTAGATCGGAAAAAAAATAATTTTTGAATTTAAAATTGTGCACAGGACAACGTCTGTCGGGTCCACTAGTAAATATAAATAATAATGCGTTCCAAATAGCACCACGTCAAACAATGATAAAGATAATTTCTTCTCTAGTCGATAACTTAGTCGCCCTGGTGTACGTAGGTTAATAACGTGTTCTACTTTTGGCGGTTTGTACGCGTGTTCGGTGGTCGCCATCGATGATACGAATACCCACCACTGGAACATTGGGTCTCCGGCAATCTCACTCACCTAATAAAGCGTAGCAGCTGTGATTGGTCGTGATGAAACCATCATTGGTCGTGATGAAATCAAAACATCGTGATGAAACCTGCACACCTTAAAGTTCTTCAGAATTTCTTAGGTGTGTAGTCCGCCAACCCGCACTAGGCCAGCGTGGTGGACTAAGGCCTTAATCCTCTCAGTTGTAGAGGAGGCCCGTGCCCAGCAGTTGGACGTTTATGGGCATCAGCCCATATCATCATCAATCATGATGATGATGATGATAATGTGTATAAATATTGAATCTTTTAAAGGGGGTAGTTGGAAATGCATTTGTACACCCAAGTTTTGCTAACTGCCTTTAAATTCCATGGAATAAAGGTGAGATCTTTGTCGTTTATCAGAATCATTTCGGGACTCGGGCAGAGAATTTCATATCGGAAATCCTGGACCCGGAAATTATTTGTCGCATAAGAAAATATTTATTAGTTTGTTAAGGTAAACTTGATGAAATACGCAGTGCAGTTTAAATTGTTTTGATTATAAAACATTTCATTTTAACTACAAGCAACCCAGTTACAGATATCGTCGTGAGTATCCTTGTTGTTTTCTTATGCTATACTATAAGCAACATATACTGTAATTTCAAATTCCATTTGTAGAGTGAGCGCGTACATGTGCGATGTTTTGAGCGCAGGAAGGAAACGTCGTACATATCACGCGGTTCAGAAAAATGCACTTTTATACGAACGATTTATTTGGAGCCGCAGGGCTGCCAACTCGGATACTGCAACACGCTCGCGAACGCGTACAATACTTGCGATACTTTTTTATCTTTGTTGCAAATTTAAAATAATAAAATAAAACAACACAGTGAATTATCAGTCACAGGACAGAGGAAATCTACACACCTATTTATTTTAGGAATTTCTTAATGAAAACAACTTACAGCCATCTTATTGCACTAGGAAATAGCTTACATTGTCTTTACATACATACATACATTTGCGGGTTCGATCCCCGCACGGAGACAAAAGTTTGTGTGATCCACAAATATTTGTTTCGGGTTTGGGTGTTTGTGAGACCGAAAAGTCTCTCATAGTTTCTGATACCCACGACACAAGACTCGTATCTTAATGTGGGGTCAGAACTATGTTTCTGACTGTTGGGTGTATTTATTTATTTATTTATTATTATACATACATAAATGCCAAATGCTACGGTACATACATACATACTTCTTTCACTTCCTTAACTGATATGCTCTTCATGCATGCACGTCGGTTTCGAGGACTCTTTATATTATCTTTTTTAATAAATCACCTATTAGGTTATATATCCGTAGTGACGGTAATCCCACAGTAAAACACAGTTCTTTCAATATCAGAAATAATTTCAGAAAGTATGTTTTTAATACAAGTAAAAATAAATTGCATACGGTATTTTTAAAATCCATCAACGAATAGCTTAATTTGGAAATGTAATATTATCGTCCAATCCCTATGGACCTTTCCGCTGAATGTGAAATTAAAGCCGAAATTCGAAAACCTATTTATCTCGTGCTGTATTAAAATCTTTCGCAATATTATTTTCCGTCCAAAAGTATCAAAATATAATAATTATATGGAAAATCTAAAACCCATTCCGTTATTATAACAATTACGGTCTAATTACTGTCAGTCTGCCTATTCATCGATAAACAACATTCTCCAATTACTACGAGTAAATTGGCATCCAACCGGTACCCCGACAGCTTCGACAGCCGACAACCCTAGTAATACATCGGAGCTCATGTGTGGAGCGGAAAAGCCTGTACCGGAACTGGACGTACAATGGTTATGATACATTGTATTTCGCGCGATAACACTAAAGTGATGTATTGTGCGCGGAAGGATTCATGGCTCGGGAAGACCTGTGGATGACGTCATACTCGGGAACGGTATGACGCATTGAGATGGCCAATCACCTGTGTGTGTGTTTTGTTAAACAATTCGCGTGTTATAGGTACTAATTATACTATAAGTTTAGGCGCGCTGTCGAGGCGGTTGTGGGTTCAATCCCCAGGCACACACCTTTGACTTTTCGAAATGATGCGTGTATTCACAATGAATTATCACGTTTACTAACGGTAAAGTTATAGTAAGTTATAGTGAGGAAACCTGCACATCTTAAAGTTCTTAGGAATTTTTAGGTTTATAGTTCGCTAACCGGTTTATAGTTTTATAGTTTTCGGTTTATAGTTTGTATATCTGGGTTCTGTGATCACAAGGGATGGTAAGTGTGAAGGAGATATTGAAAGAAGGGTAAAGTTGGGTAATAGTGTCAATGGCGCCTTGTACTCCATCGCGGCCAGTAAAAATATATCGGACCGCGCTAAGCTAGCGATTCACCAAGGAGTCCTGGTGCCTACACTAACGTATGGAAGTGAGTCTTGGGTATGGCAGAAGAAGCATGAAAGCAAAATTAATGCAGTTGAAATGAGAGCGTTGAGAAGCATGTGTGGGGTGAAATTGGTAGATAGAGTGAGGAATAGTGTGATAAGGGAAAAATGTGGATTGAAAGTCGACGTAGTGACTAAAATTGAAAGGGGGATGCTAAAATGGTTTGGCCACATTGAAAGGATGAATGTTTGCAGAATGACGAAAGAGATTTACTGTGCGGAAGTGAACGGTGAAGTCGGTCGAGGACGGCCCAGGTACACCTATAAAGACCATATAGGTAAGTTACTGAAAAAGGGCAATATAAAGAGTCCTCGAAACCGACGTGCATTCATGAAGAGGATAATGTCAGTGGAGGAAGCGAAAGAGGTGTGTTTGGACCGTGGCATTTGGCGCTCTATAGTCTCTGCCTACCCTAACGGGAGACAGGCGTGAGTTTATGTATGTATGTAGTTCGCTAACCCGCATTAGGCCAGCGCGGCGTGGTGAACTAAGGTCATACCTCTCTTACTTATAAAGAAGGCCCGTGCCCAGCAATGTGATGTGTATGTTCTGATATAGATAGACAAAAGTCACTAATGAGAGTAAATATCGGCGGGTTTGTGGATAATGATATACGGCAGATATCAAACAGATTTCAAGTCGTTATATTCTTTTATTGTATAAATGAGGGCGGGCGCACCCCCACCAATTATTGTATCGTTTGCTTTCTAATGTTTTCACCGAGGCCCGGCGTAAGGCGACGCTCCACGGCTAAGCGATGTCGCAATATTTTAGTTTCACATGATAAATTACGCGGAATATTGGGCAAATACCAAGTTAAAAAAATCTTTTTGCATTGTTGAAAACTGTGAAGGTTTTTACCAATTTTAAAAACATACAAACATAAACATACCTGAAGGTGCATTTCTGCACCCAATTGCGGTTTAAGTGTCTCGTAACATCGGACGACTTTGGTGCATTATTCCACTCATTAATGTCCTGTCTGCAATCGCGAGGTCCCGGGGTCAATTCCCGGTCAGGGCAGTTTTATTAGGTAATTCTCAGTACTGTCCCGAAGTCCGGAAATATACCTCAAATAAGAGGAAATGCTCTTGTGCTAGTACACAAGACTTAAAGCTAAACTAGAATGCTATCGCAGCATCTTACCTCGAGAAGTACGTGAACACCTTTAAGCTTGGAAACAATATGATTTGTGATTGAAATCAGCGTTCAATATGGAGGCGCAGGTGGCGACGGTAACCACTCGCCACCGCCTCTGTCATTCCTACAGCATTCATTATTTATATTGGATATTCGGTATCGCGAGGAATTTAAATGTTCACGCCCAATCGATTCTGTTATTAACGTTCGGTAAACATGCTAAATATTTTCGATTCTTTTTTGTTCTGTTTATTTTATTGTTGTGATTTTGTTAAAGCTATGGGATATTTGTTTATTGTATGGAAAGCCTCTGCGAGGAATTTTTTTGTGAAGAAAATAATATTTTCTCATATTTTATAACTGAAGTCATTATGTCTTCAGTTATAAAATATTATACATAACAATTTATTTATGATTTAATATTAAGAAAGGTAATATTTTCTTATAAATATTATACGCTCCGCAACTAGGTGCAGATTTCCTCTACAACCCAAAGGGCTTAGGACTTACCATCACTAGTCTAATGCTGGTTGTTATCAGATACCTATAAACATAGTTCTAGCAAAACTATTAGGTACGCAATTTTCACGATGTTTTCCTTCACCGTCTAAATTAATACCTAATAAGAACTCACAATTATCTCCGAAGAGTTTTATGTGTCTGCCTAGGATTTGAACCCGCAGCCACCGACACTGATGCTAAGCTTAACTACAAGATAAAGGTGTCTAGCCGGAGAACATTCAGTAAAGTGTCCTTATGAATTATGTGATGCCCCTCCCCACATCCCGGATGATCCCGTAACTCCGTATTAAGCGGACAGGAGCGATTGCCCGCGGTAATAACTACTGGCGGTGCGCACCGACACTGCTCATAAATTTTTTATGTGTAGAAATCCGGGGCATTACAAGAAGTCGTTTTAGCCGGACCCCCTGGTGGTTAGGTTTTAGTGATGAGTGGCAGCGGAAAGAAATTAATGTTGTAGTTATACAGGGTGTAACCAGACCTTGATGGAAAACTAAGATAATAGTTACTGTGATTAAATTAGAAAACACATGGACGCTAAAATAAATCCCGAAAAGAATTAGTCTATAAAAGTATTATTGAGTTACTACTATATTATGTTTTTAGAAGCTCAACTCGCAAACTAAACTAAAAAACTGAAACAGCAATAGGCTTATTAAAAAATTTACCTCTGCTTACCTCCCTTGAGACACAGTGATCGTACTCAAATACAACAAAAAAGACAAAAGACGATCATGAAACCTTGCCAGCAGTTATGTATATACCCACATTGAGTCGTAACAAGTGCCATACACCCTTACAACCCTGCAATTACAGCTGTCGTCAGCCTAACTGTGCGTGTAATGAGGTGAATGTCCCCTCCTCCGCTCCCGCTCTCCGCTTCCGCCCCCGCCCCCGCTGCCGCCTGTGAGCGTGGCGCCGGTGGTCAGCTGGTCTAATGTCACGTGAAATCACTCGAGGAGCTTTTCGATTTGATAGGGCGGGACGGACGTCGACGGTTCCAGGGGACATGTAATGGAATTCTTGTGAGGGATCCTCGTTAGTGATATGGACACCGCCTATGACTCCTTAGGGGTAGGTAGAGACTACAAATAATAAAAAAATGGAAAGAAGATAATAGGTGCTAAAGGAACTTTGGCACAATCCGAGAATAGAAGTTACACTATGCCGCGCAAACAAAAGGACAGTCATATATCTATTCAATAATATGAACACTATTTTTCTTTATTGCATTATTTTTTACAAATATTGTACAAATTTCGATCTCTTGATCGCACGGCATCATGGGACAGACTTTATTATTTAACGAAACTTAGTTAAATTATATAACTTAAAGTTGATTATTTTATGACTGCCTCGTGTTTGCGATCTAGAGGGATTCGATTCCTGGGTGGGGCATAGTGTTATTGGGTTTTTCCTTCAGGAAATTTTCAGAAGCAGCACGGAGTCTTGAAACGTGGCCGCAAAAAGGCAATAGGCTCGCCTCCTATTATGGGAGTGATACATACCTGGCGAAATGTGGGTGAAGGAATTGCTCTGCCTCTCCCTTCAGGGAATACAGGCGTGAGGTCATGTACGATTGTTTTGCGTGAATGTACCTTACCATATAGATAATGAATCTTAATGGATGGGAGGTTATTGAGGACAACGGTATTATTAGATATCCGGCTAATTATCAACACTAAATGCGATAATGGTTGTGAGTGACGTGTTTACAACACACAGACAGACAGTGTTCACGGCTCGATGTGTCTGTGTGTCTGTGTGGCGGCGGATTAACGTCAACATTAAATTCACGCTCGCGGTGTTTAAACGGTTGCAATTTGTATGTGATTTTATTGCCAGTGTCGTGATTGGTCCAAATTTGATTGTGTTATGTTATTTATAACAAAATTTGCTTTGTTCGTAACGAGATTCAGAGATGCAAACTACTTCTTAAACTTAAAAGCATTGTCGAAGTATGTAAAGTATTCTTTCTCCTTCGGTATCAAAATAGCCAAAATGCTATTTAAATGTAATATAAATTATGTACTAGGTACATCTGGTAGACTGTAACTGTAAACCTATTATGGTGACATAGTCATTTAGTAAAGATAAAAATTAATATTAGCTTGTTATTGAGCCCAAGACGACTGGGTTTCATCATCAGGTAGCATCACGAGGTCTCTGAATATGCCCGACAAGTGACAATAAGCTCACTCAGCTTGGTGTAACCTCACAAAACATTGAGTGTAGTTTTAACCTAGCATGTTTTCAAGATGAAATTATCTTTAATAGTATCTATAGAACTAAGGCCTAAACCCTCTCAGTTGTAGAGGATGCCCGTGCTCAGCAGTGGGACGTATATGGGCTGATGATGATTATCATTCATACATACATACATACATAAACTCACGCCTGTATTCCCCGAAGGGGTAGGCAGAGGTGTATTTCTGCTCCCACATTTCGCCAGGTATGTATCAGTCCCACGTAATAGGGGGCGAGCCTATTGCCGTTTTTCGGGCACATTTCCAGACTCCGTGCTTTTACTGAGGATTTCCTAATGGAAAAACCCAATAACACTTTGCCCGACCCGGGAATCGAACCCAGGACCTCTAGATCGCACGGCACATACTTGTACCGCGAGACCACGAGGCAGTCAATATCATATAATATGATGATTATCGTCTTCCAAAAAACTAGACTAATATACTTTCATAATACTATTAGTATGAGTACTTCTATATTTCTTTCGAAGTATGGCCGAGCCACGCGTTAATTTTTTTTAGAATAAGAAGTCTTATATCGTGTACCAGAAATAATCAGGGACTTTCAGTCTCAAAAAATCTAGACCCGAAACAATATTCAGAGATCACAACTACAGTCTCAGTTTGGGTTTGAACCAACCGCCTTCCGATTTGAAACCTGTTGTGTAACCCATTGCGCCATATCGGCCATTAAAATAAATGTTCTGTATGTGTCTGCCGTAATACCGATTTATATAAAGAGATTTATAAAATAATTTGGCGGGCGGATTTACGTCATTCATATCAAAGGCGCGAGTTATTTTCAATTCGGATCGCGGTATATGCGAAGTTCATTGCACCGGGACACTTCGGGAAACCGAGAACATTTTATTTATAAATTATATATAGGTACTAAAGTCATGATAATATGTTACGACTTTACGAGCCTCGACTTTCTTCTGTTCCCACAGCATAATTGTGCAGCGTGCAAATGATTAGTCTCAGGTTCAATTTCAAATCAAAGGCATAATTGAGTATTTTTGCTAGAAAAACGGCACAATCCGATAGTCGAACCTACGATCTCACCGAACCGCGAGGTTTTTGTGTCCAATAACGAATCGTAGAGATGTGTATCACGGGTGAAAATGCATCACGTTTTGCAGTCAGCCAGTCGACATCGGATCTCACTTCACATATCAAAATAATTGTCACATTTATATGCTGATATATAAAACGATGATGGGAAACACCGTGATGAAACCTGCACCGCTAAAAGTATTTAAGAATTACTTAGGTGTGTAGTCCGCAATCCCGCATTAGGCCAGCGTGGCGGACTAAGGCCTAAACCCTCTCAGTTGTAGAGGAGGCCCGTGCCCAGCAGTGGGACGTATATGATCTGATGATGATGATATAAAACAAGTTTATCGATAGCTTTTGCCTTCAATGTCCCATCACTAACAGGTAGCGTTGAAATTCCCGGCGCGATGAGGCCCATAATATGGCACCGCCTTAACGACTCACAGTCCTGTGACCGATAGCCTGAACTACTGTCGACACACAAACCGGACAAATGGATTGCAGAATTAAATAAACTACATTTATATTTAGTAGAATGACGCCTTTCCAATTCCTCCTTTATATTTTTTCTGATTAACTTCGTTGCGGAATCATGTCTCGTCGTCAATATTCTGGGAGCTGTTGATCTTGGAGCACAAGAGTTAAAGTGGCGGGTGTGTGGTGGGATAGGGCCAAAAAAAAGAATGACGTCTGATGGTAACTGCTTTCTATTCTTGACAGCCTCGTGGTGCAGTTAGCTAGACACCAGTTTGTGAAATGAAAGGTTCCAGGTTAGCTCCCCGCACCTAGAAAAATGTTTGTGTGATCCACAAATATTTGTTTCGGGTCTGCGCATTTGTGAGACCATAAAGTCTCTCGTAGTTTGTGATAGGCACTAAGACTTGTGCGTTAGTGTGGGGTCAGAACTATGCATGTGATTATTCGGTGTATTTAATTTATGACAGCTAGATGAATTAAAATGGATTTCGAAACACGAAAACGTAACGTGAATTGCTACAAGGCTTTTAGTGGCATACATGGGAATACGAATATCCTAATAATAATCTCCCAAGGGACAACACAGTCTACCAGTCTTGACATAGTTTCTCATGTTGCAAAGTGGTTTTAAAACTGAAATTGGCTAGATAGTGTCTCAACCAGCCGCGGATCTAATCTTAGACCATCACGATAACATTTCTTGGAAAAGATGCATCACTTTACCCCTAAAGGAGACAACAGAATTATATTTCCACGCCCACTCTTGTTTAAGTTCCACAATAATCATCATCATCATCAGCCCATAAACGTCCCATTGGTGGACACGTGCCTCCTCTACCATTGAGAAGGTTTAAGCCTTAGTCCGCCACGCTAACCTAGTGCGAGTTGGCGGACTACACACCTATGAAATTCCTAAGAACTTTTAGGTTTCATAACGATGTTTTTCTTCACCGTTAAAGTAAATGATAATTAATTGTGTGTGCCAGGGGTTTGAACCCACGACCGCCCAGATTCTCGACCGCGCGCCTAAACCTCGAGGCCATGACTACTTTCTACACATAATAAAGACAGATAAATGCCCAGGTAGATGAGAACGTAGAACACATCCCATCGTGCTGATAAATAACGCTGGCAAAGTAGAAATTGCGCGCACACTCAGCTATTCCGCGCGACGAATATTTCATATGACAAACGCGGGCAGCACACGTGACCCGCTAATGTCACTGCCACACTAGTCCTAATGGAACACGCTGGGAAATGCGCGATACATACTTTATAACCCTTTATGGTGCGGCAAACCTAAACCTAAAGCGGAGATTGTAAGTCCTAAACATTCTGACACATTGTAACGTAATCAAAGCGAAAAATAATTGGCGAAATGTGGGGACAGAAATGTACCTCTGTGTTAGATAATGCATGCGTGAATATGTGAGTATATGTATATATAATGTATGAATATATGTTATTAAAGGTACAAATCCTACGTAATGTTTTAAAGTGTGTTGGCACGTTTAGTTTAGTGTTAGTTTATAACTCGATTACGTACTAAACACTAAATTTAATGCAAAATAAGTTTATTACCTAGATTAAGATGTAGATCACTGAGAAATATATTACATTCCCGTGGGATCATCGCAAAGGAAATATGGATGAATCCACTCAAATTTATTTCGTATATTTTTCAATCTTTCTGCCAACTCTGAAGTCCACGCAAACGAATGTATTGTTCTGAAAATAAACAGTAAAATTTCCGTGGTTCTGTCTTTACTGTTATTTGAGATGCATGTGCAATTTTTATTGTATATTGATGGCATATCTTCTCCAGAACAAAACATAGCAGTACTCAGCTGCTAGCAATAAATACACTTATGTATTTTCCAAACAGCAATTATAGGAACGTGTAACTAATATTATTCATGAGCAGCAATCTGTGTGTCCTAGCGTGTATAAGTACTATTGCAAGGCGAAACTAATAAAACCATTACAATAATAACTGGGCTACCATTTGGTACCGCCGCTCGCATACCGCGCGCCGACAGGAATAACTCAGCGCGCTGATGTCACATTCGAATTTATAATAACACGGTTTCAGTTCCCGCGAACCAGTGTTATATTTACCAATAACCTCGATAACATATTTAGTGATTTGTCACCGCTGATCTTAACGTATCACGCTCCCTGTGCGTTGTCTCACAACACTCGCTCCTGAACTCTCATACACTAGCAGCCTCAGCTCGTCGCTCCACCGGCCCACTGTGTCACACACCACGCTCGCTTTACGTGGTCTGTGAGACGCATTCTCATAGCCTACGCATAGTAAAACCACATTGTATCCTATTCAAGCTCTTAAGCTCTTCTGAAACAATACATCCAGCGATGCCCTCACAATGATCGCTCACAAATCTCAACATCGAGGGCCGGATTAAGGGAGAAAAAACTGAATCCAGCACTCGATCCGCGGCCGCAATAAAATCGATGTTGGTCGGGGAAATGTCCCTGATAGGGTTGTAAGAACCATTTGCCAGTAAACGGGTGTCGATCGGACTTATCGGCGAAGAAAAATCCCGCTCGCAGCCTCACCGTTATGCGAGTTTAATTGTGATAGATTCGAGCCGGGGATTTGGCTGCACTCGGCTCGCGATTGTGACAACCCTTTCAAAAGCCCTTTATGGCAGCGGCGCGGTATTTATGTATCTTTCTGTCCTTTCCACAGTTTTATTTGTGGAGATATGTCAATGTGAGACCCTTTAACATCTTGGAGGGATTTACCCTGAGTCCAAACAATGTTTGAATAATATGAGGATTGTCGAGAATAGCCAAATATCGGAATTATTCATATTGTCGTTATATCTTTATAAGTTGTTTCTATGTTCGACTTGATTGTATACTATGATATTTGTTTTAAAATTATTTTCGTTTGATTGAACAATCTGTATTCAAAAAGAGTTTTAGAAATTAGTTCTTTAAATATACCTAGATCTGTTTAATGTAAGCTTAGTACAGTTTTAAAAAAAATTAACGTTCTCATATCCTTTAGTTTTTCAGTCCACGCCACGCAACTCCATACAACACCCTACATAACCATGCATAGTAACACCGTCTAAAACCGCTGTTAAGACACTCATTGTCCTAAAACAGTTCGTCTACATTGTTCGGGGCGATTACAGCAGTAATCTTAAAGCCGTGTGTTTAACGTGATCGCGAGACGAGGCACCGGATATCGCCACTTAGACAGGGGGAAACTGGAGGGGGGAGGAGTGCAATGGAAGGGGAGCGGGTTGGTTATACAGGGGGTGCTTGCGGCCGGACCGGCGAGTGAGGCGCGCGCCGTACGGTCTCAAGATTTTACGAATGCGGTCTATTAACGGAGCGGAGAAATTTCTCAACAGGGTGATTTAGTGATATATATTCACCGTATTCGAACGGAACGTTTCTGTATTTTGATTTTATAAATTTCAGTATCTCGGTAACAAGGGTGTCTGGCTCGACTGCGTAATGCATCTGTTGAGGTCGTTAAGAATGTCTGGAATTGTATATTGTTTTACATATTATTTACTTAATCATTTTTATTACAATTCTTAAGTATCTGCTTTCGAGGCTTACTTAAGAGAAACACAATACATTACGCCTGGTCCTGGGGTCGAACGCGAGATATCTCGATCGCACGCGCTAAAGCCAAAATTTGAGGAAATACACGAACAAATGAAGTGTCACATCCTTAAGAAACAGCACAATATAAAACTGGCAACCATTGTAATAAATAAAGCCGTAGTATTTAATCCCACAGCGGGTTGTGGCAATGTATCGCGATCGACGCCAATGGATGGTTGCGGTTGGCGCGCGGCCATGCGTGTCTCTCGCGTCTCTCTGACAGCGGTCTCCGACACCGGCGCGACCCTCGCGAGAACATAATCACAGGATGTGTCTTGGCAACTGACTGCACTTATTCCGTTTTTCACTTACGTGCACATTCCAATATAAAATTGGAATAGTTTACGGTTGATATGGTCCGGATTGCCAACATTTCGAATCATGAATTTTTAAAACGTTTTTATTATTTTATCAATACATATCTTTTATAAAAGTTTAGTTAAATAGTACATTAAAATATTCACTATAAGATACACACATATAACCACACGCCTGTATTCCCCTAAGGGGTAGGAAGAGGTGCATTTCTGTAAACACACATCATAAGTTAAGAGTTCTTAATGAGGAATTCGAACTTCTCTGTCAATTCGACATACCCGCACTAGGCCAATGTGATTGACTAAGGCCTTATCTCTCCTATTAGTATTCAATAGTAAATTAAGCAGTGGGACATAATACAGTCTGATCTAGATACGTTGTCCTACTTCCACCATCTTGTTTAATAGCGTAACAAAATGGTGGATTTTCAAATCTAAGCTGTGAATAAACCGCGTGCGTGTATACGTGTCGATGTTGATATATCGTGGTGTGTAGTGTCCGGGTCGTGTGGTGGGGGGTGGGGGGCGTGTCCCCAGTATATCAGGCGCCTGGCCGGGTTCCAGCACCGCCGGCGTCGGCGCCGAGTGCGGCCCTGTGTTTATTCTGCCTTACTTATTCCTGTAGCTCAAGAGTTATGGACATGCAAAATACGACATTGCCATTTTATTAGGGGATTTAGTATTGTATCATTTTTAATTTTTTTGAGATTTTATCAATCGAAAAGTTTACAATGTCAATACTTATTGCTCATCTAATACTTATTTAATCTATTGGCGGAAACTGAGTGTAGTAATACACCTCACCTCTGCCTACCCTTTCGGAAATCCAAGAGTTTATTTCAGTGACATAATTTGCCATTATCCTCTCAGCACTCTATAGTTATTAATGTCATTAGGTACATGAAATAAGCGAGTAGAATGAGAAAGACATATTACGAAGACATCTTTTTACATACATATTTACATGAATTTCTATAAGGCAACCCACGTTCCAGAAGTATTATAATCCTATTGAGCTTTAAAGTATCTCTATAAATGTAGACAAACACACTACAAAATGTAAAATGAGTACAATATAATATGCCTATTAGCCGACCGAGCGATGTTGAACAAACAGTACCGCCACTGTGGCCTAAACACACAGCTTTCATTCCCGCGCATAATGCAAACATATTTCATAGTTTCAAATTCGATACACCGCGCCTGTTTATTAATTACAATTTGTTTAATTTTCGGCTTTCATGCACCTCCCCTCCGGCCCCGACCTATTACTCCTTCCCCTCTTCCACCGCGTCGCATATTCAGCTTGTACATTGAATGGTAGCGCCATGAATTTAGTTTAGTTATGTTGGCCTTGTAAAGTGTGGGTTCTGCACAATAATTTCAGACATTTTATATACTTATGACTTCTTTTATATTTCCTTTCTTTATATTGTTATTGGGTTTTTCCATTAGGCAATTCTCAGTAGCAGCACGGAGTCTGGAAATGTGCCCGAAAAACGGCAATAGGCTCGCCACTTATTATGTGGGACTGATACATACCTGGCGAAATGTGGGTGCAAAAATGCACCTCTGCCTACCCCTTAGGGGAATACAGGCGTAGGTTATGTATGTATGTATGTGTCTTATTTATTTTATCTGATGACAGTAGAAACGATACTTTTTCCTGCCGCATAAGTTGTTACAAAACTAGCGGCGACTTAATGTCATTTGAAAATCCAATCACATACTCGTATAACAACAACTTACCGGAATGAATAATGTAATTATTGTCAACCGAAACTTCATTAAATTTATCAAATCATGCAAACGTAACAGACAGATAGTTCCATACACATTTGTGAACGTCATTACCGTATTTATAATAACAACTCAATGCTAATTTAATATCTACATTATCTATCATGATGGCCTCGAGGTTTAGGCGCGCGGTCGAGAATCTCGCCGGTCGCGGGTTCAAATCCCAGGCACACACCTCTGACTTTTCGAAGTTATGTGTGACTTCACAATGAATTATCACTTACTTTAACGGTGAATGGAAAACATCGTTATGAAACCTGCATACTTAAAAGTTCTTAGGAATTTCTTAAGTGTGTAGTCCGCCAACCCGCACTAGGGCATCGTGGTGGACTAAGGCCTAAACCCTCTCAATGGTAGAGGAGGCTCGTGCCCAGCAGTGCGACGTATATGGGCTGATGATGATGATTATCTTTTTTGTATAGACTTGTCGAAAGTTCTATCTAACACGTGATAAACAATCGATAAATTTATGTTTAGTATAGACATTTCAAAAGTACGTAATATAAAGCAGTACAAAAACTCAAACGCCGTACAAATGACACAATGCGAATTGTTTGTAGGCTGGAAACTTTGATTAGTCGTCGAGTTGCTCCTTAAGAATTCGACACTCCTTACTTTTCCGAGTTCCACATATTTCGAGTACTGTGCGCTTCCAAGTTTTGGACAAAACGCGTCCCGTGCAAATAATGAGTGAGACGCTCATTCTTGTATCAGGGAGTTCGCGGAGATTCTACGAGGACTCTTTGAATGTCTTCATATTCATTCAAGATGTTTATTGACTTCAGAATGTTCGTGTTTTGTACACGGACAATAGAAAGTGAGTTGTCAGGGTTAATTGTTAAGAGAGCTGATATAAATCCTAAAGTTTTTTTTTATTTAATTTATAACAACAGTTTCATCAATACGACGCTTTAATAATACAATATTGATAGGATCATAATGATAATAAACTGTATCATCATCAGCCCTACAACTAGGAGAGGTTAGGCCTTAGTCCACCACACTGGTCTATTGTGGGTTGGTGGACTTAACATCTACGAAATTCCTAAGTATTGTTAGGTTTGCAGACTTCTTCATGACGTTTTCCGACAATAGATAAAGACGTGATAATTCATTATGAATACACACATAAATTTGAAAACTCAGATTTGAACCCTCGACCGCCGAGATTCGCCTTAAACACAAAGTACCAATGACAAATGTAATAGTAAGGTAAATAACACAAAAACTGTAAACGTTGCTACTGAAGCCATGGCGATTGGGGAGAGGAGAAGGGGCGTGGGAGGGGGAATGTTGATCTGATGTCGGCCGTCTTGCGATGCGCTAACTGCAGCCGCCCTATGCAAATAAGAAACGTATTAAAGTTGTATAAACCGGGGATACATAATTATCTGCCGCCTTTGAAGAGTTGAGTGCAAGCATCTCATTACAGCCGTGGTAAGTTCACAACGACACGATTCCGATTCGTTTTTTTATAGTATTTATTAATAAAGTAAAGGGATCTGGTATCGTTGCGCTTGGAAAAGGTTCTTGAGACAGCCGTGTGCTTAGCTAAGCGTAAATCGCATTGTGTATAGAAATTGTAAGAAGTGTTAGAAATCTTTTCATTTATCTACGAAAGACGATTATATGGAACTCGGAAATTTTAAAAATTTTGATGTTTAAATGGAGAAGTCTTTGGTCCATGCATACTTAAAACTTCGCCATAGAAATAGCTTAGGTCTATGAAGATATGTTTTATATTATATTTTTTATGTCAAAGTACGCTTTCATGGTTTAATACTTTGTTTTTAATAAAAAGGTTCGTCGCCATTTGACGGTGCAATAATTCGAAAAGTTGGGGTTTGATTCTGCTACGGCCATATTAGTGATTTAACTAACCACTCGTTTCATTTGAGATACTTTTCCAGATTTTTTTACCTCTTGTAAAGCAATCTCTTTTAAATAATGTCGTTCACACCTTCGCGATTTATCGTACTATAATGTCGTGCCATCGTGTCGTGACATACGAAACGGGCACGTAGTTATTCAGTAAGCGGGCTCCGATCGCAGCATCGGCGAATCATTATGATAAATAACGAGAGACTAGAGTAGTGACTAACGACACACGAGCCCTTCAACAACCCTACACTTCACGGAAAGAATTATAGTAATTATACTGTTCTAGACCTTGCATATTCTTTTAATGTATCAAAATACAAAATATACTCCCGCCTGTATCCTGTAGGGGTGAGCAGAGATGCACTTCACGACGATTTACCTGTTGTGTTTAAATTCACACGTATTGCAGGTTTTCGGCCTCTTTTCCATACTCCGTGCTACTACTGAGAAATTTCTACTGACTGGTATTACAATTGAGTCTAGAAATTAGTACCTATAGATTCAGAATTAAACAAGCAAACTTTCATACATTATATAGTATTATAGTGGAATACATCTTGCAGCAAATAAAGGACGCACAGCATAAAGTATGACGTCACCGTCATTACAGTGCGGGTGTGCGAGAGAGATAGCAATAGTCTCGTACTACGCCGGATATTTAAAATGTAAATTAATTATACATTGTTCATCCAATTTCGATGCTGTTCAAAGAACGTGTTAAATTTTATTGTAATTATTGTTTCAATATATCGCAGGCTTCCAACGGAGAGTAATTAATTATATGGAAAGCTAAATAATACATTGAAAAGAGCCTTACTTCCACTACGGAACATACACAGTGACGGGAGTTCACATTATCATTACCCTATATACAAATCCCACTGCTGGGTATGACTTTCCTTTACGATCCTTCCTTTACGGTCCAGAGGGATAAGACCTCAGTCCCCCATGCTTATTATATATCTGTACTGTCTGTGGGGTAGACCCCACCCGGGTGCAACTTTTAATTGCGTTTATATCCCACGGGGACACTGGATTTTTTTGGGGTAAAAAGAGCCTATGTCCTTTCCTAACGTCGTAGGTATCTATCTTCGTACCAAGCGTAAACTACAGACGGATAGAGTTACTGTACGGGCTAGCATACATCATCATCATCATCATCAGCCCATATACGTCCCACAGCTGGGCACGGGTCTCCTCTACAACTGAGAGGGTTTAAGGCCTTAGTCCACCACGCTGGCCTAGTGCGGGTTGGCGGACTACACACCTAAGAAATTCCTAAGAACTTTTTAGGTGTGCAGATTTCATCACGATGTTTTCCTTCACTGTTAAAGTGCGTGATAATTCATTGTGAATACACACATAACTTCTAAATTCAGAGGTGTGTGCCTGGGGTTTGAACCCGCGACCGTCGAGATTCTCCATCGGGTGCCTAAACCTCGACTAATCTATGGTATAAAAATTACAATAAATACATGCATTATTCAAAACGAAAGGAAATAATTTTAAAACTGTACTTACTGTAAAGGTAACGTTTTCATATATCCAAGATGTTGACTAAACAGTATTTGTAAACAAGATAGCAGTAATTACTCAAAGGTTTCCTTGAAATCCAGATGTAATAAATCAATAACTTACCTCTCGTCTCATTCTACCCAACCTTACAAACTGGGAATCGTGAAAAACTCGTTTTAAATATGTTTTTACGCACATACAACCTTCTTCAATCTTTACAATATATTATGTACTATATTTAGCTGTTATACGTATATATATATGTAGGTCTCGGTGGTGTCAAGTAATATGTAGGTGTACAACTTCCGATAGAGAAGTCGCAGTTTCATTTCCCGGATCGGGCATTTTCATTATGGAAATTCTTAGTAGCAGTATAGAGTCTGGAAATATGCCCCAATCTGCAATATTTCTGTCTACCCTCGTACACACTTGTTGCCTATCTTCTATATTATGTATAATAATAAGAAAGAAATAAAAATGAACGTGGCATTAACATTTTCACAAAGACATATTTATGATTGATTTTCGGTATAAAATTGCCACAATTGAATGGAATTTGGTTGGATTTTAATAAAAACTTCGCAAGTGTCCGCGCCCAAACTGTTTTATTACAATATCAATTGAAAGTTTAAAATTAGTTTGGAGAGAATTGACTTGGCTTACTGCGGGATTAGCATACAAGTCATTGAAATATTTAAAAGATATTTTTTTGGCAATATTGTTGTATTGTTTGTACATATTATGAAGATTATAAATATCTGATGGCCGATAGGGCCAAAAAGTTCTCGAGTGGAGGCCACGAAAGCGCTGCGTGGGACGTCCTCCGACAAGATGGTCGGACGACCTAGTAAAGGTCGCGGGACGTCGCTGGTTGCAGGCTGCTTCCAACAGTCCAGGTCCAGCAATGGATCTCCATTGGCTGCAGGATGATGATGATGTACATATTATGTACGTGTTCAAGCTTGCATTCCCAGAGTCGTAGGTAGGAATAGGTACATTACTACAACCACGACCACCTCATGTAATATACTGAATAGGACGCTGGCGTGTTCCGATTACTCATTTCTAAAATTGAAATCACTAAAAAAAATTAATCATTTCTTGCCGCCCGGTAAATCGAACTTATGACCCGCAGGTTGCAGTTCGTATATTTATACCGCGGAGGGAAAACAGCATGTCCCTATCCCACCACACACCCGCCACTGTAACTCCTGTGCTCCAGGATCAACAGCGGCACGCACAGTAATGACACCGAGCAATGAAGCTCAGCGGATCTAAGGGGACCTAAATTTGTCATAATCCCGCAACGAAGTTAATCAGAAAGACAATATAAGGAGGAGTTGAAAAACAAAGAGTTGTTCACTTCCCTCCACAGCAAAGCGGGTGACAAAACATTGAGCTATGAGGATTTACCCTCACATAAAAAAAGACAATTACATTTAGTGATATTAGACGCAAGTAACGCACCACGGGTAAAAACTGTATGAGTTTTATTGACTAAATTGGACCTAAAGTGCGAGCTGTTATGTAGACTTCCAATAATAGGCATGGCAAAAACGCTGGAAAGCACGGAAATTCTTCCTGGATTCAACAAGGTCTGTATAATAGACAACACCAGACGTTACATGCATACTATTGAGCATACAGGGAAAACAGCATATCAATCCATGCCCATTTACATCCTTACTATTAATAGGAGTAAGGCCATAGTCGACCATGGCATCCTAAATAAAGATTTTCTTCGTCTTTCAAAACCTGTTCGCAAATCTCAAAGATTGCCATTACACTCAGTGTTTATATCAAGTGGACTAAGGAGTGCCCCCTCTACTCCCCTCCTCCACCTCCCCCCCTTGCCAATGACAGGCCGTGTGTTTGCCAACGGTGGGTAGTGGTGCGAAATAAATTTATCGACAACTGTATCGATAAATTGTAGTTAGTGCGCATTTTGATTGTTTATGCGGCGGCGCGATCGAAAACGGTTTTGAACTGTGAATAACGCTTGCAGTGGATGCACTCCGACTATAAGCATTGTTAGCGGTTATTGGATTGAGGGTATTTTAGTATTTTTAAATTTTAGGAACTAAAGTATTATAAACTATGTTAATATTATATTAACAGACCTGTGACACAGTTGGCTCGACACCAACTTGCGAACACAGAAGCCGTGGGTTCGATGCCGCACGGAGACGAATGTTTGTGTGATCCACAAATATTTGTGCTGGGTCTGGGCGTTTGTAAGACTGAAACGTCTCTCATAGTTTCTGATACCTACGACACAAGACTTGTGTCTTGGTGTGGGTTTAGAACTATATATATGACATTTATTTATTCATTTTAAAAGATCAGAAAGAAGGATCAAGTTGGATATAAAGATGAGTAAAATGGACAAATTGTCACACTACAAATTTTCTTTTGTCACTCCCAGCTTTATTCTATGTGACAGCGCTGTACTTACCCGATACTATAGATATCGTTGTAGTATAAAAAAGGAAAACTTAACTCGAAATTGACTATGAAACAAAACAGCCAACAAACTCTAAGAAAATAGAGTCACGACATAATACTTGTAACATCTATCTATCTATCTTAAAATCTATTTAATAAATAAATACAATCTATCTATACAATAGACTGCCCCGAAATATATATAAAAGTGAACTTTGGGCAGTGCGCCTTGCTCCTGTAATCTTCATTAATAAAATTAATTAGAAGGATTTATTAAAACATTAACGATATACAATAATAATTGAAAAGGAAGTGGGGCGGATATTAATAATTCCTACACACTGACGTCCATATTAATGTTTAAATAAATAATCCGTGGTCGTAGAGCCGTGTGATTGCTTCATAATGTATTTATAATGTAATGTACACTTCCTTATTATTAACGTATTTGAGGAACTAATCGATTTGGAAAGCTTCAATGGAACTAGTGGTGTTGATCATGATTGTATTTGTCGTAAAGCAAATTGGTATACTTCAAAACTTATTTTACATGTATCCTTTAAACAATGAAAATGCAATTTAAGTTGGCCTCAGTAATATCCTAATATGCCGTTAGGTGGGCTCAATGTAAAATATCCTTTTTAAACAATATTGTCCTTCGCCAATTTATTAAATGGCCTTCCATTATTGACCATCGCGGCACCATCACTTCACCATCGACAGTCTGTGATTTTTTCTGGATAAATTAATTTTTTTGTCTCTGGTTTTTACTGCTTTTTCTAATGCCCACAATATAAGACTGGTTTCTTATCGGACGTATTAACTAATTGAGACCAATTTATTACATTTATTAAACACATAACTCCGAAAAACCGAGCAAAACCTCACAACATAACCCATAACACAACTAGGTCATTACATCTACATCTAGTTCAATAACAGTGTGAATTTCGCTATCCATAACCAATAGCTGAATATATATATATATTCCTTGCATCATGCATTCTGCAATTTCCTGTTTATCACACCGAATCCCATAAAATCGACGGCTGTACATAAGATACGAGGAAAACTACAATAAACAAAGGCACGAGAACAGTTCACGTGGCGGTAGGCCAACTCCGGCCCGCGCGATTATACATCGCTCCGCGCCGAGAGTTATCGATAAACCTTGTGATTAATACATTGCGCTATCGGCAAATCTCGCACATTATCTAATGGAGTACATCGAACTCCACTGTTGAAGTTATGCTTATGTATCGATTCATGTTGCGATTTTAGGTTTACGATTGTCGTTGATAAGCGTATAATGATTTTAAGGTGTTTTTTTATGTGAGAAAGCTAGTATACAAAGAAAATTATAGATAAATTGGCGTTGGAAGTATGGAAACCATCATCAAGCCATTATAAGGCCATCATGCCTTTTATAAACGCCTTATAACTAAAGTGAAAAAACACTCATAATTATTTTATGTATTTGTGTGACTCCCGGTCTTACATCTTGGTCTCGGTCTTCTATAGTTCCTAATACCCACGACACAAAACTTGTACGAATGTGGTGCTAGAATTATTTAAGTCATTGCTAGTCACAACTTTTTTAAATCATACAGATTTAATGAAAATTTATTTTCATAAAATCCATTTTGAGAATGAGTTAAGTACTTTCTGTAATAACCACCTAAATAAAGCACAGTTTATAGTGTATTTAGTTTATGGCTTAAAACCGCGATGAAATGTTATCGATAAACGTGCAGCGCAGCACTACAAGGCCACTTTTAAGTTTATTTATATTTGATAATGGCGGGTATTATTCGGCAGCGCGGCACACGTCGCCGCCACGCGCCGCAAATTGTTTATATCATATTCTTTAGATAACGCCAAGTTTAACACACCGTCTGCATCTTTTATATCGCCTTAATAGCTCGCTCTTTTACTACTGCATTCTCAGTTTGTTTTGTAAGAAAAAGGCTGCGGAAAAAATAGGTTTGTGTATTTTTGAATCAAAGGTTGTGTTTTATAATCATTTAATTAGTGCACACACGCACACGCACAAGCGTTACGTTTACGTTGAAATAATGGACAGTTTACTTGTTTTTTTTTTCTGTATGGTGTAGTGTTTTGAATATTGTCATTGTTGTTTTAGGTTAAATAAAATAGCATTTACCGTTTTAAAGGTCCTGCGCAGTGTTAACCATTAAATGCTACACATGCGTCATACTCGTGAACGGGGACCATTTCCCGCTCATCTGCACGGACTGCTATAACAACTTAGGAAGGTTTTTAATATATTATCAAATGTTTTATAAAGCACACCAATCTTAATTGACCATACATGCATTTACAAATTATGTAATTATAAGATAAGCGTCTGAGTTTTTTCATGTTTCTTCCCAGACTTACGCACATTTGTGAAACGATAGGATCAAATTATTAAATAATTAAATACAAAAAGATAATTGTCGTAACCTTTGAACCATAAAGGGCCCATTCAGAAAAATGGCGATAAGTCTATAATTTAACCGCTCCGGCAAACAATACAATGTGTGTACGGTCGGAATCGAACGTGTGGCGCCATGGCACAGGAAACTGCACGGGTGGTGCGCTCTACTGGCGCGGAATCACTGATACTACACGTCGCCAAATACACACGGGAATGTCTGCTGTTTGAATGACTTGTGGTCTATATATTAGTTCTGATATGACGCAGTTGGCTAGATACCAGTTTGTGAAACGAGAGGCCGCGGGTTTGATCTCCGCACCGAAAGAAATGTTTGCGTGATCCACAAATATTTGTTTCGGGACTGGGTGTTTGTGAGACCGGAACGTCTCTCGTAGTTTCTGATACCCACGACATAGGACTTGTATCCTAGTGCGGAGTCAGTATTATGTATGTGACTGTTGGGTGTATTATTATGTTTAAGTCATTGATTTGACATACTCTTTGGCATCATCCCCTTCTACTTATTCTAAAATCTTATTTGTCTCGAGTGACGACATAACTTATTTGTTTAGCTCCTAGCCTGCTGAGAGTTCCCTGATTCTATTCCCGGGGCGGACAAGGTGTTATAAATTTTCAGTAACACCAACATAAACACGGCAATGGACTGGTTTCCGTTCCTCGTAAGTTCCGTGGTACTTGCAACACAGGTAATAGATAGTGGGTGTTGAAATACTCTTCTACCTATTGAAGGGTAACACTCGAGAAACAAGTACCTACGTCTTCAACTATTATATTTTAAAATATTAATCCGTCTTGCAACTGACAATTCCAACGACAGCTCGAACTGCTCAGCGACACCATTTTTATACACATCAATTGACGGTCTTATTTTTAAATATTTTTATAAAGTCCTATAATTAATTTATATTAATCAAGATTATATTCTCATTAAAGTTACTGACAATTTTAATTATACTTATAAGTAATAAAATCATCAATATGCAATTTTACTATTACTAAAATTAATTATTAGTAAAAGGTCTGTACGCATAAGCTTTTAATTATGGAAATATATAATCGACACAAGACTTGTATCTTAGTGTGGGATCAGAACTATGTATGTGACTGTTGGGTGTATTTATTTATAATATTGTAAGGTATTATAACGAAATACATTTATAATTACTAAATATTACTATTTAGGCTAACAACTATCTGTCCGTACAAATTAGTTTATAAGGGCCTATCATGTTATGCGTCGAACGTAACGCCAAAAAATAAATAAATGCTTTCGACATTGATGACTGAATCTTTGTCTCACCCAATTTATTCCATTTTATTCCGCGTCCGTATCACACATTATTCCCAGTTCTCGGGAGACAAATTTTATGTCAGTAGCAATTTGGTTAGTAAATCACACTTTACGACCGGGATGTGTCCGCAGCCTCTGAGGTGCACGCGACTTGTACCAACTTAAAATAACTGTGTACCATGTTACGATTACTATATGAAGATCGTTAAATAATTACGATTACATTTCTGCATTAATTCAGTAGGAAATAAATTCTAAAGGCCGCGAGCGCGTAATGTATCGCTCCCGTTTATTTATCGGGATACCCTCACGACCTGATAGCACTCGGACAATACAAATTAAATTTTACGGATATACTCATCATTAGGTTCCAGTTCATTGTAATATCTTTTTACTGGTAAGGAAATATTACCACACCTGATGCCATGTGGCTTAAATAGAGTATGTCGTGCGTGCCAATAAAACAAATCGCTGAACTGATTTATGAATTTTAGTGCAGAAATATTAATGTAAAATCAACTTCTTGTGGCGTTGGGTATTAAATCTTTAATATATAAGTGAAAATTATTATGTCTTGCATACCTATGTTCATCAAATTTAAAATAGTTTCAGTGGTTTTTAACATGACGACGTAATTTTTTTAATTCAGTTGCCAAAATCTTACCGCGCATGAAGCGAAAGCGAAGATAAATCTAATCTAATAAAAATCTTGTATTAAATGAATCAGAATTTCAAAATATGCTATCTAGCAATTCTGTAGAGCAACAAGCGGGGCGCGAACGAATTGTCGTCCCGCGATGATTACCTACAGATTATCCCGGTTTAATTAGCTCCGTACGACGCAACAACAACACCCCCCCCCCCCTACCCTATACATCCACACGCCTCTGTCCTCCCCCGCTGGGCGATTGTTTAGACTGCGGCCGCAGATAACCCACATAGCGTTGCGTTTGATTTGTTTCTTATTGCGTGTCGCTATGGGGGTATAGGGATTACATTTTAATGAAAGTATTTCATGTTTGAGGATATGTTTTGTTTGCGTTGTTGGTTTACATATATACATAACATCACGCCTGTATTCTCCGAAGGGGTAGGCAAAGATGAATTACTGCACCCACATTTCGCCAGGTATGTATCAATCGCACATAATAGGGGGCAAGCCTATAGCCACTTTTTGGGCACATTTCCAGACTCCGGGATGTTACTGAGAATTTTCTAATGGAAAAGCTAATAACACTGCCCGACCCGGGAATCGCACCCGGGACCTCTAGATCGCATAGGAAATCATTTCATCAATCATATATGAGGTTTTCTTGATGGCATAGTCTCTGTGACCAAACAAACGGTGCATCGTTGTATTGAGATCGTTAGGAACCTTGCATTGTAATGTTTTCACTTCGTAAGAGGATGGGGCATGATACAGAATTTAGACAATGATATGGCTTCACAATTGTTTGTGCTTTGAATACGAATCACAATATATATTTTTTTGTAACACGTTTTTTAATGGTTTTATCACCCCTGTGTATTAAGATCACTACAGCGACGGTTTGTTACTTATGCTAATAAAAGCAGCCCGCCAAAGCCACAAGCAGCACAAAAAGGACTATATTTATACGGTACTTAAAACACACAATAAAACTAAGCACCAACGAGTTCATTTGTTCAGCAAACAGCGGTTTAAAACGTCCACCGCGGCCAACACTAACACGCCGCCCATCGACCCGGCCCCTATTTATAGCCGCACCGCACTACACAATAAACACACACACACAAACAAACACACAAAACGCTACCCGCTCGCTAATTGTACCACACGAGCGTCACGAGTTAGCTCCCGTCACTCCAGGCTATTTCAGTCAATCACATCGAAATATTTATTCATGCAGTGCAGTATTAAGTCTAGTAGGCCTACGAATAAGTGTGGGGTATGAGACATGGATATCCGCTGGATGCAGGCCGCTTCCGAACTTTGCAACTTTCCGCACGTTGGAAGTCTTTGGGGGAGGCCTATGTCCAGTAGTCGTCTTTAGTCTTTTGATGATGATGAGACATGGGCCTGATTTTCTGTTTTGTGTTATATAAGATCGACTGCCTCGTGGTCTCGCGGTACAAGTATGTGCCGAGCGATCTAGAGGTCCTGGGTTCGATTCCCCGGTCGGGCAAAGTGTTATTGGGTTTTTCCGTTAGGAAATTCTTAGTAGCAGCACGGAGTCTGGAATTGTGCCTGAAAACGGCAATAGGCTCGCCCCCTATTACGTGGGACTGATACATACCTGGCGAAATGTGGGTGCAGGAATGCACCTCTGCCTACCCCTTCGGGGAATACAGGCGTGAGTTTATGTATGTATGTTATATAAGATCTCGGTAGCAGAACAATTAGAAAAACTGCTCGAAAAACATCAATATGCAGTCTATCACGTGGGCCTTCAAATAGTTTGTGGACGGTGTGTGTACCAACCCGCGCTAGGAACGTACGTATATGAGCTGATGATAATGATCAGTATAATATATATCCCGTATTGTGGCAGTAATATCATAGTTACACATATTTTTTTATATTCTTTTGGTTGTACGGTAGGGAGTGGGTATTAAATGAGCACGCGATTCCGGGAACAAACTATGGTATATTTAAATTAACACTTAACACAGACAAAGTAATTTATAACAACTTAATTACAGACAGAGTAGAATAACAACTTCAGCGTATAGGTGCGTGGTGTGCTCGTCACGAGTGATGGCAGACTGTTTTTCCATCCAAATAAACCGACCCTTTTATCGGTCTCCCCGAGGGAGGATCGGTAGGGATTAAACATAAAAAATACATTTCAACGAACACAAATCAAGGTCTATCTCTTCAATAAAAAATATGGGATCGCCCAAACATCTGTGCTATTGTCCAAAACGATCAATCCATTTCCAAGGATTGCCGATGCTAAAGTGCTTAACTAAGTAATATAGTTATATTGCACCGGCATGAACGAGTATTTACAATTGGAGATTTTAACAAAATATTTTACAACAGCATTTACTAATCTTTAACAATATGATACATAAAAATACTTGTTGAGATAAATTTTACAACTCGCAGATGTTTATGGTTAAACGTCTGCAGTCATAATTACAAAATAGAACAATGCCTATTATTATAAACAGTTTATAGTTAAAAAATTACAAGTAATGAATAAAAACAATGCATGTTAAAATAAGGTTAAAAAATACTAACAATTAGCAAGGGAATATAAAATACTATATCTATGTTGGCGTGTTGCTACCGCCACATTCTTTATTGCAAAGTTTTGTTACAGACCTTTTTTCAGGAGCTCCCTAATTTTCGAGACGAGTTGTTTAAAAGTTTATAAATACATCTACAAAATTAGTACCTGTTCTGTGAATATCATGTACAACGAGATTATGTTCCTAGTATCTGCCGAGCTCGCAGCGCTAATGACTGTCAGTCAATAGTCAGCTGTCAGTTACTGCGAGGTTATTGTTGGGCGCGTCAGTCATAGTTAGCAGCCTTCAGCGCCAGACTATATTTAGTCAGTTCGGGAGATTTCTAAAATTATCTCAATAATATCGCCAATTAAATCTTTGAATAATCAATTACGATTTTACGAAATTAAATTTGAGAAGTAATAAAGATTTGGTGTGATAAAATTTAGTCGAAAAGGAAAAGAGAAATGAAGTATGAATGCGTTATTGTCTTATAACTATCGGAATAAAATAACTTTAGAGTTTTAGATATAATTATCTAATGTGTCGCTTGTGTCTAGTAATTGGTAATGAAGCGAAAGATAGATTGGCAGGTTAACAGGTCTAGCCAAATTAAAATGAGAGGCCATGAGATCGATTTTCGGTATGAAACAAACAAAATGTTAGTGTCACAAACCAATACCGAGAAATATTTCGTAATTACTTTGCTTGAGATAAAAAACGAATAGTATAATTTTCACTCAAAACTATGCGCGAAGTTTTGAATGTGTTTAGTTTAAAATATAATAATTTAGTATTACATCATCACAAATCTGTGATCATTATTTCGAAAGACAATTCCCCTCTACAGCTTACGCTAGCTCATTTCCACACAACAAAATGTGAATATTTAAATGTAATCAAAATTCACAACATTTGTATGCGAAATAATAAATTAGTACGACCACTATTCGGCTAATACCTACATAAAGTTGTGAACACATCGCCGGCGACTCACAAAACTAGTTGAGCCACTCGCAATTACACATTTATAGCATAAACAAAATTGTCTCATATTCAAAATCCCGTATTCAGTGCGAGGCACGCAGATGCCGTAATCTCAGACACATAATATATTCCCAGGCTCTTGGCACTAAGCCTTGTGCGAGTACAACGCGCGCTACATACGATGTACGGCGACACACACGCCCGCACAACCGGCGATGTAATTAATGCAATTTCATTTTCGCAACGATACGCGACCACACAATAAACAGAAATTCTGGTGGCGTAGCTTAAAGGACGGTGGCCGGGTGTGTCCTTAATACCTTAACGGATAGTTTCTCGCGGACACTAATACCCGTAATATTTATGGGTACATCTTCTAGTAATCTAGTTTATATAAAGTTTAGGAGAGTTTGTCCAAGCATGGATGTCATGTGGCTTACGACACTCATATTGTTGACTCTGTTAAACGAGCAAAAAGCTTGCCTTATGGCAAAGAATAGTAACCATATCTGAAGATCATAACAGTGTTACTGTCACGGCAAATTAGGTTCCCGTTGATTCGCTGAGCTTCAGTGCTCGCCGTCAATACTGTGCGTGCCGCTGTTGATCCCGGAGCACAGGAGTTACAGTGGCGGGTGTGTGGCGGGATAGGGATTACACTGTGTTACTGTAAAAAGAAAATGCTTTATGGAAGGTCCAAAGGGGCTACGGACTATGGGATTTATGGGATGAAATATTTCAGTAACTTTTACAAGAATAGCACTGCTCTTTTAAACATTATTACTACAGCAACAACTAACGTCACAATGTCGCATTACTACGCGTACTTACAAAAATTAAAATAAATTTTAAGCCAACAGTTTTACCATATACGTAGTACGTAGTATACAAGGCTAAAAACCCACATTACATCATAACATTTATTCTATATTCTATCAGCTCAACATTAATCCGTTTCCATCGGGGCACAATGCATATTCTCACATAATTAAACATTAACACGTAAAACTAATCGCGATAGTGCGCCGGTTATGAATTTCAACCGCGAGTAACTCAATAACAAGTGCCGTCGACAAGGGTTCTGCCCAAATCTCTCTGTACCTCCGTGATGGCTGATGGCTGCCGCCGTGACGTGGGTCTGCGCCACTTCAACATCATTTGCGAATATTACTCGGTTGATTAATATTACAACACTTTGCCAATATTGTATCTGTCAACTGAACCCTCAATCAGTTGCTGCCGTCGCTCCACCGGCCCACTGTGTCACACACCACGCTCCCTCTTGTTGTTGTCTTGTGTTGCTCTACTGTCCCGCGATTCAGTGATAAATTTGTCAAGTATGAAGGTTGAATGTCTGCGAGCGAGTTTCTTTATATTGAATTAGTTTGTCTCGCGTCGCGTACCTCGAAAGTTTACGTAAGAACTATTGAAGGAAAGGCTGGGCGAGGTTGCGGAGCGCGGCGCGAGCGAGACACAAACTGTGCGCTTAATTAAATTCAGCAATATTGAGTCAGTACAAGCAAAACATGAAACTTGGCGGTAAGTTGGGGCAATAACATGGGATGGTTCACTCCAAGTGCAGCCGAGTTATGTCCGCCAAATGAAGCGGCGAACTTACACCAGCGTCCATACAACCGGCGAAGTTTTATATCGCTAACTCATTTTTTTTTCTTTAGACACGATGCGAAGGCACAGGTATACCTAAAAGGCAAGTCTATAACCATAGTTACATGTATATCAATTGTTGTGACTCAGAAAATCGATAGAAATACCATGACGAATAAATTTCTTGCCAACTACGAAATAATCGAGATATCTACTCGGCAAATACGGCTTTAAATACTAAGTAAACACTCACACTGGATCGGTTAAAAGTGAATTATCACTTAGAAGCATTCTTCTCGCACTGGGCCACCGTGTTGGGCGAACTACCCCTATAAGTTTTGAGTCTATTATGCCCATCTCCTAATATAAATCACACGCGTGAGCAGTCCGCCCGCGGCGTGGCCCGCCACTAATTTTAGTTTTCATTAGGCGGGCGGTCCGGCGCAGCGCAACAAATCGCAGCGAGCGAGTTTACAGTTATGATTAGTGTAAACACTGTGTCGCGTGTAAGCTCAACTTCAACTATACTATTGTATGCTACGTATACATGATACGAGCAATCCCCGAATATCTAATGGCCGGCTCAAGTAGGTTGATTCTCTTTTGTTAAGGAGCAAAGTTCTTGTCGCTTTTCCGGCATATTTCCAGACTACGTGCTACCACTGTCAATTTGTTAATGTGAAATCTCAAAAGACTGCCTGACCTACAGAACACCTGAATAAGATGAGACAGGAGATAGACAGTATTTTGTGCGGGGACGAGTGTCGCCGCTTATCTGTCAGTTGTACCTATTCATTCTACTACGATTACACGACCAATAATATTTCAAACAAAAATGAAGGGCTGCTATTTATTGTCATACAATTACAAATGTTTTGATATTACACGCTACCCGAATTACTAAGCAGCGGTCGTGTCAAACATATGATAGTGTAATCGTAGGTTCGGCACGCTCGGCATGCTCACATTTCTTTTCTAGTCTTATTCAATTGTTCTGTGGCGTGACCTACACTGCACGGCACAGACTTGTGTCACGGGACCAACGAGGCAATTATGAAAAATATTAATAAACAATGTAAGAAAAGTTACATTTTTGTAAAACCTAGAATTAACTATATATACCTACTCAAAGTCATTATTATTCTAGCAATCGCAAAATTCTCGACATTCTTACTCACTGAATGAAACGTAGCAGGGTTGTTCTAAACGGTCCTGGCACACCACAGTCCAAATTTAGTAAATAGTTAATAAGTGATGAAATTTTGAATTAATTTTCAAGTATATCGGATGCGAACAAAAATATTCTTCTGTAATATATTTACTGTATGAGTCTCAGTTGCGCATATTGTTTCGTTTTTCATGTATTTGGAAGTTGCTTACTTCAATAACAATAACACTATCCCCATCATCTCACCAAGTTAAAACGAGCAGGTCTGTAACGGCCTGCGCGCCGCTCGCCCGACTTACATATACAGCAGACGCGTCGTAAAGTGCCCTCCGCGACCGTCACATTGTAAATTAGCCCCTAAGTGCGGAACCTTAAGTGGCCCATACTTTATAATAATTAAACTGAGGCTTTATTGGCGGGGAAAGGGGTGGGGTTACAGGGAAGAGGAGGAGGGGGCCTAGAGACATAAACATGTCCCCGTCAATGAAATAGCTCTCGAAGTTTCAATGAGTTTAGGTAACTATTTTAATAGTATGGGAGATTAAATTAATTGCACGGTCTGGACCAATTGGTTGAGAATTTCCAGTATAACAATGTGTATTGATCTGCTTAGTGAGTTTTAGAATAAAATGGCTTGCGTCATCGAGAAGTTGCTGGTTCGATTCCAAAGTAGGGAAAATTGGCATTGAATTTAATGGCAGAAGACTCCCTCATAATACATAGGATTAAGTTTAACTAAATAGAAGATGGACATGAAATACATATTTTCCCACCCTTTAAGGAATGCAGTCATGAGTACATGTCCGTAGAAAAGTAAAGGAAGAATCTCCTTATAAGTAAGTTGCAAGGAAGTTCCAACGGTTCGAGTCCCGGCGCGGTCCCCGGTAATTAGACGCGTCGGCGGGACGTTAGGGACACGCGGCGCGGATTTATGTGCACCTTCGCTTTGTTCCCGGGGAACTCCGCGCTGTTTTTGTAATAACAACACATTTTCAGCGATTTATTAAGGAATATTTAAATATTAATTTGTTTGGATAATGTATATCGCCAAAATGGCGAGAGCCAGAATTAAGTATAATAAGGTGTAGCGTTGGCATATTGTAAATTAATTGCTAAGTCTAAACGACGGTAACCACTTACTACAAGAAATAAAAAATCGGCGTAGCTAAGTAATTGTTTTCAATATAAAGGAGATGCACATATCATCGCTGTTTGACATACGTGGCCTCACGCCTGTATTCCCCGAAGAGGTAGGCAGAGGTGCATTAATGCATCCAAATTTCACCGAGTATGTAACAGTCCCATGCAATAGAATATCGGACTCCGTGCTGCTACTGGAAATTTCCTAATGGAAAAAACAAATAACACTTTGCGCGACGCGGGAATCGAACCCAAAAGCTCTATATCGCACGTCATTTACTTGTGCCGCGAGACCACGAGGCACTCATCAATTTATTATCGTCACCAATATTATTTCATCGCAAGAATTTGTGAACCATAAGGCTCTTTTTATTACGCGAAACGATAAAACAATTACTTATTATGTTTATTATTGTCAAGTTGGAAAAGGAAGTAAGTAGAAGGAGGAAAAATAAGAAACGAAATATGATTTGAACTCAAAACAACACCTTTTCACGAGTGCAGCGCAAATATCAATAGAAACTTAAATATATCGGCTTCCAGCGAACAGACTTTGTAAAATAAACGGAACTTGGACTATTCTTTTGTAAGTTGATTTTACTGTGGACTTGTTCGTCCGAGCGAGCGGAGAGTAATGTCCATAATAAGATTACGTTTACTGCAACAGGTAAGTCACATTTTATGGCAGCAAGTTAATATTAAAGTTTTTGTGAAAAAGGATATCTATTGTTTGCTGTTATCAAGTTTCGTCATCGTCGTCGTCGTCATCAGCCCAAATATATCCCACTGCTGAGAACGGGCCTCCTCTACAACTTGATATTTTTGCGCGCGGTCAAGAATATCAAGTTTATTAGAATAATAAAAAAATCTGTTACCTAATCTAAGAATCGAACTCGGTACCTCACAAACGATCGCGCCTGTTTGTGCCACGGCAACAACGAGACAGACAACCATAAGTATTAAATGTATGATTAGGAAAACGTATATTTTTTTTCTGAACGTCCATGTGTTTGTAATCATCATCATCATCAGCCCATATACGTTCCACTGTTGGGCATGGGCCTCCTCTACAACTGAGAGGGTTTAGGCCTTAGTCCACCACGCTGGCCTAGTGTAGATTGGCGGACTACACACCTAAAAAAATCCTAAGAACTTTTAGGTGTGCAGGTTTCATCGCGATGTTCGAAAAATCAGAGGTGTTTGCCCGCGCGCCTAAACCTCGAGGTCATCACTACTTTTAATCACCGTAACCATTATCTGTCTTAGTTTTCGATCAAGTTAGTTTTACACCTGTATAATTTTGATTTGATACATGTAAGCAACGTATGGATAAGAAGTGTACCAGATTGCGTTGGGTGTCGTGAGACACGCCGCTATTGATTGCGGCCGCGAACACTCGGCGCGGTTAATGCCGCATTAATGTTTTATTCAGCCGATATCGCACCGGCAATACCTGCGCGGCGCACTGTACCCGCCGCTCATTTCACATTCGCAACTTTGTACAGTAAATCACTCAAGTTTCGATATTCCTACAAGTTGGAAAATATTTCGTTTTGCCGATAAAATTTCAACTTTTGTCAAGTTTCTGTACACACGAGTGAGTTATAGTGATGTTCACAGCGGGTAGTGTGATCACTCGAAATGTACTTTATTGCTAGTGCCATAAAGTTTGTTGTCGAGTGTGTCGGTTTTACATTTTGCATTTTGGAACACTGCCTAGGACAAAATGCAGCGAAATCGTCCCGAAACTGTATCTACTATCTGGAGAAAAAGTTTCGTCCGTTTTTTACGCGGAACGCTATCTTACGTCGGAGTTTGTTTGTTCGCAAATATATTAAAGTTTTATATTAAATCTCGAAGCAGTCGAAGTCATTACCGATATGAGAGATTCTTGACTTGCTTCGGCGGCAAGGTAGCCTCACTTGAACATGTGAAGAAAAAACATTGGTACTTGGAATTTATTTCTGTCCACGTGCGTTTTAGTATCTGGTATGCGAGTTGCGGTTTTACCCTATCTCCTGAATTTGATTCTAGAGAAATATTTCGTTTTGAAGTTAAGTAAGTCTAAAAATAAAACAACATGATGCCCATTTCCTGCATGAGCGTTTTCCATAATAAATTTCTTGATTATACAAAGTTTTTCAACAACAAGCCAGCTTGGTCGACTAAGGCTGCCATTGCCTAGGTATAGGACTAGGATGATTTATAAAACCTATTAACTATTGAAAATCATCTAAATTTCATCCCTACACTAAGACTTTTAAAGAAACTGGTAAAGTATTGTATTAAAAACAAGAATATACATACATATATCATCTATCATCCGCAAATTTCTACCTGCACATTGTACAATCTAATAGACTCCACCATTTCCTAGTGACTGATATACCTATTGTAAAGCTACCTCCGCCCTACTACCAAAGTTTCCATATATGAAACATTTTCCGTAAGTCCATCGTCAGTTGCAATATATGTATATGTTTCCGTGTCCGACTCGCTCGCAATTCCATCTCGGCTGAGCTCCCGCACACTTCGCCTGCTCGCCAACCCAATGAAAATACGCCAGAAATGTTCTCGTGTTATTTTCACTATATTCGGACGGAGAAATTGAAAAATTATTACGAGAAAATTTCACTTACGTACATCGTGACGAAACCTGTACACCTAAAAAAAGTCTTAGGAATTTCTTAGGTGTGTAGTCCGCCAACCCGCACTAGGCCAGCGTGGTGGACTAAGGCCTAACCCCTCTCAGTTGTAGAGGAGTCCAGTGCCGAGCAGTAGGGCGTATATGGGCTGATTTCTGCGACTGTGTTTTACTAGCTTCAAAGTATTTCAAAATAAGCGGCGAAGCTAAATAAATTTACTAGATACATTTCTAGATTCTCTTCTTTAACTTACCTACTAATACTTCGTCCTGTCCCGTGAATCAAACTACCTCTCGATGACGCGTCTACATGCCGAAAGGTAGGGTAGGCATTTTTTAACTAACTGTATAGCTAAGAATACTATTAATATTGAATAAGTCGCCTTCTCTGGAGCACAATGTAAAGAAACTCGTTCGGAAAGAGACTTTGCGAAGTGGCGCAGACAGGGCCGCGCTAACTTTCATAGCATGGGGGAAAATGACAATAAAGTTTCGTATTTCATTGCAACTATTCATGTTAATACGTTACTATGAATTCCAAAATACCTGAAGACGAGAATACATACGAGTCATTGCGTTGCGTTAAAAATTTAAATGAAACATAGTAATAGCCATCCTCGTAACTTTCCGTCTACGACTGTTGTCTGGATTTGGATCCAATTTCCTGCTACATTTCGCGTAATTTTCGGCATCCTTAATAACTTTATATATTTTCAGTTAAAAATATTACATAGTAATGTTCACGCCATGACCCACGCTGGCCCATTCCAAATACGCCCCTGTATGGTACCGGTGGGCACAATGTATTGGCGCGTGTCGAATCCGCTCTACTCGGAAACTGAGAAAGAAATGTTTCATAAGTAAAACTCCCACTCACTGCACTTCAGCATTATTAATTACACTTACTCACTAATGTTTATCGTTTATAGGACTGCCTCGTGGTCTCGCGGCATAAGTATGTGCTGTGTGATCCAAAGGTCCTTGGTTCGATTCTCGATTCGGGAAAAATGTTATTAGACTATTCTATCAGCAAATTCTCATTCGCACACAGTCTGTAATTGTGCCCGAGAAACGGCAATAGGCTCACTCCCTGTTGCGCGGGATGAAAACACAATTATCGAAATGTGGGTGCTGAAATACACCTAAAAAAAAAACAAACCGATACAAAATCAGCACTCTACTAGTTTCCAATAACTCTATACCACCATTAGTTAGAAGTACTGCAATTACAGTTATTATGTCAACTAATGATACCAGGCCGCTCTATGCACAAGTGACGACTGTCACCGCTGCTAGTGTAGGTGTCAGTGTGGGTGGAGTGGTGGAGTGGGGGGAGGTGGTTATGGGTGACAGGTGTCAGATCGCGGCATTTTGCCGTCGCGTGGTGATCCGCGAGTCGACGCCTCGTCTAATGTATATTGTGCGAGTGATTAATACCGCTGACGGGCCTCGTATTGTGACGAGAAATATAAGACGCCTGCAGGCTTGTTTCATTAGCGATGATTTGGCGATAACATGATACATGCGAAAAACGTATTTTAACGGTGAAGGTTAACATCGTGAGGAAACCTGCACACCTAAAAATTCTTAGGAATTTCTTAGGTGTGTCCGCCAAACTACATTAGGCTAGCGGGGTAGACTAATGCCTGAACCCTCTCAGTTGTAGAGGAAACCCGTGCCCAGCAGTAGTTCTGGCCCCAGTTTTTGACGCTTGTGTCGTGTATCAGCAACTACGAGAGACTTTTCAATCTTACAAACATCCAGATCCGAAACAAATATTTTTGGATCTCCCAAACATTTCTCTCGTTTTGCAAACTGGTGTCTACCTAGTTGCGATACGGGGCTGTCATGAAAATGTAACGTGCAGTCATCTCAGTGGGTTTGATTATGTCCTACGATGAAGGATTGTTACTTCGCGACATGATTTGGGCTGGAAAGATTTAACCATAAAGCAATATTGTCACTTTGACGTGTTCTCATACAGTTGGCGGATTTGTAGATTCCGTCTGAATTTCGCGAAACATTCACTACACTTATTAAACTATAGAAAACGCAAGTTTTCGCAAGTTGATTTTTTCCACAGAACAGTTGAATAACACTAGAAAGGAAATTTCAGCATCCCGAGCGTGCCGATCCTACGATTAAACTATCATACTCGTATGTTTGACACGGCCGCTTCTCATTAATTCGGGTAGCGTGTAATATCAAGACTTTTATAAATATGTGACAACCCATATAAGCCCTTAATTTTATTTATTTATTTATTAACTTCCTTGTATGTACAAAATATTATAAACAAACTTATGTATTAAAAAAAGAAAACAAGAGGCGGCCTTATCGCTCTAGGCAATTTCTTCCAGGCAACCTTAGGATGGATAATTAAAGAGGGTAGAATAAAGTGAAAATGAATTTTGTAAATTATTGTTGAAATTTTTATCATTGGTCGTGTAATCGTAGTATAATGAACAAACAGGTGACAAACAAGCGGCGACACTCGTCCCCATACAAAATCCTGTCTATTTCCCTTGTAACCTTATTCAGCTGTTCTGTGATTTTTTCGACCGTTAAAGATCAACTGACTCTCAGTAAATTCATCATCATTAGCAGCCCATATACGTCCCACTGCTGGGCACGGACCTCCTCTACAACTACACAACTTTTAGGTGTGCAGGTTTCATCACGATGTTTTCCTTCACCGTTAAAGTACGTGATAATGCATTACGAATACACACATAGCTTGAAAAAGTCAGAGGTGTGCGTGGGGTTTGAACCCGCGACCGCAATTTTTGCCATAACAATGGAAAACGCACTTTTATCCAGACTATCGGCTAACGTTTATGTCTCGCCATTTAACATAATGGAGCCCGACTCTGTGTTGAAACGCGCTACACTTATGGGTGTCATTATGGCAAGTTTTATACCTTACGAGTAAGTACGATGGCTCTGGCTGTGAAATATGTGATGAGATTTTCATATCATTTCAAGATGTCTGTCTCGTGAGGCGAGTTATACAGAGGTCCAAAGTTCCCTTCCCGTATCAGATGAGAGTACGTAAATATATCCGAAAAACGTCAATAGGCTTGTCCTCTATTACATCGGATTTAAAACAACATCATCAGCCCATATACGTCCCACTGCTGGGCACGGGCCTCCTCTACCATTGAGAGGATTTAGGCCTTAGTCCACCACGCTGGCCTAGTGCGGGTTGGCGGACTACACACCTAAGAAATTCCTATTCTTTAAAACACGCCTATCCAATTATGGATATGAAAATAACCTCTGCTAACCTATTTAGGGACTCAGGTGTGATTCTATGAGTGTATGTATAAAATAAATAAATACACCCAACAGTCACATACATAGTTCTGACCCCACATTAAGATACGAGTCTTGTGTCGTGGGTATCAGAAACTACGAGAGACTTTTCCGTCTCACAAACACCTAGACCCGTAACAAATATTTGTGGATCACACAAACACTTGTCTCCGTGCGGCAATCGAATCCGCGAACTCTCGTTTCGCAAGCTGGTGTCTAGCCAACTGCGCCACGGGGCTAAATATATGTAAATGCATGTTAAAAAAATATTAAAATGTACGGTGGTTGGTACCCAGTTAGATGTAAATATACTAGGCTAACATGTTCCATATGGAGCTATTGCAAACCCTCTAGTAAGCTTCTAGCTTATGCATTAAGTGGTAGTTTTATAACAAATATGGCGCCCACGGACCAACACTATTACCAATTAGCGATGGCTCCGTATCAACACACTGTTGCTGCGATAGTAAAATATGCTCATGAAATGATAACATTGTAACTTTTTTGTGATTGTGGGCATTTTATATTGCCGGAATTATATAGAAGCAGATTATAAATATTGGAAAGGTACCTTAATATTATGTCCGATCGAACGTTTACCGGGCAATTAAGATATGTACCTCAGTAACTAAAGAACGATATATGTAAATGAATCTCTAATCGGTAATGGTCTCCGTGGCCACGAACGATCTGGAAGTATCCACAGCACCGTGCTTGTGAAACGAGAGGTCGCGGATTCGATCGCCGCACGGAGACAAATGTTTGTGTGATCCACAAATATTTGTTTCGGGTCTGGGTGTTTGTGAGACTAAAAATTCTTAGTGTCGGGTCAGAACCATGAATGTGACTGTTGGTGTATTTATTGATTTATTATATCGTGTGAGTAGAGATAAAGTCTAAATACCGTTTCGCCCGGGCTGAGCGATCTAGAAGCCCAGGTTTGATTCCACGGTCGGGAATTTGTGTATGGATTTTTCCATTACGAATTTTTTTGCAGCACGAAGTTTGGAATGAACAGCAATAGGCTCGCTCATTACGTGGGGAGTAAAACGCAACTTGCGAAACAAGAGAACCACACCTCTGCTACCCTTCGGGGGTTTGGGAGTGAGTTTTTATGTACATACATATATAATCTCACACCTGTATTGCCCGAAGGAGTAAGCAGAGGTGCATTTCTGCACCCACATTTCGCCACTTATGTATCAACCCCACGTAATAGGGGGCGAGCCTATTGCCGTTTTTCGGGAACAATTGCAGACTACGTGCTGCTACTGAGATTTTCCTAAAGGAATATAAAACCCAATAACACCCTTTACCCAACCCCGCAATTGAACCCAGGACCCCTAGATCGCACGGCACACGGATTATTTATGTGTTTATCAAAAAAGCAATTAACTACCTACTCGATACTATCTTCTACTCGTATCTAAAGAGATAGATGATAGTAATTTTCCGTATATTGTGGGTGCTACAAAGCTTTCTTTGTTTATACAAGTCGTAAAAAAATCAGTATCTCGGTCACGCATGGACGTCGCAATTCGATAAATGTCATTAATGTTTTGACGAGGGGTCCGTGAGTGACTCGTTCAGCTCCTCCTGTCTGTGGCCTCATAGTTAATACACGCTGAGCTGTCACCACTCATACAGGGGAATTTATTGACTTTATATGGCGCGGGAAATTACGTTTGATTTGGAAATAGAGGGTTGCCTTGTGGTCTCGCGGCACAAGTATGTACCGTGCGATCTAGGTTATAGTCCTGGGTTCGATTCCCGGGTCGGGCAAAGTGTTATTGTGTTTCGCCAGTAGGAAATTCTCAATAGCTGAACGGAGTCTGGAAATTTGGCCGAAAACGGCCTTTAACGTGGGAACAAAACAATTGGCGATATGTGGGTGCAGAAATGTACCTATGTCTACCACTTCAGAGTATATAGGCGTGAGGTTATGTATGTATGTATAATTTAATACTAAAGTGAGGTAACCGTGAAATTAGACGCTAAAGAGAGCTTTACTGCTAGAATAGTTTTTAGAACAAACTAATTCTTAGTAAGCCTTCATGGCGTAGTAAAATAGCAAGCAAACTGTACATTTGTCAAAGAAACAAAGGTTTCTTTGTTACGTAATTGAAAAATACCTCTTAGTCAAAAACGCGCATGTGATAAAACACAGTTTATTTAAATAATGCTACCACTGTGTGGGGTGATCGTGTTTATTTATTTATCTTTCAGATTTTTTTTTGTTTTTATCTTAAAAACTTAACAAAAAATTTAAGTGACAATCCATTTATCATCCCGTAAAATACAAAATTAACGACACCGCACCAATTACTATAAACCTGGCAATTTTAAAAATAAGCCCATCGAATATTCCAATGAAAGCGCATTAATTTTTAATACAACCGAGTGGACTGACGTCGAGTGCGCCAACTGGAGGCTCGGGGGAGGGGGAGGGGGCATCGTTGTGGTGCGGGGGGGAAGGGGGGGGGGGGTTATAGGAATGTTGTCGTCTGTGCAATGACAGTGGATGACGTGGGTGACGCACGGACAGAGCCCTGGTATCTGTTAATGAGGCGGACGAGTGCCGGGAATTAAAATTGAAAACGTCACTCGATGAGTCCCGGTGACGCGCCGACGCTCATTTATATCGGCTTTGGCATTTAATTTTTACACGCCAGGAACAGCCGGCAGCTTACGTCTGCTGCAAATTTTACGTTTAACTACTCGACTTGAACCAGCTCACATCAGTTTGTTCCGTATCAAGTTAAAAACCGCTTTATTTTACCCCTTTTTGTTTGTTTCCGAGCTAAATCACGCGTCTACCTAGACGTCTACATTTTTGTGACTACTATTCCAGTAGGTATAACTATTCAAAAACCAACAGGTTTCTTTCTTTCTACATTCTCTACAGCGTCGCTTAAAACAGCATCTCAGAAGGTCGCACTAGAATTAAATTATGAAATAGCTTATATATCTTTTTACATTTACACACCAAAGGACTCGGTCTCCTTATAAACCCTATAAAGGTCAGGCTCTTTTAATGTCATAATATTTGTAACGGTCCATTATAAGTAAAATGTGCCCAAAAACCGGCAATAAGCTCGCCCCCTATTTCGTGTAATATGGGTGCCGAAATACTCCTCTGCCTACCACTTCGGGAAATACAGGCGTGATGTTGTGTATGTATGTATATGGCCCTTTATCTTAAAGCTAAAATATTAGCACAACACATTCAGCTTTATTATACGAACTCATTCTACGTTCCAATCCTTTGGTTTTTTTTTATATTCCGGAATTAATTCCGCGTAGAATTTAATAACAATCCCACCCGCGGTGTCGGGGCGACACATAAAAAACTAATTACTGAGACTTTACATTCACGTTTGAAAAAAAATGCAAACACCAAAGCAAAGGTTTTGTAGACAAAGAAAAATACGCGCGGACCAAAGGCGGAACATTCTGCAATTTACTCTATTACACTTTGGAGTACTGATAGTAATTAATAGAGCTGGCCGGAGCCGCGCCACTGTCGATGCACATAATAAATTAGTCAGTATGAAGGCGAAAATACAGGTTCCTTAAAGAGGTTTTACGATTCTTTTTAATTACATTTAAAAGTGACTCCATCGTCAGTCCAATGGTATCAATTGACACCTGTATTCCTGATGTTCCGCGTTGCATTTCCTAGTCAAGACAAATTTAATAGGGTTTATAAGTTTCTTAAACGACAATGTAATCAAAAATAGCTGGCGAATAGCATGAAAGTTCAAATATAGCAATGCTTACTTTCACGGAAACCGGTATGAGTACGACTAGCGCAAGGCCGGATGTCCCTCCACAAGACGATCGGACGATGTGGGAAAGATCGTATACTGCTACTAGTTATACCGCTCTGAAAGACTTTGAGTTTTGGACTGATGATGATGATTGTAATATTGCCATAAATTCGCCCCTTTTTACATGAGACTCCAAAGAATACAAGAATGAAGACTTCAAACAAATCAGAAAAGTGGGGCACTACAATACAATAGCCGCAACACTGAACTTAACTCATGAAGATGTCCCATCGTAGGAGCGATTCCGGGCGAGCGGCGCGCACTCGGGCCTTTATGCCAATTACATGCTGGGAGAGCGCCGACATACTTCTTACTGCAACTACTCCTTTTGTCGTAGCCTTTGGTTCATTTCACAGTGTTTTGTTTGTTACTTAAAGGAGAGATTCTCGTACGCCTTGAGAAAATATTTGATGCTGACCCGGTTTAGTTTTTGAGCGCAGTATTGTGGAGTAGCCTATTTTCTTTGCTAAGGATTTGTCTGTTTAATACGAAAGTTCATAAAAAATGATCTTGCTAATGTGTTAAAACTTAGAAAAACGAGTTATTTAAACTGACTCGCACACCTAAAATAAAATCCCTAAAACGGCTAGGAGGCTCCCCATGAATTTCTTTGCTATTAAAATTAAAAGATCCTAATAATAGTTTTACGAAACAATCGACGAAACGATGTTACAATTTTACACTAGTGTTCTTTTTACGTCACTTAATATACGGTTTGTGGATACGTTTATATTTCTAGAGAAATAAGTAGTTGCTCATAACTAAGATAACTTAAAAGTCAGACCCTGGGACGTGAACCCACGCCTAATGAGATATCCTCTCGGCAGACCGCGCACAAAGCGTCGAATCACCCTCATTACATCCTCCCGCCTCATTAAACAAACTAATTACTGATCAATGTAATCCTTGTATCAGATTAATATTATCGATACATCGACAACACAGGCCAGCCCTAGCGACGATAAGTATCTGATGCACAAAGTTAATTAAAAGTCAGCGGGCCGTATTTTAAATTAATTAGATGTGATAGAGCCGCGCTCACTCGACCCGCGGACCGCGCCAGCTCCACATCTGTAATCACCGCCGGATCCTTTCCAATCGCCCTGTTTCTTTTATATCGGTTCGGGATAAGCGCGCGCGGTAGATGGCTGTAAAACAAATAGGAAAATGTAGAGATTCATTAGTAACATTGTGTACACACTCACCCCAGTGTTTTCAGAGGTCGACAGTAATTCGACACCTACTTTTTGTTGAGTACGCATTATGCCCTTCGTATGATAAACGTGATTGTGAAGCGTCCATATACGTATTCTTTTATTTTTTTAATGTATGTTTTGAAAACCAAGTACCTATCATTACCAAATTATTTTTCGGGCACATTCCCTAACTTGGTGCTGCTGCTGAGAATTTCTGAATGGTAAAACCTAATAACACCTTTAGATCGCACGGCACAAACTTGGGCCGCAAATAATAAGCTTACAAATCTTAGGACAGGCAAATTGGTATTGGTCTGAATTTTTGATAAATATTACGAAGTCCAGATAAATGGATAAACGGAGAGGATCGAAATTATTGCGTTGGACTTTTGGAGACACACGCGTCAATAAGTGTATAATATAGTGTGACAAAATGAAAGCAACTCAACAAGTAATGGATCGAAGGAACAATCACTTAGTAGGAAACAACAAACATGTGCTCTCGGAATCAAACGCTCCAGCACGAGTACTGTCTGCTACATAAATGGTTTCTTTATTACCTTAAATTTAAATATTTAGTATGTCTTAATGTAAGAGGAGGAGAAGTCGACAAAAACCACGCTCATTACTCATTTCATTCATTAGTTTATTATTAAATTTTAATCACAAATTAAAAACAAATTCAGCAATTCAATCAATCACAAAATAACACAATCCCGAATAATAATAAATGACGAATAATTATAAATGACTCCCACTTCGGTAGGCAGTTCTTCACAGTTTCAACAATAGTTAAGGACTGACCTATTTCAAACTGCGGTGATCCTTTAAGACGTTTTGCGCCGACATTAAATATACAAAACACTATTACCGTGGAAATTGTTCATAGACCTAATTATTTATTCATTTTATTTTCACAAATTGTACAGTATGTAATAAAAATAATTACAACATGTTCACTGCTGAACTAAGTTGTACGAAATAATCCATTTTATCATTGAGGAAGGTCGGCAAAGGTTGCACTGTCTAGACAGTGGTCTTAGAATATAATCAGAGCAAGGATAAATTCATTATTTCCTATAGCATTGCTCACGAAAATCGGCTATACAACTATAAAAGTACCAAAGTTTCATCTAGTTGTAGATCTTAACACAAACAGCAATCTCGTTTAGACTTGCAAAGCAAGGATACTTAATAATGACTAGTGACTTTCTAATATTATAAATATAAAAAAATCATTTCCTTTTATAAATAGTCTAATGACAAACTAATCCCTTGTTTGCTTCGGGATTGAGTATTCGGTAGTCGGGGAAGTCTCTCAAAAACCCATAACATAGGATTATGTTAATATACAACTGTGAATATGACTGTTATTCGGTATTTATTCATTACTATTGAGTAATTTACACAACGCTTGTCCACGCGCGTGTACAATGCATATTGAAGTCTGCCATAATAATGAAAAGAGTTCATTTCAGTCAACAAGCCTTTAAGCTCGTTAACAACGCTGTCCCATCAGTAGGACACACACTCCCCCGCACTCCGCCGCGCGCCTCGCTATACGCGGCCGCACACGCCGTCACACGTAATGAGAGACGCGATAATGAAGTCTCACTCAATACGGACAGGTTTTTACTTTGTTTGAATTAATGACGCGACATTTAATTATCGCCACTCGCGTGTGTTTGACTTGCGACTCGGTCGTTCACACACTCGTTCACTCATTCGTACATTCGTTCAGTTGCTCACTCGCGATGCTAATGAGGGGCGCGACAACTCACCGCTTTTGTTGAATTAAACGGATTCGGTAATATGCTTCCGAACACTTCAGACTTCACACTCGTTACCTCCACTTGGCGGATTTGTTTGATTTAACTCCTGTGCCTATTTAATGCACCTTCAAAGTATATCATCACTTTTTTACATACGTACATAATCTCACGCCCGTATTCCCCCAAGGGGTAGATAAAGATGCATTTTTGCACCCACATTTCGCCAGGTATCAGTCTCAAGTAAAAGGGGGCGAGCCTATTTTCGTTTTTCGGGCACATTTAGACACTCCATGCTGCTACTGAGAATTTCCTAAAGGAAAAACTCAATAACACTTTGCCCGACGCTAAAATACATTCCGGGACCTCTAAATCCCACGGCATACGCTTGTATTGTATAGGATTACGACTCAGTTGAAGGACATACAAATATATTTCGAAATACCATCTGATGATTAAGCTATTTTTCTGAAAATAATGTCATCTAGAAATCTCTTAGTGATAAAATCAATTGTCTGACACACGTTTAACTTCGTGTAAGTAATATACGGGCTCGTATACAATATATAAGTAATTTCGTCCAAATAAGATTTCCAAACTTTTTGGAAGTTATAAAACTATTCGCTGCTCGTACATTCTCAAAGGCCGTTTGTGGAAAGGTCCCGAGTCTCGGATAAGTATGAGCCACGTGCTGTAAGTTATGTAAGTTGAACGCAGCTCATATTATAGTGTCCGCACAAGTGTCACTCCAACTTGTTGACTACTGGCCAACTGAACCTGACGACTAGGTATTTAGACTAAATTCTTGTCCTAGCTCTTAACATACTCACCTGTGCCGCTAAAGTCTTAGGTATAGTCTTAGGTAATGAGCTTTTACCGGAGATATTTCTTTCAATCTTGCTATTGACAATTTCATAACACTACTCCTGATCCAGGACCTCTTTATTGTACATGCCAATATTGCCAATTAATGGTGCAGCACCTTCGAGGCAGTTTTAATGATGGATAGACTTTGAGTATACGTAGATATACGCACGCTCGAATAACACAGAGGGTTAGGCAGAAACACCTGCCTTCCAACAGTTGTTTTATATCCTCTGCAAAGATGGTCGGTTTTTAATCAATTTATTTTATTTTGTACCCCTACTGATAACTTACAATTGGAATTATAGGCGCAGTGATGATCTAATTTTCCGCAATATTTTGAATCTTTGTTACAAGTGACATATTTTTGTCCTCAGTAAAACCGAAGTCGGTGGAGGTGCTGACGGGCGAGGGCAAGGTGCTGGCGGACGGGGAGGTGCTGGGCCCGCTGTACGAGCGCACCAAGATCAACGTGAGCTGCATCGTGCGCGAGGGCAAGCCGCAGCCCAAGGTCGTCTGGTACTTCAACGGAGAGGAGAGACTCGACGGTAAGTACGCTGGGAAATTCAAAACAACCCATTTAATCAATGTAATGTAATGTTTACAACTCGGATTCGAAAGCAGATGTCGGTGATGAAAAACGGTTGAATGACAGTTGTTATTCTTTTTGAGCACTGTATTGTAGCACATGATACTACATAATGCACTGCAATTTGATTAAACTTAAAGCATTTCGTTTATATTTAAAATTTTAATGAAAAAATATTTATTTAAAAATGAAATACCCTCATCAAACACTATCTCGTTGTGCATGTCGTATATCTGCACAGAATAAGGCATTCCTCCGTGGGACAATCATATACTTTTAATAAATTGGGTTTCTTAAGTAGACTGTTCGGCTGTCCCACTCAGATTACCTGATCTCTTTGTGATATTATTAAATTGAATAAGACAACTTAATTTCTTCGTACATCGATATGAAAATCGTTCGTCTATTTCATTCAGAAACGTAAGCTTCACACTTACATTTCGGTAGAAGTAGACAACATACCTTCATTCTCTCGTCACAACAAGCCAGCACCAGACTAATAAAGCGGCGGTTATTTCCAAATGCAATGGAATGAGCTCGTATCTGAGTTTTAGCAATTACATTAATTACATTTAGTTTTATCTCCCGTTTGGATCGTTTGGCTGTACATAGCTAATGACTCACAGTTTTGACTGATTTCGCTTATTTCAGTCTTTATTATTCTTACTTGGCCGCATTGGTATTGCGGTAGATGCGGAGAGGTCCCGGGCTCGATACCCGAGGGTAGTGTTATTGGATTTTTCATTTGGAAATTCTCAGTTTATCAAAAACGGCAATATGCTTAGGACGTGGGTTGTGCAATATTAAGCGTAGTTAGGACTTAGTCCAACAGCTCATTGTTATAAATCTTCCGTTAGGTTTTCCACTATTTTCCGTCATCGATGACCTGTGTAAAAGTTATTTTAGGAAACAAAAATATACATATAGAGTAGTTAGCCTGGGACCTAATACTCGCAACCTCACTCCATCCTCGAGACAACACATAAAATATTAATAGAACAATTTGAAGCAGTAATATCCGTATGTTAATTTAAGTGGTAATTGCACAAGTAACTGGGAACATACATTACTGAAGTAATTGGCGGGATATTTAGCGAGAGTAAAATCATATCGCCTCGCAGCATCCCACGCCCATACATCTCCGCTGTACCCGACATCTTTACACGTTTACCGTCAGCCTTCGTGTAATAACACATGCTACACTTTGCATGCGGCATAAGATATAGATTCCGGGATCGATTCCTGGGTCGAGAAAAGTTTGTTTGCATTTTTATATTAAGAAATTGTCAGTAGAAGCACAGAACACTCTGTGCTGTATGTACACTGCTGTGCTGTGCTTCATGTACACACGTACATGAAGGCGAAAAACTTGCGACTGGCTCGTTGTCGCTGTGTAAGTGTGTGTCGTGCGATATAGTAGTCATTAATTCGATTCCCGGGGCGGGAATAGTGTTAAATTCTTAATTTATTCAGGGAGTTTAGAATTTTGCCCAAATATGCTGTCGGTGGCTCTCAATACACCTAAATTTTGGTCTAAAAATACTCTGTCCACCCCTTCCCTATCACAGGCGTGAATATACAGCACATCCAGCCAATTAGAACATTAGTGCGGCGTGCAATGTGCCCAATTAGCATACGGCGCTGATACCAGCACTTTACTCGGTAATGTTCCGCTCGCCAGCGACGTCACGTCTCCAAGCATTATCGACAGCTTCACCAAGTCACAGCTCGTGCCAGCTCAGCTTCACGCGCCGTGGAGGCATGCGGCATAGTTATGTAGTCACGTGGTGCAGGTTTTTAAACTGTAATCCGTGTAACCTTCTTGCATTTGATAATAAATAGGGTTCGTTGTCATAGAGTACGTGAGAACAGTAGACGATCGGGTCTCGGTAACTAAACACAATTATGCCAGCCTGTTGATATGTTACAGTACTGTCCCTTAAGAATTTAAGAATAGTGAGAATAAAGAAGAAAATACGTGTTCTGGATTACCAGGTAGCATGTACAGAATATAGAATTTTTAATATCCAGATGACGTCAGATACACATACATATGTACATACACTAAAACCAGTTTTCAAGCACGTTTCGACTTCGTACTGCTTCTGAGCACAAGCCGATCCAACAACCGAACCCGGAACCACTGGATTGCAATGCACTTACCCCACGGGTCCAAGAGACAGTCAAATGTTCGATACAGTACTGACATTCTTTTGATTGCGAAATCACATTTCTTCTCGTAATAAAAAAGTAATTTATAATGTTTAAATGTTTACGTTGTTTCAATCGCTGGGTCATTAGCGACACTACACTATCTACAAGGTTTTTCATTTCTTAATTTTTTTCTAGATTAAAACTAGTTCTTTCGTTAATTACTTATCTGTTATTTAATTACGACGCAATTAAACCCAAGTTTTAAAACAAGCGTTACTACGATAACTAAATAATACACTATGTTAATACATTTTCATTGGATGAATAGAATTTTTCGTTTCTTTTCTGTTCATATCTTTTACTTATCACCATAACAACAGCGTGAAAAATTGGTCATCACTCATGGACACGGCGATCTTGCGTGAAAGATTTTAATAGACACAGACACCACGTGACTCGCGTGTGAAACCCAAAACCGTAGGAGTAGTCCGGCTATCTAATTAGTTAAATCAAAGAATGTATACGAAAATTATTTAATGATTAAAATATTTAAGTCTAAAACCCACCATCCATTATCGAAGCGAGGTGCTGACAAATAGTAGTAGAATGGAACTGAAGCGGCGCATAAAACTATAAAAAATACATTAAGCTTTATAAAGTGGGACATAAATCAGCGTCGACGCCACAAATTTCAGGATACACTTGATTTAAACTCCGCTAACAAAACCACAAATCGCGCTCGATATGCTAATGCACGTCGAACGCCGCGCAGGGCTGCCATTAGCTTATTTTTACGAGAGGAAAGCGCATTACGCTCCCCTTTTTGTACTCGTACCTCGGGGGAGGGCAACCCGCACTAGGCCAGCGTGGTGGACTAAGGCCTTAACTCTCTCAGTTGTAGAGGAGGCCCGTACCCAGCAGTGGGACGTATATGGGCTAATGATGAAGATGATGTAGGCCGAGAGGGGGTGTGATGGGGTCTCTGGCCTTCCAACTCGGAGCGGAGCAGTTGTTCGCTTAGCTGAGTTGGGTCCCTTACGAAAATACTACGCCAACATACCGACTAAAACCTCTCGGTGACCATCACTGTGTGTATGTGTGTCTGTGTCCTGTGCCAATACTGGCTCACTGACTGTACTTTGGTGTCCAAACAAAAGATAAAGAGGCAAGACTTGATAGACTAATGACGTCTGAGTTTCTTCTCAACGTTATGTTATGTGGAACTGGAACTTATTGGTATGCCAAAGATTCTTTCGGATCGAAGCACAGTTGACTGTAGTATTTTTGTCACATTTTAAGTAAAATACAATTGAATGATAAAATTATTGTTACCTGAACTAGAAACATTACATTGCGTTACAATTTATTGTATTTTATTTATTTACTTCAGGTCGTTATGTCGTGGACATCGCACCCAACCACACAATAAATAAGATCGAAACTAAATCTCACACTTAGCTTAACTATGTACTATCACGATATAACAGCCTAACAACTCTACTCAATGAAAGAATTCACTTTCTATCAGTATTTACAGATTTTACATACATACATAAACTCACGCCTGTATTCCCCGAAGGGGTAGGCAGAGGTGCATTTTTGCACCCACATTTCGCCAGGTATGTATCAGTCCCACGTAATAGGGGGCGAGCCTCTTGCCGTTTTTCGAGCACAATTCCAGACTCCGTGCTGCTACAGAGAATTTCCTAATGGAAAAACCCAATAACACTTTTCCCGACCCGGGAATCGAACCCAGGACCTCTAGATCGCTCGGCACATAGGTACTTGTACCGCGAGACCACGAGGCAGTATTTACAGATTTTATTCAAGTATTATTCCGTCTGCAACGAGTCTCAGTAGCTAGGCAGCCCTGTGGCGCTGCTCACAGATTAGCATCTGGTATTTATCTGCAGTGAGATAGTGAGTATCGCGCGGTCCGCGGCCGCGCCCTAATCTAACGCATCGCCGCATACTGATAACTCGTTTACACTACGCTCACTAAAACGGAATACCTGATTGATGAACTAAATGATGAAAATCCTTATATATTGCGAGAGTGTATGTAAGTGATCTGTTAAGTAGTGATGGCCTCGAGACTTAGGCAAGCGGTTGAGTCAAATCTGGGCGATCACGGGTTAAGCGGGCAGTTATGTAACGGGAAGTTATGAGTTTACTCATAATCAATTATCATGTACATTAACGGTGTAGGAAAGCATCGTGAGAAAACTTACACACTGAGGCCTTAAGAATATCATAGGTGATCAATGGCCTTAGGCCTAATCCCTTTCAGCTGTAGAGGAGGTCCGTCCCCAGCAGGGGGATATGTATGGCCTAATGATGATCTGTTAAAGACGATGAAACGATTTTCCACTATATCTATCCCACTGCTGGCCACGTACATCTTCATTAATGAATGTCTAACCTGTCTTAGGCATTAGTCCACAAGGCTGTGTTTTCCCAACATTACAATTTTCGGGCTTATTTAATATACATTTTGATCAGTTTGCAATAAAAACTGCAACAAGAGTACATTACATCGCAACTTCCATTCAGACTCATTTTAAGAAGTGTCTTGTAATTGTCCAATTATGATGTTACTGTAATTGCGTAAATTGAACACATTTTCCAATGACACGAAAAGCTCACAACGCTCTCACAAATGAACATGACGAGCTGATTCTTCGAAACGTAACGCGTTGGAGGCAGCTCGCACAATACACGACAAAAATAGGTCAATCAAGATCCGCGATTCAATTAGGAGATAAAACACGGCGCGCCCCGAGTGCATTCGCTTTGTTGGCGCCCGTAATGATCGCCGATACAATGCCGTCTTCCAACAATGCAACACTCGCTGGAACACGGAATAGTGACATACATATTTCGCTGATTATATTAATATCGCACTTGCGAGCATTATTTGGGGTAAAAGTTACGGGAGTGGTTGGTTGAAGGAGGATTTCGGACTGAGGGTTTTCCGCGGCACACATAAGCGTATACAATGGATTATCGAGTCGGGAATAGCATTACTGGGCTCTCAGTTCGACATTATAAGCATCACGGAGGCTAGAAATGGTACGGACAGGACGTGTAGCAATGCACTTCTGCCTACCCTTTCGAAGACACAGGCGCGACGTTTTATGTGCTTGTCTAATCTACTATCTAATCTTTCTAAGGCTTAAACTCTCTACTGAGAGACTACTTCTTTACAACTGTGTAGAGAAGGTCCAGCAGTGGGGCGTATCTGGGCTGATGATGATAATGATGATCTAATCTATACTAATGTTATAAAGCTGAAGAATTTGTTTGTTTGAACGCGCTAGTCTCAGGAACCACTGGTCCGACTTGAACAACTATTTCAGTGTTAGATTGCACATTGACCGAGGAAGGCTTCAGGCAGGCAACGGGCGAGTTGTAGCGTGATGATATATAGCGTTACAACCAATAGGAGCGGAGCAGCAATGGAAAATGTTGCAAAAATGGAGGAACAACATTCCTCTTAAAGTTATCGCACACGGTGTTGCGGGCAACAACTAAAAAGCTATATATATATAACAGTATTTTAGTACATGAGATTCCAACTCAACCATTTTGCCTGAGCAGTGGCATAAGAGCTGATATCGATATGAAATTTGAAAGGTAAAAATAAAAATTAAACATGCATGCCACTAGTCGCCGGTGATCAATGGGCGACGAGTTTCTTTGTGGAGTTGATTTATTAAAGTATCATTGAATTCCTTAGCATATGGAAATACCGTGTCTATTAGACGTTGTGTGAAATGTGTTTCAAGTGTTTGTTGTCGCCTCCATTCCACTCGTTTCCCAACCGCGCGCCGGAGGAATCTCACAAAAATCACAGAGCACATGTTAAAATAGCTCGTCACACGGAAATCCCATTTGCGAACGTCGCGCGATGGTGCGAGATCTCAATGCGCCTCTCGCCTCGTCTCTCGCCTCGTGCCGGCACAATCAATTTATCTCGCGATCGAGAATGCCGCCGTGTAAAAAAGGATTTGTATTGAACGCGGACGGATGGTGCGGAGTAGCCCAACTGAGATGGTAGTACCGTGTGCCTCCTTACGCTATAGTCAAATCTTTTGTAAATAATAAGGCTATTTATTCTAATACCACTCTTTGTAACTGTTTCCAACTAGTAAATAAATGCATTAACCAGTTATTAGCATAGCTCTGAAAACTACTAGGAAGGTTTGTCACAAACACCCAGACTTGACGTGAATTATATAATATGTATCTTGATCATCTTCGTGGACTGAAGGTACGGTACGGTACGGCTATTGAGTAGATTCGGGGTGGCCCAGTGCAATTTTGAGTACATCTTTGCATATCCCATAAATACTTGTATCGCGTAGACATACCATCTCATAAAATCCTAAACATCCATTTATATATTCAGCACCCAGTACGGAGCCATTACGTCCCCCAGTAACAGGTGCGATTCGGGCCCAAACATCGCGACATCCCTCCATAAAACTTCACATTTAATTTAGCTAATTTACCTACATTATCATACGTCCCACTCGCAAAACTTCGGCACATGTTCTAATGTTATTCTGATAAGTCCCCCCCCCCCCCCCCCCTCCGTGCACCCCTCCCCGCCTTCCCTTCGTCGCCGTGGCAGTCACGATTCACAATGGCGTGTGTGTTTACTGTTGCGCCTCTGGTTTTGAATGTTACCGCTTTGTGTACCACGTGATTGGGACAATGCGACTAAAGTGGACAATTCCTCAGCTGTAAGGACATATTTTATTGGACATAGTAAGACTTTTAGTCGAAGAAAATGTGGATTCAAAAGAGCATGGAAAGAAGATAATTTAAAAAACATATGTAGATACTTACTCATCTATACTCCCACTCATATATTGCGAAATAATAATATTTCAAGCCCCATGTTACAAGAGAGGAGAGGACTGCTGGATATGGGCCGATATCCACAAATCGTACGGCTATCGAGAATAAAAGGAAGCACTAGTAACACTTTCCATTCTTTTCTTTTCTGGGCTAAAGAGTCTTTATATATTTAAGATATCATCCCCGTATTGCAGGAATATCTTGATTTTAACCAAAAGATAGACCCGGGGCTTTAGAACGTATTTTAATCAAGATAACGGTGAATGTAAACATCGTGAGGAAACTGAGAGTTCTCTAAAATGATATTTAATTGATGGAAGATAATTATTAATTGACTATTAATTTTTATGCATGCTATACCAGTAAAGCAGTGATGGCCTCGAGGTTTAGGCGCGCGGTCGAGAATTTCGGCGGTCGCAGGTTCAAACCCCAGGCACACACCTCTGACTTTTCGAAGTTATGTGTGTATTCACAACGAATCATCACTTGCTTTAACGGTGAAGGAAAACATCGTGATAAAACCTGCACACCTAAAAGTTCTTAGGAATTTCTTAGGTGTGTAGTCCGCCAACCCGCACTAGGCCAGCGTGGTGGACTAAGGCCTAAACCCTCTCAGTTGTAGAGGAGGCCCGTGCCCAGCAGTGGGACGTATAGTGTGGGCTGATGACGATACCAGTCCATATAAATAATACATTTTAACAGACAAATGGAACAATATACGAATGGATATCAATCAGACAAATTAAAACAGAATAAATGTAAACTGTTGGACTGCAGGGCTCGGCCATCGAGTCAATTGCTATTTCTAATTACTCGCACACAATATGCAGCAAAATATTCGCGCCATGTTTATCTACTCATCTGTTGAAACTAACGTTCAAATGGAAAAAACCGTGTATTGTAACAACACTATGTTTAAACAACGCTCGTGGAAATCTATTAAGGGAATTAGCATGAAAACTGTACGGTATTATGAAGGTATTGCGAATGTATTGTACAGTGCACAATAATACTAATATTACCCTCTTAGGATAATGCTCAAAAACATTAATACATAATAAAGCTTAGCGAATGACTGCTACAAATGTGAAAGTTTATTTACCGTACAAATATATAGATACAGTCACGCTAGTATACCCTGAAATGGCGGGTAGAGGTGATTTCCCACACTCATGTGTCGTTGATTATTCTACTGCTGATGTCTCCTACAGAGAATTTACAAATTGAGACTCTAAAAACCTGGCATCTCAATCGCACACTCGAGGCACAAATTGAATTCAATTGTTTGCTTTGTTTGTTGTAATAGTCGGTATAATGGCAAACGCTGTTTTAAAAAAGCATTGCATTCACATCTGATGTCGTACATATTAGTCTCCCTATTATCTCTTAGTCTTACAAGTTTTGTATACAAATATTGAGTACGTACGACACGAGCGCACCTCCCGTTCCCATTGTTAACAATTCGTACATTCGTGAATTGTTTGCAAGTAATACGATTGTCTGCATTCGCGTCTCACCTTTTAACTCATACGTCATGAAGTTTTTACACACGACCTGGCAGTGCTTCGTCCTCTCCCCCTGCCCTCCTCTCCCCCCCCCCCCCCTCCTCGCCGCGCTAGCGATCTGAATGCGAGCGGTTCCTCCGGCCTCCGCCATACATCACCTGCGCGCCGCCGCCGCATACTAAGCATTTCGAGGAACGACTAAGGCACGGTGGTAAGGTCCACGGTAGTTTGATTGGAGTTCGATGCCGGGTGAAATTTGAAGCATGTGTGGTTGATAGAAATATTGTAGTTAATACTGGTACTTTAATAAGTTCCTTGATGGATTTGTTTGGTTCGACCCTCACACCTAGACAAACGGCTGTGTTCTCTGGTTGTTAGTGTGACTGCGGAGTGTCCCATAATTCCTTTTACTTGTAGCTGATTTACTTGTCAATGTACATATATTCGTAGTAATCATTTTGCAAAATTAACTAATATATTAACCATGCAGCGTGTAATGTTATACTTTCCTCGGTCTTGTTCGGATGTCGAGCATTACGTAAAGACGCGGTAGGTGCGCCGAAAATCCGCAGCACAATATAAATGAATGGAGCCGTCGGGCGCACGACTCTCTCCGCGGAAACTAAATATCTTTGTCTTAGCTTTTCTACGACAAAGTAAATTGTTGTTGCAAATCTTACTACAAAATACTAGCGCTGATGTCCTCACTCGGAACTGTTTTTTGCTCATGGTACAAAATTTGTGTCTGCTAGGATAATAATCAAATTACAAACGGCGACTCGTGGCTGTGTGTGCCGTGGGATCAAGAGGTCAAAGGTTCGATTCCCAGGTCAAACAATCTTCCATTGTTTTTTCGGCTATACACTCGCCTCTTCTTCATCATCATCATCATCAGCCCATATACGTCCCACTGCTGGACACGGGCCTCCTCTACGGTTTAGGCCTTAGTCCACCACGCTGTCCTAGTGCGGGTTAGCGGACTACGCACTTAAGAAATTCCTAAGAACATTTAGGTGTACAGGTTTCCCCACGATGTTTTTCTTCACCGTTAAAGTAAGTGATAATTCATTGTGAATACACACATACTTCGAAAAGTCAGTAGGGTCTGAACCCGCGACCGCCGAGATTCTCGACCGCGGGTGTAAACCTCGGGCCATCGCGATGATTATATACCTCTCACAAACCGCGATTTTTGTAACGTACACGACCATAAGCACTAAAACCCCCCGATTCTACAATATGAGCACATTAAAGAGTTCGCTTGCGTGAGATGGCGCCGGAAATTGTGCGCGCGAATGTTTTGTGTTCAGTGGTGATTATAATAACGTAGAGGAGACATGTACATATGTATATACCGATTATATTAGTCCCTAATAATTATTCCATTTGGTGATGTTACCCCACCGACGCCAGGTCGATGCTACTGCTCTTGAGAATATTTCAAGAGGTCGTGCATTAGTTATCTTCCATTGAATGAATTTCTGATGGACGACTCTGAAGTAACAAAGCGCTGTAGAATAGAGTAAATGTTATACGAAGTATTTTTACTTTTAGCCTGTAATATGGAATGTTGGAGTTCTGTATCCTTTTCGAACTAAAAATGAATAGTAGGTATTAAAAATTACCTCGTAAGTGCAAAACCAAAAGGGGATAGGTCCTAGTACATTTTCAGGATTTCTTGCTAACTCCGCTAAGGATATAGTACTTATCAAATTCAGTAAGAATATTTAAGTACGTTGAAAATTAAATAGCAAACATCAACGTTGATTCCATACAATTTCCTCAGTGTCAGAGAACTGCGACCTCGCCAATATCGCGTCCGATACAAAACGAAATAAAATAAACGCTGAGTGTTCACTAATAATTTAGCAGAAGGTCGATTCTGCACGGAAATATTCTTTGGCTCCACTAATATACAGTTAGCTATATCGGAAACGACACCTATGAATATCTGATAGGTGGTGGGGTGCGGGGGGCGCGGGGCCCGGCCACGTATCATATCGTCTTGACCCCCTCCCGGAGGTGTAATTGACCCAATTTTTGCGTTGGTCTGAGCACGCCACGAGACAAATGGTGGTAGCCGGCGCCGCTCGCGTGCAATATTCATGCTGTGTTGGCTTCTCGTGTAATAACTGAGGAACAGGGCGAGTGTCGAGTGTCGGCCGCTAGAGAGCGCCACTGAGATGTTTGTTCGCTTTAAACGTAAGGAAATGTACGAATATTTGTATACGAGTAACCACGCATCGCTACACTCGGCACACACAGTTGTACCATGAAGCGTTTGTAACTCTGTCTGCACGTTTTAAATATTTTACACGTAGCTTACTAAACTTTAACGAAGAAATAAACTAACTTCACCCAATTTCTGGATGATAGATCGCTAAAAAAGTAATGTAAATAATTTCGACCAAAGTAAATTAAACTTACTGAGTAAGGACTTGTCTCCTCTTATAAGAACTCGTGTATGGATGACGTGTTTTATTTAGTGGTGGAATGAGTGTAAATATTTCATTACATGTTTGGGAGTTTATAAGGACGGTGATCATATACGTTCAACTGAAAGAGCGATGCTAAAAGTCATAAAAGTCATAGATTTAAATCAGAAAGCTGACCTTATTTCATAGTTACTCATTGTCACTAAGTGTCACTGTAGATGTCTAAATAACCTTCCTATTCTCGTCATGCACGTACCTAAGCAATTACTTGTGTGTATCTCTTAAATTGAAATGTTAATTTAATTTTTTTCTTCTAATTTAACATCTTTTTTACACTAGTTACACTGTCTCTGGCTGCTCTATACTCTGTGACACATATATTTTCTCTATACTCACTACGAGTACGTAATGTTAACATACCTGTGATGCCGATAAATAAATAATAAATTTCTATTCATATTGTCTTCCACACATTTAAATCGAACATCTAAGCTAGACAAATTTATTGGGAACTGCAATCAAATTTACCTAATAGGAAAAGTTGGTCGAAGCCCAGCACTAGACCAAAAATACACAAATATACCCGAATACATTTTCTATTCATTAATAGTAAATTCAAAACGGTGTTACATTCAAAGTGCAGCGGCGGGCGCATATTCATGAGTGTAGGAGAGTGTTGGTCGCCGGCGTGATGCCACATGTCGCCGCGCCACGCGTCACGTCGCCTCGCGTCACGTCACAGTGCGGCGAGCCGGCGCGTAACCCATACAACTGGCCGAGACGAGCGTATGATACTTTGTGGACCATTGCATTTGTTCTCTGAGGTCATTTTAAATAGAGGAATAAAGAAAAGGTGTAGTGATAGCCTTGAGGTTTAGACACGCGGTCTCATCTCAGCGGTCGCGGGTTCAAACTCCAGATACCTACACACTTCTGACTTTTCGAAGTTATGTATGTATTTACAAAGAATTATCACGTACTTTAACGGTGAAGGAAAACATCGCGAGTAAACCTGCACACCTAAAAGATCATAGAAATTTCTTAGGTGTGTAGTCCGCCAGACCGCACTAGGCCAGCGTGGTGGACTAAGGCTGAAGCCCTCTCAGTTGTAGAGGAGGACCGTGCCCAACAGTGAGACGTATATGGGCTGATAATGATAATGAAAAAAGACATACCTACTTTTGCTGATCAAAAGGCAATATGCCATTTATATCGCGCTCAAGCAAGCGTAGTGTAGGACGTACGGCAGCCAACATGCACCGACCACTTAAACTTGTTGTCAACAAATCGCCATATCGTAATCACGGTGTTATCCAAATAGAGGACCAAAAGTCCATCTTACATCACTCTACACGATCTTTCCTAACTATCACTTAGATTAGTTTTCAATTCTCAAGAAAAAGCTAAAATAACGATTGACTTAAAAACCCGCCAAGTTAAATATAACACGTAATCCCACTATAGAATAATTCCAAATGCAAAAGATTCATCCTGCACGCGCGTTCGTGTGTTGAAACAGCCAGAGCGGTGGTGCCCAAGTCGATCAATTTGAAAGTAAACTACGGCCCAGCCACAGAGGAGCTCGCACCAACACAAACACACTCCATTCAATACTGCACAACAAATATAAATAGAGTGAGGCACGTCAAACGTTATGTCCGCTGTTATTTTTCACTGTCCGACCGAGCGCAGCCGAGCACAGGGACTCAATCGCCAGGGGGTCATTTACACGTTAAAGATATATTCTATACTGGCTGGACTCTGCTTGTCAGGACTAAGTAATAAAATATAATCATTATCATCATCATCATCAGCTCATATACATCCCACTGTAGGGCACGAGCCTCCTCTACAACTGAGTGGGTTTAGGCCTTAGTCGACCACGCTGGCCTAGTGCGGGTTTGCGGACTACACACCTAAGAAATTCCTAAGAACTTTTAGGTGTGCAGGTTTCCCCATGATGTTTTCCTTCACCGTTAAAATAAATGACAATTCATTGTAAATACACACATAACTTCTAAATGTTAGAGGTGTGCCTAGGTGTGAACTTGCGACCGCCGAGGATCTCAACTGCGCACCTAAATCTTGAGGCTACACTACTATAATGAAATATACATACATTATAAAAAATATGTTTATTATCTAAAATGCACTTAATTGTTTAAATAGTCATTAAAGATTTCTGCTTATTTTATATATCTGAGTATTCTGAGCTTGTGCATCGACGAATGAACTCTTAGGTACATAGGCATCCTAACAAACGAATATTTGCTACATTGCTAAATTACCTAATAAATTATTAATAAAATATACATTTTTTTTGTCTTGAACGACAATATACATATACCATACATTTATGATAAATAGTAAAGCGAAAATATTTTATAATTTAAAAGGTTGATAAATTTTCAATGCGGGTCACATCTCACGCGGTAGTTAACCCCCTCTGGCCCTGCACGTATCTACATACATTAAATAAAGATATTTCATTCTGTCGGCGCGTCTGCGCTATTATTGATACACTGAGGTTCTCCATAACTTACCTTCAAATCACAGAGACTTAGTTGTGAAGCACAAACATCGCGGACATGGGTTTGTACTGCAGCGGAACCAACAGTAGATATGTTAAATAAACACTATCTGTTTTGGTGAAGACGTGTCCTAGATTAGATGCTCGGTCGAGGCATAACACGCCTTTGGTTGTAGGTTCAAATGTCAGGTACACACTTCTGACTTTTCGACAACTTTTTTCTTCTTTTACTAACATTTCATAAAAGGATTGTTTTCGGATGTGTAATCCGCCAACCCAAGGCAGCCTAGTGTACAAAGGTCGAACCCATTTCAGTCGTAGAGGAGGCCCGTGCCCAGCAGTTATATGCATTAAATAATTGTTAAAATAATCCGTGATAAAAAGCAGTGATGGCCTCGAGGTTTAGGCGCGCGGTCGAGAATTTCGACGGTCGCAGGTTCAAACCCCAGGCACACACCTCTGACTTTTCGAAGTTATGTGTGTATTCACAATGAATTATCACTTGTGAAGGAAAACATCGTGATAAAACCTGCACACCTAAAAGTTCTTAAGAATTTCTTAGGTGTGTAGTCCGCCAACCCGCACTAGGCCAGCGTGGTGGACTAAGGCCTACACCCTCTCAGTTGTAGAGGAGGCCCGAGCAGTGGGACGTATATGGGCTGATGATTTTAAAATAATCCGTAGGTATGCTGCAATTTTTTTAGTCCACTATACTAGTGGCGTTTGATGAACTTCTCATAGTTAATTCCTTATGAAGATTTTTTTGATGGAAAGCTTCAGTTCACGAAACTGACAACACTGTTTGTGTTTGAATAAACGGAAGAACGCTAAGCTATGTTTCCACTCAACTCTGCGGCTCACACTTGGCCACAACACAATACAAAACAAAGCGAGAATTCAATAAATTTACGTATGGAGCGAGTCTAACGCGCCAATCTTCAGCTGAATCCTTTTAAGCAAATCTGTTGTTGGGCCGCACTGCACGCGAGGGCATTGTGCAGTGCCGTGGGTCTGTTTTGGTACTGACGTGATAAGGTATACCTTGTCGTTAATAAGATGCCGTCAAAACAGAGCCTCAAGAGGGTAAAACACTCTCATATGATATTGTCACTTCTTTTCTTACTGCGGATGTTTTTATTTTAGATCGCTATCCGAGACAGGCAGTTAAGTAACCACCCAAAGCAGTTATGCAATATTCATTCAGATAGATATGTAGATAGTCACAAAAATATAATGTACACAAGAGAACACGTCCGTACCTCTCATAATCGTCAAGGGAGCCAGATTTCATCCACGTTCGAAGGATAGAACTATTTAGAGATGTGGATCCGTAACTCTTATCTGCGCAGTTTAGACAAAAGGTCGTCCCGGCAAGGGTCGGATGGTAATGCGCAAACTTCACGTGTGTAACTGGGTTTAAGAAAAAGTAGAAATTAAGTTACAAGTGCTCGCGCGTACTTATGCTAATCAAATAAATCTCGCTCCGCTGAGCTTTACCAACTTAAATGTTCTTTGAATATATTTAAGGCGTCGCTGTGTCGGGCGATGTCAGCTGTGAGTAAGGTGGGTTCGATTCACGGCTTGGGAAATATTTTTCTATACTACTTGCTTTGTGTTTTAAGTGATTCATAATAGAAAATATTTAAAATCTGTCTTTTCCTTGAGCTTCGACATATATAAATACAACCAACAGTAACATAATATGTACTTAGTTCTGACCCCATGCTAAGGTACGAAGTTTGCATCGTGGATATTAGAAACTACGGGAGACTTTTCGGTCTCACAAACACCTAGACCCAAATCAAATAATTATGGATCACACCGTAAAAATGTTATAGAAACTCTAAATCGAAAAATGAAAAAAATATATCGTAGTCTTTCTACAATATACTACAAGTATATAATAGGGATCAATAGGTAACTGTTGCTGGCAGAAAGGTAGAATTGAAGGTTTATCGTAGGCAGTTTCAGGATAATATCAAAAATTGAAATTTATTTCAACCTGGCACCACAAAATGACAACACTGCACCTGATGGTAAGCATAGTGCTTCAGTGATTCGCTGAGCTTCAGTGGTCGACGTCAATACGGTGCGTGCCGCTGTTGATCCTGGAGTACCGGAGTTATAGTGCCGGGTGTGTGGTGGAATATGTAAAAGGGCATGGTGCTGTCCGAACTGAGTAGCGAAAGACTCATCTTTGGCTTAAAACCACATCTGTTTTAAAAAAATATAATTAACGTGGGTTCATAAATGCATCTCTGCCTACCCGTTCAGTAATACAGGCTTGCATGTGAGTGTATGCATCTCGGAATCCAATCCTTAAGGATAAACATAAGAAAACTCTGTGAAAAGTGTTGGTAAATAAAAGTCTCGTGAGTCGGCAACGTGCGGCACTCGCGGAGCTCCTTGTGAAATGTTTGGTACGGCTAAACGGTGACGAATGCAACACTACTCTGCTAGTGGAGATCTAATTACATTTGTCTACATACTGTATGCTATAGCTTGCGTTTCCACGTTTCCACGGCTTAACCGCCGAACATACAGAGCATACAAAATGAAGCCTATAAAATGAAGGGAGTACAGTGAAGTTACCCTAGTTTTTTTTTAATGTAACTGGTAGCGTGCTTTCCGTTATTTGTATCACGCGGTGTATTGTAACGTGGAACTACGCGACTACCAGTATAAATATCCATTATAACATTCAACCACAGTCTACTTTCCGCGTCAGACAATTTTTTGATGATAGGAATAAAACTCTGTCAACCTCATTACGTATACATGTGTGAGGGTATTTATATGATGAAGTAAACGCGATTCAGTACGACTGCGCACATGTCTGCTCCGCGACGATCCATCACGTAGAGTTCTGGAAAACCTCGCGCGAGACACGGACAGATGGTACACACATGTGGTGTACTTGTTTCTATTACGTACAGACTACAGATAATTATCTATTAGACTAATGGCATTACTATGATTATGTACTGGCAATAAACCAGAAACGGTTGGTGTTAATATGCGTAGTCATAAAAAGAAGTTACAAATGTATTCAATAAAACAGTCTGAGATTGTATTAATGAACTGCTCTAATTCGGGAAATTTTGTCTTTGTATCAATATTGTAGACTATCTCTTAATTGGAAGAGAGCAACACTATAATTTTTTGCCTGTTCTTGTATAGTGATGACTGCCTTCCGAATAGGGTGGTAGGTACACATTTTTTTTTAAATAACACTGAATCTAAGTGATGTATTTGACATTTTATAAATTCAATAAATATTATTTAATTTCATATCATTTATTTCGTGTGTAAGACTGTGAGAAGACCGAAAATACCAAAGAGTTCGGCAGAAAGCATCTTTACGTGTGGAAAATGCACTAATAAGTTGGACAGCATGGTAGCTTATACCTCAACCTCTCTTTACTGTTGAACACAACTGAAAAACTAAAATATCTTTGTAAAATAAAAGATTTACGTGAAAGAATAATAGACATCCATTCTCGTCAACTTTATCACTTTAAATTAAGTTGGATATAGGGTTCACCAATCAAACACCCAGCCGTATTCTATAAACAAGAGTAACGTTATATCCTGTGCCCACCCTGTAACTACAAAGTGGAATAAGTAAAAAGTATTGTACAGCGGAGATCTCGCCCTCGACTCGACAACAAACAACAACAACTCGCAAGTGGCGCCTGTTTACAAACACCGAACACTTCCTCTCTCCTCTCTTCACCTCCCCTGTCCCCCCCCCCCCCCCCGCCGCTCCGCTCGCCCCGCCGTCGACATTAACAATTCCTTTGAAAAGTTGAGCTCGTGTCCGGTGCGAGGTGCAAAGGAGCAGCGCTTGGGAAATCAGACGTTATTGTGCATTGTCGTTTTCACAATCGGATCTATGAGATTTCATAAAATCCCTTCCCGGCGGAGGAAATGCTCTTTCAAATCGCGTTCGGCGTCACAATGTGTTTATGGTAACAGTACTAAAATTGTTGTATTATTAGCCATTCATTTTGTACATTTGTTTTATTACATCATGGCAATATTATATCGAAATCAGGATGTTGACAAGCCATTTTTCATTTAAATTAAGGGTTCGTCAACTTTTCTCTAATCAAATGTCAGGAGCTCCTTAGTGTATACGTGTATGTATATATATATATATACATATTATACATATATATATATACATACATATATATATATTACAGTTTCTGACTTCGATTCCAGAGTCAATAAAGTATTATTGGTGTTTACATTTCGAAATTTTTGCTCATTTGCCGACTACCAATAGAATTTAAAATGAGATTTCAATTGATCAGCGATTAAACAGTTTTTCATCCCACCCCGCTCACATTCCTACCATTCGCAATATACCCTGCAATAGATAAATCGCTATATTTTGCAAATGCGGCGCGGTATTGCGCTGACACGCTGTATTGCAGCGTGACGTGGCTCGTTCCCGTGACGTCACTCACAGGAATTCGTTACTGGTACCTGAGTACGCACGCGATCGACTGTCGCTCACCACAACGGGACATATCCCGTGTTATTCTACTTGACACATTTTTGCCTCAAGCTTTTACGTAGCATTTTTAAAGACTACAAGACAGCTGTTAAACCGGATTTTCGGGAAGATCGTTGTGGGTTCGAGTCCCAAGGAACAAATTCCACTTTAAGATTAAGGTATTGATACAAAAGGTATTGCTCCGATTTCCAAAAGTGGTTTTTCGAACTGCCGTCTAAGTTTACTGAATCGGGGGTCTACCTCTTTGGTTTACTATTGTTGTGAAAGTGATACAACTTGTGGTACAAATGTCGTAGTTCCTCTGCATGCAGTAACAGTAAGTGATCTGTCAACGTCGCCCACACTCCAAATGATTGTTTCTATTTTAGACTCTATAGCTTGTTGGATAATATTTTATATGTATGCTAGTGCACCCGACAGACGTTGTCATATACACAATTTTAAATTAAAAAATTCCAATTTTTTTTCCAAATCTAAACCTAATTGAAAATACACAGAAAATTTTATTAAAATCGATCCAACTGTTAAAAATTAAAATCCCAAACCTCGATTACAACACCACCAACAGGGTCTAAATGCAAATCTCAAACATTTTGGAGTCCACTTGAAGATAGGTACACAGAAAATTCGATTAAAATCGGTCCAGCCCTTAAAAATTAAAATCCCAGAACTCAATCACAGCGTCACCTACCGAGTCCAATTGTGAATCTAAACTATTCTCGAATCCACTCGAAGATACACAGAAAGTTTCATTAAAATCGGTCCAACCGCTTAGGAGGAGTTCAGGAACAACAAACGTACAGAAGAATTATATACATATTATGTAGGTATATAAAGATGCCAATGTTGTGATATTGTCTAAATATTTGCATTTTTATCTGTTAAAATGTAACTTAAAAACTTTTTAGCGATTTGAATAAGTTTTTGGCAGATATAAATATAAGACCTTGGGAAAACACATTATCATCATCATCATCAGCCCATACTTATACGCCCCACTGCTGGGCACGGGCCTCCTCTACATCTGAGAGGGTTTAGGCCTTAGTCCACCACGCTAGCCTAGTGCGAGATGGTGGACTACACACGTACGATATTTTAGGTTGTGCAGGTTTCAGGGAAAAGACATAAACTAAAGTTTTTAATGCTCGGGCAACTCAGGGCCCAACCGCAAGCTTAGCTTCGTCTATGGTCTGAACGGGATTGAACCTACTCGTAATACATTTTATTATTATAATAAACAACAAACCACAATATGCGTTGATATCTTTGAGAAGATTTTAATTTGTCTATCTGAGTAGATAGAGAAGGCGCCAGTCTCCGCAATCTATATTGGTCACATGCTTTCCTCTTTACGTCTCTCGTGTTATTTTTAAAGCGTTCAATGCGGTCTAAATAGGGACAGGTGAAAAGCCAAATACGGTTTGTCATTTACCACAAAACAGAAATGTGTCAGGCTAAAAGTTCGAAAATACTTGTGCAGTTAGTGCTGCTGTGTGTGCAGCTTTCCATTACAGAATGTGTGCGCGAGAATATTGCCAAACAACGCGTACAATGCGCTGCCCATCGCTGCGCGCGAACCTTAACTAGTTTTCCATCGCTTTGCATACATAGCGTCCATTTTTGTGTTTTTTAATATGCGCGGCTTGTGTCGCGGCCTGGTGGCGCGACACAAATGAATTTCCATCGGCCGGCTTCCGGCGAATACTTCGGCCAGGAGCCGACATCGACTAGTAGTGAGCTTCACAACTTTACAAAAAGACCTCGTCAAAGAGATATTTAATTATCTTCTCGGTATTTTGCAACCTTTTCTGACAGTCCTGCTTCCAAATCCAGGATTTGACGATAAACATCAACAAAATAACTAAAAAAACCGTAATTTTAAAATACCAGTAGAAAAAAAATTCTTTCTTTTATTCTTTTTTGAGGTGTTTAGCATAGTCTGTTTATTAGTGAAATATATTTTTTTACTTAATCTATATAAGCCCATTTCCGACTTCAATGGACCGGTTTAATCTAAGTACTATAGAGGGGGCTAAGATTTAAGTCAACATTATTAACTTTATTATTGTGGATAGGTAGATAAGATTTCACATACTATGTCGTTGTGAATCCTGACCCACTTTAACAGCGAAGGAAACACCGTGGCAATATGTATTGTCTTTTGTCGCAGCGTTTTCCAACGCTAAGAGTTGATAGCTTTTATTTTTACAATGGCGATTAGAGTTATAGGTATCACGGACGCGCACGTAAAGATTGTGAGTCCGCGCGGTGCGGCGCCGAGGGAGTTGTGTGCAGCCGTGCGGTGCACCCCCAGGACTTGGTTTCCACTCGCTTGCCCCAGCACAAGCGGTGCCGGCGCCGCACTGGGACCATACTCTTGCGATTGAAACGAATAACTGGGTATTCCTGCACCAAGACAAATGTATGAGACATTTGCCCTTGGTGTAACGACGTGTTTTAACGTAAGTGCAGGAGATATTACGATTCAAGGTACTGCTTCATATAATTTCATAACTTGTTTATTTCGTGTGCCATGTACAGAGTAAAGTTCAACGATAAATATATTTTTAAGCTTCGTTAAAAAAATCTAAATTACTGTTTTTTCTGTAAATATCATATTTTATACGCATGAAATTTACATATACGTACATCGAACTGCTAAGCTGCATTCAAGTGGGGTTTGAGCCCACTCATTATTACGAATTAGTGGACTTTTCGTCACTCCGCATATAGTAAGAAGTATGTAGATCCCTTACAATGGTTTTTGTTTGAAATCAACGACTTTTTTTTTGTACTATGCAATGGTATTTCGCAATTCGGCATTCCAGGTGGCATGCGACTGATCTGTCCCGTATATAGTTGCGGCGATGTTGAAATAAAGAAACAAAACTGGATATTGTTAAATGTACTGTGGACGGAGCGTGCGGGCGCAGTAGTACAGCAGGCAGGCAGCCCGCGCCATCACACTAAAACTACAAGTTTTTATTTGAAACGTCGGTTTCAATCGGTCGGCTGCCGATGTAAATAGCGCGCCACTCGAGCCGAGTGCGGCGGAGGGCGATCTATACCAATTCCCCGCCGATGGGGCTTGTCAAAATTTCGCCGGATCCGAATTCGATGCCAAATAAAAGCAACACCGCCTCGATCTTGTTTCACATTGCAGGGCGCCGCAGACTTTGCGCTCCACTCGCGCTAGTTAAAATCATACGACGGAACTACGGCGCACCAGCACTCTTTCAATCTTCAACTGTATTCATTTCAGTTGATGAAACACGCATCTAAACAGGTAGGCGTTGTTGTATCCACTGGTGACTGATTGACTTCTCTCGCTGATTCTCACCCTATTTAGCCAGCAATGTACTTGTCACTGTCAATAGTAGTGTAATTTTATGCGACATAGTATTTGTTTTCTTGGTAGTCATCTATACGATACCTTCTTCAGTTTGTTTTTGATATTCTTTCAATAATCTTACACAGTTCCGTGATGTCGGCTTGTTTATCTATATTGAATTCAGTATTAGAGTCGTGATGGCCTCGAGGTTTAAGCACGCGGTCGAGAATCTCGACGGTCGCGCGTTCAAACCCCATTCACACACCTCTGACTTTTCGAAATTATGTGTGTATTCACAAAGAATTATCACGTACCTACTTTAACGGTGAAGGAAAACATCTTGATGAAACCTGCACATCTAAAAGTTCTTAGGAATTTCTTAGGTCCGCCAACCCGCACTAGGCCAGCGTGGTGGACTGAGGCCTAAACCGCAGTCGGTTGTAGAGGAGGCCCGCGCTCAGCAGTGGGACGTACATATATGGGCTGATGATGATGATGATGAATTCAGTATTCATTAAAATAGCTTTCGTATTTAAGAGACTGCCTCCTGGTCTCGCGGTACAAGTATGTGCCGTGCGATCTAGAGGTCCTGGGTTCGATTCCCGGGTCGGGCAGAGTGTTATTGGGTTTTTCTATTAGGAAATTCTCGGTAACAGCACGGAGTCTGGAATTGTGCCCGAAAAACGGCAATAGGCTTGCCCCCTATTACGTGGGAGTGATAAATACTTGGCGAAATGTGGGTGCAGAAATGCACCTCTGCCTACCCCTTCGGGGATTACAGGTGTGAGGTTATGTATGTATGTATGTCGTATTTAAGACGTGAAATCATAACAGACTTGTGTATTTGTAACACCAGCATGTCCCCGAGTCCCCGCGTCGTGCGCTCGCTCCCGAGCCCGAGTCCCGGCACGGCTGACCGCCGCGTGTATTTCTACCGGGTTATTCGGATGAGCCGCGCCGCGCGATTGGATTACAACGGCCCGCACTCTTTTATTTTTCACTCGCAGTTTTTTTCTATCAAATATTTCGATGCATATTTTAGCGCTAGAAAAACGTGTTCCGGTGAAATGGTAAATACAGGAGTATCGAGCGTCGCGCGGAATCCCAGCTACGTGTGTGCGCGAGCGCTTGGATATGTATACTTGTGTCTGATGCGCGGATAACACAGCTTTAGTCTCACCGCACACTGTTTGTGGACTCGGATTTACAATCACAAACAGTTGGTGAACGGAGTTGCACGATTACAAAGTTTGTTCAATTGACTTGTAATGAGTTTATTGCCCGGTCAGAAACCACAGTGGGAATCTGTTGTGGCAGTTGTTATTGTTAAATATTAACAGAACCACATTGGGCTATTTGTCAGTATGCTTGGTAAAATTACCTACACTGACTAAAATATGAGTTGCACCGAATGGGAAATATTTAAAAGAAGGTTTCTGTCTGTTGTACTTTGCATCAAAATAAATGCAGTTTTGCATTTTAGCATTGCTAGTATAAATAACAACTGCCTCGTGGCCTGGCGGCAAAAGTATGTGCTGTGCAATCTAGAGGTCCTGGATTCGATTCCCGGGTTGGGCAAAGTAGTACATATTAGGTTTCTCTATTAGGAAATACTCAGTAGCGGCACGGATTCTAGAATTATGCTCGAAACGGCAATACTACGTAGGACTGATACAGGCCTGTAAAAATATGTGTGCAGAAACACATATCTGCCATTTGCAAATATAAGCGTGACTGCATGTATTACTATAAAATATTCGCAATCTCACCTCGCCAACCACTACGTCATCGAGTCTACACCACATTATACAATCCTCCAGTGCGCTCGCTCGACACAACGCTCAGATCAACTGACACAACTTCAACACGCTATACTGTACATTAGCGGATTACCGAGTCCCTTCCCTGTTTAAACACAAACGAGTCATTTCCACGAAGTGTGTTACGGGTGGATTAGCATGTGCACCCGCTAATGGAGATTTCGGGCTCATTTCTAGGCATTTCGTGTAGGTATTCGAAGTTAATGATCACTCGCTGTAGCGACGAATAAAAACCTAGTATGACCAGTATTCATACACTCATCTCTTTATGCCCGGAGAAGTCAAAGTCAAAGTCAAATTATCTTTATTCAAATAGACTTCTACAAGTTCTTTTGAATCGTCAATTTTACACTTTTTAATACTTTTTAAACTACTGCCGCTTCGAAACGTGTTATCGCTGTGGAGAAGAAACGGCAAGAAACTCGCTCAGCAACACGACATGTCATTTTTTTTTAAATAGCAATAAATGTCTTTTTTTAATTACATTATTTAAATTTTACATTATATTAATGTCATAACGATACAAACTATAGCAACAAAACAAAACTCCGATCAATTTACATTACTCCCAGGGCTTATTATCTTCAATAAAATCTGAAATTTTATAGTATGCTTTTTTGTAAAGCTTATCTTTAATTGATTTCTTAAACTTTGTCAAGGGAAGCTCCCTAACAGCCCTCGGAAGTTTGTTATAGAAGCGTATACATTGCCCCATAAAAGAGTTATTAACTTTCCGGAGACGAGTTACGTGTTGAACGAGATTACATTTGTTCCTAGTATTTTTATTGTGTACATTACAAATTTTATTAAATTTATCAAGATTCTTTTGGACGTACATTAAGTTTTCGTATATAAACTGACAAGTGACGGTAAGAATATTTATTTCCTTAAATTTTTCTCTAAGTGAAGCCCTGGGACCGAAATTATAAATAGCCCTAATGGCTCTTTTTTGCAAAACAAAAATAGTGTTAATATCCGCAGCAGTAGGTAGGCAGGCAGTGTATTTCTAAGTCAATATTATGGCAGCTGTTGTTAGTGCCACGAAATATGGTTCTGCTACTAAGAAATCCTTTGTATAGGTATGACATTTTAATTCATTTACAAATTGGTATTCTTAACAAGTTAGATCCTTGTAAAGCAACGATGGCGGGAAAAAATCGACGATAACCTCTCAACAGTCGCGTTAATTATGTCGGCACATGGGCAACCCGTAATACAAACCTACCATACTATCACACACAATATATCATAACGCACAGTTGTTGAGTCCGGGTGTCACACAAGTTGTTGAGGTACAAACGTCTTCCGTCCCACGCCTTAAATTACAACTTAGTTAATTTCATTCATAGACACTCTTTGAAGGAACTTGAGTTAGTTACGGTCTCGTCGTCCCCCCCCCCCCCCCCCCGTCCCCCGTCCCCCGTACCCCACACCTCACACCGCCATGCGGCCGCCACGACTCGCAGATAAGGAAAGTTTGTTAATTTAATAACAAGAACTACAGATTTAGAGTCCGGAGCACAATTAAGCATCGCCGGTGATTTGTACCGCGACACCCGCCATTAGCATAACCCGTTGAGCTGCGGGAAAATATTCATATTCAATGTGCTTGGCTTATTTTATTCGCTGCAGCTTGTGAGAAGCTGAGGTAATCGAAGTAAAAAGTAAAGTAAAGTAAAGCAATTTTTTGTGATTCAAGTCGATATTTATTTATTTACATTTTAGGTATACCAGTTTGTATAGGTGGACTTAAAGCCTAAGGCATTCTCTTACAGGCGAGCCTGGGGCGATGCAGAGATGAGATGAGGCAGGATGATATCATATTATCGTATGTTATCATCGATATTCATGTTTAATCCCTTATATAGCGTGCGCTTCAAATTATACGTGAAATTGGAATAAATAGATCTTACGAGGAAACTGTAGGATGTGGCCTCCACTGTCATTGACCTGATAGTCGTTACTGCCAATGAGTTGATTTAAGCCTCGACGAAAAATACAGTCTAACACTTGACGTTCACTTAATAATTTTGCACCGAATGTTTTAATATGAATTGTAGTAATATTTAAAATAGTATTTACACGATACAAAAGTGTCCGTCTTGTATATATCCTGCAGTAAAGTAAAGTCAGGCTCACGCGGGAGTTCGCGGCCCACTTAATTAAAATTCTAAATGAAATGCTGATGCTTTGTCCCAGTGCCGAGGTCACCGCGCGCTCCCACTCCGACTAGGACAAAAAAATTATATGACAAAAAATATATTAAGCAAGTAATACGGAATTGTCTCATGAAGCGCGTTCGTTTTTTTTCTCTAATTCTTTACTTTCTTTCTTTAATAAGCACAAATATCTTACGTCGATTTCTGCAAGACATCGGAGTAATATCAGATGGCATCGAGTGTCGACTAATAGCGGTGTCATACACCTGGGAGATTTAGGATTGTCGTGATGACGCAGCGAGTGCGTCAGACTCGAACCCCGCGGTCCCGGGAGCGAGTGCTGCGGCGCCGAGTACTGGATGGCGTCGGTTTAAATTAAACACAATACGCTCCGCAAACAAAACTACCGCCGACCCACCCACGGCGACACCACGTCACAATGTCCTCGGCATTTAATTAAAATTAATTGAAATTCTTGATTAAATCGCAAAACGTCCAACGGATACTTTTCCAACTATGTTTCCGTTTCCGACTTCCGGAAATTGATATTTCCACCTCGCTCTCATTGTGCCGAGTCTCCGCCGCGCGTTGCTTTGCGTTGTGATTTTAATTGCTTCCATTGAAGAAGTTTCCGCGACACCTCATCGCGAACTATTAATTGATTCTGCGTTTGCGAACGCGCTTATTTACCAACACCGCTGTTTCACCCACCTCATGGTTTTGTATAACAGCCAGCGCTACAAAAACTTTGTTATCGGTAGTTATCGGCTACGCTACGGTCTACGGATATAACCGTAGCAAGTGTTTACGTGCTACGAATGTGTGACGTATGAGGCACGGGTCTCAGCTCGTTCGTAGCACGTCACAATTAAGTAAAGTGCTTACATAATATGGAACCGGGAAGGATACTCCGAGCGCATATTATATTTGTGCAACGACTGCAGTAAATACTCTTGGATAAATAAGATAATATACAAAGTGGAAACAAAGATGACAGCCCCGTGGCGTAGGGATGCCCGTTACGATACGATATATCGGAATATCGATACAGCACTATACGATATAGCGATATTTGATGCGATATTTTGACCATACGATACGCTTCGATATATCGCATTCTTATAAAAATATCGCATTACCATATCGTATCAAACTATGTCGGTGATTAATTTGTATAATTTTAAAGTTTCTATTACATCATCACTAAACAATAATAGACAGTGCCATTGAATATATTGTTATTAGTAATAAGAACAGCCGGCTTTTGTTTAGACTTGGAGGTAGATTTAAATAAATCTTTGGACTTTGTAGTACCGTCAAATATGATTAATAAATGTTTAGTTTATGTTCTCCTTTTTCATTCCGTTCGGAGTTCGAGCAACAAAACTTTTATTTCAAAATCATTGCAATGGCACCGCCAGTAAAGTCAACTGTGTGGTTTTTTTTTATCAAATCAGATAACGGTGGAGAGTGTAAATTATGTCATATGTTTGTAAAGACTAAAAATAATACTACGAATTTACAAACTCATTTAAAGAGACATCATCAAAGTGCATTGGATGGCGGTCATACTTCTCGATCAGTATCGTCGTCACAACAAGATATGCGGGTGAGTAGTTCTTTGCCGTTTTTCACAAATTTAAATCAATGTCATTTGATAAAAATTGGTTTACAATTTTAATATAAACTATTAAATACATATAATTATTTGTTTCTTTTAAAAAATAAAAGAATATAGTAAAACTACTAAAAAGATAACCCTTTGCACGATATATACTCATTATATCGCATATTAATTGAAAGGCATGCGATACGGTTACGATACGATATATCGATACAAAAGAAATCGATAATATCGCGTATCGATACAACCAAGTTCGATACTGTTACGATGCGATATATCGATACAATACACTTTTTTGGGCATCCCTACCGTGGCGCAGTTGGCTAGACACCAGCTTGCGAAACGAGAGGCTGCGGGTTCGATCCCCGCACCGAGACAAATGTTTGTGTGACCCACAAATATTTGTTTCGGGTCTGGGTGTTTGTGAGACCGAAAAGTCTCTCGTAGTTTCTGATACCCACGACACAGGACTTGTATCCTAGTGTGGGGTCAGAACTATGTATGTGACTCTTGGGTGTATTTATTTATTATAGATAAAAAGTGAAGTGACGATATGAGAAAAACGTATTTGTGAAAAATATATTAATACTAGCTTTTGCCCGCGACTCCCTCCGCGTAGACTGCAGGGTTGTGTTCATAATGAAAATAAGTTGTAGTCTATTTTACTCCACAGAGTCCCATTTATGTCCATATCAAAAATCGTTTACATCGGTCAAATGATTTAGGCGTGAAAGCATAACAGACATATAGTTACTTATACATAGTTACACGTGTAGACGACCTACACGTTGTTTCATCATTCTAGCTTCAAAAATCATGAATTTCCACACAAACTTTCACCCCTTTTTTATTTTACCCCCTTAAATGTACAATTTTTTACAAACTTTTAATGTCATGTTTATTTAAGTATATCTAATCAACAGCCTAAAAAATAAGTTTCAAGCTTCTAGCTTTAAAAATGACGATACTTCCATACAACCTTTCATCCCCCTTTCAACCCCTTTTCCGGGATAAAAAGTAGCCTATGTCCTTTCTCAGGGTCTAAACTACCTGTGTACCAAATTTCATTTAAATCGGTTCAGTAGTTTTAGCAGGATAGCGAGACAGACAGACAGACAGAGTTACTTTCGCATTTATAATATTAATAAGTAAGGATAGTAAGGATAAGGATTAATATAAAATATATTTTTATTTTTTTCATTGCAATTTAATACATCTCAATAACAGGTAAAAAAAACATCAATACTTTATTTCGCAATAGCTTTCAATTTATCATGTATTTTTATAATCAGTAGTGAAGTAAAAATAAAGATGGGCAGCTGCGGGCGATCAGTCACTGTTGACCGAGACGCGGCAGTTTGGTGGGATACGAGACAAGGGGGGGGAGGGGGGTGTAGAACTGGGATACTATTAGTGGTATCGGTGGCGCTAATTGATACGATATTAACTGCACGGCTAGGCGACGACAGTGTCCTATTTCGGAAGGGCTCGTGGGTCACTCCGCGCCGGGACATGGGAACTTCCTCGTAGACGAGGGGCTGAGAAGGGTATTAACAGGACTGTACTGTAAATACTGCCTCGTGGTCTCGTGGCATAAGTTTGTGCCCTGCGATCTCTAGGTCCCAGGTTCGATCTTTTTGTCATGAAATTCTCAATAGCACGGAGTCTATAAAGGTGCCCGAATAAAGGAAATAGCCCCTATTACGTGGAACGAAACTCAATTGACGAAATGTGGGATGCACACCTGCTCCTCCTTCGGGGAACACAGGCCGAGTGTGACTTGTACCGCCACAGGAGAGCTGGACTGTAATGACTTGGAAGTAGTGGCGGTACTTCCATAGAAGCTCAAAGACACACCTTGCTCTACAAATTTCCGAATAATAATATTTAAGCTATAAATCTTTATTTAACAAAAGCAATTTGACTTATACATGGGAATATACTGACCCCACAATAAACTATTATAAACTAAACATTACACAATAAACGTGTAACACTTTTGGGCTTCTCTGGAAGTACCGCCAGTCGACGCTGCTTGGAAAGTGACGGTGTGTACTCTCAGCTAACTCAATGTTGACTCATTACGATTACGCACGGCTACTCGCTCACATTACGTACAGTAATCAGTTCTGTTTATTCACTTTCATTGTTTTATGACTCTGTAATTAACTCAGTGGGTCTCCCTCAGGTAATTAACATTAATTATAAATAAATACACCCAACAGTCACATGCCTAGTTCTGACCCCACACTAAGATACAATTTGTCGTGGGTATCAGAAACTACAGAATAATAATTTAAAGCACGAAAATCGTCAACGCCTGATAGCCTTTATAGTGTTATTGAGTGGTTGCGAGAATAACAGTTATTTAATAGAGTTGTGGGCCAAAATGTTGACATTGACATCTGATGGTAAACACAGGTATAAATAAATAAATACAACCAACAGTCACATAGTTGTGACCCCACCAGTCACCACCCCACAAGTCCCGTGTCGTGGACATCAGAAACTACGAGAGACTTTTCGGTCTCACTAACACCCAGACCCGAAACAAATATTTGTGGATCACACAAACATTTGTCTCGGTGCGGGGATCGAACCCGCGGCCTCTCGTTCCGCAAGCTGGTGTCTAGCCAACTGCGCCACGGGGCTGTCAAATAAGGGGAGCCTGTTGCCCTTTTTTGGAACATTTCCAGACTCCGTGCAGAAATATCCAATAACACTTTGTACGACACGAGTATTGTCATGAAATTTATAAAATGATCTTATTGTTAAAGCTTATTCATTATGTAATGCGCGGTCTTCCTGTTACACTCCCAGTTACGAAAGTATTTAGAAATGGAAATAAGTGGCGAGTATTTTAATTGGCGACTTAATTTCATTAAGTGTGGAGTCGCTCGGCGACCTCGCACTAATAAGTTCGGCCGATTGGTATTCCGCGGGGGTCGGCGGCGCCGCAAAAAACGTTCTGGTTAATTTTTTGGGCAAACTAAGTTCAGGGCACTGATCCGCCCTACAAGTATAGCTGATCGGTTACATCGTCAGCAATTTACTTATATCCCGGCATATCTCGGAGTGAGGTGTCTCGCGTTCAATTCCATAGTCGCACATAGTGTTGTTGGGTTCTTCTTTTAGGAATTAAGTAGAAGTAAGAAATCTATGAAAAGACTGCAAATTATGACTCTTTATCACCTACGTGTGGTTAAAACACGACTGGTTGGTCGAGTCTAACTACTCGGGAATATAGGCGTTAAGTTAATATAATATGTACTGGTATATATTATTTCTTCAGTAAAACTTAAACTGAACTTAGCTGTATACATAGAAGCTAATGAGTGTGTGTGTGAGAGATTGGGGAGGGGCGGGGGGGGGGGGGGGGGTTGAAGTGTAGTATGGAGTGGTTAGCGACAAGTCGGCACGTGGCACTGACACGCGGGTGTACATCCCTCATTACGTGTAATTACAAGTGATTACGTCGGTCCGGCGGAACGGGCCGGGACTGGCCGGGACGGGCCGGGACGGGACGGTCGAGAGAAACACACGGCGTGTAACAATATAACATGAACATGGGAATGTAACATGTTTGTATAGGCTTATAATTATAATTTACAGAGTGGTCATATTTGTACTTACAATGAAACTACTAAACTAAATTTATGATCTTACATTGACTAGATATTCGCTGCTTGCACCGTAAACTTCAGATAGCACTCGGTCGCCATGTTGCAGCGCTTATTCAGGACACTTGCAGTATTAACACAGAACCGACCGATCGCACTGAATTTCCAATTTCAATTAAGTGTGACGAGTTAATGGTGCGGAACTAGAGACTAACCCCCCCCCCCCCCCTCCCGGCATCTCCCGGCTCCTTCCTCGTCCGTCCGCCGTCGCGTGTCACTCGGGCCCCACTCGGGCGACGCTGGCGCCAATTTGCTAAGTGTGTGGACACTCGCCTTTTATTATATTACATATCGAAATTAATGCTTTTAAACCTACTTTTAAAATGGACTCTTATGTACCTACTCGGAGTGAGTTGTTGAAGATCACATTTTTTGCAAATAACTTAGAACATTTCAGCGGAACTATGTACCTGCGCGCAAACGTGTGGCGGAGATCATGGATGATTCTTATAAACATTGCGTTCATAACGCCTACGTTTTAAAAATTTCCAACAACTATGGCGCTACAAAATATGTAGTTCACATTCTACATTGAAGTAATCGCGTTAAGTGACAAGCGCGCGGCGGTAACTGGCGCACTTTAACTATAATAAACCTTATTTATTGTAAAATCTTCCATGAACCACTCAAAACTTCTGCATCAAGCAAATTGCCTTGTGAAAACAATAGATCCATCATGTATGCAGACACAACGAACCGCGGCCAAACTTCGCCGGCGCAAGATCCTTGTATAATTGGCAGCGCACAAACTCAAGTACTAACAAGCCTCTGTGATGTAAGTGAGTGCATGTCGTCTGTGATACAGTTACCGGGTGTGTGCGGCCGGCCTTATGTCTCTCGTAATGCAATGTAAAGTTGTGGCTAGGTGATGACGCGATCCGTTGTTGTGTCGAGCGCAAGTTGTCGCCTGTCAGTACGTATGTTCGGCGAGACGGCGAGTTAGTGGCGACTCGAGCTCATCGAGTTGTCGATTCGCACGCGCCCTAATTGAGTTGCGAGTGACGAGCGACGAGCGAACACATGGCTTTGTGGGATTGGGCCGGATCGCCGCAGGACATGGGTGGCGTGAAGCACATGCGGTAGCGGATACAACTGATGATTGATTGATTTACATATGCGACTGCAATAATTTATTTTCTACATTTACCGATGAAAATCCTACTAATGGACTTAGAATTCATTGTTTAGAAAAATATCGTTTGAAACCTTTACCGTCCATTATATTATAATACAACATCCACATTAACTTCATGTTTGGTCTATTAACAGTTACTCGTTTTCTTCTAATGAGGAGAAATGAGGTTACATATAATTAATAAACTTGTATGTATCTTTGAAACCGGTGGGACATACCCGTACATAACATTACTCTACAGACTATTAGTATGCACTCGACAATTTCGGTGCGCCCTTACATCAGGTCATGCATAGCGCAATCTATAGAAGACTTTGTACAAATACAAGACCTTGGCGTCGCTGCTCCGCTACCGCTCGTGCCGCACGCCACACTCCCGAAGATTCCTATGTTCTGTACGAGTTGACAGCCCCGTGGCGCAGTTGGCTAGACACCAGCTTGCGAAACGAGAGGCTGCGGGTTCGATCCCCGCACCGAGACAAATGTTTGTGTGATCCACAAATATTTGTTTCGGGTCTGGGTGTTTGTGAGACCGAAAAGTCTCTCGTAGTTTCTGATACCCACGACACAGGACTTGTATCCTAGTGTGGGGTCAGAACTATGTATGTGACTGTTGGGTGTATTTATTTATTATTTATTTATTTAATGTCTGGTTGTCCGTCGGTGAGAGAGATATCCGCTGCTACTCTGCACTAGGTATATCAACCACGCTTTGGGCGACGTGTTCCGCTCCTCGCTCCTAGCCCCGCACCCCTCACCCCTCACCAACCCTCCTGCGCCTTGTGCCGTAGTCAAAGCACACACTGCTCGGAATGAAAACACGACACCAGCGGTAATATTATAATTGTGTGTTCGTTCGACGAAACTCGACACTCCACACAGAGAGTCTACTCTAGTCAAGTTCTACTAACTTCTAACATATACCTACTGTTGAGATGATGGTACTTATTATCATAAATTTGAGTTTTCCACGTCAACATTCTTCGCCACGTAATGTTCGTACATGGAAATGTTGTTCTAAAGATGTCCACAGCGATTTGTTGGAAGCGGCCTGCCTCCATCGACATCGTATACTCTCCCACCACAACACCCGCTACGTACGCGCGGTGCCCAAATGGGTTTGTGGCTTCACAGGTATTGGAAATCGCTTTTACCTATAACCTAAGCGTTAACCCATTATCCATTACCTGTATTATAAAATAGGTTTTAAAATAAGAAAAAGTTGACATCGGCAGCCACTTTGTTGGGCCCATTTTAAATGCAGCGCAATCGGAGGGCGGGAAATTTCCAACACAATAAGCCGGAAAACTTGTCACTTAAGAGTATAAAGCGGAACCCCCCCCCTCGCGTGCCTCACAGCCCCTCTCATCCCTCGCGACCAAGCGAACTCGCGACGGCCCGCAGTGGACTCTCGCGGATTGAATTGTGTAGGTGTTTTGAATACAATTCTTTATAACCCATATAAAATAGTTACACGTTTTTTTTCTCAATTGCGCTAATCAGTTAGGGTAACAACCAAGATTTAAACAAAAGGATGATAGAAATCGAATAACAAAAAACATAGGTACATACATACATTAACTCGCGCCTGTATTCCCTGATGGGGTCGGCAGAGGTGCATTTCTACACCCACATTTCGCCAAGTATGTATCAGTCCCACGTAATAGGGGGCGAGCCTATTGCCGTTTTCCGGGCACATTTTCAGACTCCGTGCTGCTACTGAGTTTTTCCTAATGGAAAAACCCAATAACACTTTGCCCGACCCGGGAATCGAACCCAGGACCTCTAGATAGCACGGCACATACATGTACTGCGAGACCACGAGGCAGAATAATAAAAAATTATGAGTATACTCTCTTACGTACCAGCATAGTAGTTACAGAATGCAAAAAGATATAGATTGAAATGAAATGACTGAACTGCCTCGTGGTCTCGCGGTACAAGTATGTGCCGAGCGATCTAGAAGTCCTGGGTTCGATTCCCGGGTCGGGCAAAGTGTTATTGGGGTTTTCCATTAGGAAATTCTCGGTAACAGCACGGAGTCTGGAAATGTGCCCGAAAAACGGCAATAGGCTCGCCCCCTATTACGTGGGACTGATACATACTTGGCGAAATGTGGGTGCAGAAATGCGCCTCTGCCTACCCCTTCGGGGAATACAGGCGTGAGTTTATGTATGTATGTGAAATGAAATGAAATGAAACGATATGATCATTTATTTATCATGAAGGCAATAGTACCTATAACACTTATGACTCGTCAATAGTCAATACATTTATAAAAAAAAGGAAAAAAACAAAATTAATTGAAATATAACTGGCCTAAAATACTCTGATCAATATGTTTTGTTTTTATTAAAATTATGTATTTAAATTTTATCTTTGATTTTTCTTCAGAAAAACTCATATTTAACACTATAAAAGAGGTATAAATGGTCCATAGGAATTTCCGAAACGTCACGATTGTTTAGTGCTACCACCGGATCCACACGCGGCCCTGCCTGGGAACATCCGGCGGCGGCGATACAAACTCAACGGGCTTAATGATAAAATTATTTATTTATTTATTTAACACTTTATTGTACACTAAACATAAAACAAAAACATAAAATAACATACATTGAAAGGTACAAATGGCGGCCTTATCGCACATTATGCTTCAGACTTAATGATTACATCGCTATATTGATTTTTACAGCTTAAGTGCCTAAACGCGAGACATCGCGAGCGTAGAAGTCGCACGCAGGAAGTAGTTAAATATAATGTACAAGAGTGAGTGAAGTGTCTCGCCGCTTGGCTGCAGTCGTTGTCATTCCATTGATTGTGCATTAGTACAACGGAGCGCACAGCTCGGCCCGTGCTGGCGGGGCCGCACGCGCCGCCGCACTCGGGGAAACCACACGCCGCACGCACTCACGCACCCACACGGCTTGTTTGTCACACTATACACTAGCTTATCTATACATCGAACCCTCCGCTGTGCATTTCACCACGGAGAAAAGTTATGACTATCGCTTGGTTAGTGCGGATTGATGAGCTAGAAAAACTTAAAAAGTGTTGGAAGGATCGAAATTATTATTATTATTATAGTCAGTTTGACAGCCCCGCGGCGCAGTTGGTTAACCACCAACTGTTTGTGTGATCCACAAATATTTGTTTCGGGTCTGAGTATTTGTGAGCGTGAAAAGTCTCCCGTTGTTTCTGTTTCTGTTTCTACCCACGACATATAACATACAAACTTGATATTAGTGTGGGGTAACTATGTGTGTATGTGACTGTTGGGTGCATTTATTTATTTATTCTATGGAGGCGAACGAAGACTAACAATAAATTATATACGTGTGTGAGGGCGCGAGGGCGCGAGGAACAAGGAAATAGGTTAAACAGGATTTATCGAAGGGCCACAGATTAATAGGGCGGCGAGTGTCCGCCTACTTGTGAGTTGTGCCGCCGAGCCCCTCCCTCCCTCCGACACTCGGACAAACACACACAACTGTTCACATTTACACAATATTTGCCATCTTGTAATACACCTCTAACCTTTCGCAACTATGTCATCATCAGCCCATACACGTGACACGTCCCACTGCTGGGCACGGGCCTCCTCTACAACTGTGAGGGTTTAGGCCTTAGTCCACCACGCTGGCCTAGTGCGGGTTGGCGGACTACACACCTAAGAAATTCCTAAGAACTTTTAGGTGTGCAGGTTTTATCACGATGTTTTCCTTCACCGTTAAAGCAAGTGATAATTCATTGTGAATACACACATAACTTCGAAAAGTCAGAGGTGTGTGCCTGGGGTTTGAACCTGCGACCGCCGAAATTCTCGACCGCGCGCCTAAACCTCGAGGCCATCACATAATTATGTGTGTATTCACAAAGAATTATCGCTTATTTAAACGGTGAAGGAAAACAACGTGAGGAAACCTGCACAAGTGCACACCTAAAAGTATGCTGATGATGATGATGATGATGATGATTATGGTGATGATGAATAGCTTCTATGTGAATTTTAGAAAGTCTAGTTTTTACTTAAGTATACTTGGTTGTCCCTAGCATAGTATAGGTACTCTTATAAATATAGGTACTGCTTAACGAAATAGTACATACATACATACATAAACTCACGCCTGTCTCCCGTTAGGGTAGGCAGAGACTATAGAGCGCCAAATGCCACGGTCCAAACACACCAGTCTAGTCTCAGAATGGCAACGAACTTCAACTGTAAGTTTATCGCGGAAAAGTGTAGTTGGGGATTATTTTCAATGAGATTGGTTGACGAATATCAACTTGAGAGAAACCGCTGGGAAGTGTTGATATACCTATGATAGTATGTACATATTATTTCTGCAATGTATTGCAGACGACAATCAAACGTTCCAATGCGACAATAACCTGCCGGTCGGTTCGTACATCCGCTCCAGACGACCTTGAACTCGCTCCCTTTGTGTTCCCTTCCCCCTGCGCCCGCCGAACCCCCTCACCCCCTCGCCCCCTCGCCCCCCGTACTGTCGCCGTGTCGCCGTGTAGCCGTGTCGCCGTGTCGCCGTGTCGCCGCGCCCGCTGAGCCGGCGTGTGGCGCAACAAACACCCCCATGCATGCACAAGGGCTCCCTCACAAAGCATCCGCACTGACTTGTTGCTCGAACCGCATCTAAATACTCGATACAAGCACAATTGACCTAATGAGAAAGTTTGTTACGGTTTGAAATGACGCCCTAGGAGTGTGAGAATCCCGCTGTACAACACGCTAATGTGCGGGATCAGTCTGTTCACGTCGCGTTGGCATCAGGCCTGCATAATTGTGTCGGTTGGCGACATTATCGTTATCGTTTATCGCTAGTCAATGTTCTCTTATATTCTACATCACATACTCGTACTAGTGTGGTATATACCCAGTAAACACGATTACGTCAAAGTGACGTCAATATGATATTGCGCTATGTCAGGATTTACGTAAGATATACGTCAGATTTGAGTCACCTGTGAATCATTATTTCACACTTTTTGACGTAAGACTTTTACGTAATAAACATGACATACGTATGATGTCCAGTTGACATCATTATTACCTAACTGACCTTAAGCTGATATAACAATGATGTCATAGAGGTGTCATATATCTCAGTAAACACGATTACGTCAAAGTGACGTCAATATGATATTGCGCTATGTCAGGATTTACGTAAGATATAGGTCAGATTTGAGTCACCTGTGAATCATTATTTCACACTTCTTGACGTAAGACTTTTACGTAATAAACATGACGTACGTATGATCCCATCCCATATACGTCCCACTGCTGGGCACGGGCCTCCTCTACAATTGAGGGGGTTTAGGCCTTAGTCCACCACGCTGGCCTAGTGGTGGTGGTGGTGATCGGGTCCAGACCAATCTTCTGCGTTACATACCTTATCTGGTCCAGATCGGGCATGCCCGGTCCGGTCCTTCTAAGGAACACGAAAAAATTTCTAGTCGGGTTGTATTCCATTTTTTCATTATTCAAATCAATCATCTGCGTTATAAAACCTTGCCTGATCCAAATCGAGTATGCCCGGTCTGGTCCTTTAAAAAAAACATGAATGTATAGTCTTGAAAAATATGTTTAATTAAAAAAAAACTATTTATGAATTGATATTATAAATATTTTACTTAACATATTATTATATTTATTTACATTTAATTTTTCCAATTTTTTTTTGTTTTTAATTTAAATATCATTTTTATTTTTGTTTTGGTAACACAGTTTTTTTTTTTAAAGTAAATAAAATAAATGCTATTATTTGCTTGTGATTTATCTTCATTAGATGGTTGTTTTTTGATCCTGGCTACCCATCCCATAGCCATCCCAATCTTTAGCATTATTCAATACTGAAGACAATGCTTGATGCAATTTATTGCAATAATTTCTTGGTTATTTTGGTATTTATGTCTTCTTGCATCTAAAATACAAAATTTGAATTAATTATGTATTTAATTAAATAAGTAATAATAAAAAAAATGGTGCAGAAATGCATCTCTGCCTACCCCTTCCGGGAATACAGGCGTGAGGTTATGTATGTATGTATCTATGCATGTATGCTATGTATGTATGTATGTATTAATGAACTGCTTTAATTTGAGAAATTCAGTCTTTAATATGTATCAATATTTCTTCTTTATAATTATTCTTGTGATGACTGCCTTCCGAACAGGGTGATACACAAAATTTTGAAATGACTGAATCTAAGTGATGTATTTAACATTTTATAGATTAAATAAATATTATTTCATTGCATATTATGTAGTATTTTTCCCATAAAGAGAAAAGTATAAATTTCAACATTGTCAGATAGAGCAACTACATATTATATTAGATCTTTCATATATGTATTTTAATTACTATTTTTTTATCTTTCTTGCTTTATAGCATTAATGTATTTTAATTATCTTAATTAATGTATCTTATATCTTCATAATTGTTGTTAATGTACATCTTTATGTGCTATTTCTATACCCATATTTATGTCCCTCAAATTTGAGTTGATTTTTATTTTAAGTTATAGTTATTAGTAAAAAAATTATTATTAATTATTCAACAATATTTACATTTTAAACAATAAATATTACCTGCAATTTCAGCGGGTTTGTCAGTCAACTCTACCGCTGTTTGGCTAAATATATTATATATTTTTAATCAATCCTTTGATAATGCTTTTAATTTGGAAGTTTTTTCAACAGCAGCTGCTTTTGCTTTAGACTGCTCATTATCAGTAGAGAAAGCATAGGGTTCTTTGTCCAATCTTATTATTTTTTCCTCTGCCTCTTCCATTGTTTCTATTAATAAATATATAACATTAATTGTAATTATGCATTACTTTCTTATTATTCTGACAATAAGATATCAATTCTCACAAATCTATAATTCAAATAACAATAAATTACCTGCTGTGCCACATATTTGAACATGAAACATTGGCCATGTCGGATCAGGCTCATCACAATGTTTCACCATTGTTTGTAATAATTTACAATACTTAGCACTTTTTAACAATGATTCAGGCATATATTTACCACCACCATATTCTTTGTAATGATCTAACCAAGAACTTGGTAGTATATCAATTTCTTTATTGGATGAATCATTTACAAATAAAACTAATGCATAAGTATAAGTCATCTGAAAAAAAAAACGGATTATTGAAATATAAAATTATTTTAAAAATAGCAAAGAATTGTAATGTATTTTTTCAATGATTTTTTACTAACCTTGAATGTTTTACGTAATTAAACTTAAAAACGAAGCTTTACACACAACACATAAATTTGTATTTAGTTAGGTTAGTCCACAAGTTCGTATTTTTTACACATACACACTGAGTAAATGTCTAGATATAGGTTTATAGTACTTGATACACTTTTTTTTGTTTAACATACAATATATTAATTATTCTTTAACTATGTACTGTTAAGGTGATTAGGTTTTTGTATTGAACTTATTTAATCTTCACCTACATTATATTTTACATTAATGTACTAATCGATATACAATTTTAAATAATATAAAAAGTATAATTAGTGATACATTCAATAATGCTTTTTTATGACACAAAAGTCTTTAAATGATAAACACTTCAACTACACTGTGAACAAGTTCCGACATGTTGCTTCATGACGTCACGCGCCATCACTAAATTTATATTATACACCCCATGCGTTGCTAATGTTGTGTTTATATTAATATTTTTGTAATTTTTTATTTATTGAATACAATTCAATGTAATTTTATATTTAATGCACAACACACTTAGATATCAGGATATTTATTTATGTTTGATACACATATTTTTGTTATAGGTATTATACCGACACAAAATATTTTAATAACTCTTTAGTTTATTATTTTTTTTGATAAGCCTACATTTGTATATTAAATTACATTTCTGGACCAGACCTGGTCCTGATCCAGTATGCCTTACCATACTTGATTACATTTAACATCAGGCTATCCTTATCTGGACCAGACCTGGTCCTGATCCAGTATGCCTTACCATACTTGATAATATTTTACATCAGGCTATCCTTATCTGGACCAGACCTGGTCCTGATCCAGTATGCCTTACCATACTTGATTATATTTAACATCAGGCTATCCTTATCTGGACCAGATCTGGTCCTGATAGGGCTTGCCGGATCTGGCATGCCTCATTCTATCCTGATCGGGTCCAGATACATGATCTGGTTGCGCCTTATGTTTTTTCTAGTCGGGAATGTGATGGAATTTTTACGTAAATTTTATATCAAAATATTGATTCATATTTTATGTAAGAATATGATGAAATTCTTATGTAACTTTTACGTCAGAACATGACTTCGACATGACGTCACCCGAATGACGGTATATGACGTATCATGTACGTAGCATTGGATTCATGAAGATGACGTCATATTAAAGTCAAATTTAATGTCAGTACCATGTCATAATGATGTAATCCAATATGACTTCATATTGAGGTCATAAATAAAGTCACCATTACGTCATGTTTACGTCACTACGTCATAAAATTTGATGATTTCTGTATGATCTACGTATGACATCATTTTAAGGTCATGTGTTCACTGGGTAATAACATTACTTTTTAGATGTAAAATACATACAGCATTAAATTTGAATCATATTTCTGTCTATGGTTTCGCGACACATCCAACGAGTCGCCTCTTACATCAAACAGTAGATTATATGGCGGAATTCTTCCGCCCATAATCCACAGATAGGCTAGCCTAATATATTACACATCATATTTTTTTCATTAAATTAAGTTGAAAATTAAAGTCGACTTAAACGTCTAATGCCGACTTATTTAAGGTGGCCGTTAAATTTAACGAAGACTTAAGAAAATTAAGTGACAACATTTTAAGTACCCTTTAAGTATGCAATCGGTATACTCAAACGCTACTTAAAGTTTGACAGCTCTCTAAGGGCCGTTTAAAATTACTTTGACAGCAGTCAAATTTAAGTTTAAGTGCACTTGCGACCTCCGTTAAATTCAGTGATTAGACGTAAAAATGTCTATCTCCTCCTTATCTTCATTATCTGATGAAGAAGTAGCTTCGGCTGGAACTAGGAGAATGAACGAACCGAAATTGAACGCGTTCGAAAAATATGACGAAGAACAGTTCAAAATTAGATTTCGATTTTACAAGGACACTGTACGTCATATATGCTCCTTATTTGAAGACAACATCAAGCCAATCACAAGAAGAAATCGGGCTATTCAACCGATTAATCAATTGCTGATAGCTTTACGATACTTCGCCACCGGCAGCTATCAAAGGGTGATAAGCGACATATTTAAGGTGGAACAACCCACTGTTCACCGTATTGTCCACAAAGTGGCAACAGAGTTGGCCAAGCTGAAGAATAACTTCATTAACATGCCAACTGGTATGCAATATTGCAAACGAATTCTACGCCATTAAAGGACTTCCAAGAGTGGTTGGTGCAATTGATTACACACATATCAAAATAAAGTCACCTGGTATGTATTATTACATACCATATTATTTATTACGGTTTTACTATTGTTAATCTAACGCAAATATTTTTCTTGTACTTTAATACTTGTTGTTTTTAGGTGGCATGCAGGCTGAATCATACAGAAACAGAAAGGGTTACTTTTCCCTAAATGTTCAAATAGTGTGTGATTCTAAACTTATGATTAGAAATGTCATTGCCAGGTGGCCAGGCTCAGTACATGATAGTACTATTTTTAACGACTCGCCATTATGTGCTCAATTTGAACGTGGTGATTTTGGCAATATGCTATTAATAGGCGATAGTGGCTACCCATGTAGGAGATATCTTTTAACTCCTGTTCTAAATCCGAGAACACCAGCTGAACAAGCCTACAATGTGGCACATATAAGGACTAGAAACCCTGTGGAAAGAGTTTTTGGCACACTCAAAAGAAGATTTCCATGCCTACAAATCGGCCTTAATTTAAAAATTAAAAATATACCTACCATAATTGTGGCATGTACAGTACTGCATAATATTGCAATTTAAAAAAATGACAATATAAGCAGTCCCGAAGATTTTTTAGAAACATCACCATCCCCAGAGTTGACACCGTCAGTACAAGGTGGCAGTGATCAGTTTTATGTGAGAAATAGCATAATAAATACTTATTTTACAGTTTAAAAACGTTTATCATTTAACCATGAATAATTTAACCATTTCTTCAATGCAGGTAGATCCCAGGTTTTAATACAACAGGCTGTGGGGTTTATCCCCGCACCAATACATATTTTTCTTTCATGTCTGGTTAGTAGTTATTGATATTTGTGATTCAAAGCTGTTTCTAAGTATTACATATATAAATGGGTGCTGTGTATATTTCGGAAATAATTAAAAAAGCTTTAGTTTGTTTTCCTTATTTATTTTCAATTTTAATAATTCGATTTGAAGCATGTGCTTTTCCATCATAAATTTCCTTTCTAAAAGGGAATTATTTAATTGAGCTTTGAAATATTTTTCCTTAAGGGAACATTTTGTTTTTTGTGATATTTTTTATGAGTAGCTTTCTTCTTCTTGCCTTAAATAACAAAAACAAACAATGTTAGTTTACATGACCAATATTATGAAAATGACCTAAAACAATTGGTCTATTGCTTATTTTTTGGACTACATACTTATTTCACCAATATGAGCGGTCCTTGCTTCACAGTTTTCTTTATTTTCAGTTTGTTGACCTAATAAAGATTACAAGGTTATTATTATACTGTCCCAATACAACAATTTACATTTCATATACATGTGACAAACTTGGCTCTTGTGATGTCCCAAACATTTCTATATTATCATCTCCGAAAAACAAGATTTTTATTTAATTGTAATAAATGTTTATATTTCAATGATTATGGATTATGATACTGAAATCTACAATTACATAATTTTAATCAAGCTACCTACTTATCTAATCTTACTTACCTATTTTATACATGGTTATAAATAAAAATAATTACTAATATGAGGACAATTACACAGGGGCTAGACTATTCTCATATGGCACATATAATTACAGTGGGTGTCAATGACTAAAATTACTCTACTCTAAATACCAATAGAAATATATCAAACCAAAATAATTGGCTGCATCATCATATGGATTAGTCAATGGCATTATTTGTGGTGCCACCATAGCTAGTATTTGGTTGTCAGTCTCTGTTAAAACAGACTTATAAACCCCACCACCAGTTAGCATTATCTGATTCTATAATTAAAATAGAGTAAAATATAAGTATGTGTTTCATATTGAATGTATAAAAAGATTATCATAATTCATATTATATCCTATTGCAATGTTGTATTGTTCAGCGAAGACTGAAAACATAATAACAAAATATTTGTCTGCCCACAAATGGTTTCAACAAGTGGTTGGATATATCATATAATCTAAAGCTTGGTATAAGTATTTTAATGCAATTGAGCTAATACTAGCCTTGTCATGAACTGCCTTTGTTTTGAGATTTCTTAGCTCTTCTTTTTCATAGAACTGTTGTCTCTGCAATTTATTTATTATGATAATTTATTTGTGTAACTGAAAATTTCGTAATAAAAATGAAATCAAAATTTACATTTTCCACAGCAACATTTTTCTTTGCCTTCTGCTTCAGATTTTCATATAAATGCCGCAATTGAACCCATGTTCTGGGTCTGCTGATGGCTACGGTATTATATTTTGTGGCGACGTTTGCCCATGCCAGTTGCTTTCCCTTTAATACTAAACCATTCGTCGCTTTATTTTCAATAACATCCAGGTGCCTAAAGACGTGTAAAATGAGTATTTTTTTATTATTTTCATATTATTTCGACAAATAAAGGTACACTCATAAAGTAATAAAATAATTACTCCTTAACGATCTCCAACAACATTTCTTTGTCGGAAGAAGTGTAATTACAACCCCGTTTTCGTTTAATATTAGCCATTATTACTTAAGAAACAAGTAAATTTATTTAGAACTTTAAAACAAAGTCGCTAGTTAGTAGTTGCTACGATCTTACGGACTTATATTACTATACTCTTTGATATGTTCAAAATTCAAATTCAATTCTTAATCTTATCTTTAATCATTAATCTTATATTTTATAAATTGTTGGCATAAAGTTGGCAAAAGTAGTAGGAATAAACATTACGTCGACATTTAATGAAATATTTATGTTTCGTTTTAGTTTATTTTTAGATCATATATATATATTATTTTATTACAATTGTATTATTATTTAATTTGTAAAATTTATGATGAGAAAATAACATAATTGGAATTAATAACATTCAATTTATGGTAATGTTTTTAGATGATATAGCGTAAAAAGGACTGTTGTACAGTCCTAAAATTAAAAAAAGTCATGTAAATGAACATTTTGTGGTAATGTTGCCATTTATGGAAATTTAAGTGGGCATTAGTTACCTAATCACGATCTTAAAACCTATAAATGACGTTTCAGTATACCGCTTAAATTATAACAGCCACTTAATATAAGCCGCCCTTAGATTAAGTATTCGGCCTTAAATCTCCGTGCTAAATGACAATTAATTCCGCAACCGATACTTCATTGCTTGTCCGTTCGCAAACACATGTGTACCGCATAACAGCCCAACTTAAATTAAACACGTGTATTTGAGTATAAGGGCGGACCGTAATTGTTTAAATTGTAGCGAGTGTGTGGAGGGCGCGATACATCTAAATCATACTCGCATTACAAATTACAATAAACAACACATCGCGACATACAAGGGACGGCTTGCAGACAAACTGAGGACATTAGTTCTAATATATTGTGGGGTTTTATCATCAGCCCATATACGTCCCACTGCTGGGCACGGGCCTCCTCTACCATTGAGAGGGTTTAGGCCTTAGTCCACCACGCTGGCCTAGTGCGGGTTGGCGGACTACACACCTAAGAAATTCCTAAGACTTTTTTAGGTGTGCATGTTTCATCATGATGTTTTCCTTCACCGTTAAAGTGCGTGATAATTCATTGTGAATACACACATAACTTGATTGAAAAGTCAGAGGTGTGTGCGTGGGGTTTTAACCCGCGACCGTAGAGATTCTCGACCGGGTGCCCAAACCTCGAGGCCATCATATTGTGTGGAATATGTTTCTATTGAGTTATCGATGTTAGGGCATGCGGGATCGAGAAAAGTCTAGACTGAATTAAGCTCTAACTAAGTACGCGTGAATGACGCAGTTCGAATGAATAAATGAGAAGTATAGTAATAAAATATCGAAGGTCGTTATGGTTGAAACCCATTTCATTAAGTATAGTTACAGTAAGTCATGATGGCCTCGAGGTTTGAGCACGCGGCCGAGAATCTCGGCGGTCGCGGGTTCAAACGTCAGACACATACCTTTGACTTTTCGAAGTTACATATGTGTATGTTCACAATTAATAACCACGTACTTTAACAGTGAAGGAAAACATCGTGAGGAAACCTACAAATCTAAGTGTTCTTTAAAATATGTTAGGTGTCTAGTCCGCCAACCTGCACTAGGCTAGCGTGGTAGACTAAGGCCTATTCCGTCTTAGTTGTAGACGAGGCCCGTTCCTGGCACTGGGACGTACCTACGACGTACATACATATACCTATATGGGCTGATGATGATGATGATGATAAACAATCCATAAATAAAGTTCGTAAGATTATCTAGTCATAGACCAAAATATGTATTTACTTAAAGATGTTTAACAAATTGCATTTGTACAAGCACTGAGAATATTTGGAATTGACGTTTATTTATAACCCTCAGCGACTCTAAACGTTCCAAACCTGCACTAAACTCTTAACTCTTCTACATCCATTGTGAAGGTAGTACCGCGCGACGGTGTACAGCGCCCGTCGCACGAGAACTCATCCCGGCGCTCCCGTGGGACTCCATCAGTATCCTTCAGGTGGTAATGTTGATGTCGCGTTGTCTCGCGACGTCGCTCCGCACGTCTACCGTTTCATTTGTCATTAGCGTCGCGTCGCGTCCGTGTCGCGCGCGTAATAGCGCTTCAGCGGTTGATATACGAGCGGTCGTGTCGCGTGACAAGCGGCGAGCGACAAACGTTCCGCGCCGACACGTGTCACGTCGTGGACAGCGGCTAGCGCTGCCACCTCCACATAAAACTAAACGAAATACACGACACGACGGTGAACATGTGATTATGCACGATAGATGTTTCACACTACGAGGTTTTTCGTACACGGAATATATAGGTACTTACAGACTCACCTTGTCAAGAAAAAGTTATTAATCTCCACATACACACGAATTGACGCCCTTCTCCCGTAGGAGCAGGCAGCGACTGTTGAGTGCCACGAGCCACAATCCTCACATGCTTCTCTTGCCTCGTACACATTCATACATCAAGTCCCGTATTGAAATTTGTTTTCATTAATATTTTTTGGGACTTGGAATGCTTCGGAAATACTAAAATGACAAGTTTATGCTATTGCATTATTCTAGTAATCTATATAACATATTTGTTTTTTCAATCTTCGGTTTTCTTTCTTATGAAGAAAATTCACGATTTAAAAATGTTTATAGAACTTCAAGTGGAAACGCAATTGCCGTCGTTTACAACAAACAATGAACGTATTGCATCCCCCACCAACATTTCCAGATATTTTTCAAACAAAACTTATATTGTTTCTAATAGCCGTCTCTAAATACTCGTATTATTGTAATATTGTTTGTAATGTGTGTATGGGTCTTTTAGCTGCGATTATTACTCAGAAGGTTTTGTTTGTATAAATCTTTTCAATATTATTATTGTGTATTGGTATGTTAGTGGATGATTACATTGACATGTATACTATTGTGCGTGTTCCAGCGGCGACGTGGACGGACGCGCGCACGGTGGTGCACTCGCTGGCGCTGACGGTGACGCGCGGCGAGCTGGCGGCGCGGCTCGCGTGCGCCGTGTCCTCGGCAGCGCTGGACCAGCCCGTGCAGAGGACGCTGGCGCTCGACGTGCGCGGTCAGTACACACTGCACACTACACACGCCGTCCGCTCGGTAGGGCCGCGACACACATAGCTCCGTCCGTGCCGCAATTGGATACTCAACAGCTTACGAAACGAGAGGCCGTCGCGTCGGTTCGATCCCCACACGAAAAAAAATATTTGTGTCATTCACAGATACTTCTTTCGGGTCTGCTCACATGTACAAACATGTGAGAGCGAAAAGTCTCTCGTGGTTTCTGATTCCCACGACACAAGACGTGTATGGGACCGTTCAAGTATTACGTAAGCACTACGGGGGGGGGGGGGGGGTCTTTGTTTTGCTTATTTTGCATGACATGGGGGGTAGGGGAGTCTAGATGATGAATACGTCATCGGTAGTTAAATCTATTTTCTTTTTTTTTTATTATAATTCATCATCATCATCAGCCCATATACGTCCCACTGCTGGGCACGGGCCTCCTCTACCATTGAGAGGGTTTAGGCCTTAGTCCACCACGCTGGCCTAGTGCGGGTTGGCGGACTACACACCTAAGAAATTCCTAAGAACTTTTTAGGTGTGCAGGTTTCATCACGATGTTTTCCTTCACCGTTAAAGTACGTGATAATTCATTGTGAATACACACATAACTTCGAAAAGTCAGAGGTGTGTGCCTGGGGTTTGAACCCGCGACCGTCGAAATTCTTGACCGCGTACCTAAACCTCAAGGCCATCACGACTTCTAATAAATATAAAAAAATTTAAATTAAAATATAATTATTATAATATTAAAGAAACAAAACATTAATACTTGAAGGGCACCTATCTTAGTGTGGGGTCAGAATTATTTGTTGGGTGTAAAAAATCAATTAAAAAAATAGTACAATCTCAAGGCATACACTGTGTATTCTGTATGTATGTATATATCTGTAGGTATGTATATAGTATATAATATTCTGTATGTATTCCTTTAGGTGTATTGAAACTAGTTACATTATATGTCAGACATTTCACGCGGAAACACCCAACAGCACTTTGCCAGACGCAGGACGTCCCTTACTCTCCCCACACAATATTATACTCATTTACACGAGTCAATAATGTTACGTACTAATGCGTTTCAAACTTTCAAAGTGAAACCCATAGCTTTGACGCTACCACAAAAACAAATGTTTGTTAATTGTTTGATCCACAAACACTAGTTCCCGATCTGTGTGTTGTGACAACTTTCCGATCCCAATACCAGTTTATTGATATCCACTACCAAATAGGCTTCCAGGCGCACACGTACTATTACAATTTGTGCACGTAGAGAGTGTGTGGCGAACAGCGTCCAGCTTGTCGCAGAGCAAAGTATCGCGACATTGTTGTATGTTGTCTGTGAGCGCGGGCGAAGGCCATTCATTAGGCGCTATCGGCCGCGCTCTAATGAAAATTTATTCGCCAAATTAAATGGCAAAAACTGTTCCAAGTCGACCGAATTAATGTTCGGATTAGACGACTGAGCGTCAAACGTCACGGACCGGTCGAGCCTCCGGCCACTCCGGCGCGCGCTCACTGATGACGCTTTCGGCTAAATCCTCTGAGCTTTGTGCATGATTTGTCTCGGAGACCTCCAGCGTCCTCCCGTCGTGTCCTACTGGCTCGCTTCATGCTGGTGTTGGCACGTGCCGTGTCCCGCTCAGGTGTCCCGCAGGTGTCATTGTGACGTGGCCGGCGACGCTCCCGTGTTTGGCGACATCTCCGAACACACCGCGACAACTCGCCGCTTCAATACTAATGGCTCCTTTCCTCTGTTTTTTTTTTCTTTACTATGTTCTAGTCTTCCTGCTGACTGAGATTCAAGATTTGATCAAGATTGTGAGAACTCTGTCGGTATAGTATAAAGGAAAAGTTTTATTATTTTTTGTAAATGATGTACCTATAAACAATAAAGTTAGTTAATGCCTCGTGGTCTCGCGGTACAAGTAGGTATGTGCCGCGCGATCTTGAGGTCCTAGGTTCGATTCCCGGGTCGGGCAAATTGTTATTGGGTTTTTCCATTAGGAAATTCTCAGTAACAGCACGGAGTCTGGGAATGTGCCCGAAAAACGGCAATAGGCTCGCCCCCTATTACGTGGGACTGATACATACCTGGCGAAATGTGGGTGCAGAAATACACCTCTGCCTACCCCTTCGGGGAATACAGGCGTGAGTTTATGTATGTATGTATGTTAGTTAATATGAGGTCCTCCGATCGTCACCTGACACTATCATCGTTATATACACACATCATTATTGTTTATCAGGCGTGTTATTGCCAATTATGTAATGGATTAATTCCATGATTCCAAAACTATTGTAGTAGGTAATAACATCCATTTGAAAACTGTATACAGTGAGGGGTCTCGTCGTAAACAGTGACCATTGTTGTGGTAGCACACTGAATGTTTCGTATCATGTGGTGCAATCAGCGGGGCCACCTATCTGTCTGTGTGGGGGGCGTGTGCCGGCACAGTGACGCGCGACTGCGGCCCGCTATTAAAGTTTATCTATCAGCCGAGCTGCAAGTTGTCGAGGGACGCGCCGCTCCCGGTTTCTATTAATTACATTACATAATACGCGTCGTATCGGCGAGTTTGACCCCCCTAACCCGGCAACCCCGCCGCCACCCTACGACACCCTGCGACACCCTGCCTCCGTGATAACCTGCACGATGTTTATTTGTTTACATTGTGTAAAGAACTCAATCGGCTACAAATGTCTTTGTAGTAAACTCTACTACTGGCCCGGCCCCGCTTAGTAGCTGAGAAATTTAGATATTATACTATACGCGCGTATGGTTAGTAATTGATACAAGTAGTCCCCAACAAAATTCTTGTAGACGCATTTTCTTGAAGTGCTTGATGACGTGTATACAGCCAATGTAAGCGTACACTGTAGGGAGAACAGAATGTGCAGTTTCCAATATCGTTGAAAGCCCTCGAGTGCGGCAGTAAGGCAGCGCTCTGCCCCGAGCGGCCGCAGCTAATGAGTGCACACACACCCTCCCTATCTGACGCTTCGGCAACGCATCTTTCTAATAGCTCAATCATGGAACTTAATAATATGAGGGACTTATTCCTTTCGGCCTTGTAATCGAGAAATTTGGGTTGGTTTGGTTTTGTTGGGTGTATTTATTTATTTTATTTAAATTAGGTAATCTTGTCTTCGAGAAATCGATTAACGCAATATTATTCGGTTTCGTAAAAAGTAGGATTACCCGAGATCCAATTCACTGCTACTATAAAGTTTGTATTCATACTAATAATGTAGGCTAGTGAAATGTAAACATTAGAAATTGCGTTTGACATTAATTCTACTATAACTATTAGAAGGCGGTCACTGCATCGGGCTGGCGAAATATATTTATTTATTTTTATTTATTTAACACTTAATTGTACACTAAACATAAAACAAAAACATACAGGGTGTATTCAGACCGTGATCGGAAACTAAGGCAGGTAATAGCTAAGGTGATTACAAACCCCCTGGCGTTAAAGAAAATTGTGACAAAAAATAAAAAAATTGACGTTTTCCATACAAACCGCGTACATTTAATACCGATGGTTGAATGGAAAAGGTCATTTTTTTTATTTTTTGTCACAATTTTCTTTAACGCCAGGGGGTTTGTAATCACCTTAGCTATTACCTGCCTTAGTTTCCGATCACGGTCTGAATACACCCTGTATATGTTACTCATATATTACTCATGTTTCCCGCTAACAACATAACCCGATATACATACATTGAGGGCATATCAATAACTGTTTGATACCCGCGACTCAGTGAGGGGCGCTTACTGACGCGAGTACAAATAAAGTCGTTTCATGTAAACTGGTAATGGACTCGGCAAGGATACGGGCAGAATTACACGAGAGCCGGGGTGATGGGAAGGGGCGCCGGACGTGGGGGAGGGGGTGCAGGGGGTGACTGACTCGCGTGGACACGCACCGGCGCGGAGACGCGGCCGCACTAATAGATCATTAGCCAGGCTGATAGCGAGCCGGTAATTGGCTCGGATAGTCCGCCGCACTCGACTGTATTCCGACACAAATCTGAGCTGATTACTTGCTGCCATCACGATCACGTCCCGCGATGTGGCGGTGTGTACGCTTACCATTGAAAACTATACTTCCAGGTATAGATAGTGGGGTCATACGTAACCGTCTATATAAGTCCGCCTAGAATACATATCATTCGCAATTATTGCTAAATTTTATGTGTTTCTACATTGATTTACTACCATCCTACTCTAGCACATAACATATAGATCATTGTATAGAAGTTAAGGTACAGATAAAGTATTTTTAAATTTTTGTAATCCTTATTACAATATGAGCGTCTGTTTACACATTTGTTTTCACTCTTTTCGCCGTTTGTAGCTATTACTCAACGAATATGCACATACAAATTAACAAAAGTATTATTAGTATATTTAAATGTCTTCTAGATAGTATACATAGAGCTGAGCAAATTGTGTTCAATGTTAAGTTGCACGTTATGTTGCAAGTTGCGCGTTCCGTGTTGTGTTGCAAGTTGCGTGTTTGTGTTGCAGTGTCCGCGAACAAGACGTACATCAGCGGCGTGAACGACCACGCGACGCAGGGCACGCTGGTGACGCTCATGTGTCGCGCGGGGGGAGCGCGCCCACCCGCGCGCCTGCGCTGGTTCAACGCCACCGCGCCCATCGACGAGAACACGCACAACATACACGTGAGTGACACACACACACACACACACACACACACAGAGTACACGTCTCATTACTGAATATCGGCCTCGGCTTCGACTGAGAGCGTTTACAGCATAGTCCACCATGCTGGTGTAGTACGGATTGGCGGAACCCGCGACTGCCCATTTATCTTCGGTAAATTAGTGCTGATTGGTGACATTAATTTCTAACATTCTTGTGAATAAACCTTAAACCCTTGTCTCCATGTGAAATTCATAACCGCGACCTGTGCCTGAAGTCGTTCGACATGCAGGCCGGCAATACAGGTGAAATATTATTGTGTATACAGACTAATCCATTATTTAACGTAATAATGAGTATAACGTTCCGGATTGCTATCTTAATGAGGTGTAGTCTCGTGTGCGACCTGACGTATCGCCGCTCGCGACGAGTGTGGTACGTTGAGGGCGGGGGAGAGGTTGGGGGGGGGGGGGGGGGGTTAGTATCTGCGCGGTCGCGGCGCTGCTCGAGTCGGTGATTTATGTAGTGATTAATACGTGCTCACTCCGCGAGCCTTGAGCTCCACACTGCACCAACCTGCGCACCTGCCGACGGACGTAGCCACGCCACGCGGCTATGAGAGGGGCAAGTTGGAAGGCGGGGGGGGGGGGGTTTAATTATCTATATAACACCGTCGCACATTAGTAATCTAATGTTTATGCTAATGTATCGTAATGGAGGAGTTTAATGAGGGGCCGCGCAACCCCCGCTTCTACTCCAAGAGTAAAGGTACCGCGCTTAGCGAAACTTTGTTCGGATTTTACACTAAAATTACATACTTTCTTTGATTTATAGTTTGAATTACCAGGTTTATACTTAGTGGCTCAAAGTTTTTGACAGAAAAATGAGCGACATGCACATGACCTCGCAAAATCGACAATGTGGAGTCGCTGTGACATGCCGATAGCTCGAGTGGAAACACTCGCAAGAACGAATTGCAGTTGGCAACACAGGTGTGATGTCACACGACGCGACGTGCTGCATTCCGCACATAGCCGGCAACATTCCGTTCACGTGCACAACTAAAATGTTCTTTCTAGGAGATTCCGATATCACCGTGTGACGTCACACCTCACGCCTCTCCTCACACACATACATATATACACTCATTATATGTATGCTAATATCAATAATCAACGGGAAAGTCCAATACCACTGTATCCGGAACTCGAACTCGAGAAATCTCGATCGTCAAATTTCGTGGCGTGACGAAAAAGGGAGCAAATTTATTTGAAAGCGTCACTATGGGAGGCGTGGTATTGACGGCGCGTCGCGGCACGTGGTCGACAAAAAAACGCTGAAAAGGAATTAATTCGAGCCATTCTTCACTGTCACATCGGTTTTACATAAAAAAAGCGGCGACTTGAGCGCGGCCGCCATGCCGCTAGTGTCCCGCGCCCCTCCCCCCGCGTGCACACCCCGCACACACCAGCACCGCCGAGACGGGAATTATTTGATCATCAATCCCGCGGGCGTGCGCCGACTCTCCTTGTACAAACGCCTTGTATGAATCGGTAGAGCCTCATCGTAGTCAGACTGCAGCTATCATGGCTTAACCAGGTGCTTTCACTGTCGCACAGAAATCCACGTGTGTACCCGTGCGACATTATAGTGGCTGTGCGTGTATATTGTCAAAAGACCAATTTTAGGATGGCAGGATCTTCAAGTCTGTCATAGACGCTCTAGTATTAGGTGTTAATGAGCTTAATTTCAGTCCCTCTGCTGGGCACCTACCTCCTCTAAAACTTAGAGGGTTTAGGCCTTAGTCCTCTACACTGGCCTAGTGCGGGTGGGTTGACTACACACCTAAGAACTTCCTAAAAACTTTTATGTACGCAGGTTTCCGCACGATGTTTTCCTTGTGTGTTACTTTGTCCTGCCTAAATTAAAAAGACGCCTTTTTTCCTTTCAAGTTGTGTGTCGCTTACTTACTAAATATTTTGTATAAAGGATTCTAGAAAGACAGACTCACTTTCAGGAAAGACCTATTTTCAGGTGTAAATTAAACTGAACCTTTAAAATTTTATTCGACCATAGCTTTTGCTCGCGACTCCGTCCGCGTAGACTTCAGGGTTGGTTTCAGAAAGAAAATAGTAGTCTATTTTACTCCACAGAGTCCTATTTATGTCCATACCAAAAAATCATTCAAATCGGTTAAATAGACATGAAACATGTGCCGCGCACTGGCCGGCCGGCGCCTTGTACTCGTACATCATAATTGCGCGCTTGATAATTTTTTCGCTGCGGTGTTATTTTAAAACTGCGATATCTTCTAAGATACTCATTGAAATCAAATGATGTAAAGAGTAAATTTCTTTTAAATTAAATACTTGTGATGAATAACGTATTTATTTGGATAAGGATTAATATCATCTTTATGAAAACACCTTCACAAATAATGCTTTATTTTAGAACAAATTTGGTTAGCATAAAAAAAGGTTATAGTAAGCCAACCTTAAAAGATAGACATGTGCTGTCGCGTACTTTTTTTTAGAACTTTTAAAGGGGAAAATTCTGTTATACATTATTTTAGCGAAACTTTAACCGTTTCCGCAGCGCACGCAGCGGAAGTTCTCAAAAGGAAAAAAATACCCCCGATTTTGAAACATTATTTATGTTATATAGCCTATAGCCTTCCTCGATAAATGGGCTTTCTAACGCTGAAAGAATTAATCAAATCGGACCAGTAGTTCCTGAGATTAGCGCGTTCAACCAAACAAACAAACAAACTCTTTAGCTTTATATATTAGTATAGATAAGATGTCGCAGTGCAAGCGCAGAGTATCAGTAGTGCAGCATCTGTGGGCCAGTGAGCCAGCGTGTCACTCTGTCAGCTCCGGATGACGCGGGGTCAAGTCTGTGGGGGGCGGGTGGGGGGTAGGTACATTGGTGACGCGAACTGTGTTGCAATTATTTGAATAGAGCGCATCGCCGCGCCGACACACCAGCGCAGCGCCGTAACTTATTGTTTCGCTTGTTTAGCGCGACACTGCGCCGGACGTGCGGCGCAAGGGACACGCTGCCGCGGTTTCATATTCAACTACTATTTTTGTAAACACTTATACGCTTCATTGCACTATACATGACGATAAATGCAGTGTTGTTCGGAGGAACATCAAATTATAATCTAAATTAATAATTCTTAATCGCTTTATAGAATTATTTCCACCAGATAATCGTACGAGCACCGATCAATCCCAACATGATTTACTTTTATCATAATGTTTACGATACTAATATACTTAATGTAGTTAATGTAATGATATTCCACCTTTTAAGGTAATAGCACTAGTAATTGACCACTTAAGGACACAGAAATTTCTTTTTTAATGCCTAACTTTAATCATCATTCGAATTCAATGAGTGTTTTGTTTTGTTACCTCTGTGCAAGTCTTTTAACGAAACGAGCTAGTATTTTTTCTTGTACAATGGTTGCATTCAAGTAAAAAAATGAAAATAAAACTTAATATAAGAGATTTAGTAGTTGACCACCTAAAAACTAGTAGTTGACCATGTTTTGCATCAGTAGTTGACCATTCAGATTTTTTAATTATTTGTTAAATAAGAAGGCAAATTAAGACAACTTTGCGTTTTATTTGAAATATAATAACAATAACATCCCCCGCTCGTTAATAAATGTTCTGGCCATTTCCACAATCGACCATTTGCTTTCATCGATGATATTGTAGCTGTTTTTTTTTTATAGCTTTAAGTACTTTTCCGGGATAAAAGTTATTATTGTACTTCATCATCATCATCATCATCAGCCCATATACGTCCCACTGTTGGGCACGGGCCTACTCTACAATTGAGAGGGTTTAGGCCTTAGTCCATCACGCTGGCTTAGTGCGGGTTGGCGGACTACACACCTAAGAAATTCCTAAGAACTTTTAGGTGTGCAGGTTTCATCGCGATGTTTTCCTTCACCGTTAAAGTGCGTGATAATTCTTAATCAATACACACATATGCAACTTCGAAAAGTCAGTCATGTGTGCCTGGGGTTTGAACCTGCGACCGTCGAGATTCTCGACCGCGTGCCTAAACCTCAATGCCGTACTTAAATATGACAAATTCAACATTTACTTTTTGCCGAGGCTTTTGTCAGATTCTTAATCAGACAACAGTAGTTGAAAGTTTACGCATATTTTCAAGCATATCGTTAGGACCTATGATGTCAAATTGATCTAGAGTGGTTTCAAATATGTCATCAGCAATGCTAATTGCTGGTGATCCTGGGATCGTCACTAGCACTAGTTCGTCACCAACAGTAATATGTACCGCAGTTGCCGATGGTTCCATTGTGGTTTCCAAAACACCATCATTATTGTGAGAGGATTTTTTTTTCAGCCGTTCTTATGGGTGTTTTATGAAGACGAACGACATTTACTGCTGAGAGCATTGCAGCTTCAGTATAATTTAGGAATGTACCCCTTTTCCCAGACATCTACAAGGTGAAAATTTGGTTTTAGTAACTGATCGTACCTTAGAATAAAGGTGGTCAACTACTAAATAAAATTAAGTTATTGTAAAAGTAAATAAAATAGTTAATTCTAATTGATGATGCCCTTCATATATTATTCCGTACAGTACATTTACATGATACAGAAATTCATCAGAAGTTGACCATCCCGGTCAATTACTAGAAAATCGTGCTAAAACGGAATCAGTAGTGGACCACCCCCACATCTCAATCTTGTAAACAAATTTTCGTATTTTAAATACCCTGTTACCTTAATTAATCCCTAACGAATAAGAAAAGCAAAACACTTATCATCAACAAGGTGACAAAGTTGTTAATATTTAACTTCAAACTTTTTCAATCCTTAAGAAAATTATGACAAAAAAAACGAATAATAGATTTACGGTGCGTCAATCAACAAACAACTGGAGGCTATTTTGAATATTTGAAAATAATGGAGTCGTAGTTTGCGCGCTTCGTAGACCACATGACAGCACTGACTACTCAATATGGAATTAGTTTAAAAATATGCCGCGAATTCTTATTTTATCTGTTTATGTGCATTGGTGGTCAACTACAGGTACATGGTCTACTACTAGTGCCATTACCTTATGCTGAGTTAATACGTTTACTGAAAATATATTAAAAAAATAATATTACAATGTTTTATGAAAAATTTCAACAAATTCATAAGCAGTCGCCTATGACATGCACCCAGACAATCTTTTGTGAAGGAGTGGAGAAAATTGCTCGTTTCACGTTTTTTGTAGCGATAAGAGGGCGAGGTCGCGCCGTAGACCACGCCGGGAGTGAGACGCGCGGGGCGGTGGTGTAGAGGGGAGGGGGGTTGATGGAGAACATTACGACGGTCATTCGTCGGCTCATCACCGGCGCGTTGCAAATGAACCGAGCGCAAAGCACCCGCAGTTTTTGCTGCGTCGAGATCATTTTCCACTCCCGTTGTTAAGAAGCACGTATATTGCGCCCATCAGGAGTATGGCTACGTTAAGTGACGTCACATCGTTTACTGTACAAGCATATTGTGGTTCTAGCAGAATGTAGATGACGCTCCGCGCCGCGCCATTAGCGGTGAAGCTGACGGCGGATGGCACGATGGAAGCGGGGGAGGGAGGAGGAGTATCACATCAGCGGGCCATCAATCGCGACCTCTTTTAATTAAAACATGCGTCTCCTTACACAACTCTTGTTCACGGGTGTAGAGCGAAGAGCGACACTAGATGTGTCTCAATAGATGTTCCATAACGTATGTGACGACGGTAGCATCAGTGTCAGATGAGTGTCGATCTACATTCTACGTCAAAACGTACCGATATTTCTTACCTACCCTCTATATCTTGGATTTCTTGACCCTACTATCCCCACTTCATAATGTGAGGAGTCGCCGTACTGTCTGATGCATTTTTTGTACGGAATGCTGTTTGCTTCAGCTACGTGTTATATATTACTCACAAAATATACTATTAATTCTGTTTTGGTTTACAGTGTAGGGGTTAGCGCACGAGTCGCCCGCACTCACTGTATTAACACCTAGTCTTTAATCAATACACGTATATGATCCCAGTGTAGTAAGACTGCCTCGTGGTCTCGCGGTAAGTATGTGCCGTGCGATCTAGAGGTCCTGGGTTCGAGTCCCGGGTCGGGCAAAGTGTTATTGGGTTTTTCCATTAGGAAATTCTCAGTAGCAGTACGGAGTCTGGAAATGTGCCCGAAAAACGGCAATAATCTCGCCCCCTATTACGGGGGACTGATACATACCTGGCGAAATGTAGGTGCCGAAATGCATCTCTGTCTACCCCTTCAGGGAATACAGGCGTGAGTTTATGTATGTAGTAACGTGTTTTATTTAAGGTGCTATATACCTAAAACAGTACCTAACAGTTATTTTATACAGTATTTTAGTTTAGTTATACAGTATTTTATAAAAAAAATAATCTTATCTCAGAGGTACGCCAAGCGCCACTTTCAGTGCGCGTACATTTGTGTGTGATCATAAATTTTTCCGCGTCACAGTCATACATCACACTACGTCTGCACACACACACAGACTTAATAACAAATTCTTATAATTAAACACATACTTCATACGTGGAGAAGATGACAACCCACATGTAAAGTGTAAGATCGCGACCAGTATAGGTAATTAGTCGTCAGGATTCACCTCACATGAGTTCCGCGGCTTAGGAGATGTGCCTTTCATTATGGGAAGTGTCAGTTGAAAAGATCACATTAATCGCTGTATTTGTAACGTTGTTTCTCTTGTTGCATGTGCCGCGAGCAGCAGCGGCAGGTGGAGATGGTGAGTACATTGAGCGTATACGGCACGATAGACCCGCAGACTTAGGCCTACATCGCTAACGGTACACATAGACTCAGCACCGGTCGCACCGCGGTGGGCGCCAGCACACACACTCCGCACTGAATCATTAACGCGCGGAACAATATCCCGAGCAACTCCTTTGCAATGGCCGAGGAACTCCTTTTGCATCATTAAATTAACACTCATTTACATCACAAAAGACGCTGGCATCGACGCCGGCCCGGCGACGTCACTGCACGCGCTACCTTACTAACAACCTCAACGGTGTTTGTGCCAAACGACACAAAGGGATCAGCGGCCCTATCAAAAGTCCAGAGAAATCATTTCAAGTTCCCTTGAAAAAGAAAATTTAAAAAACCTGAGGTCGTGACACCTATTCTGGACAATGTAAGAGTACACACCGTATGACATGGTTCCCGCGACGTTTCAGAGCGACACGACGTACGAGACCACGTCCAACCTGACGTTCGAGGCGACGCGCTACGAGAACGGACAGAAGTTCCACTGCGAGGCCGCCAACGAAGTCACCGACCACTCCAACGACCAGCCCATGCACGCCACAAGGGAACTAGAGATTTGGTGTAAGTATTCCGAGATCAGTAACGCATCGTCCAGTATTTTGTCTGTCTAATCTCGTAAACTCTGTAGGGTTGCGCCTCAGCGCTCGGAATTATTGCTGTGCAATAGATATCAGTAGTTTTGTATTGAGATAGAACACCGCATCTTCATAGTACTAATATGATATGATATGTTCATAGTAGACCACGCATGTGCTTACAGACCCGCCGATAGTGCGCGTGGAGCCGAGCAACATCACCGTGGTGGAGGGCGCCAAGTTGCTGCTCAAGTGCGAGTACGAGAGCAACCCCTCCTCCCTCACAGAGGTCACCTGGTGAGTCTCTTCTATATTCCACGACGTGTACTACATCTGGGAGTGTGTGATGAGACGAGAGGAGCTGTACCACAGGTACCGCGACGGAGAGCGAGTGAACGTGAACGACACGCAGCACTACGAGGGTGGCACCGCGGATCAGCAGTCGCTCATCATCCTGTCGGCGCGCGGAGTCGACATGGGCAACTACACCTGCCTGCTCGCCAACCAGGTCGGCAACGGCTCCAGCCCGGACCCCGTGCACGTCAACGTACTATGTGAGTGAACACCACACGCACCCAGCCCCACGGTCACATTTAACTAAACTAATGTCAAATTGCTTATTGAACTGTCGGAATGCGTATGATATTCCTACTGAACTATGTAAACGTGTATTTGTGGCGGCGCCGCAGTCGTGCCGCAGGTGCGGCTCACGATGAGCGCGCCGAGCCCCGTGCTGGAGAAGGAGCACCAGAACGTGACGCTGGCGTGCGAGGTGCGGTCGGGCAACCCGCCCGCGCTCGACGAGGTCGTGTGGTACCTCGACGGAGAGCTGCTCAAGCACCTGCCCGACTGCAACAACACCGACGCAGACGGTAGCCGCCGCCTCTGTACTTGCTCTGTTCGCATTGAACCATTTCTACATTGGCAATCTCTGCTGCTCATTTCAGAGAACTTATGCAACGAGGTAGACCCGTCGATGCTGCTGCTGCAAGACACCACCAAAAGCTTTCACGGGAACTATTCGTGCAAGGGCAAGAACTACGCCGGCTGGGGCAACGAGAGCGAGAAAACCGAACTCGTTGTTAATTGTGAGTTTCATTACATCAAGTATATCGCGTGTACTGTTGACTTTGAAGTGGTATGACCGTTCTGCAGTTAGATGAGACTGCTCAAAAAATATCTGTTGTATTTTGTTTGATCAACGAAAAATCGCAGATGCCCTGTTTACCTACAAGAGTTCACTCTGTTGCGCATCTCATTTCGCTTGATGTTGAATCTATGGTCATGTATTCCGTGTACAAAATAAATATATTTTCAATAGGGAAATGTCGTAATGTGATGATGCACGTGTGCGTTCCAGACCCGCCGGGGCCTGCGAAGCTGACGTACTCTCCGTGGCGCGTGGTGAAGGGCAAGAGCCTGGTGCTGAGCTGCAGCGTGCAGGAGAAGGGGCGGCCGGAAGCGAACCGGTTCCGCTGGCACCGCGGCGGCCGCACCGTCAACGACATCGTGTCGCAGAACTGGACCATCGACCCCGTGACGCTGCACCACCGCACCAACTTCACGTGCCGCGCCTTCAGCAGCGCGGGCGACGGCGCGCCCGCCACCGTCACCGTCGACGTGCTCGGTACGCGCTGTGCGTCTGCGTGTCTGTGTGTCTGTGTCACCGCTCCGGCACCAACTAACCACACGTCGTTGTTGCAGCGCCGCCCAGCTTCAAGTACGCCATGAACCACTACAGCGGCGCTCTCTACAAGTCGCAGGTGACGCACCCTCATCATCTCTATCCGACATAGTATGCATTTCTCATAACCCAGGCTTAATGTGTGGTCGCAACGAGTATGGTTAACATCGAAAGGAGTGTTTCACAAAACTACACAATAACTGGCACCGAGCTAACTACCGTGTTTGTTGAAAGTACACCTTACAGATACTAATTTAGTTGGAACCAATTCTCACCGTATGGTTTAGTATTGTTTGAGTGAAATGTTCGGGACGCGTGTGTTGCAGAACATCTCCCTGTCGTGCACGGTGGAGTGCGCGCCGCTGTGCAGCGTGCAGTGGCTGAAGGACGGCCAGGTGATCGCGCCGGACGACGCGCGCTACTACGTGCGGGAGAGACACATCGAGCCGCAGGGGAACCGCAACGACTTCGAGGCCACCGAGTCCACGCTGGTACGTATCGTGTGGACCCCCCCCCCCCCCCCCCCCCCCCGCCCGCGTCCCTGCATGTCGCTCCGGCTCACGTCTGGCTCCCGCAGCACTGGAACATGTCGGCGTGGCCCGGCGGCGTGCTGGACCGCGCGGCCGACTCCGCCGCCTACACGTGCCGCTCCTCGCGCAACCTCGCCGGCCCGCCCGTCAACAGCACCACCAAGTTCGCCGTCGAGTGTGAGTACCGCCCGCTCGCTCTTCCACCGTTGTCTCGTCGCGACTCAATCTATTCACTCACATTGCAGACGAGCCGGAGGACATCAAGGTGACGCCAGAGGTTGTGTCCGTGGTGGAGAACGAGATTCCTGCCAAAGTGGTGTGCTCGGCCAGGTGAGTGTGCGCGCGTGCGTGCGTGCGTGCGTGTCGGTGTGTGTGCGTGTTACTGTACGCGCGCGTGTGTGCAGGGGGTTCCCGATGCCGTCGTACTCGTGGCGGCGCGCGCCGGCCAGCAAGTCCCGCGCCAAGGCCGCGGGCTCGGCGCTGTCGTCGTCGGGCGCGCTGCTGCTGCCGGCCGCGTCGCGCGCGCACGCCGGCCTCTACCTGTGCGAGGCGTACAACCGCCACGGCGCCGCCAACACCACCGTGCGCCTCGACGTCAAGTGTACGTGTCGCCGCCCCGCGCGCCGCCACCCGCCCCGCTCCCGGGCAAACTAAACGTGTATTAACGCGAGTTGCCATTTGCAGACGCGCCTGAGTGCGGCATCAAGCAGACTGAGATCAACGGCTACCAAGTGCTGGTGTGCACCGCGCACGCCAACCCAGCGCAGGTAGGCCGCAGTACACCCGGGGCTGGCGGAGTGCAGGCGGCACAGCGGCTCACTGCGTGTGTGTGTGTGCAGGTGTCGTTCACGTGGAAACTGAAGAACGACAACGACTCGCTGACGGACGAGGTGATCCGGCAGGAAGGCGCGCAGAGCTTCCTGCAGCTGAGCTCCACCGTGGACGCGCACCGCACCTACCTGTGCTTCGCCAACAACTCCGTGGGCATGTCGCGCGCCTGCGAACGAGACGTCGTCGGTCAGTACCACCAGTCCCACCAGTACCACAGTACCACAGTACCACAGCCCCGCGAGCCGAGCGCTCACAGCCATACACGTACCTCGGGCTTAACAATAACACTGGTCAACAAAAAAATTTTTTTTTTTTTGCGCATAGGTTTTACTTAATATATTCTGATTATATAGCCACATATATTTAAAAAAATGTGATTACAAATGAAAAAGCAGTGATGGTCTCGAGGTTTAGGCGCGCGGTCGAGAATTTCGGCGGTCGCAGGTTCAAACCCCAGGCACACACCTCTGACTTTTCAAAGTTATGTGTGTATTCACAATGAATTATCACTTGCTTTAACGGTGAAGGAAAACATCGTGATAAAACCTGCACACCTAAAAGTTCTTAGGAATTTCTTAGGTGTGTAGTCCGCCAATCCGCACTAGGCCAGCGTGGTGGACTAAGGCCTAAACCCTCTCAGCTGTAGAGGAGGCCCGTGCCCAGCAGTGGGACGTATTTGGGCTGATCATGATTACAAATCGAAAATATTTGTTTTTTAAGAACTTGGAGCGATTTGACCATTTTTGTCTTCCGCGAGCAATGAATGTCGGTCTTTGTGCGCTATCGGTGTAGAAACAGAGGTAAGATGGCGTGTAGTTGTGTTTCTTGTGTCGCTCGTTGTGTACGACTGTATGTGTTTGAATATTACAGAGAAAAATTGTGTTTCATATATTTTTTTCGCTGTATCGACCTGTACAAAATGGCTACGAGAAGTTGCAAACGAGGCGCTGACTCTTTCTGCTATACTTGCGGCGAATTTATTAAAGTGAGAGAAAAAAAGTATGATTTGAGTACAAATTGAAAGATTTGCGAGGTATATCAATCATACTTTAATCTACCTGTTAAAAATCAAGACAAAAAATGGGCTCTACATGTGTCATATAACTGGGAAAATACAATATTAAATGAGAAGCAATTGTCGATCCTAAAACTATATTAATGCCACGATTGCATATTAAATTAGGTCTAATAAGACCCAATTTAATATGCAATTGTCTAATAAGACCCAATTTGTAAAGGCTCCTAATCATAAGTCTGAAGGTTTCAAACATTTGAAGAGTTTTCTTCCAAAGCTCTCAGAGGCGGTAATTAAAGCTGGAATATTTGTAGGCCCTCAAATAAAAAATATATGAACAATGATATTTTACCGGAGCACTTAGCAATGAAGAGAAAAAAGCCTGGAACAGTTTTAAGGCAGTAGTCCATGGTTTTCTTGGAAACCGTAGAGCTGCAAAATTATGACGAGCTGATCACTGACATGTCAGTCGTAATCATGATTACGAATTTTTCTATCATCGGATGTAAAATGTCTCTAAAGATGCATAATATGTTACATTCTCATTGGGATAATTTTAAAGGTAATTTAGGAGCTTGTACGGAAGATCACGAATCACGATCACTAAGAACGCTTCCATCAAGATATTATAGAATTCGAGAGACATTACCAAAGCCAGTATACTGAAAGCAAGATGGGAGACTATAATTGGGGTTAATAAGAGAAACTTCTACTGAACATGATAGGAAAAGTAAAACTGTTTATTTTTAAACATCTTAACTCTATGTTAAAACGTTCATTGTAAGAATAAATCATAAATGGATGTTCGGTATTTCTAAATAAATCGTCTCTATGCCATTTTTTTGAGTATTTTCATAGATTTTGATTTTCCCATTTTTTACTCATAAAAACCAAATTCAGAACAATTTTTTGTTCTTATTCTTATTTCTAGGTATAAAAGCAATAAAATAAATTATGTATAACCCGTGCGCAAAAATGCTGTTGACCGGTGTAACATACTCGCTCCACTGACTAATTATTATTAAAGTTTGTGAACTCGTGAACCGTTCGCCCTCAATACATGTGTTGTGTCACAAATATCTATATGTGCTGTTTGGTTTGCAGCCAACCTGGAAACCCTCAGTGAGTACTTCTCGAATTGATTACAGTATTATGTGTGTAGCACACAGTTACCGATAGACTTTAGACTAGCTCACCGCATGACGGACAGTGGCGGGTGATTCACGTGAGATGCGTGGCGTTGCGTTGCAGGCACGAAGGTCTGGTGGCGCGACCCGCAGAAGCTGATCCTGATCGGGTGCGCGGCGCTGGCCGTGCTGCTGGTTGCCGTGGTGCTGTGCATCATCATCATCTGCATCTGTCGGCGCATGCGCGCCAAGTCCAAGTGTGAGTACTGCGCCGCCGCGTCACCGCACGTCGTGTTGTATTATATATTAACTGCGCGAGCAGCTAACTAACCGAGTGTTTCTGTTCCCGGCCGCCGCCCATCCCGCACTAACGCTCGCCGACTAACCACGCCGTGTGTAGACAATAACCCCGTCGAGCTAGAGGAGCGAGAGAAGTAAGTGTCCATCACTCCTCACCTTACATTATTACCGTAGCGTAGCGCGACTAGTGTCCAGTGAGTCTGACCCCGACCCCGCTAGTCACTCGTGCAGTTGCCACTAGAGCCCCGCCCCACTCTCGGGAGCCACTACTGCCGACCGCTCCGGCGCTCCCGTCCCTGTAAACGTGTAGAGATTCTGTATGTGCGATGACCGCGCGCTTTCCCTCGCCCCTCCCCTCCAGCAGCAGCACCCCTCGCCCCGACACCCCCCCCCCCCATTCCGTGCCGCTGAGGTGCCGTGCGACCGCGCGCCCCTCGTCCCGTCCCTCCCACGCCGCGCGTGATTGTGTGCGTGCGTGTGTTTATATTATCTATGTATGTATGTAATTATGTATAATGTGTATCGATATTAACATTTCGATAAATTATATTGTATAATACGATATTACGATTTTACACCATGTATGTTTCTGCGAGCTCCGACGTTGACTCTAGATGTTATAAAATTTCAGCGTCGCCATTGGTCCGAGCAGACTCGTGGCACACGTTGTCAATGCCACCGTCAAGGTCGCCCCTAATAGTGCCAATGCCGAGGTCCTGACCTTTCCGAAGGTCAAGGACGTGTCCCGAGGTGACACAGTTTGCGATGAGTTTGAGCGCCTGAAACTAAATGCTTGGACCAACGGCTGATCTTGAGAGGGTTCTTACTAATAGCGTCGCGGACGCGCTCTCCGCCCCGTCCCGCCCCGCAACTCTGCACCCCCACCTCCCCCCCGCCCCGCCGCCCCGCCGCTCCGCCCGCAGTGCGCGGCGCGGGCGCGGGCCCAGTGTGTGCGGGGTGTGGGGCGCGGGGCGCGGGGCGGGGTTGTCTCGGCGCGCACTAACAGTTTGGTTGTTGCGTAGGTTCCTAACCGCACTAACCCCCGACGTACTCAGACTGACCACCATCAACGCGGCAGGTACACACGAGTTCACCATCACTAGCTCCGCACCGAGCGGAGAATGCTTTCTTCTTTTTGTTCGCTGTATTTTGGCTCGTTTTCGTTTTCGACACACTTTGGTAGTTCGTGCTCATTAGTATTTTGTTCAAAGTGGACGGCGACGCACCCAGCTCTGCATGACGCCGCCATGCGTTCAGCCGTTCGTGCCGTGCATTCTTCTCGTACTCGACTCCACTCGCACCAAACACATACGAGTACCTACACGTACCTACACATCCTTGTATAGCTAGTCTTTATATGTTATGTATGTAACAATTATTATCATCCGAGCACACACCCGGCGTCGCGTCCCGTCCCCCTCCCCCCGCGCGCCGCTCACCGCCCGCGCCCCTCGCGCCCCCTCCGTAACGCGTGCTCTATCCCGCGCAGTCCGGACGGCAGCTGCGTCAGCGAGGTGTCCATCGCGCACTCCATCATAGCGCAAGCCCTGCCGGCGCTCTCCTCGCGCCTCCCCGCCGACCGCGCGCGCCTCGTGCCGCGCCCCGCGCCGCGCCGCGACCCCGCGCCGCCCGCCGCCCCCGCGCCCGCCGCACACCCCGCCACACCCGCCACACCCGCCACACCCGCCGCGCACGCCGCGCACGCCGCGCCGGCGCCGCCCAAAGCACAGGCCGTGGTGTCGCCCAACAAGTGGCCGGTAAAGCCGGGCGTGCTGGTGCACGTCAACTCGAGCCACTCGCTCAGTCCCAAGAACCAAGCGCGTCTAGTCGCGGATGCTCAGAAAACTGACGCTGAAGCGAATTTGGGCCTGCTCGAGAGACATGCGGCTGACGATGAGGACAAGCGCAGTCCGCGGGAGCCGCGCGCGCGAGCCGTAGTGTCGGGGCTGCTGGGCACGCTGCGCGCGCGCACCTCTCGCGACTACAAGAAGATGAGCAAGCGCGGCGGCGGCGTGCGCCTGCGCTCGCTGTTCCGCAGCTCAGCGCCCGCCGTGCGCGCCACCCGTGGAGGTACTCGCACTCTTGTACCGGACCAAACGACCAACCTCCCCCCCTCCCCCTCGCCGCCGCCCCACATCCGCGTTGCCACTGAGCACCAGATTCGTTGCCCGCGGATGCGCGGATGTGTCACAGCGCCGCGAACTCCCCGACGTGGAACCCGCGCCCCTCGCCCCGCACCCCTCAACCCCTCGCCCCTCACCACGCACACACCCATCGCTCCGATTCATTTTGCACGCTCGCTTGTTAACGTTGCTTGTTGCATGTGTTTTGTTGCGGCTAGTGTTACGTGTGGCATGTTTCTAGTGGTATCGTTCAAAAGGCCAGAGCGCGTGTCCCGGGACGCGCCCACCCCTCCCCGCGCACCCCCGCCCGCCACTGACGCTCCCCGCGCGCACCGCAAGAGGAAGAAGCCTGGCGACAGTGAGTACTCGCGCCACACTCGCCAACCCGCACAGTTGCAGTTTGCGCTGCCATTCTATTGAACACTCTCGAGTGTGGCGAAATGAACATCATTTTCCAAATTGTATTCCTTAAATATTACTTATGTTTGAAATGTGCGTCTGTCGTCGAGTTTGGAGTGCTGAGTGTGTGGTGTGTCTGCAGGTCCGCCCGCCAACGGCATAGATAACGCGGCCAACGGAGCGCTGGGCGCGGACGGGCCCGGGCTCTACGAGAACCTGCCCTTCCACGGCCTGCAGCAGCCGCCCAACAAGGTGAGTCACGCCGCGTGCCCGTAGCCGACACGTTTCACGTGCCCCTCATGTTTTCGCAATTGTCAGTTTTTTTTTTTGTTGTCATTAACTAGTTGTTTTGCTTTTTATGTTTGCGCTCACATCCGTGTCCCCGCGTCCCCGAGCGCGAGCCGTAGGGGGCGCGCTGTCCGCTTTATGTGTTGCATGTAACGTTTTGTTTTGGTTTATTCCATGTTCGGTTGTCGCTTGCATGCCCAGCCCGTGCAGGCCATTCAGCCGCGCGTCGTGCCTAGCGCGCTAGCCGCCGCGCGCCGCGACCGCGGGGACACGCCGCGCCACGCGTGCGCGCCCTACGTGCACCACGCCCCCTCCCCCGCCGCCCCCGCCACACCCGCCACACCCGCACCCGCCTCCGCGCGCCCCCCCGCGTACTCGGTACCTATAGCGCCGCTGCAGCGCGTGCGACCCGCGCACCGCATATTACTAAACCCGCACTTGCCACCGATGCACCCGACCTATCTCTCAGTGCACAAGAGTCCGGTCGCGGACGCCGACGCCGCCCGCCGCTTCTCCTCACTGAACACGCGGCCGCAGCGCCGCCCGCTGCTGTTCCACTCAATGAGAGCGCTCAGGAGACGCAACATGGAGCGGTTCTACCCTAACACCGAGTACGGCGAGGACTTCGACGAAATCAATAACAACAAATGCCTAGAGACGGATGACAAAGAGACGTTGGACGACTCGCTGTACGCGAACTGCGGCCCGCTGCCGCTCCACTTCGAGAACCTCACCGACTCCATACAGATGTGCGAGGAGAGCTGCGAGGAGCCGGCGCCGCGCCCCGTGCCGGCGCCGCGCGCGCGCACCGGGGCCGCGCCGCCCGCACGGGACCACGTCTACATCAACCTGTCCATGCCGCTCATCAACACGCGCCTCGCTAAGTACGTGGACACGGTGGACGCGCCGCTCCGCGCCACCAGCTCTGCCGCAGACCTGCGCACGCCGCGCCACGAAGAAGACGCCGGTGGCGAGATAGATTTTAATAAACCGAACATAGTGGCCGCTACGCCCAAGAGAAGCGTCGCGATGACGTTGCCCTCCACGTCTCTCGTCAAGTCGGTGCTGGAGCAGCTGGGCGGCTTGGGCGGCGTGGGGGGTGAGGGGGGTGAGGGCGGCGCGTGGGGGGCGGGGGTGGGGGCGCGCGAGCGGCCCATCGCCCGGGAGGGCACGCTGCACATCCCGCCGCTGAGCGAGAAGCCGGTGCGGCGCAGCAACTCGGCGCTCGCCGGCGACGGTCAGGTACAGGGCCGCCCCGCATCTCACTCGTTCGCGTCGCGTCTCTGCCGCCGGGCCGCTTCACTAACGCACTAATCCGCTAATGTTTCGTTGTTCGCAGAATACTAACATCCAGCAACAGTACATGCAGAAACGTAACCATTTCACTAACCTCAGCTCCAAAGGAAAAAACAAGAAGAACTTCCAAATCCCGCTCCAGAAGCACCACAGCTTCTGCTACTTTCAACCGATCCGCGTGGACAAGCGCGGCGCGGCGCGGGACTCGTACGACGCCGCCACCGCGCCGCCGCTGTACCGAGTCAGCGAGTCGCACCAGCAACATCAGCAGCACCCGCCCCATCGGTACACCAAGACGCTCAACCGCACGCGGGACAAGGGCGGCAAGGGCGCGCACAAGCTCAACGCACTCAAGAAGTCGGAGAGTCTGCGCGAGAAGTTGTCTTGCGTGGGCGTGGGCTGCGAGTACGAGCGCCCCGACTACCCGGAGCCGCGCGACGAGCACAAGTCGTACCTGCACATACTGCACGCCCACTACGGCACCAACGCGCCGCCACACGCGCCCCACGAGCGCGCCGACCACAACGCGTCCGGGCCCAAGGAGGAGCGGCCGCGACACAAGAAGCTCGTGTACGCCGACCTCGCGCTCGGCAACCACAACCTCAAGTTCAAGAACACCGTCAACTCCAACCGACACCTCTACGACACGTACAGCGCGGCGGGCGCCAGCGGCTCCTCCGCCCCCGCACCGCCCCCCGCGCCCCCCGCGCCCCCCGCGCACCTCGCGCCCGCGGACGTGGCGCACCTCCGCGCGGACTACGCCACGCTCAGGTTCAACGAGATCGACGTGTGAGGTGAGTGGCGCGCCCACACGCCGCCGCACGCGGGCGCAGGCGACCACCGGCCGCTGCAACCACTAACTGTGTCCGTCCGCCGTGTGTGTGCGTGTGCGAGTGTGTGAGTGTGAGTGTGGCCCCGCCCACCGCTCGACTCCACACGCGGCCGGCGCACACGCACACACACACACGCACATGCACACACACGTGTACAGCTGTGTGAGAGCATGTTACCGCTACCGTGTTGTGACCTTTGTATTTCTCTTTCTAGGAGCGCTTTGCCAAGAGCGACACGTACATATATTAGAACAAGGTAATCCCCTCAACCTACATTCGTAAATGCGGTCTGGATGCAGAAGAACGCCTGCGAAAATTATATTTGTATTGTTATACGAGTACATACATTACCAAAAATTAAGTTTCAATATTTTTTCGGCAGTGTTTTTCTTTCTCCACACTGTATTAAAAGACAGACAAACGTGTAACTATTCATAAAAAAAATTGTATTCATAGACTTTAATCTATTATCGAAGTTTGGCGATTATAATGGATCAAGAGATCTCTTGAAATATTCTTCACTTCAAGTTAAAATTTAAACTTACTAAAGTAATGTTTGTACATCTGCGCCTTCTACCCCCGCAGCCGTTCCGCCCTGAAGACCAGTTCATATACGCTGACGCCGAGATGAAGGACTACGGGCCCATCGACTACAAGGGCGCGTCCATCTACGCGCAGATGAAAAAGATCAAGGGCCAGCAGCGCCTGCAGCAGCTGCGCGACGAGCGGGACAGCCCCGACATGCTGTGACGCGCCCCCGCCCCCCCGAATCCGCCTCCCGCGTCATCGCACCTCGGCGGTGACGTTCTTCAGAGCGTGTGCGTGTGCGTGTGCGCGCAAGTGTGTACATACATATGTAAATATGTATATATGTGTTGTGGAACGTGCGCGGTGAACTTGTGACCGCGTGACATGCGCGCCACGCGTGTACTTGTGTGTTGTCGAGCCAGAGGTCCATGTGCCCGATGCCTACCGCCACCGTCACTCCCCCGCCCCCCCCCCCCCCCCCCCCGCCCCGCATCGTGCCCCAACCCCGCACTGCATTAACACGTTGATATCCGTCCAGGCGGTGACGCCTTACCGCGACACACTGTGACGTCACCGGCGCCGCAAACTCAAACCTCTTACAATGACACGATCATGGCAATGTTCAACATGAATACCGTCTTGGGTACTTGGGGTGTCGGCGGCGAAGGGCGAGGGGCGTGGGACGAGGGGCGAGGGGGCGTTCAGAAGCGCACGAGTACAGCGGGGTGCCCTCACTAGCAACAAATTAATATTATACATAGTGATGTTTTGTACATACAAACAACTTGTTATTGTCAAATAGTGTTAATAAATTAATTTATGGATTTTTATACATGAGCGTTTTTATTTATATCTAACAATGGATGCCTTCAACACACATCTGTCATTCGCACTGCAATAAAATTGAATTATGGCGCGTTATTACATCAGTTCCACTAATGGCATATAGATTCCACTACTGGAATCTGATGTAACTTCATTTGCTAATGGTACCTGACGTCAATCACCGTCCACTGATCGCATTTAACATACACTAAAACACCTCTCATCACCTAATGGTATTTAACCGCACTTAATGGCGGGTAGTCGCGCCGTCGTTGAAGTAATATCGCTCCGCACGTATTTAAGCTTTAAAAATAGTTTATCCTTAAAGTTTTAAATAGTTCTAGTCGTGAGTGATTGAACATAGTGCAATAAGTGCGAGGTATCGTTATCTTATAAATCTATCAACAATCTTCGATAAAAAACTGCTAATAGTAGATCAGTGACTGTGTGACTCTTTAAACTTGTGTAAACTGTGCATAAAAGTGATGTGAACAAAAAACAATGACAATTAACATTGAGACAATACAAAATTAGATTACGTACAGTAATAAAAGTGCAAGTATTAACAAATTGCCTTATAAACTATAGCTTTTGCCCGCGACTCCGTCCGCGTAGACTACAGGGTTGGGTTCAGAATGAAAATAAGTTGTAGTCTATTTTACTCCACAGAGTCCCATTTATGTCCATATCAAAAATCGTTTACATCGATCAAATGATTTAATCGTGAAAGCGTAACAGAAATACTCGTATAGTTACAGTCGTCTACACGTCGTTTCATCATTCTAGCTTCAAAAATGACGAATTTCCATACAAACTTTCAACCCTATTTTTATTTTACCCCCTTAAAGGTACATTTTTTTTACAAACTTTGAATGTCATATTTATTTATATCTAATCAACAAAAATATGTTTCAAGCTTCTAGCTTTAAAAATGACAATACTTCCATACAACTTTTCATCCCCCCTTAAAACCCCTTTTCCTTGATAAAAAATAAGCCTATGTCCTTTCTCAGAGTCTAAACTATCTGTGTACCAAATTTCATTTAAATCGGTTCAGAAATTTTTGCAGGAAAGCGAGACAGACAGACAGAGTTACTTTCGCATTTATAATATTAGTAAGGATAAGGATTTAAAAAAATTACCTATGTCCCTTTTTAAGGTCTTGTAGCGGGTGTCGTGGTAGATAATAATATCGTGTGTCCGAGGTGGATAGCCGGGTCGTTAAAAGAATAAGTCCAAGATCACGAAACAGTTTATTGACACCACACAAGAAAGTACAGAAGGATGATGAGCGATAGATGAAGAGTATAGAAGAACACAGAAACTAATAATGAAAAGCGAGCGTAATACATAAAGCGTGGCACAGTAAATAGCGAGCGTCTGGCGTCTCAAGCGAGTTGGAGCTGACTGGCGATCGCGTCGACCGCACTGCTCGTCGCTGCGGCCCGGAACCGGTTTGACCGCTTGTGCCGGGGCTCGCTACGTATATACAAAATATTAATTACGATCAGCCGGTCCATCTGTATGTGTAATTAATATTTATTTATTTTATTTAATTTAATTTTATTATATTTGTATGTGAATGTGTATATGTGTGTGTTCTATGTGTGTGTGTATGTATGTTTGTTTATATGTGTGTTATAAGTGGAGGAATCTCCACATCATTCCCCCCCAGAGACCTGGTTAGGGGCGATAAAAATCTGGGAAACGTACTCGTCTTCCCGAGCGCGTCCGCAAAGGTAAATTGTGAACGGGTGATAAGTCTTCATCGACTTTGGGATCCGTGGTATGTGGAACGTTAAGATCCTGGTATGAAGTGACGGGAGTATTTGGCTGAGACCTTTTGGCCAATAACTCCTCCTCGTCATTCATCACATAGGCGGGTTTCAGTCGGTCTACTGAGACGGTGATTGGCTTCCCATTTACCAGGAGTTTGTACACTTTGTCGGTACGTTCCAGAACTTTGTATGGTCCAGTATAGGCTGGTTGCAAGGGTGGCCGCGAAGCGTCTTCACGCAAGAAAACGTGTTTCGTGGTCACCAGGTCTTTATAAACAAACACTTTAGGTTTGCGATGATGTGAAGCAGGTACCGGCTTGAGGCTTTTGGTAAATGAGTGTAAACGCGCTGTAAAATCCGATATGTCGGAGGTACAGGGCGTACTCGGGCCAAAAAATTCGCCGGGTAGCCTAAGTGGCTCCCCATATACCAGCTCTGCTGAGGACGTCTGCAATTCTTCCTTGAAGGCACTGCGAATGCCCAGTAGAACGAAAGGCAGAATTTCCGTCCACTGTTTGTCGGCATGTGCCGTGATTGATGCCTTGAGCTGTCTGTGAAAGCGCTCAATCATGCCGTTGCACGCCGGGTGGTAAGCCGTCGTGCGCCTGTGTTGAAACCCAGTTATTTTAGAGAGATATTGAAACAGTGAAGACTCAAACTGTCGTCCTCTGTCTGTTACAATATATTCTGGACACCCAAATCTGGAGATCCAGGAAGACAATAGGGCCTTGGCTACTGTCTCCGCCGTGATGTCCGGTATTGGCGTTACTTCCGGCCAACGAGTAAACCGGTCTATTGCTGTGAGACAGTAGCGATTTCCCTGCGATACGGGTAAGGGTCCTATTAAGTCGATATGGATGTACCTAAAACGGGCACGGGGCAAATCGAAGTGGTCAAATGGTGCGGTCACGTGCTTTGTGACCTTGGCACGTTGACACGCCAAGCAAGTCCGCGTCCACTCCCGGCAGTCCTTCCGCACGCCTGGCCAAACGAATCGGTCTGCGACCAACTTCGCTGTAGCCGAGGCACCAGGGTGACTAAGTGCGTGGAGGCTATGGAACACCTGTTTGCGATGTGATTTTGGGATGAATGGCCTGGGCGTCGGTGTACTGACATCGCAGTACAAGGGTAACCGACTCCCAGGTAGTTCGACTTTGGAAAGTCGGAGGGATGAATATCCGTCTAAATACTGGGACAATTCAGGATCCGTCTCCTGGGATTTGGCAATATCCGTGAGGTCGATTGGAGTACCCAGCTCTTCAACACGAGACAAGGCATCAGCGACAACGTTATTTTTGCCGGAGATGTGCCTGATGTCTGTCGTGAATTGGGATATGTAGTCCAATTGACGGAATTGCCTAGGAGAACAGTTGTGCTTCCTCTCCGTAAATGCGAAGCTGAGTGGTTTGTGATCAGTGAAGATCGTGAAGTCCCTTGCCTCTAGCATGAATTTAAAATATTTGATACCCTCGTAGATGGCGAGAAGCTCACGATCGTACGGGGAATATCTCTGCTGGGAGGGACTCAGCTTCCGGGAGAAAAATGCCAGCGGACACCATGCACTATTCTGTAGCTGCTGCAAAACAGCTCCAATGGCCACGTCTGATGCGTCTGTAACAAGAGCTAATTTAGTATGGCAGTCAGGGTGAGCCAACATGGCTGCGTCAGACAGGCTCTTTTTGGTCTGTTCGAAAGACGCTAGAGCTGCCTCATTGAGGGTGATTGCTGAAGAGCCCTTGAGTGCACCCATGAGAAGTGCGTTCAGTGGAGCTTGCATTTCTGCGGCATGTGGCAAAAATCGTCGGTAGAAATTTACCATGCCGAGAAATCTCCTTAGAGCTCTAACATTTTTTGGGACAGGGAAATCGCGTATGGCCTGTATTTTCTCGTCCAAAGGTTTTGTTCCTTGGGCGGATATACAGTATCCCAGGAACTTTACCTCAGGGGCACCAAAAACACATTTGGACGGGTTTACCACCATGCCGTATTTTCTCAGCCTTGTGAACACTTGCCGCAGGTGGTTTTCGTGTTCGACTTCGTCTCTGCTGAAGATGAGAAAATCATCCACGTAGCAGTAGACGAAGTCCAATCCCCGCATCATTTCGTCCACAAAGCGTTGAAATGTCTGGGCTGCATTCCGGAGGCCGAACGTCATGTACGGGAATTCGTACATACCGAAGGGTGTGGTGATCGCCGTCTTCGGTATATCCTCCTCGCACACGGGTATCTGGTTGTAAGCTTTTACAAGGTCGATTGTACTAAAAATCTTACACCCAGTGATATTATGTGCGAAATCATGGATATGACGAACGGGGTACTTGTCCGGGATGGTGCGGGCGTTTAGTTGGCGGTAGTCTCCGCAGGGACGCCAACCATTATCCTTTTTTGGGACTAAATGCAAAGGCGATGACCATGGGCCTTCAGAAGGCCTTGCGGTACCGTTGCTCAACATGGCCTGGAACTCCTCCTTAGCTACCTTGAGTTTGTCCGGGGCCAATCGCCTGGGAGGGGATGAAATCGGAGGACCTGGTGTGGTGCGGATGTGGTGTAGTGTATTGTGAGGTGTGAAGCGATGGGTACCGGCTGGTCGCGTGACCTCAGGAAACTCCTGCAACAGCAATTTATGATAGCGTGAATCACCAGTCAGTACCTTTACAGAATGCACATTACAAAAATTGGCAGACAAAGCCGCGGCACATAGCGTAGTTGTGTTATCTATTAGTTTTTTATTTTTACAATCTACTATAATGCTATAATGACACAAAAAATCTACGCCTATAATCGGCTTTGTTACGTCCGCAACTACAAATCGCCATGGGTAGACGCGACGAAGTCCTAGGTCCAGGTTGAGGTTCGCGTAGCCGTATGTTTTTATTGTTGTGCCATTGGCTGCAACAAGCTCGTAGGCCGTCGGCGCTCGACGTTCGTGCAGGTGAGACCGGGGAAAAACACACAGGTCGCTACCTGTGTCGACCAAAAATTGTATTTTTCTGCTACGGTCGGTAACAAAGAGGCGACCTGTTGTAGTGGGGCAATCGTCGGTCGCCATTATTATTCCCGACGCCTTGTATGCGCATGGTTGAACACACTTACGCGCTGCAGAACCGTAGTTGGCGTGGTACCAACAGATGGCATGACGGCGACGTGATGACGATCCGTTTCTGCCTCTTGATGTTGACCGTCGTGTCGTCGGTCTTGAGCGGCTATGAGACGGTGGTGTGCGTGACCTCTCCTGCAGCTTCGTCTCGAGTCTTGCGACCATTTGCTTGAGTTCCGCAATTTCGCTGTCGGCGTTCTTGTTGCACGAACAACAACTGGCAGAAGTTGTTGCGACATTGGACGTCGTCGTGGTTAATTCTTGGATGCGGTCGGCTAAGTCCGCCAGTTGCTCCAATGCTTGATTTTGTTGCGCCGCTAATACCGTCTGGATACCACGTGGCAACCGGTCGCTCCAGATCGTTCGCAGAAAATCTTCTGGAAAATTTGGGCCAGCTAAATCTTGGAGATGCCGCAGGAACTGGGATGGCTTCCTGTCTCCAAGTTGCTCGTGTATTAGAACTTGCCTAATTTTTTTTTCGTTTGATGCCGTGAGCCGCCTTATAAGTTCGTTCTTTAATTTATCGTATTTGTTTCTATGCGGCGGATTAATGATCAAGTCCTTCACCGCCTTGGCCTGATCCATTCCAAGGTTGCTCAGCACGCTGTTAAATTTGGCATGGTCATCTGTGACTCGGCAGATGTCGAATTGGCCCTCTATCAAGGCAAACCAAATTTCGGGCTCATCGGGGCAAAATGTCGGTACCTTTAGTTTGAAGTGGAGGTCGCTTGAAGGTCGGCCGGGTGACTCTCGAACCTTCCTTGCGCGGCGGGTGACGTTGCCGCCACGTGATTCGACCGTTTTATTCGAGTCGCTGCTGTCGCTCATGTTGCGTCTTCTACGGGGTCACCAATGTAGTGGGTGTCGTGGTAGATAATAATATCGTGTGTCCGAGGTGGATAGCCGGGTCGTTAAAAGAATAAGTCCAAGATCACGAAACAGTTTATTGACACCACACAAGAAAGTACAGAAGGATGATGAGCGATAGATGAAGAGTATAGAAGAACACAGAAACTAATAATGAAAAGCGAGCGTAATACATAAAGCGTGGCACAGTAAATAGCGAGCGTCTGGCGTCTCAAGCGAGTTGGAGCTGACTGGCGATCGCGTCGACCGCACTGCTCGTCGCTGCGGCCCGGAACCGGTTTGACCGCTTGTGCCGGGGCTCGCTACGTATATACAAAATATTAATTACGATCAGCCGGTCCATCTGTATGTGTAATTAATATTTATTTATTTTATTTAATTTAATTTTATTATATTTGTATGTGAATGTGTATATGTGTGTGTTCTATGTGTGTGTGTATGTATGTTTGTTTATATGTGTGTTATAAGTGGAGGAATCTCCACAGTCTCATTTTTGTCCATACCAAAAATCATCCAAATCAGTCAAAATGGTTTAGATGTGAAAGCATAACACAGGCAGTGTTACTTTCGTATTACAATATATGCTCATCCCACGGGAACCCTTCATATTCCCGGGATAAAACGTAGGCTATGTTACTTCATAGTGTCCCATTTATATTCATACCAAAAATCATATAAATCGGGCGAATAGTATCGTATAGACGTGAAAGCCCATTCCCACGGGAATACTACATTTTCCGGGATAAAAAGTATCCTATGTTCGTTCCCAGGCTCCAACCTATCTGTGTACCAAATTTCATTTAAATCGGTTCAGTAGTTTTAGCAGGAAAGCGAGACAGACAGACAGACAGACAGAGTTACAATCGCATTTATAATATTAGTAAGGATTAAAAATAAAACGGTTACAAATTTGAATTCATCCAAACAATAGTAAAGTCAAAGTCTTCAACGGCAAAAACGATATTGGTTCATTATTTCGATACACTTACAAAATAAAAATTGGTCTATTGGCAAAAATAAATTTTGAATCTGAGTAATGTCCGGCGGTTCGAACCCAAGTGCAACAAGACTTTTTGTATTTAAATAAAATATACCAATTTATTAAATGACATTGCAAAAAAAAGAAACTAGTATTTGAAGATAATACGTCATCCGTTAAAAAATACCGACTCGATCGAGCGATCTTCAGCTTGGAAGGAACTACAGAGGGCTGCTAAGAGAGGGCGTTACTAGTAACACAATAAACAAATCTGTGTAAATCTAATATTTACAAACGGCTACTTGCCGCGAGATGGCATGATAATCTATACTATTATTATAAAGAGGAAAGGTTTGTATATTTGGATTTTTGGATTTTTGTATGTTTGTTACGAATAAACTCAAAAACTACTGAACCGATTTCGATGATTTTTGGTATGGAGTTAGATGTAACCCACCGAAGTAACATGGGGTACTTTTTATCCCGGAAAATGTAGTATTCCCGTGGGAATGGGTATAAGTAGCTCTGTCAATATTCTGCTTTTACGCCTAAACCATTTGACCGATATGAATGAATTCTTTTACAGGCATAAATGTGATCCTATAAAGTAACATAAACTACATTTTATCCTGGGAATATGTAGAGTTCCCGAGGGATGAGCATATAATGTAATGCGAAAGTAACACTGCCTGTGTTATGCTTTTTCGCCTAAACCATTTGACGATTTAGATGAGTTTTAGTATGGGGGTAGATAGGACCCACTGAAGCAACATAGGATACTTTTTTATCCCGGAAAATGTAGTATTCACGTGGGAATGGGCTTTCACGTCTATACTATTCGCCCGATTTATATGATTTTTGGTATGAATATAAATGGGACACTATGAAGTAACATAACTTACGTTTTATCCCGGGAATATGTAGGGTTCCCGTGGGATGAGCATATATTGTAATACAAAAGTAACACTGCCTGTGTTATGCTTTCACACTTAAACCATTTGACTGATTTGGATGATTTTTGGTATGGACAAAAATGAGACCTTAAAAAAGGACATAGGCTATTTTTTTTATCCTTACTAATATTATAAATGCGAAAGTATACTTAAGTAAGTTATACTTCTTTTGGCGCGTTAGGGAAAAATGATGAGAGTGAATTTTTTACGATGCGCGCGCACACCGACACCAAAAAGTTATTCAGAAAAAGTTTGTTTTAAATTTTAAGAATGTAGAATAGTGACAGTAATAAAAAGGGATTGACATATTTTTTTAATTTTAAGTAGTTTTGATTATTTTATTTATTTATTAGTATATCTATATTGTTAGAAACTAAAATTTAATTATTCAAATCTTTTAAAATGACTGTTATTTGACCTGATGCCGTAACTATAGTAACCAAATAATAAGACGCGTAAAAACATTCAGGCCGATCAAGAAAATATACGATCTGTGTCGTTTTCCCGCGCTTGCTCTATATTAGCCAATGCAGTGTTGCCACCCACACCAACTTATTTCTGACAATATATATATATATATATATGTCGCAATCGAGTAATCATTGGAACGCCAGCGCCATCTACTGTCGCAATCGAGTAATCGTTGGAACGCCAGCGCCATCTACCGGCGCTCGACGGAGTCAATGATTCACCGGCTGGGCGGTGCGCTCGACACTTCTCGGGCAGCAGCCGGCCTGTGCGGTCGAATATTGAAACTGTCGCGCGTTCCTAGCTATACTTAACTGTTTATTAATTGGAGAATATAATTGTGTTAAACTAGCTACTGTGTTTCATTGCTCCAACATCACCCATAGACGCCCGCAGCTTTGAATATAAGAAGTATGGACCCTACTGATGACGTTGAGGTCCCTCATCCTCCGTCATCAGAAGTGGGATCACTGTTGGTGCAAAATGAAGAAAGGAACGACGCGGATATTTGGCGTGCCATGTTCGAACAACAAAACCAGAACATGCGAGCACTGATCGAAACGATGCAAGTACCGAAACCAGTCTTCCGTGACAGTCTACCCACATTCGACCCTGACAAAGAAGATTCCGATGCGAGATCGTGGTGTGCTACAGCAAATTTGTGTTTTTCGGAAAATCCGCCATGTGGAAGCCAACTTATACTAGCCGTCAGCAAGGCGCTCAAAGGTGACATCGACGTGGCTGTCTCAAATAGCATACGAGGGAATCACATGGCATGAATTCAAGGTACTTTTTACCACAAGATTTATTTCGACGGAGACATTGGCGGGTACACTCATTAAATTAAATGACAAGAAACCGAGCGAGAAAGAATCGATACCTGCATATGCGAGTCGATTGCTTCTTTGACGAATCGTTGGAAGGATGTAAACAAAGAAGAGATCGCCGTAGCTACTGTGCTCGCTCACTTATCGCAGTTTGACCCGCGAATTCAACGTTTGGCGTTTACCGCGAACATCAATTCGCGAGAAAAACTACAACAAGAATTGAACGCATTCTCGCAATTGAAGCGCAAGATAAATACCACCGGAGAATCTTCGAATGCACCCGATTTCAAACATGCTAAGCTAACTACTATCAAGTGCTTTCACTGCGGGAAATCTGGTCATAAGCGAGAGGATTGTCGAAGCAAGGTGAACGACGTGAGAGGACGAGCTTCAATACCGAGCCCATGGACGCAGCAGCTAGCACCAAGGCCTTTGGTGTGCTACAAATGCGGGAAACCGGGCCACATTGCCACCCGGTGTACCGGTGGCGACGGCGGCGGCAGCAGCCAGCCGAGCGGCGGCGGCGGCGGCGCCGGCGCAGCGTGTGGCGAGCGTCGCGTTTATGCTGCGTCGTACAACCACCGACGGGCACATTAAGACATAAAGGTGAATTGTTTAGTTTTACTTACGATTCTGGCGCTGAATGCTCTTTAGTTAAAGAAAGTTTTGCAGCCAAGTTTAGTGGCAAGCGTTTTAATAATGTTGTTACTATGACGGGTATTGGTCAGACACGAGTATTCAGCACAGAACAGATTCTATCTAGTTTTGTGATTAACGATCACCATCTCGAAGTGTTAGATATCAATATTTCATTTACAAAGTCAACCGATACAAGTACTATACAAGTTCCATATTAATGTTTTTGTTAAACATTCCATGCAGCAAACGTAATCTATACTTGACATATTTTTTTGTAAATTGGACCTGACTTTTATACTTGAAGTGCCATTCTTAATTTATTAGCTTGAGGGCCTGAAGTGCTTACTTTTTGTCAATTGTTTTTGTCACAATCGACTCATTTTTAGTTTTGTATAAGAGTGGTAATTAGGAACTGATTTATGTTTCCGTATTACAAAAACTAGCAAGAAGGGTTAGTCATAGTTGAGTTAATTCTGTTAAAACTCCATTAGTTAATTCATAGAGTACAATAAGGATATAGAAAGATCGCGAGATTTTAAATCAGGGTTTTGCTATAAACATGACGGCGACGGAACTTTGCTTATCAAAAACTCTTCTTGTAAACTCAGTTAATAATGATAACGTGCGAAAATCAGATTTAACTGCTATTGCAATAGTTAGATCGTTTTTCTGATTTTTTACCACTGGTTTACCCAAGACGCGTGTGAACACAGGCGAGCTTAAAGTTAGGTTAATAGATCCGAATCGTACCGTGCAGCGGCACCCATATCGAATGTCGGCAGAGGAACGTAGCGTTATTCGCGACCGAGTAAGAGAGCTTTTAGAGGCGAATATTATCAGACCTAGCTGCTCTCCATTTGCTAGTCCAGCTCTACTAGTTAAAAAGCACGACGGTTCAGACCGCATGTGTATTGATTATCGCGAACTTAATAGTAACACCGTCTCTGACCGTTATCCACTTCCTTTGATCTCTGATCAAATCTCACGGCTTCACGGGGCCAACTATTTCACAAAGTTAGACTGTGCTAGTGGTTTTCACTTAATTTCAGTAAGTGAAGAGACCATAGAGAGTACTGCTTTCATTACAAACGATGGTCAGTAGTGAATAATTTTCATGAGTCTCTCGTTCACCTCGGAGCTGAGAAAACAACTGAAAAGCTGTTCGATTTTTACTGATTTCCGGGAATGTCACAATACGTTAGGAAGTTTGTAGATAACTGCGTTACTTGTAAAGTTGCGAAATCTCACTCTGCTAAGGTTCAAGCTGAATTGCATCCTATACCTAAGGTATCGACTCCGTGGCACACGGTACATATAGACGCGACGGGTAAGCTTAGCGGAAAGAACAATAAGAAAGAGTACGTTTTCGTTCTGATCGACGCGTTTACAAAGTACGTTCTTTTATTCCACACGAAAAATATTGACTCCAAAAATAGTATTCAAGCAGTGACTCAAAGTGTAGCACTTTTTGGGGCTCCTACCCGAATAATTGCTGATCAAGGCTGTTGTTTTGCATATAAATCTGCATCTCATAGCGACAGGTTCGTCTCGTGCTAACGGGCAGGTAGAACGCGTTATGTCAATCATAAAATTGATGCTAACCGCAGTAGAGACTAGCGAGGCGAGGTTCAGTTAGCAATAAATTGTACGATGAATTGAGTGATAAAAGCTTCGCCTCTAGAGCTTTTAATAGGTAAAGAGCGAGACCTTTGTCGATGATGTTTAGCGAGGTAGAGATTGAAGTCGATGATATTAACCAGATTCGTGAAAGTGCGTCCAAGAATATCATGAAGTGTGCGGCTTATGATAAGTCTCGTTTTGATAAAACAAAGGCGAAAATTAGAAAATTTTTGGTCGGTGACTTTTTTTTTCGTTTTGTTTTATTTCTGGTATATTAACAAATTTTATGTATAAATAAAAAATAATAATAATTATTTTATAATATATTATTATATTAGTTAAGAAATTATATATTTATGTATGAAGTATAACTTCTAACGCGTGTACATAAGTACACACACACACTTTTTTTTAATAACTTCATGGTGTCGGTTTTTCATGACAGTGTGCGCGCGCATCGTAATAACTTCAATAAGTTTTTTACTTAATCTTAAAATTAGGATGAACGAAATTCCAATTGGGCCAATCGATAGCTTACGTCACGCCGGTTCCAATGATACCAAACTCGGGTATCCTACGATAAAATTGAGGGAGTTTGACAGAGGGGGGGGTGAGGTAGAATTTCTGAGGGGGAGGGGGGGGGGGATGGTAAGGTGAACAGAATGGTTTCTGTGGTAATTTGCGGTCTTCTATGGGTGAAGTGCCAGGCGCGGGGGGGGGGGGGGGGGGGTAATAGGAGTTGCCAGAGGCAGGGGCGAGTTATAGTACATATAAATTAAGGAGGTCTTGACGGCACATGACCTGGCAGAATTTTAAAAGTAAAATCAGATTAAATTAAAATAAATAAAAACTTTTTCTGAATAACTTTTTGGTGTCGGTGTGCGCGCGCATCGTAAAAAATCACTCTCATCATTTTTCCCTAACGCGCCAAAAGAAGTATAACTTTTTTTTTTTTTTTTATTTTTTTTTTTTTTTATTCTGGCACGGCAAAGTGACCCCATTGCACCTGATGGTAAGCGCAATGGAGTCCAGAAAAAGTGCCCACCAGCGAGAGATGATGGTCTCCCGTTGGTCGACACAATCATGCCGGCCGAATACCTCTTCACCTTATTGTGAAGAAGTTTGGGGGACTATCAATCATGGCGATCAAAGGACCGACCGCGACAAACCGGCCAAAAAAATTGCCGGCACGGTCATCCTTTCACCATGATTGAAGCCCCCCCGAAACTTCAAAAAGAACTTAATTTTCTTTGGAGTTGAAGAAAAGGAAAAAAAATTTTATGACTTACAGCAAAAACATATGAGATATATTAAAGCAATACATGGGTGTAAATTATAATGAAACAAATATAGAAGAAGTAAGACGGCTGGGGATGAAGAACGAAGAAAAAAAAGTGTGTGTGTGTACTTATGTACACGCGTTAGAAGTTATACTTCATACATAAATATATATTTTCTTAAATAATATAATAATATATTATAAATAATATTTTAATAACTTCATGGTGTCGGTTTTTCATGACAGTGTGCGCGCGCATCGTAATAACTTCAATAAGTTTTTTTTTTAATAACTTCATGGTGTCGGTTTTTCATGACAGTAACGGTAACGTATTTTCTAATAAGGTTGTGCAAGTGTATTTTGTAAGGATTCTTTATCACGAGATGTGCTGGTCTCCTCACGACGCGACGTTTGCTATCGCCGTTGAAGCGTGTGACGATTTATTCTGAATACACATACACCTTCGAAAAATCAGTTTTGCTCGCCGAATCTCCGAAATCCTCGTGATTTTATTATCTTATAATAATTCCGTTTATTTCCATATACATATACTCGTATTATATATATTTTGGAATGTTCTCTCCATTCGTACGTGGTGGACTAACCTAACCTGCTCGGTTGTACATTATATGAATATTGATGTTTTCTCCGTACTTAAACGGTGAAGGAAAACATCGTAATGAAACCTGCACACCTAAAAGCTCTTTGGAATTTCTTAGGTGTGTAGTCCGCCACCGCGCACTGGGCCAGCGTGGTGGACTAGGGCCTAAACCCTCTCAGTTGTAGAGGAGGCCCGTGCCCAGCAGTGCGACGTATATGGGCTGATGATCATGATGTTTTTTCCAGCGGATCAAATCACGACGTCGCAGTCTCTCCGCCAAGTGAACCTAATGGTGGTGAACTACCCGGACTGCGCCAACATCTACGGCTGGACCATCGTGTCCTCCACGCTGTGCACGAGCGGGCTCGGCCGCGTGGGCCCGTGCGGCGGCGACTCCGGCGGACCGCTCGCGCTCACGCTCAGCGGACAGAGGACGCTGGTACCACATCCAATCCTAGTCCATATGGACACTAAGCTACTCCCACCGTGACGCATTTAGTCAACAAAGGCCATAGGCGCTTTCGTTTAGTCTTCCCAGTATATTGATTTCTACTGTGCTCAGTTCGTTGACTCCGTCTCTCGAGTAGACCACTTCATCTATACATCCTGGACATCCCAATACACCACTCCTCAACCTCACTCACGTTCATGTCCTTTCCCATAGTAATCAGAGTGTCGACTGCCTGAAGATACCATCCTGGCAATCCTCTCTGGCCTGCTCCACATCCATACATCTTACTTGTCTTGACTTCACTTGGTTGTTGTACGTCCTTCTCGGGCTTCCCTTCCCGACTCAACCTTCCACATTCACCCGAAATATCTTTCGTTAGTCTTCCATTCATCCTTCAACTAGAACTATCGACGCAACGTGTTCACATATAATGGCCGAGCTATGTACCGCCACCTCGGCTCGCCATGTTCATAGCGTGAATGTCCTCATAAGATTCAACACAATTTGATCTGACTCAACACGCGCCGCGTTCCACGGGCTTATTTCTATAACGGCCAACAAGCTCGTTGTTTGGCATGTTCAAATTTCAAGTCATTTTTTTTTAGTATGTTCTCAGTAACAAGTTATTGAGTTTTAAGTAACTTCACAGAGTTACGAAATGTGCCTGAAAAATTACAATGTGTCAGTATATCTATATGTGGTTTGTTCTAGATCGGTGTGACGTCATTCCACCACGGCCAAGGCTGCAACATCGGCATGCCCAGCGGGTTCGCTCGCGTCACGTCGTTCGTGTCGTGGATACAGGCGAGGCTTTAAGCGAGTACCAGGAGAGCAGGGAGCACAGGAACTATATGTGTAACCAAATATATGAATCAGAACTGAGGTGTTTTTGTTTCGTTGCTACGACCTTTCTTTAATCCTTTGTTGGTTTACTAACTCGTATACCAATGACGTTTGGTTTTTCCTTTAAAGATTTTTTAATTTCTTCTCAAAATAGAGAAACGCATGTGAAAGTCTTAAGAAATTGTACAATTAAACTTTCCTCGTACATCACTCTCTCTATTATACTTCATGAAAGCCCGTTTAATAGTTTTTAAATTTATCGTGAACAAACAGACGAGGCTTATGTTGCATAACATTATGTATAACGTCGGGTAATCTGGCTCACCATAATCTTTATGATATTAAAGTAAATTACGAGATTTATGAGATCAAACAGTTTTTACTGATTAAATCAGTTCTTTGTACTTACAGTAATCAACATTATAATTTAAAGAATAACATCGAAGCATAATTTTAATAAACGTTTAGTTTTAAACTTAAGGAATCATTACAATTCAAACATGCTTGGAAAATATCGCCTAGGGCCTTGCATCGCTCTGTAGAACTAAATTCATAGAAGAAAACGTCGGTTTCTCCTCCTGAGCATTGTTTGTGAGTCCACAATTTACGACATAGGCATGCACGATTCGCCTCTGCTATCCAAATGGATATCTTTATTCTATTGTCAGGAGAATAGCGGGTAGACGTCATCAAGGAGGGAGGAAAGAGTGGCGGTGACAAGTCTATATAAGCTCGTACGCGCCTTCATTCGGCCTATTTTTGCGGAGCGGACAACTTGCCTAAGGGGAACCTCTGTGTGTTGGTAGTAAATCTGCTTAATTCAGCATTTTTGTAGATCGCTTATTGTAATTTTCTTGTTTTCAAATTAAACGGTTAACTTCGTTCTAGTTTTTTGTAAAAGTGATTTTGATTTTGTTAAAAAGAGTAAATGTAAGTCATTTTTGTTGTGGTTATTGTTTTTTTTTAATTAACTCCACTTCTGATTCCTAAAACAATAATAAATACCCTCACAAAACAGCCTCTATGTATCACCATACAATTTTAATTTTGATTGTTCGTGAAATAACTAAACATTCATTCATTCATTTCCCAGTTTTTGACAATTCTACATATCGAGCAAAGCGCAACAGAATTGTTGTAACACACTTCTGCCTACCCTTCCGTGATATGCTTCAATGTATCTAAAAATTGTCTCGGGGCGAGAACCGAACCCGCCATTGTTTCCTGTCCAACACCACAATAAATAATTAAGTAATATGTAACAGCCGCAGTAAACTGTTATCAGTGATAACAAACAAGGGCAAGGATTAAACTCTTACCATTAATAATTATTCAATACATCGGAGATGTCCGTATTACGTTGTGTTTAGTGACGTCATTACTATCCGCATTCAGTTGTCCGCACACAAATGTTGGTGACAAACAATTGTTGCTCACAATTGCACTAACTACAGAATTGTCAAATTTACGGGAGGTACTTTTAAAGTTTAGACATGAATATATACAAAAATAAGTTAAAATATAACTGCCTCGTGGTCTCGCCGTACAAGTATGTGCCGTGCGATCTAGAGGTCCTGGGTTCCATTCCCGGGTCGGGCAGTGTTATTGGGTTTTTCCATTAGGAAATTCTCGGTAACAGCACGGAGTCTGGAAATGTGCCCGAAAAATGGCAATAGGCTCGCCCCCTATTACGTGGGACTGATACATACTTGGCGAAATGTGGGTGTAAAAATGCACCTCTGCCTACCCCTTCGGGGAATACAGGCGTGAGTTTATGTATGTATGTATGTATGTATGTGTATAAGTTAAAATAATACCACAATTATGCATCTACTTAAAAGACTATTCATTTATCTCCATCATATTATCTCGAAATTGTATTATTAGTAGATACTCGTATAATGCTAACATTAAAATAATAGCTGTATCAATATAAAAGCCCCCATTTAATACTTTTGTGCACTAAGATCTACTCTGTTGACAGGCATTAAGTGAAAACCTCAAAAATATTTAGAAGCTTTATCAGGCGTTTAAGTTCAAGAAGAAGGATTATAATAAGTATGGATAATGCATGAAATAAAATCTCGTAATTCATAATCATAATGTTTATTATTTCAGTCCAATTGTAGATCAATTTTTAGTTATCTGGGGGCACGGCAGTGCCCCCGCCAAGTCGATCGAAAAAGCGGCACGGCCGTACTATACTTTTCTCGAAGCAACTCAGGCCATTTTCGACACCCTATATCTTCGTTGTGGATAAACCTAGAAACCTGAAATTTTAGTCACCAAGCAAGAATGGTATAAACTCTGTATATTTCAAATTTTATTCAATTTGAACCAGTAGTTTAAGAATTATAACTAGTCAAACTTCGCAGTTTTGTCCCTCACTGACTCACTGACCGATCATCAAAACTCTAAGGCACTTCTAGCCGACATAGAAGCTTCAAATTTGGAACACAATTAGTGTTTAGTGTATAACTTAAGGAAAAATTAAAATATCTTGCAATTTCGGTCTAGTTGTCTAGTTTCACAAACTGCATAAATAACTTTGTAATCCTATATACATATATAGAATTACAAAGTTACATTTGCAGCTAATAAACCAGTGTACCTGTATTTATGTATAAGATAATGCAATATAGGTGTAGACAGATAAGAACATCTGTCATTATGATTTTAACTGTTCATCCTTATTAAAAATTAAAATTATATAAAAAATACGCCTGGGTTTAAATTTAAATAAATTACCGAATCCGGCGTTTACATCTGGTGACCCCGATGTGATATAACTGGACTACGCACGGTCACTCTGCTTGTAAGCCGCTACTATGCGAAGACAAAGGAATTGCAAAGAAACACAAAAGGAGGCAATAATCAACCTTAGATTTTGCCAGCCAGCTGCTGCAGCCATTTATTTGAGGGAAGTTACTCAATCCTTATATATTTTCCTATTCCCTTGCTTTTATTTGAGTTTATAGTGTCGATAGTTCTTCGTAGGCACTTGCATACCTATCGTTAAATTTTAAATTTTCCGTTAGAATCCGATAAAGGTTTCAACCTTTTACTTCGTATTTTCGTGTTACATTTCTTTATTTCGTTAATATAGTGTATTAATTCATTCCCTATTCAGTAAAAACTAATACAAATTCATAATTTTCTAAAAGTAAGGTAGGTACTTTGCTGCGTCATTGGAACCGGCAGCTAACGTAATTTTGCAGTTAATCTTGGTTATTGACCTATAATATTTACTTTATTTCGATCAAATATAAAGATGACGGCGGCTACGTTCTTTGAATTGTAAACAAGATGTGCGGCGGGTAGGCGACAAACAAATTGACAACACTCACTCTTCCCCCACCTGCAGAAGTTACTATAAAACGCGTGCACTAGGTTGGCTCAGGCAGTCTTACGCGGAGCGCTGCCCAGCGCACACCTTGTTCCGAGTGCTCTCATAAGTCTTGTGAAACATTAGTGTTCATTATTTATTAATTATTAAGTAATTGATTGATTTGATTAATTGAAGTGTAAAAATAATAATAAAATAAATAGTGTGACAATTGTGTGTGAGTGTAAAAATATATCAGTGAGTGTGTCGGAGAGTATTACAGCGACCTACACACACCGTGTTTGCTGCCTGCGCTGCATTGTAACAGGTTTCTTATCAGCGCGTCAGCTGTTCCGACCGGGTAAGTCACATTGCATTATCTATTAATAGATCGCAGTTATATTTTTGAATCGCTGTGGTTATTAAGCTTGCGTATTCCTTGTTTGCGTTTTTTCTTTGTTTATTGATTTAAAATGTCAACTAAAAGTATGAATGATCTTAACAGACAACGCGGATCAATTAGGAAACGGTTAACTACTTTTGAAAAATATATAACACCTTTATTGGACGTAAAGGAGTTTAATATAATGTCCAGTTAAATCAGTTACGCTTATGATTGACTACTATGCGTGAACTTATGTTGAGTTTTGTGATGGTATTGAGGCTTAGGCGTGCGGTCAAGAATTCCGGCGGTCGCGGGTTCAAACCCTATCTGACTTTTCAAAGTTATGTGTGTATTAGCAATGAATTATCACGTACTTTAACGGTGAAAGAAAACATCGTGAGGAAACCTTCATATAGGGTCAAGTAATATATTCATTTTAAAAAAATGTGTGTGTGTGTACTTATGTACACGCGTTAGAAGTTATACTTCATACATAAATATATATTTTCTTCAATAATATAATAAGTTTTTTACTTAATCTTAAAATTAGGATGAATGAAATTCCCGATTACAATGGGGCCAATCGATAGCTTACGTCACGCCGGTTCCAATGATACCAAACTCGGGTATCCTACGATTAAAATTGAGGGAGTTAGACAGAGGGGGGGTGAGGTAGAATTTCTGAGGGGGAGGGGGGAGTTGATTCCGGCAATAAAAATGGAAATTTTCGGTACCTTCTACTTCTTGAGTAGGTACTAACAACGGATATTCTTAAAACCCACGCTGTCTTATGAGCTTTGCTTACTTTGGTAGGTAGTCCTCTACATACGAGACGAGTCGTGTTCTTTATTTTTTTGAAGTTATACTTCTTTTGGCGCGTTAGAGAAAAATGATGAGAGTGATTTTTTACGATGCGCGCGCACACCGACACCAAAAAGTTATTCAGAAAAAGTTTGTTTTAAATTTTAAGAATGTAGAATAGTGACAGTAATAATTTTTTTAAGTAGTTTTGATTACGTCACGTACGGTCAAGACAGAGTCGAGAGAGGTATTTATTTAATTTTATTTATTTTAATCTGATTTTACTTTTAAAATTCTGCTCACGTCACGTGCCGTCAAGACCGAGTCGTGACGTCAGAATTAATTATAATTTTAATTTCCTTAATTTAAATTTATTACTTATATGATACTAGCTGACCCGGCAAACGTTGTTTTGCCATATATATAAAATTCTCGTGTCGCGGTGCTTTTTGGCAAACTCCTCCGAAACGGCTCGACTGATTTTTATGAAATATTGTGTGTATATTGTAGGTAGGTCTGAGAATCGGTCAACATTTAAGGGTTTAACATTTGGGGTATGTTTTTTTTCTTTATTTTTTATGATTCAGCATTGATAAATTATTATAATCATAAATTTTCACCCTTCTACGATCAACCTCTATCTTATACTGACCATTTTAATTTGTTTTTTGAAGTTATACTTCTTTAGGCGCGTTATGAAAAAATGATGAGTGAAATTTTAAGATCTGTGACACAAAATTAACGGTATGAAGTTGTCTGCTTAAATTAACAGTGAAGTTGTCTGCTTAACCGCTCATTAAGTCTCGAAAAAAAATGTAAGTGTCAAATGGATCAGGAAGGTTTTAATATGTTTCAGATCAAGTATTTTTTCAAAAAAGTTTATAGTTTTAGATTTTTAAAATGTAGAATAGTGACAGTAATAAATTAAAACTAAAATTGAAAATAAGAAAATGTCAATTATGTTCTACGCAACTACCAGGACATCAGCAAGGACAAAGTACTAGCATTAAAAACTGTATACTCGTATAATCCATTCGAAATTTAAACCACGATAAATTAAAAACAAAACTTATTAATGATAGCATTTCACCTCTCTAGCTTTCTGAATGCCTAGTACCATTAATGAGTCAGCTGGCTTAATAACTCGTCCTTTTGACCGGAAACGACACAAATGCAGATTAAAAGAGTTATGACAAAAATTAAATCATGTTGCTGAATCGATAAAAAATAATGAACGGGCTCGACGAAGTTTACAAAGAAACTTTATATGAAGATGTTGGTTATGCATAAGAGCTAGAGGTAAGCATTTCGAGCACTTAATGTAAGAAAAAAAAGTGTGTGCGTACTTATGTACACGCGTTAGAAGTTATACCACACGACTGAAGTAAAACTTATAAATGCGCCCAATTAAATGTATGTAAATTTGTAGTGCGTTCAGAAATGTAATATGTTGTGTAAACTAAGAACTATGTATGTGACTGTTGGGCGTATTTATAAGTTTTACTTCAGTCGTGTGGTATAACTTCTAACGCGTGTACATAAGTACACACACACTTTTTTTAATAATCCTATATATACTGTTCTACCTAATTTCCTGTCAAACATTTAATGAATATCCCGTCGATACGATTTAATGTCCCCTCAAATTAAAGAACGTATTTAAATAAAGGTTTTGAATCGACAACAGATGTATATCCACAATATTCCAATAATTGCGTATTTTAGAATAAAAAAAATATATTTAGAATAGTGTAAGTAATGAAAAGAGATTGACATATTTATTGGTTGTCAAATACATATGCGGGCGTTCAGAAATTTATATCATGTAACTAAGGACATTATATCAAGCCACATTATACAACTGAATTATTAAACTCCTTAATTGTGCCTAGTTTACAATTAAGTCAAGCTAGAAGGTTAGGTTTTGGTCAGGTTAGGTTAGGTTTTGGTCAGGTTAGGTTAGGTTTTGGTCAGGTTAGGTTAGGTTAGGTTTTGGTCAGGTTAGGTTAGGTTAGGTTTTGGTCAGGTTAGGTTAGGTTAGGTTTTGGTCAGGTTAGGTTAGGTTAGGTTTTGGTCAGGTTAGGTTAGGTTAGGTTTTGGTCAGGTTAGGTTAGGTTAGGTTTTGGTCAGGTTAGGTTAGGTTAGGTTTTGGTCAGGTTAGGTTAGGTTAGGTTAGGTTAGGTTAGGTTAGGTTAGGTTTTGGTCAGGTTAGGTTAGGTTAGGTTTTGGTCAGGTTAGGTTAGGTTAGGTTTTGGTCAGGTTAGGTTAGGTTAGGTTTTGGTCAGGTTAGGTTAGGTTAGGTTTTGGTCAGGTTAGGTTAGGTTAGGTTTTGGTCAGGTTAGGTTAGGTTAGGTTTTGGTCAGGTTAGGTTAGGTTAGGTTTTGGTCAGGTTAGGTTAGGTTAGGTTTTGGTCAGGTTAGGTTAGGTTAGGTTTTGGTCAGGTTAGGTTAGGTTAGGTTTTGGTCAGGTTAGGTTAGGTTAGGTTTTGGTCAGGTTAGGTTAGGTTAGGTTTTGGTCAGGTTAGGTTAGGTTAGGTTTTGGTCAGGTTAGGTTAGGTTAGGTTTTGGTCAGGTTAGGTTAGGTTAGGTTTTGGTCAGGTTAGGTTAGGTTAGGTTAGGTTAGGTTAGGTTAGGTTAGGTTAGGTTAGGTTAGGTTAGTATAGGTTAGGTTAGGTTAGGTTAGGTTAGGTTAGGTTAGGTTAGGTTAGGTTAGGTTAGGTTAGGTTAGGTTAGGTTAGGTTAGGTTAGGTTAGGTTAGGTTAGGTTAGGTTAGGTTAGGTTAGGTTAGGTTAGGTTAGGTTAGGTTAGGTTAGGTTAGGTTAGGTTAGGTTAGGTTAGGTTAGGTTAGGTTAGGTTAGGTTAGGTTAGGTTAGGTTTTTTTTTTTTTTTTTTTTTTTTTTTTTCTCCTATGTTTCTCTGTTGGGGTTATGTATGTTTCTCTGAAGGGTGTGGTGATGTGCATGTGCGTGTGCCGGCAAGGAAACGGGCTTCGCTATTGGATACGATAGCCCGTACCTTGTCGGTTTGTGTGGAGTTAGTTTGTTTGTGTGAGGTGTGTTAGGGTGTGTGTATTAGTGTGGTGAGTCCGGTCAGGTGTGATTAACAAAAGGGTTTAAATTTATTTAAATAATAAGACACAAAGACAAAATATGTTGACAATCGATACAGCAAAAAGAGGTGGTAAACTTAGGACTAAACATAATTAAGTGTAAATGAATATAAACATGTTAAAATTGTTACAGAGTCGCAGTCATAGTTATACAAAAAAAGAGAAAAAGCGTTACAATATACAGATAACATAAAATTAAAACAAAGGTAGGTGTCTTTCCTTCGGGAGGCACGGGCGCGCAGGCACCGCTTCCCCTCACGGTGCATGCACGGTCCGCACTCGCCGAGGAAGACGAAGAAAATGGTACATGTATTTAAATTTAAAGGCACATTAATAATTAATAAAATAAAATGGTAAAAAGCTTACAACTAGTTTGCATAATAATAATATCAAAGCGCGTTAAACGTGAATAAAAATCAGAAAAATGGTTACAATGAAAAGGGCTTAAGCACATGAAATATTGAATGAAATACATCGCAAAAATGAAAGTAATTTGTACAAAGAGTGTTGTTAATAATATAGAAGTCACTAGGTGACCTCAGGGCCCAGCCGGGTTGGTGTTGGTGTCGTTGAAGTCCTTCAGCTGACTCAGGATGGAGTTGACCAGCTTCAGGTAGGAGGCGAGGGCCCTCTCCTTTCCTCGCTCGATCAGATCGCTGATAACGTAAGGGGAAACCCCGCAGCGTTCGCAGACCATCTCGTGCGAGTGCCTCGCCATGGCAAACCTCGGGCAGTGCTCAAACAGGTGGTCCAAGCTTTGGATGGTGCTGTCGTCACAAGGGCAGTGATCATCCGGAGTGATGTGAAAACGGTGGAGGTAGGCCTTGTGGTATCCGTGTCCAGTGAGGACCTGGGTGAGGTAGAAACTGGGTTCGGTCACTTTCCATAGCCTGCGGATGTCTCCGAGACTAGGGAATAGTGACCGCGTGCGTTGGCCCTGTTCAGCAGCACTATAACGCGACTGCCAGGTGTCCGAGGAGGAGCTGCGCAATCGCGCTTTTATATAACTGATTGGGAAGTGACTATAGTCGGGGGCTTTATGGAGATTACAGGCAGCATTTGCTGCGCTGTCTGCAAGTTCGTTGCCTGCAATGCCAATGTGACTCTTGACCCATGACAGTTGCAACCTCCCTACCTCCCGATAGTCCCATAACACTTTATGTATCTGGGACACCAGAGGGTGGGTGTTGCTCCTGTTCTGAATTGCCATAATTGACGACAGTGAGTCGCTAAATATGGCAACGTCAGGGCATCTGTGGTCAAGAGCCCATTGGCACGCTCTGAGGATGGCTAATAGCTCCGCCTGGAACACCGTACAGCAGTCGTGTAACTTGAGCTTCTTGGTGGTCGTGGTGTTCTTCCCGCCAGGGTCGAAGCACACGAAAGCGGCCCCCACCCTGTCGTCATCCTGCTTACTGCCGTCGGTGAATATCTGGATAGTGTTGGTGCGGACCGCTCCGTCGACTTCCTCCTGGTTGCAGGAGGTCTTCAGCGGAAATGTGATGCGGTCCGCAGGGTGTAATAATTGATGTATGGGAGTGGGGAGTTCGAGGCGGATGTCTTCTGGGAGGAAATTGGTGGTCCCGGAAAGTCGGGTGCTCTCAGCTTGATGTACCTCCCGGATCCTGAGATCCAAGGGGGTGAACTGGGCTAGAGCGAGGGCGGCCGTGGTGGAGACAGTGCGGAAGGCTTTAATGGCCTTGATGGCGAATCCGCGTTGGACGCTCGCAAGAAGTTTGCGGGCGTACTTCTTCTCGACCACCCGCCCCCATACACCAGCGGCATAGGTGACAATGGGCTCAATCACGTGCTCATAAATGGTGCGGATATTCTCGGTATGCATCCCCCAAGTGGGTTTTGCATACAAAGATAACTTTTTAAATATCCGCTGAGCCTTGCCGATGACGTGGAGCAGGTGGTCGCGGAAGGTCAACTTCTCGTCCAAGACCACCCCTAGGAGCTTGATGTTCCTGGCGAAGGCGATCGGATGCCCGTCCATGGCAAGCCTTGCAGGCTTGGCCCGGGGAGTGAACGCAATGGCCTGGGTTTTGGCAGCCCCAAACGTGAGTTTGACGCTCCTCCCCCAGTCCGCGATCCCTCCCAGGACCGTGTTGGCGGTTTGCTCGAGTGTGCTCACGTCCCCAGCGGAGACAATGAGCAGCACATCGTCCGCGTAAGCCTGCAAGCGACATCCAGGAGGCAGCGGCCGATCCAGGAGCTCGTCAAGAATTATGTTCCAGAGCACGGGTCCACAAGTGGATCCTTGAATGCACCCTTTGGACATACTCTTGGCGACCCTAGCCCCCGCATGATCCAGAGTGACGCTACGATCAGTGATGTAGCTGAGGATGAGCCCAAAGATGTTGGTTGGGCACTCTGTCACTCTGAGCCGATGCAGAAGCGCGGGCCACCAAGCGTTGTCAAAGGCCGCTTTGATGTCCAGGGACACCGCAACGACCTGGTGCTTCTGTGCTCTGGCCCCCTCGACAAACTCCAGGGCGGCGCGTAGGGCAGCAGTGGTGTTGGTTTGCTCCCTGAAGCCAAACTGATGGTCGTTTGACTTGCCGCTCCTAGATGCCTTGTAGGTGACTCTTTTGATAAAGAGCCGCTCCAACAACTTGCCAAAGACTGGCAGCAGACCGATAGGCCGGAACGCTCCCATGGTGGTGTAGTCCGACTTGCCGGGTTTGGGAATGATTTTGACATAGGCCTCCTTCCACCGCCGCGGGAAGTGCCCGAGGGTTAGGCATCTGTTCATAACAGACGTCAGCAACCCCGGGTACTGTTCGGCGAACTTCAGGCAAATGTCTGAGGTCAGACCGTCCAGTCCTGGAGCCTTTTTGGGGTTCATAGACCCCAAGTGCTCCAGCACCTCCTCGGCAGTGAAGAGAGGATCCTCGGGAGTATCGGGAAGGGTGTTGGAGAGGTTTCTTAGGATGTGGTGGTTGGGTTCGGTGTCCGGGCCGTCGTCAGGGTAGAAGTGATGCAGCAGGGCTGCAGCAGTTTCTTCCCCTTCTTCGGTGAACCGGTCTCCGACCTTAAGTGTGACAGGAGGGCGTCTAGGTGTGGTGTCTTTGAGGAGTCTGTTAGTGAGCGACCACACGTTCTCCCTGGTCTGGAGCTCGCAGAACTCCCTGAAGTTTTTGGTGGAGGCTGCCTTGATCTCCTGGGCGTAGAGGGCTTTAGTGGCTCTAAATTCCTCGACCAGGGAGTCCGGCGGCCGCCCGTGCCTGGTGGCTGTGTGTAGGCGACGGTGTAGCTGGATGACTTCTCGCTTCCGCGTCCCCAGTGCTTCGGTCCACCAGGGGGGTCGGTATTTACCTCCGCCCTGCTTTACCGGCATGGAGTCGCGGCAAGCGGTGTGTATGTTGAGCGTGATCTCATCAATGAGGGCCTCGAGTTCCTCATGATTAAGGGTGTGTATTTCCCTTTCCAGTATATCGGACTCGGCAAAGATGGTGTGTAGCGAGCCCGTAAAGCAACCCCAGTGAGCTTTGTCGCTTTTGTACCGGAAGGTGGAGTTAGTGGTGTGGTGTGTGGTGTGCCCGGTGGCCCCGGTCACGACACGAAACACTACGGCATTGTGTTGTGATGAAGTACCTAGTGTGAGGTCGACCCGCCAATCCCGAATGGCCTCTAGGATGTTGAGTGAGGCCATGGTGACGTCTATGATGGACGTACGAGTACGTCCATGCGTGACGGTTTCGAAGGTGGGAGTCGACCCGGTGTTGCAAATGTATAGGTCGTTGGCGAGGGCCAGCTCGGCAACCTCGAAGCCGCGGGGATTAGCGACGGCGCTGCCCCAGTCAGGGTGCCAACCGTTAAAATCCCCGCCGAGAATTACAGGACTGCCCCTTACCGACCTGAGGAATGTGTCAATGTGATGGAGTGTGTTGTCCTCGTCGTGGTTGGGCTCCACGTAGGCTGACGCTACGTAGTAGCGCCTATGTCCCAGGCTGAGCCCCACCACGCACAGGTTCGATGTGGAGTATTGTGTGAAACCTAGAGAAGGGAGGTCAGGCTTGACAAAAACGCAAGCCTTAACTCTTTCTCCGGTGCGAAACTGGTATATGTTCACACCGGAGATGTGTTTTACCTCCGTGCCGGATCCAGTATATGGTTCCGACACGAGGGCAACTTTGTATTCGCTGGCCACGAAAGAATCGATGAACTCCTGGAGACAGTTTCTGGAACGATCTAAATTACACTGTACGACCAGGAGTTCCGACCTAGTACCCATAATCTACTTTGGTCGTAATCTTTTCCTTCATGGCTATCAGGCGTGGGCAGTTTGGTGATGTGGCCGAGTGAGACGCGTTGAGACCCGAGCTGAACCGGGTGTTGTGTGCGAGACAGTTGTAGCACTTGGGAGCCCCCTTCCTCTCCCTAGTGGGACAGCTGTCCGCTGTGTGGTTAGTGTCTGCGCAAAATGCGCAGGGTGAGGCGGTGTTTTTACACTTATTGCGAGTGTGCCCGAACTGTAGGCAGCGGAAGCACTGCATGAACGGGGAGAAATCTTCAACGTGGACCCTCTGGTGGTCCACGCAGACTCTGCCCGCCGCAGTGAGTCGCCGCCATACAACGGGGTGTACAAGTAGTACAGCATTGTACAACTTGGGGTTTCTATTTGCACGCTGGAACCTCAGCTTCAGGTCCCCCTCGTCCGTGTCTACCGGGCGTGCCTCCGGGTTCTGGTTCCGGATGATCTCGACCAGTTCCTCGGCCGGGACCTCCTTTGAGATACCTTTGATTATGACCATTGGTTTAAGACGCCTTGCGGCTTCGGCACTCACCTGAGTAGATCCCCGAAGGCGCTGCAGGGTGTCGTCGCGCTGTTCGGTGTTTTCGAACTCCACCCTGAGTTTGCCGTTGGACACCGGCTGGACTCTGGCTGGAGCATATCTCGACTTCTTGTAGGAGACCGCCTTCTTGAAGGCCTCCACGGCTTCCTGTGGGTTCTTAGCGGCCACCTTTGGGGTAACAATGATGGCCGGTCGGTTGGCGGGTGGCGCAGGGGCAGGTCTAGTGGTGGTGGGGGTGCAAGCCTTCCCGTTGGTGACTGCCGAGGCATAAGACGGTCCGGCTTGCAGGTTTAGTTGGGTTTGGGTTTGTTGGATGGTGTTCTTCTTATGGAGCGCGTTCATGGCCGTGAGGTGCTTACCAAGCTCCTCACGAACGCACTCCATGATGTCGGACTTTAAGTCCCCTGCTTGTCTGCTGGTTGGGGTGGGTGGGTCGGCTGTGTTGGTCGGGGCTTCGGGGTGGTCCTTGTTGTTGTAAGCAACTTTGGAAGCGATCTGGGCAAGCTGCCTCCCGATCGCCTCAACCCGTTGCTTGCTTTCTTTGGTCACACTCCTTTCCCCGGCTGCATTAATCAGGGCAGTGGAGATGGAGTGCAGGTACTCCTGCAGGGTCTTCGAGTCGGTTACGTGTTCCGCCCGTGCGTTGGTGGGAAGGTTTGCTGCATCCTCAGCTGTGGCAGTGGTGGTGGCTTTCCTCTTTTTGGTGTTCTTGGTTTGAGAGGGTTGGGTGGCGGGGGCGGGTTCTGCTGTCCCGCTGGATGCAGGGAGACCCTGAGAGTCGTCCTCCATGTTCACGTTCAGGAGTTGGGCAGTTGTTCGGCCACTTCCGGTGGACGTAGCAGGACGATGTTGATGTGAGGGGATAGGGGGGAGTGCGCAAATTTAAGTGCCGGTTGCGAGACCACCAGGCGCCCAAGGTCCGAGGAGATGGGTGCCGGTTTCCTCGCTTCCTGTCGTCCGATCAGGGTCGGA